>OU824123.1:10000000-11356917 GCA_917499265.3 Mimumesa dahlbomi
AGTGTTCGCCAAAGTCGGGGCACCAGGTGCCAGAGAGCCTCAAACCGAGGCATCTTGCTGCAGGTGTGGCGAACCGTCCTTTCATCGATTCTTCTTCGCGGGAATTCCACCGCGCGGAAATTCGAGACGACTGGTATTTCATTGTACAAACATATTTTTAATTAATATTTTAATAATTTGTTTGTTTGTTTTTTTTTTAATTATTTTCACTGCGTGTAAGTTCCTGGGTATAGACACTCTAACGAGTGGAAAATTTCAGAGTGACGTTAATATCTTAAGTCTGAAAGAAATATATGTGCCCATAATTATGAAAGCGGTATTTCAAAAAAGAATTAAAGTCTTGATAATTTGTTAATAAATATTTCAAAACTTTTAAAAAACGTAATATTAAACATTTTTTAAAAAATTGACTTAGACCACTTTCATAATTATGGGCACATATTTGATTAATTGTTTAATTAATCATTTTTCTCTGAAAAAAAATTCAAAGTCAAATTTCATTGAAAAGTGAAAGGCTATTTCTCGGCAAAGATACTCGATACTTTTTTTTACATGTGAGCACCACTGTCCATTCACGTTACCCGGTATTTCAGTAGCAGATTCGATGAAGGAAGTTGTCATAGCAGGGACAAGGGTGAAAGAAGAAGTGGAAACGTTTATTCCTACCAGTTGATATTTACTTTGAATGAATATTTCCAACGTTGCGTTAGTTCCTTTCGGTTCTTCTTCTTCCTCGTGTACACCTTGTCATTTTACTATTTATAACTGTTATTTATTTATATTACTCAAAAAAAAAACCTTTAAATTTTCTCCACCGTTTCTCACCGCGTCTTTTCCTCGCGTCTTTGCCAATCGCAGCCTCCCACACAATGGTCGTTCATTCATCCGCGATTATTTCCTCCAGGGCGTAATGAGATGCAACCACCTACGCCGGTGGTTCAATATAAATTACGTTTCTTTCACGAGGCTTTAAAGAGGCTCGCGTATTTTCTTCTTGCCCCGGACCTCTCTCTATTCTCGCCCGCGTCGTTAGCGTTTATTCGACGGCGCACAAAATACCGTCAAGGTTCGCGAATACCTGCGGATAAAACCGGTCTCTCGAAATCGTCTAAGTCGGGGTTACAAAAGAAACGCGAAGAGCCCGGCGTGAAATTCCATTTTGGACGAAGACACGCGTCTAGCTGCACGTAGGTTTTTTTTGAAACTGTCCCCCTTTGTTTTACACCTTATTTTTTTGCGCGTATCAATTACATATTATCGGCAATAATTTTTAGTTAAACAGTGTACTTGTCGATAATGATTAAAACGTTGGGTAATCATTTAATTTTCGAATATATTGAAATTAACATAGTAGACTTTATTTAAAATTATAGATAATTTTGTATAGATGACCAAACGATTCTAAATACGTGCGAAATCTGCATGCGGAGTTTTTTTGAAACTGTCTCCCTTTGTTTTACACCTTATTTTTTTGCGCGTATCAATTACATATTATCGGCAATAATTTTTAGTTAAACAGTGTACTTGTCGATAATGATTAAAACGTTGGGTAATCATTTAATTTTCGAATATATTGAAATTAACATAGTAGACTTTATTTTAAATTATAGATAATTTTGTATAGATGACCAAACGATTCTAAATACGTGCGAAATCTACATGCCGATTAGATACGATGATGCCACGCATCAGTAGAATTCCATTTCGATCGGTGATTCTTACCGATTGACTGCAGACGTTGTTTTTATCGATGAAGAAAAAACAGAATGTTATCGTCATTGCCTTTCGAAGGTTGATTTTCCTTGAAAGTTTCGCTCTGCCTTCTAGCTACCTGTAACTTTAATAACCGTCCGTGCTTGCTTTTTCATCGTTTCCCGCCTCGATTTGCATACATACCATTTGAATTTTTGATTTTTCGCTACGGCCTTCGATATCGATTATAAACGCGAACGCAAAAGAACAGAACCGGCGAGTTCTCCTCGCAGGTGGAATCTCCAACCTTGATCACCATTCAGCTCTAACGCCGTCGGGGGAATAGCGGTTCTTAATTAACACGATCCTTAGAAACCGAATTAAGACCTCTGTATTTCTTTTTCTAAGTGTTTCTCGTTGGGAATCAGCCTTGAAGTATTCTATTAACCTTCCGGAACGTACGAACTGTTTAATTTCTCTAACGATGTTCGCGGTGCTAAATCTGTTTCCACAGCGAACCGTATATGTACATATACCCTCGTCCGAAGCGTTTCTGTATTTGCTAACTAGCGTAACGGTTGCACGTTAGTATCCCGCTAATGAAAGGGTTGCAGCTCGACGGTGCGCGGACTTTACAAACGCCCCGCATTTCGATTTCTGATTCATGCGAATCAATGCGCGGACATGCAGCACTCCCAACGTGACATCAACATCACAATGAGACACGATGAGTCGACGGTCAGGAATTCACTGGAGTTAAAACGGGGTTCCATACGACGGGGGGGACACCCTTTAAAAACTTCGTGCTTTATCTATGACGATCCCGGAATGTTAAGAGTTCCGCTTCCACGCTAAAAACATATAAATACGTTACAAAATACATTAACCCAGGCAAAAACAGTATCAACCAACCGTCTACACAGTGGTCTAGACCGCGATCTTAGCGTGAATTAATTGCAAATATCAACTTCCTTATTTTTATATAATTACGATTAGGCTTGTAATTTAATATATATACGAGGGTCGTTTGATAAGTTTGGTAAAAAAGTAGGTAAACATTTTTTTGTTAACTAGCCTTTAGTTAAAACATAGTCTCCTTCAAGGATGACACACTTAACCCAGCGAGATTCTAATTTTTTCATCCCGTCAAAAAAGTATGATTTGTCAAAGTCTGCAAGTACGCATTCACGGCATCGATATTTCCTTCATTCGACGAGAATCTCTTCCCACCGAGCCATGTTTTCAAGTTGGGAAATAAAAAAATCACGGAGAGCCATATCAGGAGAGTAGGGTGGATGCGGAATCAATTCCAAGTCCAATTCGTGTATTTTTGACATTGCGATTGCGAAAGTGTGAACTGGTGCGTTGTCCTAGGAACTACTAAGTCGCTCGTTTCAAACGTCTATCAAATCTAAACGAAGTGTCGCTTTTGGGAAAAACGTGATATTTACCAGCCAAATGAGTGTCACTTTGAGCTCATGTACTTCAAAATTTTTTGCGAAGCGACATTGTACAATTTTTACCAGATTTATCAAACCACCCTCGTACATTTGTATAAAACAAGGGAAAGTGCAGAAAAAATGATACCATGGTGACATGGTCACAATTAAAATCTGTTTACGCGTGTAGCGTCTCTGCAAACTCACATTAGCTGCTGAAAAACATTTGTCAAATACATATATTTCCGTTTATTTTGTGCGTTAATTTTGAATATTTATCATGACTGATGCTAACCAAGGTGAGTTATATAATTTTTTTTATATTTTAGTATTTAATTTTGTGTCACGGGTTTAAATTCTATATTGCGAAAATTTTATCAATTTCTCAAAACATTTTAAGAGATTTAAAAATATGCAGGTAAGTGCAGGTCTCAAAACTTATTTTTTTCAGTAGCTATGAGTCTTAGCTTTAACGTAAGACAAAAATTAAGTGCTCCGAAGTGCTCCTCTTAGTTTTATTTGATTCTTTTCCGGGCCCGTATCTTCCATCGTACGGTTGGAGTTATTTAATGAATGGTTAAAATTGAAAAATTTGACGAATGTCTTTAATTTTGAGATATAATTACAAAATATGGATGGATGACGTAAATAATTATTGAATTTTATTTTGCTATTAGCAGAATTATTTGTTATTGTAATTCAAAAAGAATTATAACCGATCATTATAGTTTTGTTAATGTTTGGAATTAATTCACGCTATGATCGCGGTCCAGACCACCTGTGCGTCTGTCAGAATTTTCATTTCATACGAAACCAGCGAAATTTCTGCATGCATCTTGGAATGCTGAAGATGTCTCGAGGTTCGCGGCTTAAAAGCGGCGAAACAAGGAAATAAAGATTAAAAAAGACGAACGGAAGGTGGCCGGTCTTTCTTGCGATATTCGTCTCTCCCGGGCGGGAGAACAATTGGATTTTCGCGTGGAATCGGAGTCGCTTCGACTCGTCGGCGTCTGGAGCCGTGCCCGGGGGGTCGAACAATGAGAAACCACGTAGGAGAAGGGGGAACACATTCCTTCCGTACGCGTACAGACGCACGGTGAATACCCATCGAACGCGGTTCGGTTCCACGTCTGGAATATCTGCCCCCGGAACGCTCGTTGAACCGCAGACACTAATTTACCACGCTAATGAGCTCCGCGAGGAAGGTCCTCGTACCGCGATCTCTCCAGGTGAAGCACGGAGGAAACCTAGAAGACAGAGGCACGTGAGCGCAAGAACGTTCGAGAAACTCCATTTTTGGCTCGGAACGAATTCAAAAACCCTCGCTATCGAATACCTGGAGAAACGCGGAGAAATGTTTTTTAGGGAAAAATTCGCCAGCGGTATTTTTAGCCGATAATCGGCAAACACGTTTGACAAATTTTTTTCTGCTAATCCGGGTCGAAAGCAAAAGTCGTGACGTTTTAGAAATTCGGAACTCATTTTCTTCTTAATCTTTTCGTTGGCTGTCTTTTTCGGGGTAAATAGAGATTGTGAGAGATTTAACGCTAGAACTACCAAGGCAGTCAAAATGACTGGTTCTTAATTTCTTATTGAAGTTGATTAGATATTTAATAGTGCGTTTTCTGAAATTCGTCACAACTGTGTCTTTATATGGAAATTAATTAAATCAATCAATTTATTATCCTCTTTTGTCCCCTTTCTCCAAATATATTTGTCTAACGTTTTTAGACATACCAAAATAATCCTCGGTAGTTCTAGTGTTAAGTCTGGTATGTTGTGCGATCGAGAAATGTTGTAGGATAGTTGGATTTTTATTTGTCAGTCAATGATCGATCTAATATCCAAAAATTAAAACGTTATTCAAAGAAAAGGCTCTATTTTAACAAACCCAAAGTAATTACGGGTTTTAAGGTAAATATTCGTATCGGAACTGAAGTGCTACCACAGACACGAAATAAAAACAAAAATGTAGAGTTTTAAAACCTGTTCGTAACGTTAATGCGTTACATTTCGAAAGATAAATTAATCAGATATCGAGCGCGATATGTCACGAGATGACATTCTTCACGAATGTGATAGTACCTAATGCGGTGTAGAATTTACAATACATACGGTATATGTAAATTTCCCGACGACACATCTGATTTTAATTAATTGAAATCACATGTTTCATTCTCACCTAACGTAACCCGCATCCGTGTGTAAACAGAGCCGGTAATATTTCCTTAATGGTGCGCAGTCTGACAAGTGACTACACGTACGTACATATGTATGTACAAATACATACATACGTAACTACGTTCATACGAGTTTGCTACCCGTACGATACACGCAGATGAATCGCAACCAATTACCTACGGTTGAAACGGATAATCGGATAATCGCGAAAGAGCCGGAGATCAATTGAATTGACGATGACAACCGTTATCGGATTTAGTCGTATCAAAATATTTGATTAACCGGTTCGTTTCTTCTTCTCGCTATCGCGCATTATCTTTCGAGCCAATGTTAATTAACATTCTAAGCGGTTGGGTCCAGCTATTTCCATCTCGGGCGCCGGTAGCTACGTAACCGACAATTTACATACCTGGCGAGTAAGCCTGGATGCCAATTTTCACGATAACGAGTAAAAATGTACAAAAATTACCCCCCACAGTTTCTGGTAGAACGCTAATTTCGTGATAAGGGTACTCGTTTATAGCTTCGTGGAAAAGAGGAGAGAACGCACGATGACATGATCGAGTCTTAATCACGTTTTCCCACGTTTTGAGTAATAATAAAGCATCACGCAAACTGGATGATGGAGTGAAACAAGGTAGAGGCTGTTGCTTATATTGTTGCATCAGGCATTATGTATTTATTACGCAGAAATGATGACTTTAGAGGAAGTGTAATACAATATCTAAAATCGTATCCGCGGATAGGTGATCTAACGAAACTGGAAATGTATATGTATCTTATTAGCGAATCTTTAACTTGTTTGTATTGCGACGTTGGGAACTGCGTTTGCTTTTTATAGGCTTCTAGTAAAAATTGCAATGATAGGTCTACCGAAACAGATGTGTTCGAGCGAATGAATGATTATATAAAGATCGAATTAAATGATTTCATCGCGCTTCCGGGGTCACAAAAAATGTAACAAGATTACGAACGATGAGAACCGAACATATGTTTTATACTTTATTAATAATTGTGGTTTGCGTATTGATACAGCAATGTAGCATCTCTTATTATACATATATGTACGTTGCGATAATTATCCGAGACTTTCACAACGAACGCTGTGCGAACATTAACAAGTTACGCCTTTGGCAGACTTTTACCAGCGATATAATAACGCAATCTCAGAATGAAAATGCTATGGAAATACACGTGGAACATAATCGAGGAAAATTATGAAACTATAAATATTAATTATAAAATATCATCTTCGTGCACATTTTGCTTTAAGAATAAATCTTGGGTGAAAAACAATTTGTATAAAACAAAATCATATGCCATAGTATGTGTGCAAATACTATCTTTATCCGTTGCCACGATTCCATGTGAAAGGTAGAATTTCTGTAAAAATTGTATCGACTAATATTGCGAGGATCTTCGACTGCGCAGCGGTGAAAAGTTGTTTTGCAATTTTCCGTTGTGCACTATCGTCCCACTTTCCGAGCACCGATTTGTGAGGTTAACGAAATACACAAGCCGTGCAATTCTTTTGCGTGGTACACACGATTCTATACCTTTCTAGAGTTGCGCACACAGAGTCTCTTGGGATTAATGTTTATGAAGATCGAGGCCACGACGCGACGTCGCGATAGGAAACGATGGGAATCGTAATGTTTTCAATATCCACATACATGTCTTCCTTATAAACGTGAAGAGAAAACGTTCAATTAGAAATTATAATTTCACGAACGGATCCTTAGATTTTTGAGGAGGGTTTAAAATGCGACTTACATACACACGTTTTAAAGCGATACAGATGTTACGATCTGACAAGACCGCTGTCTACCTCTGTCGGTAAACAGTTAACTAACGTCAGGGTATGTCAGTAATCGCGTAGTAACTTATGAAAAAACGTACATATGAAAATCGAGTTAAATTTATGAAAAATATTTAACACAACAATTCTACCGAAACCGCCAAATACCTTCAAGATTTAAACAATATTAAACATAACACTCGTATTCACCGGCATCAAATTTCAATGCAACATTTCTATGACACAAATGTTTCATACATTACACTTTTAACGATACATTAAAAACAAAATCATCTTCATTTTCACACTTTCTATTAATGTAAATTTTACGTCAAAAACATCAATTATACAAACTCTATGTACTAGTTCCCGCCAAATTGAATGCATTGTTGGCAGCACTGCTACAGATAATCCAACAACACTAAAATGTGTGGCCGATGTGCTTGGTGAGTAATTTTCGGATGTTATCAATAATTCCTAATGACATATTACAATAATGACAGACAACTGGTCGACACATATCAATAGTCATTGTGCAGTGCTTTAGATCCAGACGTCTTGCCTCGTGCTTGCGAGTATAAAGATGCCGTCGGCAAACGACGAAGTACATCCTGGACAAATACCGAATTACAATATAAGCCATCTTTTAATATCGGGCCCAGAGACGTACTACCTTGCATCGTAGCCGGCTCACATTTTGATAAGAAAGATGAAAGAATTCTCTGCCCGATGATGTGGGGCATAATTCCACCCTGGCATGAGGTAAATATAGTATTTTTTATAGAAGACATTAACCTAAAGCTGTCTAAGATTTTCTTTCGCTGTTCGAAGAGTGTTATTTAAATATCTCGGTTATTTTTTTATACAACTTTCTGTAAAAGAAAATACGAATTTCTCAGTTGTTTTCTGGTATCAATATGAACTTCCCGATGTTTGTGTGGAAATTAGAAACAAAATGTCAGACAACTTCAGGTTTACGGAGTATTCATGTAATATACTCCTCGTATTACGTTGAATTAGGTTAGAGAATTACGTCAATTCTAAGTTGGCCGGTGAACGCTGTTTAAGTTTCTATTACAGCTTGTTGTGATATTTGAATTCATATTTTTAGCATTCTTTTATTTATCGCTACAATACCGCGAAATGTTTCTTGCCGGCCAACTTGGAATCTACGCGCCAGTTTAAATCTGATTTGTATGGTGGGGGCGCTCACGTGTTCGCGATTGAATTGTCAACAAACGTTGACGACGTAAAATTCAGCCGCAGGATGTAAACACTTTGGTCGTTTATCGGTTCGAGATAATAGCCGCGTATTTTTTTTTAACTGGCTCCTGTTGTTGTCGAAATATGAATTGTACGCTTTCGAAATTACAGATTGCTGATCTGACTGAATAAAACATGTTTTCTTAATTATCCCCTTTTATTTGCCGCATTTGTTTACTAATAATTTCCTTATTGTTGATTAAAAGTATTAGATATGATTTCGTTAAATTGCCCACAAATGTAATTGATTATTGTCATTGAAAAATATTCACGTTTATGAGGATGTAAGACTTAGATAATTACATGCGTAAAAATGTTTGAATTAATATGTAATGGATATGGTAAGCAATATGTATATGTAAATGTTGTTAGGGAGACTATAGAAAGCATAACATGTCAACACACAATGGACGTTTGGAAAATATCCAACATTCCAAACTTTATGCTCCATCACTCCGAAAAGGACAGAGATGCATTGTTATTTGTGAAGGGTATTACGAGTGGAAGGCTGGCAAAACTAAAAAAGAAACCAAGCAACCGTATTATATTTATGCGAAGCAAGAAAATGGAGTAAGAGCGGATGATCCTACAACATGGACTGATGAATGGTCGGAAGAGACTGGTTGGAAAGGGTTCAGAGTTTTAAAAATTGCAGGAATTTTTGATACCTATAAGACAGGAGATGTAGGTACAGTATATTATATGTTGTTTGAAAGTATGGTCTGCGCAAAGAAATTAAAAGTAAAATTCTGTTATAGGGTAAAATCATACACAGTTGTACAATGATTACAACTGAGTCAAATAATGTCCTTTCGTGGTTACATAATCGATGTCCCGTATTTTTGACTACAGACGAAGATGCAGAAGTATGCTGGAATCTTTGTATCAAAATGGGTTAAATGGAAAATTGATTCCATAATCATCTAGATTCTTTAATGATTCATATCTTGTTGTTTCTATTAGGCCTGGTTAAGCAAGGATTTGTCAATGGCTGAAGCTGTTGGGAGATTAAACAAAGCAACATTATCACCGTCCTCATTAAGCTGGCATACAGTGTCAACATTTGTAAACAATGTATTACATAAAGACGAGGAATGCAGGAAAGAAATAAAGCCTGTGTATGTATAGAAATATGTATACAGTCATGTAATTGCTGTTTTCCTGCAAGAAGTATGAACATTTAATCCCGCGAAGTAGCGTGTCAGACTATTGATTTCCTAATTGTATTATCTACAGAGCAGAGAAAAAAAGCGGCCCCACTGGTTTTATGGCTTCTTGGTTGAAAAAGGGGTCTGCAGAGTCAGCTAAGAGAAAAAGCACAACCACAGATGACAGTAGCACCGAGAACCAGAAGGGAGACGAGAATCCGAGAGAAATTAAAAAGAAGAAATAATTGTTTCCTAATGACCAAGAAATTGTTCTAAAACAAGAGTTCCCATGAAAGTACAAACTCATATATAAATATCTCTTTTTTACGTTAATTTATCTTCACAGAATAATTATTTATTACCAATATTTTTATATAATTTTATATTGTAATTATTATATTAGAAGAGGTATTTAAGAATTCTATCGTCTATTGTAACATACAGAAACAGTGTTTTTCTAACACACAGACAACTATCAATCCTCAAGTGAATAAAAGCGTACGCTTCGTACTGTATAAAACTGTTTTCCTATTGACTCCCCGATTCTTTAAACCTCTAACAATCGATCGAAAACAATTCAAATGTAATCCATGAAAGACAATTACCCCGAACTTCCATTTCGCGCTCGCGATCGCGCACGCGTGTTCCGCCGCATTATGGCTCCCCTTCCCACACCGCTGAATCGCTCGGTCTCTCTCGCACGGTCTCTCCCTCTCTCGTTCTCTCTTACGCTCCACTATAGAAACGACAGAGAGACAGGTCCTTCCCGAAGATGTCAGCACGTTGGGTCCGTCGGTTTCGCGGCTAGCAAACGGCGATCTCGGCGCGGTGCGGTGTGTGTTCAGAGCGGGTGTACAACGACGGCGGTGTGCGTACATTTCGTGTGTGCCGTGCGGCGGGGGCCTTCGCGAGAATCCGCGTCACGCATGGCACCGCTCGCAGCTCCGGGTATTCGTGCCTGAGACGCCTTTTTCTCCGTCGGACAGAAGCAAAGGATCGCGGGGCCCAGCCTCCAATTCGCGTTTTGCCCTGTCCCCACAGCCGGAATCATGACCAGCCAGGAGAGCCAGCCGATCAGCAACGTGGAGACCGAGTACCTCGAGATTAACTCCAAGCTGAACTGGGCGATGCTCTATCAGGTACGGGATACGGAACATTCAAGGTTTTCCCTGTCGTGACTCTAGTTTTCTTCCTTCCGGTTTACCTCGCGGGGAAACCATTACTCTCCGGTCAGCGCGAATGTGTCAGCACGCACGGGCTTTGTATGTTGAATTGTTTTACGCTGACACGACAACCGCGACCGGAGGGACGATGATGAAATATTCTTAGGATTCCGAGAGAATGTAAATGGCAGTTCCGTAACGTGGCGCATTTTTTTTTGTTGTTGATGCTTTTCAACAGCGAGAGATTCCCTTTTTTTCACGACTCGATTTCGAAACCCGGAGTTTTCATGGACGGAACATTTACGTTTTGCCCGAGAGCGAACGTGTGTGACTTGTCACACGAATGTTATCACGATTTTGATTTATGCTGTTTGTCATATAGTATACATATATGCGAATTTGCACGGTCGATTTCGATTTCGTGCGTGAATCCGGTGATTTCACGGGACAACGTGCTCCGATTAATTTACGGTCTACAAATAGATCTGATTTACTGGATGGCGATGCAATCCGATGCGACAATAAGCAGAATTTTAACGGCGTTCGTTTCTTATCTGGTTCTCGTGCTCACTTTCCGGTTATTTACAATGCACGGACTGTTTTATATCCTTTGTAGTACTTTTCATTTCTTAGAAAGCGGTTTTCACGGGAAAACGCTAAATACAGCATAGAACATGCATTGTGGTTTTATTGTCAAGGTCAAACTTCTCAGTATAAAATATATGAAACCAAGTATATATTTAGTAATATGCTATGAGTCGGTACATAGATATAATATACACGGTGTTAGTTGTGTACATGTATTTGACGTTTTTAAACAAATAAAGTATGTAATATTAATTATAATTGTGATTTCTTAATGGTGTCTATATTGTTCCGTTTTTACTACAGCTGCTATTAAAAATTGCCAGACTCTCAAAATTTTTAATGATTAGCCATGACGACAATTGAGAAAGAAAACTTTATTTTTACAGCATATACGCAACGAATGCAGCAATTTTGCATATACATGCAATGAGTCAAAGAAACCACAGAACAAAAATTTGAATCGCTATAGAGATGTCGCACCGTACGACCATAGTAGGATTGTTCTTAAGAGAGGTCCATGCGATTACATCAATGCCAATCTCATACAGGTAAATGTTTTGTGAAAATATTCTATTCATATTTTGAAACATAGTAGTAACGTATTCGTTTGTATTATAGGTAGATCGTGCTCATAGACAATACATCCTTACACAAGGACCACTGCCAAATACCGCTGGCCATTTTTGGCTAATGGTATGGGAGCAAAATTCTAAAGCTGTGTTAATGTTAAATAAGATAATCGAAAAGAATCAAGTTAAATGTTATCAGTATTGGCCTCTTGGTGATTCCTCGGATCATACTATGATGTTTACAGATATTGGTATAAAAGTAGAGTATGTCAGCAAAACGGAATCGTCGGATTACACAACTAGAATATTAAGGTATTAAAGAATCAATGTTTTATTATATCTATTTTATAGTTAACAAATAGTTTCACTTAAAATTTTGTGTTGTACAGATTAACAGACTTGGAAACAAACGAAAGTAGAGAAATATTACACTTTCATTATACTACATGGCCAGATTTTGGAGTGCCGCAAAGTCCAACAGCATTTCTACGTTTCTTGGCAGATGTTAGGCAATCGGGAGCACTGGATCAAAATGTTGGTCCTCCAGTTGTACACTGCTCGGCAGGTATTGGAAGATCAGGAACATTTTGTCTAGTCGACACATGCCTTGTATTGGTAAGTAGCATCCTGATCTACGACAAACAAAACTTGTAAATATTAACTATTGTATATTTATTCAATATCGACTTGTAGATCGAAGAAAATGGACTAAATTCTGTAAATGTGCGAGATGTACTGGTGGAAATGAGACGATCTCGAATGGGACTGATACAGACTCCGGACCAACTACGGTTTTCGTACGCTGCTATCATCGAAGGAGCAAAACAATTGCCATCCAACAACGTGGTAACTAATACCAATTCACAGTAGCACAGTGCTATTAGTTCCTCCCGGCGTTTGAGTGAAATATATTATACAAGTAATTTATAATCCCGATAATTCAGATTTCGTAAATACACGTCTACTCTAATAGCATTGGACTACTGTGGCAAGTCACAGTTTACCAGCTTTCACTAACAATCACAATATTTACAGAATATCGATAACAACGAGGTAGTAACAAACCATTACGATGTCGTGAATAACATCAGTAACTCTTCGATAGAAGAGGACGATGAACCACCTCCTTTACCACCACCAAGAGGTGAATCCTTAACACGCAGTATGATGGCAGATTTAACCACAAATCCGACAACAGAAAATGGTTAGATATGAAACCAAGTTTTTAAAAAACTAATTCTTAAATAATCGCATTCTGTTGATATCTTGATGTACTTAATATTAGATGAAATAGGTGGACCACCGGATAAACCATTACCGAGGGAACCACCAGTTAACACCGAACCGTGTACCAGCCCGACATCCACGAACTCCACGTGTGTCTCAAACAATTTACACGAAAAGCATTCCGACGGTGTTGCAGTGCCTAGTGAACCTATCAGCGACGGTGAAAATTCTATGCAGACAATTAGCCCTCCGTCCAGTCCAGACTCGTAAGTTATCAGTAAAACAAAAATCGAGAAATTCAGATTACATGTTATCTACATGTTTCGTTTATTTTGCTCGGACAGGAAAAACGAAGTACGTCAGCGCATCAAAGAGAAAAAGGAACGTTTGGCAGCACAAGTGCGCGAGATGAAGCGTCGGCGAAAGGAGGCGGAAGAATGGCAGGAGCTCAAGAGGTCATTATTTAAGCCCCTTTCAATAGGCATAGGCGCCGCGATTGTTGGTGGGGGTATTATAGCAATCTGTGGCTACTTGTACATGCGTGGTTAGAACTGCTGAATTATTTCTATCGTCACTCACGTGTATGTGAACATTTTTTCAACTTGTCAGTGACACTAGGTGATCCCGCACACACTCGAGAATAGTTACTTTAACTACGAGATTTCTTTTTTAACAACTCAGCTGCACACGTAATTGATTACTACTATTACTATCCGTAAAGAAAAAAAAAACAAAACGAACAACAAAGAGTAACTCATCAGGGAGACACATTTTCGTCTTACATAATTTCAAAGCAGAACAGAGTCGTGAGACGTTTTATATCGAGAAGAGAGGAGACGAATTATTGACATAACAGATTTTGGCGGTATAAGAGAACCGCTGTCAATGAAACATAAAAAGAGAAGTAACCTATTCTAAGCAAGTGCATTCATAAAGGACATAATACTTTTGAATGGCAGAGAGAGAATGGGAGAGAGGTGATAAAAGAAAACAATGTCGAGAAATCGATCAAAGGAAATTGAGATGAAAAAGGGGGGAGATCTTCGATTTGTATTTTTATATTGTGATTCACTCCATGAGTATGTAGAATACTAGGGACACATACGATTTTTTTCTTTTAACGATCCTTTTATTAGGTTCCCTTGAACGTAACTCGCAGTTTAAAATTTGGAGTAATTACATTGTATTCGCGGATTACGGTTATTATGGGGGAATAAGAAGTGTATCGAGCGAGGCTTTTACTTTGTGACTCTTTTTATCCTGATTGCAAAAAAAACAATTAAAAAAACATTCAATACACTTCTTATCTACTCGACACCACGTGGCTATTTACACATCCACATAAACATAACGAAAATTGGGAGGAAAAAAAATAAGCACGCCTAAAATTCTTAATAACAAAACACACGGTAAATCGACGCCGTCTTATTCGCGCGTTGTCACAACACTAGGCTCTCACATACGATACACGATTACAACACAATGTGGGTGCACGACGTTTCAGTAAGTGAAGAAAAAAAAATTGACTATTCTTACACAGTTTTTTGTTACAAAGACACGAGCAAGTATTAGTTTCTTTTTCTTCTTATTCTTTCTCGAACACTTAAATAGATTTAGTTACTATTTAAATAACCTTTTTTGCATCGATATTTAAATTTTAATCATTGGTTTAAAAACAAACGAGACACGGCATTATGTCTCTTTGATTTTTCACAGATAATTTTTAAATAAATTAGATCTACTGTTAGTAATTATCCAGGGTACCAAAATCATTAAAACTTAGAATTTGTAAGCACCCAATTACCTTTTGCTAGCATCTAATGAATATATTCGTGATAGGCGTAGAACGTTGTTAACAGTCTTATTATAGTACGTACGTAAATGTTTTTAATATACTTGCCCATTAAACTAGATTCCAATCTTCTTATAAAAAAAAACAAACAAACGATCATGATAAAATGAAGTCACACGTGATAGTGTTTTATTAGAGTAAGTCGTTGCGCGTGATTATACATACCATGGCTCGTTTGTTCTTACACCGGGACGCCGTTGAATTTCGGGAAAATGATTTCAATTCTCAATTTGTTGTTACTCGGCCATGGTAAATGAAAAGGAAAATACTTTTTAACTTCCTCTCTTCTTTCGCGAAACTTACAGCACCACGATACTCCGTTAAACGGCAACTCGTGCCTTCGATTGTGTACTTGGATCATTTTTCCCACGCAATCACGTGAGCTCATAGATCGTTTATATACGAGTAACGATTTTGTAACGAGTAGTAGGAGCAACATTTCCTTCTTTTTTTTTTCTTTTTATTTTACGCGAAAACAACATTCCTGGTATACGGAAGAAAATGCACGGCGAATTTGGCAACGTTCAAGGTTAATCATAGGAGATTCGTATGATTGAACGTTACACGCGTTTTCAGGCCGTAACTTATGTTTCTTTTTTCTTTTCTCTTTTTTTTTCCTTTTTCGCGACGAACCAGTCGAAAGTAGGTGCCAAATAGTATGAAGTCGATAAGAGCTTTTTTCCAATTGGGTGATCATTTTTAATTTCGTATTTTGAACTTTTAACCCCTCCGCGAACCGTTTTCATTTTCTTTCGTCGATGATATCGCATTCACGTGATCAACATCAAAGCTCAAGGAAAACCGGTCTGCGCGCCACGCCGGAAACGTAGAGACGGAGGGTTAAAAGAGAGAAATCTTCGAGAAACACGAATAATTCCAGTTGATCGCTCAATCGATACAACGATACGCGGTACGTTGAGCGACGCAAGTAAGACTGAGTACTGTCTATAATTGCCCTTAGGAGGGACGAACTAAATGAAAGAAATAAAAAAAAACAAACAAACAAAAATTTAATGAAAAAGTAAAAGTACGTAACGTGTTAAGCCTGTATTCTTAAGCTGAGCTTTTATGTAAGTCACTTGATTAGAACTCGAGAAAAAGACTTGTCGGATCGTGTTCCAAAAAAGCGACGAAAAATAATCGCGTTAATAAAAGAAACTGGAGGGTGTACACTTCGCGCGTATTGATTTCTTAGAAACAAAAGTAATAATAATATTAATAATAATAACAATAATAATAATAATAATAAAGTGTGCATCGTAAAGAGTGTATTTTGTACTTTTGTACATTTGCTAGCGAATTACTGGAATACGATCTTCAATTGAGATTTCGGGTACGTTACACACACACATGCGTTCGCGTGTTCATTAGCGTCATTGAGGAGTGGACTAATTTTCTTCTTTCTTTTTCGGTGGCACAAAGTGTCGCGATTTAAGTGATGTTACAATTTTCGATGTTAACGCAGTATTATTGTCGGTACGTTTTTTGTGTATTTTTTTTTTTTTTTTTTTTTACACCGTGTGCACCGTCATACTCTTGTTATCTGATTTCTGTCTGTATAGTATTTATACAAGCATAACACGTGGTTTTCCAGAGATTGAAAAACGTGTTAAATCAATTTAATATTGACGAGTGAATTTAATCAGTTGATCGGTAGGCGGAGTTCGTTAATATTTATTGAATTGAAACTTCTCGCTTTTACTAGAATCACAGAACACGCGTACGGGCCTTCAAAGATTTTCTACGGGATTAAGGAATCGCGTATAGGACAACATGTTAACCCTCTATAACGGAATCATTGTTTTGCTACCAACAAATATTATGTAATTCGGAAATGGTGAACATTGACCGAGGAATATTACATATATTGCAATTTAAAAAAAAAAAAGAGCCACTCACTGTGCCGTGAAAAAATGGGAATTATTAATTGTTATTTAGAAACTTGTGGTAGTATTGTTATCGCCTTAAAATCGTGACGGACAAACGAAGTCAGATTTGAAAGAGAAAATGAGTGGATGGCGTTATAGAGGGTTAAATTTGATACTAAACATCCTTTTTTTTCCTTTTTTTTTAAATCGCTAGTATCGCAGATACAAGTCAATTACCTCAGAAGTAACAGACATCAAGTTTAATAGAGATATTTTTTTCACATAATGCGGAGTAAGCACGAAGGTATTTTTGCGCATTCTAAACGACCCAGAAATTCTCGAATTTCCACCGTTGTTTGTACAATGAGAAAACAAAAAAAAAGCAAAGTAACGAGACACACGCTGTTTCGTACTTGTCCACCAGTCTCCCCTGTTTGCTCGTCGATCGCGGGAAGTTTCCGGAAAGAAATCGTTAGGGCGAGAAATGTTACTCTCAAATGCTAGAATTCACGAAAAATAAAAACACGGTGCTAAATAAAAGTTCCAAAACGGATATGCGCTCCGACGTATATGTGTGTGTATGAGAGAAAGTGAGAAAGTGTATGAAAGTCGAGAGTGAACGCGAAAGGAGTGCGAGAAGAAAGAAAAAAATACTTGGGTGGTGATCGTGGAACTTTGTGCGAAAATTTTCTTTCTATTTAAAACACAAAAAAAAGGAGGCAGATGATACAAACTAGCGTGTAGTTTTTCAAAATTACGCACGAGATGCGTACGAAGTTATTTTTGTATTACTTATAGACATTCACTGTAAGTTAACTAGTAGCTTAAAAAGAAGAAGAAGAAAGAGAGAGAGGGATAGAAAGATTTGATTGAACAAATTCGTGTAGAAACTTTGCGTTCGAATTCGTGCGAGAAATTTCGCGGCAAGTCGCACGATCGACCTCGAAAACCCGAGGAGGGGGCAGAAAATTTATCACCGATTTGTCGAGCGATCGTGCGATCGGGATCCCGATGGATCGTTAAAATGAAAAAAAAATCTATTTTCCGATCGATTGGAAAATTCGTCTTTTAAATCACAAAATAAAAATAGATAAAAGCGAAAGGAAGTTCTCCAGAGAATTAAATTCCTACTTCGATCAGGCGTAATCGATTTGCAAAAACTATATTTCCATTTTTCTCGGGACTTATGACACTAGAGTTGCGCGATTTGTGATTTCAATTTAAAGAACCTATCGAATATCTATTGATCGATATCTATTATCTTATAATAATCGAATAATTCCATCGTGATTCAATCGACACGCTTGACAACCGGATTACTAAAGCTAAGGATCGAGTTGTACGCGACTCAAGCATGGAGAATGAAACAGAGAGAAAGAAAGAAAGAGAGCGAGAGAGAGAGAGAGAGAGAGATAAAGAGAGCGCGAGAGAACAAGAGACCAGGGGTACCTAGTTGTCCTCGAAACTAATAAAACGGGCAACGGTGTAGGAAGTTAATTCTCCCCGAAGCCTAATTGCATCCTGCGACTCGACATACAGTTAACTATATTTACGATGTACCGTTGTAGAACTATATCGAATGGTATTTTAATGTAAAGTATAAACGAGAGAAGTGGAGACGACGAGGTAGAGATTGGAAAACAAAAAAAAAATAACATAATAATACAGAAGAAAGATGGACAAAGGAGCGAATGTGAAATGAGAAAATCTTCCGATCGAGTTTACGCGATCGGTGAAAAGAAAAGCTCTTAACGTTCGATCGACTGCCATTCCTGTTCGAATTGTTTTACATATATATATATATATATGAAAAAAAAAGTAAGAGAAAAGATCCACGATAAAGTGAACGAACATTTTCGATCATCACTTCGCTTCTTCCTCACTCGCGCCTTTACGAATAGAGAATAGAAACAGACGAGTATTTGGATAGCATGACGGAAGGCTTGCATGCAATAAAATGTTATTTACACGAAAAAAAAACCGAGCGACAAGATCAATGCTCTCACGACGCATATTCTTTTTTTATTCCCATGTAGAAAGACTCGTAGACGAGGTTTCCCCATCACGTTAGAATCGATCAATACAGGAAAGGATTTTTTCATACTTTCCGAACTTTTTTTTATTCCACTCCCCTTTTACACGAAGACTGGCCGAGATGTCTTGCTATAGAGTTTATTCTGAAATATATAGAGTGGTATTAATTGATCATCATTACAATAATATATATAGAAATACATTTATTTGGCTTTTCGATCATTTTTAAAAGTTTGATGTTCTCAAAATATTCGAAGGTAAAGTTATTAATCAATATTGTTGGTCGATTAACTATAATTGAATTTAATTTTAGCTTCGAATATTTTGAGCCGCTAGAACTTTTTTTTTAATCGAACGCAAAGTCAGACAAGTCAATTGATTTTAATTCGCTTTGAAATTGTTTTTTTTTTAAATGTCTCGTCCGAAATTGATACAGTATCGAAACAACGACCAGTCCTTGTACTCCCACTTAACAGTCCATCAGGGAAGATCGGTATAATTAATAATCTTTCTCAGCCCCGAAAAACTAACAAATCTTTCTTCGGAAAGTTCTCACGTCCGAAGCCAAAGTGTACTAATTCTCTTGTGCTTTTTTTTGTATTCTTTTCTCGTACTTATCTTCCCTACAGCCTGTGAGATCTTCATTTGGTGATTTCTTTCAGATCTAAAAGCGAAACCACCGAAAGCAGCGAAACGGTGCACGAGGAGGCCGAGTCTGCGATCTAATAAAAAATGATAAAAAAGAAATACACGTAAACACACACACACACACGCACGCACTCACACCCAAACACAATCGAACCGCGACGAGATCGCGTTAAGTTCCATTGCAATCACGGTCCATCGTTTTCGATCGTTTTCGCCCTGTTCTCAAAGATGCGAATCGAAAGTAATTTAATTCGAGGCTTTACAATGCGAAAGTATTTATTCGATACAATGAATGCTTAAGAGAGAGAAAAAAAAATAAATCAAGTTTGTTTGGTACACAGATGCAATTGACTCGAAGACTTCATTCCTGATTAGCGTTAAATAGATATGAGATTCTTTTGACGATTTTCTCCTATTCCCAGTCTTTGATCGTTCCTTCTTCTGAATAAACGTATTTCGAATAACAATCAACGTTACCGAGCAATTTTTTCATACAATCATTTTATAATAACCGCGTTTCTATCAATAATACGAATATTTCGTTTTTTTTTGTACGAACTTACGATCAATCCAAACGAAATCTTCCACGTTGATGATATCAAAAACTAAAGTTGACGTTAGAGTCGATCATCTAGGAGAAAAAGACTCGGTTAGTGTTTTTTTTTACGTCGCTTAAAAATCGTTCAATTTCATAGAATTTATAAATCGAGAATACAAATCGTTGCCAGCGTGTTTCGCAGCAGCGTTGCGATCGTTACGTCGTCGTCGACGAACTCGAAAATAACTCTGGCGAAAGATGCAACGACGAATCGTAACGCCGATGTGTCGTTACAAATTCGCATGTTTTGCGACATTGAGCACACGTGACACTGTTTGAGGAAGTACGAAACGTTGCGGTTGTACGCGCGGCTATGTTAAGCGGCGAAACAAACAAATAAATGCATCCGAGGCCGAATATCGGTCAAGTACATATTTTGAACCATATGTTTCTTTCGATCCGGATTACGCAATATTTTCAATCGTAATCATCGTGTATTTTTTTGTTTGTTTTTTTTTTTTTAATTTTTTTCCCTCCCTATTCTTCTCACTATAATAATCATACCCACCGATCGATCGATTGTCAAGATCGAACTATTGCACGATCCACGAAGATGATCGCTGCGAAACGACGGCTGCATCTTGCGCAATTAATTAGGACCACCTGACGTAAGTATGTTGCGACCATTCGACGTGTTCGCCCCGTGATGATCCGCGAAGAAGAAAAACAAGAAAGAAAAATCACTCTTTCGAGGAACGTCGCGACGTTGTTTCCCAATTCGGTGCAACGTTCAAAGATGCAAGCCGCGGAGATGATCCATCTTTTCTAGTTTACCAGGTCAGTTATCACCTGGCGCGGAACGTCACCGTACGATTAGCGTGCTCCCGTTTGACGTCATTGTTTCGTATAAATGCTGGAAGCACGCTTTCGTCCGGCATAAACTTCTCACGAAGCTGTCACGACGGATCCGTATCCCTATTCGCCTAGGACAAACGGTTTTTTTTTTGTTTCTTGTTGCACTTGCATTTTTCTCGCATTCGTTGGATTTTTCACTTTTGCGAACGTCCGCTGCGTCGGTTGTGACTCCTGGTGATTTCACACGGTTCCCAGCCGTATCCACCCTGAACACCCGACGGTTAGTTCGTCGCAACAACTAGGATATCTAAACATGAAAATGGTAAGACGTAACATTGTTAATACTATTGCAGTTGGAAATTCGATCCGGTTGGCGCATAGGGTTTTGCATTAAGAGAGAAATTTGTTCGGAAATATCATACTCTTAACAGTAGAACAACTAAGGTAGTCAAAATGACTGGTTTTGAAATTCTTATAAGAATCGTTTAAATTTCAAACATTGCGATTTCCAAAATTCTTCATAACCATATTTCTATATGTGAATAATTAAGATGATCAATTTACTGTCCCTCTTTATTTCTTTATTTCAAATATATTTATCCAATTAATCCTCGGTTCTAGTGTTAATAACTTATTTTTATGTGAAATTGAAAAAAGCGCATGCGTTAAAGCCCCTGAACTCTCAAAACGCCAGATAAATGAATACGAATAATCTCTGGAAATATTCAAATTCAAATTCACGCAAAACAATTTGTTCGATTTCCATATCGAACACTATTAACACTATTTCTACCAAGAGGTATCAAAAGACACCTTTCAAATTTTAACTTAAAATCATTCGTTAAGTTGAATCATTTCTTCACAATTAATTTGTTGACATTTTATACAATAGTTGTTAAATTATCTACATTTAACTGGTAATTTGAAATCCCAACAGTTTTGGCAAATATTTGCACTCAAACGAAAAGGTTTCAAAAGACACCTTTTGGTCGAAATAGGTATACACACAATCGTGGTAGAAATACTGTTAAATTCCTAAACTATTATTTCAAACCAATCAAAATTCCCGTATCAACTACACCGCCAAAATTAACACTAGAACTACCAAGGGGGTCAAAATGACCGGTTCCGCATTTCTTCTAAGAATCGCTTAAGTTTATAACACTGCGATTACCAAAATTCTTCATAACCATGTTTCTCTATGCAAGTAATTAAATCCATCAATTTACTATCCCCCTTTATTTCTCTGTTTCAAACATATTTATCCAATGCTTCTAAATATACCGAATTAATCCTCGGTAGTTATAGTGTTAAATACCCCCACCAACCGTTCGCATTTCGAACAAAAACAAACGTTCACAATCCAAGCTGAAAAATCTCGCCGAAAACCAACAAAACCCACAATTGTTTAACAGAAAATTTTTTTTCCCCAGACGTTCATCAGGTTCACCCTCCTCCTCGTGATCCTCGCCTTCTCCGCGGCGTCGCCCATCAGATCCGAAAAACCTGGTGCCGTTTACATCCCGATATTCATCGACGACCTGGCCGAACTGGACAATCCTCTCCGGGATGGTTCACCGGTGGCTTATTACTTCGGACGCACGGAGCCGCGATTAAGGAAACGCGACACCCTGGAGACCGATGCCGACGACCTGGAGACGGCGGCGGGGACCAATGCCCTTCGACCCCTGTTTGTCTATAGACAACAGGTGGCGTATAGACAACGTCTCAGGGAGGCCGTTAGACGTGGTTTCCGTTTCTGAGACGTCGGGACGGAAGTCTTCGGCTGAACCCAGGACCAAAGAGACTGCATTATTACCTGCTGACCGTTTAGTTTTAAGGATGTAAAGTCGACGAAACGGACTCCGAAGGATCCCGCGGAAGATACGTTCTCCAACGGGGATTTCGAATGGAACCTCAGCGTCGACGGTTCACCGTTGAAATTCTCGGTATTATTAGTTTCTTTTCGCTTTCTCTTCCGACGCCAGGATACCTCCGACGGCTGACCAAACCGGGAGTGATGTTGTTGAAACGATAATCGGAACGTTTCGCTATTTTTTTGTACTAGGATTACTTGAACGTAGAATCGAAAGGGTTCTGAATTGTAGGGACTAGACTGCGGATGTGTAATATAAATATTTGTTTAGAATATGGTGAAAAAACTGGATGGAAAGAGATGTTAATTGTTGATAGTTCGAAGGAAATAATTAGGAAACTGATTATCGTATCAGATACTATTTAAGGATAGTTTCCTATGGTAATCAGCTGTTCGTTCGAACTTCCGCAGTCTGGCGACGATTGTCCAGTGATTTAGAGTGTACGTCATAAAAAATGAGTTACCGTAAGCTTATGGCTGTTAACGACGGGAAGAATTATTCTAGACGGAAGTAGAAGGATCTACGGGAAGGCTGTGCCACTTAGTATGCTTGTTAGTAGACGTACATAAAAATAGCAACCTTGCTAATTGGACGAACAAACGATGATTTTTGTTGACTTGACGAGCGGGAAGTCGAGCATTTCGACTTTCCTGCAATATTCGACGAGGAGACGAGCACGAAATTTATCGGAGGTAATTAAAAAAAAAGGACTTCCGACGCTCCAAAATATCTGCTTTTTTTTCGTAATGTTTTTTAAGAACACTTTTTAATTAGAATTTGACGACGATGATACTTTTATCGATTAACAAAATTGACTTTATATCGTTTTGATAAGAATGCGAATTTTTTTATGACAATTGTCGAGGAACACTGTACCCGAAAATTATTAATAGGGCGAGGCAAGCGATAAGATTCTGTTACAAGGTTTTAAGTAGTTTTAAGACTAATCTTAAGAACGATTTGCTACCCACCAAAGCTATGTTCACGAATATCTGTGTGTCTCGCACGGGGATCACACGGACGTAGGTTTAAAGATGTTAATGTAATTGAAAAACATAAGATGTACTGCATTTGTGATACGATTTTTTAGCACTTAATACGAAATTCTAAAGTAAATGTCTTACGTTAATGCGAAATGGAATAAACATGTTTTTAATATACATATACATACGTACTGGCTGATGTATTCGATCTTGTGGGCTAACCCAAACCACCCCCTAACCACAATAATTATAAATAACATAAATAATAATATATATAATCGATTTTAAAAAAACCATAATACGTTCTGCCCCATAAAGTAAATTGTCTGCAATTCAACACCACCTCCAATCGCCGGATTTCAACTATAATAATCAACAGGATTCTCTTTTAGACTTTTCTTGGTTTATTTCTGAAATTTCATGGGTATCGGACCCCTATTGTGGGACTGATATCATTTTTGCTCTGGGAGCGTTTTTGCTGCTACAGCGAGAAGTTAGAAACTTATATTTGACACTGAATCTATCGTTATTTTGTTGTAAAAAATATAACTTTTACTTAAGGATTCGGTAAAAATACCTGCACAAAATAACGAAAACGATATATAACTTTGTTGTAAATAATATAACTTTTACTTAAGTGTTGGGTAAAAATACCTGTACAAAATTCAGGTAAAAGATAATAATATATATAATCGATTTTAAAAAACATAATAACTTTTGCACTATATAGTAAATTATCAGCACTCCAACACCACCTCCAATCGCCTAATAATTTAATACGAGTGATAAAAGTGGATCATTTTAATAATAATTCACAAAAACAACGATGAATGCGGAATTTTCAATACAAAACTTAAAAACGATCATTCTCGATGTTCGTGATATGCGTGATTAAAAACACATCGAAATCGATCTACTAATATCTGTGTTCCAAGGTAAAATAGGCACGGATACTTCATTTTCTCCATACAATCAAAATTTATTTCAAAAAGTCGATAATCACAGAGCTACTATAAAATTCGTTCTTCCTCTACAAAAACCAACCATAACTATTTCCCCGTGAATATGGGGATTCTCGGATAGTCCCGATAATAATGATATCTCGGGTACCGTGGCCACTGTCTTCTGCCCATGAAAAATCCAGGATACCAAAACGGAAATCCCATGTATCTGTCCTCCGCACCATGCAAATTTTCCTCAGACTCTCCCAAGTTTTTTCCAACTTTATCCTCATTTTTCTCATCAATTTCCGTTGAATTTGCCTGACTCCCTAATTCCTCGCTGGATTCGTAATTAAACGGAACAGATTTCTCTTCCTCTTCATAGTTCGTCGAAGAAAAATTCGAAACTTCACGTGTCACACGATCGATCTCTGATTTCCGTTCGATCGTTCGATTTTCTTCACCAGAATTTTTTTCATTAAATTCATCCTCGAAGTTTAAATTCGTCGTTCGAGATCCTCGTGCTCGGGGTTGTTTGCCCGTCGTCTCGCCGCTGGTGGTCGTGGTGCCACCTGGGGAAGCTTCTTCAAGGACTCCCGTTACGTCGGTCGTGACCCTGTAATCCGACGTGACGTCTTCCGCGATCGAGCTGCATCTCGCGAAGCTCGTCAAAACGACGAAGCTGAGGACAAAGAAGCAACGTCCCATTTTAATTTTCGCTGAAATGATTTCTCCAATTTTATAATGATCACACGATGGGTCCGGATGACCATCTACGACTACGGCCCGGATGACTTCTGTCTCGTCTTTTATAGCGGGTTATATAGAACCGGACGCTAAATCGATCGCTAAACACCAGGATTCGTTAACAAAGCGGTGCACTAGGTGCAGCATCATCTTACGAGGAATTTCAACGATCTAAAACAATACCCCCGTTGGCAGTATTCCGTTGTGCAAACACGGGCTTACCAGGATTGGAAGACTGGCACCGGGGATTTCACGGGACGTCATTTCCAAGATGTTTGTTTAAATAATTTACGGGGATATATCGTCCTAATTATACGAGATAAATAACGAAAACAGATTATTATATTATTTGTCCCCGAACGGACATATCACTTTACTTTTAGTTCCCGCGATTGGTTCTTTCGTATTAATTAATTGTCGTAGCTGTCGAATGGATAAATATTCGATATATTAATTAATGTAAATAACAACGGATGATGTAATCGTTTGACATGTTATACGTCAAATTCGGTAGAAATTGATCGTTTTACTCGTGGAGACGTTTCCATGGATTTTCAAAGTCTGAAAATCAGCGTTTCCTGGGAGAATCAGCCAAAGATTGAAATCGAATTATTATATTATTTGTCACCGCACGGAAATATCACTTTACTTTTAGTTCCCGCGATTAGTTCTTTCGTATTAATTAATTGTCGTAGCTGTCGAATGGATAAATATTCGATATATTAATTAATGTAAATAACAACGGATGATGTAATCGTTTGACATGTTATACGTCAAATCCGGCAGAAAATACTTGTTTCAATGATACAGACGTTTCCGTGGACTTTCAAAGTTCGAAAATCAGCGTTTCCTGGGAGAATCAGCCAGTGATTGAAATCGAAGAGCAAGCGGTCTTCCGATTCGCCCGACAAAAGCGATGTACCGCAAGGTTGATACTCACGTCTTTTAGCGAGACCGCGATAATTCTTTCGGTACCTGGTATAAAACCCGAACGCGGCCCGTTATTGCTCGTCAGACACGAAAAAACGTTGGTGAAGAACCGGTGACGAGCTGCGAACCACGACCGGGTTTCGACGCGAGAACGCAAGTGAATTCGGGACCCTGGAGAAAAAGCTTAGAAAGTGTCAGAATGAAGCACAAACCGGTAGCGCAGAGTACATTTAATATCAAACTTGCCCGCGGATGACGAATAAAATGAATAGAGTTGGATGAAACGAATTGGAATTATTGTTACGTTCGATTTTTCAGATTTTTTCTTTTTATTCGTTGTCCGTGGACAAATCCGTGGGATGCGGGGGTGGATTGGATAGTTCGGAGTTTAATATGGGATATGTTTAAAAGAAATACGATATTTTTTACGATAATTTTAAATACGTGCTTGTTTGAATGTTTAAACTTAATTTTGGACGTTGACTTATGGGACTGTTTGGGTGTTAAACTCAATGTAAGGTGGAGTGGGGTAAGTGCACCCCAGTTTTTAGTAAGTTTGGCTTTCAACCCATATATCATATGATACGAGGCAAGAGCATAACTATTGATATGTTTGCTTTAAAATGCTTTTTACGGCATTCAAATATTTTGTTTCGTTTTGGAGTAAAGTAGACGCGCTCTTTGCATGTGGTGCTTTCGAACTAGTCAGCATAAATCAGAGAATTTCCTCATTAATTGGGCGACATCTAGTGGATAGAATGGTATCAACTTTGAGTAGATTACTATATATTAGATATCGCAATTTCTCTCATATTAATTTAATAAGAGCTCGTTTATGCACTTACCCCACTCCACCTTATGTAATTTTTATAAAGTATATATGAAGTTGAAAGGTGACCTTGATGAACGATATTAAGATGAGAAATAGTAATAATTCAGAGTCATGGTACCGCAACATCGATGGGTCTAAATGCGCAAAAATATCAACGCCCACAACTTGTATCGCGTTGATTGTTCAACGTCTTTGATATTTCGACGCCCGGACGTTTTAACACGCAGAAACTTCGACGCCTAGGAAATTTTAACGCGCCGGAATAACACCGTGTAGAAATTTCAACATCTAGAAATTTTGTCGGGCAGAATTTTTAACGCGCCGGAATATCACCGTGTACCAATTTCAACATCTAGAAATTTTGACGGGCAGAATTTTTAACGCGCCGGAAGATCACCGTGTAAAAATTTCAACGCCTAGTAATTTTCACGGACAGAATTTTTAACGCGGACAAATTTTAACACGCACAAATTTTAGAGCACAGAATTTTTAACGCGGAGAAATTTTAACATGCACAAATTTTAGAGCACAGAATTTTTAACGCGGAGAAATTTTAACACGCACAAATTTTAGAGCACAGAATTTTTAACGTGGGGAAATTTCAACGCTTACAAATTTCTACGGGTAAAAATTTTAACGAGGAGAAATTTTAAAGCACACAATTTTTAACGTGGGGAAATTTCAACGCCTACAAATTTGTACTGGTAAAAATTATAACGCGTGAAAATTTTAATGCGGCGAAATTTCTACGCACAGAAATTCTAACGCGGAGAAATGTCGACGCCCAGAAATTTCAAAGTGCGAATATTTCAACGCGTCGTAATTTAAGTGAAAAATAACGTATAAAAATTTCAAAATAAACTTTTGCGCCAGGCTTTTAAACTTTCAATCAACACTACAAGGCTAGTAACATAACTTTATGTAACCTTCGAAACTTATATAACTCTCGTTATCTGTTTGCAGATCGATCTACGTAAAATTATTTTCTGCGCAATTTTAACGCTATGCCTGGACACTTCGGAAGCGGTACCAGTGGATTACAGCGACCTGGACAGCCTTCTACCACCGATACCACGGGACAAAAACGAAACCATGGCTGCCGTTGTTCAGGATCCTGTTATAATGGACGCGGTCCATTACGCGGCCAGCAATGGATCCCTGAATGGATTGGTGGTTAAAAAGAAAGTTTACATTATGCCCGCCAGTGATCCCAACAAGGTACAAATTTAAATATGGAGAAACTCCAATAAAATCTCTTTGATCGTGTTAATAAAAAATATAAATTAAATTAACATCTATTTGGCTCGTTACACGGTCGTTGCTACAAACACAAAAGTTCGAATAAGGTTAAATTTAGATCACATTAGAACAATACTTGATTAAATTAATCGAAATAAATGTTAATATAATTGCAATTTTGCAAATTGAAGTACACACGCTCTCGATTTCGATATTATCTGTCTGTAATACAATTTTGAATTTTCGAAAATGATTAGAATTATTAGGATTTATAAGGATTTTCTTAAAATTTGTTGATTCTTAAACAAAATTTAATTATTTATTTAAAAATTTTTAAAAATTTCCTAATTTAAATTTCAAAATATTTTATTAGAAAAAGAAGAACTTTAGTAAATGTTCCAATAAATCCATCTTATTAATTTTAATAAGAAATACTTATAACAGTACAATTCGAATAGAAATACGTTTCAACGTTCGTATATTAAGAAAGAGCTATTTAAATTTTGTATAGTTTACGTTTTGCACTTGTTCTACACACTTTACTTAAGTAACACGTAGACAGACAGATTTCCTATTTCGTACGTATTTATCTGTCCGAGGTAGTTGCATTCACAGATGCTGTATCAAAATCTGACGTGATCACGTGCACCTGTTTCGAGATGAGCGAAAACAGTGTCTCGCGATCCTCACAGCCGTTTCAAAACAGAAGCCCCGAGCAAACACATACATATATGTATATATACATACATTGCGCTTCGAAAGTGTTGGTTTAGTTTTTTTCAGCCGATTTGAGCATGTTATTAACTGACATTAAAGAACAATAATAGTACCACGCGATTAGGGAAGTCGAAAAGGATAGGAATCTGTAATTTATTTTATCGTAATTAAGTCATTGAACAAATGTAGAGTGAGAAAATAAAAAAAGGTAGTTTCAATCGCGTAAAAAGTGTAGATTCAGTTTAAAAATAGTTAACTATATTGAGAAAATACTTTTGATGTTTGTCTGTGTAGTAGGTGTGTCGTCAATGATTCGACTATTGTATTAATGTCAATTGCATTAAAGTTTTGACTTTGTTTAACGAAACGAGCAACAATTTCTGAGTAAACATGTGCAGTAAAACGCAATCGAACTATTTTTCGAATTATATTTTTTCCCATAAACTTTCAACTCTACCCTTAATATTAAAATCAAAATCGGTTCTATATGACCTACCACTTCGGAGATATAATCTTTTAAAAAATTTATCAAAAACGGACTGTATCTTGATAAGGGGTGATTTCCAGGCCTAAGTTAATTAGTTTAGCTTACCTTTTGATGCATACTACATACAAGTGTTTCACATATATTTGGCATAAACACAACGATGCGGAAACGAAGTCACATTAAAAAAAAAAGTGTACATAAATACAATTAGTGCAGTAACATCTCCATAGATATGTTATGTGATTGAACAGAAATAAAGTGCAACATTTGAAAAATCAGAATTTCAACCCTTTAACAACAACTTGCGTTAAATTTATAAGTTTTGTATAAAACTTCGAGATTTTCGGAATCAAATTGGTTTTGCTCATTTCTATATCTATTGTGGTTTGAGAGGAAAACATTTTCGGAAAAGACCGATACACTAAACTTTGACTAGCTGTAACTAAAAAATTATTGAATATTTTTCAGATTTCTTCAAATGTGTTTTTTTACATTACCTACAACATATTAAAATTTTACCAAAGCCATGATATGGCTGTATAAACTATAATGACTTAACACGTGTTGTACCGCCTAGATTGATTCATATGAAATGTCAGATTTTTTTTAATACATTCATTTAATAGAGCAATAAACAGATTTATTATTAATTGAACGAGGAGAAATCACTTTTTGCAAAATGTAGGTAATTGAATGATATTTATATAGTGACATTATTGTGTCGAAGCTGTACAATAATTAATTTATTTCATTTCAAATACTTCGTGTAATGAAATTTCTGTGTAATAAAAGAGGTATTCGTCATCAAATTTGAATGATTACTAACGAATATCTCTTAAATACTTAATTTTATCGACTAAGCATATGAGAACTTTTTTGTAGACCGTTTAGTTTCCTATAAAATTATATGTAAAGTTTTGCAAAATGATAAAGTTATGAGCAAGATATGAATTTTTTTTTCTATTGGACTGAATAAAATATATAAAAGTATAATGCGGAGGAACTTTCCATTAAAATTAAGAGTTCAGCTTTGGTGAGAAATTTCTAGAGGTGTCTACGAACCAATTTTTCCGTGTAACTAGTAAAAAAAAAGTCGATTTTTTTGCCCACCCTAATACTTAGCCTATACATATTTTTACATTTTTTATACATTTTTGAGAATTGGTATAAGGTGGAGTGGGGTAAGTGCATAAACGGGCTCTTATTAAACTAATATGAGAGAAATTTGCGATATCTAATATAATCTTTGTTTTCTAATATCAACTTTGAGTAGATCACTATATATTAGATATCGCAATTTCTCTCATATTAGTTTAATAAGAGCCCGTTTATGCACTTACCCCGTGGATGCACTTACCCCACTCCACCTTATATATTTTTACATTTTTTATACATTTTTGAGAATTGGTATACCCATAAAGAATGAACGAGAATTCTGTTGAAATTGTTTCGATTACGTACGATTTATCGTTTGAAGGTGGTCTCGCAACGCGAGCAGCTTTTGATCATCCCGCCGGAACACTTGGAGGACATTCGCAGGAACATCACGGAAACTAAAGAAGCGGAGCTGGACGAGTACTCGTCGGCCGAGAACCAGTCGTCGTTTGAGGCCGACGTCGAGGAATATACGACGGAGGTAGATAACGATCCGGTTGATTAAATGATTTCCATCTATCGTATGCTAAACTATGCCGGCATTATTATGTAAGGAATAGGCTTATTATCTGAATCGCATCGATGATCACATGGCACGTAATCGATTGTCAACTATTCCTTTCGACGTTGATTAGAATAATCGGCAAAATGAAAATCCTGGTTTCACGTTGAATAATTCCGTTATTTTTAGGCGACTTATTAACACTTTTTTTTTTTGTAAAAATAAGCTTTATTTATTTAACTAAACCTACCGTGGTGGGTCAAATGACCGTTTTCATTTTTTTTATTAAAGTGCCTATATGCAACGTTATAGCATTCAACGTTAATTTCTTTAATCAACATAAAGAAAATACAGTTCTTTATGCCGAATTAACTGTTACCTGAAATCAATTGCAAAGATTATCATTTTTTCGGATCAGATAAGACTATTTACCTAAACTGTCGGTAGGTTTAGTGTTAAACCGGCATTGCGAACGATGCATGAGTGTGCGTAATTAGTGATAAACACCGGCGACTTCATCGTAATAAGATTTTTTATGAGAAATTCCGTTTCGTGGAGAGATGGATCGGTCATATTTTAAAGGATATGTTTTTTTGCAAGTTTGCATTATCTACCGTTCATATTAATTTTGATGATACGTCATACACTATGTCATACACTACTTCAAGTATTGACAGTGGCGATATGTCAGGGTCGAATACGTTACACGTCATTATTCGTAAATTTGCGATTTTAAGTTTTTGTACTGTGCCGTTAAAGAACTTTTATAGATTTTTAAATCCGGAACTTAATCGTATTTTACGTGAAATTTTCCACTTTTCCCAAAACCTTCAGGGCCTTCTCTGTCGAAATTCATTTTATCGCTTCCAATTTTCACAATTTTCGAGACGATATTTACACGTCATTTCGTAAATTTGCGATTTTTGTACTGTGCCGTTAAAGAACTTTTATAGATTTTTAAATCCGGAACTTAATCGTATTTTACGTGAAATTTTCCACTTTTCCCAAAACCTTCAGGGCCTTCTCTGTCGAAATTCATTTTATCGCTTCCAATTTTCACAATTTTCGAGACGATATTTACACGTCATTTCGTAAATTTTCGATTTTTGTACTGTGCCGTTTAAGAACTTTTATAGATTTTTAAATCCGGAACCTAATCGTATTTTACGTGAAATTTTCCACTTTTCCCAAAACCTTCAGGGCCTTGTCCGTCGAAATTAATTTTGTCGTTTCCAAGTTTCACAATTTTCGAGACGATATTTACACGTCATTTCGTAAATTTGCGATCTTAGGTTTTTGTACTGTGCCATTAAAGAACTTTTATAGATTTTTAAATCCGGAACCTAATCGTATTTTACGTGAAATTTTCCACTTTTCCCAAAACCTCGAGGCTCTTATCCGTCGGAATTAATTTTATCGCTTTCAATTTTCACAATTTTCGAAACTATAAAAAGTCTAACCTTTTCTCTTCCTCTGTCAACAATGTTTCTACGAAATCAACCCGTGATTAATCATCGTGTAATAAAACTTTCTAAACGCGATCGTGTCATCGGTTCCAGCGAAACGAAAGCGAGCCACAATCGAAATCGAACGAAGTCGGATTATTCTTCGAGGAATCGTCGAAATCCGCGGCGGACGGCGTCGATTCGAAACTCGAGTTCCTGGAAGACTCTTTTACCCGGAGTACGTTGACGGAAGACGCGAACAAAATCTCCGTTCCCATCGTGGCGATCGTCGATCCCTCCGACGTCGACGGTAACAAGGTGGACAGTCCCGTTATCGCGATCCTGCCGAATCGAGTGGACGACGAGATCCTGAAGGATCAGGTGGATTACCTGAAGAATAATCGCAAGAAGATCCAGCAGGAAGCGCAGACGTACATCGACGAAACATCTCTGACGGTCGATCCCGGAAACTGGAAGAATTCGGAGGTAAAATGAAAGAAATCGATGGAACACTCGTATCCAAAAGCATAGTCCATAAGCGAATTGCTAGAGAATCGTAGAAAACATTGTAATAATTGATAGGAAGACTCTCAATAAAGTGAGAAAAATAGAAGTCAATAATTGTCCTTTCTTTGCATATTCTCCTTAGAAATAGGAATTCTAAATCAATTACGTAGAATATTCACAAAATAAAGATTCTTTTAAATAGAAATTTTCTGTGCAACCTACGTGAAAATTTCTAAGACAAAAGGGACAAATACAAATAAATAATAAAAAAAAACATTAAATAATTAAATTTGTATTTTATTAGTAATGTCGACGGTGGCAATTATTAAAATTATTAACACTAGAACGACGGAGGATTAATAGGATGAATTGAAAAAGACCGGATAAATATGTTTAAAACAAAGAAATAAAGGGGGATAGTAAACTAATCAGTTTAATTATTTACATATAGAAATATGGATATGAAGAATTTTGGAAATCGCAATGTTTTAAATTTAAGCGGTTCTTAGAAGAATTTCGGAACCAATCATTTTGACTGCCTCCGTCGTTCTAGTGTTAAAAGCAGATTGTTCTTCTGATAAATAATTCCTTTTTTCACAGTTCTCCGTGTCCTCGTCGAATCAGGACGTGGTGATGTCGACGTTGCAGAACAAAGAAGTGCCAAGTGTCGTCTCCGAGGAACTGTATCTGTCTCCGGTTATCCTGCCGCGTTTGGAAATCCTGCCTGTGTTCGAGCGGACGAACTCCGCCGTCTACCCGAGGGCCGTCAACGACATGGACGTGGCCGAGGATATCATCTTCAGGCCGCTCTTCAGATATCGCCAGGAAGCGCAGCAACGTTCGAGATACCGCGAGGAAGAGAACCGAAGGCGATTCGACTCCAGATATAGCCAGAACTACGACTCCTATCCGAGACGCCGCTACAGACCCCGATACGACGATTATTATTCGTGAAGAATGAAACATAAGAAGAATTATAAGATTCTCGCAGTATTACGTTTATTTATTTTTTTAGAGAATAATGTCGCCACGGGGAAACGTGAAAAACATTGTGAAAAATTTCGGAGGACTTCGAGCAACGATTGGAATTAAAATAGAATTTTTTTTTGGAATTTATGTATGCTATTCAACGGTTGTATATTTACTGTATGGAAAAGATAGAAGAAATTAATAAAGAATGTGTGCCAAAGCGAATCGCGGAGAAGAATGTTTATAAATGAATTTAATACTAGAGCTACCGAGCCCGTAAATGTAATGGATTTCGTACTTTTTGATTTCTAGTTACTGAAATCGTAGACTTTTAGTAACGTAGAATATTTACTTATTTTGAACATTTGTTTTCAACTCGTTTTTCTAGTTTTAACACTAGAACTACCGAGGATTAATTCGGTATATTTTAAAACGGTGGTAAAACGTATTTGAAAGAAAGAAATAAAGGAGAATAATAAATCGATCAATTTAATTGTTTACATATAGAAACATCGTTATTTAGAATTTTGCAAATTGCAGTGTTAGAAATTTAACAGATTTTTATTAGAAATTCCGAACCAGTCATTTTGACTGCCTTGGTAATTCTAGTGTTAATGATACATATATCAGTATGATTTAATGTACTAAAAATCTGTGGATCGTTTAAGTGATAATTTATTTCTTATTATAAATATATTTCAGAGTATTACGTTATTCAAGGCTATCGAGATAACTGCCAGATCAATGTGTATAAATAAGAAAAAATTCGCGTTATCATTTAAAATTTTATATACAGGGTGTAACAAAACGTGGAGACCTTTTCAGGATCGATAGTATGCATCGAAAGATTAAAAAAAAACAAAAAACTAAGATCCGCTCATCACCCGCTATTAAGATACACCTCCTTTTCGACAAATTTAATAAACAACTATAACTCTTAATAAAACTATTTTCGGAAACGAAATTTTAACGAATTCCCTTAATTATGTTCAAATTTTTAAAAACGTGCTATGATATAAACAATCGAACGTCTAAATAAACACAAATCAATGCTACTGAACGGCACTAATAGTAGCCGGTATATTTTTTTCATAAACTTTGATCTCTCTCGACAATATTAAAACCGGAATCGATTCTCTACAAGCTTCCATTCCGAAGATATAATTTTTATTTATGTTTTTCAAAAAGAATGTGTCTGCTTAGATGGTGAATTATGAGCCTAAGTTTATTAATTCTTTATCTTAAAGAAAAGGTTCCCGACATTCTGTTACACCCTGTATACAATTTTATAAACAATTTCTCATAATTTTCCACGGATCATAATCGGGCGAGTAAACAGTAAATAAGTTACATGAATATCAGTTCGTGGAAAACGTGCGTTTCAGTTGACGGTCGGAAAAATCACACGTGCAATTGCGACGATTGCTCTGCCACGCCATTGTTAGACAAACAATGTTTAGACTCGTTCAATGAAATCGATCGTAGACAAGTTTTACTAGGAACACGATGCCCATCATAGATCTTCGTTAGCGTGTCATCGCTAATGCCTCTAGGCAAAATAGTTAGTCATTCAAGTTTCCATTTATTCATTCATTCACCGACGGATTACCCTTTTTTTGCTCGTTTTACGCGAGAATGCTGTTTCACGATCGATGAATGGACGTTTAGCACTTGCAAGATACCGCAGGGACACAAGGGAATTTCTTTTGTCTCACATATACACAGTTTCCGGTACATATATGTAGTCAGCAGCTGAAGACATGAGACAAAAACATTAATCCACAGTTATGCCGTACAATTTACGATCTTCTTTTAATCGACATCGCGACAACGTTATGTAAAACGTTTCATTGACTCTATTAAACTATTGCATTAATCACAGGTTTTATGCGTGTCGCAGAAAGGTAAGTATGTGTGCAAACGTTGCACGTACAGGACAACGTATCGAGAAATTATAATTAGTAATTATAGACATATCGTTGAATGTAGAGAACAGCTTTAATCCTACATACGGTTGTTGCACTGTGACAATCAATTATTAATGGATTCCTATTTTTTACTACAAGAAAATATGATTTTCTTTGATGAAAAATAAAAAACGAATAATCCCTACCGTGACTTGCCATTGCTAAAATAAATTTTCTGAAAATCGATCAGATTTTAACAAAACCAATTACCAACAAGTTCAAGTTCGCCAAGTATCATTAATTAAATAAATACCAAGTTATAAAACATGTTTGGCATGGAGGATCTTGTAAAAAATATAATTTTTACCGAAAATCCAGTTGCGGGTTCAGAAATAAATCGATTTAACGGTGAGACGAGCCAATACCAGCGCGCCAATCTGTAAAGGGTCAAACGGTCCTTTGCGAAAGCCAGTTTCAATGCAGGAAAATTAACAATACGATCGCCAACCCTTCCCTGTTCGTGCGATGACGAAGGTGAGTCACGATGCTGGAAGTTTCACAGACTTACCGAGAACAGGACGATTCCCTCTCTACAGGGAATCTGCATACCCGGCTGGTGTGTGAGAGTGGCTTAATTGCGTTCCCCGAGATCATAAACGCGCTATATAACCGAAGCGCGGTCAATCCGTTCTTTCAAACGCAGTTCAAGTCTCACGACGTGCAGAAAGTATCGTGCGAATCATCGAGAAGAAACCTGGCAACCTCCGTCGCCATGTGGACGTCACTCGTGGTGAGAGAAACAAATCATCGTTCGATAACAATAATTACATTTAACACTATTTCTATGAGGAAATTCGATCCGGTTGGCGCATAGGGTTTTGGTTTTATGAGAGAAATTTTCTGGGAAATATCATACCTTTAACAGTAGAACGACCAAGGTAGTCAAAATGACCTAGTTTTGAAATTCTTATAAGAATCGTTTAAATTTCAAACATTGCGATTTCCAAAATTCTTCATAACCATATTTCTATATGTAAATAATTAAAATGATCAATTTACTGTCCGTCTTTATTTCTTTGTTTCAAACATATTTATCTAATTAATCCTCGGTTCTAGTGTTAATGTCTTATTTTTATGTGAAATTGAAGAAAGCGCATGCGTTAAAGCCCCTGAACTCTCAAAACGCCAGATAAATGAATACGAATAATCTCTGGAAATATTCAAATTCAAATTCACGCAAAACAATTTGTTCGATTTCCATATCGAACACTATTAACACTATTTCTACCAAGAGGTGTCAAAAGACACCATTCAAATTGTAACTTAAAATCATTCGTTAAGTTGAATCATTTCTTCACAATTAATTTATTGACATTTTATACAATAGTTGTTAAATTATCTACATTTAACTGGTAATTTGAAATCCCAACAGTTTTGGCAAATATTTGCATTCAAACGAAAAGGTGTCAAAAGACACCTTTTGGTCGAAATAGGTATACATACAATCGTGGTAGAAATAGTGTTAAATGATTAGCTAGTGATATAGATTTTAGTCTATTTTATATAGAGGTTTCCTTCGATTTTTATTCGACTTTTTTGCACATCGAAGTGCAGTAGGAAACGTGTAATCTTTAATTTTATCACTAAACCACAAGAGATTGGTTGTTCCAGGTATGTATGTGTATGTTAATTGCGTGAGATACTCGAATATAGGACATTGGATAATTTCGATTTAACTGTGATGCACGGAAATTTTTTAATATAATACTAGTTTGTAAAATAAGACTAGATGTTGTGACTTGGCGGCCAAGAAATCTGAAAACTGGTTTTTCCGTCGAGTTTGTTCACTTTGATTCGTTTTAGTACTTATTATGTATAACAGATTTATAACTAGCTATGTAGAAACTTCGTAGTGCATTCCGGTGGGAAATAATCAAACACCAAGAAGGTTATACATAAATTAAATAGAAAGATCCTTAATTGAAATAACATTACATGATTTATGAATATCAAATCGATTAAGTGTGAGTTAAAGTCAAAGTTTTTATAAGACATATATTTAGTAACAAAATTTCGTTTAAAACTGGCAAATGTAAAAAGGACATTAACACTAAATGTTGGATCAAATGACCGTTTTCAAATTTGTTATTACTATGCCTATATGCAACGTTATAGCTTTCAACGTTAATTTCTTTAATCAAAATAAAGAAAATACAATTCTTTATGCAAAATTAACTGTTACCTGAAATCAATTGCAAAGGTTATCATTTTTTCGGATGCGATAAGAATATGTACCTAAACTGTCGATAGGTTTAGTGTTAAAGTTATAATAAATTTGAAAAAGCTTTCTGATAATAAGTTTTAGTTTAAGCTTTATTTTTAACGTCAACTGACGGAATAATTCGCGTGTTTGATTGATTGTATTAAACGATCGATAAGCGAAAAACAGGGTTTTCCACTTTGTCGATAAAATTACATAATTTTCTTATTGTAGCTCCTTTGCCTGTTTGCCACCGTGGATCTCGGCACCGCGAGAAAATCCTCGGAAGAAGCGAACTTCACCGACAGATTAAGAGACAACGAGTATCCGAGTACAGCCGTTCGACTTCCAAGAAAGTTCCCCGACAATCGTTTGAAGAGAGTGCAGATAGAAAATCAAACCGGGTTCGATGGAAAAGTTGGAATGATTCATGTGGACCCCGAAGATAAACCTGGAGTCAGGGCGTACGGTTTGCCGAAGAAAAATTTGGCAGACAACGGTTTCGTTGAAAGAATTCCGGGGAAGGAACTCGAATTGGATGCACCAAGAAGCGGTCGTCTGGTATGTAATCGAAATTGTAACGTTTACAAAAAAAGTGATCAGTAAAAAAACGAGAAATTCTAGTATTACATTGTAATTAATTTGTTATTATAGAAGAATATATGATATATGTAATTTATAAAAAAAAACATAATATATTATGATATATATAATCATTTATATAATTATTATCATTATTATGATATATATAATATATTATATATTCCTCTTTTCTATTCTATAGAATATATAATTAATTTATTATTAAGCTACGAATGTCTAGAATTGCTATTTTTTTCAGCGATTGACACCTTTATCACAAAATGATTTTTCAAATCTTATGTCTCTTATTTGATATAGTTACTTAAATTAAAATTTATAAGAGATACAATGAGAAATATTTGATATTTTGTATTAACCACAGGTCGAAGCTTACGGAATGTCCAAGCAGCGTCTGGAAAATAACGGCGAGATAGAGAGAGTGTTACCTCCAGTTTTAACAAGAAACGGACATAGTACTCCGGAGACGCGAATCCCTAGATCGATCGACACGGAACCAGAAAATGGAAAGAAAATCGAGAATGAAGCAGAGGATATGGAAGCGCAGGAAGCGAAAGTTTTTCGCCCGTTGTTCGTGTACAGACAGCAACAAGCCAAAAAGCAAAGTCGGTATCGAAGCAAAAATCAAGTTCACAACCTTCACCATGGAAATCCTAAGCCTTGGAACCGGCGCCAACCTGTTTACTAAAGTTTTTTTCCACGGCCAATCAACGTATTCGCTTTCAACTGCACGGAACATGACGAATATTTTACTACTATAGAGACTCTTTATGGTTTTAGAGTTTAGATGTTGTTCATTCGGTAGACATAGTGTATTTTGCTGTATTTTTCAAACGTACATGACAAATTTTGGAACTATTAGCTTTAATTTTATAAGTTTACGCGATGAATTCTGGAAATTCGATAGAGATTTTTAATTTTACGTCATACGTTCTTGAAATGATTATAACTCGAATTTTCGATGTTGAAATATTATGTGAACAACGAAATTCAGAAATACGTAAACACCGTGTCGATTTGCATTCGAGACGTGATGTTTAATTAGAATCTTTGAAGTCAGCCGATTACGATAATAATCGAACGGTTAAGTCACTGTTATTCTGTGCCATATATGAAAGCCATTCACGTGTATCCGTTTAAAGGAATTCCATTTAACTCGACGGCAAAAGGGAAATTACTTTTGATTGATCGGAAATACGATAATCATGCTCGGTTTAAACGGATACGCTGGAAACGATTAAGAAAATATCGTTAACGAAACCTGACTTTACGCGATGCCAAAAAGTATTGTAGTATTAATTATAAGTAAATATATTTCGACTGCGAATCTCTAGATTCGTGTGACACGATGCTTAGTTAAATATTATACACAAATACAATTTTTCATGATATTATCAGAAATTTATCTTATTTATTAAAAAATCACCCCTTACAGCGAGAGAATTTAAAAACAAAAGCGAATACAGTCTTATGTAAACAGATGATGAGTTATTACCATCTTCTTCTCGTTTTCTCATTTTAAAATATGTTTACGGTGAGCTATCAAATTTCGCGATTAAATTAATAATGATACGTTGGAACCCGAATGATAATTCTCGAGTCAATTTCCTCTCGCGAAGAAAAATTCGGCAGTTGTAATTAAATGATATCCAAAATGGATGAAACCCAGGAGGTGGTTATGTCGGGTACAGAGGATAATCAATTGACCGATCAAAATAATCAGGAAGAATCATGCGCCACAAGTCCTAAAAAAAAGTAAGAGAACATTATTTCAATCACCAAAAATTAATAAGTTTTCTTAGTTCATAGATCACTGAATTTAAAGTGATTTAATAATAATATACTTATATTTTTCGACTGCTCCTCGTTTTACCAATTTATATAATATCCGTAATTCCCTTATTTAATGCATACATAGACATTCGGGGCTGATCAACTCAATTTTCTTTCTCATCTTATACACTATGGATAGTGTACTTATGATCGCCCTGCTACCGTTGATGGCATGGCAATGGATTTCCACGAACGAGCGACTGGTGATCATTCTGAAGGCGATAATAGAAGTAAAGTATCGCCGCGTATTTCAAAACTACGATCCTGCAAAAAACGATAATTAATTAGAACTTGTTCAGGTCACGCTGGAACTAATTATGTGGATCATTTTCGCTGGTGTGTCTGTGCTGATGACAATCACGTTCGCGCTGGAAGATGTTTATTTCCGCAAAAACGACACGGAGAAATTGAAACAACTTTTAGACACGCGACAAGAATATTGGAGCAATAGGAATCGATCCACGGATTCGAAAAATCAAGCAAAAGATAATGAAACTGTTAACACGAGTTAAAACGGCCCGGTTTTTCTTATTCTCGTTTTTGTACTGTTTTTGTAGTTTTACTTATTTTTTTAACTGTTTAACCCGTTACGTTTGTTATATATATTTATTCTCGTAGAAATATATACTATTAACAATTGCACCAGTTTATCGTTTACTCTAACAATGATCTGGAAACGAAAAAGAAAATAGCGCTGGTGAAAGTTTCGAAATTCCGCATTCACGAAAACTTTCGTAAATGCCCGGGGGATAGAAAATCCGGGAAAGCCAAATCCTTATCAGGGACTGTAGGGATATATAAGGGAATTGCCGAGGTTTTCGATCATACGACTACGGTTGCCAAATTAGAGTGAAGCTACCACAATGAGAGCGCTAAGAACATTTCTCCTCGTAGTAAGTCAAACGTCGTAGAAATTAATTTTTAAAAATATTCTCGTAAATCTGTTTAATGCAGTCTTTTTTATAGAGATGTAGTCACTTTTTTATACAGATATCCATTATGAATTCGCAAATGTTTAAGATTCCTCAGTATTTCATTTGCATGTTTATTAACGCCAAAACAAATAAATTCCAGGGAGGAAACAAGTGACTATTCTTTGTTAGTATATTTTTTCTAAAATTATAAATATTTAGAAGTGTTGAGCATTTTATTTTCATATTTATTCACACAGAAAGAAAGAAATTCTAGTGATACAGCTCTATAGAATTTCTTTTATCAAATCTCAATTACAAAGTATTTTGTTTTTTCATAATTATCCGTGATTTTCCAAAAAAAAACAATATATCGGATCGGTTTAAATACTCAGAAAATTGAACTAAAACCCTTTTTGACCGAACCTCCTAGGCAGCCCTATTGGCAACGTCACAAGCATTCTTCCTGAAAAACTCGGACGAACCATCGACAGGTCAGAAATTTATCAGCGATGTGAAAACGGTGGCAAACGATCTGCAACAATCGGTCGAATTGAAAAAAAAGGCGATCGTCGGCGCCGTGAACGCTATCGTACAAGCGAAGCTGGGGATCCTCAAGGACATAAAGGACACCAAAGTCTACATAATCAGCAATATAATCGGGACGAAACTCGCCAAGTTAGCTGCGATCAAGGCTGCGAAGCTGGCGTTCTTAAGGGCGTTTCTAGGTTATGATACGTCGGTAAATCAGAACTTAGAGAACGCTGAATTATCATCGTACCTCGAGACACATCCTCTCGTTGCACCACATCTACCGAACCTCGAATTGTTCGACGTGTCGGGGATCCATCCGTTTGACGTTCTCGCCGAACAATTACAGAACGAGGAGTCACATCGCGTGACGATCGGCGACAAGGAATACGTCTTCATTCCGCTATCAAAAATTCAAGGAATCGAGCAGGATCCGGCGCCGCCAATCATTCAAACGATTCATCAGAAAATCAGGACGACAACGCCCGCACCGACGACGGCACCTACGACGACTACAACGACGGCATCTTCGTCGGCTGCGACAACGTTACCGACGATGACAATAAGCACATCTCGACCGCTTCCGACGCTGCCTCCTGCACCCACGTTACCTCCGCTGACCTTAGAGACCTTCGGAAGGAAGAACTAGTGATTTTTATAAATACAAAAATATAATTTTTGCTAAATATAATGCTAAAAATAATTTTAGCGCTTGACGTTGTGGACACCGTAATTCATTATTCACAGATGACTATGCCGTCTGATTTATTTACCTCCATTAATTATACAATTAGTAAGAGGAAGGAAAATGATTTCTAATTTCCAGACTGATTCCGAAACCAGCGTCTCGAGAAATATTGACATTCGAAAATAAAGATTCTTACGATAACTGTACAAAACCGATGATACTTCAACAAAAATATAACTATATAAGCGATTTCCTTTGTCCAGCGTGATTCTTTTTGCGAACAATAGGTTTTTTAAATTTCATTTGCTTATTCAATGGTATCGAGTGGAAAACAGAGTCAGTCGGTCTCTCCCGGTGCGACCTTTCATATGCTAAATTCTAGGTAATGACCATCATCGCATAATTATAATAATTCAAAGTCCAGCTGTGAATCTGGCCTCCCGGCACTTTCGTTTAAATCGTCCTAGCGTGCGCTACAACCTTTCGCCGTTCCCAAAGATCTCCTATTACTCGGTTAAATATTACGGTAGTTAATTAAATACGATTAATTTTGCAAATCTATCGAGGTGCGCGTGTGAATAAAAGTACCGGATAAGGAAACAGTTTACCGGGCTTTTATTCTCGTGAATCAGAAGAATTCAGTGATTGTGGCTCGTCCTGTACGCTTGCTCAATGGTAACTAATTTATGTATACCGTTGACCTTGAGGCAACGTGCGTTTGTCGATTCTATCGCCGTGTTTCTTAAGCCGCACGATTTTTTTCTCTGTCGCAACAGTGCCTATTCTCGGTAAATCTCAGATTAGTAATAACTTCCGGAGGACAGGCATTCCGATACTTTTTCAGATTCAAATATTTTTCCTCTTCGATTCGGCGGAAGAGAGGTGTACCTTTGAAGTTTTTAATGATTCTCGCGTTAAATATTTAATGGTATGAGAACGCGGATTGGCATGCAGTTTCTTTAGTGCATGAGATTTACGGCACATTAAAAAGTTTATTGATTCCTTCCTTTTTCGCAAAACGTTGCGGCAGATATTTAACGTGTACCCCGATGATTCAGAAGTCAGCGGGTGCTTTCTTCCGTCAGCAATTTTTCCGCGTTATATGGAAAGCTGGAAATTACCGGGGTACAAAAATAAATACGTTTTCCTCCTTCCAGTCGGTTATATTCGTCGGAGAATAGTTTGGCAGCCATTCAAATCGCGACCGTTCTGATAACACCTGAGAATAAAGGCTTCTCGAAACGCGGGATAACACGTGCGAAATTTCAAACGGTGACATTTTAATTTTCACGACTGTAATAAAATAGTTATCGCGAGTGTAGTACCGTGCATCTATACAATAAAATGCGAAAATAGTGCGAACAAATAACTGGTATTCTTTTCCAGTTGTTCGCACTTAACATCTGCTTCGAATTTCAACTTACAATATTTTTTTAACTTTGGTTGATCTCGTTTTACTTAGAAAATGAAGGCAATCCTCGCGTCAATTTTGCTACTCACGGTGGCAGAAGCCACTCCTTATCGGTCATTCAACGGCGGTCAACAGCAATCGGAATTTTCAATACCGAATTTCGGATATAATCACCATCATGGAAGGCATCCTGGTGGTTACCAGCATTTTCCACCTCCGCCTCATCAACATCATCAACAACAACAACCATATATGGATTACTTCAATGTTGATGCGAACAAAGCCGAATGGATTTGTCGAAGCCCGAAAACGGGCAGCGTGGTACGTATATGCTTAACAAATGTTTACTAAACAAATAAATTAATTTATCATATATTAAGTACGAGAAAGTACACGGGTTTGACTTCTTATAAGTGAAATATTAAAGATACGGTGTAGTAATTACAAATTAATTAATACGTTTGAAATTCGGTTACGAGTACCAGTCCAGTAATCCATACGGTCAATTTTTGTCTGCATACCTAGAACTGTAATTACAAACATACAGTTTCATTAGGATTCCGTAAAATAATTTGTACGTTCTGTAAATTCGTAGATGATTATTACCAGCGAGGAAGGAAAACAGGATCTGTTCAGCGGAAGTTATTGTCCACCGGTTCAGAACCAACAAAATCAGGGATGTGAAAATCAGAGCCCTGAAAGCCCTACTACAGTTGAGCCCAAACCCATTGAAAACGAACCCATAAAAACACATGGTGGTGAAGGGATGATCGACGTCAGATTCGGCGATGCAGAGAGCTCGAAATGAAGGAATGGGAGACTACACTGTCTTGTTCTAAAGTTTCCATATATCTTTATTTTTCTTTATCTGTCACAACTCAAGTGTTTACAGTGTATGTAATAACTGCAATAAACGATCGATAGTAAAATATTTTCTTATCTGTTAACTTGAAGTTACCTATTAAACCTGTGATACTCAACGTTTGGACATTAGGAACACTGTTATCACGCTATCGTTCCATAACATGTATTATAAAGTAAATAATAATTAAAACTAATTTGAAATAAGAGCAACATTATTAATTATATGAAAATATAATGTCAAACACGAGAAAAGATCTAATATTAACTCAATATACAAACTAAAATATTTTCGTTTTCTTTCCTTTTATAATATGAACATCGAAACGACTTGTTTAAATACGAGTCACAGTTTCACGACATTTTCACGTCTACACACATATTTATACGTGTATACATCGATATAAAATAATAGCGTTCGTACTTACGCTGTTTAATATTCAAAAGAAAAGTGTAATAGTTATTGTATATATCACGGATTAACTATTCACTATACCAGAATATATCGAACACCACGGTAAGTAATATCACTGGATTAGTACTGAGCCTTTGGCAACATCTACTCTTTCTTTGGAAATTTCTCGATTGCCATATAAGAGAATGAAATACATATCCAACAACCCAACGAGAAAACATTCACCGTCCGATGATTACTCATTGAATTTTGTTAATCGATTCAGTCGTTCCTTAAATATAATGAAAAAAGGGTATTACACGCCGAGAAGGAAGTATAGAACGCCGATAAAATTATTATAATACAGCATTTTACCGGCAATGTGTCATCATTTGTGACAGGGTCTGTAGAAAACCTTCTTGCATGCGGTATATGTCGTAGAAGGCCATGAACATTTACTTCAACCTCTGGATCATTCCTCTGTATATGCTTTACGGTCGCTTCGGCAACTTGGCGTACCACTTCAGTATTTATCAGATTATTATCACTCCAAAGCGGGCACCTAAAATAAGAATTTCAAGAAATCGTCATCTATTCAAATTTCAAGTCCATTTCACAGAATATTAGAACAATTTTTATGTCATACTGCTTACCGATCCATGTTGCTAGAACCTTGGCCTCTAAAGTGGTCGTATGCTGTAATTTCTTTATCGCAAATGTAACACATTACTGCACCACATGCGCAAGCTATTTTATTACATCCGTCCTCCTTGAAGTATGATTTACCGCAACGACAACATTGACGTACTAACGCTTCAGTCATTCTTTCTTCTAACAATATACGTGCTTTATCCTTCTTAGCATCCATAAAGTCTTTGCACTTCAACGGTATATGATTCAGCTTTTGGCACCGTCTAAGTTTACGGGAGAAATGTAAATAGCCATAATTAAAAATGTGTACTGTTTACTCTTAAGATGTAGCTTACCGACATGACACCTTCATGCATTCAGGATTCAAGCATTTAAAAACTTTATCCTCGGGTGGTGGTATTGACGCGAATGGACAAAACGGGCAGGAAACAAGGCCTTCCAATTCAGCTGCCTTCACCTCAGCTTCCTGTCTCTTATTAAGAAGGATACTGAACTGCGTGGGTGACAATATTTTCTGGAGTACAGAGAGGTTGATCTCTCCCTTGCAGTTTGCAAAACAACCTACACGGGTGTCACCCTGTCCCAGTACAGCTTCTGTACCCTTTATAATGCATGAATTGCAAAACACATGTCCTTCATCGCACTGTGAACACTTTGATGGCAAACACTCTGAGTCATAACAGCACTGGCATTCCCACAGGTCATTTCTTTTCTAAAAAGCAGAAAAATGTATGGTATGTCCTATTCAATTTTATCTTACTGCTTGTAGCCGTGATATGCTACCTTTAATTCTTCGCATTCTTTTGCTTCCCTTTCCTTTTCTGATTCTAAGTACTTTTTAATCTTCTGCTTATGTAGTATAAAGGCACATTCCTGAAGAAGAGGAATATGTTGTGATGGTAGAGGCTGTATGTATCTTATATTCTGTATATCACGTGGTTTGCCTTGCAATGCTGCGGCAGTCTGTGTTAAGTGATACTTATGGGCTTCATATTCCATTGTAATCGTTTCGACCTATGAATTAAAAATATACATTAAGTATAATCGAATGACAATTAAATTTCAATAGACGTACTTACCTTTAGCCATTTATATTCCTTCTTCAAAAATTCAAGTGCATCCTGATCAAATTTGCACACTCTATTCGGATTTTCAAAATGTTCAAAGGGATCTGGGAAGATGTCTAAGAACTCCTTTACTTTAAAATTCATAGTGTATTGCAATTGTTGCTCTGAGATCTTCACGCGTTCCCGCTTCTCCGTTCTCGTAAGGTAAGTCGGATTTGCCCATTGAGACTGTATGAAATTGACCATAGCATCGGATTCACATCCCATGCGTTTCACAATTTTTCGCAGATAAATGGGGTCTGCATCCGGAAAAATTTCGGACAAATATTTAACGCGTTCATTTTCATCATACGTTTGGTCTTCATGTATCTCTTCAACATTTACAGTAGACATGTGTTTCTCTCCGTCTTGAAGTAAGATTTCAATTAAGGATTCTAAATGCACGTCCGGGTGTCCTTCGATCTTCGAATGATCATAACATAATTTTTTAATGTAACACGTATCAACACCGGGAAACATAGCCATTAATTTGTTATATATTTCCACAAATTCGGGAGGTAAAATGATCGTTTTTTTAATAGCGCCATGTTCTTTCCTTATTTCAGGCTCCAAATTAGATGGGGTAGAAGTTAATAGATGACTATTATTTGGCGGTGTTGGATATGGGAATAATGGTTCTTCTAATGGAGGTTCCAAATCATTTGGTACTACATTTTCAGGAGGTTCATCAGTTCGTAAAAAACTAATTGGCTTTGGTTCCTTTCTTGGTAGAGTCCGCAATGGTTCAGGTACAGGACGATAATTACTCTTCTTTGATACCCTGGGGAATGAAGCTGAATATTTTGCAAGAATTTGTTTCATTTCTGCTGTGCTGTAAGGACGAGGAAAATATTGATCAATATCGATCTTGTTTGTTTCTACATTGTTTGAAGCAGTAGGATGGTTTTGAGGAATAACATTTTTCTCTCGTACTGCAGCAAGAGATCCAGCATCAAATGACTGATTAATATCTAGCTCTTCTGTCACTGAACTGGATGTAGTGTTAGATGATTGCGTTGTAAAATCTACTGTCATTGTGACATTTTCTTTTTGAGGTACTGCATTAATTCCTGTGAATACCGAATTATTTACTACATTAATCTGTGCATTAACCAATGCATCTTTCTTCCTATTAGACTGCTGCTGTAAATGACACAAGATTGTATTTATATTCTGCTGCTGCAAATCTTTAATACCATTTTCAGCTACTAAAGATGTTATATTATTCTTCTGTCCTGTTGAATGAGGCTTATGTTTATTCTTTTTAGGCAGTGTATTGTTGCTTAGTTTATCCCTATTTTGATCAGAAGTATATACCAACTTTGGTGGTGTCAAAACAAATGGAGCTTGACCCTGAACCGAAGTACTGCATTCGACTGGTTGTGACTGTTGAACTATTAATTTTGCTGGTTTTAATATTCCATTATTAGATGTTATATCGTTCTTTGACAAATTTTGATGCTCTAAATATGTTTCAAAGGAAGATTTTGTATTATCATTGTAATCATTTTTTTGAGATCTATTTGGTACGAAAGATGTACTATTTTCTGCTTTAGTTTTTGCAATTACAGATTTGGGATGTTGTTTTGATAAATTATTACAATTTGGTTTAGATGTAGTATCAAACTTTGAAGGAAATGCTTTTGTAGGAGTTCTTTTACATTCAGTTATGCAGTTATCATCTATATGTTTCCGTTTACTTAATTTTACCTTTGGCCGTTTATTTGGTAATAGATCCCACAAACTAAGTTCAACACGGTTTATGGCAAAAGAATTTTTTTGTAAAGTGTTGTACACAGTTGAAAATTTAAATCTTGTCAACAGACTACATATTTGAAATGCCTCTTGTCGTAACTTAGTAGCACAAGAAGTGTCTTCGTCATGGAAATCATCATTGTTATTTAGTTCTGAATTATCTCTCTCTTGTGTAGATTCTACTGCTTGTAATTTATTAATTAAATCCGCAGTAAAACTTGAGTGGTTTTGAATACTATCATCAGTATCTGAATTTTCTTTGTGATCGTTATTGTTTTCTTCAAAAATTTCTATATCAAGTTGTGGACCTGAAGACTTATTTCGGACAGGAGTAGAAGTATAATCTTGTACTGATATTTCAGTTTCTAAAGGTGACGATGAATCATTCTCAGTTGTTAAATGAACAACATTGCCTGGGGTAACACTTACAAAATTTGTATAATCAGGTTCAGAATCGCTTGAATCTTCAATAACACATGTTTCTTGGCTATTCAAAACTTCAATGTCCATTGAATCATGTTTATCTTCACATTTTTCATTTTTCGAAGAATCTACCTCAGGCAGGGTGCTTTGAAAACCAGAATCATTGGTACTATTTAACCCTTCCAGGATTTTTGATATAGTACTGGACTCAGAATTATGTCCAAAATTTCTTAATGGTTCAGAAACAGTAGCCTTATCTAATTTTCCTTCTCCAGTCTGTATATGACGTTTTATTTTCTCCTCTGCATCCTTAATGCTATTTTGAGACATGTTTTTTTATGGATATTTATACACTTGCTCTCCTACAACAGGAAATATAGTATCTTTAATTTTATTGTTATAAGTAGCTTTTCACTTTAATGCTGCATCATGTAAACGTCAAAATTGGTTTAAAAATTTACAGAATTACATATAATGTTGCCCCTTGAAAATTATTTTATACTTACGGTAAATTACTCATGAAAGTTTTCGGTTAATTCTTTAACACGTACAGCATCTCATTTTAAAGACAAACAATAGATAAATTCGTAATGGCACACCGTATCAATATGATTTTCATCGCCTCAATACCAAGCTGCTTCAAATTCCTCTTCCTTGTCGTTTAAATGACCAAAACAGCCAAGCTAATACACTGGAAACCGAGTTATGATTTCTTATATTACGCGTATTCGTATTCCTTCGAGAAATAGATTAGCATGGTTTCAACGAAACAAGAGATATGAACATAATAGCAAGGGATATACAAAACGCAAAACAAATGTCGATTGTATCAGATTGCACAAAATGCCGGGATTCCCGTAAAAATTGTTGTCTTTCCGCCCTGGTACACAGAGGAACCTTATCAAAAGAAGTCAAATACATACATCAGAAGTCGAGTAGCTCAAACCATTTCATAGGATGTTCCACGAGAAATTATAGAAATGCAAATCGCTACATAAATGAACAAACTTGTTGAATACGACTCGATATTATCGTACGATTTATAGCAAATTACATTTTCAGCCCACACAACTGAGCACTAATGTGTCGCTGGGTGTGCAGTTTACAACGCAAAAGGGTCAACGTCGAAAATTATAGTGTCCCTAGCTCGAGCTTCGTTAATTAATAATCAATAAATATTTAGTCGTATTTTATTGACGCTTCAATAGTTCATGTCAAAGATATTCAGAATATATCTTTGATATGAACCACATTCAACGAAATTACTAGATAGTTGCAGTGAAAAATTTGTCGACGTCAGGGTGTGAATATTTATATATAAATTATATATCATCAAATGGAAAGTATATTATTTTTAAATAAAAATGTCTACACATATTTAGTACTTGTGCTATATTGATATACAATTTACAGAATCCAGTATTATTTAGCGTAAGACGTTGGTATCTCATTATGATAGAGGACGCTACAGCAAAAAATACGAAGATGCGTTTTACGATAAGGTTCCTTTCTGAAACAACATAACCTCGAATCCGCTATCTGCGGATGAACTGTCAATTCCGGTATATTTAGAAGGTAGGGCGTGTATATCCCGCCCGCGGCCAGAAAGCTAGGAAATTCGTGTCGACTGACCAGAGTCCGCGAATTTCCGAACGTCTTTTTCTACACGGCCGAATTAGCGAAAGTTTTATATCGGTATAACACTTTAATTCGTGACCGCACCCGTCAAGTACGCACAGTGATTCATAAAGACAATTCTGGAGATAAGTCGTTTCCTCCGTTCGGTCTTGTGCAAAAAATAATTAAATATTCTGCGAGAGAATCAAGTACGAGATGACGGAGGTTCATAACTTGGGTATTGACGCCATCAGCTGTCACGCTTGGAATAAAGGCAGAAAAGGTTCGAGTTTAATTTTATATAATCTTGATTCTAAATAATTTTGATATTCTTTATACAGAAGTGGCTATTTGTCCGAACAACAATGAGATTCAAGTCCACAGAAGAACGTCAAGTGGGTGGAAGTTGCTACAGAATCTACAGGAACACGATATGCATGTTACGGGCATTGATTGGGCACCAAATACTAATCGCATAGTGACGTGTTCAGCAGATAAAAATGCCTATGTTTGGACCCAGGGCGAGGATGGGAAATGGAATCCCACTTGGGTGCTTTTAAGAATTAATCGGGCTGCCACATGTGTGAAATGGTCCCCATTAGGTATTTTATTAACACAAACATGTTTGAAAAAATTGTTATCTTGAAAAATATAGGATCAACCAATCGTTTTATAATTCTTTATAGAAAATAAGTTTGCTGTTGGTTCCGGAGGTAGAGTTATAGCTGTTTGTTACTTTGTCTCTGAGAATAATTGGTGGCAATGTAAGCACATTAAGCGTCCATTAAGATCTACTGTAACTACAGTCGATTGGCATCCAGACAACAAAATTTTGGTTGCTGGATCCACTGACTACAAGGTTCGTGTCTTCAGTGCTTTTATCAGTGATATGGAAGATGCACCTGGAACTGGTCCTTGGGGACCTAGCAACACTTTAGGAACATTACTTGCTGAATTTCAAACCACACTAAATGGAGGTACGAAGAAATTTGAGGAGGATGTAGTATGAACAGTTTAAATGTTTTTCACCTTTGATCAATTATTTTCTTGTCCACAGGTGGTTGGATACATTCTGTTGCATTTAGTCCTTGTGGTAATAAAATATGTTGGGTAGCTCACAATTCGTCTATTTGTATTGCCGATGCTACTAAAGGAAATGCAGTTATAAGACTGTATACAGAGCATTTGCCATTTTTAAGTTGCATTTGGATGGGATCTAATTCCATTGTCGCAGCGGTATTTACTTCCTAATGAGCTACTTTCACTAACTTCATACGTATCCCCAGAATTACTGAATTAAATTATTTTCTTAGGGTCACAGTTGTATGCCCATGTTATATTCCATTGATGACAACGGTCAGCTGTATTTCGTATCGAAATTAGATAACACGCAAAAGAAGGAAGCTGCCGGATTATCTGCCATGCGTAAATTTCAGTCATTAGATCGTCAAGCACGAACAGACAACAACGATAACGCCTTAGACAGTATACACCAAAACACGATTAATTGCATACGCAAAGTATCGGATAATGAATTTAGTACGAGTAGTTTAGATGGCTTACTCGTCGTTTGGGATTTAAAGGTGAACTCCCAAAAATATTTAAATATTAATCTGTTGGATACAAACGATTATTCTATTCAGTTCACTTCAATGATATTTTTTTCTCCCATTTATAGCTTTTGGAGAATTCCATCGCTGGTCTCAAGATAGCATAAGTCATAAATTTCCTTTTATATTACGAAGATCGGAGGTATTACGTCAACTACAAGGATGTATAAATGTTGCAAATAAAGAATATAAAATTTCTCATTAATATCCGTATTAGAACTTTATATCCTTTACAAAATCTCCTTTAACAATTCACGAATGAACATGTTACACACGATATAATAATTACGATAACATAAGTAATGCGATTGATTTTACGGTTCTATTTCCCAGATCATTGACGTCAGAGACGGTGTCACATTCTACGCGGTGAAATTTTCACAGTTTGAAATTTTATTCATCGAACTTTCTACAACGTCATTTATTCCCATGCGTGAAATTCTTTGAAATGCTCAAGAGAATCGAGAAAACAGTACAGATACAACGGAAAAACGAAAACAATTTCAAAATCGTGAATTTTTCTTCTTGAATCCACTACAACCGCCGCCGTTGAAGGGTTGCATATCGTCAGGCGGACTATCCTAATATCTATATTCCTTGCACTAACACCTCTGCGCCTGGAGACACAAGTGGGGAGGGAGGGGGGGGAGGGGGAGGAGAGGCAGCCGGACAAGTTCAGCGCGGGTATCGATTCAGTCTCGCGCAAACCACCCCCGTCGGCGGCCCGTCGCAGCTCCACCTTTACTGCTTTGTTTTCCGCTCGTGCCATGACTGACACATAAACAGAAGCTGCGAGTCCCTGGTTCAATTAGTTTTGTCGAAAGAAACAAAAAGAATAAACAAAAAAAAAAGCAACAATCCGCGGAAGAAGGGAGAGATACGCGGAACTAAATCGTCGTCGATAGAAACCACTTTGCCGATGACGGTTATTGATTCGCGTACAGTTTCGGAAAAGTGTTCCGCTCGTACGCGAGTCTAGTTTTCTAAATGAATTGAGGAAGGTGGTCGAGGACCGTGTTCTTGGTTACGACAGGTGCGTTATTCGGGGATTTAGTACGTTCAATATATATTTATTTTTTCTTGCAATTTACGCGTGATATAAATAACAAAAGTGTACTGTATAAAATGATCATATTATATCATTCGTTTGATCGTACCGACGTTGTTTTAGAACGGTGTGAATTAAATTTTCTTTCGATTATAATAATCCAGTTATCGATTCGTCTCCGAAGGTATTTTCAAAGAGCCGTTCGGTTGCTCGTATGTATGTACATCTCGCAATAAGTGTTATCCCCGTACTGTCGTGAATAACCGATACGTGATGCCCACGAGCACGCTTGAGAAACTAGTATATATATATATCATTGAATTTAGTTGAATTTATTCGAAATTTAATGCCCGTGATTTTGCGATAACAGCGAGCCTACCGAGGATGTCGTAGACACTTCTGGGATACCGAAACGAAAAAGAAAACAAGTGACCGACGAAGGGGTGGCTTGAAAATTCGGATTGCATATTCCTGCGTGAATTGCTGGCGTGTTCCATTCGAATATGAGGCGCTCCGGCTACGGGTACACGTACTCCTTTTGACTACGCGATATATATCGTGGGAGAACGACGGGACCGAGAGATGTCTTCGATATCAACGCCGGGTGTCGTCGAGAGGGCCAGCGCGGAAATAACGAAGAGAATCAACGGCCTGGGGCTGAGGGCGTCCAAACATCATGGTCGGTGAATTTGCTTCTACCACCACCCCAAACCCCTGTTCTCTCGTCTTTAGAAACGACCATTATTTTACGACGCGTTTGGCCCCGTTATAAATATCCCCCTGCGGCCGCCGGAGATAAGCTGAAATCAATAGACGATCTCCAATACGTCCGTTTTCTATTTTTATCAAATTTATTATAATTCACGGGAGAGTGTTTTATTATCTATTGCTTCAGCAATGAGTAATAGAAAGAAAACATTGATGTATCGATGACGTGTCTTTCATTCGGGATTTCACTACGTTAACCCTTCGTTGACGAGATTTACTTGTTCTCGCATACCTTAGCACAAGGGAAGATGGCACTTAGCCACAAAGGGTTAACAAAGTTCAATCACATAGCGTTACGTAATCCCGATAAGGAATTGATATTTCCTTAACTGGAACACACGAGCGGTACGTTTATTTGGACCGTAGGGTCGTGCATTATGCAACGTCACTCGGGGGAACCATGATTTTTCATCGTATACAAGTCACGAGTTGGTCGAATCACTGTCCTAGTGTCACCTGAAATTGTACTTTTTTTTCAATAATTTATTAAGTGGCCACTAGGTGCCTTTAGTCGCAATCTTAACTGCAATGGAATCGATAGCATTCGTCCTCGTAAACGTGAAAACAGAGAAACTCGACGTATCGAGGTGCTTCGTAACTTTTCCCTTTGTTTCCCTCTGTTCTGCTTTCCATTTCATTCTGTCGATTAAAAAGGGGTAAGATGTCAACCCTTTCAGAGCTTTTTTTTCCCATACCACGATGTACGTTACTTTCACCCACTGTCTGTCTGTTTTCGTTAAACGCACGCCGCACTTTACTTTGGTACCTTAATAAAACATTATATCAACGTATTTGTTTTTAGTCGTTTCTTTTTGAACGCTGTAGCTAATGATTGTTCTACCTTTGTTACTCGAAAACCATTGTTTCGTTCTATCGTTCGTGCAACGGTAGCTCTGTTTACTGGTGCAAAAAGAAATCCGTCGCCTATTTGTCGGCAGAAATATTGATAAATCGACACTTGTCGGGTTTTGCGGTTCGTTTAGCGGATGTGCGAAAACGATTGACGGTGAATAAAATTCACGGCAACGATAGGCTCGGTCGCGTTCTCTTGGCAGGTTTAAACAAAAAGCCCGAGATTTATTTTGATGCGCAAATAGGCAATCGACGAGGCTGGATCGATGCCAGCCTGTAACCGGCCTGATAATATCACGGGGGGATTCGACCAGTTTTCCTCGACGACAATTAATCACCCGTTTCGTGCCATCGCACTGATTATCGCGGTTCGCTGTTCGATCGTCACTTTCACGTGACGGTAAAACGCAACGATTGTTCGTTTCTTTCGGTCGTGACACATGGAAAATCTAGCGCATCGCGATGCTAAAACATTGAACATCGAATAATATAAACTGCATGTATTTACAATTTCATACATTTCGCCGACTCGATTTGCACGATTAGAATGTTTCCGGTCGCAACGTGCCATGACGGATATTAATAACACTGACGTGGCAACATTTGCAAAGTGATAATTCGTACTTTGGAACGACTGGGTTTAATTTTGTAAATTTTGTTCGTACTTTCACGCGGTATAAAGGTGTGCTGACGTTTAGGTAAATAACGATGAATTCGACGAGGCCTGTTATCAAATATTTCAACCGCGTAACACATTGTATAAACCTTCGAAGCGTGGTATCCTTTAAAAGTACCGATGCAAAGTGCAGCACTCGAATTCGATGTTATCGAGGGAGCGTTTAAAGCGCACGATTCGAATGAATTTCCTAATTGAAGCGCAACTCGATTAATATGGAGATAAAAAGAACGCAATATTTGCGTCACGATAAAGAGATAGAGAGGAAATAGAGACGTTTCCCGTGCCAAATAGGACGTACGGCTCTAAAATAAAATAAAACGAAAATAACTGCTGCATCTTTGCCGAGTTTATCTATGTAGAATGACTTTTCACTAAAAGTGAAACAGCGCTGTAATTTCTCGATGTGAAATGCATGCAAAACAAATTTCGGTTCGTTAACTTCTTTCCATCAAGGATCAATTGTACCGCGATACAAAGGATTATATGATATTTAAAACAACTGTTGAATTCCTTTAAATGTCTTTCTCAGAATATCATATTTAATTTTATCAAATTAACAATAACAGTGAAAATACTAAAAACTAAGTGACAACCGCGTCAATTACATTGAACCACTAGATAAATTGGTCTCGAGCGAACATGATCGAACGAAATTTACCTTTTGGCAGGTGGAGGAAAGGGCAGCGTCATGGAACGCGTTACGAACGTGATCTGTGGTGGCGGCGGGGTCGCCTATACGAATTTGCAGACCGCGAATAATGCGAACGCCACCCCGGAAAAGCCAAGCAGGAGCGTACCGACGTCGATGAACAACATGCCACCGGCCAATAACAAAAGTTTGAACAACGGTACCCCGTTAAGGGTTAGACAGACCAGGAACCGACCGAAAAACGCGCCCCTTGCCAGCGGAGGAACGGGTGGATACGTGGCGCTCATCACCTGGGAACACCTGATGCAGGACGATCGCTTCCTCGAGAAATTCTTTCTGTACTTCAATGCCAACGAGAGACGAATTTTGGCTCAGGTACGGGATCCAGATATTATATTAATGTCAGACGGATTTAACACTATTTCTACCACGATTCTGTGTATACCTATTTCGACCAAAAAGTGTCTTTTGAAACCTTTTCGTTTGAATGCAAATATTTGCCAAAATTGTTGGGATTTCAAATTACCAGTTAAATGTAGATAATTTAACAACTATTGTATAAAAAGTTGACGAATTAATTGTGCAGAAATGATTCAACTTAACGAATGCTTTTAACCCCTTCGGACCCTGTGCACATTGTAATGTACATAATACTTTTCGTGTTGTATTTTAATATGTATAGGTTTAAACTCAGTTCCAACACTTAATGTACTTACCAGTGAATCTAATATAAAAAAAATAACCTCTGAAATAAATATTTTTGTAAAAAGTATATTGTTGCTTTCATTCACATGAATTCAATTAATTTTAGTGTAAAATCATTTTTTGTTAAACGAAAAAAAATCGGGTCTGAAGGGGTTAAGTTAAAATTTGAAAGGTGTCTTTTGACACCTCTTCGTAGAAATAGTGTTAAAGGATGCAATGATATCGCGTTAATCGCTGTTTTGGCTCTAATTTTCCTCGACACCGTTTGAACCGGATATTATCCTATCTATCTTTCTTAGTTTTCAAAAATCCCTGACAAATTCACCAAATTGTCATTAATATTACAAATCGCAATTAGAGTACCAGGGAACTGTTACACGTTTTTTATTGCAAATAAAGCGCCACATTCGCAATGCGACACGTTTCACGTATTCACAGATTGATAATCTTAATCTGTGATTAATTCTTTATTATAGGTGTGTTCCCGATGGCGAGACAGTCTTTACGCCAGGCCACGTCTCTGGGTAGGTCTGGTGCCCGTCGTAAGATGCCGCGAAGCCAGGGCGATGCCACCCACGTCCCGCATGCGAATCTACGCCTCTCTAGAACGACGGGGTTTCCATTCCCTGGTACTTGTCGGCGCCGCTGACGAGGACATCCCGGAACTTACGCACGGTTTTCCACTCGCACAGCGTTACGTCAATTCGTTGTCCCTACGATGCTGCGCGATCACGGATCGGGGCCTGGAGGTTCTTCTGGATCATCTACAGGTACACGCGAAAGTACATTTGTGCCCATAATTATGAAAGTGGTGTAAGTCAATTTCTTAACACTAGAACTACCGAGGATTAATTCGGTATATTTAGAAGCATTGGATAAATATGTTTGAAACAAAGAAATAAAGGGGGATAGTAAATTGATCGATTTAATTATTTGCATAGAGAAACATGGTTATGAAGAATTTTGGAAATTGCAGTGTTATAAACTTAAGCGATTCTTAAAAGAAATGTGGAACCGGTCATTTTGACCCCCTTGGTAGTTCTAGTGTTAAAAAATGTTGGATCTTACGTTTTTTAAAGGTTTTGGAACATTTATTAACGAATTATAAAGACTTTAATTTGTTTTTAAATATTGACTTAGACCACTTTCATAATTATGGGCACATTTAACGAACGAAAATGTGGAGGATCACGAATTAACCCTAGAACTACCGCGAGTTTTAATAAATCGGTATATCTATAAAGCATTGGATAAATGTGTTTGAAATAAATAAATAAAAGGGGATAGTAAATTGATAAATTTAAATATCTACATATAGAAACATAATTATACAGAATTTTACAAATCGCAGTGTTGGAAATTGAAGCGATTCTTATAAGCAATTCGGAACCAGTCATTTTGATTGCTTTGGTAGTTCTAGAGTTAACATGTTGACTGCCACTTAGCATATTTCGCACACATTTTTCGCGCTTTTGTCATTCTAAGAATTAAAGAAATGGAATGTTCATACTCTTCGTTTTTTTCCAGGCTCTGTTCAAGCTTGAGTTGGCAGGCTGCAACGAGATCACGGAGACAGGATTGTGGTCCTGTCTGACATCCAGAATCGTGTCTTTATCCCTGTCAGACTGCATTAACGTGGCCGACGATGCCGTGGGTGCCGTTGCCCAGATGCTACCGAGCCTTTACGAGTTCTCGTTACAAGCCTACCATGTAACGGACGCTGCCCTGGGTTTCTTTAACGCGAGGCAGAGCAGCGCCCTTAGCATCCTACGGCTCCAGTCCTGCTGGGAACTCACCAATCGCGGAGTATACAACATTGGTGAGGATGACTGAAAGATAGATGACTTGGCGTTAAAGGCACTTGTTAAATATCGTTTTTCTATTTTGCTAGTGAGAGAAGATAAATGTATCCAATGGGACATTTTTACTGTGGGATATACATATTTATACATGGTATAAGTTATAGCGGTCGTAGTATGACTCGGATTTAAAGACACTCGTTAAATATTGTTTTTCTATTTCGCTCATGGGAGTCGATAAATGTATGGGACATTTTTACTATGAAATACAGATATAGGTATAAAGTAGTATAACTTATACCGGTCGAATTTTGACTCGGATTTAAAGGCACTTGTTAAATATCGTTTTTCTATATCGCTAGTAGGAGACGATAAATGTATCCAAAGGAACATTTTTAATATGGGATATACATATTTATTTCATGGTATAAGTTACAGCGGTCGAATTCTGACTCGAATTTAAAGGCACTTATTAAATATCGTTAGTCTATTTCGCTAGTCGGAGGCGATAAATGTGCGGGACATTTTTACTATGAGACATAGATATAGGTATAAAGTAGTATAACTTATAGCGGTCGAATTATGTTTATGAGTATATCATAAGGATGATAAAGCACCGTTTGGATTAAATAGCGAAAAGATATTTAACGTTCTCCTATGAATATGTTTCGAGTAGCAAGTACAGGGTTTCGGCGGTAATCGACGCTCTAGAGAGAACAATAATAATTAATGAATGAGATATATGTCCTGATAGCATGAGATTAAGTCAGGTGTATAGATGCTGGGGATTAAATTTAGAGTTAAGGAACACTGCTTTATTTAGCTTTCAAGCTGTCAGCAGTAGTTCAGTCTCAAGCTCTTAGGTAAGTATATTAGTTTGAGGACAATGAACTGGAACGGTTATTTTTACACCTGAACGTTGATATTGTCAAACAAGAACTAATTTACTTAATTCACGGGCAAAAGAAGTGCGCATTGAATTTTCTATTTCCAAAGTACTTTAACAGTTCGGAAACATTTCAAGTTTCCTTATACATGTATCATTTTAATCTTATTAATGTTATTAAGATTGTATTATTTCTTTGTTTTTCAGTCCATTCCTTGCCGAATTTGACTGTCCTCTCGCTCTCCGGATGCAGCAAAGTAACGGACGAGGGTGTCGAATTAATCGCAGAAAATTTAAAGAGACTTCGTTCCTTAGATCTGAGTTGGTGCTCAAGGGTTACCGATGCAGCCTTAGAATTCATTGCGTGTGATTCACGTCAGTTAGAAGAGCTTACGTTAGACAGGTAAGACACGAGATTAAGACGTCCAATGCGGATTCACGAGACTCGCAAATCGCCTTAAGAGTAAGAATATCGTTGCAGAACGAATCCGTACGCGACTCACGAGATCCCATTCACGTTCCACATTCTGAAAGTGTGAACAACCGTTCCCCTAAAAATCGTCTATTACGCAATAAGTGAATCACCTATCGTTAGATGTCGAAAACGCTAAGAACGCAAACTGACGATCCATCTGCGACAATTTTATGACTGTCACAGCAACGTTGTCGGTGTCTTAACACTAGAACTACCAAAGATTAATTGGGTATTTCTAAAAACATTGGATAAATATATATTAACACTAGAACTACCAAGGGGGTTAAAATGACCGGTTCCGCATTTCTTCTAAGAATCGCTTAAGTTTATAACACTGCGATTTCCAAAATTCTTCATAACCATGTTTCTCTATACAAATAATTAAATCGATCAATTTACTATCCCCCTTTATTTCTTTGTTTCAAACATATTTATCCAATGCTTCTAAATATACCGAATTAACCCTCGGTAGTTCTAGTGCTAAACAAAGAAATAAAGCAGGATAGTAAAGTGACCAATTTAATTATTTACATATAGAAACATAGTTATGAAGAATTTTCGAAATCGCAGTGTATGAAATTTAAGCGATTCTTATAAGAAATTCTGAACCAGTCGTTTTGACTGCCTTGGTAGTTCTAGTGTTGAACGAATGGTAATTATTTCCACGAACTTGGCACCGTTCGCCCCGCGACTAGTCCTCACATTGTATCTTTCCGGTTTTCGTCTGCCAAAACTTGTTGGGAATACATGCATATAATAGGGAAAAGAATAACAAAAATAATCCTCGCGGAACAATTGCGTACGAACGGGGAATATAAAACGACGTGATTATAGATCGGCGTCGAATTTTCAGACGTGTAGATAAGTACGTGACAGACGCGAGTTTTAAGTACTTTTTGGATCAAAGAGTTTTTGAACGTAAGACTCCATTATATGTAGTCAGTGTACAAAGGCTTACGAGGTTCTCTCACCCCTTCTTTTTACATAGGTGTGTACACATCACCGATATAGGTGTGCGCTGTATTTCTACAATGGAGTCATTGAGTGCATTGTTCTTGAGATGGTGTTCACAACTTGGAGACTTTGGACTTCAGCACTTGTGCGGCATGAAATCCTTACAAGTACTCTCCGTGGCAGGTAAGTTCGGCTAGGAATTAGCCTATATATTCATGTACATTCAGTTCGAACTGTACTACAGACAAGCAAGTTTTAAGCTGCCCTTTAAAGAGGCAATCTTAGAAGAGGATTCGTTAGGACCTCTCTGTTCTATCTGCCCAAATTTATGAATGTAACTTTTCGTACATCTTTCTCTGAATGTAAAAGATACATCTAACAAGTTGTAAATACGACGAAACAAAAGAGACTTGAATTGGAACGTTTATACGATACTTCATTATTTTTTAAATTACACTTATAAAATTAATCAAAGATTTAAACATTAATTTTGTCAAAAGTAAAACAAATGTTACGTTTAATAATTCTACCACATATTTGCAATATACTAAGTACCGTGAAAAATGTTAAGCTTCTACTTCTAATACTTTCCGAGAAAAATGTACATATCTACGTTTCGGAAATTCGTTTTATTCTAAATAATGTACGAGAACTGATTCAAACAAAAAATGTGATATAATGTTAATTCACATAGGTTGCCCATTGCTCACAAGTAGCGGATTATCTAGCTTGATACAGCTTCGACGCTTACACGAACTAGAACTAACCAACTGTCCAGGAACGTCTCAAGAACTGTTCGACTATTTACATGAACATCTACCGCGTTGCCTAATCATCGAATAAACGATGTTCCACGTGTAATTGAAGTGTCTGCAGAGATTTCGTCGCGTTCCAACAATGTACGTGCCAGACGTGGAACTAAACATGGAAAGTTTGTATGTACTTACTTCGAGCAGAGACAGAGAGAAACGGAAAATAAGAAATGTTATGTAAAGCAATACTTAGAAATGACGACGATCCGACTGAGAGATGCATCATACAAAGTAGCAAACTAACTGACGTCCAGACTCAAAATGTTTTTTCCTGTCTAATCGATTTAAAGAATACACACATGTGTACACGCACGCACACACCACACACATATACATACACACACACACACACACATTAGTCCCTGAACGTGCAAAGTAACATGATATTAAATAGCGCGTAGGCATTTTTAATACATCAGTGCTCCCATAAAAATTGCACCCCTTCATCCACACGCTAGATTTTTAATTAGATCGGTCACGTTCTAAGGACGTAAGATTCGATCGTTGTTCTTTCGTTCTGAATGAAGATGCAGTTTAAAATAAAAAAAAGGCGTATGCGCGCCTCTTTGTAATGATAATGTACAGAATATCACGCGTCGCTTGGCGATAGAAAGAAAAAAGAAAGCTGATATCTATGAAAATAATAAAATTAATAGTAGCAAGAAGAAAAAAAAATATGACGAAAGGGACAATTAACTTGTAGGTCTTCGCTAAAGAATGTAGAAAGTCAGAGTGAATACAGAACAGACTCAAACAGTTAGAACTGTGATAAATTTGTATTATTATATAATTCTATTACTTTGTTTAAATACGTTTAGGCCGTTGTCATCCTGCTTCACTGTTTACGACTGCGATTAAAAAACGTTTAGACACGTTGCTTGGAAGGAAGCTACATAGAGTGTCTGTTTAATAAGGAGAAAAAAAAAGGTTAAACCTTGCGATGCATCTTATCAAAGGTATTCATTTACGAACCGTAACGCGGTTCGTACAATTTGCTCGACGATACGTGTTTGCTGAAATAAAACTCCGAAGATTCAATGCACATACATTGTGTAGTAACGTTTTTATCTGATATTTTACTTCCGTATCCTATTGTCATGTAATTAGTGTTTTCTAAATTTAAGGCTTACACCTAGCTAAGTTTTCGAACGTTTTTCATTAACTGTAATAATATAACGTAATAATAGGTAATATATTTTATGTGTTTAATATGGTTAATGATTTTCACGATTATTTAAAGAAATGTGTCACTATGCCCGTAAAGAACGGAAGATATTAAAGAACTACGTGACATTGTTACTGATATACAGGTACCGAATTTTTTATGTTAATACTTATACTATTAAATAAGTTACATGTAATGTTTAGCATAATCTTGACTTTGATGAACTGAGATTATTTTTGCGTGTTATCACATGTTTAGCACATAACGTCTTTGTATATATTGTACAAATAACGATTAATAATTCTGTTATCAATCAAAACTAAACATAAATATATCCGCACAGACAAAATTGTATTTAAAAATTGGGTCACGAATTGGTGAGAGTCACGGGCATAACATTTACTGATGATACATAACAATATGATGGAATGTGCTGTGAAATAAAAATTTATTGATCAGAATTTATTTTTGTACTTTTAAGCATTCTCCCACCATGTGAGTAGTCCAAGACCTGGCTCGTCGATAGCTGCCTATGATAAAGAATAATAATAAAATTAACATTACGCACAACTCTTAAGTATATTAAAGGTGAATTAATTATTCAATGGATCATACCCCGAGAGTATATGGGGAGGTATTCTTAGTCTCTGGTTTTTCAACACTTTCTGCAGCTACATTTGGTGCTGTAGGCAAAGCTTCTGTGAAGGTCTCACTTACTACCCTGAATCGTATAATTTCTCCTAAAGTTTTTTATTTGTTACTATACTATTCTCTATGAAATATATTATTATGAACTTTATGATCAAAGTATAAACTGATTTTTATTGAAATTTTAGTTCTATGATACCTGCATCCATAAAAAGATCATGTTTTTCACCATCCCCTGTATCGTATTCCCAAACCCATGCTTGTTCCATTTGGTCAAACCTTGAAGGCTGTTGTAATTTATGAGGTGGAATTACAATATCTTCAAAAAATCCTAATGTTACTGTAGGAGAAACCAAAAGTTAGAACCACATTTCATGATGTATTGAGATTTAAATAGAAGCAAAGTAAATTGTTACCGTGTACACCATCGACGCTACAACTACGTATCTTTCCTATTAGAATTTCTTCCATGAAGGGGCGAAATACTATAAATCGAAAGACTACTTTGGTATGTGAGGCACCATCTCCAGGAAAGATATATGATTCTTCAATTTTTGTAATATCGTGAAGAGCAATGCAAAGACCCACATTTACATATACCTGGAATAACAAACAATAATACACCTTGAAGATACTTCCATCTAATACAATTAGTATTATTATTCGTAATCATCCCACCTTATTGGCAAGTTTTCTGTTAAGTTCATCGGTAATCGCGTCATTTAATTTTCGCTTAAATTCCCACGGAGGTATTCTAACAGTGTCTTTTAATTCCGCGAGAACAAACATTTTTGGAATATAACCTCTTTGAGCGATACTTCGTCTATTTCAACAAAATGTGTTTGTTGTTGAAGTCCGATAAAACAACATTTATTCCGTAACCTCTCTCAACGTATAAAAGTAAAAATTCTTGATCCAATCTTATGATCTGCAGGTTGTTTTACTCTACATTGTCTCTTGTATGTAAGCAAAGAACCTCATGCCATACCGGCCACCATAATGACAACATAACCAGAAACTCACGTGTTCCACAAGAACACATCGGAAGCCAGACGGGAAAAGTTAATCATTGTAAACTTGTGCAATCTGTGCCTCAATCGTGAATTTTCTTGTTTGCTGTTGCACAAATGTCGATTCGAGAGTAAGATTGAAAAGTAAGAAGTTATCTGGTATAATTAAACGAAAGTAGTCGGTTGAATTCCGATATCTGAGATAAACGTGTCTTCTACACGATGGACATCGTAAAGTCGATTTTGGAGAACGAGACACGGGAAGTAGATCCCAGTAAATCTACCGAAGTACACAAAGAAATAGAGCTTGATATTGATGAAGGATCTCTATTAGTTTCCGATTATAATGCGTTGGATGTGAAAAGCTACAGGTAACCTATATGTTCTGTATATCTTTAAACAATTTGAGTTTTTCTTGCTTACTCCTATTGTGATTCTTTCTACTTGTTATGCTAAGTTTTTTCTGATGTATCACAGGAATGACCCAGAAGAGTATATGAAAAATATAGCAAGGGATGGTATGCAGGCACTTATCAACAAACTATGGGACCTCCCAATGGAACGTGTTGATGGCACAATAGTAGTTAAATTACCACAGCCTAAATATGTACTTCCAAGGACACGTCGTGTTCCAAAACCAAAAGCATTGACCAAATGGCAACAATTTGCCAAAGATAAGGGTATAAAATCTAAGAAGAAGGGTAGATCGAAACTAAAATGGGACGAAGAATTACAGGTAAGCTTTTTTTATCTATTCTGACTTAAACACATTTTTATCATTGTATTAGTACTACCTTTTTTATGATTATAGAAATGGATACCCACATTTGGATACAAGCGCACTAAAGCTGAAGAGCAGAAGGATTGGTTGGTTGAAATTAACAAGGAAGGCAAGGAAGCAGAGGATCCAATTGCAACTGCCAAAGCAGCAAAACAAGAGAGACAAGCTAAGAATGAAATGCAGAGATTGCGTAATATTGCAAAAGCAAAAAATATTAAGATTCCGAGAGTAGGTCTTCCTACGAGGGAACATTTCCCTGATCCCAAACAAATTTCTCAAGCTATCACAATCGCACGTACATCCACTGCATCCGTTGGAAAATTCCAGAGCAGGTATTATTTGTAAATTTTTTAAACTGTATGTTTTATATCTATGTTATGAACATGATTTATACATGAATCTTCCAGGTTATCGAAAGAAAAGGATGCAAAAGGTATCGCTAAAGAAGTACCAGGTATGAAAAGGAAAGCTAAAGATCTTCCATTAAACATACCCGATGAAAAGAAACGAAACAAAGACTTGGCAGATAGTGTACTTAAAAGTAACAATAAGATACTCCGCGAGGACTTTACTGTACCAAGGTATGTATTATTCTCGAGAATTCTTCGATCAGAAGTACAATGCGCTAACGAAATTACATTTCTTTAGAGTACCGTCGACCAAAGCGACAAAAAAATCCGGTAAAAACGGTGGGAAGAATAAGTCAGTAAAGAATAGGGGAGGAAAGAAACCTAAGGCTGGAAAGGGACAAAGAGATATGCGATTAAAGGCTGGTGGCAGGAAACGAAGATAGAACTACTTGAACAGTGAAGTAGTTTAGTGTAATAGTAATATCTATTATACAATTTTCTTATATACCTGACTCGATCTTGTAATATATTACCTTTTTTGCATCCATTCATTACCTTTTTGCATCCATTTTAGGATGTTTAATAATTCGTAAGAGTATTCACGATAAATTGAATACACATGCAAATGAATCGTATTAAATACTTTTATTTTAATAATTAGTATCCTTTTTCCATGTTTTCCTTTGACTACCAGGACCAATACTGCTCAGTATTGGTCCGACACTGTTGTAAGGGGAGTCTCAATGTTGACCCTTTTTGGCCGCGCTTGCGTCTGAACATAAATCATACCGCATAGGTCAGGGATGGGCGAACTCCTTATATACGAAGAGCTAAACGAGGAACCAAAATGAACATCGGAAAGGTCACAAACATGCGCAACCAGATTCATTTAATTTCAATTCTTATACTTTTATCAATTGAACCGAAAAGGGTCAAAGTAGGAGTATAACGTGGCAACGAATACTTTAAATCCGGTAACTGTAATGCGATAAAAAGCTTTCGAAAGTAACATACAACGGATGTATCGAACTATACTTATCTCTGGAACAGTAAAAAGCACTTTAACCCGTCACGACAGAATGGGATCGACAAGAGATTTCCATCGAGAGATATAGAACTATCCATAAATACTTTTTTCATCATTAGTTTGTAATTTTTTAATTTTTTACCATTTAAAATAAAAAACTTTGGCTAGCGAAGGATTAAACACGGCTAGTCTATAAGGCAGGGTAAACGCGGGAAAGGTGAAAGGTCAAAAGCAGCACGGGATATCGACTCGGGAGGTCGAGAGGGCGAGGTAACCTGGCCGCGGGCGCGGGGGCGATGCGAAAGCGGGTCGCCCTAGAATCCGCAGGGGGTTCCACCCCACGTACGATTTTGCACATAGTGTGTATGTGTGCGGTTGTATATAAAACCTCAATGCCGTCTGAGAATACACGTTTGTAGATATGCAGTTACGTATGTACCGTCGAAATGAAAAAAAAAGCAGATGTCAAGAGTTAATAAGGAACACTGATCCCCCCGATAGAACACACGTTCCGATTTGCATTATCGAACGTTACGGTACTCGATGCTATTTTTGAATGTCATCTGTTCAAGAGAAGTACTCACAATGTAACAATTAGAGAGTGAAAAGGGCAAAGTTGGACGTTGAACGAAGTGGAAATGGAATTTGAGTCTTTGCAAGCTTTACACGGCACTGCACCTACGATTCCACACGAATGGTATTCGTGTTAAGCTCCGTTCGATGGCTACTGGATACGATCGAAGATCAATACAGCTGGTGAAAATATGCCGGTCACCGCGAATTCATCTACTAATCTAAACGACATATACATAACTCTTTCATGTATATCCGCGACAACAAACAGCAATACTTTTCTATCCTGCCCTATATAATGAATCCCTACTTACATTTACCTAATTAAATTAAATCCTATTATTTCCCTACAATCAGATACGATCCACGAACCAACCCTAACTGTAATCTTGTAATTAACACATGAAAACACCCCACAATCTCCACCGACCATTACTTAAACATAACTTTACAAAATTATCTTTCTTTTAATCCCAGAGTTGATTAATTGATATGTTCGTAAAGAAGATTGAACGAATAGCAGACTCTCATTTTATAATTTGTCGATTTCTGACCAAAGCCTTTGTTTTATCGGCATAGTAGAACAAAGTAAAGTTATATTTAATATGTATATGCATATAATATACATATACATTCACATAGCTATATAACATAGATGAATACAGTTCAAGAAGAAACTTTTGATATTTAAAAGAACTTACAGTAACAGCCCTCGGCTTATTATCTCCCACTTCGTTTTATTCATACTACAAACTGTTAGCCACAAGCTTGAAGTTAGAAAATTCACTATCCTCTCAACTCCGTAAAAGCAAGACCAACCACGGAACCACGATTACCTTCAAAACTACCCCCACAGCCGTAAAGACTGTTAAACACGAATTTCCATTTTTCGATTCGAAGTTACGTGGTAACGGATACCTAGCCACCACGTATAATCGAGCGGCGTAGCGCGCGCGTGCTGGCAAAAGCAGAAGGGGGTGGCGGTGTGGGGACGGTTCGGAAGGGTAGTCGTTGAATAGTCAGTCGGTGGTTGCTCGAAGGAAACGGGCGCGTCCATGGAGAGCAACGGGTAGCGATGGAGGCTGCGTTAATCGCGATAAACGAGTGACATCCCGTCCACGGGACAACGCGGGGATACGTGTCGACTCTCCTGTGTGTCTGTGTTCAATAATAACTCTGTGCGCGTTGTGTGTCGGTGCGTGTTGTAGAAATCCCCAGTGTGACGGCGGAGAACAGAGAGAGAGAGAGAGGGACGGTTTAACGAAACGGGACGAGAACAAGATAAGGAAAAAACCGTTACGGGGAGCGAGAGAAAATGTCGTCCACGTAGTTCGAGGCAAAGGTGGATTCGGAGAGAGGCAGGTGGAACGCACACGGTGTGGTGGTTTTGTCACCCACGAGAGAGTCCGTTGGTACGCGCAGCCTTTTGGTGTTGCTGGCTGACTTGATGCAACCGCTTTGCTATATTGCTGTTGCTGCCGCCGCCGCCGCCGCCGCTGACGCCGCCGCGTCGAATACGCCGCCGACGTTGCTGCAGCAGTTGTTAGCGAGAAACATAAAAAAAAATAATAATATATGTTTAACAAAAAAAAATCAGAAATGAAAGAAAGAAAGAAAGATATGTGTTACTGAGAGAGAGAGAGAGAGTGAGGGAGAGAGAGGGAGAGAGAGAGATAAACAGGAACGAAGTGTAGCCTTCATTGTTTTCGTCGTACTCGTCGTTTCGTCGTCGTTGTTTGTTATTATTATTATTATTATATAGACAGCCCCCCTAACCGATGCGCGTTTTTTCCCCCGCTCGTAAAAACAAAAAGAACAAAAAAAAAATAAGAGGGAAAAGATATAAAATTTTGACATGCCCAACGGCCACCAGCCAGCCTTTTATTTTTTTTACGCGCATCACCCTTTTTAGGAGTCTCGCACGGAGGACGATCCCGTCTTCGAGTTGCGCTCACCGTGAATCCTCCTTTTTAGTTCGTAGCTTATTTCCTGAGACCTCATGTTTTACCCTGGCTTTTTACCACTTGTACCTTGCTTCCTGCACGGACTGTATCATTGCATGCATTACATGCGTTTGCTGTTCCAACGTATGGACATCGCGGTGACCACCGTTGTCCACTTTGCTTGTGTATATAAATTTATTAGTTTCCGTGATAAGGGATTCGTTTGACATCGAGTCACAAATAAATCTCCGTTTAAACTGCGATGCAAATTTTTACGTTATTTCTGTGGCAATAAATTTCGTTTCTTAATTTAAAGATTTGACAGGACGTATATCTTCTAGCAAAGTCTAAGCTCTATTACTCGTGATTAAACTATCGATACGATCTGTTTACGTTGCTCGTGTTAGGCGTATCATTTACGTAAGCAACGATCAATTACAACGGGAAAAAATACTAATCGTATAACGAACGGAATTGGAAGATTTCGCGACGAGGGTTGGGCGGGTGGTCAGAGAGAGTCGAAGACAGATGACGAAAGGGGAATGGAAACGGACGTGACGAAGTGGAAAAGGGAAGAGAAAGGGCAAGGGGAGACCGGGACGGGAAACGATAACTAGAACGTGCCGCAACGAAAAACATAGAGGGGTGGAGGGTTTTTCGATTTGTTACAATTCGTGTCGGCATCACTTGACCCATTGACGGATCGAGAGGCGGAACAGAAAGACGTCAGCGCGAGGCTACGTTTCTAATGTGCACACATGCCACCGAGAAGTATCATTGTGTGGAAAAGATCAGGGATCAGGAAAAGCTAAAAATGACGACAAATGGAGTGGATTTAGTTTAACTAAAACGTTTATTTAAGAAAGAAGAAATGTGTACATTAGCTTTGAATCAAATTTGTTGTTTCTTTTTTTTTCAGTAGATTTTTCAGTATTGAACATCGCGTATCGTTCTGTGCGAAATACATACCTGTATGAATTTCGAACGATATAGGACACAAATACAAGAGTGTTCTCTAATTCGTACTTGAAAGCGTGGATTTAACAGAGCCATGAATTCTAATGAATTACTTTTTACAAGTCTTGTAAATTAGTATTAATGTGCAGCCAGTTAACATTAATGATGATGAGCCTACAAAACGGAAAACTTTAAATTTAAATCGAATTAGATGAGAAATTTTTTGTCTCCTTATAAATATATCCTACTATTAAAAATGTTCTTTTGGTTTAGATATTCATTCGCTATTTACGTATTTTTTTTATATTCGTAACCAAAATTGAACGTGATATTTTTAGTTTTGATTGCTTGTTTAATGTACATGCTGAAAACGAAAATTGTTAAATTGTCCGTTGAAATCAGGTAAAATCTGTTGCGAAATAACAGTGTTTAAATATACAAGATTGCTTTACATACTACATGTATAAACGACTTAACTCGTTGTCTACGGTTCGCGTGCATATCGATGTATGTACCGCGCTTTTTACGTGCTTGCGCCTAGTAATTAGTTATACGTACAACGATGGATGCTACCGCAGCCAAAATTTTCTCACGTTCTTTATATTTATCGAACAACTTTTCCAGACAGAGACGTAATAGATAAAAGTATTAAATGTCTGGATACGCTATAGACCTGACGTTTCATGGAAGGTGATCAATTACTTTAGATAGCCTCGGCATATAAGTACGCAGTATTAATGATTTATTGTACCTGCGGGACACTACAAGATAATGGAATTTTTAACTATACGTTAGGGAAAAGTGTAATGGAACGACGGTATTAGATTCTAGTACTCCCAGTAGAATAGATTCTATAACATAGAATTAAGTACTTTCCAGATTGCTGCCTGCCTCCTGCGTGCATACGTACAAATAATCATTGTAAATAGAGAGCTTTTCACGTGCTTCTTGCTATTCCTAGTTTGTAGAACAAGAATGACGGCCGCCGGATAGCGGGCGGAGCTCCGTCATGTTTCTTGCCTTTGCAGAGTAAAAATAAGAGAGACAGGGGGAGAGAGAGAAAGAGAGACAGACAGACGATGAGCTGGGAGTTAAGCTCGTAACCCTGGGGGGAAGAACGCCCCGGTCCCAAAGGCGTTAAAAACCTGGGAGGAAAACGAGGAGCCGTGTATAACGGGGTCGCGGAGCGATGTACGCAGCTGCGGGTGGCGCCAGCATAGCGAACCGGAGGAAGCAGAAGCAGCTGCAGCTAAATAAACGTGTCGGCGAGGGTACGACCCCGTCGCGACTGAAGACAGTTCCGGCTTCTCAGCACCACCACCACCACCACCGTTACCACCATCAACACCACCACCACCATCCGAGCAAGTTCGCCCGTCCGCACGTTGTCCCACCATCCTCTGCACCACAGCCACAACCACAATCATCATCCGCGTTCCATCCGAGCATCGACCGAAGGCGACATGCCGAACGGTCCCAACAGGTTGTACCTGTCTCTCCGATCCAATTTCCAATCTCACCGCCACCGTTGTCCCTTGAATCACCTAGTTCGGTTACATGTCCCACCAAATCCAATAATTTCCCTTTCCCGCCACCCTCGATCCTCGATCTCCGAGTCTCGCCATCTACTTCAGAGCTACAGGTGGGTACATTCGTTTTTGAGCACTATCCAACACTATATGGCTCTAGGATCGTTTCTTCTTCTTTTTTCAGTATTCTTCTATCTCTAGCTCTCTTTCTCTTCTTTCTCTATCTATTTCTTGGTATTATTAGTCGCTCACTGCTAGGACACTTTCATCGGTATATATATTTATATATATACATTTATTAATCTTATTTCATCCTTGTTCAGTAATTTTGATAATCCTCGTTGCACTCTGCACTATTTTTCTCTCGCCAGCACAAAACCTCTACTTACGTTAGGAACACACCATCGATTGGCTGTCTGGTGGCGTTTGATAAATGCCCGCGGTAACAGAATCCTCGATGAGATGCCAGGTTCGTCAGCTGGTTACCCATATATATATTATATTTTTTTAGTTATTGATATGCCTCTACCGATTCTCACCAGCGGATACGACCAACAACTAATGCCAGAAGCAGACAGTGCAATGTTAGGAGTAAGTTGTAGTGGCTGGTACTGATTCGGGATCAGGAGATATTTGAGAAGGAACTTGGTGTGGTTTTTGATGTTTTACTGAACTAGGAGTAATACAGAAAAAGAAAGTTTAAGTTATACGGTGCATAAAGAAAGTGGGGAGGAAGGAGGAGGAGAAGGACGGTCGAGATCTAAATGATCTTTAGAGTAGTGTAATAAATGAATGAGCGGAATGCAGGCTGCTTTATTGATTAGAAGGGAGAAGCAACGGTTACGGGGGGGTAAGGCAGTGAACTTTAGAGAATTACCCTCCAACTTGGCCACCAGACTTATTCCGCCGCTTCCACGATATCCCCCACGATCTTACGTTTACGGGGTAAGTATCAAGCCATGCCAACATCCTGTATCGTCAACGATACACAATCTGCGTCAATGGGTAACTGTTATTCCTCCCTAGCTAATTACCCTTGCATTTCACTCGTACATTCTCTGTGTTGAGAAGAGGAGAAGTCTATGTAGTGTTTTTTAATGTTTATATTTTCCTTTATTTTGATCGTCCTGCTGTGAAGTATGTCAGTGTTTCCCAAATCATTGTGTCACGTATCACGCTTTTGTGGAGCTCACGTAAAGAAGTTAGGCAAAAAATTATACAGGTAAAATTGGGGAGACAAAGGAGTCTGGTAAATTGGGAAAGGCTGGAACATACGATGCAGATTCCTCTTCTGTAAACTGCTCCAGATTTCTTAGTACCAAAATGTTGAGGAATACAATAAAAAATTACCAATTATTGTACAATTGTGGTACTCAAATTATTAGAAAAAAATTAATACTTTCTGGCAATGTGATAAGAATGAAATTATAGTTTCAGAGGAAATACAGCAATTTCATGCAATGGTGTATCCTCTCTGAAGTTTCATTTCAAATGCAAATATATGTTCCTAATGGAGATAGGTACAAGTTGAGGCAAAACTTTGGACAGTTCAGAGTAGTTTGGTAGTAGTTCAATAATTGAGCAAGAAGGAGAACAGAAATCGTGTATCTAAATTTGGCATTAGAGTTATACTGCAACAGGCTGCAACTGTTACCACACGCACTATACGGTACTCCCACGCCTAAAGGTTAATGAGCTGTCACTAATTACATTTAATCAATACGTCGTTGCCCATCACTGTGCAATGATTTCGCTGTACTTGTGTAGACAAGTTCTACGATACATGTACGTATATACGATCACACACGTTTCAATTGGTTAAATGTATACAAATATTTTATCTATGTTCAATTTAGTACGTGCATGCGTGTTTTTTATATTATCGTTTTGTGCGCTAAGTAACGAGGAAAAAAAGATAAAGATTATATAAGTTTAAAGTGCTTTTAAAATTCAATGTTTTTTCAAACATACTGTAATTGATAGAGAAAGATGCAAATTATATGTTACCGACATACAATTGTTTACTTATACTTCGTTTCATGCAAGTATTCAAATAAAGATAAAAAGTTCGATAATAAAAAAGGTCGGGTATATCCAACAACAAGTTTATATCGAGTCGATATACGCGATGTTAAAGAACAAACAATAGAAGAATGAATAATACTCATTTTATGATTCTGGTCGCGATAATGCCTGAATGTAGAACAATTTCAGTGCGGAGGAGGACCAGGCAAAGCAGCATGGCAGGGATGCAACAGACCTTCTCCCCTTCCTTTGTCTCCTATGTCACCCCATGGATGCCGCGGGGATGGCTACAAGACGAAGCAGTGCGAGGCGCATCGACGATGGATGAAGAGAAACAGGGTAAACGAGGCAGTCTCTAATCACCAAAACATAAATTTCATAGGACATTTATTTCATATAAGACTAGCAGAAGTCAAATTTATTAACTCTACATAGTACAGGGTGTATCTAAAGAAGTGCATCTACCCTGAAGGAACTGTCCTATACGATCAAATACACTCTTCGCAATGCTCCAAACAACGATATATCCGTATCGTGGTTTTAAAATAGAAATTGTTGAATGCGATACCTTCATGATGTTTAGATACGAGACGCAAGCTATTGCTACGGAAGCAGCGGGGAAGATGACGAGGAGGACGGAAGCAGTAACGCGAATCGTCGTCGAGGAGAAGTTAGCGCGGCAGTGAATACCGTGCTGTACGCGGGGCTGGGGACCACAGCGCTCGGATTGGTTATCTCGTTTGTCGGCACTGGAGAGAAAGGATTCCTCAGTCCAGAACTAAGGCTGGTGGGTCCTTCGCTACTGTGCGCCGGTTTACTGTGTTGCCTATTTCGGGTGCTCCTCTGCCTCTGTTTGTGTCGTTGCGGCCAGTGTCGCTGGCGGTTTTGCCATGTTGCTTCCGACAAGAAGGAAAAAGTGAGGAAGGCTGAGGCCAGACCTGCTGGGACATTGCCTACCGCTTCACTCTTGTCACCGATGCAGCAGCAACAACATCAGCATCAGCATCAGCAACAACAATTACAATATCACCATCAACAACAGCAACAACCGCAACAATCGGCGATACCATTGAGTGGCCCTGTATCGTCGTCAAGTACTAAAGGACATGAGCTTTTGCTCTCTCCTGCCCAGTTACCAGAGTGAAAACACTACTAACGAACGTTTTCTACGAGATTCTACACGCCGATTTACTGCCGGTTCTTGTCCAACGTAGATATTATATATCCTTATTTCCACATTCGGCCTGAACCGTTCCCGCAAAAAGAAAACAACAAAAAACACCACCACAAGCCTAACTCTATATAGTTAAAATACGAATTTTAGCGCTTTAAAAAGTAATAGGAAAATAAACAATCGGCTACGTTTTTCTACCCCTACCGTGTTTGATGAAGTAAAAAAAAGGAGTAATTCTCGATGAGCCTTGAACCGCCTCCTCGTTTATTTCCTTCCACGTTTATATATTTTTTGTTCTTTTTTACAAACATTATCTAAACTTAATTTACCTTCGTTTCCTTTTGTTTTTCCGAAGTTTTTAGAACATTTCGTATTCTATTTCAATTTCGGAATACAATGTCAGCGTACCGTTTTAACTGGTTTTCGCAGTCTGTTATGAAAACGCAATCTTGAAACAAAATAACACGATAATCGATGTGACTGCTTTCGTGAATCACGTTTCAAATCAAATAAATTATATTAACGTCACTTTAACCCGCAGCGATCAGGAAAGTTGAAACTGCATTTGATCGGTGGACGTGTAGCTGTAGATAACGGGTGTATCGGAGGTGGTGGCACTGGATGCAGTCGCGGCAATAGCGAATAACTGATCCTCGTATATAGTACCCTGTGGCTCTGTTTTTCCATTGCCTGCCGTTGTACCAGTACCAGGAGGATTGTCTCCTTTTGTGGCTTCCCGATATTTCTGTAGATACACTTTCAGTGGCTCTACATAATTATCAAACCCGAGTGTGGTCATTGCAAATAGAATGTCTTCGCCATTAATAGTTTTACGTTTTTCCATGTAACACCGTTCGCTTGCTTCTGATGTGATAAACGATATAAATTCAGACACACACTCTTGTACACATTCACGCGCATCTTTTGCTATTTTGCCAGCTTCGGGTATAGCCCTCTTCATAATCTTGGCCACATTTGCAATGGGAAGAAATCGATCCTGTTCACGAAGGGGACCTCCACCACTACCACCTCCACCACCTTGCAAAGGATCGCTTGCCCCATGGTTTGAGTCATCTGTGTTTTCAGGATCATCTAAGCAAAGGAATTAAGTTGAATTTGTACATCGGTTTATTCAGTTATAAGAAAACACATGTTAACAAAGGATGTATCGATTTGTATTTGTATTCATTTTTCTCATGTAAATTGCTGGTCTATTTTTCGAAGTTCACAAGTTCTTTAAATACAACGTTGTTTCTAAATAATAAACAAGTAACTAAAATAAATGTGAATACAATGTTTTACGAAAGGTGATGTAATATCATTGAAGAAATTATACAACAGTTGAAAAACATTAATGTTTAATTATTGTTATTAGTTATACATCTACATATAACTAAGATTTTCAATAAACTTTCATTTCATTACATATAGACTATATTATTACCAACCTTTTTTACTGACAGCTAATTTTAGCAATTGGCCTAATTAATAAAATTCAGTTACTTAAAAACTATTAAGTAGATAAGAAATGATAGAGAATCTACGTTCACAATATCTGACAAGATATCAACTGAGCGAGTTAGAAATTTCCGAGTATTTAATAAAAGTCTTTCAAAACAATATTAACCTACCTTCCAGGTCGTCGGACTGTACGCCAATATAAGATGCGGAAACTCCACTGCCCCCGAGAAATGCAGTTGCACCCAAAGGTCCACCGTCGTCGCCGCTCTCACCACTATTTTCCATTTCCAGTTTGACAAGCGTTTAATACAAACCGACGACCCTAAAAAATAATTTCTTAACCTGTTCAAGGCTTTGTTTTCACTGCACTATATTTCACGCTACGATACTATACCATATTTCTTATGACATGAACTACTCTACAGTAGATGCGAGCTACTGACATCTCACTTCAGTCTTTCTGAAACAGGCAGCACCATAGAAAGCATAGCGAGGTGCAAGATTCAAAAAATAAAATTTAAAACGCTGTTGTCGATCGTCTGAAGATACACGCTTTACACATTCCAAAATTTAAAAAACTGATACTACATCATTAACAAAAGAGAGAGATTAATAAAGTATACTACCAAACGAACAAACAAAGCTGGTTAGGTTTCGAAATGTGGCTAGGTCTGAAACTGCGTGTAAATTATGCCTAATAAAAACGACTGGTTAGATTTGAAGGTGTATAAGCTTAAATCCGCTGTTTGCTCATAGATAGCGTTGATGAGCGTATTAAGCTACCATGGACATGCCATACTTTTTTTTATGAAATTGACATTTGTCAACATTTATCAGTGCACATCATTAGCAGATTCATACAACAAAGTACATTTTTCCTTTGGTAATCATGCTTAGTTCTTTGCTATAAAAAGAGCCTATGCGGGAACCTCTGTTATACTATTACAATTTGAAGAAATTCGCTGCCGAATCCCATCGAATGTTGGTGGAGGCCTATCGTGACAATGCTACCCGAGTTCCAAATTATCGGAAACAATGTGCAGAGATTGGTTTTGTCGATTCAAAGGCGGAAATTTTGATTGTGAGTGACAAGAAGCGTGAAAATCGATAGGAAGGTTGAGGAGCATCAATTGTAGGTTCTTTTGGACGAGGGCGATACTGAATCGCAAAAAATACTTGCCAAGCAATTGGGTGTTACTCAATCAGCAATTTCTATGCGTCTACGTGCTATGGGAAAGGTTCAAAAGGTCGGAAAATGGGTGTCGTATGAATTAAATGATAGGTAGGCAAATGGAGCGACGCCAAAACACATGTGGAATCTTGCTCGCTAGACAAAAAAGAAACTCGTTTCTGCGTCAGATTGTGACTAGCGATGAAAACTGGATATATTTCGAGAATTATAAACAAAAGAATTCATGAGTTAATCTCGGTCAACCATTAACATATTCTCCAAGACGAAATCGTTTCGGACAGAAGACGAACCGTGCGTTTAGTGGGATCAGTAGGGTATTGTCTACTATGAGCTGTTGAAACCTGATGAGCAACTAATTAAATTGTACCCTGCTCTGCGTGGAAAAACGCCGGATTTTCAGCAAACAGATGACAAGCAGATTTTCCTCCATGACAATGAACAATCACACACGTCAAAAAATGTCCGAAACTATTTAGATACACTCAACTTGGAGGTGCTATCCCATACTGTTTATTCACCAGACATGGTCCCTTCCGATCATTACCTGTTCTCGTAATCGAATGAAAGACGGATTACGAAGACATTCGGAAATCGTTTGATGAGTGGTTTGCTTCGAAAGAAAAGAAACTTTTTTAAGAGATGGGGAAAAGATGCGGGGGAAAGTACTTTGAATGAATCTGTTTTTGCTTTCTATGAAAAAAATTGTGTTTCAGCGGAATTTAAGCTTATACACCTGCATACATATGCTAAATATTAATTACAGTAAATAAAATATGTTTCGCGGTCTTAGGAGGTCACTATCATAATATCCGAGTCATAGACGAGATATAAATGTAACAAGATACCAATCTATTACGGCTGCTAATGTCCGGAACTGAATTACCGACAATGATTTCAATGATTTTTAAGCAACCCTTGCATAAAGATAAGGATTGAGGAATTATACCGTGCAAATTCAACACGGGGCTTCAGTGCAGAATTACAAAATTATCATTGTTCGTTTCAAATACAATGGTAATTTGTATTTTAGGGCTGTTTCATCCGATTGAATCGAGTCAACGTTTCACTGATTTTTCGCGTAATGGATATTATAAATATTTTTATTAAAAATCTTTTGAGAAGATTTCTTCAAAATATTGCGTCAGTTTATTAAAATCAATAAATCCTACACACTGACTGGCGATTTTACTGATAATTATTTTTACTTTTAAATATTTTCTTATTAGGTATAAATTAATACGATTTGAAACATAATTTAAATAATGTTTGGATATTTACAAAATTTACATGTACATACATAAAATTAAAACAATGGCCATATTCTTAATAACGCTGTTCGATACTAAAAAAGGAGAACATCTCAAATTAAAACCTGTGTCATGCTGCATGATATTTCGTATGGATATGTGGACCCTCCCCTTTATTTTGCAGTTTTCGTGGCCGTGTGCAATGTGGTTTTGCAGCCAATTGTTTCGAGAACAAGTATTTCGCAAAATCGAATCAGTATTATTGCGATATGAATAAATGATTCTTGTTCGAAACCTGCGTTTTAAAAACCGCCGTATGAATTGAAATGAACTGATACAACGTGAAATTGGATCGCGAAATTTCCATATGTTTTTAATCGTGTTGGAGCCTGTTTGTTCACCAAAAATAATTAATTATGGTCGCGAGTGTAGTTTTTCTTTATTTATCCCCCTTTTTCAATTATTCGTGGTGATATATTAGGGGTACGTAGTAGCTGTGAAGAGCTTATCTGTAAATATCAGTAAAATCTTTTTTTTTCAAGTCAGAATTTAGAATAAAAACTTGAAGTGTGATAGACGGTTAAACTTTAACCGTTCAAACTTTGTTGTTGTATCGTGACAGACGACTTCAAAACTGTAGAGCTGGTCGTAGTATCATTTCTACAATCAAAGGCGCATAAGAACTCTACGACCGGTCGGTGAAATTTGATACATTTATTCGAATTTTATTTTTTTTCTTCTATTATAGACACAATCTACAATGTTCACAGATCAATGTGAACGATTATTGAATCCTGCCAGGTGGCTGATTTTGTTTCTGGAATTAGATCAATTTGATCAAATTTTCGCTTCGCGCGACGGTCGCCCTGGTTGAAGGTGACCATGAAGATACAGTGACTCTCATGGTAAACGGACCTTGCGATCGTACGGCCCCGTATTGCATCGGAACGTAAAGGCACAGACGAGATATTGAATTTTTATTCAATATAATACCTTGTCTGTGGTAAGGGTATACATGCCGAATAGGCTTGACAAATTATTCCAAATAGGACAACTAGTCTAATAGGCCCCATTATGAAATTTCCAATTTTGACAATTCCGGAATGGACTTTCGACTTAGTCATTACGCTTAATAATATTTTTAACTATTTATTGTTGCTACTTTCCATGGGTTGAGGTTAGCTTTTTGTGCAAACTTTGCCAATGTCTGCATTAATGTTTTGAAGTCATTTTCTTATTCAATACAATCACTGGTTCGTTACGATAGAACTCGCCGAAATTGTGAAAGATTTAATATTGCAAAAAATGACAAACTCGGGAGTAACTTTTTATATTGTCTCATGTTGATCTCGTGTGACAAGTAGGTTTTCAGCCATTCTTGATTAACATTTCTTAAAGAATAAAATTGCATTAAGTAGAACAAGTCAGTCTGTCTACTTCATACTTTGTGATACATATTAAAATTATTATCGCGATGCGGTTTCGTTTGTCCCAATTTGATCTCACGCCTTAACTTTCCGATTACAATATTCTTAACAACTTGAAAATGTAATAAACAATCCCTTGTAAGTTGGGAAAAGAATACATCCATGCAATACCTTATCTATTGTAACAGAGGACTAATACGAAAATTTTAATACCTCTCGTGACAAAACGTTAGTTTAAGAGAATACCATTTACGAATTTCGATTTACTTACCGTCGACCGACAACTATATTGCAACTTTTTAATTCGCTCGACATTATTAGCTACATTTTCGTCAATTTCTCTATTCAACATTAAACGTTGGCTTTTCTTAGTAGAGTCATTTGTGCATTACTTTTGCGATAACCATTCCGCTGCATGGCGGTTGGGATTAATATTATTGAAAGATGTGCAAATATTTTGATCGTGGAGTCATTGATAGACTTGTCTTTGAGATAATCATGTTTAGCTTCGCCTTGCAATCTCGTAGTATCTTTATTTCTCATCAATAAATTTTACACCTGAATGTTTTCCAATTGAAAATGAAGATTTAGTTTGAACCATTTAGACTCTAAACTTTAGGGAATAATGAATGGGCGCCGTTTTTATTGGAAGTAACATTCATGTAGTCAGATCTGGATGAATATTATTTGCATCGATCGATACTGAAATTCATTAGTATTATTTGCAATGCAATGACCGATATCTGTAATGTATTCATGCTGGAATATATTACCTCGATCTATGTAGATGGGATCGAGCAAATTGGCTAGGAATAGAATTTGTTTTTTTGCTGTCTGTTTTACTCGCGTTGCCTGCTTAGATGAGGCATAGGTATGGCACATCTGTATCTGTGTATACTGGTGTGAGAACAAAAACAAAAAATTCAACCAGACTTCTGCTTGCCATTATACATTTTGTGAATAGGCTTTTTTGGGCTTCGATATTCGTATTCGATGTGAAATTATGCATCCATAAAGAATAGAAAAAAGAAATTTGTGTGACCTTCGTTTTTCGCCCGCCATATTATCAACTTTTAAAATAATAATAAGGTCAAGGTCATGTTATTTGCGGAATTTAATGTCGCATACACCCTTATAATAATCGGAGTGGTAACTTCAGTCTTGACGAATTGAAAGAATGACAGTCCAAAGTTTTACGAATTTTGTGAAACTTTTCAAATTCTGTTTTCTACACTGTATTCGTGGAAAATTTCATGCAGAATACAAATGACAAACTCCCAGGTTAATTACTCTAAAGGAGCGGATTGTAAATTAGCTGTCCTTTATTCTTAATGCTGTTTCTCTCGAGAAATGTAGTATTATTAACCTCCACAAATTATAGTTGTATAACTCCTTTCTATTGTTAACCCATATTAGACACGTGAGATAGGATTGTTTATTTCGTCTGGGTCTATGTTCATCCTAGATTCGAACCCAGAATGGTAATGTGGGGAGTGATATTAAAATGGTAAGAGGGCCTCCGCAGCCCTGAAAGTCGGCGACGCGATATCGAAAAGCTTAAAAGTGATAACACCAACGACGTACAAGAGATAACTACCTTTTATAATTCGTCTGTGGTGATAGATTCATCCTACATCTCATCTGGGCAACATATTTTTCCAACTATCCTAAACGCAGAGGTCGCTCGTTTCATCTTCATTTTGTTATGTCGGTAATTCAGTGTCTCGACCACGCAAACTCCCGCAATGACTTGTCTATCCTAATCCTTGTCTGTGGTTAAAAGCTGAATAATAACTAAGTTCAATTTGAAGACGGGAAATTGTTTGTCACATAAAATGTAATCAACATTTAGTAACTGTCACCGTCGACATGATTCAATTCCCCACCCATGCGGTCTCCTCGTTTATCAACGCATATTAACAATTTAATGACAGCTTTATACAGTGCTGCCACCACAGGTGAACAATACAACTAAGTTTGAATCCATTTGCGCGGTTATATGCCAGCCTCAAATCTGTGCTAATTATCTCAAAATAACTATCAACAATTGAATGCACTTCACATCGTTCAAAGTCATTGTAACTTTTACGGCAAGAACGTTGCAGTTCGTATCAGTGAGTTATCCTAAAAATAAAGTTTCCAAATTCAACCGCTGGCACTACCATTTTAAGGCCGAACTACATGCCAACTACATGGCCCGGGACTTCTAATCATTGTAAAATAAGTTTTTCATTTTAATCGATATATCACGTTTAATTGTCTCAGCGATTAGTCTTATTTTTACATTTATCCTCGGGAATCGCGATGCGATGGAGTACGGAACAGATGTGCGTCGTTCAACGATCCGGTAGCGCCGCGGTTTACGCTTGCGTACGACGAAAAAAGGACGAGTGCGGTTGAGAGGGGCGAGAGAGCAAGAGAGAGAGAGAGAGAGAGAGCAACAAAGAGAGAGGGGGAGAGAAAAAGAGAGAGAGAGAGAGAGATCAACCGAAAGACGGCACGCCGCAACGACGACACGATCAGTCTTTTACGAACTTTCGGGTGAATGGTTGTTCTTCCGGGACTCAATACACAAGTTTAACGTTTCACGATTTGTCAATCGGTCTTGGATCTCCGACAACTCGACTGACAGTAAGGTAAAGATAACTGACAACTGTACCCCATCGTTAGTGTGATACAATAATTCGGCTATACATATACAATATATCAAGACGATACCAATCGGTAAATCAAATCTAAGCATAAACTGTAATGGGAAAACATTAACAAACAAATCACTCGCTCGCTACGATATTAAATCAGCATGCGGACAATCGAAAGTTCCCTTGACACGTTTCAGGGTTAGGGTTAGAATTAGAATTCACTTTTCACGAGTCCGTGGCATGATGACAACTGTGACGCTGGGTCAGCGAGCATAACACATATCACGAAACGCACATGTCCCGTGGTTGCGAATGTAGGGCGAGCTGTCAATCGTTATCGGGGAGATTGATCCCCGGCAAAACGTTCTATTTCTTTCAACGACTTTCTTTTATTCCTGACACTCTTTCCACGTATGTGTATTACATACGTGAGTTTTCTAGCATCCATAAAAATTCGCGGGTAGTTTGAATCGATGCTCGTTCTATAGTTACACCGTGATGTGCGCACGCGGTTTTATTTATAGAATACGATGAACGAACCGACATACGTACCCCGTGATCGATCAAGTAAAACAGACGTCAGTCATTACGCCACGAAGCTACGACGATTATATTTCCCATTGTACGTTCACCGATGTGCTATATACGTAGATATTATGGTACGCGAACAGGTCCTATGGCGATGAAAAATTTCACAGAAACCTCTATCAGATTCGAACGCGAACACGTGCTGTAAAGTGTTCTCGTTGAACCGGGACTGTGTGTGTGTGTGTGTGTGTGTAGTAAAAACTAGCAAGGCGCCGAAGGATCCGGCAAAAAAGAAGTTACGATCCGCCGATCACGATTTCTATGACCGAGTTTCACCGATCGCGTAGTTAACCGCGGCAAAGTCACGGTTTCCAGGTCTCGTTCGGTTCGTATCGGTTCCAATGAATTCACATTGATAGATACATTAATTATTTTACATTCAACGTATTTACGCGATTTTCTAATCTTTCCTTCGTTGTGTTCGGTTGAAGAAAAAGAGAAATAATAATAATCAATTGCCACGCTTGAAACGACTGTAATCTTGGGCGAAATGAGACTATTAGAACGTTATCAGAGAGCGAAACGATTGGAACTGCAATGATACTATTATCTCCACCGTCAAGGTGAAAGTTTACCTTTAAATGTGATCCACCTGTAGTCGATCGTATCCAAAAGTTAAGTACGCGTCCGTACGCTGATCATGACCGTGTAACATTTACTGTTATCATTGAGGATGCCGTCACTAAGAATTCGTTTCTGTCTATGTTCCTTCCATATACGATACATCATTTATCGTGCACGCGTTTAGAATTGAATTAGTCATCATATTCGTCAGATCGAATAAAGCTTCTCCCACACCAGTTGATTAAACGTCGTATAGTTATCTATCATTAAAAAAAAATGTGTTTCTTTTCTTATAAAATCGTAAATGGAAAACGCAACGACAATTGTTACAATTATACTATACTAGTAAATTAAATATCATAGTTATTTAAAATGATATAATTACATATTTCTAAGAGACACGCTTTAGTATTTCTTATATTACAAGCTATTATTATTATCGGGGGCATTAAGATTGTGATTTTCACGCGGTTCATGTATATTCGAAGAATCGAGTGAATTTTTCTTTTACTTATTACGTCACTTGCATGTCAAGAATTAGGAGTAGGCGTGTGTCGGTGTACGTAAGTGAACGCGTGTGCGTGCTCTATTTATGAAATCGACGGTAAATAGGTGCGCACCGAGAAAAATTAATTCACCGCGTATGCGTTACTTCGACATTGTTGTCCGGTTAGTCAATGTTTGCAGTGCATCGTTTTACATAAGGAAAAACTCGCGAAGTGTTCCTGTTCCTCAAAACGAGTAAATGCATCGATTCGTTCCACGTGTGCCGTCTACCGTTGAAAATAATTGTTTGTCTCGTAACTTCCGTTTAAGCCGACACGTTTTATCCTTAATGTTACCAGAATGATTTCCTTTCCGCGAAGACACATAAGTAACGAATCGAACCCGCGACCGCGTATGTATATAGGTAATTAATTTCACATTCGGTCAACCGAAATGATAGTCGCCTTGATAAGTAATTCATTTCACGGATCGGTGGACGATACGGTACCAACATTTTTACAGCGAATAATAGAGTTGTTACGTGAGCCCGTACGGCGAGTTCTTTTTTCACGACCTTAAAAGAAAAACGAAAACAGCGGTCCACCTTCGCGGATTTTCCTTGAATAACTTTGGCAGTCGGTGGAACTTTCCCATAAGTAGCCACCGCTTATCGTTTTAAAATTTTTGTACGGGGGAACGTAACGATCGGGTATTGCACTGTCATTCTTCGCGGAAAACACAATGACGCTTTTCCCCCCTAGTTTCGTCAGCGTAACCTTATTAACAACGATACACCGATCCGATGTACGTAATTAACACTATTTCTACCAAAAGGTGTGAAAAGACACCTTTCAAAATCATTCGTTAAGTTGAATCATTTCTCCACAATTAATTTATTGACTTTTTATACAATAGTTGTTAAATTATCTACATTTAACTGGTAATTTGAAATCCCAGACAGTTTTGGCAAATATTTGCATTCAAACGAAAAGGTTTCAAAAGACACCTTTTGGTCGAAATAGGTATACACACAATCGTGGGAGAAATAGTGTTAAAATTGTGATGAAAATTCGCTTGGCTCTCTCGCGGAGTGAACAGTTTTCGAAATTCGCCGCCTGAATGGTTAATTGCAAAGTGATAGAGTCAGTCACGCTGCTGTCCGAAAGTCGCGATAGTATTTATCAAGAATAAACATAATATGTACATACATACAATTTGAGGAAATACTGAACGAAATGGGAACTCACGCAAATGATACATTAACAGGTTAAAGGAGATATTTTGTGTGGCCGAAGATAACAGGTTTTTAATTACATTCGATTAATTGCGTGTGATTAATACATGAAATATTGCCTCGAATGAATTATTAGAAATGTTACAAATGTGCCTTATCAGCCTGCACAAGTCGAATATCAGTCATATCATACATCGCTTTCAATTTAATCCCAATTATGGGTTTTGAACCGTTTTGTAACGGGTTAAATACCGACAACAAAACATTGTATGTGAACGCGGTTTGCTTCGTCGATTGCAGCGTTATTCGAAGACACAAACTCTAAGATCGTATACGATTCGAAGTAGAGCGTAAAGTTCGTTGCCCTGTTTAAGTAACTTTATATCAGTTTTGAAAGATCTCTCGATTACCGTGATACAAATCGCGGCTTCTAACATTTACTGTAATTAATAATACACTTGCAGTGAATACCAGTGAAATTAATTTAACAAGAGGTTTTCTTTGCAAAAACAATTATTCAGGAATCAATTACATTTTTGTCTGCCTTCAAATTTCCTGCGAATTTTATTGATTCACGTATTACGAAGAGTGGATGCTGTGCACTGTTACTCAGAATCAAATCGCAAAAATCAAAGTTTACATTTCTACAATCTTGAATTGTTCCGGGTCAGTATTTGCATTAGCAAACATTTTCACCCATCGTGTACAGTATTTGTTTACTCTTTCTGCAGCATAACAAACAATTGATCTTGTAACATTGCTCAGTTGTAACTTATCTACGTTATGAATACATATTTAAAAGAGAAGAAACGTAAAAAGGACTTCTCTATTCTCGTTGCTCCACTTTCCAGAGAAAGTGCCCATTACTATTGTGTCAACGTTTCCCAGTTTTTCGTCGAGCGGTAAATTATCAAAATATAGAAAAATATTACGTTAATTTTACGTTATCAAGAACTTCGTCCGTGCATTCCAAATCTTCACAAATTTTTTTTTGCGACCGATACATCACGTGAAATATTTTATATATACAAGTTTCAGCAAAAGAGTCGTGAATATTTTTTCTTTGATAGTTCCGCGTACGCAAATGATGCATTTCGTTGCACGAACACGTTGCAGAAGAATTACCGTGAGAGTTTTCTATTCCGCATACAATGCGGGTTTCGTGTGCCATTGTCGTCGGAAATACGTAATGTTACGTAAACGACGGTCTTGACGTGCGTGTTTCGGACCTCTGTAACTGTTGCGAGAATCTCTATGAACAATTACCGCACCTTATCCACTTTGTCGAATCTTATTCCAGTATTTTGTTAGAGATTGGTCTGTGATAAGGTGAACTTTGGGTTGCTTAAAAAAAAGGAAAAAAAAATGGATTTCGTAACTAACCGGAATATTTTGTCCCTAACGCGAGCTCCGTTTAGCCGCGTTTGGAATTTTGAACAGGTTTATGCCAACTAATACATGTATGTATATTATCCGACGAGATTCGTCTTGAAGAATATCCGCTGTGACACCCATAAAGTACAGTTTCTTCTGGCTGATGTATCTGGGAATTGATGCCGCAACGTGTGGCGAATACGGCATTAAGACGCGTGTTATATACTATTTTGGCGTCGGAAGTATGTCAGTAGGCAACGTAATATTTTTTTTTTCCGAAAATCATCGTTAATAACACACGCGAACGTTTGGCTGAATTTGCATTATTGCAGTTTCATATTCGTTTTCGCAAATACAATACTACCCGCGAGAGAACTAAGTATGTGTATGCTCGTCGGACCGTAAAAACTTTCTAAAAATATGTGGACTAGGATTTACTTTCTTCCCCGGAAACGGAGAGAAAGTAAATCCTTTTTTTCCCCCCCGGTGAGTAAGTTGAACTTGTAAACGGTGAATCGAGCCACGGATTTACTAACAGACTCGGTTTCCGTGCCCGAACGTATGTACGGGGATTATTTTTGAGAAAAAGCGCCGCGATGTTATCAATCCTTTGTTATATAAAGATTTAGCGACGATTGTGTTGCCCGTGTTGCGCTTTCGAAATTTCACAAGTTGGTTTACGACGTTGCCGAACATTAGTGTGTCCTTTTGCGGAATGATCGTTTCAAGAATGAGTGGCTCTCCGTTTTTTTTAATAATACTGTCAAAACCTATAGCAACGTATCTTTGAACCGAATCTGCTTTCTAGAAAAAATTATATCCCTTAATGGGGCAGTTGGATCGCAGATGTAGCTTAATTACAGAAATTTCGAGCCGCGCTCGCTAAGGAGCTTAGAATTTCCTAAAGGAATCTGAAACCAAATTAGGCTTCATTAAACATAATAAGAGAACCAAACATTCAGCTATCTTTATGGATGTTATTCCTCTTTATAACAATGGCTATGAAGATTGCTGGCTAATTAACCCCCTTAGTGCACGATTCCTTTGAAACAATCAATACAAGATACAAATATGTTTTTCATGTTTTCGTTGATAAAAAGACATTTCCAAAGTGTTGATAAGCGGGATAGTGAAATGAAAATATATTTTGTTGTAACGTTAGCCTTGTGTCCAATTGTAAAGTACGATATTTCTTGTTGAATCCCATTTTACGGTAGAGTAATTTAATAATTTCATTTTATCTGCTTCCAAAATTTGTTGGTGATATTAGTATTCCTCCGATTTTTTAAATATCGCTTCATTGTTAAAGAAAGCGTCTATGGGATTCGTAGTTCGGTTAATCGTACCCCTATTTGATAAGTAATTTCTATTTACTCGTTATCGATGTGTCTGGATCGTCATCGGCGAACTCCGAAACGAGGAAGATCCACTGAATAAACAAGCCGCCAAGGCCGATCGTTCGATTACAAAGGCTGAATGTTCCAGATCAACGGTTTGCGAAATTACGTGGTGCAGAGTGTGTGATCGGATGCTTATGTTCGCGCTAGTCGAACAAGTTTAGGGTCACGATCGGTGCATATTTAATATTGCGAGGCGATAGATACCTCTGTTCGCGCTACTTTAGCTGTTTTTATTCCATCATTGTTAATGTAATTAATTTTTTTTCAAAGGTAAAAACATTATTGTTATTACGGAGACTTATGTCAATCCGGTAGAAAAAATCTTAACACTAGATGCAACGCTTTTTCAAGAGCAATTGTTTTTCTGCGTATTATTCCTCGTTTATGGAAATATGTTTTTGTCAATTGTAATGATTTCCAACGTTTTGTTAAATAGATAAAAACACCAAAGTAATTAATTTATTAGCTTGCGAAGGATCGTTTTTTACGAAAAAAATGTTATTTATAAATGTAGGGGGGAGGGGGGTAGACGACAGAAATGGAAATAAAATTTGAATAGAACTGAACTAAATTTCTCGATAATCCGCTATTATTTTTATGGAACGTCATGTCGCGACGATTCGGTTTTAATTATGATCGTTTTTATTACCTCCACTCATTGTGAATTCCTCGTCTGCGATATGAGAAGAGAAGAACAACGAAAAACTGATTGGCAAATTGTTTTACATTGGTAACAAGCAAACAGCAGAATAATTTCTTGTGAAACGCAGCGAGATCACGCTATCGTGTTTGAAAAAGTTATTGTTAGCTCTAATTAACTGTGCACTTGTTCTTCTGTTTTTTTTTCTGTCTTCCTTTGAAAATTGGAACAGGTTTTATCGCGTTCTACATTTTGCATTAACAATGAACTTCGCGGGCCCCGGTCTTCTTGTTATCTCCTTGCAATTATTTTTTACGCGTATTTTCCTGCTGTGATAATGTTTCTTCTCTTTTCAACAGCGGCGATATCTTTATTACTTGACCGACTTTGTAGAATTAATTAATGAGGGTGTCGAACCATATACATATACGATTTTTATGAAATACTTCTTGCCTGATGAGACATATTCCGAAATCCTGCCAATTAATATTAATTGATTTCATACGGATTACGAGATTAAGCATGGCGGATTAAAAGCCACGTAATGAACGTTATCGCTCGGATTATGAAATCATAAAATCAGTAGCTGTATTCGAATACTTTCGAAAAAATTCTTTCGAATTCTTGGCATAATCGTCCACCATGCTTCTATTTGATATTAACAAAATTTGATAGGCAAGGACTTGAACTTTATACTCCGTTGATCGTTAGGTTCAATGAACGCTGTTCGTTATCTTACAGACAGTTACGTCATTATTCGTACTGTATTTTCGGATGCACCCTTTCACGATTTGTTTTGGCTATAACTTTTTTCACGCTGGTCACCTTCTTTTTTTTTTCTGACGCCTGCCGTTTCTTTTCTATATACAATCAGGCACAGTCAATGATGGCGACATTCGTGATTTATGAACGAAACAAATGAGAATCGTGAACAAGGAAACGATAAACTTGGATCAGAGTAGAACATAATTATAGATGCTTCCTCCCCCCACCCCTTCTATTCGAACGAATCATCTCTTCTATGGATTCTAAAATTTGTCACGATACGATAGAACAAAGAACACTTTTGCTAATATACACTTATGTAATTATACACGAGGGTGTAATTCATTTTCACACTTTACTAGCTGCAATTCCAACTTTGTATTTTTCGTTCGAACGACGCTCGTCGGCAGTTTTCGTTTCAAGTTCAGAGTGTCGAAATTTCATCGTTTCGATACCATAGTAATCGCAAACTCTTTGTTCGGTTGTTCGTTGGTTCGTTCTTTCTTTTGTAGGACAAAAAAAAGTCGACCTCGCGCGAACAAAAAAACTCGTCGATATGCTACAACGCGTAAGTCAAAGTTTATTTCGTGGTCTATAAACATTCGACCAAACACCGTCGTATAGATATGATTAATTGCAGTAATTACGCGTTGGACGATCCCCCTTTTCCGATTCGCATTATCGCGCTTTAAATACGCGTCATTACTTGGCACGGTGGCAATATTATAATTCGTCGGATTACGATAACGTGTCACAGCCATTCGAATTTTCCCACTTTGTGATTAATTTCTCTGCGTCTAATTGATTTTTTGCCGCGTCCCCCGTAATCACGAGGAAAGCTCGGCAATTAAAGTATGAGAAAGAAAGAAAAAATTCGCGATATCGGTATCAGTGGTCTTTTATTTTTACGGTAATGCTAATTATATGATTGTCTGCTGGTTATTACACGATACACATACAATGCATTTGTTGTTTGATACCGATGATTAGTTTTCCCTTCATTAATGATGGCTACACAGCGAACCGACAGACCGACGCACAATTATCCCATTAAGGTTGAACTGCCTGTAAAAATAATTCAGCCGCGATATGATTTTTTTTTCTATTCCTATATTTATCGTTTCTCCACCATTCTTTGCGTGCACTTTATTTATTATTGTTCTCGTACCGACGATACTTCGTAAATAGATACGCGTTTAATGACGTAAGCGATCTTTCCCGACGTTACTTATAATTTAGCGATTGCAGCCGCGATATTACGTAATGCTATAGATTTCGGCATCTGTCTTCTCCCTTTTTTTTTAACGCTCCCGAAATCGTTTAACATTCCTGGGCTAACTGTTTTTTTTTCTTCTTTGTTAATAGTAGTCTATAATTTTCGAGCGTTATTAACATAATCGAAGTGAGCAAAATTCGTCGATATTCATGGATTTGATGTTACGGCAGAGGATAAACATCGTAAACTCCGAAAAGTTCAGTCGGACATCCTGTAAATTATTGTTTAAGTGAACTTTCAAGTAATCTGTAAAACGGCCACTAATCAGCGTCACGGGCTATGTGAATTACGGCTCAGCTATTCGTGGCTGATATTATTAACATATTAGCATATTTAGTACCTTTTAAAATCCAATCATATAATGGTGCGTTCGCAACTTTTTGCCGGCAGTTGAACCGAATTATTTGCATTCTTTCGGTGCTTAGCACAGCGACCTAGGATACTTGATACAGTTTTCAATATGGGAATATTATCTATGACACCTAGTGCTCGTGCAATGGAATGCTAAATATGACTCTTAACTCGAATACTTCCTTGTCAGAGATGAAACACTTAATCGTCTATGACTCACAAGAAATTTCATTTTTATACCTTTTTATAGCCGTCGTGAATTTTTTTCTACGACAAGTGAATTATCGATCCATCCTGTTTTACTGTAAGGTATAGTCACCAGTAGTTGACACCTTAAGGAATTTTTCTTCCATTTATTCCCATAGCATAGACTGAGTTCATTTTATATAAAAGTCGTAAATAATTATCATTGCACTTGATATTTTACTATCGTAATATAACAAGTAATACGTTCATAACATGCATGTAAAAAAAATTTTTATTTCGGTAAGGTTATTGGTTCAGTACTTATAATATCGTAGAAAACCGTCTAGTGAAATCATGTACTGCGTTCATTAAATACTATACATTTCAGTAAAATAAAATTTTTTGCGTTCTTTATTCGGACATTTATTAAATATTTGAAATATGTCTTGAAGGTCTTCAGAAACGTGTTCTACGTAGAATTCTCCATTGATGATTTTCCAAATTCCTAAGGTTGTCCACTCATTTTACAATTTGTTAGTATAATTTGGAATGATTCAAATAGTTTCGTGACGAATGAAAAACGGGCAATAAATTTCGGGGGGTATTATAGCGACATTTGAACCGTTCTAAAACGATTAGAATAATTCATTAGCCAAATGCGTAGCGAACTTTGTAGCCTACATTTGTACGATCATGACTCCGCAGCGATCCCTAAATAAAGTTCGAGATGACAATGCACTTCAGAAGCCCACGTGTTCCGTTAACATTCATGACATTCACTGCGATCGCGTGCAGCCTGCCACGTATTCAGGCATTGAAAGTAAAAGGTATCATTCCGTCGAAAATGATTGAGGACACAATTAAAAATCGGGCAGAATTTTTTTTTAATCGATTCACCTTTCTCGAACGGGAGAAAAGTAAAAGTAAAGGTGTTTTACCGGGAATTCCCTGGTAAATTGCACAACTCGTTACCGATCCCTTGTATAAATTCGCGAATTTCTTAAATAATAAACACAACTCTTGTTATTATTCTCCACTGAGATTTGTGAGTTTATCGTTCGTAGTATCGTTTACAAAATATTCGGCAAATTTTCAATTGTATCGTATGCTCAGTATAATTCCCATTAAAACCGGTGCTTATTAATTAGTGCCGAATAAGTGTGTATTTAACGTCCGCGTAATTTTTTATCTCCTTTTTCCTGTTGCAGACTGACACATCGGTTAATTATGCGTGGTTCGTAATCAGCTGGCCAGTGAACCAGATATCATCGAGTGTTTGTGTTTGCGAGACATGAGCTCTCGTATGTTGTGACCAGAGGCGCAACGGGAAACTCAATTGCCGTACCGTAGTTTAAAAATCTCGAACAGTCCCGCGTTCAGTTTGAAAATGAGTGGCAATTCGACGCATTGCTCGCCGTCGCGTTCGTCGCTCAGCTGCTGTCAGATCGACAACACCAGTCACGACGATGTTCACGACGTCGTACTGACCGGAAAGGAGAGCTACTTCATCCAGGAGAAACACTCGTTCCCGAAGAGACCGGAAGTCGATCTTTCTTTCTGCGATATACGATACACGGTGAAAGAATGGAGCCTGCGGAACTTCGGATCGAGTAAGTGTGCAATTTTATTTCAATTTATTTTTATCTTTGGCTAGTTAGAGTCTGTTTTCGTTAACCCTTTGACTGTGACTCATTTGCTGATAGTACCATTAACACTATTTCTACCAAGAGGTGTCAAAAGACAGCTTTCAAATTTTAACTTAAAATCATTCGTTAAGTTGAATCATTTCTCTACAATTAATTTGTTGACTTTTTATACAATAGTTGTTAACCCATTCGCTGCCAAGACGAGTATATTCGTCCCACTTTCAATATGTTATGACATATAGGGTATTGAATTAGCAAATTTTTTGTGACCACAAACATAATTATACAAATGTAGAAAACTTGAAAAAATGCTGCAAATAAAATTTATTTGTTAACTTTGGTAAACAATACCACTCAAATTATAAATGGCAATGAAAATAACTACATATAATTTAAGCTTGGCAGTGAATGTGTTAAATTATCTACATTTAACTGGTAATTTGAAATCCCAACAGTTTTGGCAAATATTTGCAATCAAACGAAAAGGTTTCAAAAGACTCCTTTTGGTCGAAATAGGTATATGTACACACAATCGTGGTAGAAATAGTGTTAATACAGACGATACGATATTCGCATATATCGGTGGCTGCGACTGATTGTCCACTGACTACTGACCGAAAAGTACCTGAAGATTTGATACCATCTTTAGGGGTTAAAAAGATACATAATCGCTAATAAGTGAAAAGTATAGAGTTTTTCATCTGTTTTAACTAGAAAGCCGTGTTGAATTAGTTGGGAAAATAGTACAAGTGTTATAGTAAGGCAAATTTAAATGGCGCTAAATTAAAGTAAAAGACTGATATTAAATAAATTAATGACAGTAAATATTACATGTATTTACGTTTTTCGTATACAGGGTGTAACATATCATCGGGGATCCTTTTTCAGGATCGATAGTACGCACCAAAAGGAGAAAAAAGGACCAAGGAAGTTAGGTCCGAAAATCACCCCCTAACGAGTTACAACCCCATCTGTAAAAAGTTTTTAAAAAATCATATCTCCGAAATCGTACGAGGACCGATTTTGATTGCAATATAACGGGAAGAGACCAAAGTTTACGAAAAAATATCACTATCTACGCAAAGGAAGATTTAATGAATGCCCTTAATGTTTCCCAAGTTGTTACAAACCGGCTACGATATAGGTAATCGACGTTGTTTGAATTAAACAAGAATAAATGCTATTTAACAGCAATAACCGCAGCAATTATATTTTTTCTGTTATCTTTGATCTTCTCTGGTTATATTGCAATCAAAACCGCTCCTCCTTGACTTACCATTTTGGAGATATAATTTTTAAAAAATTGTTTACAAATGGGGTTGCATCTCGATAGGGGGTGATTTTCGGACCTAACTTCCTTGGTCCGTTTTTCACCTTTTGGTGCGTACTATCGATCCTGAAAAGGGGTCCCCGATGATATGTTACACCCTGTATAATGATAGCTAGTAGGAGAGTGTATACGCAATCAATATAAAAATTAATGAAAAAAAGATTTAAAATTAAATAAGAATTTAAAGATTTTGTATACACTATTAGCATATTTTGACAGACTTGTAAAGACGTGTACATACGCCTTCAAGTCAAAGGGTTAATAAAGCCCGGTAAGTAATGTCGAAGTAATTATGGGATCTTCAAACGTTTCTTGATAATGTTGCGATGCGGTCTCAACGAGAACTAAATTTTCTCGAGATGTACACCACTCTCCACGACTCCCGTGTCACATACATAAAAATTCAATGAATAAGTAAAACAACATCGAAAGTACCTAATACCTGAATTGTATCGCGATTATTGACAAAGGAAATATTCCGTCCAAAGCGTCAGACACTCAAAATTCTCACGCGAGTTATCTCGTTCAAAGTGTGACGATACGACACTACAGCGAGTTATCTCGTACATTACAACGACAGGGTAAAACACACTGATATTTCGAATGGTAACACTGACAACTATGCCAATCCTTCCACGCTTCCTCGCAACGGAATTTAACTTTGAAATTTTTAATCACGCGTTCGAAACGCGTCGATATTCCCGACGGTGACGGATTCCAAAGTGCAGAAATTTCAAATCGTGCAAATTTTTGTGTCACAGATGATACGAGGTGCCGAAATTTCCTATCTAAATTGAACCCGGTAAACAGGCGGATATTATCGAAGTCGCAATGACTCGCCGAATTTTAGTGATTTTTAATCCGAATTTCCTAGTACATATCCCGTGTCTTATCGATGAACGTGCAAAATAATAGAGTGCTCCATCGACCGAGACTATTATAAGCAACTCGCTTTTAATACTGTTATTAAGACAGCTGCTATTCGTCATCGGATATTTATATGGATTATACTAAGGATCGTCTCGAGATGACCTACCTCGGTGATTCGTCTCGCCGCGATATTATTTCCCAAAATAATCCCCGATGCTAGGCGACATAGAAAAACCTTGAATAGAGAAAAACACCGTCTGGACGTGTCCGCGATTTTTCGGGGTCAGACAGCTGGTTGTTCCGTCTAGTTCTTGCTGTTCCCGGGATACCTTCGACGATCAAACTTAATACGTATCAACGCGACTTCGGAGCTATTTCGGACGGCATGAATTATCATAACCCGACCTGGACGGTTAGCGAAGAAGATCCCGGATTCCAGTTCCACGCGGAAAAACCCTTAATTATTGAAAATGAAATATCTCGCGTACACCTGCAAAACCAGAGACTATCGCTTAACTTTGACGCTCGATATTTTGTATTTACTTTTTGAATCACGTTTTTTTTATATATATATATAATAAATTGTGTATATATATATATACTAAATGTCATCCGTGCGTGACGTTGAGTGAAAGCGGTCGAAGTGGTCCTGCGAGCAGCGAAGAAAGTTTTAAACGGAGAAAGTTGTTCAACATTATGAAAAGACATCTCGTTAAGAGTATTATCGCAAAGGACTGTGATCCGTGCGTGTGTGTGTGTGTGTGCGGATTTCCGCGGGAAACGAATGCATGGAAGTAGCTTCCAAACGGAGTTCCGCGCGATTCACTAAAGAAATACACGAACACGGAAAGATCCACCTGCCGTTGTTTTTGATTTTAAATGTGTTCATTAAAACCTGCGATAAATTACACGGAAAATATAAATATCTCTGTAAAGAAAGACTAGTGTTTAGATAATAGAGGAAAAAGATCTAAAAACTGGTTGTCCGGATCTCCGTGATCATTTCGTGTAATATTGATCGAAACGAAGAAATTAAGTAACAAGTGAATCGCATACTGACACCGATCACGTTGGTTGTTATTCTTCTTTCGTTGTGACAAATACTTTTACATCCACGATGAACGCGACGGATTATACACAATCGCAGACACGTAAGAAACACCCTCGTTTAAATGACAGGAATTTCAGAAATCGATATTAAAAGCGATCCGGCGGTGAACAAAATATCCTTTGGAAGAATCGCAAATGCACGCCCGACGCGTCTAAGAAAAAGTCTTTTAGAATACCGCGATGAATGAAGACACCGAATGGGTAAAAAGTCATGCTCGTTAGTGTGTTTACGAGTGTGATTTACCCATCCCACTGTGGCCGGCGTAAATTTTATCGAAGGTTACCGTCATAAATTGAATAATAATCTCTGAACGGCGACGTGCACGCAGAACAACATATCGATTCCTTAATGATTTATTGTTACTTATCGATGATATTTAACGCGTTTGATGGACGCAACGAATGATCGATGATCCCCCGTCACTCTCGTTCATGCGACATTTTTGTCGTCTCGTTGACCACCTTGCGCCTCGAAAAAAAAAGAAACAGGAGAGAGAAAAAAAAATGAGTCGTTAATCACCGCATTAAATCGCACGCCTAGGATGCTCCACTGAATCATGATTTATCGTAATATCATGGCTCGGTTTAATAGGTATAAGTGTCTACGAGGCTTTTAAGCCATACCTCTACGCGTTAGAAATTCTTAAATGATTCATATTATACGATCATTAGAAATTCCGATTACACCTATGTCTAACGAAGATTGTACTTTTTTTTCGGTGAATTGGAGTGATGATAAATGGATTGCGGTTCGCTTGTCATTTTTCGCGAAAATTGCCGGTTGTCGCGGGATAGATCAGGAGGCTGTTATTTGACCGTCTTTAACGTCGTTATGCTTAATTGCCTGCAGCTGTCTCGTGCAGTTGCCGGTTTACACTTCATTTTTTTTTCCCTTTCAATTTGCACGGAACTTGCCGAGAATTGTCTGAAGTATTTCATTGAATGTTGTAACTATCGTTCCCGAAGCTAAATATACTCGTTACATCGTCATACAATATCGTTTCTATGATACGACGTTAAATGGTACGGTGTTTCGAATTTAAATACCGCGGATCACCTTGAACATTCGGATAAAACAGTTTTGACAGTCCGGTTTGTTTACATTTTATCGAAACGATCGTGGCTCTGCGAGCAAATTTGGAAATTTATCTTTATTTCAATTCAGAGATTATCATCTGGCATTCCGATCGATGAAAAACGCTGATCCGATAGTTGCTCTCCTCAGGATCGCGGTCGATTAGTGAATTGATATTAATTTTTTTGACCCTATTATGCGTTTGTCTGTTGTCACTGTAGTACATATATACGTCTATTTATTGGTGAAGATTAACGACTCGTCTAACTGGATTGTTTCGCGTAAATTATATTTCTCGGGCCGAGTCGTCGGGGTTGCCATGCTAATTAGTATTCCATTTATTTGAAACGATTATGGTATTTTCTTAATTTATTCGGCGACCTCCGCGAGGTGGTGTGTTTTGATAATTTATTAGCGTTTCAAGGCGTGTTGATGACTCGCGGATCACGTTTTCGTTTTTAGACCGCAAGAACGGGTCGGGATATAAACGAGATCGGTAATTATATTTCCACCGATTTGATAACGCGATGTGAAAACAAGATAATTATGCTTTCTTTGGCGAGTAGAAGCCGCGCGTACGCGATCGCGTGTAATTACGATAATGAGTTTATTAGATGCGGTGACGATAATTGATAAAATCTTACGCCATACAAGTCGAATTACGGAAAAAAGTTCAGCGTACACGCACTTGAGGCAACATTTTTTACACATCTAAGTACTTCCTGTGGTGGGAAAAGTGACGGCACAAAAACATATTTAAAGAAGAAAGTCATGTGTGTTATCGTGCCGATCGTTTCACTCGGCTACTTTATTATAACCTTTGACGTCTCCTCGCAAGTATTCACAGATACTATCATACTTCATACATGCATGTATCTAAACAGGAATCTAGTTTAATCGTTCAAGCTTCACTTACAACATGTTTTACGGCATACTCCGACGTTTGAAAACTAAACGTACCAAGCGGGGTACAAATAACCCCTTTCAAAGTTTGCTTTAGAATTATATTTTCATTGTTATTTCATCCACTTATTTGACTTTTTGTGAATTCTTATTACATCTAATTATTCAATTTCTAATTATTCAAATTATTTTCTTTAATATATTAGGAATTTTTTCCTGAAAAATAAATAACTCCTCATGGTAAGAATAGTTAGGTACATAATATGAACCGTTTATTTTGAAAGTGGCCATTTATTGTCAGAAAACATATATTATTCATTTATTAATTATTATTATTTTAATAAAAATTGTAAATTTAACTATTTTATCTGTTCTTAAGCAGTATAACACATTGATATCCTATATGTATATTTTTAATTTTGTTGAAACGCTAACTCTTAACACTAAAGCTACCGAGACCGATCAAATGACCGGTTTCAAAATTTTTATTAAAGTGACTGCATGCAACGTTATAGCTTTCAACGTCAATTTCTTTAATCAACATAGGGTAAATACAGTTCTTTATGCCAAATTAACTATTACGTGAAATTAATTGTAAAAGTTATCATTTTTACGGATTCGATAAGAATATGTATATAAACTGTCGGTACGTTTAGTGTTAAATATCTCAAATCAAGTATAAATGGACTTAGGTCACTTACAAAATAAACGACTCATATACATATACATATAGAAGATATCTATCAAGTTTGAAAAGAATCGGTGAACTATTTTTTAAATGGCAGTGATCACCGACTTTGAAAACATGGTTTCGAGAAAACCGCGTTTAAAGATTTAACTCTACAAAAGTGAAGATAAATTCCTCTTCCGCCGATTACATTACTTCTCCATTTTTTCCTTAATTTTTTTGTCGCTTCGACACTCAGTCTTAACACTTTTCATTTAGACTTTACAATCCCGTATTTCAGATTTTCGTATTCCACACTACTATTATAAAATCACTGAAGGTGTACGGCAAACGCCCGATCGAAAATATAACAACTAATTGAAAATCGAAAAAAAATCGAATTTCTTGATAATGCAAACCCTTATCCCCCCTTAAGCAGTATAACACATTGATATCCTATAGGTATATTTTTCATTTTGTTGAAACGCTAACTCTTAAATATCTCAAATCAAGTATAAATGGACTTAGGTCACTTACAAAATAAACGACTCATATAAAGTACTGGTATGTTTAGCGTTAAGTTCAAAAAACAACGGAATGATAGCAGGCAAAATTTGTGTCGTACAATAACTTCATTCTCGACGAAAACACGTCAGTGTTTCGTTTATCGTCGTTGTTTCACCTACTGCGAAAAAAAAATACAGGAAACAGATCCGACTGTTAATTCCGACAAAAATACAGACGCTATTTGTCCGGGATCCCTTCGATTACTGAATAAAATATCTTTTTCTTACGCACGAACACAACGCCGGGTTCTAAGTGTCAGTCGGTCGCATCCGCTCTCCGAGCATTTCTTGTTTTATTCATGGGCCAACAAAGGAAAAGCTACGTCACCCGCGACACAGCATGGAAAAAACAATACCCGGAGCCCACCGTTAACGCGTACCGATTGCAACGTGACCGATATTTTTTATGATCCCCGTAGGCAATTCTGTCCGTCTTCGTTACGCGAGTCGAAAATTTCGCACGTGTTTCTCTAATCTCGAAAAACCGCGAGTTACGTCTCGCGATTTCTGAGTGACGAAATCTTGGCTCGTTGCATTGCGCCAACCTTGAAATTTCTGCGTATCGAAAGCTCCGTAATCGTCTTGCGGAAAATTCATCGGTTTTTTTATTTGTGTTGGATATTATATCGTGCTCGGGGAGGTCGAGCTGATAATTTCTGTATTTACGTTAACCCCGTGAGAATTTTCCTCGACCCCCTCCCCCCCTCCCCCAAACGACGTAATTTGAATTCGAAATTTCGTGTTTCATGCTAGACGGTGCGTGTACGCGTACGAAGTCACGTAGTACACGTATTGCGTGCTTTTGTTACAATATGACTGTATGTCGGCCTCCGAAACACAGTGGAATAACACAAAGTCACTGGCGTTAGTGGAGGGCAAATGACATATCGCGTGTCGAGAATAGAACTAACAGCGGGACTGACTTTTGGCACAATTTTGGTATATTATGATATAGTATATCTAAGGGTATACTAGATAGACTATACTAGGTATATTGGGTAGTATACTAGATATACTATACAGGTATATTAGGTAGTATATTAGATATACTATACTAGATATACTATATTAGGTATATTAAGTAGTGTACTAGGTATACTATACTAGGTATATTAGGTAGTGCACTAGATATACTATACGAGGTATGTATATTAGGTAGTGTACTAAGTATACTATACTAGGTATATTAGGTAGTATACTAGATATACTATACTAGGTATATTAGGTAGTATACTAGATATACTATACTAGGTATATTAAGTAGTGTACTAGGTATAGTATATTAGGTATATTAGGTAGTGTACTAGGTATACTATACGAGGTATATTAGGTAGTGTACTAGGTATACTATACGAGGTATATTAGGTAGTATACTAGGTATAATATACTAGGTATATTAGGTAGTGTACTAGGTATACTATACTAAGTATATTAGGTAGTGTACTAGGTATACTATACTAGGTCTATTAGATAGTGTACTGGGTTTACTATACCAAGTATATTAGGTTGTATACTATACTATAGTATACCTAAATATTATATGGAAACAATTAGTGTAACCGAGGAACGTTGGCAATTGCATACTGGTCACCTAAAATGTACACCGTAAATTACTTTATGTTTATTATGAAATGTTTAATGTCGCATCGACAACTAGGTCATTAGCGACGTTCGACTGTGGGAAACGTCAATCATACTAACTGAATTATTTTGTTACTTACTATACGCGATATCCGGCGATAAGTACAGTATCTACAGCCGGCTTCTCGTGTACACGTTTCTTCGCGGTAGTATGTTGTTTTTTTCTCTCTAGATTGAATTCGAATAATCAGGTATGACAGATGTAACTTTTATCAGTTATGCAACGAGCTTTATCATTTTTAAGAATGACTCAATTATATTTCCTTGTGTATCAATTGAGTCCCCTATACTTTATACATATTGCTTACGCACTCTGCATGGGACGTTGATATTCACTTTGATGTGAAATTGAATGTTTTCTGAGATGCTGAAAGTTTTTTTGTCAAACCGTTTTCCATTGTTCAATTGTATTGTTTGTAAAATATGAGTGCATGAAGCTCATGGAGAAATGGCTAAATTTATCACTTTTTGAAATATGCTTCGAAAATGTTTGAGACATTCTGTACGATTTATGATACCGAGAGTTAAAATCATTCTTTTCGATACTTAAAAAAATGTTAGATCGATGCAATTAATTTTGTTTGTTTATTAGTACAAAATATGTCAGTGTGCTATTTGACTTAAATACTTTTTAATCAAGCATACGAAACTTCTCGATGACTAAAAATTTCTTAAGTGGTACGACACTTTCCCCTATTAACCCACCGTCATATTTATATTTATTTCGATTTATATTTCCGCTTATTTATATTTACAAACAGAAGATGGATGTTGCATAATAATTTACGAACAGCAATTACCCATGGATTCTCACTTTTAATTTATTTTCCGGTCAATGTGAAATCCGTCGATTTGACGTTTTTTTTCGTCAGAGTTAATCACAGAACTACCAGAGATCGAAATCACGACTCGTTTCCTTAGGAATCGGGATATTTTGTAATAAAACGACTCACGGCAGAGCTATCTGGTTTTTTTGATACCCCAAACGTGTTCTGTAGACTTTCCCAAAAATAATGATACGTAACACGACGGGTATAGATAAAATACATTTTATTTTTAATCCTATAAAATAACTCAAAAAACTAGCTGCCGGTTCTGGAATCAAAAACGAGAAAATCGAGTGTCAAAAAGAGTATAACATCATCCGGAGAAAGTGTCACGATGCGCGCGTGTGGTAATCGGTGATACTCCATTTATGTAATACAGGGTGTAACAAAAATTCTGACACTTTAGGTTTATGGATAGAACGCATAAAAATAAGATAAAAAAAATTGTATAAGTTGTGGGCGCAACCCACCCCCTATCGAGAAACAACCCCTTTTGAAACAAATTTTTTAAAAATCATTTCTCCGAAATGGTACGTCGTAGAAGACTCGTTTTGATTGCAATATAACCGGAGAAAATTAAAGATAATAGAAAAAATATAATTGCTGCGATTATTGCTGTTAAATAGCATTTATTCTTGTTTAATCCAAACAACGTCGATTACCTATATCGTAGCAGATTTGTAACAACGTGGGAAAAATTAAGGGCATTCACTAAATCTTCCTTTGCGTAGATAGTGATATTTTTTTCGGAAACTTTAGTCTCTTCCCGTTATATTGCAATCAAAATCGGTCCTCTACGACGTACCATTTCGGAGATATGATTTTTTAAAAATTTTCTACAAAAGGGGTTGTATCTCGATAGGGGGTGGGTCGCGCCCACAACTTATAAAACTTTTTTTTCTTATTTTTATACGTTCTATCCATAAACCTAAAGTGTCCTAGAATTTTTGTTACACCCTGTACACACATATACCGCATTAATTACAAGTCAAACAAACAGACGCACGAGCGCGTGTTTACACGATAAACAACTGTTCCCACGTTGTTTTACGCGTCCACTCGATACATCGTCGAAGAATATTATGAAAACGTCGCGCGAACTATGATACACAATCCGTAAAAACCCGAGAGTGTCGGAGGTTTTTGGTGAAAAATTATAATTTCAATTAGCCGCGTGGTAGAATTCGCAAATAGGAAAAGGTCGCCAGCGACGAGAATAAATAAATACATCGGGTACGTGACTCGAAAAATTCGTAGTTCGATTTCGATTGCTTTGCACGTCTTTTTTTTACGAGAAGAACAAGTTTCTTCCGTGAAACCACTTCGCCGGGATAAACGATATCTATAATATACATATGTTTCACGTGGTTCCGTGGATTTTTCTTCCATTTTCCACGCACCATCTGTGAACGGTGTTATATCAGAACGGCGAACGATCGAGAATTAATTCACGATCCACATTCGCGATTAACGTTATTTTCACTGCACGAGGGGAAACCGTGCTCCCGTATTTTCTCGTTCTTTTTGTAAATTACGTAAGTTCCGACGTCGACGACGTGACTCCGATGATGGCCGCGGATAATAACACCGGAATCCAGACGTTAAAGACGACCCTGCTTTTACCGGTATTACGTAATTCCTCGTAAGTGTAATACCGCGTTGGTTTCGTTGGGCTCGACGGAAGTGGAATCCTTCTTTTCATCGTAATTTGCTTTCCTTCGGCTATTCTATCGTTCCGCTGGGGCTCGAAACGATTGATATTTCCGCGAACTTTAATTTCGGAAAGCACAGTGTCCCGTTAATCGTCGAATCCGCTGCGTAATTACGTCGACGAGCGGATACAGTCGTTTTCCGCGGATGTTTGGTTTATCGCGATTGCTCGTGTCATTGGATGCACATTGATCGTAAGTACAGTCATATCAATTTCGCATCGATACGACGTCGTTTAGGAAGACTGACATCGAGATCGATGTAATCTCGGGGATATTTAAAGACCGTTTATCATGACACTGTCATTGAGAATAATCGTCCGAAGAAAATCTCTGTTCATTAATCGTCGTCGTTAGTTTCTAATAAAAAGCTGATTTCTTCTGGAAAATCGGACGGATACAAATTGTCTCGCTGGAAAAAATGATTATTATGTATAATTATGTATCCCCGTGCGACTACGTATGTCGCTGTCACCCACGTATATTCACCGGATCGATGAGTTTGAAAAAAACAGATATGTACGCTCCGCGAAGCAGAACACCGACTACGTAACGTGAAAAAATGTCTGCCACGACGATAAAATCCACGCTTAATGGGGTATTTTGTATATCTGTTATGTCGCTTCGCTATAATGACTAAACGTTGTGATTGCATACGCTAGGTGACTGGTCCGATAAACGCCAGGAAATGAACGTTACGTTCTTCTCGAATCTATTCTTTAACACTAGAACTACCAAGGCAGACAAAATGGCTGGTTCTTAATTTCTTATTGAAATTGATTAGATTTCTAATAGTGCGTTTTCTGAAATTCGTCACAACTGTGTCTCTATATGGAAATTAATTAAATCGATCAATTTATTATCCTCTTTTGTCCCTTTTCTCCAAATATATTTGTCTAACGTTTTTAGACATACCAAAATAATCCTCGGTAGTTCTAGTATTAAATAGGTATTCGGTACTCGTTACTCGAAGTGTTAGTCGAAGCCAGTGAAACATCGTCACAGCGAATAGGATCAGTTTTTATTTGATTTCTTTCTATCAACCTGAGCAACGATATTTTTTTTATGCTGGAAATTCGCATAAAGACTCTCGTTGATTTTGATGAATTTTTTAAGTGAAAAGATTAACCCTTCCGACTCGTTAGGACTGACGGTTGATTGTTAATGTTACACTAGCGAGCTAATCTCAAGGCTGATCTAAAGACAACAGAAATTAACATAGGAATTATCATAGATCGTGAATCACTTTTCGTGGAATAACCGTTTTTTTTCTGCCTGATAATCGGGAACTAGCATTTATGATAAATGATGACCGATTATCGAAATAATATGGAAATAAATTGTGAAAAATACGTACGGAACGAGTTCACCTTCGCGATTATTAATTACTTTTTCTTCGATACGATAACCTGTGTGAGTTAGATTCATGTCGTCGATCGATGTCGCAGTAGCGAACGTATGGTATACATGAAACAACATATACAGAGATATTTCTGCGATCGAATTATATTTCATATGCCTTGATCGAGTCGTTCGAATATTAATAACGTAACGTATCACGCGGTTCTAATGGGTAAGATCGAAATAACGACTGAACAGAGACACAATTACGGTATACGGTGGTGGTCACTCATGAATTTTTTATTCATATCTATCCGCGCCGGGTTTTCCACATAAATTATTCGCATGAATGTGTACGCATTCTATGATCGTGGCGAGTTAAACATAGGACATTAGAGCAATTCGCCTGTACGTTCTTCAATGCCAAGTATGTACGTTGCAATTTGAATGACGCATAAATATTGTATAACCATCGAGAAGGTTGTACCGTATATTTCGTAGACTTATATTAATAACGCTGGAAAATGCGTAGAAACGTGATAAAGAAAAAAAACGAGTGAAATTAAATTATTCGCTTTTCTGACGCTTTTGAATTAGATAAAAATACCCACGATAAAGAACGACTGTTAGTTTTCCTTTTTATAGATCTTTTTTTTATCAAACAATACAGGAAAACTTCTTACTTCGGCCTTTATTGCGATAAAAAAAACTTTAAAAATATGAAATTACTTGTAACGAAAAATAATGTAATTTAATAAGACTCACCCATCCACAGTGAGGAACACACTTACTGAATGGGTGAGTCGTATTAAATTACATTATTTTTCGTTACAAGTAATTTCATATTTTTTAAGTTTTTTTTTATCGTAATAAAGGCCGAAGTAAGAAATTTAACAATTATATCTTTCAGCGATCGATAAATTTAGAAGTTTAATACAGGAAAACGTTGCGTATTCTAAGGAACAATTTCATATTCATTCTAATTATACCAACAATTATGTTAATAATATTTTATTTCACGAGAACAACTACCCAACGTAATGAACATGTTTCCTCGTACTAATTAAACGGATCGTTTAACATTTCGTTTGACGTGAATATATAAAAACAATGCTAACGTTCTTGCTTTCGTTTCGTGTTGCAGAAGAGAAAGAAATTCTCCATGGAGTGAGCGGCGAATTCAAAGCAGGAGAGCTCGTGGCTATAATGGGCCCTTCCGGAGCTGGAAAATCAACCTTGTTAAACGTTCTTGCCGGCTACACGTGAGTAAAACACTTTTAACACCGTAATAACATTTCAGGAAAATATTTTCCCATTTCACGCGCCCGACGTTACAATCGTGAAAAGTAAAAGTTGTACAGGCAATTTCCCCGTAAAATTGATTGCGGTCGAAACGAGTATATGCGCAGCCTTATCGCACGAATAAAGACATTTTAAGGAAGATTAATATTCATTATTAAATTACGTCGATTTGCGAAGCAGGTTGCGTAAATACTTATTATGCCCACCGTATTTTCTGACTACTTGAAATGGAAACTTCGGTTCGAATGTATCCAGAAGGAATCGCTTCCCGAGTGGTAGCTGTACGTGCTTCCACAACGAAATTCCTAATTAGTAATTTCTGGTCAATCAGCGAAGTCGCTCGGACCGAGCCAATCAGCCATTCGTCATCAAGTTTTCTTCCATGAAATGCGATCCGCGTGCATTGGAATTCTAATCGGCGGCGAACAGAAAAATAAAATTCGTAGTAAACGTGCAACCGCGAATGTTTAATTAATTCACGCGTTTATGATCGATGATGTATTCCACGAAAGATCGTTATTGTAACGTTTCGTCCGGAATAATGTGGGTTTTTCGCATTTGATATGGACGGTGGGCGTGACTAACCGATGGATTAGTCATTGCGATTACTTACCGGAACTGATTTCGCTTGTTACACGCGCAACAGTACTGTAACATCAGAAGTGAATTTTTCTCTCTCTCTCTCTCTCTCTCTTATACACTTTTATAGCGCTTGTATAGTTGCATCTAAAGTTTGATAGTAAAATTAGCAGATTTATGATACAAAATTACAGGAATATTTGTATTAATCCACGTAGCCCATTGATTATTGAGATGAAATGAGGTGCCTAGAATACAAGGGGTATAAGTGACTTTTATTTAGTTCTGAGAAAATTAAGTTCAAAGTTCACAAATGCTCACAAATCACAATATAATACAACATTTTTTTTTTATTCAAGAATGGGTAAACCATGTACAGGGTGGACATTTCACTTAGATCCCTTTATTACTAAATAGAATGGTAAATTCAGAGTTTCATGGCACAGATCTCAGTTCTTTTGAGAATATCATTTATACCCCTTGAATTCTAGGCACCTCAAATATGAATAAATCATTGTAGCATCTTCTACAGCGTAAATGTTAAAAGTAGATTAATATTAAAATTTAAGCGAGTCTTGTGTAACTTTATCGAGTCCGATAAGAACGCTGGAAACATCTGTCAAACGTATTGAAATTTGTAATAAAAATATTGGTGATAAATTGCGGAAACGTATAAAATTCATCGAGTGAAATATGAAGACGTTAATGCGGAGCTTACATGAATCGCCGGCGTTATTAGCTGATAGTAACACCATTGATTAAAAAATCTAATTTCTGATGCAAGCAGTTTCGCGCAATTGTGCATGTGTCAATACGCGATACGGTATACGAAAAATACGTGCGAACTGTAGAACTACGTTAGCGGAAAATTTCCATATTCCTGCGACATAGTCGCGAAACAACGTACGTACACACATACATACATACAGGGTGTAACAAAAATTCGGGGACACTTTAGATTTATGGATAGGACGCATAAAAATAAGAAAAAAAGTCGTATAAGTTGTGGGCGCAACCCACCCCCTATCGAGATACAACCCCTTTTTAAAAAAATTAAAATAAAATCATATCTCCGAAATGGTACGTCGTAGAGGATCGATTTTGATTGCAATATAACCGGAAGAGACTAAAGTTTACGAGAAAAAATATCACTATCTACGCAAAGGAAGATTTAGTGAATGCCCTCAATTTTTCCCAAGTTGTTACAAACCTGCTACGATATAAGTAATCGACGTTGTTTGGATTAAACAAGAATAAATGCTATTTAACAGCAATAATCGCAGCAATTATATTTGTTTCTATTATCTTTGATCTTCTCCGGTTATATTGCAATCAAAACGGGTCTTCTACGACGTACCATTTCGGAGATATGATTTTTTAAAAATTTTTTACAAAAGGGGTTGTATCTCGATAGGGGGTAGGTTGCGCCCACAACTTGTAAGACTTTTTTTTCTTATTTTTATGTGTTCTATCCATAAACCTAAAGTGTCCCAGAATTTTTGTCACACCCTGTATAACGCGTGTTCGTAATTTCCGCGGCTTTCTCCAACCCTCTTTAATAAATTATCGTGACAGCGAATCAATAGATTGCATTGTACGTGACAAATTGGCGAGACGGTAAACAAACCATAGCGATCTCGCTCCGGGATAAAGAGAATCGTGTTCGTTTCATGGAAAGTATAATGAACTTCGATTTGTGAAACAAATTTACCATTGTAACCCCAAGGCTCATTTTTTCCCGTCGTCTGTTATCGGTAAAAACTGTTTCAAATATCTAACATGAATTTTTCATTCATTCCTGTCGATAACCAAGGGTCAATATGATTTAATTCCAGGGTGAAGGGAGTTCACGGAAAGATCCTGGTGAACGGCAAGATTCGCGGACCGTACAGCGAAAGATGGAAACGAACTTCCTGTTACATCCAACAGGATTCCCTTATGCGAACAAGAATCACCGTGGGCGAAGCTATGACATTGGCCGCGCATTTAAAGCTGGGATATACAATTAGTGCTGCCTACAAACACACACAGGTTTGTCCCTTTCGACGATAGTTTCACAATAAAACCATTAATTTTAAAAAATATCAAAATTCTACAACAGTGTTTTATCCTTAATTCCGCACTAAATTGTTATACATTGATTAGAATACCCAACTATTATTTATCTCGAAAAATACAAACACACACAGATTTGTTCCTTTCGACGATGGTTTCATAATAAAACCATTAATTTAAAAAAATATCAAAATTCTACAACAGTGTTCTATCCCTAACTCCGCACTAAATTGTTATACATTGATTAGAATACCCAACTATTATTTATCTCGAAAAATTTATGCTAATCGAGTCCCTACTGGGGAGCACGACAGTATTCTATTTCTGAACACATTCCCGCTGATAAAAGAAAAAAGTTGAATAGCCAGCAGAAACCTTGCCCGTGAATTAAACGAGAAGACTCGAAATTGATTTATGAATCTGAAAGTAATGAGAGAGTGGGACCCTTTATTTGATATATTAGTTAAAGATTTGCGACAGCGAAGAAGCTGGAATTTAAGAGCGCAGAGTTAGCAACGATATTGCACAATAATTTGTCGATCCCCAATCGCTGTGTGTATGTCTTCATGATCCGCGGCAAAAAGCGCGAGATATTACTCGGTTATGTCACGGGTAAACTGGATTCTTAAGTGGTTTCAAAGTCATGAAAATTATCGCGTTTTAATAGCTTATAATAAAAACATAATTTCTATCGTGACGTAATGACCTATTAGTCGTCTTACTGTTTATTACTACGTAAGTAATCGAAGCGCGCATGTAATGATAGTTGCAATAATGCTACAGTCCATTTCCCTCGATGCAGTTTACAAATTCTCGTATTTTTTTTTTTGTTTCGCTTCGGAAAAACGACACGCATAATCAGAAATAATAAATCTCTCCGACACCGTGCATACATTACCGGGGTGACATTAACAAAGGAGTAACAGAAAGAGCCTTTGGAGAAAAAAAGAAAAAAAAATGAACAAGACACGAACAGATTCTTCTGATAACGTAATTAATCAGAAAATAGTCGAAGCATGATACGCATAGATACTCACAAGTTGTTGTCTGTAATCTCCAGACGGCGAAAGGTCGAGGCTGAGCCCATTACTTTACCCATAGTTCTCTTCGTAGCAAAGGAAATTGTCCGTTCTATTTGAATTTCTTGAATTTTTGTTTCATTTGTTACACCAGACGTCAATGAGATCTTGAAATAAATCTAGTGTTATATTTATTTTGTGTAGGTTTTAGAGCTGTTGGAGATGCTTGGTTTGAGCCACTGTTACGACACCCTGTGCGGAAAATTGTCCGGGGGACAGAAAAAGCGACTAGACGTTGCTTTGGAGCTTCTAAGCAACCCTTCAGTATTATTCCTCGACGAGCCAACGACAGGTAAAAAAAAACATCGAATTCTATAATACATTTAGATTCCAGACGAACGCGACTCGTAAATCTGTTACAAGATATTTATACAGGGTGTAACAGAAATTCTGGGACACTTTAGATTTATGGATAGAACGCATAAAAATAAGAAAAAAAAGTCTTATAAGTTGTGGGCGCAACCCACCCCTTATCGAGATACAACCCCTTTCGTAACAAATTTTTAAAAAATCATTTCTCCGAAATGGTACGTCGTAGAGGATTGATTTTGATTGCAATATAACCGGAAGAGACTAAAGTTTACGAAAAAAAATATCACTATCTACGCAAAGGAAGATTTAGTGAATGCCCCCAATTTTTCCCAAGTTGTTACAAAACTGCTACGATATAAGTAATTGACGTTGTTTGGATTAAACAAGAATAAATGCTATTTAACCTTTTAGGCACAACGCGCCACTATAGTGGCTTTCGCGAATGTCATATTTCTGGACGACATGCCACTATAGTGGCTCATTCTAGTGGCTCACCGTTTGAGTTAAATGATCGTTTTCATTATGCATTGTTTCACACTTTTTTTTTGCGTTCACATCGATTTATTACAATGTTAACAATGTACAGACAGAATATACAGTCTTTGCTTTTGATACAAAATTGTATCTTATGTTCAAAGAACGATATAAGACGAAGATAAAAGGTTAACAGCAATATTCGCAGCAATTATATTTTTTTCTATTATCTTTGATCTTCTCCGGTTATATTGCAATCAAAACGGGTCTTCTACGACGTACCATTTCGGAGATATGATTTTTTTTTTAAATTTTTTACAAAAGGGGTTGTATCTCGATAGGGGATGGGTTGCGCCCATAACTTATAAAACTTTTTTTTTCTTACTTTTATGCGTACTATCCATAAACCTAAAGTGTCCCAGAATTTTTGTTACACCCTGTATATCCATTCATATTACGTTGAAATAATTTTTTCAACGAACGTTCTATCGATCGAGAGCATAATTACTACAGTATCGATTCTTGTCGCGCAAGATATCTGTATGCGCATTGTTAAAGAATATTAATCATTGGAATTGCATAAATTGAGATAGTACGAATACCTCGACGACTCGCCATAGTTGCACAAGATACAATGCAACGATAACAATCGATTAGCTATTAAGTCCTTTCTATCTGATTTCTCGATTGAAGAGTTATGTTTTATCGATAGCAACTTTTTTTTTTGCCAAACAAATTATCTGTTCTCACGTAATTGCGTCCTTCCTTGAAATTTGTTCGCTATGATCTGCTTTAGCACGTGTAATTGTCGTCTCGATCTACTTTGTCGATCTCTTACATGTTTAAATGGTATTTAATCTTTGTAGTGAATAAATTAAATTGCAACAGATTATCCGTGAACACGATAAATCAATTCCCGCGTTTCCGTTTACCCCGCTGTGACGATCATTGCAACACTATCCGATGATGATATCTCTGGTTGTAATTCAGAACGACGTACGTCGCATATTTTTACTTTCGCACAATACCCCGTTCGATGCTTGACAAATATATTGTATTTATTTTCATTTGTTCAGCATGGAAAAATTTATTCTAAAAAAATATATATATATTTTTTTTAAATTCTGGTAAATTTGTTGAATATTTAAAATGGAATTAAATCTTGGATTTCAGTCTTATCGTGTTTTTGTTTCATAATCAAAATATTCGTCGAACGCGAAATCAGTGTCTCTAAAAAACCATCAATTTTGCCGTCTCCGAATGGTTTAAGGCATAACATTAAATTTATTGACAATGTGAATTATATCGTCTGGCATTACAACCACGGATATAGCACATACATACATACATACATACATACAATCAACGAAACGCAGACCGATTGCAAGACGGGATAAAAGAATGCTTCGTAGCACGCCAGTCCGTACAAGGTCTCTATTATCGATGAGATATATGTATATCTTTCGTAATGTCCTGTCGCGGTGCATGCATACGTACATTAAAAAAAAAAGTAACTTTTCGGGAATTGTTTTTTCTTTCAATAATCGTACAAACGCGCACATTTATCGGTTTGCGAAATCGTGCGCGCTCCGTACAAGGAAAATATCGTTGAGAAATCTTTAATTGGTTCGCGTAATTGGTTTGTCGCATGTTAAGGTGAAAATTAAACTTTATTTCTATCTCAGGCCTGGACTCTGCATCCTGCAGCCAGTGTATCGCGTTGCTGAAACGACTGGCGAGAACGGAAAGGCGTACAGTGATATGTACCATTCATCAACCGAGCGCTTTATTGCTGGAGATGTTCGATAGCATCTATGCCGTTGCTGGAGGATATTGTATTTACAGGGGTCCAGTCAGATCCTTGTTGCCACATATGTCGTCCATTGGCGTGAATTGTCCGCCGTATCACAACCCGGCCGACTTTCGTAAGTGAAAAATGAATTTTAATCAATGAATAGACTAGCGATGTTTACGCGAATGTCTATTTTTATCGAAGATAATTAGCACTAGAATTATCAGGGAAGTAAAAGGGACTGGTTCCGAATTTCCTATAAGAACCGCTTGAATTTATAACACTGCAATTATCCAAAATTCTTCATAACCATGTTTCTATATGTAAATAATTAAATTGATTAACCAGTTAAGTGTGGCGACCATTTTGCGGAACGTGCAGCTGTGCGTCGTAAGAATCGATTAATAACGTTAGGAAATTATGGATACATGACTTCCATCTTAAATTATTTACATTGACTTCTAAACCTTCTAAATACATTAAACTTTTCGAATATATCTTGGTTTTCACCAATATTACGATATAAATAGCAAAGGGTAACATAATTTTCGTATGACGGATATAGTCGTCAAACACACTTAACTGGTTAATTTACTATGTTCCTTTGTTTTTTTTTGTTTCAAAGATATATATCTCCTGTTTTTAAATAACATGAATTAATCCTCGGTAGTTCTAGTGTTAGATTCAGTTAGTGTCACTTAGGAGTGTCTTCTTTAATGCTTTTACTAAATTTCTTATAAATCTAGGGTACCTTGGGAACAAGTGTTTTTTAACCAGTTAAGTATGGCTACCTTTTCACAGGAAGTGCAGCTGTGTGTCACGATAATCAAATGATAACGTTAGGAAATTAATTTACATTGACCTCTAAACAATCTAAATATATTAAAATTTGCGAATATATCTTGGTTTCTACCAATATTACGATATAAATATCAAAAGGTAGCTTAATTTTTGTATGACGGATATAGTCGTCGAACACACTTAACTGGTTAAGAGTTCGATTTCGATCACTAAAACAGGGGTGCTTATTCACGGCACATAATACAGAATTTGAACTTGTCTGAAAAAAAAAATTTACCTGCAAAGCTGCGTCGAAGGAAGTAATATCATTTTTATCAAAAACTATAAAATCAGTTACGGTAACAAGTTCTTCGCTCGACGATGTCCCGATTGTTCGTTGTTTTATCAATGTGCCGGCGATATCGTGACGTCATTCGAATGATATGCAATTCAGAATAGATTACACTCCGGGCTGTCCGTAATAACGTCCGACAGGTCAATGACAACAATCGGTATCGAACGAATACCGTTAGATATGTATACACATTGCCAGGGGGTGTAAATGAACGTGGAACTTTGTTACAGTTCTGGAAGTGGCGATCGGCGATTACGGAATCAGCGTTGACAAACTGGCGCTAGCCGTGGACAGAATAGACACGATGTACAAAGATGAGAAAACGATCACCTACACGATGAAATCGCAAGTAGAAGGTATGTATCGTAATTTGGAATTCGTATTCATCCATTCGCGAACAACTTGTACACAGGATGTAATGCCATATTTTATGGATGTGAAATTTATAGATTCATTAATCTTCGTCGATGTCGCAGCGAAATAAAATTTCATTCGTTAGCTCGACTTCCGTTGCTTAGTCGTCGCTCGAATATAACATTTCTCCAATACGCTACACCCTGCACAATGAACAAAGGACACTTATTATTAATTATTCTTATCATACAGATACCACGAAAGAACCACCGCCACCAGCCGGATTCCTCGCACAGTGTTATTTACTGTACAAACGACAATTACTGTGTCTCAAGAGAGATTACACGTTGCTGGTTGTCCGTTTACTTTGTCATCTGCTGATCGGCGTGATATTCGGTTACCTCTACATGGGCAGCGGTTACAGGGCGAACGGGGTTCTCGCTAATTACGTTTATCTTTACGGATCGCTGCTGCTAATTGTCTACACCGGGAAGATGGCCGTCACACTTGCCTGTGAGTAGCATAATCGTGTTTAAATCGGTCGCGTAGTAATTACAATATGAAAATATCGCGAGACAGTCTTCCTGTTTGTTACACATTTCTGTTCACGTCCTCGCTTCGATTCTAATGGGCGGCACGTGTCATCCGTACGTGGCAGAAAAAAAAACCACTCGATCGGTAATGCTGATTATTTATGAACGTCTTTTTCAACCGTTCGGTTCGCTTACGTATATCCACTCTAATTCGACGTGTGTAATTATGCGAATCGCCGGGCGGTTCTAGTGAGAAATTAGCGGGCGAAATCTTCGGAAAAATTTCCCTGTCGGACGGTTTGTAACATTCTCTTTGGCGAGATTACAAGCCGGTTTTAAAATATCCCACTTATTTGCAGGATCCATGCGATCCGGCCAATGCACCCTGACTCTTCCTTTTATTGGACGCCGGCCGATTTTCTGGCGAAATCTAACTGCTTGTTTTTTTGTCTTTTTTGTAATTCTACGCAAATCGTCGTGGAACCGGATCTCGGAACCGATGTTCTCTATGGCGGCCATAACATTTGTCTTTAGAAACGCTACACACTCGGGAAATTGTTTATAAGCGGTTTATTGAACTTGATCGTGTTATATCCCTCCCTTTTTTTTATAAATATGAGATCGTCATAAAAAAACGACGAAATTTCGCGCGCACTGTCGTTTCTTTTTGCAATAAAAAAGAATCGAATCACGGTTAATTTTTTTTTTATGATTTTAGCATACATGTACAAACTACCGTTTCACTCAACTAGCATTACCGAAATGTAGGTCAAGGAATAGTATGTGGTTATCTCTCGAATTCGCAATACTCGAGAGTTAACAGTGTCTGCGGTGGGCCATTCACTCCCGTAGGCTATATGCATCTCTTTATGTACGCCAAACTAGCACATCCGTCGCATAGGTTGCGAATGACGCTCATAAATCGTTGCAGCACACCTTTACTTTGAATTGTCAAGGTGAACGCCGAAATAAATCAGCGAAATGCATCGTCACTTGCCGGTCGATACTTTAACACGTTAACTGCCACGCGTGTTTACACCAAAATCCCCGTCAGGGGATTCAACAGTATTATTATCTCCTGTCAAATATTTATCTATATATGTTCGGAAATCCTTTGGAAGGAGTCACGGAAGTAAGGGGGAAACGGCCCGATAAGAACTCTTGCTGTCACCCGAATACAGGTGACGTGGCCTGATGAAAACTTTTGCTGTCACCCGAATACGGGTGACACGGCAGTCAACGTGTTAATAGGATTCTACTCCATTAACACTAAACGTACCGACGGTTTATCTACATATTCTTATCGAATCCATAAAATGATAACTTTTATAATTAATTTCACGTAATAGTTAATTTGGCATAAAGAACTGTATTTCAGTTTCATTAATTTCTTCAATAGTAATTATTTTTAGAACTGATTATATAAATAAAGAAAAGCTTCCTTATATTGATTAAAGAAATTAAGGTTGAAAGCTATAATGTTGCATGCAGGCACTTTAACTAGTTAAGTGTATTTGACGACTATATCCGTCATACGAAAATTATGTTACCCTTTGATATTTATATCGTAATATTGGTGAAAACCAAGATATATTAGGAAATTTTAATATATTTAGAATATTTAGAGGTCAATGTAAATAATTTAAAATGAGATTCATGTATCCATAATTTCCTAACGTTATCATTTGATTATCGCGACACACAGTTGCACGTTCTAGAAAAATGTCGCTACACTCTGGTTAATAAAAATTTTGAAACCGGTCATTTGACCCACCTCGGTAACTTTATTGTTAATACTATTTTTCGTCGAAGTTTTTAATACAATTTCCCACGTCTTTTCACGTGAATCACCGTATGTACCCGCGTCCCGATAACTCCGTGTGACAAAATAATTATTTATAATCATTCGTCAGATTTATATTCACGTATTTACCCACGTGTTAGCGTTAAGGGGTTATATACAGTTATGAGGGGCAAAAAAAGCGATTTTTCAAGAATTTTTCCTGAAAAGACAGTTAAATTGATTAATGTAAAAATTTGTACACATATTGAGATAACTTTTAAGTGTATTTTAACATTTTTTATTTGTAAAAATAATAATTTTGAGAGCTGTTATAGCTGATCTCCAGGAGCTCCTCTAAAAAAAAGCGCTTTGCGGTGACCACGATATCTCGGGACTGAATCTTTTAAAATGAAAAAACCGAACGGATTTCGTTAAAGTAACGTATAATCTAGTAATTAATCGAAGAAATAAACAAAATAAAAGTTTTTGACAAAATGGCAGCTTCTAGAGAAGCCGGTAATAGAAACTGTAGTAAAGGCAACTTCAAATTATTTAATCACAACAACCAAAGTCGGAAAAATTAAATTTGAATGTAATTGACCCAACACCAATTTCAGTTATCCAAATATCAACAACTGTATCTAGTTGCCGGAACTAATTAAGGGGAACTAATAATTTTTTCGGTGTAGACCAACTACTTTCAAACGCTTTGACACGTCTTTACAAATATGCGTGTAACTTGGACAATAATCGCCGAATGACTTGAAATTTTCTGTGTGTATACTTAAATGTATGTACATTAAGAAAATGAAATAAAAAAAAATCGATTTTTTGAAAATTATAACTGTACATATATAACCCCTTAAATCGTTGGAACATAGCGGACGGACTATATCCGTGACATTATGCCGGATCATCCAGCTAATCACAGTATAAATGCGCATTTCAGTTCCACTGGAGATGCGAATTCTCTCAAGGGAGCACTTCAACCGGTGGTACCGATTAGCACCGTACTACATAAGTATGTTACTGGTGGAGATACCGTTCCAGGCCTCCTGCGCGGCGACCTATCTGGCTGTGAGCTACTGGCTCACGGGACAACCCGTAGAAATGCCGCGAATAATCTCGTTCATGGTCGTCAGCATCGCTGCTAGCCTGACAGCACAGGCCTGGGGATTTTTCATCGGCGCTACGACTCCCGTTAGGGTAAATTTCTTTTTTGAAAAAATCAATTGTATACCGTCATAGCTTACGGCAGTGGTCTAAATATTTACCTGCACTCAGCTGCACTTTTTCCTAACGTTAAAGGAAAATTATGCAATACGTTCAAACAGAGTTAAGTAGTAACGTCAACGGAACGATATTAACACTAGAAATACTGAGCATTAATTTCGGTTTGTTTAAAAAAATTAGATAAATATATTTGGGAAAAGGGAATGGAGGAAGATAGTAAATTGATCGATGTAATTCTATACAATGTAAAGATTATTTAGAGGAACTAGCGGACCCGACAGACATTGCGTTGTCCTGTACACGCGTCTTTCATTTGAAAATTTTAAACTTTTTAACGCGCGAGTAAATTTTGATAGAAAATCATTTAAAATATTCACTTCGATACCACATTATGTTTGCAAAATATACAATATTTTACATATATTTCAAAAACTTCAACACACTAATTACATCTACTAATCTTAATATGTAATATTTCAATTAGCACTAAATATTTCAATTGTCATTTATTTTGACACATTAATAAAACAAATTTTTCCTGAATTTGTCAACACTGCGATCGCAGCACTGTCTGTCGGATCTAATGTAAAAGATACCAAGATCAACAACAATTTATGAATTAAAAATTAATTAAATAAACACTTTCCAGTGGACTAAATTGGACTAAATCCACTGGAACACATACACAAAATTTCATCCAAATCGGTCCAACCGTTTAGGAGGAGTTCAGTCACATACACATGGACAGAAGAATTATTTAGATTAAAGATGTAGTTGTGAAGAATTTTAGAAAACACACTGTTATAAATTCCAGTGAGTTTTATAAGAAATTAGAAACCAGTCATTTTGACTGCCTTGGTAATTCTAGTGTTAACGTATACAGAGTGCCTGATAGTATAGTAGTTCTTTTTTGTGTTTCTTTAAAAATCTAACGGTGCCTATCACGATCTTCGAATACAAAAGTTTTCAAATATTAACCGAACCTTTAATTATTTTTTTTTCTTTTACAGATCGCCGTGTTCGCCGGTCCAATAATCGCCGTTCTTTTCTCGGTGTTCGGGTTCTGTATCCGCTACATTGACACACCGTACGCGTTCCGATGGATATTCCACGTATCGTATTTCCGCGCGAGCTTCCACAGTCTGTTGCACACTGTGTACGGTTTCGACCGGATGGACCTGAAGTGCGAGGACATGTACTGTCATTACAAAAAGCCCACGAAGTTCCTCAGTGAGATGGACATCACGGACACGAACGTCCTGAACAATTTGATCTTGATCCTCGGGATTGGGGTTCTCATGCACCTGCTCACGGCCAGTGCGCTCTGGTGCAAATTGAATAGAAGATAAGGATGGTTCGCGGTCTTTATAAGGATCCAGTATTGCTATCCTGTAGCTGTAAACATGAACCTATGCCACTGATAGCTTCTGAGAAGCTTTGGGTATTGTTGTTAACGTAACGCTCTGACACGAGTCGGATTTATTTTACGTTCGATATTGGAAAATTTATTTATCGATACCGTAAAGGGGAAACTTTGATGGAAAACGAACGTGTTACTCTACGTTTTACTTGCAGATACAAATTGAAAAGAAGACACTTTGCCGGGTTATATATTGTCGACGGGATAATAAGAAACGAATGGGAATTTATCACCGAAAGTGGCGATAGGAGAATTTACTTGGCACCCATTTGATGCCTACGATTGAATTGATTACATGTTTACTAGACGATTATTCTATTATATTTACGGACTATTAACTTATTTACACGTTTTTATCAGACGTACTACGCAGATTATTACATCTCGATGTCTTAATGTGCATAATAATTAAGAGACGAGAGCATATATATATATATTTTTTATCACTTTTTTTCATACTGTAACTTTTCCATTTGTAACGATACTGATAATAATTAGAATGTATATGTTTTATCCTTAGTCTGGACTCGATAGGAATAGCAGTCCGCGTACTAGTTTTGTTATTACTTATTGTTTTAGTTATCGCAGTGCGAGGTAATTTGTATTAATCTGTTCAAAAGCACGTCCCTATGATGTTACAAGCAACGGTAACTTACTACGAGCCGTAACTGGCGTACGGAAATTAATAATAATAAAATAATACGATTTAATAGATCAGTCACGGTTGATCGTATAAATATGGCGATACGGAGGTGCTTTTGAAAAGAGCGATTTTGCGTGTAAGTTTTCACAGTACATTAATAAATCGGGCTCGCGATATCGCGGGCCGACGATTTGATGGGAGTTACTTATAGTGATATTATACAGTAATTACAATATTAACACGATACGATGATCACGTAACGATCACGATATCAACGACGAGGCATTTTCTAATTAATCTCATAGCAGAACCTGTTCAGCTTTTAGTTTCCGTGGAATTTTTATTTCAACGCGTATATAACTGTTCACGATTCACGGGACAAATAGGAAAAATCTCATACATTTGAAATTGCGTGCCCCAACTCCTTGTGCACAAAAATTTTAAATATTGAATGGTATTAAAAATCAAAAATAAAAAACAAAAGAAAATCAACTTTGAATTTTCACGAAAGAAACATGCATTAATATATCACATTTTTATCCATATAATATAAAAATATTAGTTATACTATTTAAAGAATAATCGTACTCTACCGATTGCCCAGTCAAAATGTGTCCCATGACTTGTGAACGATGATGTATATCTGCTAGAAAATTTTGTTTCTTCTTTCGTACCAGTCATCGGTGTCTCTTGGAATATTTTCTCGAGCGAAACATGATGTTGCTACGTGGGAATTAGCATAGATGTCTAGCAGCCGCGTTGAATCGATGAATTCGAAAAAAAACGATACGTTTTAAAATAAAAACAAAATTGAGGAACCATTTAGGAAGAATCCGTTCAACCTTTTACAATACTAGTCGAAATCATTCCTAATCTAACAGAAAGCCTATCGTTTAAGTTATGTCTTACACCCGTGAGCAGGCATTGAAAACTGTTACTGTTGATTATCGGAATATTTTTCAGTTAAGTGATAATTAATTAATTAATAAATAATCGTACTATTTGTATAATTAATTAATAATCGTACTATTTGCTTTAAGAGTTGAAATCTGTCCGTTGCTCTTTAAATGATCAACAAAACTAAGTGGCTGTGTACTCTACTTAAAAACCGGAGCAACGAAGGTATTTTAAAACGCTAAAATTCGAAAGCGTCTCGTCGCTTTCAGGGTGAAAATGTATCTTGAGAAACAAACGATAAAAAAACAAACAAACAAACAACTAAGACGACGAATGAGATTAGATATTTATGAATATACCTATGGAGTAAGTAGGAATACCTAAAAAGAATTGTACATGACCGTTTTATAAAGCCGGTATTAAAATCGACGTTTAAATAATAACGCATTTAAAGCTTTAAACAGGATACGTGTGTGGTTTTTTTTTTGTCAAATAAACGACGCCGCGTTGCGGATATTTTTTAGAATGTAGACAGTACTCTTAGTATTATAGCATGTGTAAAGGTCTATTGAAATAAATATACGTGTACATTTTTTATCAGCCTCCCGATCATATTTCCTCCTAATCAATCGACGAAAATCTCTTGCAAAATCCTCGGCGAGAAAACACTCTGCATGTGGGATAGAACACTAGGGGTAAAATAAATATTTACGATTATTTTTAATCGACTTCAAATTAGCAAAATCTCTTTTCTTAAAGTCGGTTAAAAAATACATTTTGCACAACATAAATTTGTATTATTGTAGAATGACAAGAGACCATATTCGTATTTAGTCTTTATTGCACGCTGTATCCAGATTGCCTCTACATTCGGATACATTGTTAACTCTTGTATTTTTTTTTTGTTTCTTTAATATCATATACAGATATAACACTAATACAATTCCCACGACCTAATTCAATCAACAGGTATATAAAGTAGTTTCGGGGAAAGGATTTGTTTTCGCATAAATTACAGAATTAAGTTAAAACTATGCCCACCTCGCGTGAGTCTCTTCTCGTTTTAAATAAAATAAAATCCATTTGGGGAACGATTTTGCTTTAAAGGAGATCACATGAACACTGTCGGGAAAGGGGCAGCTTCCTCTACAAATATACATATACATCGTGGTTTCCGTTGAATAGTCACTACAGTATTTTTTTTTGTTGTTTTTTTACTCTCGGTATGAAATAATCACAACGAAAATAGGGGAGAATACAGTAGAAATAATAGTGTCCGGTAAAAAGAACGTACATTACGACGTGCATTGATACCGGAAGAACGCGTATAAGTTACAGAGTATTACATATGACGTTAACTTTAATGAACGACGAACATAAAGCTTTGCAATCTAGTACCGTATGATCGATGCAATTCAAACCCGGTATCGTTCCCATTACACTAAACACCGTTGAAAACTGCGACTTTGATAAAGAAAAAATGAATCAGCTACGATATAAATGACTCATCCTCGCTTCGTGTTTCTAATACTGTATCTTTCCAACGTTGTGTAATGTCATTAAAACGATACTCCGTATTTTTTTTTTGTGTTATACGAAACTAATGAATCTCACGGTGAACACGTGCGCGTGCTGTGATTTACATATTAAGGGTGCGATTTCTCGGAAAAAGTTTTGCACGATACGTCACTGACGGGAGATCAATAGTCGCCGAAATCGTGGTCGAAATTCGATGATTTCGTATCGTTTCTTTTTCCTCGTTCAAGAAAAATTACGAACGTTGAGAGTGAAACTTGTTTCAGAATTCCCGAAGATTTCAACGAGTCCAAAGAAGGGGACCGATGTTTCTTTAGATTTTTTACGTTTCTTTTTTTAAAGTCCCGTATATGTTTTAATATTTCAATGCTTCTCCATATAGTCTATCGATAGCACGATTATCAACTAGCTTCGACTGTTTTTATTAATTTTTAGTAAGGTAAACCGCTGCGAAATTAATTATACAAAATTCTCGTCGTACCACTATTGATCCTCCTTCGAAGTGTTATTTATTTATAATCGATAGTCGTAAATATAGTTTCTATTCATGCTGTCAGCAGCGGTTTCGTACTCGAAACATACAAAGTCGGAGAACCGCTTTCGTTACGCAAAACTCGAAGAATTTCGACTCCCGACACGCTTATCCATAGAATATAAAGTAAAAAATGCTTTTAGACGACGCACACGGCTAATCGTTAAAAACGTACCGTATCCTATCCGCGCTTCTGTAGACGCATACAGATACATGACGTGTAAACTTTTTTTTTCCATTTTTTTTTCGTTTTCATTATCTCAATTCTTATCACTCATCGAACATCGTCGTTACAACTTCGTCAACTTGGGAAAATTTCTAGGGCGTGCAAATAGTGTACGAAAAACACACACCGCGCTCTTCAAACATGATCCATATTTTTTTTTCCCCCGCGAAAAAGCAGCAGTTCTCGATTCGTACTATTTTCCTACTTATCTGACAGAAAGTTGATTAAACTCGGAAACGTACATTTATTTATAGCCACAAGGGAAGATACGGCGTATGTGCGGTACGTGTTAAATATTCGCAATTACCGTATCATCGTAATACCTGTATTTAAAAACTTATCATCGAAATATAATTTATTGATATATCTCTATGTAACAAAGCAACAAAAATTGATTAACGATAAATCGTGCGTGTATGTTTGTGTTGCATGTGTTGGTTGTGTGTGTTTCGTGGATCTGTGGGTATATATATTTGAAATGAAAGTATAGCAACAACCGACGCGAAATATCAGTCGGTTGAAGTGTGTATATATATAAAAAAAAAATAAAGGGAAAAGATGAAGACGAGGAGAAAGTAGAGTCTATCCGCTCGGTCTATTCCAAACGCGCGCGTCCGGAGTAGACGTCGAATTACTAGGTACATTGTTCATAATATATTATTTACAGCGACTGAATTATTATTTGTCTCTCTATTAATTATTTACATCGAATCATTCTATAGTTTCGTTTCAATCACAATTTTTAGACTGTTTCACCTTTCTTTGCGCCTCGATCTCATCTTCCGTGCCGTACAGGTGATACCGGTGCTTCATTTCGGTCGCAACGGACTTTAATAAATCAATCAAACAGAAAAGTGAAAAATAGAATCAAAAAATTAATCGTGAAATTAACGATGAGATGAAATTATTATGAATGAAACGTAAATGTAGGCAAGATGAATTTTCGTCGGTAAAAGACAGTTGATTCTATTATTTATATGTATATATGTATATATATATATATATAAATATATATACACACACATATATATATATATGTATATATTTGTTATACGTATATAGATTAATTAATTTAATACTAAACTCACCAAACGTGAACGCACTCTTTTTGGCATGTCCTCTTGTAAACTGTAAATCTCATTCCGCTTTAACACAAGTTGCGAACCATCTTCAAATATTACCTGTAACAAAATGATTTACATTGCGATTAGAAAACGTTTTAATGGAATCAATTTATCTGTCAAAGAACGAAGGAAAACTACTTACAGTGTACATAATTCTATGATTTGTACCTTCGAAGATACCATCGTACAAATTACCATCTGTCCACTTAACAACAACCGCGGCTCCTTGTTGGGGTGGATTTCCGGGGTCGTAGTTCTGTAACATTCATAAACGTCTTTGAAATGCTTGCGATAATTAAACCTGACAATTTTTTATATACTGTATGCCTAAAACATTGTAACGATAAGCATAAACTAGCAAATACGTTGTTCAACTTTCAAATAAAATTAATTTTAAAAATAGACAGAGTCTTCTTACGATAATCTAATTAACTCGACCACCTTTCTAATTTTCGCCTTCATTTGATGGTCATAACTTCGGAATGTTTGAATACATTTTATGATAAGATCCAAAAGAGAAATTTCGTAGACTCACCGTGATATCCGATGGGTACAAATCTTCACTAAAACTGTCATCTCTGAACGTGACCATGTAAAATAGGGTATCGTGAATGGAATCTACTTTGGCCTTGTAATATCGCGTATTACGATGTTTCGCCCAAACAATTTCTCCCTGGCGAATCATCGGAATTTTTTCTTTTCCATCGTCGTGTCCATCACAAGTTACCTGAAAATATGATTTACATAATCGTTAATTCACAGTTAATCGAATAATTTTAATTTGCACGCGACTGTTCCTTTCGTAATCTAGTATTAAATTGTTACATGGATTCTTTGGATCGATTTTGAACAAGTTATAGCAAATAACAGATCTTTTGACTAATGATAAAGTTATCAAATGGCAATTCCTTTTTCACTAATATAATTTTCATAATCTGAACATTTTACGCACCCGAAGATACGGCGAATTGTACACAGGTATCGTAAACGTTGCTCCAGAGATAACACCGCACGAAGGATGAAACAAATTGTTGCACTGGCTGCAACTCAGACATGCACCGTCTTTCTGACCGCAGTAGCAACACTGTAGCTTCACGATTTCCGTGTTAATCGTTAACACATTGATCGGGTCCTTGTTGACTGCGTCCTTAAATGTGACACCAGGTAATAGAAGGGCGCACAATATATGCGCCCAACTACTGTCGCTGGTACGCTTGAGAGCACCGCCACGCATAGGACACAAACAGCACATCTGTTGGGAAAGTATGGCTTCGTTAAACAATAAACTATTTCACAGGAAAACGTATCAGTTACGAGAATACGTACCACCCGCACTTTACCGGCTTTGCATTTATCGCATGCCCAATTCCGCAGATCCGTGGGTAAGACTGTGATCCCATAACAGGAGGCGTGAACTGTCACGTGACATTCTCTACACCGTAATAGTTTATCATTTTCCGATTCCACGACCTGCTCCTTCGAATTCGCGACGAACACGTTTGCGGATACCTAGAAATTAAACGAAATTTAATAAACAGAATGTTTTTTAATTGAAATTTGTATAATTATTTATAATTGCGTAAATGACACACACCCATATGGGAGAGCTTTCCGGCAGAACTGTGGGTTTACAATACTTCCAATCCGGCGGCATTAATCTGCCGTGGCCACTGCTACTCGACGCAAATGTCGCGCATATCGCGCAGTGTGATATTTGGGCGCTCCAGTAATCGTTGAAAGCTTTTAACAACTCGTCACTGGGAACGTTGGGATACAGCATGTCAGATATGTGTCCAGGTATCATCGACACGCGATTCGAAGCTGACAGTGACTTCTCCGCTGGATGTAATGCCATTTGTTCCTCGAAATTTAACATCAACGGGACTCTACTTTCTTCCTTTTTCCGCGTCGTAGCTTTCTTCAGTTTTTCTTTGGATTTTCTCCTTGCTGATGGTATTTTGATGGGTTTTAACGATGGCATTTTAATGTACTTATTCGCCAGGTTTCTCTCGGGAAGTTCCAACGAATCGGTGGCTTCCGGTATATTTGCAAACGGGTCCTGCAGGTGCGGAATGACCGGCTCGTGCGATGTTTTCGAATCTATGCTGGCATAATTCGTAGTGTTTTTCGTAATACTCAATCCCGATAAAATTACCGATTGTTTCGGTTCATGCGAATTATCGACTTGAGTCGACACGGACTTCAAATTCCCCGAGATCGACACTGTCACATTTTTTAATATCTTCTTACAAGATTCGTCCTTCTGATTTATTTTCCTCAAGAGTGCTTGATCGTGTAATTGCGGCATATACTTGACAAAGGATGACGTACTCGGAGAAGCTTGATCGCTTTGAATACCTTTTTTCGTATCTACCAACTGAGATTGCGGATTTAAGAGGTTCGTACACTTTGGAGCAGGTTTCAAGAAAAAGATGTTATTATCCGGCCGGGATAATGACGACGAAGTCAAGCCTGAAGGAATCTGAGTACTCTCCGGAGCCAAAATTTGACCGGATTTATCACTTTTCTCAGTAGACTGGAAGAGGCTGGCCCCACTCGGAAGCTGCCAGAATTTTGCAGCGACAGCTTTCGAGGTGTCGGCGGTTGACTTTTTCCCAAGCTTCAATTCCCCACTGCTGTGACAGGTCACGACTTGTACACCTGATTGTAACGATGAATTTTTAAACAATCCGTCCATGCGTGGAATGTGAATGGTGCAGGCGGTGGTAGGTTTTGTAGCGTCGGGTTTTGGATCGACGTTGTGCACCGTTGTTTCTCTCTGTAAAACAGGAGGACCCGGAAATGTAGCGTTTTGGAAATACATGAGACTGGAACTGGGATGTTTAGGCTCCTGAGGCTTACTAGGCCAAGCATTCGATAGAATTACCACGTTGTTCAACGGAGAACGAACATCTTTGTCGTCGTCTGGTTTACTCGTGTCTGTTTTGGAAGAAATTTCAGTGCTGGATACACTATACGTTGGTTTGAGAAGACTCAGCCTGGGCGCTTTTATTATGTCCCTCTTTGGATAGGTGATGGATCTGTCGCACAACATTGTTCCTACGCTCTTACAACGAGTGTAAGTCGAAGATTTAGCATCCTGGACTATGATTTTCGTGTCTTCTTTCGTAACTTCGGGTTTCGATTGATCGACACAACAAACATTCTTCACCAGACCCTGCTTCGAAAACGGTTTCAAAGTTGCTATACCTGTCTTCTTGTTAGTCTTTATAAACAGATGTGGTCGCTCTTCCATAGAATTTTCCGCGAATTTTTCGTTACTCTTTCCATCGCCGTATATGGAGTTCATTATTTGACCACTATTCGTGATATTTACAACGGTTTTGTCGTTAACGGTGGTCATACTGAGTTCGTTACCAACGGATATTATGCTACCAGGTAAATGATTAATTTTACTCTGGTTACTAGATATATCCTTGACGGTAGATGATTTGTGTGAACTCAGACTAGGCATTGCCATAAGCTGACGCTGTACATCTGCGTCTGACACGTCTAAGGGCTCGGTAGTACTAAACACTGGTAAGTTTAAGTATTTACGTTTGCTTTTGCAAATATTTTTTGGTTTTGTCTTCCTTGACTCTCCAGACTTCGAGTGCTTCTTCTTCTTTTTAATCGGCTTAGTGATAATTTCTGTAAACTCAGTACCATCTTCTACCTTTATAGTATCAATGATATTGTCTCCGGATATTATGATGTTCGAACCCCCTGGGTCGTCAAGTTCCAATGGATCAGTCTCTTGATAATCTGGCACAAAATTCAAACTGTCGTCTCCTTCCTCTTTTATCTCAGTCTTCACGGTGATGTTGTCCGTGTTATTAATTTTATTAGAATCTTTTTTCGCCCTTGATTTATCCTTCTCCGTATTCTTCTTCTTCCGTTTTCGACTCTTTTTCCGATTATATCCGTCATCGTATACGGTAGCCTCATCGACGTCTACGAAAAAAAAATTGAATTACTATACACATCATTAAAATTGTTCTCAGCAGAAAGGAAACTCATTTTTACCCATTTCACCAGCTTTCAGCCAAATATCCTCTAAAACCTCTAACTGTTGTTCGTCCGGCTGATCGTCCACTTCCTCCAGTTCCAGGTCTTGAAGAACTTTTTTCACATCCGCCGGAATGTCGGGACGGTTAACCAGCTCTTCCATATCTACGTCCGGATTCGTGGCCATGATGTTCTTTTTCTTATGAATCGTATGCCGTTTGTTTTTCGGTGCCGCGCTCAGATAACTTTGCGGCAATTGACCGTTACTACTGTTGCTGCATAGGAGGTCCATTTGCGATGGCATTGGAGCAGCAGTTTGTCTGGGATCCTCCGGATGTGGACCGATATCTTCTCCACGTAACCATAACTCATATCTATAATTGAGTGTTTAATAGAGAATATTTAGTGGTACAGTTGGTTTATGAGTGGTGCATACTTTTATGGATGTTCCGTTTTATTACCTTTCTGGCTGAAAACGTTTGACAAATGTGTCCATAGATATTTTGACCATGTCTTTGCTACAAGTACATTGCGTAGCCCTCTTGCCGTATTCAACCCATCGAGGTGCAGCGAAATTAGTGGACTCAGCACAATTAAAGCCATGATTAAATCCGGCGTGATATCCATAGGGAAATGTAATCATTATTTCCCCAGCCTCTTGAGTTATCTAAGAAAGTGACACTCTACTAATTATTTGTTCTTATAGCTTTGAATTTCACTTATAGATATACGTTTTGTCATTGAACTTACTTTGTTACACGGAATGGAATATTGTCTTAATATCTGAGGAGATATAAGAGACATTTTATGCCGTAAGAAAGCTTGACAACTTTGATAACTGGAGGGGAAAAAACCACTGGCAAGTCTCTCTAATCTACGCCCATGTTCTGGTGGTATGGCGTACCATGTCTTTGGTGCTCCAAAATGTAAGTAATTTATAGAATATAAATCCATATCCTCTGTATGCCATGCAAATGTCGTTTTCCACATTCCAAAATATAAGTATGCGGTGTTCACACCATCTATAGATATGCCATAATCCTTGTTCACATAGTCAAGAATTGTTCCTAAGTGATTAATATTCCACTCTTTTACATCTGGATCAGTTAATGATCCAGAAACGTCAGCGCCATATATCGGTGCCACATATGTTATATTCTTCCAATACTTTCTTTCCAAGTCTTCATAGTCAAAATGACGCGGAGTATTGTAACGTTCAGAATTGGCCATCTTGCTATATTCTTTCACAGTCATAGATTTCTTTTGGATGTTTATCTGCTGATACAGTCCTTGTTTACCAGTAACCACCTGGCATATCGGTGCTGGTATAGTAAGATCGAGATCATCCAAATTATAGCCTCCTTTCCTAGGAACCCATTCCGGTGGTGGTATTACTTTGGCTAAACCAGCCTTGTGAGCCCCTTTGCTCTCCATGTATTCCACATATTTGGTGAAATCTTTGAACTCTTCGTAGGTGGGTCTAAAGACCTGAATGCGGGGAGTACCCCGTGAAATGTTGCTAACCATGATTATAGCTTGAGTATCTAAAAATAAAAAGACACATAAGAGCTTTTACTCCATTACGGTTGAGCTAAACGAAATGACAACTGTTAATCAAATAATAAGACATTCCTGTATGATGCAAACAAATACTTGTTGTAGTAAGATTATAACATAAAATGTAGAAATTTACATGGAAAACAGATTACCTCAATGACAGTAATTAAGAAGACCTTTGATGACAAAATAACAGAAATTCATATCGCAGTGTGTTTGAAAACATACCGAAGACAACGCGAAATCAAAACATTTCCCTTTAGTTTCTACAACACAAAGCACACGTACGTAATTCATTGCAAGTAGAAATCAATCGAGATGCACGCGAAAATCATAGTCGTTTGATTCGAAAACAGAGACCAGTAAATCTAGATGCGTTTGAACGCGTGACATATACATATATTTTCACGAAAAACATTACGAAAAAAAAAGAGTGAAAGAAGTGGCACCTAAGGTACGATGTTTTTGGAACGAAACGTGCAAGGGGGAGATGCATAAACAAAATGGATGGTACCTATTGTCAAGAAATTCTTCTCAAAATAAACTCATATACTATCGAACCACAATTGCCCCGAAAAACATCAATCGTATCCCGGCGTAAATAAACAGTCTTTCCGCGATTTCTTTCACATGTTTAATTCTTCAAAACGATTTTTTCCCGAACGTAAAAGTGATGGCTGCTGATGGCATACAATCTCGTGCTGGCAGAAATTATCACCGGGATAAACGGATCCGTGTTCGGCGCCCGACGCAACACTGTGTACACTACTTACATTAGAACCGGTCGTAGAAATCACCTCTCGTGTATCAATACCATCCTCATCCAAACATTGTCCTGAATCCTACGATTTGACACATTCACCGCTGTACCCCGCGCGTCTCGCGAAACCAATAAAGATGGCGTGCCGACGTTTTATCTGCTTCGGACGCTAGGCGAACTACGCATGCGCAGGGGGCGCGTGGTTCAAATTTTGTAGATTTGTCACGTACGAGCTTTTCGATGGAAAAATAGGACCGATCTATGTATTAGTTGTTAAATCTAGTCAGGTGTACCAAACATTATTTACCCACTTGACATCTGAACATAGTCAGCCTTGGAATATCAGTAATTTTTAAAATAATTAGTCAATATTATTCGTTTGCTTAAAGAATATCATACGTGTAATTAATTTACGTCGGTTAATTAGTAATACGGACGAAATGCATAAACGAAAGATGTTTATGCAACTGGGATATGACAGTAAACGCGAATAAAGTTTAATTAAACAATTTTATCAGCTTTCTTGGATCACAGTTATGCTATGAGTGGATACTGCATATTAGTAAGGCTCCTTTAATTTTCATTTCTTTCATCAGCAGCAATGAGAATTATGAATGAATATTATTACTAATTCATTTTGTACTACTGTCAGTAATATCTCGTATGCCAATAGCACAGACGAGTTATCAGAAATTCCAATATCTTGTCTGTGCATGTAGCTCCACTGACAATACATAGTTTACTTGGGTACGAGATTAACGACTCGAATGGTAAAAAAGAGGCCGTATCAGCCAGCCATGTATGATTTACTACCACACAAACGATGTAACAGTGTTGACGCAGCATGCAGGATGTTTATCTCGTCTGTACAATAGAGTTTTGTGTGTGTGGTACCTGATGCCAAAACTAGAACTATTGTGGCACCCTCTGCGATTAGAGAGCGGCTAGACTAAAAACTACCGCGAAAAGTATTCAAAGTTAAGTTTATCACATGTTAGCGGCGTTTGCTCGATTGTGCACGTGATTTAGATTGCGGAAATTTTTCGAAATTACATGACATATTTAAAAATTCACGAGCAATTTATGTAATTTCTGATTGTGCCAATAGTTCTAACAGCTTGTTCTCTTAAAAAATGTCATTTTTGAAAATTTCTGGAATGTTTTCTTAAGTTTAAAGGTTATTAGATGTTTGAATAAAAATTATAAATACTATATATATTTATATTTAGTTTATTGACTTCCCAACTTTTCTGGCAGTACCCTGGAAGATAGCGACGACACGAAATGGACTTAATAATTAATAATGAGAACTATTTACAGTTAAGAATTTAATTTTAGAGAATTATTTCAGTTTGACTAATGGCTTAAAAACTATTTATAATGTATTATGTATCATATATATTACACTTATTGCAAAATTAATAAATATGTACATATTCTGTTTCTTGTGTAAACAGAATTCTCATTTATAGCAATCACTCCTATCCACTTAGGCATTAAATTATTTTATCGGTTACATGTTTGTGTCCGGTGAATGCATCGCGAATTATACCATCATATTTTCCTAGCAGAAAAGTCGAGAATATCGAACAATTTTCCGATAATCGAAACTTTGTAAGGGGAACGCATGAGGTTATAGGAGGACGTTATAGGATTTTTCACTGATTTCCAATAATCGCATTACAAATAAGAGAAATACTTATCAAAGTATGAAACTCGTGATATACTATAAATACAATATATTTAACGATTTAATTTTACAACAGTAGATCTTATTGACTTAGTGCTATACATATAAATAGTTAACAATATAACTTTTAACTAAATAATAAATCGTATGATATCACAGTGTGTATACAAATATTTAATAACGCTTCTACACTACAAATGTAGTTTCAAGTGTCTCAAACTGTATTTGAAATTATTAGTATGTATATCAAATACCAAAAAAATCATAAAACCAAATATTGAACTCCTACTGTCGTTCGTGTATGATTTTAGAACATTAAATTAAGGCATACGCGATCTAAGAACAGCTTTTTTGTAAACGTTAGAGAAATAAAACATTGGAGATGCATCAGCTTAAAACTATAAGAAATTCTTTTATTTTTAAATCAATGTTCACTGGACATTGAGTTCATTATGTTTCACGTTATTGCAAAATATCTACATTATTGATACTAAACAGAACGACAATGAATTTCGAGAATATGCAATTGTTTATCACGAATAAAGATCCTGGAAAACGTCATAATTTACAGCCTTCATATATCCCAGAAATCTGAATAGTCTTCTCTATAAAAGAATATCCTTCTGCTATGTCTTACACTGTAATGAACTGCAACCTTCTGAAAACTGCATAATAATTAATAAATTTTTACAGATGATAGTTTCTACATCACCCATGAGGTACTATCCATGATGCGTTTTTTTTTAAGTGGTTTCCCCAGGAGGCCTAATCCACCGGAAAGGCTAATTTGATTAAAAAAGTTATTAAACATGCAATAATAAAATTTAAAAAAAAACTATTAATTGAAAATCTACTCGGAATGCCTAGGCCGTTTACATAATCTTGAAAATGAATCCGAGTCTATGGGGAGCGAAGACAAACTAGTTCTCATCAACGAAACGAGTGATGCGTCGTCTAGCGCGGCACGTTTATCGTTTCTTATGCGCTTTATTTTAGAAAAGGAACTTTCGCCTAAGAAAACCGAGCCGAACATTGAGTGAATCCTAAGCCCGAAGTCCCTCAATTTGGGATATTTGTTTCCGTCTAAAATTTGAAAAAATTCGGATCCTGTTTCCGGGCGCGCTTCAATTGAAATATCTGTTTGCAAATCGCATAATTCCTTTTGATAAAGGAAATTTTGCTGGGCAGTGGGAACCGTTCGTGGGTTATGAAAAAGAGGTAACTCCGATCGAAGACGATCGAGGTCGCAAAATCTAGAATTAAATTCCGATATCAGCGAATGAATAAAATGAACCTGCTGCTCAAAATTGCAGGCGGGACCGAACTCTGCGTCGAGGATTTGACAGCATGGGAAAAAATGTAGAATTTTATTTTCTACGTGGGTTTTAAATAAAGATAATTTACGTTTAAACGAATCTATATGGAAAACCAACTCAGAGATTGATTGGGCCTTTTTCTGTAATTTTAAATTTAGAATATTCAAATGGTTGGATTGGAAACATCGGTAATAAAAGCCAATTCGCAAAGGAAACCTATGTCGACGGTTAATAATTGGACATCGCTGTCCGCGGATAAGATTTTAGTTTCTTGAAGAAAAAGGACAATCTCTTTTCGGATATTAAAAAAGGTGTGAAAAAATTTCGCGGCACTGAGCCATCCGACTTCGCAGTTCAGAGGCACGTCTTTATACACGGCATTATGCTCTTGCAGAAAAGTTTGAAATTTGCGGTGGGAAAGAAATTTTTCGCCTCCCTTTATAGCGTTAATAACTTTTGTCACAACTTCCATAGCCCTTCTGATATTCACCGCTCTGCCGCATAATGCCTCCTGATGAAAAATGCAATGTACTACCGGAAATGTAAAATTACGTCTCCTTAATTGGCCGAGGAAACCTATCTTGCGCCCGGTCATAGATTTCGCGCCATTCGTGACGATCGCGGAACACTTTGAAAGATCTGCTTCGAACTTTGACAAGCAATCCGCGACGGCTCTATAAATATTACCACCTGTCGTACCGCCATGCATTGGGATAAAATCCAGTAATTCCTCGACACACGAGAAATCGTTTTGCACGATTCGAACAAAAATGCTCAACTGGCTCACGTGTCGAATGTCGGTGGATTCATCCAAACAGAGCGAAAAGTAACAACAGGTGGATAATAATTTTTTTAAATTTGCGACAATGCATTCTGAAACGCTCGCGATACGGGAGGCGACTGTATTTCGCGATAAAGAAATGCTTTCGATTTGAGCTAAGGATACCGAACCACCGAAAGCTTTAGCACATTCGGTGAGGCATTTCTTAATAAACTGGCCATCTGCAAACGGCCTATCATTCTGTGCTATTAGCATTGAAATCGCACATGACGCGGTGAAAGCTTTTGAAGAATCATTACTGCTACATTCCGAATTGCAGCCGTATACTAGTTTCAACCCCTCTAACAAATTTCGCCTTTCCTCACCCACGTACTGATCGTAATCAGTTGCATGCTTCTTCCCGTAGTGCCTGCGCACTGTGGAGCTTGTCCCATTTTTGGGACGGAAACCACACAATACGCAGACAATTAAGTTACTAACTAACGCAAAAAATAAAGTCTCCCATACCTGTTCGAAATGCACGCTTGGCTGGTCCATTTTTCCAAAACACAATTGATTACTAAACGAAATAGCTTAGATATTTTATATTAGCGTAGATGCTAAGACAACGTCACTTCGAGACTACGTAAATAATTATGAGAAATCGCGGGCTCGGTTTCCTCATTATATGTATCCTGCGGAATACTTGGGTATTCCCAAGAAGCAAGAATTTAATAAAATTGGTTAAAGGAAAATTTTTAACTAGGTCAGCAGGTAGGGCTACGGTCCCCTCGGGCGAGCGTTGAACCATTTCTCCGTCCTTTTATTATGGTCGCGACCTATAAGTGTAAGTTTGTTTTATGACGTGGCTATTACTGTTTTCCAGGCTGAACGATAATTAGGGTAACTTAAAATAACCCTTGCAAATCCTTTTACTCGTGGATATTACTGGTATCGAATATTACAAGTAAAAGCTAAAGTAATTAGAATTTATTACTATGCAGCTTCATTTATCGCCCAAAGTAGTTAAATTAATTTCACAACATATAGAATTTCGAAAGAGATTATCCTAGGCATAATCTTAGGTCCTATTATTTGCACACCAGCTGAATTCGTATTCATTTTATGTTCGTATTCGCTTGTTTATACCACGACTCAGCTGTCTGACATAGCGAACAATTCTGCTTAATGAATTATGTTTAATTATGTTTTATAAAACCAATCAAATTAGCCTTTCCGGTGGATTAGGCCTCCTGGAGAAACAATTTAAAAAAAAAACGCATCATGGATGATGTGGAAACTATTATCTGTAAAAATTTATTAATTATTATTCAGTTTTCAGAAGGTTGTATCTGGGTAGGGTGAGTTTATGCTCACGGTACGCTCCTGAGCCGACTTACAGTTTCATACCTGTGAATTTACTATCTTTCTTTCCTTTGACAAAGGTAACATTATTAATACGCGCAAACTACAATTTCTATGTCATATTCCTGCCATTAATCCAGGGTCATCCTAAATACGAGCCCAAATGCTGGGAATTATACTAAAATGTTAAAAGGGTTGAAAAATCCGGGGACACGGAAAAGCATAAGGGTGTTAGACTTTGCAGAATGTAACATAACTAGTAGGACCTTTTTCAGGGCCGATAATACGCACCAAAAGATGAAAAAAAATAAAAAGGGTAGGTTCGAGAACCACCCCCTATAGAGAGATATACAACCCCCTTTGTATTATACATTGTACAATATACAGTGTATATTACAGTATATATTCCTCGGTTTATCCTTTCGGGGTAAAAATCCAGGTGCTCGCCCCTCCCCCACTACTTCGAAAAGGGACAAATGAGTAAGCTGCAACACAGCCTGAGGCGTGAAACAGTCGTTTTTCCCCAGGTGCGTGCCATTTACCGGAACCAATTTGCCAGGTCAATAATATGGGCCCAATGTGCACATATATTTTTGCTACGCTCCTGAGGCAAAGGGGCAGTTTTACGCCTCGAAACGTCTCGCTGATCGCTCATTTGTCTTTTATCAGAAGTAGTGGGGCAGGAGGCGAGCACCTTGTTTTTCGTCCGAAAGTGCAAAACCTTGACACCACTGGTATGGAATACACTGTAGGCACTACAGTAAACTATTTACAGAAGTTTATGACACTATACACGAGGGAAAACAACGGCAAATATTTCGATGATAACGTTTATATATGTATATCTTTTTTAAATAACATGTTGATCTTGCCAAAAAATCCGAAAGATCTTATTCCTGCTCCTAATACTTTGCAAAATAAATAAATGTTAAATCAGTGTAATTTTATCAAATGAAAGATACTTTAAAATGATAAATTTTTCTGATAGCCAACTTATGTGACATCCAGGTTGATGCTTATGAAAATAGAGAATTACACGAAGGTTCCCTATTATTATCAGCTGAACAGTTAAATAATCTTCGATGGTCATCGGTTCTCCTAATACCTCCTGGAATTTCCTTAATTACCCTCGCCTTTACCTGAGAATCCCAACATTTCTCCGTCTAATACCATCTGCTGACCACAATACCTGCATAAGTCTCAATACAAATAACGAATACTGTCTTCCGACGCGATAATTTTCAACCCATATAAAAACATCGACCTGGACAATTATTTTCAACGTTTCACCTTGCGATATTATGTGCAGGTAAACTGATAGGATGATACAAGTTGCGGCCGACCTGCGCGACTTGGATTTCACGGAGGGAACGAAGTACACGCAACGCAACGTTATTTTTCACTAAATACCACAATCGTAAAGAAGATTATTCATTATTCAAAGATTTATTCGTCCCTGGAATTGCACACACAAAAAGCATAAGTAAAACATGCTGTTCGCACGTTTTCAAAAGACCTGATATCTCACGTGAACGTTTAGATGTCACGTTTTATGATTTAACACATTCACTGCCAAGCTTAAATTATATGAAGTTATTTTCATTGCCATTTATAATTTGAGCGGTAAGTATCGTTTACCAAAGTTAACAAATAAATTTTATTTGTAGTATTTTTTCAAGCTTTTCTACATTTGTATAATTATGTTTTTGGCCACGAAAAATTTGCTAATTCAATACCCTATATGTATGTCAGAATATATTGAAAGTAGGACGAGTATACTCGTCTTGGCAGCGAATGGGTTAAACTTCAAATACAGTAGGGCCTCTTTTTATGCGGTCCTTATTTATGCGATTTGTTTTGTGCGATTTTTTTTATGCGGTATATGAATTTCAACGGCATTGGCACCACTGCAATATTTTCTATCAGTGTACATGTGTATACATGCATACTTTGAGACGCTTTGTTCATTTATTTTGCACAATTTTCCGGGTTTTATCCCCGATGCACGTGCTTAACACTTATTCCACCGGGCATTTTTCTGAAGTAGTACGCTGGTAGAAGCATCTTCGGAAATTTCGAATATAAAGAGCCGTAATAATGGGCCATGAAAGACTTCCAAAATTGATGCATTTTATTATGTATGTGGTGCTCTATAGAAATACGCAATACAGAAAAGAGAAAAGAGAAAGAAGATCGGTCGGCCACCGACTAACCTGGAAAAGGGTAGATCTACCCGATCGGTCAGCTAAGTGTTAAACATTCATTTTATATTTAGTGGACACTCTTCGCGCGAGGGCCAAATATTTTACAACTTCCTAGGAAAAATTAATCAAGCAAGGAAAATTGTTTGGATGCAGTTTCTCATGTATTTCCTAAATAATTGACATATTTTCTAAGTGCGACTTTTTTTATGCGGTCCCTGTCTGCCGCATAAAAAAAATTTTTTATAGTGTATTGTCTAAAATTGTTTATTATTGCAAGTATTTATGAAATTTCTGAATTTTTTTTTATACGGTCCCTGTCGACCGCATAAAAAGAGGCCCTACTGTACTCATGTCCGTCGAACAGAATCCGACGACTGGGAAATTAACGGCGAGTTTATCGCGTTGCACGGACACGTGCATCGTGTGTACGTATGTTTGAAGACATGCGTGAACGCGAGGCAACTTTTAACACGCGCCTCACAAGGCCGAGGAGGGGAGATAGAAATGTTCTTTGGGCCATGTTTAGCGTTTAGTGACGCGGCGCGCCTCGATGCGCGAACATCTGTCGGACAGGCTGCCTTAGTGCTCGTGGTATATCTTTTCTTCATTTATTTTTTTTTCTGTTTTTCCCCCCTCGAATATTATAACCGTGCAATCCACGAAACTCGTAACGTCGATAAAAGTGTTATTATTTTGTTTCATACCAGGTGGTAGATACGGATCGAAGATAAAACTGGAATTAAAAGGAGTTTTAATAGATTGATAATCTGATAAGTGATTGGTATACTCGCTACTGTTACACGTAGCCTTCGCGCAGTGTCCGAATGACTGTAGTTTCAAATGTGTCTGTGTATGGTTTATATCGGGTTGAAAAACTTCTGTCCCGTTGAATTTGGAATACCTGTGCAATCGGCGCTTGGTTTCGAGTCAGTGAGAATATAAATTGTCGTGGTAATTTTGACGAAAACAAAAAGGTGCCTTTTCATTCGACGCGAATCAACGTCGAACAAAAGACACCCGAGGAACGTGATCGTTATTCAATAATCCAAAAACCAAATCCTCTAACGATTAATTCACGTTGATTCTCAATGTCTATGAAATCCTCCGAGTATTCAACGGTATAGATTAATACGTTACACTACGCGTAATTGATTGAACGACAGTAATTGATATTCCATCGCGTCGTCTCCGTTCTATTTTTACACCGTTCACCCCGCGTAATCCGAAATCGAATCGTTGGATAAGTAGACTGTCGCGGACGATGTCTCTGTAATGTTGAACTACGCAGTAATTGGGTAGGACGAAACAATTCCGTAAGCCGAGCTCAACGAGTTACATCCCAACGTGGTCGTTAACGACGAGGCAGCGAGATACGTATTGCCAGAGCCTTTCTGTTCCTTGGCCGAGAGAAACCGACAGTATCGCGACACGCCTCGATGCGTGAGCACGCAAGTCGTTAGGGGATGACCTCCGTTTTTACATTTATGGTGTTGAATAGACGTTCCTCGGCCGCGGTGAACTTTGCACGCGGTTCACGCCCGTCCACTCGACGCCGAGTGTGGGAAAAGTGCGAAAACGTACGGTCAAACGGAATTTAATTATTAATATCCAACTGGCGGTATCGTTGAACTGGGGGGATACTTGCGAGGAGTTATGTATAGTTATCTGGAGAACGGTTAGAAGGGGACGTAGAAACAAGTAGTTTTTAACATTGAAAGGTTGTTGAAACGTGGTAGATAAAAAAAAAGAAACAAAGAATGACGGTTTGGGCTGAATTATTATTGACTTTCTAATGAAAATAGATATAATATGTATACGGATAAATATCCGCAATTTTAGATTGGATACGGATGATTCGTAGTTGATTAGAATTTAGATAAATTGATGTAGGTATATGTTAGAAGGTTGAATAATTTACGTAGGTCAAGGCTGCATCGAATAGAGACATTAGGGAACTAGAAATCGGTTCCGATAATAGACGCTTCGTGTTTCTCTGTCATATTCAGCGACTAATAACAAATTTTGGCACGTGGATCTAATGTTCGCGTATCCTAATTTATCCCGCGCTTTATCGGTCTATTTCGATCACCACGTTACAGCCATTCCGGTCAACGGTTTACGATATCTAGAACAGAATTCCGCAAAGCTTTTCCTCTCGTTTTCAATCGGGCCGCGCTTCCCGCTATTTTATCGAATCTCAACGCTAACACATGGATCGGATTACGAGCTAAAATATTATCTAAATATACAGAACAGTGCTCGCATTAATTCCTCTCGCTCCCATTAACGCATCGATAACTTAGCCAATGATTTTTTTTTATATCTCATCCTCTATACACACGGTAGAATATTTACCCACCGTACCGTGTAATTTCTTTATTACATCAACTTAAATAAATATACCGCATACATACAACCATATGAGCCATTTATTTTGAAAGTGGCCTAAGTCCATTTATCTTCAAATCGAGATATTTAAGGGTTTGCGTATCGATGAATTGAAAAATATACGTATAGGATACTAAAGAGTCATACTGCTTAAGTCTATCTAAGGGCGTTAAATTTATAGTTCCTATTAAAATAGTGGCAATTATTACGTGAATAATATGCGTTTTCTTATCAAGAATGGAGTTAGGCCACTTTCAAAATTAACAACCAGATTCATTATAAAATTTGAAGGTGCCCAAGTCCATTCAACATAATTTAAGATATTATATTATAACTAAAAATAGAAACATTTAACTATCGAACGATGCACCTGTCATTTTACATTGCCAACCCGACGCTACAATTACTTCAAATAGTATAAGTATCCCGATTTTCTCGTTGCACCCGTTCCAAATGAGTCCGACGGTGCCGGTCACCGGTGACCTCGTCAACGTGGTTAACGTTTCATTTATTCTTACATCCGAACCCGGCAAACGACTGGGAGGTATCTCGCTTCGAAATTTCAAGTGAGCTAAGCGACAAAGAGAATCCGAAAGACGAGGACACTGAACGCCCACGACAACCAGTTTTCTCCAGACACCGGTGACCCCTCTACTATCTCAAGCTTTCTTGTGCCTAGCGTTTGATAACGGCGTCGATCACCAAACAGCCGTACGGAGGCTGCTGGATGCTAGGTACCCGACGCGACAGAGAAGATGGGCACGAAAATACTCGGCGAGATGCAGCTGCAGCTGCGGCAGGCGATCCGCGGCCACGACACAGCCGCACCGCACACAAGCAGCGGGGCTGTGCCGAAAGCCGCGAAAAACGTCGATGACGTCACGAATGTGGATAACTCGGTTCTGCTTGTGTTCGAGGACCTCTCGTACAGCGTGCGACCCTGGCTGTTGTCCAGAGGTAAGACCTCTCAATTATTTTTTTTTAAATTATTTGTATATTTTATGTAAAAAATAACTTACTTCTGGCCTTTAGTGCGATCTTCAAACTTCAATAATGTTAAATATAAACAATTTTTTAAACTTACTTACATATTAATAGATATTAATATATTAATATAGATTAATAGATATTAATATTAATATCTATTTAATATCTATTTAATTAACATCTATTAATATCTATTAATATGTAAGTAAGTTTAAAAAATTTTTTATATTTAACATTATTGAAGTTTGAAGATCGCAATAAAGGCCAAAAGTAAGTTATTTTTTACATATAATTAGAGCGATCGGTAAAATTTATTTAGTTTAATTTGTATATTTTAACGATCGTTAACACGTTCACGGACGTGAATGCTATAGCATTCAAATTTTAAAGACAATTAGGTATATTGAATTTAATTTTATATAACCTCAAGTTTTTGTAATTATTATACCTGTCAAGGTAGTGACTAACTGATTCTCTTTAGGTATTTCGTATTATCTTATTTTTTCTTTGTGTATTTACAAATTCGCGTAGGGAAGCAAATTTGTCGTGGATGTTATAACATTCATTGGATATAACGATTAAAATATGATAATCTGACTACCCTTAGAAAATGTGTTTAATCAAATTCCGGATATCACAACCAATCAAAAAATAAAATGACCGTCAATATTTGGATGTCGCTGTAACTTTCACTGTCCGCGAACGTGTTAATATATCATAGTCAAGGAAAAATCTTTTATTTAGCATTTTAACCCTTTTAGTGCCGGAGGCCGATATATCGGCCCGCGCCTTGTAACGCTTTACTATTCGCATTGTGGGAGAACTCCATCTCAAAATAAATTTGTATTACGTTATAAATGATTTAATTTCATTACGACAACATAATTTTGTTTCAGCAGTGTTATATTACCTATAACAATGACATATTTCGAGTTATCTTTTATTTTTGTTATGTAATGTTGTTTATCTTGTTACAAAATACATTGGAAATGCAAAGTATATACTTCATAATAATTGGTTCATATAAAATTGTGACGAAAAGATGACTTTTTTATGTGCAAATACGTTTTGTATGAGAGAACTCAACTTTTACTTTTTTTATTTGACATTTATACCTTTGTTATTTATATAATTTTATGAGTAGAGAAAAACTAGTGTCATCGCTTTGTTCTCTATTTCATCCTTAGTATACTGCTTTTTGAATCATGTAAATATTGTTTCTCGTTCGGTTTTATGAGCATTTTCCCAAACCCTAGTAAAACTGTGAAATTCGGCCAGTTATTCTCGCATATACTCCTGTTTTTCGCCCGGCACTAAAAGGGTTAAACGATGTATAAACTCTAAATTAAATCAAATTAGTATTATTTTAATGAAACACTGACCTATTCCCAATGAGGAGCCGTTTTGTAATTGAAAAATTAATGATGCCGACGTTTCGGTCTTGTATTGGACCCTCTTCAGGGATTAATTTTCAAACAGGGAATTCTTATTCTTTTTTTACCGTTTTTATTATGTGTATTTTTTTTAAATCGCATATAATTTCACTCGGTTTGTTTACGATAGTATAATCTACTCTGTGTCGATCGATGACGAGGATGATTATCATTCGAACAGGAGAATGTTGCTTTTGAATTTGGAAAGTTGTCCGACCGCGTTAGAGGTTTTTAGAGGCTGGTGACTTGGAACCATGCTGAACACAGACACAATTGCGAGAGGCCAGATGGGACCAGTTGCATGTGGTGCGGTCGAAATGGTCCCTTGCCGAACCTCGCTGTGAATAAACTCCAAATTTTATAACACGGTCGTTACCCGAGAACTGTAGGAAATATTACAAACATCGATATGACAGCTGTTTCTTTTCATTTTCCAAGTACATATTTAGGAAGTTAAAGTATGACGTTTAAAATTGACATGGACAAATTAGATGTATGTACTCAAGATAAGAGATTTTCATAGAAAGACGTACGCTTGAATATGTCAAGGTAGTAAGTCCCGTTTGTCAAGACATTTGAATATTTTGTAAGAGAACATTTTTAATCGATTAAGTACATGTATTATTAAATTGATCGATTATATTATAACAGTGTAACTGTGACTCTTTCAATTTCACGCAGTAATAGATAGAGAAAGTGACGATTTAAGAAACGATATAGACGTAACAAATGTGTCGCAGAAAATTATGCATAAAATTTCCTTATCAGAATATTCTTATCGTTCACCGAATGTGTACATGTTTAGAACGCAGGTACACTATATTGTATATCCGTTTGAACGTAATACACGTCTGTCAACAGGCAAATTAAGAAAAAAGCATCATTAGCCTTGATCATACGATGTCTGGTTTTTCCACTTAAGATTCAAAATAACAACTTTTTACAAACATCGATGATCACTTAACAAAAACTATTCGAGTATTTTTAAACAACTATGTATTTATCAAGCGATTTCCTGAACCGTATAATTAGTTAGTCTGTATTCCCATGTTTCTAAACACAGTTAGAAAGTGTTTCATTCCTACCAGAAAGCGTAAGTTTAGTCATACATATATGTATATTGCCTTTCAGATATTTTAGTCCGGTGTTTGTGTGCATTTATCTCTCCGAGTGTTTGACCCAAAGGGAAGATATCGAATTTAGAAAGTTTAGCCTAACTGCGTCTAACGGAGATAGGAGTGTTTCACTTATCTCCCAGACGCTTGCGTTTAATTAAGATCGACGATTGGTCACCACCAACGCAGAAAATGGGACGAATTATCAGTACCGAACTTGTTTATGTATAGTGCGTTCCACGTCGAGTGATCAGAGCTTCAAAAGTCATGTCACAGATTTTAATAAAATTTCAATATGTTGTGGGTAATGAAAGAAATGGCATTTGAAGATTATTTCAAAATATTCGATATCTTTTAAGCTACCGGCGTTTAAATTTTTGTGTATTATTTTATGAAAACTTATAATTTTCTCACCACAATGGATTCAGATTCGATGAAATCAAAAAACGTCAAAGTTTAATGACAAAATTATAAATTTTTAATTTTTTAAACATAAATTTCATCCAACCAGTAGCATTATGGTAATATTTTCAATTTGGTGCTTGTTCTAAATTACTTGGGCCTGCTTCTCATTCAGAAACAATAATAAGACTGGGCCTTCTTATTCTAATGCGGGAAGGTTCGCACCTGAATTCTTTGCATTCCATATTTGAATTTGAATTCCGCAAAGGTTGAAAACGCGCGTGATATTTTTTTACACCACGTGTCTTTTGACAATTTCAAGGGATTGCAACAATGTTGTAATAGCTTAGTGCCTTTAATTAAAGCAATAAAAATGCATTAAATACTAAAAAATGACAGCAGTGTATTTCTACATCTCTGCACTGTATCCGTATAAGACCAAGAACACACTAAAAGAATTTCACAAAATGAATCACATGCCTACAACACACAACTCTCACAATACGTGGACAATGTATATTGAGGTTTGTTTTACTGCAGATATAATGTGAAATGAGAATTTGATTTTTTTCCCAATAAGGGCAGAATCGTGGACCAAACGCCAAACATCGCAATAAATAAGAATTCATAACTTGTTGTTGAAAGATACGTTTAAACTTTAGAGAATATTTCGACGTTGTCGAAATAGAATTATAAGACAAATTTTGACCATACACATTGGACGAAATTTAAGTTTAAATAACAACAAAACTTGTTTCAATTATTTAAAAAGAAGTTGCATTACATTTCTAATTTTTATTTATAAAACTTTTATTTATAAAGGTTTTCTGAATTGAATATTTTTTTGCTCATTTCTGAATCTACATATATCGTTTGAGAGTTATAAATTTTCAGAAAAATCGTACATTAAAATTCGAACGTCTGTCAATTTAAATAATATGGAACATTTTTAAAATTCCTTCAAATGGGTTATTTTCGTCATTACACTCTTATCAAAATTCGTGAAAGAACTGAAAAGCCCTGATCACTTAAAGTGGAACGCACTATATGCATATTCAATAGGTAGAATAGCAGTTATTGAACTCGTTACATAATTTTATTGACGTCTCTAAAATGCATACAAAACAGTTCGACAGTACGACAGTATTATCGACTACCGTTTCTAATTCTACGAGCGATAGATACAATTAAATAATATCGAATTGTCCGTCCTATCGTTCTATACTTTAATCGTGTGGCAAATGATGCTGTATTATCTCGAACGAAGAAGGCCTCGTTTGTATTCGACGTTAATGCCAGCCAGAAGATGTTCATTTCCATATAATTAATATACATTTTTTCGTTCGCTCGAGGACACTCTTCACGTATCAGCTGATTTATTTAATTTTTAACTACCTCCGCAGACCTTGAAAATCAGGTTGCTAGATGAAAAATAATAGGAAATCGGATCGCATGATCGTGCCGGAACAGCGATTCGAATTAGCAAAAGAAACCTATATAATTACCACGGATCCTTGGAATCGGCTGCGTAGTAATTAATAATTAACTAGCGCAAATTCGTGACACGTATAAAATGGTCCGGTTGTTACGCAAACGTCGCTACAAGCGCAGCTCCAGTTCTATAATTCTTGTCGATTGCGAACGGAATTAATTCGCAACACGATCTGCCGCTTAATCCCCGCGCGGACTTGCACTTCCGGTTCACCGGTTCGACGCGTTGGAAACTGAGAAAAATCAATGCAGGTCCCTTGTTATCGGCTCCCAGTTAAACACAGATTATAATCAGTGTTAAAACAAATCGAAAACTAGTTTTAAAATATGCACTAACCGCTGGGCGATCCACGAAAACGTGATCCTTGTAAACATCAATCCGAAAGTAAAATTCTTCTATCACTTCCAATTTTTGAAAATTGATTTTGTAAAAATGAAGAGCTACATGAAAACTAAAAACGCTAGGATGTTTAATTCAGTTCCAAAAGTTATAGTTATCAAATTCTGTAGTTTTAATGAATCGTAAATGGTTTTAAAATATGCACTAAACGCTGGGCGATCCACGTAAATCTGATCGTTGTAAACATCGATCCGAAAGCAAAATTCTATCACCTCCAATGTTTGAAAATTGTTTTTGAAAAAATGTAGAACTACGTGAAAAATAAAAACACTAGGAAGTTCAATTTAGTTCCAAAAGTTATAGTTATAATATTCTATAGTTTTAATGAATTGTAAATGGCTTTCCAGTTTTTAACACATTCACTGCCAAGCTTAAATTATATCAAGTTATTTTCATTGCCATTTATAATTTGAGTGGTATCGTTTACCAAAGTTAACAAATAAATTTTATTTGTAGTATTTTTCCTCAAGTTTTCTACATTTGTATAATTATATTTGTGGTCACAAAAAATTTGCTAATTCAATACCCTATATGTCATAACATATTGAAAGTAGGACGAGTATACTCGTCTTGGCAGCGAATGGGTTAAAAAGAGACCACGTGCGTGTTTTCTACGAAATGTTTCTGCATTTCTACGAACAGTTCCGTGTCTACCAGAAATTTGCATACGATATCGGAGTCCGTAGACATGTCTGAGGAAGAAACCGAAGCGCGGAAAGTGTTTTTTATTCGAACAGGCCGACAAAATGTCGGCCGGCGATGTGCGCATGGTATTGTTTTGTTGTCGCCCGGCAATCGTTCGCCCGTCTGAACTCTACAGTGCCGTACTTACGCAACGCTGGCACCCTGTCCCATAAGCACCCCCGCTTTCTGTGTTTATTCCGTTGAATTTTTATGATGTATTTTTGGATACTAACCACGGAATTGTAAGGAAATTTTCCAAATTGATCTCACTTGTCAGTTTTGAACATAGTCGATGTACAAATACGTGTGACTCGTGAATATTAATTTAGAACTGTAAACGTGAATGACACTGGAGGTAATACTCTTTAGTTTATATACATATGTATAATTCATTTTTCCAGCGTTTAAGGAACATTATATCCGATATCTTTCACTGATCGATTAAATTGTTTATATAGAGATTTATGTAAATAATAAATTTCAAAACTAGTTTATTAATGGAATTTGTAAAGTATACTATGGCTTGCTTCCCACATCTCAAAATAATTTAAAAAATAACTAAAAAAATGGTTAATATCTGAGATACGATTACAAGTAAAATTCATATTCATCCAGAACATATTTCAGGAGTTCCTAGTATTTTTTGGCATTTGCTTTTAGCGAAAACCACACTATCGAGGTGTTTTATATTAATTTAGAGCTGTAAACGTGAATGACACTGGAGGTAATACTCTTCAGTTTATATACATATGTATAATTCATTTTTTCGGCGTTTAAGGAACATTATATCCGATATCTTTCACTGATCGATTAAATTGTTTATACAGAGAGTTATATAAATAATAAATTTCAAAACTAGTTTATTAATGGAATTTGTAAAGTATACTATGGCTTGCTTCTCACATCTCAAAATAATTTAAAAAAGTAACTAAAAAAAATGATGAATATCTGAGATACGATACAAGTAAAATTTTCGACACGTTTTCGGGGTTCGGTTTATTGTAGAAAATCGGACGAACATTCGCCGAGCGTTTTAGAAAACGATGTTTTGGAATGCCATACCACCCCCATGGTCCTTTCTCTGGCCAACCCTCCCCATTGTTAGCGCTGTCAAGTTCTCCTCTTTCATCCCGGGGACCTACGTCAGAACAGAATTATTGGGTCCGCCCCACGCTCGGGTTTTCACTCAATTCCACATTGTTAAGAAACGGGGATACGAGTGTGGAAGCCGGGGACACGGTTTCAGGCCTGGAATTTATCGTTTTATGGGCCTTAACGTCAGATGGTATCGGTAGAAAGTGAAAAGTCGTGTTAGCAAATGAAAAAGAAATTCCACGTTATATTGCACATTTACTTACGTAATTTATAATAATCAATTTGTTAACCATAATTCTTATACTGGAAATCTCGGTATAAATTTAATTCGCTGACTTGTAAAATTTCTATGGTATTCTAACTTTTATTTATCTCACTGTAACTTATGAATGCCTGTATTCTTCTGCTTTCAGAGAAGAAAGAATTATTAAGAAGTCTGAGCGGGGAATTCAGACCCGGTGAACTCACGGCGATTATGGGACTCTCTGGAGCCGGGAAATCGTCGCTGATGGACATTTTGTCCGGTTTTATGTTAGTATACCAAAATGTGTATTTGAATTCAGCACGTTACACGGAGTATAACACGATGATTTTGTCGTAATAAGACTGAAGCGCACGGAGAATATGAAGCATTATTTGCTGGATATTAAAAGATTTATGCAGATATCATAGCTTCTCTTGAGTGTACAGTCGTGGACAAAATACTTGACCGATTACAATTCTCACAACGTACGATCCAGACAACAGAGAAAAAGCTCCTCCTACAGTGGCCGAAATAATCTTAGGTTCACTGCAATTTCCTAACAGAAACGGATGGTTTTTGTAGTATTTTTGATTTTATTTATTAGCATTTATTCTTTCTTATATAATTAACAAGAAACACAATTAAATTAAATAATAGAATGTTTATTAGTGCTAATTACAAACTTGTATCGCAAAATTGGAATTTTAGGTGCGAAATAAATATAGGTTCATACTGTATTTTTACATGAAAAATTGAATTAATGAAAACCAAATCATAACTTATTACTTAGTTTGTCCTTCTTTGTTCTTAATTGCCTGAAATATTCTTTTTTGTATTGATTCAATCAGTTTTGTCTCTGGGTCAATTTGAGACCATGTGCCTCTGGTGCCATTTTTTAATTCAGAGACATCGCAATACTTTTTGCCATTAGCATAAACATTTAGTGCTAGACTCCCCCAAAGGTTTTCAATAGAATTTAAGTCTGGATTTCTTGATGGCCAAGGTAAAACTTCACCTTTTACCCTCAAAAACCAGGTATGAATTATCTTTCCCCGATGTATAGGTGTATGAAGTTAGTCCCACCAATTTCGTCGCCATATTCATCCAGAACATATTTCAGCAGTTTCTAGTATTTTTTTGCATTTGCGAAAACCACACTATCGAGGTGTTACCCCTGTATCCAAATGCAACCTAAAGCATGACGCTAGCTCCCCCATGGACTCTTGTCGTTTTAATTTTTTTTTTGTCACGCAAATCGTATTATTAGTATCATTAGTATACGCAAATATTATTGGCATGATTTTGTTAATTGTATAAGAAAGAATAAATACTAATAAATAAAATCAAAAATACTACACAAAACATACTTTTCTGTTAGGAAATTACAGTGAACCTAAGATTATTACGGCCACTGTACAATACACACTTTCTTTCTTGCTGCTATTATCGGACTGTGCGACGAAGATGCGCAGATAATCATTCTACCGTAAATCCCACGATGCAGCGGATCGAACTGTGTCATACTTTCACACTTGAACTGTCACACTGGTCGGGTCCCTATGGACCTACAATTTCCGTTCGGGCCGCGACAGGCCCTACGAATGGGCCAGACATTTCTTGTTTACTGCTCGATTATCTTTATTGAAGTATTAGTTATTACTCTTGTTCTTTTGATTACATCACCACGAAATTCTTATTTATTAACTTTATCGATTAATTACTTATACTTTTTTCTTAAACTTTGTAGTCCTTCCTTTTTATAAATCAATTTTTATTGCATTTTTAAAAAATTCACAAAATTTGTACAATATTGTGTTATCCTGAATATGTTAACAGACTCAGAAAATGTATTAAACGATATTTATTTACATTGTATTAATAGACTACATCATTCTTTTTTTTATATATTATTTTTTTTAAGCAAAAAACTTTATTGATTGAAGTAAAATCGCCGTCTCGTACAAGAAATGTTTAAACGCACAATCAGTTTGTAAGTTTCCACGCGATGGAGTAACATAAACGAATAGTGTACCGTCGGGCCCTAATGATTAGAATTGACATTTCACGTGTTAAAAGTATTAGATAGTTCGATCCACTGCATCCAGCAATCTCTGACAGAATGATTCTCTGCTCAATTTTCTGATCAAGTATTTTGTCCGCGGCTGTACAATGTTCCACGTTAAATATTCAAAGATTTACTATGATGTCAGAGCTGTTATTGAATGTGAAACCTATCCACCCGATCGCTCTATTGCTAGTCATTGCAGTATTTGCCGTGTTATTGCGAGACGATTTGTATAATCGAACGTGGAACATGCCCATTCGAGCATCGCAAACTACGCACCGGTTCTGCTAATTTTGTCACTGCGTTTTCTTATCGCGTTCAAGTACTAATTCTCGTAGAAACCGCGGACGAACGAGAAGAAACACATTTGCCCGCGGCGGAAAATATTTCCCTCGGATTAGCATACTCCGTTTTATACATCAGAGACTTACTTACATAATTGGAAATTACAGCGGTACGTCAATTACACGTATGTTCCGCGTCAAACCGCGAGTTGTTTGTACTTTTCAACATGCTCTATTATCAGCGTTATCGACGAATGAAACTATTACAGAGGAGGCAACGTTAACATTGTAAATGACATACAGGGTGTAACAAAAATACTGGGACACTTTTTCAGCATCGATAGTTCGCAACAAAAGATGAAAAAAAAGTCTATAAAGGTTTGTCTAAAAACCACCCACTATTGAGATACAACCCCTATTGTAAAAAATTTTTTAAAAATCATATCTCCGAAATGGTACGTTGTAGACGACCGATTTTCATTTTAACATTACCGGGAGAGACTAAAGTTTATGAAAAAATATCACTATCTACAAAAAGGAAGTCGTAGTGAGTGCCCTTAATTTTTCCCAAGTTGTTGCAAACCTGCTACGATATAGGTAATCGAAGTTGTTTGGATTAAACAAAAATAATCGCAGCAATTATATATTTTTTTATTATCTTTGATCTTCTCCGGTTATATTGCAATCAAAATCGGAACTCTACGACGTACCATTTCGGAGATATGATTTTTAAAAAATTTTTTACAAAAGTAGTTGAATCTCGATAGAGGGTGGTTTTTAGACAAAACTTTACAGACTTTTTTCATCTTTTGGTGCGTACTATCGATACCGAAAAAATATCCCAGAATTTTTGTTACACCCTGTATATGCGTATCCCCGCGCACACGTGTACCGCGCAATCGCACGAATCATTCACATTTTCACTTACAAATGCACGTATCCCGCTGCAAACGTCAATCCGGCATTGTGCTCAAGGTTCACGATACGGGATTGATAGTGATACGGTTATCAGCGATGAACCTAAAGTGTTAGGAGAGTAACATTTTTCCAGCGAAAATGGAAACAATGAATGATATATTTCCACACAAAGTACCCAATGTATGTTTGCATAACAAACTTATATGGCGAATTATAATTAAATCACGTGACTTCCGAAATTCGAAAGTCGAAGCGACGTGAGACTAGTATTGATGAAATTACGCGTAGATAAATAATATTTTTTTCCAACGATTCTAGAACCTCCAACGTCACCGGGAATATACTGATCAACTCGAGAACCAGGGACCTTTCTGAATTTCGAAAGTGCTGCGCGTACATCATGCAAAACGACAATCTGCAGTCACTTTTAACGGTGGACGAAGCGATGACAATCGCAGCGGATTTGAAGCTCACCAATAACAATAGGGAGAAAAAACAAAAGGTAAAAAATTACCTGAAAATCGAAAATGCCATGTGTGGACCATTTTATTTAATAATACAACGTTTTTTGTATTTATCGCTGAATTAGATTGACCAGATTTTGGTCGCAATGAGCCTTGATCGATGCCGCCACACACGAACGGGACAGCTCAGTGGCGGTGAAAGGAAAAGACTGGCCATTGCTCTTGAGCTAATCAACAGCCCGCCGATTATGTTTCTGGACGAGCCGACCAGGTTCGTACACGATACGCGTGGCTATTTAAATGCCTCTCGTTTCAACTTTCACGGTTGTTAATCGTGAAATCTATTTTTAAGAATGTATACACACCAACTGAAAATTAAAAATCTCGAAGGTAAACAATGTGACATTAAATTAAAATATTCAGTTATTCTTGCGGAATTCAATACGAATAATTTCTTCGAATATAATTTACCGTGTAGTCAGTAAAAATATTTGCGTGTAAATACGCATATCTTTCTACAGAACATTGAAAACTTGAAATATGAGAAATTGAATTCGACAATGTCGATTATCGCGATGTTTAATATTGCGATTTTTTTTGTTACAGTGGTCTCGATAGTGTTACGTCGAAGCATTGTTTAACATTGTTAAAACAGCTCGCTAAATCGGGCCAGACGATAGTTTGTTCCATTCATCAACCGAGTGCATCTCTTTTGAATCTGCTGGACCATGTGTACGTCGTTGCGGATGGTCAGTGTGTTTACACGGGAAGCACCCAGAACTTGGTACCCTACCTGAGCAATTTAGGATTACACTGTCCGACGTACTACAACCCCGCCGATTTTCGTAAGTCTTCCAATTTTTAATTACTCAAATTCAACGGGAATACATATTTCTAGTGATTCATTTCTAGAGAATGATTTCATACAAATATTGAATAACAATTGGAATGTTTCTGTTGCGAATATATATGTAGAGGAATTTATTCTTCAAGAATAAATGCTACTTAAGGGTACTAATCGCAGGTGTGCCCATAATTATGAAAGTGGTCTAAATCAATTTTAAAAAAATTTTTGGATATTACGTTTTTTAAAGGTTTTGAAACATTTATTAACAAATTATCAAGACTTTAATTTTTTTTGAAATATTGACTTAGACCACTTTCATAATTATGGACAATTATATGTTTTTCATAAACTTGGATCTCTTCCGATTATGATTACAATCAAATTGGCCTTCTACGACTTACCATTTCGGAGATATAATTTTTTAAAACTTTTTTACAAAAGGGGTTGTATCTCCATAGGGGGTGGGCTTTTTACAAAACTGTAAAGACTTTTTTCTCATTTTGGTGCGTTCTATCGATTCCCAAAAACATGCCCACATGTATTGTCACACCCCGTATTTTGTCATTCGTGAAATCTATTTTTAAGAATGTATACATACCAACTGAAAATTAAAAATCTCGGAGGTAATCAATGTGATATTAAATTAAAATATTCAGTTATTCGACAACAGTGTCTGAAATATTATCCGTTCCATTAGAAACGAAGTATTTGAAATAAATACAACTTACATTTTGTTTAATGCGAAAAAGATGTTTCCAACCTGACGGAGAACAATAACTACGTTAATTAAATAGAAGTGACTTGTTAATTACATTCTCTGGGAAATTGCAAGGAAAGTCACGGGTGTGAACACCGTCTTCTTTGATTACAGTTATGGAAATCTGCAACGGTGATTACGGCAGACACCTGTCGACGATGGTGGACGCGATCGAGAACGGAAGGAGTAACGCGTGGAGATCGTCGAGTAACGCGACAACGACGAACCGCCAGGAGGAAGTTATAGCCTTGAGTGTCACAGCGTCTTTACAAGCGATTCGACAACGATCCATGCCGCCATTAGATCCCTTTAAAACGAGGAACCGTAGCACGTATTACGCGACCAACTTTTGGCAACAGCTTGCCATTCTCCTTAAACGAAATGCTATCAAACTTTCACGGGACAAGGTAAAAAAAAGACAAATAAAATTTTCTCTAAGTCATTACACAAATTCTTAATGTTTCTATTACATCGCGTGAATTTAACACTAGAACTACCGAGGATTAATTCCTTTTATTTAAAAACATTGGATATATATGTTTTAAACAAAGAAACAAAGAAGCATAGTAATTTAATCAATTTAATTATTTACATATAGAAACATAGTTATGAAGGATTTTGGAAATCGCAATGTTATAAATTCATGCGATTCTTAGAAGAAAATTGGAACTAGTCATTTTGACTGCTCTGGTAGTTCTAGTGTTAAAGCAGACACAAGTGAGAACTATGATTACGAATTCTGCGATAGGAACAATTTGATGTACCAATTCCCTCGAATGTTGGTCCCCCTTTGGTCATCTGAACGAATTACGGGATGAATGAATGAGTATTTGGACGGGTTAAAGTACATATTCAAAGTGTTAGAAATATTTGTTGATTATATAATTGGCTTCGATACAACAAAGTGATTTCAGAAGTAAATATTTTTAACTAATCGCTGTGGTTTCGTTAGAAAAACCGAGTAGCTTTTTTCGATCATTGTCATTCGGCGACGAATCCGGTTTCAATGTTGCTATAAAAGTATGTACCGCGTGTTTGTGTGTACGCTAGCAATGAACGAAAATAGACACAGCTGCTCGCTCATGTGCAAGTGCACCTGCATTCGAGGCTACTACGACGAGTGAAAGCCACTAGCAATCAAATTTCGCACTACGAATTAATCGGGAATCCAATCGACAACAAAAGATTTGGGAATCTTTTAGAAAAATTGTTGGTCAAATTTGGAAACTTTTCCCGAAAATTGTTGGTCAGATTTTGGGAACTTTTTGAGAAAAATGATAATTGTGGATCACCGTGAGAGAACGAAAAAAAAAAATACTCGGCGTTCAATAAAATTTGATTAAAAGTTAACTGCACCATGTCGCGTATTATTGCCTCTATGAGCTTGAATGATGTCAAACGCTTTGTGCGTAGGTGCGAGCCTGTATTACGATTCATTGGCATTTAAGGCCTACAACTTTCATTCCGTTGTTCCCTTTACATTAATACCATTGTCATTCAGTTACTCGCTTGATAAACTTGTAATGTTTCGGCAACTATTAAATTCACGCAATCGCACCATCGTTACGCATCTGTATCGTTTCGGTAACGTTGAAAATTTAATTGTGCCCATAATTATGAAAGCGGTCTAAGTCAATTTTTAAAAAAAATTTGGATATTATGTTTTTAAAGGTTTTGGAACATTTATTAACAAATTATCAAGACTTTAATTTTTTTTAAATATTGACTTAGACCATTTTCATAATTATGGGCACAATTATCACTAAGTAATTGTTCTGAAAAAGAAGTTCAATTAAAAATGAAGAATATATTCCAAGTTGTTATTAAAATAATTACATTTCCCCCCACAGTATTGAAATATAAATTACAATACACATATTTATTATAAATCTTCGAGTCAATTAACCAATTTATTTTTTTCAATTCGCATAGATTCTCACATTCACACGACTCTCGATGCACGTGACAATTGCGCTCCTGGTGGGGACGATTTATTTCAAAATCGGCCAGGATGCTGTCTACGTCCTGGACAACTTCAACCTGCTCTTCTTTAACATAATGTTTCTGATGTTCAGTGCGTTCAGCGCCACGGTAACTACCTGTAAGTTTTCCACCAACCTTCCGAATCAAAAGTGACAACCTTTAAACTTACCATTTTTTTTTTTTTTTATAAAAACAAATTTTCCAAATGTTTCAATCGTTCTCTTCAGCCGCGTTAAGGGGTTATATACAGTTAAGAGGCGCAAAAAAAAGCGATTTTTCAAGAATTTTTCCTGAAAAGACAGTTAAATCGATTAATGTAAAAATTTGTACACATATTGAGATAACTTTTAACTGTATTTTAACATTTTTTATTTGTAAAAATAATAATTTTGAGAGCTGTTATAGCTGATCTCCAGCGCTCCTCTAAAAAAAAGCGCTTTGCGGTGACCACGATATCTCGGGACTGAATCTTTTAAAATGAAAAAACCAAACGGATTTCGTTAAAGTAATGTAGGATCTAGTAATTAATCGAAGTAATAAGCAAAATAAAAGTTTTTGACAAAATGGCAGCTTCTAAAAAAAAATTCGATTTTTCACAAAAATTTTTGCCTTAAATTGTTCATAAAAAAAGTATTCATTGGTGAAAAGAAACCTTCGATTAATTACTAAAAAATATAGTCAACAAGCTTGTGTTAAAATTTGAGACTGATCGGTCCAGCCGTTTTCGAGAAATCGTAGTCACCGCCTTTGAAAACACAGTTTGGAGAAAAACGCATTCAAAGTTTGAAAAGCCGGTAATAGAAACTGTAGTAAAGGCAACTTCAAATTATTTAGTAACAACAACGAAAGTCGGAAAAATTAAATTTGAATGTAATTGAGCCAACACCAATTTCAGTTATCCAAAATATCAACAACTGTATCTAGTTGCCGGAACTAATTAAGGGGAACTAATAATTTTTTCGATGTAGACCAACTACTTTCAAACGCTCTCACACGTCTTTACAAATATGCGTGTAACTTGGACAATAATCGCCGAATTGACTTGAAATTTTCTGTGTGTGTACTTAAATGTATGTACATTACGAAAACGAAATAAAAAAAATCGGTTTTTTGAAAATTATCACTGTACATAACCCCTTAATGCAAATCCCATTGCGCAATTGGATGAGTGAGTTAACCCAATCGAATGGTGTCTATTTGTTTTAGTTCCCTCGGAATTGCCGATCGTCACGCGCGAGCATTTCAATCGGTGGTACAACCTGCACTCGTACTACCTCGCGAACAAGCTGGCCGACTTCCCGATTCAATTCACGGCCATCACTTTGTACATTCTCATCGTCTATTTCATGAGCAACCAGCTTCTGGAGATGCGACGGTTCTGTCTGTACACGCTCATGTGCTTCGCCATCAGCCTGGTGGCGCAAACCGTGGGACTGCTGATCGGAACCGGAATGAAATTACAGGTATCGATGATCATTTGTGATTTGCGAATAGAAAACTGTGTTTGATTACATACTTTTTGGGGGATTTGATCCCCCCACTGGGTCCCGTAATTTTAGAATTATAGTCATATCAAGGGACAAGGTCTTGTCTGGGGCCAAGTACAAGTCTGGCAAGACCTTGACTCTATTCCGGATATATTAGATCGGGGTTTTTGGGGTATTCAAATGGCATGAAAGCGGCTTATTTCCGAAAAAGTGCGATGATATTCTTAAAGGCGGCGTCGAGACGAGTCGATTGAGATTAATATTATACGTTTATTAATAAATTTACACTGGCCTTTGTAATGATCTAAAAACTTTTAAATAAATAGAATTTACATATAACTAAAATATATATAAAATGAAAAACTCACCCATCCACAGTTGGGAACAAATTTATTGTTATCGAAAAATTGGTCCAACGTTTCGGGCCTGTTTAGGACCCTCTTCAGGGACACTTTTCATAAAACTATGCTCCCAACTGTGGATGTAATTATATTCATTGGAGACAAACTATAAAACATGTCCTAGCAGTTACACATATTGAAACATAATGATATTGAGTGTAACTAACCAGTGTAACTGGTAGGACGTGTTTTGTAGTTTGTCTCCAATGAATATAATTACATCCAAAGTTGGGAGCATAGTTTTATGAAAAGTGTCCCTGAAGAGGGTCCTAAACAGGACCGAAACGTTGGACCAATTTTTCGATAACAATAAATTTGTTCCCCACTGTGGATGGGTGAGTTTTTCATTTTATATATATTTTAGTTATATGTAAATTCTATTTATTTAAAAGTTTTTAGATCGTTACAGAGGCCAGTGTAAATTTATTAATAATTATATTTAAGAACGATCGTTAAAATTAAAGAGTTTAGTATAATATTATATGTGCCCATAATTATGAAAGTGGTCTAAGTCAATATTTCCAAAAAAATTAAAGTTTTGATAATTTGTTAATAAATGTTTCAAAACCTTTAAAAAACGTAAAATCCAAATTTTAAAAAAAATTGACTTAGACCACTTTCATAATTATGGGCACATATGTATACAGGATGTAACAAAAATACGGGGATACTTTTTCAGTGTCGATGATACCACCAAAAGATGAAAAAAGAAGTCTGCAAAGTTTTATCTAAAAACCACCCTCTATTGAGATTCAACCCCTTTTGTAAAAAATTTTTTAAAAATCATATCTCCGAAATGGTACGTCATAGAGTTCCGATTTTGATTGCAATATAACCGGAGAAGATCAAAGATAATAAAAAATATATAATTGTTGCGGTTATTGCTATTAAATAGCATTTATTTTTGTTTAATCCAAACAACTTCGATTAGGTACCTATATCGTAGCAGGTTTGCAACAACTTGGGAAAAATTATGTGCACTCACTAAGACTTCCTTTCCGTAGATAGTGATATTTTTTTCATAAACTTTAGTCTCTCCCGGTAATATTAAAATGAAAATCGGTCGTCTACGACGTACCATTTCGAAGATATGATTTTTTAAAAAATTTTTACAAAAGGGGTTGTATCTCGATAGGGGGTGGTTTTCAGACAAAACTTTATAGACTTTTTTTTCATCTTTTGGTGCGTACTATCGATACTGAAAAAGTGTCCCCGCATTTTTGTTACACCCTGTATATGTTTTTTTAGTCTGACATCGCTTGTTCATTTTCATTGTATATAAATTAGATAATTGTATTACTTCTCACGATAGAGTGAGTGAGATTGTATTTATAAGGCATTAAAATGAACGAAAGTAATTGAGCCAGCCAAATTAACGATAGCATGTCTCCAGCCTGAGATTTAAATAAGAATTATGTATCCCACGGTCAACAGGCAAATAAAACACATTGGATAACCGTGGGTTAAATACGTGAACTGTTGAACTGTCATCGGGCTTACTGTGGGACCCCCGAAATTATCAAAACTTCGATAATTGCAGGAATGCATTTCTCGTAATTATCAAAACTTCGATAATTGCAGAAATGCATTTCTCGTTTTAAAAACTACCCAAAAAAGTGTCCTACACTCGATATCTCAAAAACAATAATTATTCAGATAATTTATCCCGATAAGGAGCCCCTTTAATTAACAGTATAATTTATTATTTAATTTATTAACATATTACGTAATAATACCGGTGTTATCGACAGAAAGTCGGGTTTAATTGTCGAATGTGGACCGTTCGGTGCAATTTAATGCACAGTAGTATAAACTTGCGTAACACCGTCCCACCGCGTAATCGAATGTCATCGCGACGGTGTTAATGTTGTTGATAATCTACGCAATTGTCTCTTGTTATTATCGCTTTCACCTTTTTACCGATCGAATTTCGAATTATTCGAATTCAGGCGTTCTTACGTCACGTTTCTTTTTTCTTTCAGAACGGCATGGTGTTTGGACCACTTGTAATACTCCCGTTTTTGATATTCAGCGGATTCTTCGTACACCTCAGAGACGCTCATCCATACTTACAATGGCTATTCCATATATCGTTTCTCAAGTACGGTTTCGAAGGTGTTATGGTTGCTATTTACGGGTAAGACGCTTGTTTAAAACGATCACTTAAACGCCAAGGACACCGGCACTGTGAATTCAGCACAATCTCCGTCACTTTATTACAATTGCGAGTCCGTCAAAGTGGACATTCTAGAAATATAGCAGAGACGCTCGATAACTTTCCGGTTCGGTATTCCCTCCACTATACTTTTATTAATATTCGTTTCATCGATCCCACTGAGAATAGTGGTTCTTGATACTTTTCACTTGTAGGAATCGTGTTGATCCATAGTGTCTTGAGCGGAAACTTATCGAGAGTCTCTATATCGTTATATATTATGTAGAAGCAAAATTCAATGCCTATCATAATCAATTGACTAGAAAGAACTGCTAACAAATATTGAAATAAATAGGTTTGTATTAAAACAAGTATAAAATATTGTCAAAACTCGGATGTACATAATTTTTTAAAAATTTTTTATTTTTTTTAAATTTTATAATCATATTTTAATAATTTTATAGTATTGTCTCGGTAAAGGTGCACTTATTAGCAGTCTTTTGGTTCGCTTAGAAAGTACAGTGAAATTCGAGATCTATAAATCTTGACTGAACTCAAACGCTAGCATTGCGTATTGGCGACAGTCCTTGATTTAATTTGATATTTATTTCTTTTTTTCATGATTACCACTTAGGGCAACCGTGTCACATGAATTGGTTGATCGATTCCGAGGAAAAACTTCTCCAATCGAGGGGATGACCCTCTTTCCTTTCCCAAATCATTATAGCGAACGTTTACCGAGGCAATACTATAGTTGAATCCTGAGCATTAATTATTTATCAAAAACTCTGGCTTGTTAACTCTTTGAGACACGGTGATATTAAAAGAGTCCCAACTTTTTAATCCGTTAATATGCACTGTGGAATATTTTTTCACCCATCTGGAAATTTTACAATAGCTGTGTGCAACACAGATTTATTTTTAGTCTCACTTATGTAAAGTAGATGGTAATATCATCGGGAAATGTTGTACATGTGTTCGCTTGTGTTAGCAAGTTTCGATATGTCGGTATTGTTTCATTAGCTCTGGCAGGCGGAAGTGTTTCCCGCGACAATCTGTTTTCGATGACAAAATATCTCTGCGACATGAATGTTTTTCTTTTCTAAAATTCTATGCCGCGCGCGTATTTTTTTCTTCTAAAATTCTGTGCCTCAAAGAGTCAAATAATATTTATCTGTCTGCCTCCAATTTGAAATTCCTTTATTCATTTACGGAAGATTATACAGGGTGTAAGAAAAATACCGGGACACTTTTTTAGTATCGATAGTACGCACCAAAAGACGAAAAAAAGTCTATAAAGCTTTGTCTAAAAACCACCCCCTATCGAGATACAACCCCTTTTGTAAAAATTTTTTAAAAAATCATATCTCCGAAATGGTACGACGTAGAGGACCGATTTGCATTGCAATGTAACCGGGAGAGACTAAAGTTTACGAAAAAATATCACTATCTACGCAAAGGAAGATTTAATGAGTGCCCTTAATTTTTCCCAAGTTGTTACAAATCTGCTACGATATAGATTGTTTGGATTAAACAAGAATAAATGCCATTTAACAGCAATAATCGCAGCAATTATATTTTTTTCTATTATCTTTGATCTTCTCCAGTTATATTGCAATCAAAACGGATCTTCTACGACGTACCATTTCGGAGATTTGATTTTTTAAAAATTTTTTACAAAAGTAGTTGAATCTCGATAGAGGGTGGTTTTTAGACAAAACTTTATAGACTTTTTTTTCATCTTTTGGTGCGTACCAGCGATACTGAAAACGTGTCCCAGTATTTTTGTTACACCCTGTATATCGCTAGACACGAGCGAAAAAAGAATTGTCTAATTTATTTGAATTCGGTTTTCAGGTACGACAGACCGAAACTTCACTGCTCGGACGTTTATTGCTACTTTGCGGTACCGGAGAAGCTGCTGCTCGCCGTGGACATGAAAAACGCCGACTACTGGTTCTGTTTAATTGTTTTATCCGCACTCTACGTTGTGCTGGACATCGGTGCGTTCGCGTTTCTAAAATTCAAACTGGACAAGCGCGTGTGAAGTGGCGTAAATTCAACAATCACCGAAAAATCGAGCTCGATGTACACGAGGTGTTGTAAATAGAAGTGTAAAACGAACTATCAAAGACTGAAAATTGCAATTGACAATCTACGTTAAGCGGACGAAAATTTTCTTTTGTCTATTTTCTTTTTCCTTTTTTTTTGTTTTTTTTTTTTAATGTTACATGTGGATCGTGTGTTTTTTATTCAGATATTTCCGCGGCCACGTGACTCGCGCGGGACGTTATATATCGAAACCTAATTAAGTTCATCCGTCGCGTACGGATTTCTTTCCCAGCTGCGCGTATCGAGGAAAGGAGAATTATCGTTATCACGCGAGATAACGATATCACGGATTGATGAAAACATTCCGATGCTTTACGCTCCGTTTACAACGATGCGCATGCACAGTTTTCTATAGATCCCAGGCACGTATAGGCTATAGAAAGTGTCACGTAGTGATAACGATAAATCTATTACGGAAAATCGCGGAAAACAATATTTCATAATGCGGCCTGTAACACGCGTGGCAATAAGTATAAACGAATCAAAATTATTACGTAATAAGTACGCCAGAACAAAAAAAAACAAAGACATTGACAAGTGTTTCGTTAAACAGAAAACGCATTTACTCTATGAATGTTAATTATGTATGTAAATAAAAGCCAAATATATATATATATAAATCCAAACAACGAGTATCTACGATACCAAACTTATTTTGCCCCTTCAAAACGTACCTAACACTTTTAATAAAAAAAAATCTCTTTCTAATAAATTATTTCCCTATCGAAGGTGAGTCCCAGACCCATGCGAATCGCACCTAACGAATTCTTCGCGATAGACAAATTCAAAGCGATCTTACGATCCCCTCGTTTATCTAATCCGAGACTTCGTCGAGACACACCGAGCAGAAGCGTTGGTTCGAGTGCGCCGCCCGTATGAATAATAAAATTGTATTGTCGGCGAAGGTCGCGGCTATACGGCGATGTGGCGCGCAAGCTCGACAGTCGCCGCGATGAACTTGTGGCGAACGCACGCGTTCGTTGCACTCGCGCGAGCAAAGTGCGCGGACAGCTCATAAATCCAGGTCCACGAACCGCGATGACTTTAGATTAATCGTCCGTGTCTGGTTCGGCCGCGAAACGGCAGTGTGGCATTCGACGGTTGATTCGTTTCGCTATCTAATAAGGAAAAAAAAATAAAGAATACAAGAAAAAATACATATATAAGAAGTAAGAAAGAAAGGCGAAGCTGATTCGTTGCAATGAATCCGCGTGGCGTTTTTGTTTACGGTACGTGTTTATCGCGCTGAAAAATTCTCTCCCTCGTCGTGTAATCGGCGAACAAGTACCAACTTACTTCGTCGTCTAGCTGCGATTCGAAGCTGCTCGTTAAAGCGTGACAAGCGACGACGGAACGATATATATATATATTTTTTTTTCTCCCGCGAAGAAACGACACCGATACGACACCGATGACCCGCGACGCGGATTATTCAATTCGTTAATCCGAGCAGTCAAAACGTCGCGACAAATGATGGGGAACGGCAATGTCGAGGTCGGCGTGAGAATGGCGAACAGCGGATGCAGCATCCGCGTGAAGGACGACGAGAACCTGTTGCCGCAGAAGATCCGGCCGAACTCGAGCCTCAACGTCGAGTTTGACGACCTGTCGTACTCGATTTGCAAACGAAAAGGTAGAGAAAATTGCGGCTATGAAAATCATGCCGTCGAGTCGCACGAATATACGTGGAAATCGAGTAATTAACGTGAATGGTGTTTAATCGACGGCAATTAAAGGTTCAATTGACTTCTCCCGCGGGGTAGAAAGCATCTCGCACGGGAACGTTTATATCGTGGAAGAGTCACGAGTTTTAATAAGTGCTGCAGCCGTTTCTTTGTAATTGAAGTCACGTTTGTGTGCGCGCGACTCGTTTGTGTGGGTTGATTCGACGATGTAAATACGTACGTGCCCGTTCTCCGCGTGAACAATCCACTATTGCGGCGAAATGAATTTCGCGCGATTAGAATAACTCTCGTCACTATATCGTGGTGTCTAGTGGAAATCGCATGCGCGTTTCTAATTCTGTTAGAATGATCTACGCGACGAGAGCGTGTCAAAACGATTCGGGATTTGAAATCACGTTTCTTGTTTTTTGAAAATATATTCCTGGTGAATGACAAGACAAATTTTGTTAATTCTATTTCCAAATGGAAACAGACACGTGAGCTCGTTGCGTTGAGTTAAAACGCGTAAATATAATTTGCATTTACATTGAACGAGCATGGAAATCTTATAATAGTGTCGAGGCCAATTATCATTGAGTATTGATCACGTTCTTTTTTTTTTACAGAGAAGGCTAAGAAGATTTTAAAAAACGTCTCCGGTTGTTTTCTCGCCGGGAGGCTGACGTCCATCATCGGTCCATCCGGGGCCGGAAAAACCACTCTACTTTCCATTATTTCCACCCTAAGATCCGCGAACGTCAGGGGTACGATCACCATAAATGGCGAACAGTGGAACGGTAGCACGTTTAGGAAACACATGTGTTTTGTACCGCAGGATTTTGCGCTGCTACCATCGTTAACTACCAGGGAGACTTTGTACATCGCCGCAAGACTGAAACTCGATGGACAGAAATCGTCTCGCGCCCCTCGCATAGTTGTGAGTGTCTGCAATTTGTAATTTATGCTAAGTAATCACGCAAAGCTGACGCGAGAAAATATTTTTTTCAAAATATGCAAATACCATGGTATGGTTTCAGTTGCAAAAGGTTACACTTAACAAGTTTCTTGGGAGTACGAGTGAATTTGTTTAAACTACACCTGTGAATCGGCGATTTCTCGTTTTGACTCTATGGAAAGAAATTAGTTTTCATTTGAACGCGTTAGATATTCTCTGCCACCTCTATTTTTATTCAAAAGGTACTAGAATAGAATACATGGATCTGTTTTTTAATGCATTGGGTAGTATACATGATATTAACATTGTTATTCTTGAAATAATTAAAAGAAACAAATTTAATTTATTATTTATTAATCTGAAATTTTATACTGCGAAAATAATTGAAACATCAACGAATTTTTGTATTAAATCTTACAAGGGGGGGGGGCTACGAAGGCGAGCAGCATTTTTTTAATGAAATTGGTCTGAAATGATAGGGATTGATGAGCAAAGTAAAGTCCCTGTAAAATATTAGCGGTATATGGCCAGTCATTTTCCATAGTTTGTTAGTTACATCGGATTGAAAACTTGACATTTTTTAACGAAATTAAATTCTTGACGAGTGTCGACATGACTAACGCGTCAACACTTGAGAACAAATATTACCGAGTTGCTATATTATCACACACTAACGTCGTTCTCCGGTCCACAGGTTAACGAGACAGCGGAGAACCTTGGTTTAATGAGCTGCCTTGATACTCTTGTGGAAAAGCTTAGTGGCGGCGAGCGGAAAAGACTCTCGATTGGCATCGAGTTAATAACAAAGCCGTCCGTACTTTTGCTCGATGAACCAACCAGCGGACTCGACAGCGCATCATCGAATCAGGTTCATTAAAATTAAATCGCCTAATTAATCAGGCATATAGCTCTCATTATTTCGGAATAATGTTAACCCCACGAAAAAAATCATCGTGCAATTTATACGGTGATTTTTTATAATAAGATGAACTAATGTCATTTATCGAATTATATCGTTGAGTTTTTGATAATTATTTTCGACAGGTGATCACGTTGTTGCATAAAATGGCGGGGGCGGGTTGCACGGTTGCCTGTGCGATTCATCAGCCGAGTTGCCGAATGATTTCGCAGATTGACGACGTTTTGGTACTTCACGAGGGAAAAAGTTTTTATTGTGGACCATGGAACCAAATTTTGAGTAGATTAAACAGCGTGGGTTTCGTTTGTCCACAGTTCTACAATATTGCCGAATTTGGTACGTTGTGTTTTTTGTCAAATCTGCATGTTTATCGGTGAATCGAAATCGTTGAAAAGATTAAATCATGTTCAAAATAACAATTATTCCAGATATTGACGATGTTTTTCTTTGGAATTAAAAATAAATGAAAAATTAATTTATTCATCAATATGCTAAGTACTATTTTTCTAGTTTAATGATGAAATTCATAGAAACTAGCAAAACTCTAATGATTTTCCAATTACTGTTAACTAACGGGAATTCTTTGTAATTTATTTCAAAAAGATTTAAAATATATTTGTTTTGTTCTGTTCATGAATCGAAATTAAGAGAAATTTTTTTCAATAAACTAAAATGCCGCTTAAGGGGTTATACCTAGTCAGCAAGTTCAAAATTATCGATTTTTTTTCCATTTTCTTTTAGTATGACGTCTCTAGACTATTTCCTGCAAGTTTCATTTAAGCACTGCTAAGTGAATTGATATTCATTTTCTAATAAATTATTGTATAGTTTTAGAAGTGGTGACAGGAGAGAGGGACGGAGACTTGGAAGCCCTTTATAAAACTGGTTTGAGCAAGTGGAAAACACGAGCCACTCCGTATGCTCAGTTAGGTAACTAAATTATTTATTCCTCATATTATTCTATTAAAAATTCATTTCTGTTAGCCACAAATATATTTTCTTATCATTGAAGGCATAAATGCGACAGATTCCGTGGAGAAACATTTAGATGATTTCGGAAACGAATCGAAGGAACTGTCCGCCTGGAAGCAGCAAAAAATTCTATTTTTGAGAGCGATGATTTGTATCAAACGTGACAATGTTAGTAAACGTTTTACACATAATATCATGTATTCTATTATTTCCACCTGAATCATGTAGTATTCGAAGTTTTTTTTTCACCGCCATACTATAATCAATTTGTTTATTATTTCCCCTAGAACTCGATACCATACAAGCTTTTCTTTTGTTTGCTTTTAGACCCTGACGAAATTGAGATTCGGGGCTCACGTGGTGGTAGCGTTTTTACTAGGCGTAGTGTTTTACAATTCCGGAAATAACGCTAGCAGGACTGTCAGCAATGTCGCATGCATGTTTTTTGTTCTACTGTTCTTGTTTTTCTCGAGTGCCATGCCGGCCGTACAAATGTGTGAGTCAGTCAACGTTAAGCAAAATTTATTGTTCAATGTAAACTACTAAAGGTAGTGATTTTAACGATCGTTGATTTAACCGGGAGTTTGAATTAATTTATAAAGAATTTATAGAAAAATATTTTGTAACGAAGTGCTGACATATAAAACTCTGTGTTTAGTTCCCACAGAGGCAGCTGTATTTATACGAGAATATATGAACAACTGGTACAACATCCGCTCCTATTACGTCGTCAAGATTGTATCGGATCTCCCGCTACAGGTAATTTTGTTTAAATCGACGAACTTATACAATTAAACGTAGTTATATAGTGGAGATAATGCTAATTTTCATGGGAATTTAATGACTTGGAGAACAACAATTGAAATCAACTTTGAGTATCTTATGGGAATCACTAAAATAATGTTTACTTGTGACTATTCCTGTTAAAAACAGAAGAAACTTTAAAATACTCTTCTCTATCGCCTAAAATCACATTAATATCGTGAATCCACTTGCATAACACACAGAAAATCTCTTAAATTTCGCACGTTAACACTAAACGTACCGGCATTTTTTTATACCTAATATTACCAAGCGTTTTTGTCGGTAAAACACAAGCTACGAGAAAAACGGAAAGCGGGAAATTGAATAATCGGATAATATAAGAATTTACAGAAACTTAAATGACCGACAGAAATAACAATAAATGTACGAAATTGATGAGTAAATTTTCAAAAGGGTTCATTTGACCCCGTTTGGTACGTTTAGTGTTAATAGCCTAATAAAAATACCGTTTGAGCCATCTTTCGTTACTCGCAGAACGGGTTGCATTATCTTAGGCGTTGGTAACTATGATGGAGTATACATATCTCGACAAGTATTAATTTTAGTGTATTACGACATTATTCCAATAATATCAAATTTAATATAAGAGGACTATTAAGTCGAGGAGACCGGAATATTAAAACCCCGTTTTTTTCAGATACTCGCCCCCACGGTTTTCATCAGCATAATATATTATATGACCGGTCAACCGATGGAGTGTCAAAGGTTTCTTCAAACATGGATTATTTGTTTGTTAACAACTATTCTCGGCCAATCGTCCGGGATTCTAACGGGCATTGCGTTCGACACACATGTAATTCACCGATTAGATTAGAATTCTGCTGATCATTCAAAACAAATGCATCTCGTTTAATCAGGATTTTCGATTTCCCCTAGCTCGGAGTTTTCCTGATTCCCGCGGTGTGCATTCCACTGATATTGTTCGCCGGTTTTTTCCTGAAATTCAGTGAAGTCACGATCTACCTTCAACCCCTGTGCACTATTAGTTTCTTCAGGTACACATTCGTTTTTATTTTCATTTTGATATACTTTAATCGTATCCTTTTTATTCTTTTTATTTTTTCTATCTATCTATTTAACAGATGAGAAGAAATTTACCTGGCTATAGAACGATTATTAGACAACAATTGTTACTAACAATGGTTACAAATACAGTAAACCCCCCTATAACACGGTAGTCTTATAACGCGTTTTCATATAACGCGATTTCATGTCCCTCGTATAACACGTGTTTTCCCCCATATAACGCGCGGATTTCCCACGTTATATTTCTGTACGGTGAAATTTATAATAAATTTGTACATAATTAATTTCGCGAACGTTTGCACATTATGTCCATTGTGTTCTTATAAAATTTGTGACAATGCAGATTTTTAAGAAATGAAAAATTACAAAACAGTTTTTTATTCAAAATGTTCTTAGTTTGATTTTAATGAAATGCACATATTTAGTTTTTCCTTAATATTCGATTTACTTGAATCATTTATACATAACGCGTTATACTCCTACAACACGTTTTTCTATAAGGCGGAACGGATCTACCGTGTTATAGGAGGGTTTACTGTAATTACCATTACCATGGTGTAAAAAATTATAAAATATTATAAATTTCTTCTCATTTATTGAAATAATAATACGATCGGAATAATAGTTTCAATGTAATATCTATTTAACATCTTTATTCTCGTAGATACGCGTTCGAGGGTGTCATGCAAGCTATCTACGACGGCGACAGGGAAAGAATACCGTGTTACGAGGTTTTCTGTTACCTACGAGCTCCGAAAAAAGTTCTAGAGGCCTTCGACATGCCCACAGTGCCGTATCACACCACCGTGTTGATGCTGGGTCTTTGGATGCTCTGTTTGCAAATCCTGATATTCTGCATGCTCAAATGGAAATCGCACACCGCCGACAGATGAAACTACGTCGATGAATGCCCACTGTTGTACTTACATCGTGTGTCTTATCGTTAAAAAAAGAAATAAGTCAAGGAGGTCCAGAGTAAACGGTCTAGTTAATATATAGGATGGATATCTGTATTTTTTCACATTTTTTTTTATTACAACGATAGTGTGGTTAATAATAATTTACTGACGTGAGTGTAAGCGGTAACGTTTGACAATGTACAGACGACTGGGTCGTTCATCATCATCAAACAAACGTGCGATTCTTATAGTATGATTAAATATCTGTTCCTCGATTAACGGAAAGTATTTCATTGAAAAAATATACGCACCTAACTAGAACTTCTGAGATCTAATAAAAGAACTATATACATTTTCAAACCGTATCGCGAATCCTTCGAAAAAAGAAAAAGATTCGTGACTGACTTCCCGAAAACAGATTCACGCGCGAGTGTCCGTGAAATGATATACTTACTTACGTAGAAAAAAGTTCGAAAAATATTGTCTGAATAAAAAAAAAGATTGACGTTCGCTTTAACATTCACGAATGCTGTTGTTTTTACTTGCTTGCCCAAGACTTCCCGTTCAATTGGAGCGAGAGGTTATCACAAACTCGATAAGTGTAAGTATATAGATATAATACTTCCTGAAAAACGTCGAGATCGACGGTATTTCCGTAAATACGAAATACCACTTGGATAAAATACAAAAATTTATCGGATCAGGACCGGCAGATTTCTTTGGAATTTCGGAGATCCTGGTCTCCTGATTGTAATTCGATAATTACGTTTCTAATTATCAATGCGGTAATGTAAAATAAAAGATACGGTAAAAAAATACATAATTTCTATTATGAGTATGTATGTATATATACTTAACAGTAAGTAATATCGTTGACGCACACGTCGAATACGTTTTGCGCGTGTTTCACGGCGAATGACAATGTATGTACAGCTAATAGAACGTCGACCATACGGTAACGTTAGAAAAAATGAAATTTAATTTAATTAAATTAATTTGTGCCGACAATTGATGGCGTTCGATCGCGGAATTTCTAGCCTAACATCTGGTAATTTCGCGATAACACTCGCACACTACTTATCCCGTTTCGTTGAGCAATCTTCAAATATCACGCTTAGCTTCCTAAATACATTATTTTTCAGGAATAATATCGTACAGATTAGACACTTTACATGTAGGTTACATGCAAATATCACACTTCCTCCGCCTAACCCTTTACCATACAAATTCGTATAGTTTTTGCGTTTTATTTTCGTTTTTGTAATGATCGTCGTATTAAACTCGTCACCAATACCGTGTCGAAGGGCTAACGAATCCGGCGTAAAATCCGAAAACATTTCCTTAAAAAATACCCTGACAATCCGATACGTACGGATCGAGATCTACGGTTCCTGGATGTTCTTAATATATGTCCTTAGCATACGAGGACTCGATATTTAAAAGTATACCCTGTGGTGACCGGTAAACAAAAAAAAAAAAGAAAGTGGATCGTATTCCTTTCGCGCGAACTTTCGGTGGTCGTTTATCAGTCATGATAAAAAAGAAACAATAAGTAACGACACACCGAATGTATAGAAAAAATATAATATGGATTTTCGATCGCAGATTGTCTTATCGCACAGACACGATCTTCCATTTGAGGAGAAGGTACGCGGCCCACCGCGTTATCAGAAGTATAGTGATTAGGGCGACGATATCGTTCCAGAATTGATCGCCCTGCATCGCGATATCCGACAGGAATTTCGCGGGATATCTGTAGTGACAGTACAGAGCGTTTTTCTCTTTGCACGGCAAGACGGGCCGATCGAAACCGTACGTCGCCCCGACGAACCTGCGAACAAGGAAAATTTCGAGTTTTTAGCACAATCCTTAATTACATCTCTGAAACAATTTGAGAAGAGTGTAATAATAGTGGCAAAAGGGAACAAATCGCGAAAGCGATACTAACATATTTTTTTAAATTAGAGATTTCAGTTGCAAAACATTCCAATGATATATTTATAATTTCCAATGTAGACAGCTGTTTTTATCGGCTCTGGTCGATAAAAATAAAAGATTTTAGGTTACTCTGCTTCCAAATTGTATTTAGAAAACAGTTTTGAGAATAGAGTAATGAAAGTGTCAAAAGGTAACAAATCGCGAAAACAACGTTAACATATTCTTTTTCATTATTAACTTTAATGTCAACAATAACTTTCCATGTTAACAACTGTTTTCATCGGTCGGACCCAATAGAAACAATAGATTATAGATTACTCTTCTCTCAAATCGTATTTATTATATAAAACAAATTAGGGTGCAGTGTCACGAAAGTGGCGAAAGGTAACATATCGAAAGAACGAGGTTAACAAATTCTCTTGAACTAAAGAGCTCAATTTCAAGAAATTCCAAAGACATATTCTCCCCCCCCCCCCCCCACAACGTGAGAACAGGTATACTTGCGAAATATTTTCATATGAACTTTCTCTCGCCGTCAATTTCGCCCGACCGTTCGATATGTTTTCCTCGCGAGGGTGTTGGTGAAACGTAACGAGCAAATATTACCCTTCCAGGCCGTAGCGTAAGAAACTGACGTAAGTGCCCCACTTAAGGTAACTCGGTAAATCACGTAACGACACGCCGAATCCAGCGAACATCATAAGCGGCACGGACAATGTTGGTCCCACGAACGTTCCGTTCTGATGAATCGTAAATTAACGTTCGTTAGCTTCGATTAATATTCCACAACGGCGATTCGCCAGCGTGCCAAAATATTGCTTACCACCACGTTGAAGACCGCGCCGATCATTAGACCGGTTCCCTGGGCGATGAACGACACCAGCAGACTGATAGCGAAGAACATAGAGAACCGTGTCACTTCTAACGGCTGTGATGTCATGAAGTAGACGATTATCGAGAATGCCAGACAGCACATGATGGAAATCGGCAGGTCGATCAGCGTCATGGACGTGTAGAACGCTTTCAGATTGTACCATCTGTTGAAGTGCTCTTTCAATAGGATGTTCATCTGCATGGGAACTAAACGAGACAATCAATTCGGAGTAATCACATTTGAAAAGTATATGTATTAATTATTGGATGATGGAAAGATGACACCGTTCGTTAAAATTTATCCAGTGTGTTTGATGTATTGGTGCTTCTAGCACTTTGTCTGTCAATGGTAAATAGCAACAGGCAATAATTTATACAGGGTGTAACAAAAATTCTGGGACTTTTTGGTTTATGGATAGAACGCATAAAAGTAAGAAAAAAAGCCTTATAAGTTGTGAGCGCAACCCACCCCCTATCGAGATACAACCCCTTTGGTAAAAAATTAAAAAGAAATCATATCTCCGAAATGGTACGTCGTAGAAGACCCGTTTTGATTGCAATATAACCGGAGAGGATCAAAGATAATAGAAAAAATATAATTGCTGCGATTATTGTTGTTAAATGGCATTTATTCTTGTTTAATCCAAACAACGTCGATTACCTATATCGTAGCAGGTTTGTAACAACTTGGGAAAAATTGAGGGCATTCACTAAATCTTCCTTTGCGTAGATAGTGATATTTTTTTCGTAAACTTTAGTCTCTTCCGGTTATATTGCAGTCAAAATCGGTCATCTACGACGTACCATTTCGGAGATATGATTTTTAAAAATTTTTTTACAAAAGGGGTTGTATCTCGATAGAGGGTGGGTGGCGCCCACAACTTATAAGACATTTTTTTCTTATTTTTATGCGTTCTATCCACAAACCTAAAGTGTCCCAGAATTTTTGTTACACCCTGTATATTATTGTTGTTAATAGTCGACGCCAAGAAAAAGGAAATATATATGGAGAGATGATAGTAATTATGAACACTGACGAATATGTATTACAGAATGGTGTCATCCTTTTATCTTCCGTTAGCGAAGTGTTCTACGTACAGGTGACTACGGTAAGCATCATCTGCGTCATCATGTGATGTATAAGGATAGAGAAAAGAAGATTGTAATTGTCCAGCACCCTGGAGCCATCCATACCGGAGTCAAGGAACACCGAACCCAACATCAGTCCGACGGATATATTGACTACGACACGCAAGTGCGTTAAAGTCTGCAATCAAAGAAAATATATATATATATACATATAATCATCGAAAAAAAAAATCATAGACTTTCGTAGAAACGTAAAATCTCCAAATATTCGTAGGGTATAAAATATCCAGGCAACGTTAATAACGAAACTGATCTAAACAAGTGGTTCTATTTATCTCACGTGGAATCTAAATTTAACGATAGACGCGTGTCTATATTTTTCTTATCACTCACCGTGTCTCTTTTAGACATCAAGAAGCGTCTTCTCAGTAAGACTTTGATCTGGTACATCAAAGAAGTCGCTTGTAGACCAGTCTTATTCTCAAAGTCGCGGCTCTTTCTGAGGGGATGCAACGCTGGAACGTTAGAAGAAAAAAAACCGCATTCACCGTCGGAAATCATCGTCGAACAAAAAGGAAGTCGTTAAACAGGTACGCCGCGATAGAAGCGCGATTCTGTTTCTTATCATCGCAGTTTCCGTTAACCGGAAATATCTTCGCATACCTCTCAAACCTTTCGCATCCAGCAAAGTGCTGGGATCGTCGAACCATTGCAAACTTCTTCCGTTTTGCGAGCCCGACTTCAGGGAAGATATTTTGTCCTCGCCGTATTCCCCGCAGGCCAGTTCGATCACTATAATAAATAAGTACGTGCAAGAACAGAGGGAAGGGCGAAGAATGGCAGAATTAAAAATCCGCCTACCGTAATCAGCTGGATTGTGATACATGGGACACGGCAATTTGATACTTTCCAGGTAAGGAATCATCTGTGTGGTAGCACCGTGGTAGAGACATTCACCTTTCGCCAACACGTAAACCTATCGGACCAAACAGACACACCTAAGAGTCTTGCAAAGTTCACTTTGCGCGCTATCTAAAATAGAATGCAAATCTTAACGCGCGGCGTAGAAAGGCGCGTAGGAATTTCAACGTACAGGGAATTTTATAATCATAATTGAATCGCAAAGAGAGAGACGAAGTTCAAGCGACGAGATATGAATGGAAATCGGAAAAATTGTGTGTGGACCAAAAAGAACTATTGTTTGGAGTACTCGATCATTTCGTTTAGCGGTTTGCAATAGCCATATTGTGTATGTTTAAGCAACTATGAACTAAAAATGTGTAAAATATATGTAAAATATATGTAAAATATATGCGAACATATGCAGAATATATGTATTATGTATGCAAAGTGGATGCACAATATTTGTACAATATGTTCACAGATCGTAGCATATATGTAGTATAATTCAATTATTTTTATGTCTGACTACGTGCAACATAGTAAGTAATTATAATTTTGTCTATATTTTCAATTGTCAGTCGGTTCCGCGAATATGAACAAAAAATAAGTTATACACTGAGAACGATCGCTTAAAGTGACAGGATTTGATTTGGGTATATTTAAATTTTCTTCCGATAAACTTCTTTCAGTTTTTTTCGTCCTCCAGTTCCTGCATACATTTATATGAATATGTTGAATGAAATGATTTATTTTCATAGATCGTATGCTTAATTCAAACACGTCATTCCGTGTATGTAAAAAATATTGATTGGAAGAATTATTTCAAGTCTCATTATATAATTGCAATTGCTGCCTCGAAATGATTCAATAGTTTCAATAAACTCTCGACAAAAGTTCCAAAAAATGAAAATGATATCATACTCTTCGAAAGTATGTTATACTAGTGCAACAAAATTTCCCAATAACACCGATCGATTCGAAAGGGCAACATGATAACATTGGAGGTTGGCAATCCGTACAACATACACCTGGGATTCTTTTTAAAAGATGCAAACGAACCGTGTAAATAAAAACACCGCGCAAGAAACTCGTGACACTATTAATTTACAAAAAAGAACTTGTGCTAAACTGAAGCAAACAAATAGAAAAAGCAACTTAGAATATTGGACTACATTTCACAACAACATTTTATTTAAAAAGTGAACGAAAAAATGGCCACGTGATAAAAGAAATTAAAAAGATATTAGTCTCTGAAATAATGTGTCTTAAAAAAGTCGTGCACCTATAATCAAAACATGTTTTAAAAATATATGTACTCATATGTGCCTATAATTATGAAAGTGGTCTAAGTCAATATTTCAAAAAAATGAAAGTTTTGATAATTTGTTAATAAATGTTTCAAAACCTTTAAAAAACGTTATATCCAAAATATTTAAAAAATTGCCTTTTTCATAATTATGGGCACATATGTACACAATTTTTTTTTAATATAAAATTAACTATTCGTGTATAAAAACACTGCCGTATAAAAAGAATCTCAAGTGTACCGTTTGTCGACATTATTCACAACCGAACATTTTCGCCTATCCTACCGCGCGATTCGATTACTTTCCACAACAAATTCATACCAGATCGAAAAGCTGGAACAAGGAGGCGCTTGGCTGATGAATCGTACAGATGATCGTTCTCCCCTGCCGAGCGAGTACTTTCAGCAGATTCACCACCTGCATGCACGACGAGCTGTCCAACCCGCTGAAATCCATAATTAAGGACGTCGATCAATAATTTATATCCATTGTGCCCCGGATTCAAAACGATCCACGAGAATTTCTCCGACCTATTTAATAATATTAGGTTGTCCCATAAGTTCCTTCCTTTTTTTTTATGCGCAATCACTAGATGACAGTTGTTGTTTAAGGTTGGTTTATTGTGTTATATTGAACAGTTCTGCTCTATTATCTTCTTCCATCTTTCAGAAAGTCTCATTATGCCCTCTTTCCAAAAATATTCATCGAGATGCGTTTTCTTTCACTTTCGTATTTGTAACATTTATCACAGAGAGAATTTTTTAACGATAGAAACAAGTAATAATCGAGTAGGGTAAGGTCTAAGGAGTACGGAGGATGAGATAAATATCCCAATGAAACTGTAAAAGAGCCTGTCTTGCGTTGTCGTGATGAAAAACGACGGTCGGTCGCCAAGTCTGTCCGTTTTTCGGCTATATGGTCTTTCAATTTATCGAATTGATTGCAATATTTCGCAGAATTGATCGTTTCACCTTATGGAAGGACCTCGTAGCACACTGCATGTTCACACATATAGCCGGCTCGAGTGCATACATAGTGTAGCGCGGAACGAACTTATGGGACAACCTAATACTTACGTGGTGGGCTCGTCCAGGAACATAACGGTCGGATTATTCACCAGCTCCAAGGCGATTGAGAGCCTTTTCTTCTGACCGCCGCTCAATCTATCGGTACGCGTGTGCATGTGCTCGTAAAGGCCCAAAGTGGTGAGGATTTCTTCTATCTGTGACATTAATACCTTCATTAGCTCGGTGGCATTAAATACATTCTTCGGGTCAATTGTGCATTCATATATTCCTTTTATGAGCCGGGCGGTTATTGTCGGTACTCACTATGGTTTCTTTCTCGTATCGCGGCGTGTTTGTGGGTAACTTAAGATCGGCTGCAACCCTCATGTTCTCGATGACGGTCAGCAGTGGCTCCAAACGATCATCCTGAGTGATGTACGCGCTGCATCTGATGATTAATTTTAAGATTAATCTCATATTTTCGCGATTATTTTTAATATGGTTTTTTTACTTGAGATTAAATTGTAATTTCTTAAGGAATGCACCGATGGGCAAAAATTTTGTTGTGATTTTAGCTGAAACGATTTGCTTTTTTATGAGTGTCATTGAATTTGTTAAATATTTCGAATTTTCGGAATTACATTCAAACTATTTAAATTTATTTAAAAGTTTTTAGATCGTTACAGAGGCCAGTATAAATTTATTAATTATTATATTTAGAACGATCGTTAAAATTAAAGAGTTTATTATGTTCAAACTCTCAGAATATACTACATTTAATTTAAATTTACGTGTTCCGTAAATTTTGTTGAAAGTGATTGATCCCTCAGGGAGTTACGCATTGTCAGACATGCAAGAAATCACTTCTCCTAGAATCACGATTTTTGGGCGACATTTTTTTCCAAATTTTTTTCTGTTTTCGAAAATGACAGACATTTAAATATTCAATAAAACACACAAAAAAGCCAAAGTTATACCGTCAATACCACAAAAAAGTTAATCCTGACCGGTGCATTCTATAAAAATTTATGATCAACTGTCAACTGTCCGAATATTTATGGGAGTCACTACTGCATATGTACATACAAAAAAAAACGATACCAGAATAAATTAGTTACTGAAACTTTCACGGTACGTTTAATTACGATCGGAGATATCATGTTGCAAGTTGTTCGTGGTGAAATAATACCGTTGACGGCAATTACTTGTAACCGCGAATGATTTGCAGGGTCTCGATAACAGAAAAATGACGATCATTTGTCTCGGAATTTTTTAACCGACTCCCACCGATTACAATCAAAGATCATTAATCGTATTAAAATTGGTATTTTCGTATTGGTATACGAAAATTATGTTACTATTTGATATTTATATCGTAATATTGCTGAAAACCAAAATATATTCGCAAATTTTAATACAGTAAGGCCTCTTTTGTGCGGTTCTGTTTTTGTGCGATTTGTTTTGTGCGGTCTTTTTTTGGACGGTTTTTTTTATGCGGTATATGAATTTCAACGGCATTGGCACCACTGCAATGTTTTCTATCAGTGTATATGTATGTATACATGCATCTTCGGAAATTTCGAACATAAAGAGCCGTAATAATGGGCCATGAAAGACTTCCAGAATTTATGCATTTTATTATATGTTGTGCTCTATAGAAATACAAAATATAGAAAAGACAAAACAGAAAAGAGAAAGAAGATCGGTCGGCCACTGACTTATATGGAAAAGGGTAGATCTACCCGATCGGTCGGCTAAACTTCTCCACGTATACAATGAAAAATTAAATGTTTTTAAAATGTTTTCATGTGAAATTTAATTATTTATATCGTTTGGATGCAGTTTCTCATGTATTTCCTAAATAATTGACGTATTTTCTAAGTGCGACTTTTTTTACGCGGTCCCTATCCACCGCATAAAAAAATTTTTTTTTAGTATGTTGTATAAAATTGTTTATTATTGCAAGTATTTATGAAATTTCTGAATTTTTTTGTACGATTTTTTTTATGCGGTCCCTATCCACCGCACAAAAAGAGGCCCTACTGTATTTATAATTCTAATTATTTGTTAGTTTTTATGTGTTTATTGATCGCGGAAAAGGCCAATGACATCGTTTTTATGTTAATTTATATCGTAATATTGCTGAAAACCAAAATATATTCGCAAATTTGAATATGTGTAGAATGTTTACTGGTCAACTGTATATAATTTCAGGTGGGATTCATGTAACCATAATTTCTCTGGATGAAAGCGGAACGCACTTGCGAAACGAGTCGAGCTGTCGAACGCGTCCGTTCACGTAGACGACGCCCTCGACGCCGGTTATCCGGTATCCTGAGATAACGTCCAGCAAGCTTGACTTTCCAGCACCCGAGGGACCCATAAGGGCGATCAGCTGCCGCGCTGGAAACCTTCCATTGATTTCGTGCAATATCTCCTTCTGACCTGTAACGAAACGCCAGCAAATCCGGATCATCTCGACGGCCGTGGAAATTGAAATTCGCGGTGGTTAAGGGGGGCGGGGGGTTAGGGTTTGCATTATCAAGAAATCGATTTTTTTCTTTGCTTTTTCTTATAGTTAATTATTTCGAGAGTATTGTCCCAAAATTTGAAGATAATCGGAGAAAAACTCTCGAAGTTATTGACCAGTTAGTCGTTATATTTTCGGTCGGCCGTTTGCCGCTCACGTCAGTGATTTTATAATAGTAGTGTGGGATACGAAAATCTGAAATACGGGATTGTAAAGTGTAAATGAAAAGCGTTTAGACTGAGTGTCGAAGCGATAAAAAAATTAAGGAAAAAACGGAGAAGTAAAGTACTCGGCGGAAAAGGAATTTATCTTCACTTTTGTAGAGTTAAATCTTTAAACGCGGTTTTCTCGAAACCATATTTTCAAAGTCGGTGATCACTGTCATTTAAAAAATAGTTCACCGATTCTTTTCAAACTTGGTAGATATCTTCTATATATTAAATACCTACCCCCAACGATGAGTATGATAATTTTTTTTACATTAAGGGGGTTTTCCAATCTCAAAATGACGGAAATTTTAGTGAAAAATCGTAATTTTTGCTTCAAACGACCAACAAAAATTTAAAAATGAAAAAGTAACAATTAGCGATCATTGGGGGGAGCATTTACTCATTTTTTAACTAAATGTTATTGTTATTTTGATTTCTGATACTTCTCTCCTGAGATACAGTGATCACCGCAAAACGCCTTTTTCCAAAGGTGTTCTCGAAAAAGCTCCATCACCGGCTTATTTGTTGATATTTTGCAATAAAAAAATTACAAAATGTTGTTGAAATAATACTATATAATGTGCAAAAGGTTCGAACAAATTTGCTTTATTCATACGTCTGATAAAAAATCGCAAAGAAAGTGTTTCTTTTTGCCCTGAAACCCTTATCCCCCCCTTAAGGGGAGGTTCTCATTACGACCGAACAAAAATTCGAAATTTTTTTTTCATTTTTTGATAGTAAATTATGTTTAGAATATATTCCCAAAACCGTTTGGTCGGATATAATTTTTTTTAAAAGTTATGGAATAAAAACTAGAACTCCTTTGTTGACTGAAAATTTGAAATCGCGTGGTAGTTTGAGCGGAGAATATCTTATTCTTGGATGAATCTGCACGAACAGTATAAACTTGAGGAGGGGCTAATGTATGGCCTTGGAATCGTTGATTAGCCACAGGGGATAATATTTAGACGTTAACACATATTCGTGGATCGAATCTTTAATCGTGTCTCCTGAAAAATCGTGTTTTTCAAACTGTTGCCCAAGATTACTCAAAAACTACTTGATAGATCGCCTTTCTGTTTGTTTTGTTTTGAAGTAGATTTGATTTATTGGAGCCCCTATTAGAATCAAGATGATATATGCATTATTTTGTTTTTTACAGTACTTTAAAGAGCGAAAAAAAGGTGAAAAAACGAAAAACAAAATTCAAATGTCCGCCATTTTTTTAATCTTCGACTTTCATTGATGATTCTAGTAGGGGCTCCAACTACACTCATATATTTCATAAAAATTCTTCCATTATTCATTTTTGATAACTTTTGTAGATGCTAGAGTGGGCAACAACCGACTACCTTTTCTTGACATCGTCATATTACAAGGCGTGTAAACAAATATTGTCACATTATTTTTCAATAAAAAAAATTCTTTTTTGTACCTTTTGATTCATTAAACAAGTGACGATAAGTTAGAGTTCTTCATTTATTTCCTTCAGTGAGAAAAAAATTCGAGAAAATGACTTTCTTTTGGGGCTCTCAGATGAGAACCTCCCCTTAAATAACATTCGAAGTAATGTCTCGAATTTCGCAGCAAGATTCTGTACATTTCGTGTTCGCTCGACGGGATCGTCAATGGACAGCGATTACGTAAGCGAATTGGAAAGCGTGAAAGATTGCGCATGCAGTTGTGTGGCGCTTTATCTCTCGCCGGATGCACCGCCGTCTTGGATAATCGTTGCACAAGGATGCAAGCGTGCACGCGCGTTGTATCACGCGGATAGATATTAATAATTCTTTACCGATTTTTTCTGCGTCTTTTTTTTTCTTTTTTTAACCGTCCGAATTGCGAACGGACAATGCGCGTGGGCTTTTCAAGGCGCAGTGAAATCGACGCGCGGCATCTCGAACCTTGAACGTTTCTGCATGCAGACGGTTTCACGTGCGAATATCTCGAAATGCGATATTTCGAAGATCAGAATATAATTAAAAGCTTGATAAAAATAAGAAAATTAAAGTTAAACATCGTTTTATCGCGTTTGTAATAAAAGAAACGTGGAACGTTAACGACGTTCGTTTTAACAGAAGTCGCGTCCTCCTCGACGATCGAAGGATAAAAAGTATTTAAAAAAGACAGACATAAACGAAATACAAAATCCATCGTATTATAGAAAGCGACTTTTTTAAATAATTTACAAAAAGACTCACCTTTCCTGAATCCCAAGGAAACGTTGTAGCTGATATTCTCAAATATAATGTCCACGGACTCGATGGTGTCCTTTTGTGCGAACCTCGATGGACTTTTAATCTCGTCGATCTTTTTGATCGATTCCTTTCCAACGAAGACCGAACACGCGGTGTTCGTTTCCTGGCCATTGCTCGCCTCGTGCATCAGCACCTCCATCGTACTGGTGTTAAAGAGATGTTAAGCGAGCAGGGCGATCACCATAGAGCGCAAGGGTCTGAAACCAAAGGGGACATTGATTGATTTTTTACGAATTAACAGATAGACAAACTTCTTCCAAAGGTTCAAGTTGTTCGAACAATTTCGATAACAACGTTTACGATTAAAATGAATTTTCAGGGATAATTTAACCAATTAAATGTGTTTAACGACTATATCCGTCATACGAAAATTAAACCAAGATATATTCGCCAATTTTAATATGTTTAGAATGTTTAGAGGTCAATGTAAATAATTTAAGATGGGATTTATGTATTCATAATTTCCTAACGTTATCATTTGATTTTCGCGAAACACCGCTGCACGTTCTGCAAAAAGATCGCCACATTTAACTGATTAAATAATTAATATCAATTCAGCTTTGTAACATTGGCAAATTTCTTACGAAATCTATGTATATTATTCCGAGTAATTATTCGTGTTACTTAATAATAACCGACTGGTTTGACGTAACAGGCGGTCAATAAACCGATCGTGATCGCGACTCAACAGAAAACCAGTTGGCCTTCTTTCATGTTATAAAGCGACAACAACGTTTACGGAGGAGTATAATCGATTCACTAGGATCCTACGCACGTGTGCATCTCTTCCGTGATTTATAAATTCGATTAATTGCCCGCGTACGCTATACAGGGTGTAACAAAAATTCTGGGACACTTTTACAGTATCGATAGTATGCACCAAAAGATGAAAAAAAAGTCTATAGTGTTTTGTCTAAAAAACACCCCCTATCGAGATACAACCCTTTTTGTAGAAAAATTTTAAAAAATCATATCTCCGAAATGGTACGTCGTAGAAGACCCGTTTTGATTGGAATATAACCGGAGAAGATCAAAGATAATAGAACAAAATATAATTGTTGCGATTATTGGTATTAACCCATTCGCTGCTAAGCCTAAATTATATGAAGTCATTCCCATTGCCATTTATAATTTGTTTACCAAAGTTAACAAATACATTTTATTTGTAGTATTTTTTCCAAGTTTTCTACATTCGTATAATTATGTTTGTGGTCACAAAAAATTTACTAATTCAATACCCTATATGTCATAACATATTGAAAGTAGGACGAGTATACTCGACTTGGTAGCGAATGGGTTAAGCAGCATTTATTTTTGTTTAATCCAAACAACGTCGATTACCTATATCGTAGCAGATTTGTAACAACTTGGGAAAAATTAAGAGCACTCACTAAACCTTCCTTTTCGTAGATAGTGATATTTTTTCCCGTAAACTTTAGTCTCTCCCGGTTATATTGCAATAAAAATCGGTCGTGTACGACGTACCATTTCGGAGATATGATTTTCAAAAAATTTTTTACAAAAGGGGTTGTATCTCGATAGGGGATTGTTTTTAGACAAACCTTTATAGACTTTTTTTTCATCTTTTGGTGTGTACTATCGATGCTGAAAAAGTGTCCCAGTATTTTTGTTACACCCTGTATACCCCTACGGAGAATGACACGTGCGGGAAAGTTGCGGTGGATTTATGCGACGTGTAATTCATTAAAGATCGAGAACAAAAAAAATGAACAGGATGATAAATTATATGATCGCATAAAGCGCAGTTTCGCATTCGTTAATCATTCTCCTACGTTACTCATTTTTCTGCATCGCACCGCAGTTCTATAATCTTTATTCCAAATCGTTACACGGTTCGTTAATTATTTGTTTACATCGCACTATGGTTCGTTAATTATATGCTCCCACGTGCCTACCCTGCGTGCTTCTCTCGACCACGTTTAAACTCCAATTGGCTCCGTGATCGATACGAATCGAGAAGTCGCGTGCGACCAGTTTGCGTTTGCTTTTGTACTTAGAACGCCGAGTAATATAGCAGCAAAGAAATATCGCCGACACGATTGTACACCGACGGCGAAACTATTTTTTAAACGATCAAAAGAAGACTGGCCGGTACCCAACGGTGAACTTAGATCGACCAATTTCTCGATACGAGTCCGATGGAAGGCCATCGTCGATCTGTGATTAGATTAGATTAATCCACGAACATAAAGGTTAGTGGACTTGGAACTTTCAGATTCATCTGAACGATCGAGTATCTGCGTCACTCGAATCGCGGCTCGGTGTAGTACTTCTGAGTGCTTTTTTCTGTGTTAGTTAAACGAGGCTGTATGTCTATCAGATATGTAATAAAAGACGATTAAAGTTAACATTAAATAATGACAAACTTGTGGTGACATATGCTATTCACAGACTGCGAGTATTTATGCAAATACATATTTTCGAACAAATATATCAATCGTTTTTTCTAATACAGGGTGGAGCAGAAGAAACGCATGTTTTTCACTATTGAATGACTGGGACACGGTTTGATAAAAATAATAAAAACAAGCATTCGGTGATAGATCTTTTAATGCAGTTTTGAAATATACATACTTTAATTAGGTTCGAAAAATAATGTCTTGGAGATGACGTCCTTCTTGCTGGATACAAATTTGGATCCTCTCCTGAAAGTTACGCACGGCACTCTCCAACATTTCATTCGGCACGGCTTCAATTTCCAGGCGAATGGAATTCTTCGGGTCATCGATTGTGCGAGGCTTGCTCATGTAGACTTTTGATTTTAAATATCCCCACAAAAAGAAGGGCCTCTTTCACTGGCCCCCTCGCTCACCCGATTTGTCGATATGCGACATCTTCTCCAAGAGGAAGGACGTCATCTCCAAGACATTATTTTTCGAACCTAATTAAAGTATGTATATTTCAAAACTGCATTAAAAAATCGATCACTTAATGCTTGTTTTTATTATTTTTATCAAACCGTGTCCCAGTCATTCAATAGTGAAAAACATGCGTTTCCTCTGCTCCACCCTGTACTTATATAAAATAAAAAAAAAAAAAACTTCCATAAAAACACATATTTCTTGTCTATCTTTCGATATATCTCCTAAAATAATATTTTCCCGCGCAAACGTTCGCGGCGTACTTATTAAACTTCAAGTTCGCGATGCTATAATTAACATAAAGTGTAATGAACTCGCTCGAACAAAGCTCTCCGCGATGATCTCGCCGTCGAAACGCAGAGTACAATGCACAGTGTTTCCAGAGCCTCGTTTTTCAACGGGATTATCAGATGTTCTCTCGAGACGCCGCAAAACGTCGAACAGGGCTAATATAATATAAAAGTTCCACTTGATACCGTAATACGCAAATAATTTTTTCCTTGAAATGACGTAGAGAAATAATTCTTTTAATCCATCGATTATTCGAGTAAACACGTTATCGTATCGTAATTAACATAGTTTTCCGTCGCATCTTTGTTCATCCAGTTCCGTGTGTTACGTCAACGAACGATATTCACTCCGATTCACGTGTAAAAACGAACCGTGGAATAATATAATAGAGTCGAGAAAAAAAAATGGAAAACAGAGGCTGCATTACATGAGTGGTATGTATGTATTCATGTACAATACATATACATATAAATATGCCGCAGGAACGCAGAAGATGAAAGATACCGAGAAATGTTTACCATGAAAGCGAGATAATATTGACAGAAGAACGCGAGTACAACGTCGTACCATGGAAATTAGCGGATACCGAAGAAGGCTCGTTACGAAAAGTCGGTCTACATATTTTATTTCTCAATTACAACGCCGAGTGGGAAAGGTCGGGGGAAATCCTGTGGTCGGACAGGAAATAATTAATTTCACTATGTCAATTCTAATTGCACGTCACCGGACCTCTAATTTCGTTTCATCTGGTCGAAATTTCTTTGCTATCGCGTGCGGATAGAGTTCATATTTCTTTTTTTTTTCTCCCTTCATTCGTTGCAATTAATCTCGCATTCGGACAGTTTGAACGCATTCCTACGGTCAGAATCTCGCAATTGCAATTATTAAACGCTGCAGTTTTTGCGATACTCTTCTGGTTTTGCAACGCGGTTCGGAAATGAAAGCGGTACAGCGAGAACAATATTATCGTGATTGATTTTAAAGGCGGGACAAGCTGCGCAACGACGAAACAGCTGTCCGGACGAACGATCGACGATCGAGATCGAGCGGAGTGTCGAGTAACACGGCCGTATCATATGCGAACCCACTCGTTCATCTTGGAGCATCGCTTTCGTCCCCTCGATGCGAACCTCGAAGCGAAAGAGCTAATTCGATAACGACGAGAGTTATATTATTAACGGCTCGCTGAACGATTACGGAAATTTCACAGAAGAATAGCGTCGCAAGACGGAGATTACGTTATCCGTTACGGGAAACGAACTTTTAAATTGCGTTTATTTTGGAGAATGATTATCTGGGTGAAAGACACCAGGAAAACTGTCGTTAAAGATACACCCGAGAATTATCAATAATCTTCGTATTTTATCGTGTAAAATTAATTGTATATGTTTTTTCAGTATTGATCAATTTTATAATTAGACATGGGGATAATAAATGAGAGGATTTAGTCCGATTCCATGAACAATGAGGAAAAATAACAGAAAAGTGGAATTTATAGATCTGTTTTGTCGAGATATTATTTTTGGACAAAAGTTATTATTGCGATAAGAATTAAAGTGGAAACGAGGATAAACGATAGTGTTGTGTTATTTGAAAAATCGATTTCCCGGTAGCGAATATTTTCAAGCCGACGGAATATGCTTTGTTTTAATAAATTGATAAGATACAGTGTTTAATTATGATAATTGGCACGTACTTAAGGCTAGGTTGAAAAATATTCACATGCCTATTGTTACTAATTATAATGGCAGAACCGCTTTGTATGTGGACAGTATGAACTTTGATAATTGATACCCAGGCTATGAAACACGCGTACGTGTCTCATCGTTAAGAGAACATTAACGACATTGAAACAGTTGATTGTGGAGCAAACTTCCTCAAAGAGAACAAAGTGGCCTATCTGTACGCCCGATAACCGTAATCTTGTTTATGGAATTAAATGACGATCATTGTTTCCGAAGCAAGCCGAATCGCTATGTTCGTCCATTTGGAAATTCGTCACTATTCCAATATATTCGAAATTTCGACGTCTGATATAATAATCTTCGGTATTTGCAATTGAAAAGTTTCTACGAGTTGAAATTTCTGTGACTTAACATTTCTACGTGCCGATTATTTTTTCGTTCCGAAAGTAGCTGCGTTTTAAAATATTCACATGGTAAATATTTCTGTGCCTTGAAATTTGTACGCATCAATATTACGAGAATTCGAAATTTCGGCTTCTTAAAATTTCTATCGTGGCGAAAACAGCTGTGCTGAATGTGTTCAGAAGAATAAGATTTGTACACAAGTCTGGGACATTGAATAATGTAAAGTCGTACAACAATTTATGACTGTCATCAAACGATCGTTTCCTTAATCATCCGCGCTCGAACCTAAACCGAATAACATACCGTGTCACGGACAACTAGTCGTCATTTGTAGTTAGCACCCTTCGTGTGAACACTAATGAGTCTTAAATTATTCCATCGACGCACAATAGATATTGGCAAAATTGGTCTGGATAAAATAATACCTTGCTATCACGTATAAAATTATTTCCTTTAAATCGTGAAAATGGAAAATTACTACAATTACGCTTCAAATTTGATGCAAATAAATTTTCTATAGGAAGCTAAAAATAAATATCGCATATATCATTCTTCGTTTCTTAATGAATTTTTTCTGAGACACTTTAACAACATAATTGGTCTGGATAAAATAATACCTTGCTATCACCTATAAAATTATTTCCTTTAAATATAATTATTAATTAATTTACTCTGGCCTTGGTAACGATCTAAAAAGGTTTCCAGAGGCCAGAGTAAATTAATTAATAATTATGTTTAAGAACGATCGTTGAAATTAAAGAGTTTAGTATTTCCTTTAAATCGTGGAAAAGGAAAATTACAAGAATTACGCTTCAAATTTGATGCAAATAAATTTTCTATAGGAAGCTAAAAATAAATATCACATATATCATTGTTCGTTTCTCAATCAATTTTTTCTGAGACATTGTAACAACATTCCAACGATGAAAAATACGTATCGTCTTATCTCGTGTCGTTACCTATCACGTGGGAAAAAAATACGTATTTGATATACGATTTATAAACGCGACAAATCTAATTCGACGTTACACCCGATCACACAGTGTTTTGTTCGAAAAGTGAAAGTGAATCATCGAGAAATTCATATGTTGTGGGAACAAAGAAACGGTTCTCTGCCTTATGGGGTCAGTAGACCTAATATTACCAGTTTAAATTTCAACTCGTCCACATATACGTATGTATGGACACTAAACGACTACTAAACTGAGAAAGTGTCGTTTGTTATCTTTATATCATCCTACATGACTCTATGTAATAAACACGATACTTTTGTACAACCTATTAAAGCATTCAAAAAAGAAAGAAAAAAAACAAGAAAAGAAATATATTTCGTCCATAAACTGTCTCTAAATTCCCGTTAGTTCACTTGCTTCTATCTATATTGATTTATTAAAATTTAAAAATTCGCTCGAATAAAAATTGCTCCTGCCAGACGCAAAAGACTCTGTTTTCCGAGAATACGTCGCGCATTTCCAATCGGTGTTTTTCGCCACGGCGTTTTGCACAACGTGGTTGCGTGTCGCACTTTCGCCAGGATCATCTGGAGCCCGATGACAACTCGGACATGGCGTAACGATAACATTATAATAAATCTTCGTGATTCACGGGCGAAAAGCGTACGCGTATTAAGATCGTACAAGATACGCCTGCAGTAACAGACTTTTTCGAAAACAATCCTGTTATTGCGTGATCGTTACGTATGGACAGTGACGAAAAAACCATCGCGAAGAACCAGGCTTAACTTAGAAACAAACTTTCGCGGCTTGGGAAAGAAAAAAAAAATACTAATCGCGGTCGAATTCGAGTATTTCGCATAATACATGAAATACCCGAACTACTCACGTATTATTTTATCCCGACCTATTTCATTATCTACGGCTATTCGTCATGGCAAACATTTTTTCAGTTTTTCGTCCGACTTTTGTACCCTGCATTTTCAGATAGTGCACAACTATTTCCGGATGATGACACTCGTCGTTAACACTAGATTTACAAACCGAGCCAATTTGACTCATTCAAAATTTGATTACTATATATATATATAAAACTTTAATATTATTTTCGAAATACGTATACGTTGGTTTTTAGTTAAGTAATGAAACATATGTAAATGTTAATTCACATTTAGTAAATTATATTAGTATATTAGTAAAGTATACTTCAGTAAAAGTAGGTATACAGGGTGTAACATATCATCGGGGACATTTTTTCAGAATCGATAGTACGCACCAAAAGGTGTAAAAAGGACCGAGAAAGTTAGGTCCGAAAATCATCCCCTAACGAGTTGCAACCCCATTTGTAAAAAATTTTTTAAAAATCATATCTCCGAAATGGTACGTCGTAGAAGACCCGTTTTGATTGCAATATAACCGGAAAAGATCAAAGATAATAGAACAAAATATAATAGCTGCGATTATTGCTCTTAAATAGCATTTATTTTAGTTTAATCCAAACAACGTCGATTACCTATATCGTAGATTGTAACAACTTGGGAAACATTAAGGGCATTCACTAAATCTTCCTTTGTATAGATAGCGATATTTTTTTCGTAAACTTTGATCTCTTCCGGTTATATTGCAATCAAAATCGGTCCTCTACGACGTACCATTTCGGAGATATGATTTTTTTTTAAATTTTTACAAAATGGGTTGTATCTCGATAGGGGGTGGGTTTTAGACAAAACTTTATAGACTTTTTTTCATCTTTTGGTGCGTACTATAGATACTGAAAAAAGGTCCCCGATGATATGTTACACCCTGTATAATCAACATCCGTAAATCTAGTGTTAAACCTAAAACATCCGATGGAGTTCGAACCCTGCACGGTTTATTCATTGTATTTTATATTCGAGTAATAAATTAACTTCTTTTAATTCGTAAATGGCACAACGTGAAAGAGTAGGTAGTTATTAAAGCGACAATTATAAGGAGCATTTAGGTAGCTTGAGAAAAGGTAATTACAGTATTACCATAGACATGGTAATGAGCTGCATGCAATAGGATAGGTCTATAAAATTAATAATCGACTACCGACTTATATTGTCAATGATTTTAATGAATCTGATGATTTTCTTGGCAGATTTTATGGTCACGTAAAAAAGTTACACCGTTATTATTTATCATGTGTAACTTATTATAATTTTCTGTTACTTATGATACTCTATAATTACATCCTCTTCCTTTTTTATTATTAATATTTTTATTATTATTCCTTTTTTATTATGTCTTATCGCATATTGCATGTTGTTATTTCTGGAAAATGGCACATCATTGTCGTCATTAAATTGTTTATAACGACAATTAAAATATTATTGGATAACACGTGCATACGTCTCTAACCACGCAATGTGGTTAAATTATATATTCGCTAACGTGCAATGAATGCGTTACGAAGCAGTCTTCCTCGTCTTATCTTTTTTAAGCAAAAAACTTGGGTTACATAGGCTAACAATAAAATTCCATAGGGTTTACAAATTGGACTTTTTTTTCACAACACCTTTATGGCTCGATGTTGTATTTTTAATGAAAATTGGTATTATTATTAATTAATTTACTCCGGCCTCTGTACCGATGTAAAACTTTAAGTTTTTAAGTTTTAAAATTGGTATTAAATACTAACAACATAGGTGTTACTAGCCGATGACTATCTTCAACGATATTTATTAGTCCAAGCTTATTCTTTGCAAGGAATGATATACATATAAAAAAGAAAATTAATTTGAAAGTATAAGTCTCAATCAATAGAAACATAACATACCTACCGCGTAAATAAAAAATCCTGCGATTACACATTCATAAATAAACAATTCTCCCATTACTCTTAAAAAAATCGCTAATAAAATGCAAGTTTTTCAGGTCAGAAAACTACGTAATAATAGAGCAAAAAACCTGAGAATGAAACAACAGAATTCCAGCGAATTGTCTGTACACGTTAAGTCGATTTAATTACCTTCATTTTATGCAACGGATGCAGTAATATCACGTAAGTAATTGAACACACGTTGTTTTCCACTTCTTGCTCCATTCGTTATGCGTAACTCTGATCACTTCTAAACACCTAATACTCACATTCACTGACAAACTTATGAACTAGAATAAAATTTTAATATACTGTTAACTAACGTCGAAAAATTTGTTTACATTTGAAAAGTCTTCATCTATATTTCGCCATTTTTGTTGAACAGTTTGTAATTTTCTATTCAGTTTCTTTATGAATCACCTACAGATCAGCTAATATTCTTTTCGAGAAATAGCGAAATAAAAACACACGATTTTGTAAGGACAATTGATTTTAATAAAGAAAACATTGAGCATGATAGGTGCAAGTATCAAGGAAATTATGACGTTAGATACGAACTTGTTAATGTACTGTGGTCGTTTCTGCCAAATATAAATTAATTTACTGCCACAAAAGTATAACGCATTTTTATTTGTGTTATATTTCACTCCACGATCGATTCCAATGATTTACAGCAAACGTAAGTGATCATATAACGAACCGCAAGAATGTATTGGGCATGTCGTAAAAGCGTTGCACGAATGTAAATTAACTTCTGCGTGAAACGTACTACATGTTGGTCAGTAAGTTATGAGACACATACAAACTCGGATTAACCGCCACTTAATTTTTACCTGGCGAAATTTCACATTTTTGTATTTTCCGATTATGAAAATTCTGGGGTTCACAAATTTTAACGAATTAGATATTTTATGGAGACTCTACGCTACGAAATTTCTAGCCCCTAGAAACTTTACACTGTGAAATTTATATGGGGTAAAAAACTTCCGTTTGTTGGTATTTTCATGCTTTGAAAAATCGGACCATTCAAAATTTTAATGAATTAGAAGTTTCAAAGGACCGAAAGTTTTCAAATTTTTACTGTGTGGAAATTTCAACGAATTAAAATTTCTACCACGTGGAAATTTCAACGAATCAAAATTTCTTCAGCTTGGAAATTTTAACGAATCAAAATTTCTACACCTTGGAAATTTCAACGAATCAAAATTTCTTCAGCTTGGAAATTTTAACGAATCAAAATTTCTACCGCTTGAAAATTTCAACGAATCAAAATTTCTACACCTTGGAAATTTCAAGGAATAAAAATTTCTACCGATTGGCAATTTCAACGAATCAAAATTTCTACCGCTTGGAAATTTCAAGGAATAAAAATTTCTACCGATTGGAAATTTCAACGAATCAAAATTTCTGTCGCTTGGAAATTTTACGCTTTTAAATTCTGCTTCCCACGATTTGTGGAAGACACTGTACGTGAAGTGTAACAGTCTGAAACACGTTCTCCCAGTTTAATAAGAGTCTGTACACCGAAACGACTCATGGGTTGAAAGTGAAGTGAAAGCAATGTTTATCTACCCGAGCTCTCTTAGAATGGGATCTCTGTACTCTCATTACCGGAAGGTTGTCCCGTACACTGTATTTAATACGAAATCGAGAGCCAAACTAAGGAACTTGGGCAACGAATATCTTTTACATAAATAGTAACTAAAAAGTACTATCGTAAACAATTATTCACGAGATGAAGTATAATTTATGACTCTTCTGAAAAAGATTAATGATTTTATGATTATAAACACAAAATTACAAACTTCTTCAATAAATATCAATTTCAGAAAAATAATACATTTCGCTGAATTATTCATTAGCCTTTTAATATATTTATATTCTAATTTTTCTCCTTTTTTTCCTACAAAAATTCAAATTCCTGAAAGTTATACTATGTAACATAAACGAGTAGGATTTGAAAAGTAGGATTTGAAAAATTCGAATAAGAAAATGTCAACTATTCAATGCGAACGATCTTTCTACCCCGTACTAAGGTCCTTCGAATGGTTCGACAAATAAGATACCTTCGAACGGGAGATAATCTGATTTAGTAACGGTAAATTTCTTCGAAGTCACATCCATATCGAATACATACAGAGAAGTCGAAGCGGCATGTTACGTAATGGGTTAAAAGCGAAAAACTTTCGTAAATATCATAACCCTTGCAGGTTACAGCGAAGTTAAAAGTCAGATCACAATGTTAAAACATACAGCATTAGACTACATGGAAAGCATTTCCGTAATTCGATGTCAGTGTGTGAAGAAATCATTCGTCTGTTATCAGAGAAACTGAGAGGCTAGCTCCGGGTTATACGGTTTTCAATCCGTCAGTTAACGTTCTCGGGTAAAATACCATGCTCTGTGTCACTATCGTAGTCCATGCTTGACAGTCGATATCAGTAATGTTAATAACTCTTAATAAAAACTGAAGAAAACCGGTAGAACGCGTAACACGTAATCCGTGACAATTACGGTTCTACGTACTTAATTATTGTTTAACAGCGCGACGAAAAAAAGGAACGTATCAAAACAAGCTTAGTAGCTTTGCATAAAATGCATGGAAATGTATACGGTGATATACGTCAAAATACGATAACAAAAGTTCGCTTCGTAGAAAAAGTGTTCATTACGTTATTATGAGAAGTTATATCATCGGCGTAAAAAGCCGGTTAAAACGGAAGGAACAATTAATTATGTATCGACAGCGTTTAACAAAGTGTCGGTCACTTTTTGCAGGATCAATATTACATATCACAAGGTGACAAAGCACTGATGTAAACTTACAATTAGCCGCAATCCAACCCCTATCGAGATATTGGGGTTTATGATCGCTTAAAGGGCCAAATAAAATTGTTTTCTTTTGAATATTATATTTTAGCGACCGTTAAAATTAAAAAAAAACAAAAATTTGGTTTGATATTATATCTTCGATATGGTAGATCAATAGAGAACCGATTTTAGTTTTTTAGAAGAGAGATCGTTTATAAAAAAAATAGATGTACATCTGAAAAGGCAGACTTGACGAATGCCCTTAATTTTTCTCAAATAACTATAAACAAACTGTGACATAAGCAATCGATAGTCTTTAGAAAAATACAAATAATTACTAGTTAACAGTAGCAATCGCGGTAATTATATTTTTCCTTAATTAATCTTTTCTAAAGATTCGAAATGTACTTAGAGTGAAAAAAAATGTTCTAAAAATTGACTTACACCACTTGTGCATTAAAGGCTCGATTATTGGACAAATACCCTATAAGATAAGCACATTTTAAGGACGTTTAGTTTGGGTTGGGATTAGTCATAGTACCTTGTTTCGACAATAGTATTAGCCAGCTTTGACCGACCATTAAGTTATACACTTTCCCTTCCAGATTCATTCTCCCTCAAAGTTAATTCACGGATCCATCTTGCATTCATTTCAAAATCGTCTTCTAAAACTATATAAATTTGTATAATTGTATATAATTCCCCCAATTATTGGTCCCCTCCAAATTAAAAATGATTTTAAAAGGAAAATTTGTGCCACATCTTTTCAAATTAAAACAATTAATTTATAACATTGTGATAATCTTAATTCTAATATACAGATACGTACATACATTTTCTAAAATAGGTTTTAGAATACATTCGAATCACTAACTGTAAAGTACATGTGTCAAACGATCAGAAGCATGAACTCTAGTGTTCACAATCGAATAATCTCTTCAGGAAAGCTGTATAAAGGAAGCTTTATAAGATAAATAATAAAGCTGCTGTTACTCATTCCGATATCCAGAATGGAACAGCATCTACGGATAATCCTCGCCCATAAACTACAATTCAGAAAAATCAGGCTGACAGGTAATTAAAACCGATGGAAATTAGAAGTAGTAAAGAAAGACTATTTATGACAAATGACCTAACCCTTCAATAATACTTTACCTCGCTATCAAACAAAAAGCAATTCTAATTATTCGCGCTACAGATTAGATACCGCGTAGCATCAGAGTATTTTTTTACCGATGTCGATAACGAAAAAAGGAAAGACAATAATCGATGGGATGATTTCTTTTCAATTTTGATCCACGACTCCGGCGTTTCTTCGACGGAACTGTCCTCGCGTCAGATCGAAACTATCTAATCGAATTTATTATCCGATACGTCATCGATGACGATGTTTCGTAACCGCGAAAAACAGATCGAACATTGTACGCGTTCCGGCAGATTTTTCCTACCGATTTAGATTGCGTCCCCTTTAACTGCCTCAGATAACGGAGTGATTAATAACAATGCGTATAATGAGCGCAAAGTTCAATCGGTCGGTTTTTACGAAACGTGTCGCGCGAGGAATGTAAATTGCGTGCGTTAGAACCCCGTCACGAGTTAACAAGTGCATAACAAATTGTCGATCATTCCGTTGTTAGAGCAACGAATGCGTTTGTTAATTAACACTAGAACTACCAAGGGGATCAAAATGACCGGTTCCGCATTTTTTCTAAGAATCGCTTAAGTTTCTAACACTGCGATTTCCAATATTCTTCATAACCATTATAACGATAATTTTATCGATCGTAAATATAATACTATGCATACAGACCTTAACTGGCTATATAACGATCATTTGAAAAAACAAAAATGATATGAAACTGATTTACTTACTTATCATCCATAACAAGGCATAATGTTTAATTGTAATATTTTCCAACGTTTCGGTCAATGTGGTGACCCTCCTCAGGGAAAAATTAACTATTATTTCCCTTGATAAAACAAAATAAATGATTATTTGATTATAATGAAACAAAAATAGGGTAATAATATTATTGAAAAACCACGACAATGTTCTATTATTTCTAACAATAACCAAACCAAAAACAATGAACTACTTACTTGTTATGGATGAAAAGATTGTTAATCCCGTAAAGGGAACTTCATAACGATGTTTCTCTATGCAAATAATTAAATCGATCAATTTACTATCCCCCTTGATTTCTTTGTTTCAAACATATTTATCCAATGCTTCTAAATATACTGAATTAATCCTCGGTAGTTCTAGTGTTAAAGGCTTTGTCATCGTGGATAATCCACCGATTATCACGTTTCATAAGATTCGCACCTTCGATCGAAGAAACGTATAATAAAAATAATATCGTAGAGTCACCATCCACGTGAATCACGATTTTTTTTTCAACACACACACGTATATTCTCATGGATTCGAAAAACTTGTCGATACGGACGCACTTTTACGCAACACGTTCATTCCGTAGCGATTTTGTAATCGAGTAGCCGGTCTTTCAGAATTCGTACGCGAAATTTCGCCGATTTGACGTTCCGTTAAAACATCGAAACGTGACAGTTCCAGGTGTGAGTTCTATGGGGAATTCCACGTAGATTAGAACGTCATAGGTCATAAATTAAACTCTCTCTAACTAGCCTTAACACTCACTCCAAGATGCAATCGATGATCTTAAAAAAAAATTGATAAAAATGACCCTGATAGAAAATTCACAAAGATGACCATGACACAAAAGTTTGATTTGTCAAAACTAGTTACAAATTCAGAAACAAATATTTTTCGTATTAATAAAAACATAGATCTTCATGTTTCGCTTGGACATCCTGTATACTTCTGCATTAACACTATTTCTACCAAGAGGTGTCAAAAGACACCATTCAAATTTTAACTTAAAATCATTCGTTAAGTTGAATCATTTCTCCACAATTAATTTATTGACTTTTTATACAATAGTTGTTAAATTATCTACATTTAACTGGTAATTTGAAATCCTAACAGTTTTGGCAAATATTTGCATTTAAACGATAAGGTTTCAAAAGTCACCTTTTGGTCGAAATAGGTATACACATAATCGTGGTAGAAATAGTGTTAATTTCGCATAGTCACGATTCCGCTCTATGGTGAACGCCTCTCGTGGACTTCCTTGAACGGCGTTGCAAAGTGGGACAATACCTATGGGACATATTTCCCGGCGTTACACACTTTCCGCAGTGAAAGTAGTCTCCAATTCATGATTCTCTGACTGGATCACTTCCGACCGGAACAAATGTTCCCTTCGTTCCATTTCCGGTTTCGTTTTCTGTGATCTATGACTAGAAATGTGTCACATCTTCCAGGTGGGTCCGTTTTCAGGCAGTCTGTGCCACGTTCAGATAATACCGGGAGCCTAATCACCCACTATAACGTTATCAATTGGTCGCCGCAGTGAAACACGGAGAAATGTTGAAACTTTTCCATGTTTTTTCACTCCATTTCAGTTCAGAATCCCTCGTCCAGGAATTGTCGAACGCATTTAAAATCGCTGTTATCTCGCGACATTTTTCCGAGTTGTGTCACAATCGTGTGGTGTTTCAACGCTGGAAGATGAGAAACAAAAGAAACTCGGTGAAACGATTCGCTTCAGCCTGCTAAACGCACCGACGCGTTTCACCGTGGTAATTTTCAGAAACACGTGAAATGCAAAACGAGCAACGGTGGTGGAGTTCGATGTAGCCACGGGATGCACTCCGTGGATTCGCGTGCGAGAAACGCTAATCGGCCAGCGATTTATCACTTTTTCCAGAAAAATGACAAACACGATAACTCGAGGAAGAACTGCGGCCCGTTTGACTCGAGGCGTTTAAGCTCGAGTAGAGAATATCGGCTTTCCAATGATTTACGATTGAGCAACGAGTTTCTTCGAGAGGCGATAATATTTGTCACACAATTAAATGAAGAAATCGATCTGATGGAAGAGTCGCAAGATTGACACGTACAAGCGTGACAATCTAATTCGAAATATAAATAGCTAACCAAAAAACCGACCTTGTTGCCGTAATTCGATGATAAGTCTTAGACGACAGTTAGGATTAATTAATGTTCTTATAATGACGTAAGGAAAAACCGGTGCAACTTTGTGTCTTCATCATTTCCGACTACAGATACCGCTATGACTATGTAATTATAATGCTGTTTACAAAACTGTAGTATAGATACTTTTTATCGAAAGATTCTCAAAGCAAAATACGATTTATGGTAAGCGTTATACCGTAAACGTGATATGTACATTCATTCACAAATTGACACTGAACTTAGTTTTAATAATTAATAAATAATTAATTATCCCGAATATAGACGGTAATTTTATTATACTTCCTGCTACTATGTTAATAAAATTGATTAAGATAAGAATTTTATTTCTTACGATAATAAAGTATCGTCCTGTTATATCGTAAAGATAAATATACATGTATTTTCAAACCGCAAAGCCAAATCGTGTATCGTTCTCAGTATTTAAAATTCAATCTTCGAAAAAGTGATGCAACCCGCAGTATCCTTTTAATACCCAAATTCCGCAACGTCACGAATCAAAGTACAAGAGGTGTGGAAAAATTGTCGAAGTGATCTAAAGACTTTTATTTCAACAGTGTACTTTGCCTCCTGATGCGATCCGATAAAATTCTTGAGGTACCATGCCTGGAAACAGGCAACTTTATCGAATTACTTTTGTCTTATCAGAAAAAAAAGAAGCGATCAATTATTGTGTAATAGATACAGAATTAATTAAAATACTTATCGGAAAATCGTGAAAAATCTCGAGCAGATTACAACTTCTACGAATTTCTGTCACATTTTCTATTTATATGAAACCACCGGATTCCTGTAAATTCCCGTTCGATTTTACCAAGAAATTTTCATTCTTAAAATACAGAATCCCCATAAACTCGGTTTTCCACGCGGGATATCGATCAATGCAGAAAACTCTGTGGTATCAGATTCCCGTTAGTTAACCCATTCGCTACCAAGCCTAAATTATATGAAGTCATTCCCATTGCCATTTATAATTTGAGTGGTATTGTTTACCAAAGTTAACAAATAAATTTTATTTGTAGTATTTTTTTCAAGTTTTCTACATTTGTATAATTATGTTTGTGGTCACAAAAAATTTGCTAATTCAATACCCCATATGTCATAACATATTTAAAGTAGGACGAGTATACTCGTCTTGGCAGCGAATGGGTTAAATCACAGCAAATACGACCAAGAAGATGCCGATAATTGTTGTTCTTCCGGTTCAAATTACAAGAACTCACGAGGCAACGAAATCTTTCGCGTACGAGTGCTCTAAATTGTTTATCAGCATTATTGTTAACCATCTTCGCGCGGACTTTGAAACTAAGTACAAGAAAACACACATTCATTGTCCGCCTGGCTTTGAACTACCGTTCATGACTCATTTGAAATCTTTGATTGCTTTCCTATTGCTCTGATGAGATACTACCGATATTCGCAGGAACTTTGTCGTTTAATTATATATGATCAAATTGATTCGTAGTTCTACTCGAATATTAAACGAATCACACGTTTCCTTATCTCTTGTCTTTGACGCGTTAACCTTCGTCACAAAGATACAATGCACTCTCCACAGGAATAAATTCATACTTGTTTGATGTATTTCAGGGAAACCAGATACGTTATATGTAGGTACTGACAGACAGGTCTGCGAAATTCATTATTTTCAAGTTTTTTCACCACTCGTTTCGATGCATAAATTGTGGTCACATAAATGACTCTAATTAGCATACTTTAGACGTAAACATCTAATTCCAATTAACACAGCAAACTAGCAAAGCCTATATGTGGATACATCTGTTCATTGTTACACGTTAAACAATAATATTCATTTTAATTGATTGCTAGCAAGCAATAGAAAAAAAAAGAGATGTTTATTCGACACGAAGGATTAAACAGCAAATGTTTATGCAAATATGAGATTTTTATGCACATAGAATAAATATTTGTTTCTTACATGTTTAAGTTCGTTACAGATGGAAAATACTTGTCTTCCTGCAACGATTTCTTACAAATTGTTGAGATAAGTCTACAAAGACAGTGTCAGATTTCTACAGTAAATGGGGATCCACTGTTTTTCCATAGTGAACATCGTTTCGATGGATGTATGTAACCGGTATCGCATATTCAAAATGCGGAAAAAAAACAGTTTTGTCGCGCTTTCATTCGTACGTTCCGAGAGCAGACACTTCGACGTGTCGTGTGAAATTGAAATCGTTACGTATGGTTAAATATTCCGAGATTCGTTTCGTTTGGAAAACGAAAGGGACGAGAAACTGTCTCTCCGATGATTATGCAATTTTTTTTTCCGCAAAAGCGAAAAACGCGATACACAAAAGAAAAAAGAGATGCCCGGCGTACATATTAACGGCGCTATAAATAAACGAACGCTTCGAAAATGCTTCGGAAAGTTTTCGCGGTGATAATGTTACTCTGCGCAACACGAATTAATAATTCAGAATTAATTACTTCGTAGAAGTATTATTGCGAAATAAACCAATCGATTGCACGTATAAAAAAAATACTCGAATTAATAAAAAAAAGTGTAATCCTCCACCGCACAACAAGACGACGTGAATCTGTAAAAGGCGTAATCAGAAATTGAGGGTAAAATTTCTAATCTATCCAAAACATTCGTCCGATCTAGCACCCTCGGGTTACCATTTCTTTCAACGGAAATAAAACAGCTCCCAATGATAATGACATCCTTTCGGTTACCGTAAAATACACCTGTCACGTTTTTTTATCGAAAACGACGGAAAGTTCCTGGGAAGATGGAATTATGCACCTATCAACGGGATCATAAAAAATCGTAGATCAAAAATTAGTAAAACGTTATTTACCAAAGTTTCATATTATTAATTCAAAAAATCCAAAAAAAAAGAAGTACTATTCTAAAAAACAACTCCAACACAATTTATTAACCAACCCAGTATTAAATACTAGGAAATCACATAGTCCAGGAAAATTATTATAGTACACAGGATACAGGACACACTAACCTTCCACAAGCCAGCAGAACGTTACAGTATCCTTTTGCCAAATATTGTTCACTTATTGTGCCGCGAACATTATCACTTGACAAAATAAGACGAGATGCGACACACGCGGTTACAGAGCCGATCGAACACTGGACGCGGATACGCGTGTTCTCCCTTTTCATCCTCCCCCTATCGCGCTTCGCTCCCCCCTCGATACGACGGTATCCTGCCTGCCCCACCCCCCTCTTTTCTCTATTCCATGGTAAGTGGACTAGCCGGTTCTTTTGTTCCTAGTCTCTGTCTTCGAAGGGTGCAACTGCGTTCTTTCATACTTGTGCCCATAATTATGAAAGTGGTCTAAGTCGATATTTCAAAAAAGATTAAAGTCTTGATAATTTGTTAATAAATGTTTCAAAACCTTTAAAAAACGTAATATCCAAAATTTTTTAAAAAATTAATTTAGACCACTCATAATTATGGGCACATTTGTGATAAGGGATCTGTGGTGAGTTAATAGGGGGTACGTCACCCTTTTTGGCTGCAATTTCGAATCGCGAATCGTTTAAACTTTAACACTACACGTACCTACTGACAGTTTGTGTATATATTCTTATCGAATCCGTAAACATGATAACTTTTACAATTGTGCACGTAATTATGAAAGTGGTCTAAGTCAATTTTTTTAAAAATTTGGATATTACGTTTTTTAAAGGTTTGGAAACATTTATTAACAAATTATTAAAAGAAAGTGGTCTAAGTCAATTTTCTAAAACATTTGGATATTACGTTTTTTAAAGGTTTTGAAACATTTATTAACAAATTATTAAAAGAAAGTGGTCTAAGTCAATTTTTTAAAACATTTGGATATTACGTTTTTTAAAGGTTTTGAAACATTTATTAACAAATTATTAAAACTTTCATTTTGTTTGAAATATTGACTTAGACCACTTTCATAATTATGGGCACAATTGATTTCACGTAATAGTTAATTTGTCGTAAAGAACAGTATTTTCTTTATATCGATTAAACAAATTAAGGTTGAAAGTTATAACGTTATATGCAGGTATTAGGTTGGTGCATATGAAATGTCGAATTTCTTTTACTCGCGAACGTTTGTCTCACTGTTTTCGTTATGCTTTCGTTTTTAGTATAACCTCGTTTATAGTTGCATTGTCCATTGTTAAAGTCACATTTCAACAAAAGAAATTTTCTCGAAAGTGTTCCCTATTGCTAATTATTTTGAATTTTGTACCAATATGAATTCGGTGGATATTCGGGTAATTTTTTTGTACGAGTACAAACTTTGCAGTAATGCTGCAAAAGCTGCACGCAACATAAACCAAGTGTTTGGGGACAATACAGTGAACGATCGAAAAGTGCAATGTTGGTTTGAAAAATTTCGATCCGGTGATTTTTCATTAGAAAATAAACCGCGTGGAAGGCCGAAAACGACTGTGAAAAATGATGAGCTGAAGACATTGGTGGAAGCGAATCCAGCTGTTTCCACAAGGGAACTTGCTACCAAGATGAAAGTTGACCGCACGAAATGCATCAAAAATTGAAAATTCTACGCCCAGCCCTCGTTAATCGGCATGGCCCACTACTCCTCCATGACAATGTTCGGCCGCATACATCGCATAAAACAATTGCGAAATTAAATGAATTAAAATATGAAGTTTTGCGGCACCCACCCTATTCACCGGACCTTTCACCAACTGATTATCATTTTTTTAAACATTTAGACCTGATTTTACGGACGAAACAATATCACAATGAGGACAGTTTAAATAATTCGATTTCGGAGTTTATTAATTCTAAGGACCAAATTTTTTTTAAGACAGGCATCTATGCTTTAAAGTCTCGTTGGGAAAAGTGTATTGAAGTGAATGGAGCATATTTTGATTAAATAAACAGCTTTTAAAAAAAGATATGCAGGTTTATATGTTCATTTAAAAATCCGACATTTCATATGCACCAACCTAATATTTTAACACTAGAACTACCAAGGATTAATTCGGTCTATCTAAAAACAATAGATAAATTTATTTGGGGTAAGGGAATGAGGAAAGAGAGTAAATTGATCGATTTAATTCGATACATAGAGGAATATTGTTGTGAAGAATTTTAGAAAACGCACTGTTATAAATTTCAGTGCGTTTTATAAGAAATTAGGAACCAGTCATTTTGACTGCCTTGGTAATTCTAGTGTTAATGAAAACTTTCAAACAGGTCATTTGACCCACCTCGGTAGCTTTAGCGTTAAAGGGTGAATGTATCAAAACGTAGAAGAATCCTCAGACAGAGACTTCCGGGGGAAAACATTTCAAAATGTCGAACAAATTTCGAAACGCCGGGAAGACACGACGCACAGAAATGTCCGAGTGTAAACACGTCGGATCGCAGAAATGTTCATACCGCGACAGTTTCATCGTATAAACATTCGAGAAACACGAGAATTTTACCGCGGAGAAGTTTCGAAATCGAGGCGGTTCTGTCCGTGAAAATTTCGTCCCGTATAAGTTACAAAGGAAAATATCGGCGTGTACACCGCTCTATCCGCGAATTCCCCGATTGCGGATAAATCTAACAAAGACCTGGAGAACAATTGTTTAGTATACAGGTTTCATTAAGAGTACCAGGTACCAGCGTTTACAGTGTCTGTATGGTTGGTGACGTCAATCAGCGTCTTTTGCAATGTCACGAAACGGCGATCTGAAATAATAATGAAAACAGACACTTTAGAGGATAGTTACAAAAGATTTTCGTTACCAAATAACATTTCCACGGGACTCGGGTGTCTTTCTTCTCCGTGGAAAACAGAGACGGACGTGGCGTAGTGTATAATATAAAAAAAAATGTTCTTTTACACACAACGCTGATTCCATTTCATCATTACTTTAATAAATAATTTAATTTTTTCACCTTATCAACGTCTAGACACTGATTTTTAGACGTTCGATACTGTCATAGCAAAAAAAACTGTCTGACTCAAGAAATCCGTCGGCAGAAAAAAGAATTGAAGAAAGACCTTTGATTTCACCGGAATTAATAACGTAAAAATCCAACTCAGATTATCTTAGCCTCGCTGAGGATCATCGTGCCACTAATTAGTCTGCCTAAAATAGAAGTAAATACAATAAACGATATCCTTGTCGACTGTTCTTTCTTAGTACGGAAAATCTGAAAAAAATTCTCGCAGAGATCGTGTGAAAATATTACGCAATAAATCAACCTAGTACTAGTTCTGTCAATATATCATCTTCTGACACATTTTGTTGTACTACCTTCTATGCATATATCACGTACCACAGTGCGAAATGATACACTATATTACTAATTACACACATTATAAATAAACAAAGTTTACCGAGCACCTACATACATAAACGAAATCGCGATGTAAACCGATATAAAGGCGGATGCAATAGTAAAATCTAAGTATGTACACACGTATTATTCGACAGTGATAAATATAGCTTTAGAACGAGTTATAGTACATATGAAAATTTAAATGTACTCGGACGATTCAGTACGGGATGCAAATATCTACTATTTGCAGATTCTGACACGCATACGTCAACCAAAGTCCGTGAACATTTGCGATGACCGCACCGGACATCATACTTTTTCCTTGACACGAGTTTCACAGGAAGATCAAAAATTTTACGAGGCGAAAAGAAAGAACTTTTAATTGATCTTTCACCGCATTCGCGGAATGTTGATTTCGATGAAATTCCAAGTTCAGAATTAAAGTAATGATATTTTATCGTACCTGTTTTCTATCAACCAGACGTGCCACGTTTTTGGTAGTAACATTCATTTATCGTAATTGTTAATTAACACTTGTTTGCCTGCTATTGTTCGGAAGCTGTGAAATTTACAAAAAAAGCAATGCAAAGTTGCAAAATCGTTAGAAGTTCGGAAAAAAAACAGTTTTAAACGTTTGCTCATTTTTGAACATGGTTCCAAAGGTATACACTATAACGATCGGTGATGGGTAATTAGTTTTGTCTACATTTCATCAGAAAACAGATAAAGTAATGCAAACGTGAAAATGCAAATCTACGGTAAAATAAAGTATATAAATGTCGGAGTCTATCTGTACAATTTTATAGCATATATTTACACACATCTCAGAGTCTGCGGGTTTAATATAGATTGTATAGATTAGATAAAGATTAAATGAAATGCTGTGCTCAGATAGCGAAATACAATTTTACAATAAATTTTGTTCAAGCTAATCACGTTGCGAATACAAATCGAAAAGTGCGTATCCTTCAAAGGTCTCAGTATATCCTCGAATCGTGATCGGAATACATTATTGTTATTTAGCGAAGAAATAACATGATATATACTCCGATAAACGTTGAAAAAACGTTGTTCTGCGTCTTAAATTGCTCCCGAATCCTGATCGCTACTGCAGATTTATAAATAAACTCATTTTTCACAAAGTTCTACAGATCACGTATAGAATTTCTATAGGGCCTAGAATGTAGAAAGATATTGTGTATTGCAGAGACGTCTCATTCCGAATCGTAGTATTTCATAGTCGAGGTAATTACCATATTTTTCACGATAGGAATACATGCATGTATGTATATATGCGCCAAGTTTATTGGTACAGTGATGTCGCGTACAATAACGCGCTTCGATAAAAGTGAATGGTGCTCCACACAAAAGACTGCTATCATAATAAGGTAAGTGATTCAGAATGACCATTGATCCGGCCTCGTGCGACTTATCGGTCACTCACGTGCTTCAACAGTGTTTTTAATCATAGGCTATACTCGCATTGCATACGATAAAATGTCCAATTACGATGGTGTTAATTACGTGGGACTATGTATCAGATTATCAGAGAAGCATCGTTCGGTTACGTTTCCGTCGATTGTATTTTCGCTGTGTACTTATTAATTGTAAAAGTGTAGGTTTGTTATTGATCGTGTTCCAGTGATGTTGATGTATGTGTTATATAAAAATGATACTTTTATTGACGACAACAGATCAATAACAAAATATGAATTAATAAAGATCGTTTTCACGTTGTGAATAATATTTATTCATCGTCTTGTACAACTGTCGTTTTTTCAGATACATAAAGGCCGTCCAAGAACTTTCTGATGTCCTTATTCTTTACCATTGTGGACTGTTGAATGAGGGCGGCTGAAACGGAAACAATTTTCGTTGTTATACAGTATTAATTCAGTACATTTCTCTTACTAGGTAAATTTTCTGTGCTATACAACTTCGAAAAGTTGTATTTAATTGGTAATATTTACCAGAACGGGAGACATCTTCCAAGGAGTTTCCTTCGATAATTAGTTCATCCTTCTGTTTGGCTGAGTTTGCGACGGTTACACCAGGTGCCATCTTCACACGGCGGATGTACTTCTCTCCCAAGAAGTTACGGATTTCGATCACTGAGTTGTTTTCAGTTGTGACACAGTTAATGGGGAAATGAGCATATACAGCTCTCATTTTGTACTGATATCCTTTAGTCACACCTTTCAACATGTTTTCAATGTGAGAGCAGACTGTACGGACAGCAGCCAATTCTTTCTTGGTTCCAAACCATTTCTCTACTTTCAATAGGTTTGGGCTGATCATCTGAAATAGATTTTAAAAAATTTGAGATTTTATAAACTGAGAACAGGACAGAACTATTACATTTAATGAATTAAACAATCAGAATAAAGAAATATCATTTATAACAAATGAAGGGGAATCCACGTATCATCATATTTAAGTTTAGTAACCCCGAATATGAGATGTACAATTTATATGTTCTACTTACACGAATGTCAAGTGCAAGGTGCTTGAAGCATCGTTTTAAAACACCTCGTGGTCCTTTCACTGTAACCAATCGGGATTTGACCGTAACGGTCAATCCTTTAGGTATTTTCACAGTCTGATTTGTTACGATTTGCTTCATCCTGTAACATATCAATAGTACAATTAGATAAAAGAGTAATATCTAAACATATAAACAAAATTATTACAAAGTTATCCTTGGTTTGTGCAAGCATCATATCATGTTACAATGGTAACATATGTAATCAAATTTAGGTAAATTTATTTTGGTTTACCGAACTACAAATTAGAGAAAAAACTACCTTGTTCTTTCATTTATATTTTACGATAATTACACTCGTACATGAATTAAACAATTCATAGGTTATGTGACAATAATACTATTTACACATAACTGAAAATATTTAAAAAAACACAACGCGGAAATGTGCATTCAATTTAGTAAGTTTATAATATTATTAAAAAACTTTATTTCACGAAACACGGACGAAGGAAATCACTGAAATCGAAATTGACAAAAATGTTGACAGTAACTTGCGGACAGGTTATATACATCACCACGGACAGAAAGATCACTTTTCCCGAAAATAATACTTAGCCTTGCACAAACGCAGTATGACGTTATTAAATATTGCAAACGGCATATCGTTATGTTTATTGCATCGCCAGATTGTTTTGGATTTCACAAAGTATCCCTTCCATTTGGGATTTCTTTACCTCGCACACGCTACAGGATAACCGGAAAAGACCGAGGCGCTGAAAAAGCATGTCTGCTAACTTTCTGAACGAGTGAAACCTATAGATCGGAAACGCACCGTTATTTTCATGATACGGCGTTCGGCTTTTCCTTTCACTCCATAGATGGCCTATTCCTATTATTTTATTTATTTATAATAAATTCTTGTTAATGCGAACTACTAAATTAATTAAGAAATTCGAAAGAATATTTAATAATTTATAGTGTAGAGTTAATATTGCTTTTTGCAAGAAATGCGAATGTTCCTAAGAAACTTATTCGCTCTCATACCATGAACATTTCGTTAAATGGTGTTATTCTAGTCTGCGAAGTTCTGCGCAATAAAATGTTATGTTTTATTTAATAAATGCATAAATATTAACAACAAGTTAATAATGATGACGCGATTACGAGTAGAGATTCTGTAATTTGTGCTATTCATGTGATCTATGATCAGCTGCTTTCCTAACTAACGGTACGACTGCAAAATGGTTGATTGTTTTGTGAAGCTGCTAGTCACCATTGCTAGTGTCTTTTGCGCGTAATTCTTTGTCAGTTTATTCCGCGCTGTGTTTTGAAGTAAACACGAATCCACACTAAACGTAAACAATGTTTGACAGTTACGATGTTAAAAAAATATTTACGTAAAGGTAGAAGAATATCTGTGAAAATGAACGGGACATCCGTAGACAAAATGACGAAAAAGAATATTTCTATTGTTTTTCTGACAGAATAAATATTTGTCATAAATTGAAAAATACCTTAACGTTCTTATTCTTGTAAGTGTATATCTACATTTTCATACCCTTATTATTCTCCCTCCTTACATTGATTCTGTGTGCAAACCCTTCCGTAATAATTAAAACCGACGGGAATGTACGAGACGTTTTTTGACACCTTGTATACGTATTTATTGGAATCTGAAATATCCTCACTGCTACATTTTGTTCTAAGAAATTCTCAATCAGAACATGGTAATACATTGCGTAGTGCCCGGGTGCAGAAGTACATCATCAAAAGGATTTCTGTTGAAAAGATTTTCAAGCAAGCCTGTCAGAACGGACAGCTGGCGTGCCAATATACCAAAGCACAATTGGGTACCCAAACACAATACGTACATATGTGAAGTAAGTTCTCATTACCATCAAAGTAAAAAATGTTATTTGCATAAAATATTTAATAAAAACACTTATGTTTTAGGTTCACTTTGATAATTATCATTGGGAGCAGAAGCGCACCAATCGACTGAAATCATTTCTCATTCCTGCAATATTTAATAGTCATAGTAATTATGTTCAAAGACATCAGCATATGGTGCATGAATTTTGTATGTTGGAATGTTTTAACAAGATAGTCAAATCAGAAGACTCTTTAACATAAGCAAAAGTTCTACAAGTACAAATATATTTCATGCAGAACTTGAACTCTGATAGTATAAATGCTAACATCGGTATGTCAAATATGGAAAACGAAGCAAAAACAAGTTCAAACGAAAGTAAGAGGTACATTAGTACATCGCAAAATGAATTGAGACAAGTACCATTGCATACATTTGTGTCAAAAACAGATGTAAAGAAATCAACAAGTACAATTAACATGAATGATGAGAAAGATATGCTGATAGCACAATTGCAGGAACAAGTTGCTAAACAAAGAGAATGTATATCGTATTATGAAAGTATAGTACAACTAATGAATTACAGGCTCATGAAGCTAAAAAAGGTCCTGAAATCTCATCAATTATTAGGAGAACTTGATTAAAAGTGCTATTTTCTATAAATCGATCATTGTAAAATATTAATGCAACAAAAACAAAGGAGAAAATATGTTGTGTCAGAGAGATGTGTATACACTTAAATGCAAATTAGTTAAATATGTGCTTCCATACATCTCTCAAATACAGATCTCAATATCCTATGTACATAAGTCGTAGTTCATTTTAATACAGTATGTAAATTTCTATGTAGAGACTGATGTACATATTTTTACAGAACTTTGAGTTTATTGAAATTTCTTTGAGAACACATGAAAAGTGTTAAAAGTGGCCTGGATTTTTGTAACAGGATAATAGTTAAACTTTGAAATCCTTTTAATTCGTATTTACACCTAAATGATAATAGTAGCGTTGACGCAGTTACATAGCGCATACACAAGAAAGTGAGATTAAATTATGTAAAATATAAAATCATCAAGTTATCGATTGCCTTGTCAAGAAAAAAAGAAGGAAAAACAAAACGAATTCTGCTTTAGATCACTCTGATATAATATCGTACAGTGTTCGTGTTTTCTACAGATGATACGTTTTGATCACAAGAATCTTATCTGAAAAAGCTGACTGTTGACTATAAAACAGTAATGTTGTGCAGTTAATACCCTTAGCTTGTACAACAATAGTAATTAATATCGGAAGTAATATTCTTCTTATGATACTTTTATTTTCCCTGCTGTTTTAGGCGTTGGAATATACACATACTTCGTTCATTACAGTTTTATCAAAGTTATATATGTATAATTTTCATATTGTTTGTCGCTATTATTAGTGACCTGTGTATATCGTGAAATGTTGATACAACCAAGTGTACTTATGTACCGAACACTGTCAAATAAAAGATATGTAAATGTAACGAGTATATAATTTATAAAAGAAACTATACAGTTTTTCCTCGGTACTCTAATTTTCCAATTTTCATATGGAGTACCGATGAACGTTATAAAATTTTGTTCACTTTAAAATCTATCGTACACTTCATCGTTTATGAAATCACTGTGTTTTTATTAGAAACTTTCCTTTTATGCATAACGGCTAAATAGTAACGCGATATCGTGTAATTTTAAATAAATTTCGTCGATTACGTATCATATATAAAGAAAACCTTGTCTGTCGCTACTTATTTCTCATGGACGGTAAACGTTTCAGAATATCATTCTGTTACGTTACAGTACCGCTGACATAAGAGAATATTTACCAAATAGGCAGAATATAAATATATTTGTTTATTCGTCATTTTAAGTAGCAATATACGTCTTGCGTCAATGTGCAAAACAAATAAAAACAATAGAATACTTTAGTACTGAGATTACAAAACGAATTACGTTATGATATAAAAAGTAAGTTATATTTCACAACACTCAAATACTGAAGTACAATAAATAATTACGCAATTTGACTTAGAAGCTTAAAATGAAATATATCGTTTTACAATAGAATCGAATATATCATATAAAAGTCAAACAACTTTCATTTAAAAAATATATAATATTTAATTCACTCAGTACATACGGAATTACAGTTACCAAAATTCAAACATCAAATGACGCTTCCAAGGCGAATTACATTATAGATTACAAGACACACTTACGAAATGAAATATTAATTTTTGTTAAATATCACTGTAATTATAATTTAACCCTTTACATTCTGTAAAATATATTACAAGTATGATTTTTTGACAGACGAACCGATCCACTGTTCCAACACAGGAAGTAAGAGCTAGAGTAAAAATGAAATAAATCTACTTAAACTTGATCTAAAAGAGTAAAGGGTTAATAACTCGTGGAAAAAAATATTTATAGTAACATTTGAACTAGATAGCAGTATAGTGTGAGTAGATCTTTTAGTCAACATGCCAAGAAAATACATTAAGAAACATTTGTCAGAAGTAACAGTACATGGCAATTGGATATGCATATTCTTGACTCGTATATTGCTACTTGAAAACTATAAAACACAGTATCGAAATAATGTCTTTACAGTTAGTTCACAGTAGCTTTATAAACAGTCTAATCAACGAGGAGTATCGCATTTCGGTCTTTCGTTTTTCTTCTTTTTTTTCGTTTTGTTTTGTTCCAAGAAACAATAAAATATAATATAATGTACACGATACAAAATCGAAAATGAAAATGCTTATAAAAAAGTCTCTGCTTTCTTCAGTCCATCGAATGTTATCACACATGTACAAATCTCTCGGGTTTTCCCTTTTCTTGTTTTCTCATGGCAAATATGAAAACGTTTCCTTTCTAGAGCAAAAAATAGAAGTATCTCGTGAATTCTGGTCCGCAAAACGATTATTCAGCGGCGAAAATTCAGGATCTGCTTGTCACTGAGTACAAACAGAGAGGTATTTCGTTAGTTCGCCTCTAACGGGCTCTGCCAGTAGTCTGCCTGCAAGGACAGTCGTTGATTATTGCTTGGTTTCAGGGGTATCGTACAGCGATCCGCATCTGGAAATCTTTCATGGTATCTCTCCAGTCTCAGGTACTTTACTGTCACTAAGTGACCTGTAAAATACGGAAAATTATCGAAAAATTGTACAATTTATAAATCACGATGTCGAGTAAACGAGAATCTGAACTTTTATTGAATAGTAATATACTTACCATCGAACCAACATCCGTGTAAAGCCCTGTAAGCTTTTCCTGCATCCTCTTGAGACACACATTTCATGTAAACACAACCTTCCCGGCTACCACGATCCACGCGTATGTGGAGTATCTTCACACCCTCCCCACATTTCTCTAAAATCGCATCTTGTACTTTCGTCTCCCAATCATCTTCAAATTCACTGAACAAATAGTGATTTAAATACAATTTTATGATATAGAAGTGTGGATGGAAAGTATTAAAACGGGGATGAAAAAAATGCTTACACATCAGGATCAAACATGTGCCTTATTTTTAAACAAGGTGTCGGTGAACAAGTTAAACTATTGACCGAGCCTTCCATAGTCTCAAACGCTTGTCCTTGCCACACTTTCGACTTTTTATTTAAAATAGAACTCTGCGTGGTCGATTTATTGAGGCTGTTATTAGGCAACCAGCGCCATACATGAAACTCTTCCCCCGCAACTTGCTGTACTTCTCTTCGAATTCTACAAATCAACGTTTTAGTTAATATTATATGGACAAATAAAATACATATAATTCAGAAATTAAAACGTTTCTTTTCTCACCTCGATTCGTTCTCATCTAAGAATTTCACTGCCTTCTCCCAAAGCCCAGCCATTTTTTTACGATCTTTTGGTGGAATAAGATTATCGCGCACATGATTTATAGCAAGGAAGCTTTCCTGAGTGCCGCCTGGCGTGGCCACTCCTGCGTTTTGGTGATGCATTTCAACGATGTTAATGATATCACTAACAATCTTAAACACTTCCCTTTCAGTACATTTCTTGTATCTTATGTACCAAACGAACAATTTCTGCATTCCTATAGCTCCTAGGAGGCCTGACAATATATTGCAATTAATATTATAATGTCACGACATATCGTTTGCCGAAATATTCTCAGGCAATTATTACGTATCATGCAGACCAAAAGTATTTCGCAGTTGCTACATGCAGAGCAAGAAACGTATAACAGACACTGACCGAGTAATTATAAAGAAATTAATTTACTAATATGAAACAGATACAACTCAAACGATAATTATAGAAACTAACAAAATATAAACGCTACAATGTAACGACCATGAACGCGGTATAGAACTTTATAACTGTAGTTTCAACCAATCTCTTCCCATAATGAGTCAGTCGAAAATTTACCAAGTGAAACTATTAGAAGAGAGGAGAAGATGGTGAATAGCTTGTTTTTTATGAGACACTGCATCGGCAATTCCGGACTCAATATTACCATTCCAACTTTCCCACTTAGACGTGTGGAAAATAATTTATCCTGTAAGAAATGGATGCCTTTTCCTTTAATTTATAAATCATACGAACCAACAAGATTAACACATCGCGGAATAGATACATATCCAGAGTGAATTAATACTTCGCTCAGAATATTCGCCAAGCAAATAATTATATCGGTGATCCGTCCGCGATGTGTTAAGCAAAACCATCAAAAAACTTTTTTACAATACCAAAGAATCTAACACTTCGCCAGGTGCTCCATTGTCCTCAGTTACGTCTATAAGCGAAATGCCCCATTTAGGATTTTTTATTATGAGCAACTGTGCGTTCTGCAGATCCTCCTTCATCTCCAGTTTCGTCTAAAATATTGTTTATTATTTGTATAGCAATTATATTATTAAACAAAAATAATAGATAATTGAACGTACCACTTTACTATTGGTGAACATTTGCATGATATCGGAATCGGTCAAGTGCGGTGTCTCGCTGGAATTGTCGCATATAGTAGACACAGCCTTTTTCATTAGAATTGGTTGCAGTCTCTTTAACAGTTGTAGCACAGAGTCTACGTTTTCTTTCATTATGCAATTTACTCCAGGTGCTTTAAGATCCGCTCCAAGAAAGCACAGCGGTATGTTGCTATCTATAAATTCAGATACAAGTCCGGGATCGATTATTGAAGTTTTATGGATTTAAAAAATTTTAAATTTCCAGTTATTTCTTATTTTTGTTCTAAACTTAATAAACATTTCTGTAACCTGTACAAAATACAACGGTTATAAGACATAAGGAAATCGTTTGTTTTTCAAATACATTCGATTTCAAAGAAACACAGGAAAAGATCATCATAATGGGAAAAGGAAATAAAATATGAAAATTAATACATCATCAATGCTTAACATTTTATTGTACATTTAAAAAAACAATACATATTCCAAACGGCGATTTTAGAGATCAGAATTATACATAAAGATTAATTTAAAAATTGTATAAAAAGTGATTTATAAAAGCAACAAACTCTGTATGTATTGTGCAGACATCAGATCTTCCAAACAATTTTGATTACTTTGATTTTCGTAAGAGTTTGAACAATTTGTTTGAAAGGATACATGCTAAGTAGTGAAATGATGAAATTAGATGATATTATTTTAAATTAAAGTTAGATTCACGCAATATCTGAAGAAGAATAAGTTTGAAGACCCTGCCTTTAAGTTGTATAATTCTACGAAGTACACGTTAATGGTTACCGCCCGTTTCGTTTTTTTTTTTTTTATATAAAGATTAATACTTTCACCATAATACATTAATTAGCCCAAAAATTTGTAATGCATTCTATAAATTCGAGAAGCGATTGCCTTTACTATTTCACGTTAGTGTCAACACATTTACATTAAAAACTTTCCCGCATATTATTAGTTAAAATATATTTATATATGTCATATTCACTCTGTTTTTTATTTAAACATTTATAGAAAAGTCTCGTTTGAACTATTACAACTCTGAATACCTACCCGTTGAAAGAGATGGAAAAGTTTCTGTTTTTCCACCGAGCCCCATGTATAAAACTGCAAGCGCTCCAAAAAATAGTGCAAGCACTACTACTAAGATCACTGAGACCATATTTTGATTGTTGCGCACATCGTCTCTGTTGGTAACTTGTGGTTTGAATGATCTGCTCATAGTCTCCCGAGGTCTGTCGACTGATGTTGTGGAGTGCCTCGCACTAAACAATGTTTGTCTATATCATAATATTATTCATTTCTGTATTTGAACATATCATATACATACCTTGGACTTGATGACGAGTATAAAGATCTTAATGAAGAGAAATGACCATTTGAATCTTTCTCTTTTAATTCTGGTGATGACACAGTACCATGGCGGGTAGTTTGATCTAAAAGGTGTGCAAAATAAATACAATGGCACCACAATTGCCAGACTTATACAAAATTGCTTAAAAATAAAACTTACTCTTCATATTAGATAGAGAAGTTGAAGGTAGATTTATAGATGCTCTTGAACTAAGTCTTCTGGTAAATTCTGATAAAAATGGTGTTTCATAATTTGTCAGGAGATCTCTTTGATTTATATTGTCCCTTGTACTCACATCATCTACTACTGGTAGAATTGGAGAAATATTAGGATCAAACCTTGGTTTGGAATCGTATGATTTTGGGATCGGATCGTGATCGAGTGTACTACTGTCAGTTGTCCTAGACTCATAGGATTTTCCAACAGTTGGCAAGTATTTTGTTTGGGTATATGTTTTGGTGGTTTCTTCTACAACGTCAGAGTCTGAACCAGTTTCCAAACCATCATTTGCATTAGACTTATGGGACTTCACATACTTTTTATGCGTGGTCTTTGTAAGGGTACGTGTTGTAAATGGTGTGGTCGAGTGATCAAACTCTGGTACTGCAGGGTCTTTAAATTCAGAAGTCGTAGCCTTATTTTTTACTGGACTTCTTGGCACACTTGTATCAGCAGGTGCTGAAACGGGTGCTGGTGGTGGCATGGGATTTGCCAGGGTCTGCCGTCTAGAACTCATAGTTGGCTTCTTCTTTTTCGAGGTTGTTGAACTTGTATCATCATCAGTATCCTCGCTGCTGTACCTAATACGTGGATGAATGTGTAAAATGAAGTCAACATCATAACAGAAGGAAACATCGAGCACTTAAAATATAAATTAAAACATTGCTATGGAAAACACTCTACAAAGTCACATAAAGTAACTATGAAAAAGACATCTGTAAAAGAGATTCAAGTAATCATTAAAAATATATAAAAATGGTCGTATAACATATTCAGTCATTTCATTACGATTGTAATTAACATAAAACCCTGAAGATTCGAAAGAACAATTAAAAGTATCCAAATACCTGGCAGCTAGTGAGTGGCGTGACCCCGTGCCGCCTCGGGTTTCCATGAGATTTTTCAGCTTCTTCACGAGTATCTTTCTGGTGGTTTGGGTGACCGGGCCCACCGGGTACCCATACTCCATCAGCTTACTACGTAGCTCCGAATCACTCAGCGCGTCCACCGACATTTTGTTTACAGAAAAAACTGCTTCGAAAGGGAACCCGGCGCGGAGGACCGCCTCGTGCGTACGTTCGCGGCGAAACGGCGAATCGGAAATTAACGCGAACCCTCGACAATTTACGCACCTTGCAACACGTGCCACGCACCTACGATCTCATGGACGATATCACGTAACACAACGCAGCTCGCAGCACAACCCGCAAAACAATTCCCGGGCCCCCCGGAACACTAAAAAATGGCGCAATTTTCTAACGGTCGCGATCAGATCGCGCGCATACCCGTTCACACCATTTCACTGCATGCCACTCTTCGCTTGCTCTCTGAACACTGTGGAACACTGTCATCGGTAGTCATAGACAACGCCGATCAAGATGTTCCGATCGAACTGCGAATTGTCATATCATTCAAATTGTTTACTATTTTACTCGCGAACGATTTTTGCTATATTCGGGAGAATTTTTAACGATAACGCAGCGTTCCGCGCGTATTTTTCACTCACGAATTACGTCATCATTATTTCGGCTAGTGAAGATTCGTTGGTTAGATTGAGAAAAGGAACAACGTGTAGGATGCGGGATTTTGTGAATTTCTAGTTGGTCGTGTATCAATGATTCGCGGCCCTCGGAACGGTATTTTGGAATGTTGCTTTAACGATGTCAGCACTCATTTGCTAATTATAGAACACGCGTTTAATCGTGACTTATGCGTAAGCCTTTATTTTCGTTCGTGCTTCCTTCAAAAAGGAAAAAAAAACTCATGTTGCGCATACAATTACAATTTCTTTTAAAGCACGCGTGTATCATAATAGAGCTGCATTCAAATCTCCTTATTACATTTGAATATTATCATGAACAGGAATGTGTGTATGAAAATTAAAAGGAATTCCTACAGGTTTGCGAGCGAGGTGCTTAGTGTTGCGGCGCAATTAAAAATTGAATTACGTACTTTCGTGTATAATTGGTAATCGTTGGAAAACATTTTTATTTTTATTACTATCTTCCCTCTTTGCATTATCTTATCAAATCCTATTTATAAATCAATGCAGTGTTGTAGTAGAATTATCCTACGCACTTTCACCCTGACCAATTAAACCCCAATCTTTTTGAATTCTACGCTTCTTCCAGTTACGATTCAATAGCGGTAGGAGTACATTCCGCTTTGAATTTCAGCGAACTCGGGCAAATTTTCGGTACGACCGAGAGCTATAACGGTAGGACATTGACCGTAAATATATTTACCAGCCACGTCTCTCATAACTTCCGGAGTTATCTTCTGGAATTAATACCAAATATTTACGTTTAAATTGATTTATATCCGAGCGGAATTTAGTCCTGTAGTTGTTGTTTACCTCGTATAATAAAAGTCTTTTTTGAACGGGTTCGCAATGTCCGTATCTGTAGAAGTTTTTAACTATATCGAGAAAACGTTTCAACGGATCGCTTAGAATTAGGAGTTCTTGCATCTTACACTGATTTACCGCGCGCGATATTTCTTTTTTCGTTATCGTCGTGCAGAGTCTCATCCATTCTTCCTGCACTAGGTAAACCATGTTCTAAAGAAATATTTTGCAAACAGATTACTCGATATTATTATGCATCTTTTAAACATTGAATATTATACCTCAAGACTATGTTTTTCACACTCAAAATAACAACCCCAGATGCTAGTTGTTTGCGCCCAATTATGAAAGAACGATCTGTACATGTTACACAAGTCTGTATTGAAAGCAGAATGTGCGATGTACGGCGCATTATGATTTGCGCCACCTACAATAATAGGGGTAAATGTGAATAATCAAAAAATGGCTACAGATCGTGTTATATCTGGTATTACCCACCGTACGATCTATCCCAGCAACCTACGATTTGTTTCGCTACGGTGAGAGCGAAATGATCGTCGTGTTGTTCACAACCTGGTCCTTCGACTCCCATCGCTACGTACCCCATTTCCTCGTCGTCATCTCTGAGTCTTAATTCAGTTCCTATTCAATTCGAATTCTGTTGCAAAATTTATGGAATATTTATTTCGATCATGCTCGGTCCGAATTTGTATACCTGAAAATCGATATTCTTGTAGATTGGAGGATAATCTTATTCGACATGCTCCTGGCGGTGTTTTGCATTCGCGTGGGGATTTGAAATAACTGGAAACCATGCACTCCAGTTCTTCTAAAGAAATTGAACCGCTAGAAACCATTGTCATAGAAGATGGTTTAAATACGCGGCTTCGAAAACAGTTTAATTTTTCCGCGCAGAACGCCCTAAAAGTTTAACAATTCTACTATGAATTGGTAATAGGATAAATCGAATCTTTTATTCGTTTAAAGAATACATCTAGTGCTTACTTTAGTACACTAGTCCGCGGGTATATACTATTTGCAAGATGTGTATCTTGATACGCCATGGTCGGTAAATAATCCATTATTACTTTTTCTTTATCGGATTCCATCTTATTTAGTTCATGTAAAATTCGATATTTATCCGTAGTAACATCTTCATCGCCTATGTCAATGAAACAAAGACACTGGTATGTTATCCTATAAAGTATAAGTATTTAAGAAATAAATAGAATTTCTCGACCTACATATGGTACCATGGAGAATCACATCTGCAAATACTTCGATAAGTTCCCCTATACTACTCGAGGGGACTATCCCATAGAATAGGAATATGTCTCTCATAGCTACAGCGCTAACTTTCCCACCCATTTCTTCTATTTTCTGTTCCAATTGTTCCTGACTCCTTTGCAGCGTTCTCTGTATAAAATACAAACTACTTGTAATAGTACCATTAACACGTTGAATGTCACGGGGGTCACCGGTGACCGGCACGCCGATTTCTACTTATCAGTAGAAAATTATAATTATAATAAATGTTAATATTTAGACATATTTCGGTACCATCGACGTTCCTACGATGATGCGAAGAAACTAATGCGTTATAAAAACATATAAAAATATTTCTATTTATACATGAAATATACACTCAAAGTACTAATATTTCCATGTTGCAAATCTAAGTGGCATTCAAAGTGTTAAAAATTTTACTATTATAACGCAATTATTTTATCTGAATTTTCATTTAAAATAAATTTAATTGATCTGTTGCCATGCATTTGCTCGTTTGCCCCTACATTTTAACTCACCCTGAACAGTAAATGCTCGAGGAACAACGCACAGCCACGCTCGTCGGGCTTCTCGTACATAGAACCGGCCGGTAGAAACACTCCCAAGGTGGTCGTGTACGAATTTTTGCGCTCGCAGATGAGGCGCATACCATTCGTTAGGACAAGGGACTCCAACGGGGCCTCGTGAACCACGGGGAAGTCGTCCGGACAAGGTCTGCATTTTTGAATCTTGACACTTTTGAAAGACTGCAAATTATTATTTTACAATTATTTGTAATCTGGAAAGATGTAGTCGGTGATTCGTACCCTTGTAAAGTGTTTAAGTATGTTCTTTATGTTGTGGAAATACGTCAATGTTAGCATTTTCACTGAGACGTATCCACATTTTAAAATGACAGACACATGAAAGGTTTATGCATAGTTTTGCAAATGGTGACAAATGAAGATTATACATATACATGGCTTATCGCCCTTTTTTGTGCCTACTATGATTTGAAATGTGAAGAGTTGATAATAACTGACTATATGTCACTATGTGTTACATTGTAGAATGAAGGTGCGGAAATGTAGTAGAAAACTCAAAAACCGTTTATTCTTAAATACAAAACTGAGTGAACAAAGTCGTAGAATTAATAGCATTTCGTAAGTACAGCTTGACGATCTATGCATCTGTACAACAGAAGTTTACTCTAAACCAGACAAATTCGTAAAACTCGATTACAATATTTATAGATAATATACCAGAAATCTAACATCCTTTTATATAGACATTTTATAAAAATTAATGAAATAGTTGTTATACGGCAAAGTCGATAAACTCGTGGAAGCGTAAAGGAATGATTCTCTGCTGCACAGGAACTGAAACTACCAAATAAAATCTTACAATACATGCTATATGTTTATGTATACAAATATTTTGTATTCGAAAAAAAAACAATTTACCTTTCTCGAATATGGATAAGTCAACACTAGTCACATCCACGTGTAACGGAAGAAGCTTTTTGTCGCCTCCTTTCGTTGATATTTTGCTATTTTATCGTATATGATATTCAGATTATAATATATACAAAAGCATATATGTAGCAAAACTGTTCAATTGTCGAATCCATTCGATTTTCAATGTGTTATTTCTATTACTAATATTTTCTTCCGTTTATCGGCCAATTTTATGTACCGTAGGAATAACATCGACCTTGGCGGTCATTTTCTGTGTTAAGTCGTTGTATCCTTTCCGTATAAAATTGAACAGAATTATCATATGAAATGAATACAATCTGTAATCGGGGAATAGAGATCTACATTTCGTAGATCATTGCCGCCTTTTCTGTTCACTTACTTCGACCAGTAACATTTTACAACTACTACCTTCCCCTCTTTTCATTGTAACATTAAAATAGCGTTCTTTTAGTTATACGAAGAGAATCATTACGAACAATCAAATTTTATGACTATTAACATAAAGAGATCTTAGTATATGTGTTTATATTACGTTAAGGAGCTTAGACGTAGAATTGAATACGTTATTAGATTGCACACAAATACGTATTTACAATATAATGGAATTGTAACAGTTGCGAATAAATACATTAAACACATTGTTTCACGCAAATACGCCTCCTTTTTCATTCGAATCACTTAAAAATTGAATTTTCAAAAACATTACGATTCATATTTTCCTTCAAAAGATACCGTATTATTTAAGAACGGAAAAACGAACTTTCATATCTCAGATCGTTATATTTATTCACTTTCAAGCGGAAAATAGATTGATTCGATCGTACCAATGCCGTACTTGCGAAGTATTGTTTTTGTTTTTGTTTTCAATTCATTGAAACGGTGGTTATTAATATCCAAACGCGTGCGGTAAACATACATTCACACCTGTTATTTCTATTGAATCCCTTAATTCGTTGCGAACGATTACGACTATGTCTCGTCAAACGAAGAGACTATTTTTACATTGGGCTTCTGCGATTTGAATGCTTCAACACCGTCGCGCGTGACGGATGTGCCAGTAACATCCAAGTATTCTAAACTCGACGCGTTCAGGGCCAAATGTACAAGACTCGAGTTTGTAACGCAGAGGTAATTTCTGAAATAATACAAAAAATACATTGTCTCTTCGTACACGTGTCAAACTTGTTAAACTGTGAGACTACCTGACGACTAATGTCTTCAGGTGCGGATTATTAAATATTCGTTTATCTTCCTCAACTACTATAACTCCTTGGGCGGAATTGTTGATTACTCTGCGATCGCACGTGACGCTTCCGAGAGCACAGATTGCTCTGTCGGATATTAGGCAACGCTGGAATCCATTTTCCCATCGGAATCCGTCCTCTACGAGGAGCTAAAAAGGAAGATATACTTTAATATGTGTAGATAGATTGAATGGTATACTAATATGAATAGACAAGAAACTCTATTGGATTACATTATAATCATTAAAAACTATTATTTACGAGTACCTGTGCAAGATTCTCATCTTCGTAGACAGGTCGCCTTAGAGCTTCACGCTGTAATGGTCTTGAATCTGTATGATCAGCATTTTCTACGTTTCGCAAGATGGGACATTCCAAATAGAGATGTGTTAACGTTCTGGTACTACTAAAACAACCGACTTCGCTATCTCCGAGTGCTGTATCCCGTAAATCAAGGATCTAAGATACAATCAATCGTCTGTATTTATTCTAAATTTCATTTTTAACACATTTTATTATATTTCAAATGTTATCTTGTACCTCTAATGTCTTAAAACCGAATCTTGTTGCCAAACTGGCATAAGCTACACATTCACCAAGACGATGACACGAATTTAGCCTTAATTCTTTAAGTTTAGGCATTTTACTAATCACCAGAAGTGAATGTGGTGTGAACCATTGACAATCGCTTAAAACCAGACACTGAAAAATATAAATAAATGAGAAACGTAAATATAATCTTTTGAAACTTTTGAATCAACACCATACATAACAGACCAAATATGGAAAAACAAAAAGGAAATTAAACAAAAATTACATTTATGTTTTTTTAAAAGGCTTAAATTTAATTTTGGGATATTGTTTTTCTTTCTATAAAGTTCGAAAGAAAATGCCAATTATTTATAATAAACCTACCAAAGGAGTATTAAGTAAATATACTTTTTGATTTTCAATTAGTGTAAACAGTTGTTCTGCAATTTATGGAATGTGTTATGTATAATGAACTATAAATTAAGAAGTGAAATACTGAATTTTGGTACAAAGAAAACAGTGAAGCATGATAGAATGAAATGAGAAAATAAAACGAAAATACGGGCGGTCCAAAGTAAATTTCCTTACTGTTAAGTTAGGCATATGGAAATCCATTTTAAAAAAATACGACTTATCACTCTGCAAATAACCCATTTTGCAGCCTTTCAATGACAGTTTCTCAATGGTACGTGGAAAATCCGTTATCTGAATCTGTAATTATATTCCACATAATCATAATATATTTCTTCTATACGTATAGAACTGTATCCTCTAATGACAACAAATCATACTAGCCTTATCTCCATTAATATAATATTCTTCGATAACTAATTCCTTGAGTTGAATGCACAAGGTTTTTATGGAATTAAAGAAACTAGGGCTGAGACCTACATCATCCTCTAAATACAAATTACGTATTGCAAGACTTGTTGTTGTTGGCTGAAGGAACTTTATGTATTGCTTCAAGTCGTCTAACAGTATAGGCGTTGCACGAAAGTCCACTGTTCTCCATAGAGTTCTGTCTTGAGCAACTTGTCCTAATCGTTGACAGCACCTAATAATATAAATCACAAAGGTAAAGTTATTATGGGTAATACTGCGACAATAAATAAAACTACATATTTATTTATTAGATAAAAATTAACTTACAAACTCACTGCCATCAAGTCTTGAGGATGCAGATATTTAAATATATTTAATAGAACATCATCTGAAAATTCTAATATATGTGGATGTGATATTATGCCATTTGCTTTTGTATTTTCTTGCAGTTTCATGCGTTTCATATCTTCACTGCTCGAAGGTTTGGGGGATAAAGATCTGCTACGCTTCATTTTCATTTTTTTCTTACACCTGTATCAAACCAAAATAATTATTTATTAGAGAGCATGAAATAAATACTTCAAAGAATATCAAACTATAGAACTCTGTAATTAAAGTCTATGATCCTACAAATTCATAGAAAATAAATATCAGAGAATGTCAAAATGTTTAAAAAAAATTGTTTATAAATTAATGGCATCAAAAGTTTTATATTTGTGCAAGTCATCTTTATATATTTAGTTTCAAAGTCTCAAAGTATTATACACATCACACGTTTATTTATCCAAGAATAAGTTATGTATGTATGTACATATAACAAATGAAACGTTTAGAACTCTGCAATATTTCCTCTTCAAACAGTTTTACTTCTTCCTGCATCTTTCTGCAGCAATTTCAACAGACCAAGAAACGTTCTCTGTTTTCAAATTGAAACTGACGTAAAAGCACAAAGAAAGTTTTTGTTCACAAAACAGTCTAAATCTGACTGCTGATTAAGCTTCGTCTCTTTGGCTGAAACCCAGAAATAGTGATAAAATTTCTGCCAACCATATGCCACTATGATCAACGATCCTACATGCTTTTCTGGAACTTTAAATTTTGCAAACATGTGGAAAGCTTAATTCTTCCTGTTCTCTGCACTGATCCAACCACTTCTTTCTGTTTTCAAAAAGTAACAGAAATATGTGTTTTTCAGATTAAAATATGGAAACAAACAAACAATAACAACAGAGATTATTAATTCGTACATCAAAGTATCTAATATAAACATTAGTAGTCCGTACGAAATGGTTTGTAGCTGAAAATTAATCCTTAATAACTCAATAGTAATGGTGAATATTTACCAAAAGTTTGGAAAATGTTATGAAACAGATGATGTAGTACGAACTAATTCCCGAATCGTAATTAATCTAAATAACTAAATGACTTTTCCCGACGGTGATCATGAGATTTGTCAAACTGTCGATAAAAATCAACAAGTAACAACATAACCTTACGACCATCTACTGTCATTGCACGATTTACAAAGCTGTCCTCGTCCTTACCTCTTATTATTTCTTACTATCGTGATTCTTTGACGTTATATCCGTTGAAGTATTGCGTTTAAAATTGGTCGCTCTAACATAATGCAAGAGAATTATTTCCTCGAAGATAAATCACACACAGGACGGTAGATGCACGGACACTTTTCCAATTGGATTTGACAAGTTACCATACAATTCTTTTCTGAGTCTGTATATTAGTCGTAAAATACGTCACGCACAGACCAGCGACATGCATTCAATCACACAAAAATGCGTTAGGGAACAAAATGTGGCAAATATTGTTTGGCCGCGTCTAGCATCATCCGTGTCGTGAAATTTTACGAATGTACCCAATGACCTGCAAACATTCGCAAAGTTCAGTGCCATGAACTAAAATGTAACGCGATCCGTTAATAAAGACTTTTGCGTTTGCTTTACTGTATCTTCTTCAATGAACAGTCATAACATTACTATGATTGTTTATATTATCACGGTTTTGACTATACCAACAAGGAATGTTTACAAGAAATCTGTACACACAATAACACATGTGCATAAGTATGCGTTTTTAATGGCGCTGTCTTCGATGAAAGAAACTTTTTAAAATAATGATAAACGTGAAACATTATTTTAGATATAAAAGAAATAATTTATTTAATCAGAATTTATGTAAACGTATTTATGTTCTTATAAATATTCTTATAAATAAATATTAAAAATTATATAAATATAATATAAATAATTACGTTAGTGATACATACACACTTGGGGAGCTACATTCGAATAAATAATTCCATTAATTTTTCAATTTATTATATTTAAATATAGCAATGGCTGGGAAATATTTACAGTGCAAAACATCGAAATTATTATCGCGATTTGTTTAATGTTTAAAAATATACGCAACGCGGTTGCCAAAAAAATATATGTACAAATATTTATTACATTAAATTGCACGTGGCAGGGGGCTACTAGCAAAGAAAAATTGCGTAATCCCATGAGGAAATTTGTTAAAAGAAACGCCATTTGCAGATTTCATGATTAGGCACAAAGTATTATAAGAAGTAATAAAATCGTTGAATCTTTGGATTTAATATGTAATTTACAAGAGTTCATTATCAGTATTAGGTATTCTCGTGCTTCGCAGAAAATACCGTCTCCTTAGGAACACCGCACTAACAGTTTTTCGTCTTACTCGCTGGACCACATTATATACAATTGTATCGCAATAGATCTATGTACTTCCAACGCACACCTAGCGCTAGGTGATATAGAAACACAGTCTTAAACTCATTACTTCTGTTTCAGTATATGTATGTATGTACAAGACTTTATAATAAAATAAAGTCTGACGATTTAAGTAAAATAAACTCTTTGTACTATGAAAAGTTCTCTCACACCATTAAAGATGTTTCCCGGTCTGTTTGTCGAGCATCGTGAGAACAAAACTTTTTTGCCGTCAGTATACTTCGATAATATACATATGTAGTTGTGTTCGTATTTGTACGAAAGAAAAAAGGATGTCATGTATTCTTCGATCGTTTTAAACGAACAATACGTAACATTGTTTTTTTATTGTAGCTTTTCAGATAAGATTTGCACAACATTTGTTATCGACATTCACGTCGAACACGCGATAATAATATATTCCATCATATTCTATTAAATGATATTGATTCATGGCGTAGATTTTCTTAATCCGGTACTATTGTACAGAAACGCAAGATATTGGGTACATTAGCACTTGGAAATCTTAAAAACGGTATACTTGGAACTTTTCGCTTTTATTTAAAGTTATAGTTGCCCCCTGATCTTCATCGTAATTGTTAAAATCAAGACAAGTGTACTCGCGAATAAATTAAACTATGTAATTTGCAATTACATACAAAAGGTGACAAGACGTTTTACAAATGCGTGAGTCAACAAATACGAGATTATCTGAAACAGTTTTCATTTTGGTCAATAGTACGCTAAAAATGTAAACAATCTTAGTCAATCATAACTTCATATATACTTATTTCCAAGATCCATTGAATGGCACACTCTCATTTGTCAGTAAACGGCGAACCACGGGTGGCCGTCATATGTATTATAAAGTGCTATGTAACATATACATATAGTATGCTTAACCAGACTTAACGCTACGTTGGAATTAGCCAGGTCAGACGACGCCTAGATTCACCTTACATCTATTTCTCTACATCAGTATTATTTACCCCAGTTTATACATAATATAAATTTCTTTGGTCTTAGATTTTGTTTTTCTTCCATGTACTCTAAGTGTACAGATAAACCATACAGCTCTAAAATACTTTGTGAAATGGTCATAGATTGTTGCAATCACTGATTCAAACGAATCTATTCCACTGACTTTTACAATTAATATGATATAGATCATAACAAGACACATAAAATATAATACAAATATTGCACTGATAATAAAATAAAATATAAGTGTATATTATATTTAATATACGTGGAATATTAATATATTACTATATTGTTACTATGCACAAAATTTTCACTACATTACATGTAAAATGATTGGTGTTGATATGAAATTCAAATTTTTAGAAAGCGCACATCTCATTTTCAATGATCATAAACAATAACATTCTTTAAGAAAATAAAGTACATGACTTCATAAAAACATCAAAAAATAAAGATATATAACAAGATTAAATTAAAACATTATTTTTAATTTGATTTTGATGATTGGTGGAATTATTACTCTAATCAGGTATTGGAACAACCTCATGACTATCTACGTACATTTAGATTTAGCACACAATTTTCTGAACGTTATATACCGGTGTGCGTCCATACAAAAATCAAAGCATGCATTCCATGTACGTAATACTTTGCTGGCAAAATATATATACAACGTACTCTATGGCAAGCTCTTAAACCTTCGAAGATTCTACCTTCGCACTGAATATATAGAGCGGTCTTTTTTCAATCTGTTGAAAATAATAACTTTTGAGTCCGACTCACATTTTATTAAAGTACAAAAAGTTTCTGTTCAATTCAGAGCGTATCTAGCGTTAAGAAAATATTCTGGCGCGTCGTAAAATTTCTCTTGCTTATACAACGACAATCTTATGATTGTTACCATTTGGCAAGAGAACATAATAGACACGCTTCCCCTTATCTCATTGAAACTCTTGTATATTGTGATACTGACTATTAGTAAATGAACCGTTCGTTTCTTCATTCCTTTCGATAACGCTCTGCATTTCTACGGTGGATCCATTACTAGACTGTCCATTGTTATTATTTCCTACTATGTTTACACTACTTGTGGTATTTGATTGTGGCGTTTGTTGCTGTTGCTGATGTCTCTCCACGGCGTTCTGCGCCGAATTATTATTGTTCTTTGATCTATGTTTCAGTTTATGAGTGGTCAGATATTGTTTCACAGAGAACGCTTTGTGACAAATATCGCATTTATACGGCAACGGATCTTCACAATTCACTCCGTCGACAACGGTCGACGCGTGTGTCGTTAGATGCATCAGATAGTAATGTTTCACTACGAACGATTTTCCGCATGTTTCGCAAATATACGGTCCCGAAACGCCGTGCGTTTTGCGATGTTTGTGAAGATTGTCTTTCCGGGAGAAACTTTTACCGCACATCTCGCACTCGTGCATTTTCTGACCGGTATGGGACACGGAATGCCTAACCAGGTGTTCCTTCCGGCTGAAAGCTTTCGCGCACGTCGTGCATACGTACGGACGTTCGCCGGTGTGTAACTTTCGGTGTTGGAAGAGATGTTCTTTCCGCTTGAAAGGTTTACCACAGATATCGCAACTAAACGAGCTACCGTTACTTTGCAACGGGTCCTCCTTACTCTCAGTATCCGGAGACTCCGTTAATAAATTCTGGACCGAACAGGTGTGATTGTTCATTTGGTTTGCGGATGAGAAACTTTTACCGCAGTCTCTACAAGTCCGATGTGTCTGTGAAATAATTTGTGGATTCACAGTGATCAGAGACGTTGGTTCAGGTCCTGATCTAATTCGAAGAAATTCAGAGATTTGCCCGATCGAATTACGGGATATTGTATCATCCGAAGATTTTGAGTAGTCTTTAAACTCTTTCACTTCGTCCCGCACGGTTTGGGAAACTAAAGGAGTTTCTTTAAACCCCAAATTTAAAAACACTTCCGGTGCTGTATGTACAGTTGTATAACTTTGTACATTCTGTCCACCATTTTCATCTTTCAGAGTGTCAGTTTGTACTTTCTGAATGATTTGTTGATTTTGTTTAGAATCTGGATCAGATTTTAGAACAATATTATTATCTTGATGCACTACTTGTGTCTGGGGCTCTTGTTTCACAGAAAATTCCTGCTGTGCTGTAATTTGCACTTGTTGTTTATCGATTTGTTGAAGTTGCCTATGTTGCTTTTCAAATTCCCGCTGTTGCCTTTGCAATTGTTGGATTTGTTGCGTTATTTGTGATTGACCCTGCTGCTGTTGATTCACCTGCGTTTGATTCTGTTGCTGAGAAATTTGAACAAGTTGATTCAACTGCTGAAAAATTTGATTTTGAGGTTGTACCTGTTGGTTTAGTTGGCTATGATTTTGTATTTGATTTTGCACTTGTTGCTGAATCTGTGAGGTCTGGTTTTGTGGATCAGTGATTTGATTTTGTGCTTCGTTTGGTTGCTGTGGTGATACCTGTTGAGATGTTTGTTGTTGATAACTGTAATGTGTTTCTGCTGTGGCTTCAACGACAGCAGCTGCCATACCTCCTGACTGCATCTAAAATATACATGTGTTCAGCAATTCATGTTCGATAGATAATTGTTCGTTTTGTTTAGTTATTGATTTTCAACAAACCTGCATAGCACATTTATATTGTTGTACTCTAGCTTGAACTCCACTTATAATTTGGATATTAGAGGCATTTATATTACTAACAACAGGTTGTTGATGTTGCGTCTGCGAATCATTACTAAGTATTTGATTTCCCGTGGATGGCACTTTTTCCATTGATTTTAACACTTCATTGTCAGGTGTTAATGGTCTTTCCTTCTCAGTGCTTTTCACATAAACCTTACCCTCTTTCAAGAAATCTTCAGAAAATCGAAGAGATGTAAAATAAGATTCTAACATGCCTTCTGCGCTTACAACAGTTTCTCTAAATTCAATAAAACTTTCCAGTTTCTTCACACATTCGTGGCATACAATTTTTGGTAACGAATCGTCTTCCAAAACCTTAAAGTGTTAGTTAAACATTACTTGTTAGATCTTGTCCCTTCAAGCAAAATAATATTCAAAATGCTTTGTGATATGTGACGTTAAAAACACAATACGAATCTATTCCATAACTCATTTGTTTGTTCCGAATTAAAATAACATACTATGAACATTGTTTAAAACAAAAAAAGTGGGAGAATAGACTTTGTCAACAATTACAAAATATAAAACATTGTAACTAAAACAAGACGATCACGGAAAAGACGAATCTTCCAAATGTTTTGCTGTTAAAATCGGTTAACAAATAATGTAAACAGTACAAAATGTGAACTACAAATGTAATGGGAACTCGCGATATAACAATTAAGAACCGTAAAGAATGAGTATATATATTTTTGTGGTTGGTTCGAACATTTCGAAAATAAAATAGTCGTCACACCGACGGGACAGAACGTGCCTCTCTCACCTGGATAGGCAAACACGCTTGGATTTTTGTCTGAAGTTGCCGTCTACGGCCTTCCTCGCGGAAAATGTTCATTTTGTTGCCCTCGCTGCTGGTACACAATCTGCACAGCTCGTAGTAATTCACCTTTCGATATCCTGACATCGTTTTCCCGCGGAAAAAGCACGATCGCGCGACCTTTAAGAAAATCGCGAACAGCACCAATTCCAACGTGAAATGCACGTAACAACGATCACTCTCGCGCTATCATCGTTAGCGATGCTGTTTTGCATACAAAATAAGATTCCGCCTGATATCGCATCTCTCCGACTACGCGGATTGCACCCGTGGCCATTTGCAGTTCATACGAGTGACTTGTCTGTGTGTCTATGATAGATAGCTAGTGGCTACCACCGCAACGACGAATAACGCGAGCGCGCCAAATATTTGAACGCGCAAACAACGAATAAATACAATGCACACCCTGATATGTAAATCGGAATATCAGTTTCATTTATCGTACATTGTTGTCATTCGATTTTTAAACGAATCGTTACTAATACAGCTTATTTTCAGTTCTGTTAGTAATAACTAGTACAATTGTGACGGCAAATAACGAATAATAGTTTATGCTACTTCACACTTTCAGCGTTTTACACTAAATTCTTGACAATTAAAAATTATTTTGTCAATTAGATTATTTAAATGAAATAAATATGAATAGAGGTATTACTCATTAACGTAAATCTATATGTTTCTACTGACATATAAAATTCAATATAAAACGATAATGCTGTGTATGTATTGACTGTCAAACAATATAATTTAGTGAATTTTGTAAACCATCTTTTAACCCAACACTTTCCTTTATACAATTTTTATAAAGTGTTATTGTAAACATTTCAATTATTGCATTCAATCTTAGGCAAGCCATTAGTTTCACAAAGCCAGGAGCATTCGTACTGAAAGTAAATGTATCTTTAACGTGTACCGTATATTCTCGAATATAATACAAATGAATTTACAGATGTGTTGATATGCTGATAAGAAAACGTTTCGCGTGGAACGTTCTTGTAATGCCGCTACTTCATGGCTTTGCGGGGCCCAATCTGATTTAAGAGCTACAGTCGTATCGAATGAGGAAACGCGGAACATTGAACCGGATAGATGAAAATGTCATCTCCAACTGGTGGAGTTTCCTGTGTGGGATAGTGTCAGGAATAGCTTTTGTGGGTGGTGTTTGGTGACCCTCTTCTCTCGTCGTGTGGGCTTTGTGGTCAGTGTATTTACGCGACATGCAAAAATGCGAAAAATCAGGCCGTGCTGATGTAGGATTGTTGAAAGGTGCTTATTGATCGCGTGCGAAAGAACGTACGTCAACGAGAGCAACACCGTGCAATAGTGCATGGATCCTAACCTTGCTTAAAAATGAAATCGGGCACCATGGACAAACCCAGAGATTCTATTCTTTTGAAACCCGAGGAGAACGAGCAAGTCTTCCAGTTAATAGGAAATCGGTGCCAGGTAAAGTTCTGCTTACGATGAATTTGGACCGTGAATGTTCATACTACCATTCCGATATGCGATTCTGACCTATATTTTGTAAAACGTCAGATATATAGACAACCTTGTCCTGTCATTTCGATTTCGACGTTACTCACAGTCTCGCACTTTTCGGCTTTATCGTTTGTATTAAAAAGTTGAGTTCATCCAATATTATCTATTTTCCGATATCAAAATCATGTATTTTTACGATATCATCTGTGTATCTTATCATACGGGGATTTCGGCGTTGCAAATACGCTGATATTATTAGCGTAACGTATTCTCTTTCTTGTTCATGTAATAAAAGCAATATTAAAGAAGAATGATGTGTTTAAAAATATTACATTACTCATATTTCATTCATGCACCTGAATGACATCAGACAGGTAGAACAATAATGTAATGAGTAGTTTTAGCTTATTGTTTTCTGTTTTCATGGCAAGATAAAGAGAAACATTTAGTTAGTTATCATGTTACAAATGTTCCAATATCTTGTTAATTACTTTGTATGTCTTCTATTTTTATTTTGTGTCTAGTTTTAGATGTGCTCAATGTTTTAAACAAATGATTTTTAAATTATGCATTAGTCATTCCATGGGTGGACATGGATGACATCAGAAAGCACAACGTTTATAAATATATAAGAAATAACGTCAAACTTTCCTTTTCTTTTCATGTCCTATTTAATAAAATATTAAACAATAATGTTATAAGCTTTGAATTAAAGTACATTAATCAATAAGTTGATATTCCATATTTTATGTTTTATTTCTTACAGTATTTATATTTATATCAAATTCTTGCTACCAAGATCTATTATAATAAAGAAATATGTTGTTTTCATTATTTATTCCAGTGTTTAGCAGCTGGAGTTATACAATTATATTTGACTGAACCACCTTTACATAAAGAATGGATTAAGAAGAATACAGGTATCATAACATTGATAAGGGATAACCCTAGGCGTAGTTTCTTCCTGCGTTTGTATTGCCTGCAGAGGAAGGCAATGTTATGGGAACATGAAGTTTATAATTCGATGGATTACAAAGCACCATTATCGTATTTCCATACTTTTGAAGCTGAAAATTGTATGGCTGCATTTAATTTTGCAAGTGAGACCGAAGCTATTACTTTAAGGTACAAACATGAAGAATTCAATGAACATAATATACTTATTTCTATATCCTTGTGGAAAATATAATTATTGTTTATTTATAAATATATTATTGTGTAGAAATATCCTCTTGGGTAAGTTGAATGCTAAACGTCAAAGAAGACAACAACGAAGATCAAAAATGGAAATGGAAACGCAGCATGGTGCGACATTACCATGGAAGAATCAGAGTAACACATCAACGCATGGATTTAATACAGGATCGACTTCTAATTTGTCGAACGGCGCTCAGACTACGGTCGGCGTGAATAGAAGCGCTTCAAGTAGTTCTATGTATAAAACTAAAAAGAAAAAACGGGATAACACTAAAAGGAAGCTGACGAAGGACGACATAGGTCTTCCATCTAACTTCAGGTTGGAGATCTACTAAAATCCGTTACTTGAAACTGATTCGGATACATTGCATAAACGTTTTATATCAAATTTAATATTTTTTTTTAGACACGTAGCGCACATGGGATGGAATGCAAATAGTAAGGGTTTCGAATCAGATTCTGTTGATCCGCACTTAAAACTATTTCTTGACAGAGTAGGTGTATCAGAGCATCAATTTAGGGATCAAGCAACGCGTGATTTTATTTACGATTTTATTGAGAAGAATGGCGGAATGAACGCTATACGGGAAGCGATCTCGCCATCTAATTCGAAAACAAACATACAACCTCCAGCAGTACCCCAAAGACAGGAATATCCGCCTCCAGTTCCTGCAAGAACTATACCTGTTTGTATACCTTTCTTTGCGTAATGCTAAGTGCACTTATATCATTCTATTAAACGCCCCTTATTTTAGCACCAGACAAGAAGCGCTCCGCCACTACCTCCGAATCGCTTCACCGCCCCGTCAACGCCTCCTAGTGCTCCACCTAGTGCACCACCGGCACGAACACTGCCGTCCCGGCCGCCACCACCCTCTCTAACATCCGCACCACCACTGCCTCCCCCGCCTCCTCCTCCCGCTCCGCCATCAAGAAACTCTGCCCCAGTCCCGCCACCTCCGCCTATGCCCATGACCATGCCCGTGACAATGCCCACGCCTACGGTCAGACCCACGCCTGTACCCAACCTGCAGACGGAGGAGAGTACAGTCAACACCAATTCGACGAATAACAATGAGGAGAGCGGCGATCTGAGATCCATGCTCATGGAGTCAATCAGAAAGGGAACCACGTTGAAGGTGGGTGGCAAATTTGGATAAACAAGTTTAATTGAATAATGATTTGCATGATTAATTATTTATGCTTAATTGCTTTAGAATGTCGATAAAACGGAAACGAAACCACCTCCACCAGCAACTGGAGGTCCTAGAAACGCTTTATTGGAACAAATTCGTCAAGGGGTTGAATTGAGGCCTGTTTTGAATGAAGTAAAACCTAAGACAACTCCTGTCTATCAAGGAGGACTAGCTAGTGCTTTGTCGAGAGCTCTTGCTGAGCGATCCAGTGCAATCCATAGTGAAAGTGATGACTCGACTAGTGATACCAGCGATGATGATGATTGGGATGATTAACTCAGGTCAGTTAGGTGAATAGCATACGAATCTTATACGTACGCTTTAGGAAGTAGCGTGTAATAATTAACTAGGAAACCAATGTCACCTTACTAATAAAGGTACAAAAACACTATTTCAGATAAAGTATGTAACTCGAAGGATACAATAATATACCACTGTGATAAATATGATATCGATAAACACTTAAACAGATTAGCTACTGTAAATGTGTCATGTAATAATTTTGAATTTGACATCCAAAGAAGAATGAAAAATCATACCCTGGTTTGCCTTGTCAAAAACGTGCGATTCAAAGTACGCGTAACGTTAAATGTAAGTTAGCAATGACGTTAGTACCCTGAGTTCTTCTATAACTATTACATGACGAAGCAAATGTAAACTTCCAACAATTGGAAGCAGTTTTAGTATAATTCGGGTAGAACGAGAAAGAGATTTGAAGTATTAGAAAAAAGTACTACTAAGCCTGCCCCAACTTAATACTCTGTAAAATTGCATTCACTCAAATGACGAGGATTAATCATGTGTGAAAGATAAAAATACATCACAGCGAAGTTATAATCCATAGAAATAATCGTCAAACGTTTTCGAGCAACGCGTAGGGAACATATCAAGTATACTGGTGTACAGGTCATTTTAATAATCAAGCGCTTAGTGACTGTTCTACAAATTAATCCCCACTGCAACAACTAACTTATATAATATATTAACGTTTGAGGAAATACAAATTTATTATAGGATGTTGGATATTGACCTATGCACAAGTATATGAGGTATACTTATAAGATTATAGACATGTTGGGCCATTATTGTGGTGTAGCCCTCGACCACAATTCCTCATTGTTCTTTGAGAACTAGTTGGACACTTTAAAGCTACGTGAATCACGACTTTGTATCTAGTCGCTTATTAAGCTAAAGCAGGTGAACTAAACCGAATGCAATTAAAGTGGCCCTAAAGTGTCCTCCTTGAAGTAAACAAATCAATAGATCACGGATAGTTGCTTTCTATTGAGTTATAAAGAGATATGTGTTTTTTATTCTTTATTCATATTGTTTGTATGATCACATAATTTCAACTAATCAGCTACAGTTATATTAAACACCATCAAAGGGCTCTTTCGTAAAGTAATAAACTAAAACGATTATTGGTTTAATTTCATTACAGTTTGGTGTTACACAGTAATGACCGTTAGATGATATATTCAGTTAGTTTAAATCGAAACAACACATAAAATAATTCTTAGACATTCTATTGAACTACGTATAAGACATGATTGCATAATGTAGTAAGAATTGTATATTTTCACGTGTGTGATATAGGTATCAAGCCCCACGGAAGCGAAGCGCAAAATGAGAAAACCGTCAATGGGACAGTATGAGGCACAAGATAGAGTTTTGCCACTATGGAGAAATCCTAGTCACACCAGAAAAAAAATATGTTAATTATTAGTTATTGTATTTTATTATATTCTATACAATATTATCTAACGTAATACCACTCGTCATCGTCATTGAAAAGAAAAATCTCCGTTCGACTGATGAAGAAAATTACACGTTACGCGATCTGTTTTTCGCTGCCTCGTCTTTTATCACTGTGAGCGTAATCAAGCAGAGGGACTATAACTGTTTGTTAAACTATAATAAAGAGAAAGTAGCCACATATGTTTTAACGAAGACTTGTTAATAAATGCGCTTATGTACAAGATACGAGATTCGAGGAGGCACGAAATTATACGTTGTCAAAACGCATTAACGCATAGAATTATTGTTGCACTTAAAACAAATGAAGTAGGGAGAAAGAGAGAGAAAGATAAATATAATTGATATGATAAATGCATTTTTTGTGCATTCTATGAGAAATGCACCACTTTTCTTTTAAATACATATTGTAGATGTATGCATCACGAAACTATTCGGTTCGTATTGTGACTACCAAATACGAGGAACCATAAAAAGAAAATCATGAAAAAAAATGAATTTACTTTAATACGCATCTTCCTTTTACCGTATTATTTATTTTCTTTTTTATATTATCTAAAAATAGGTTTATATTACAAATAACTTATACAACGCGAATCTCGCGGTTACTACGACTATAATTCGCGAACGGCACATTCTTCATTTATTGGAAGAAATAATGAACAAAAGACTAACGCGCCTAAACGAACAGAGTGATTTGATGGAGGATTGACAAACCTAGATTTGTTATGTATATATAGCTCTAAAGAAAACGTTGAATATACGTTAAAATAATGTTTATATTATTTATTTAACGATCAGCTTTTATATGTATTAAAAGTTAGATTAAGCAGCATGCTGGTATTTCGCATGTATGTATGTCGGTTGCACACAGATCGATCGAAGTAAATATTTTTGCTATGAATTATAAGTCAACAAAGTAATATGTGGTGTGAACTCTGACTGAGAAAGAAAGTTAATTAGAAATTTCAAACTTTTTATTAACTCGTCATAATAGTTGTCGCGTGGTTCTATTTGCATAGTCTGATCCTCGTAATCGTTACACGAGATAAACATATCAAAGCTGTAGAAGTACATATATAGAAGGAAAATCTTTCGAAGTAGAATCTGTGCTCAATTGAATAAAAAAAGCCGCGATAAAGAAAAAAAAACTTGAAAACATTGTAAACGTTAATGGAAATGGATTTACATTAATAAAAGTACATCCAAAGCTATTATAAAATTCTAATAAAAGATTAAGTTTCCGAATATACAAAACATACTTTTTCTAACAAATTATCATTCCTGAAACGTCTATCATATCATTTATCTATTTAAAAACGGATTTAATCAATCATAGCGAAACAAAAGAAGTAAAAATACCGTACGAGAAAAAACGAAGTATTCTTCTAATTGTTAGGCAATCAGTGGAATTTCAATGCAATCGATAACTTCTACTCACTTTTGAATTTCTTACCATGACGGTAAAATGATAGAAGGATGAGTCATATTGAACAGTTAAGTCGCTGATCAGAAAGATAATTGTGTTTTGATATAAACTCAATAACGATTTATTGTTTGATACAAATACAGGTACAACATTGAACACTGACTTTATTTCAGTCTCATATATTACAAAAATATTACAAAGCAATACAAATTAATTTAATCACAATTATTTTTATCACTGTCATCCTGGACACAATATTCTAACGCGATCAGACAAAAACGAAGAGAGCAATCATTACATCAATCTCATACAAATAGATAGAATAATAAAATAATAATTTATGGACTCGGTACTGTTACTAACGGCGTTGCAATAGGTGTAGTTATACTAAATGAGGCGATGAACACGTTTATAATGGTAATTAAAAAAACACCGACTACGACGTAATTATTAATTTTCCGTGCATTCGGTGACTTTGATTGTCCTTTTATATCGAACCGACCTTTGAAAATCAGGCTGACACCCACGGCGATCTGCAATTGATTAATCACACAAAACAATAGATAATTTAGATATTTAGTTGACCCAGAATTTGAATGAAAAATCATTTTATTTATTAGGCTTTACGAGCCCACAGTGCAATTGAAATTTCAATCGACGTTTCGATTACTACGAACCAGTAAAGTCTAATCAATAAAGAATTTTATATAAAAAAACTTCTAATCGATTGAAAACTAAGTGAATACTTTCGAGTTACTATGTCTTTTTCCACATAATTAATCACAAATTGTTTAATCGTGTCTCGCATCAACTACATTTATTATTTACCGAGTAAATAGAAATTTTCGGTCTTACCTGCAGTATTAGACTAATGATAATAAGGGACAGAATTACATAAAAAGTGGGGCTGTTCCTCTGGAACTCTATCAGATATCTCAATTGATTCGCGTTCGCGGTGATCAGGGCAACGTCCATCATACCCTGGGCCACCGTTTTCTTTGCCGCGAACGAATTCGATTGCTTGTACTGTTGGGCCCTTTTGTCCGTCGTGTCCACGGAAGTTATTCCATCCTTGACCACCACTTCTTCGACGAGTTCGAGTTTCCCGTTTTCCTTGTCGTCGGCTCCATTCTTCACTACCACTTCCTCGACGATTTCCAGGTTTCCTTTTCCTTTGTCGTCGGAACTATTTTTCACCACCACCTCGTCGACGATTTCCAGCTTCTCTTTTTCCTTCACGTCCATGTTTCGGTTTCGTTGCCCGCGATATTCGGGACGTTTCGTTCATTCAAACAGACGTCTTTGCAACGATTCACGAAAGTCGGTAGAAGTGATCGATCGCTATCGCTCTTGCTGTTGCAACACAATTGGAGATCAAGATAAGAGTCGATACACACTGTCATACACGATGGACCAACCGTTTAATCCGCGAGCGTGAAGGATCGTTTCTGAAAATCGTGATATCTGTTCGGGCGAAATATTCAGAAAAATGGGAGCTAGGTTCCCCTTACTACTTTTGTATAACGACTGATTGGATACTTACGCAACTCTCGGAGCCGTGATTTTATGGAAATGCATTCAGGAAGCAGGAACAGAATGAAATCGGGGATTTCGGAAAGGATATGAGTCACTCGATCAAATTTTTAAGGAAAAAATAACTACTATCACACATGTGTCTTCGTAGCACGTTACTATTTTTCACCCAAAACAAATAACTATTCAACTGCTACACTACTACACTTCGCCAAATTTTCTATATCTCTTCCGTAATCTCTTGTCCAATTATTAAAAAAAAAAACAGCCAATTCACAGTGTCAAGTAATGCTTTATGTTGCGATTTAGAGTATGAAAATGAGGGTGCAAGACGAAACCACATAATGAGCAGCCAAAGACATATATTAAATTACACGTATGTACTTACTTGATTCCTGGCGAGCTACTGTAGGGAGAATGTCATTAGGAGCGTAGTCGGTGAAACAATAACGATAATTTTTATCGTGCCCCATATTTTAGAACCTTCCCCGTGGCAGCTAGTGAAACCGCAAAATGACGTATAACGGAAAGGAAGTGCCTAAGGACAATGGATGTACACATTGTATGTACACACCAATCAAAATATCGTACACTATCCGTCCTATCAGTGCTTATCAAATACGATCGTTTGAACGATAAAAGAAAAATGACGTTAACGATTGTAACAGTAGCTGAAACAGTTTGGTCTTGTGCATACAAGAAAATGATTATCGAAGAAAGAAGCTTTAAATCTGACAAAAATACACACACACTTGTTTTATCGTACCTTGTAAATATTTGATTTGAAGTTCGATTTTTTAAATCTGTTCGAATCCATTCAACAGCGCATTAGTTGACTGCAACTTGACGAGATTAATCGAATCAGATAACTGATGAGTAACAATAGAATATCGATGACAATCAGGCGTAGTAATTAAACGGTACATTTATCGCTGTTGCACATTTCAATGCAACTATTCAACTAATAGTTTTTTAAATTCAGCTTGTATGTGAAAGGAACGTAACATTATATGCGGAATATCCGCATTTGCAAGTTAACGGAATTTTTATGAATTTTTCGGAACGCTTTTAATTTTCCGCATTAATGTTAATTATAGAAAAGATGTGGTTTTTTGGCCACTAATCTTCCCTGTTTCGTTCGCGTGATTTACATATACGCTGCGTTATCTTATTACGATAGCGTGATGGTTCTTTTACCACTGATGAACTTGCGATGCTTTCGTAACACACTAGCATTCCGAAGTTCGATTTTGTCTCAATACAACATTATACTTCACAAGGGAACATCAGTTCTTGCTGCGATACTTTTCAAAATGATACCAGCGCGAGTAAGCCTCATCTTTTTATATTTAAAAAAAACTTTGAAAGCTCTGTAATCCCAATTTCAAAAAATATGCAATTAGAGAAGATCGTCAATCGGAGCTGACGCAATGTGTATTTTACTATAAAATATTTCGGAATAACAAAATTTGGGCTTACAGCAGTTAAAAAATCATATTTTACACGATACGATGATAACGTGGCACGTAGTGCTCAGGATTTAATACATGAAAGTCCTTGAATTTTCATGAAACATGATTTATAGCAATGTTTCATCCTTACGTAATAGACCTGCCAAAAGTTATGGGGCGGCCGTTTTACTAATGACATCGATCGGCAGTTTCATAATCTGAACGCATCGATCGATCTCGATAAACGAATGTTCGCCGAAGATATACAGGTTCGTAAAACCCCAAGTTACTGTCATAATAATGTTTCTTGTTATCTCCGATTTGATACTCGATAGGAATTTTATCCGATTCAATTGTTAAACCGTAGTCTTTTTTAAAACAAACTGTGCCGAACTGTGATAAAGATAATCTTACGATTTATGCTTCTTGAATGTTTATTATAATCCGTAGGGGAGCATAGCGTACGCCAGAGCACTGCAAAAAGTGAATTTGCTATCGGAAGAGGAATTGCGATCGATAATAAAAGGGCTTGAAGAGGTAAACTATATTATTGGATCAGTCGAAATTGTCAATCGACCGCAATAACGATCACACATTGAAGTTATTATCAGATGAATAGAACAAGTCTTAGAATCGTAATTGGGGTCTAGTATTCCTACGATGTTGATCATAATATTTATTCCTTACGCGTACCTTGAAAAGTGATAAATAAACAGGGGACTGTGTCGTTCAGGTGAAAGCCGAATGGGAAAAAGGTCAGTTCATTATAAATGCCGACGACGAAGATGTCCACAGCGCCAACGAACGACGGCTTTCGGTAATTTCAAAACGATTCAACTGCCAAACGTGGAAACGCAATTTTTCGGAATTTTATGTAAGAACGATCGCTAATGTTACATAATAATCGGTAGGAATTAATCGGCGACGTAGCAAAGAAATTGCACACCGGGAGAAGTCGAAATGATCAGACGATAACGGACACTAAGTTATGGTTACGGAAATCCATAGACATACTTTCGGCAAAACTGGTGCAATTCATAGAGGTATGAATTAAATGATGTCACGTTGAATACAGTTAAAAAGTAATTACATAGTAATTGAACGAATCATGATAGGTACTTGTATATCGGGCCGAAAAAGATATTGATGTTCTTATGCCAGGATACACACACATGCAACGTGCACAGCCAGTTAAGTGGAGCCAATGGTTACTTAGGTATCTATAGGATATAGCTTCTTTAAAAAAACTGTAGAATATTTATTTTTGGGCCACCCTTTATATTTACAGTAGAGAAAAATTCTGCCAGCTTTATACAAAAAATGTCTGTGCCTCTAAAGCAAGACGAGGAACTCTTTTTTTTGCCCACTGGATATTTCGATCTGTATAAAATTCCCGCGCGAAATTATACTTTGAACTTCCTCGTTTGGGTTCCCCGATTTTTTTGTATGCAATTCCGTCGTCATCGGGTTTGCCGGAATTCAGGGCACACTCATACTTTTAACAACGATGATTCGATGAGTCAAAACCAATGTTCGCGTTGAAGAAAAATGGTATTTCTATGCCGGAAAACCTACGCTGCTAACAATAAGATTTTCTAAGAAACGTAAGATTTTCAGCTACGCCCAGTACGCAAAGGCAGATCTGCAGAGGGTGCAAGAAATTCGCAAACGAGTAAACGTGTTACCCCTGGGAAGCGGGGCGATTGCGGGTAATCCTTTTCAGATTGACCGGCATTCATTGGCCGCCGAACTTGATTTTCAAGAAATCACTGAGAACAGTATGCACGCGGTCGGGGACAGAGATTTTGTTGGTAAGCGAGCGTCCCGCGATATACAGGGTGTAACATATCATCGGGGACCCTTTTTCAGGATCGATAGTACGCACCAAAAGGTGAAAAACGGACCAAGGAAGTTAGGTCCGAAAATGACCCCCTATCGAGATACAACCCCATTTGTAAAAAATTTTTAAAAAATTATATCTCCGAAATGGTAAGTCGGAGAGGAGCGGTTTTGATTGCAATATAACCGGAGAAGGTCAAAGATAACAGAAAAAAATATAATTGCTGCGGTTATTGCTGTTAAATAGCATTTATTCTTGTTTAATCCAAACAACGTCGATTACCTATATCGTAGCAGGTTTGTAACAACTTGGGAAACATTAAGGGCATTCACTAAATCTTCCTTGGCGTAGATAGTGATATTTTTTCGTAAACTTTGGTCTCTTCCGGTTATATTGCAATCAAAATCGGTCCTCTACGACGTACCATTTCGGAGATATGATTTTTTAAAAATTTTTTACAAATGGGTTTGTAACTCGTTAGGGGGTGATTTTCGAACCAAACTTCTTTGGTCCTTTTTTCACCTTTTGGTGCGTACTATCGATATTGAAAAAGGGTCCCCGATGATATGTTACACCCTGTATTACCTATTTTTCGGATAATAAGACGCACCAGACGATAAGACGCACTTCAATTTTATCAGATGATTTTTAGAAAATGATATTTTAACGTTACTGTCGGATCAAAATATTTATTTATTATTAACATAACTCGTTATAGCAATATTTAGTTCATTCTCACTCTCGGTACTATCACTCGTCTCATTAATGTCACCGTTCGTATTACTGTCATCTGAACTATTGTTGTCAGTCCTTTATTTTTTAATATTTAGTTTTTAATTTTTTAAAAATATTTTAATGTTATCTTCGGACCATAAGACACACCCAAAATTTGAGTCCATTTTTCTATGTAAAAAAGAGCGTCTTATAGTCCGAAAAATACGGTACTTAAAATTCACGAACAATGGGTAATTCATTATTGAATTTCAAGCCGAGTTTCTGTTTTGGGCGTCGTTAACCGCGGTCCATCTTAGTCGGATTTGTGAAGATCTTATAATCTACGGCTGCGAAGAATTCGGATTCGTAAAGTTCGCGGATGAATTCTCCACCGGAAGCAGTTTGATGCCACAGAAGCGTAATCCTGACTGTATGGAATTAATTCGGGGGAAATCCGGCACCCTGCTTGGAAAAGTTCGTTTCACTAAAAACAAATGTTCACTATTCTATCAAATTAACCCCATAATAGAATGAAATAAGCGAACGTGATATTTTCAGTGTGTAGGTTTTATGACTACCTTGAAAGGTATTCCGTCCACTTATAACAAAGATCTTCAAGAAGATAAAGAAGCATTATTTTCTACGTTTGATATGCTAGGTGCTATTTTCGTTATCGTGACGAAAGCTGTGAGCAGTCTTGAAATAAATAGCGAAAAATGTGGCGGAGCTTTGGCAGCAAGTATGCTGGCTACAGATATGGCGTACTATCTTGTTCGAAAAGGGGTAAGTTTACAGGTAGATGAACTGAATTAGTTAAGAATTAGTTAAGTTATCTGGCAAAAACGAAATCGTTTTTAATAAAGATAAGTTAATTAATTCTTATATTGTCCAACGATCGTTAAAATTTTGATAGATGACCTGTATGTTTATTGCACTTTCCAAAGTATATAATTCGTATTTTTATGCTAAAGATTCCATTCAGGGAAGCGCATCATTTGGCTGGTCAAGTCGTCGCTTTATCGGAGTCAGAGAGAACATCGTTATGTGATTTGACTCTGAAACAGTTGCAAACTATAAGGTACTGTATCAATGCATTAACACAAATTTAAAATCAGAGACTTACAACCGGTATAATTTCGATACCGGTATTACGTGACCAAAACTGTACCGAAACCGATATAGTACGCGAAATAGAAAAATACCGAAATCATTAGAGTACCGAAATGGATGAATACCGAAAGATATACAACCGAAACCGAAATGTATACCGGGTTTTTCACGGCTTTGAACGATTCAAACAAATTTATCTTCATTAAATTAGTTACTTCCGGTGTTAATGAAACTTCGCGGACTGATCAGATTATAAACTGATATGCCCCATTTCCCGTGGGTTTTATACGTAACAATAGTTGTAGCTTTGAAATGATACGTTTCAGTCCAAAATTTGAGGAAGATGTGATGCAGATCTGGAATTTTACTAGCAGCGTGGAACAGTACAAAGTCGTAGGTGGGACAAGTAGCTCTGCAGTGAAACAACAGATTGATAATTTAAAGATCTGGGTACAAAAATACGTTGTTTGAACGTAATATGAGAAATAATGCCAATAAAAGTCACGATGATGTTCGTAAAAACAAAACGTGAGATTTATTTTATAGAACCCCGCTAGATTCCACTCGATTGTTTTCATGTTTCCAAAACATGTAACTCTTTGCCGTATCTTGAAGCGTAGCGGAAAAAGATCCATTTCCACGCATAGACGAGCAATTCTGGAGAACCGCGTGAAATGGTACACGAAACAAGCTGATTCAAGCCTTTCGTTCTCGCCATGAACTGAAAGCGGGTCGGAAATTCCGGTAACCCAAAAAAAATTATGTCCGTCATTGAGAAAATAGGTTACATAGCGATCATATACTGGGGATACAGATTCTCCCATGATATCCTCTACAGGATATACAAGAGCTTCTTCGCGACAACCACCGTCGATCTCTACTCAATGGGAAAATGGGCCGTAATCACCGGTTGTTCCCACGGTATAGGAAAAGCGTATGCCGAAGCTCTGGCAAAAATCGGCCTGAACGTTATCTTGATAAGTCCTGATACGGACAATTTAAAAATAATCGCAAGCAATATCGAGGCGTGTTATAACGTAAAAACGAAGATAATCAAGCTGGATCTGTCTCAGGGGTTGGAAACCTACAATGCGATCGAGAAGGAGATGTTCGGACTGGAGATCGGTGTACTGATCAATAATCTCGGCATGTCTTATCCGCATCCAGAATACTTTCTGGATCTACCGCATAAAGAAAAAATCTACATGAGCATCATTCACTGTAACGTAGTGGTGGTGACAAATATGTGTCGTATTTTGCTACCGCAGATGGTCGTCCGGGGAAAAGGTGTGATAGTTAACGTTGCCTCGATGGTGGCAGTCCTACCCAGTCCCCTTCTGACGGTGTTTTCGGCCACCAAGGCCTATATCGTTAAATTCACCCGGGATCTGCAGATCGAGTACGGGAAACACGGGGTAATCATACAGTGCCTACTTCCGGGGACTGTGACGAACCATACCACTGACTCGCCGAGACCGGGATGGATAGTTCCGACACCGGAGAAATACGTTCAAAATGCGCTTCAGACAATCGGCCAGGAAAACGTGACCACTGGGTTCCTTCAGTATTCTATCCTGGTTGGAATAATCAAGATGATGTACAGGATGTCGCCGAACTTTATCATCGTCTGGATGACCAACATTATGGAGGGGAACCGGAATAATGCACTACGGAGATACATTGGTTGAGCTTGTCTGTAGACGACCAGATAAAAGTTAAACGTAGGAAATTTGTAAATTTGTATCTTGGTATAATAGAGGACTCGTAAGAAAGAGGAAATACTGTGTGTTTCGGATATATATAGACATATATATATATATATTGGAAATTAAGTTGAAATGCTTCAGTATGAAAATTTGTCTGCGAATGTTTATGCAAATACAGTGATTTTTATAAGAATACGGACACCATAGTCATTTCTCTCTATTTGAACTAATTTGAAGGTGCTTTTATTTTTGTTTGGCGAGTACTTATTCTAATTGACAGAAAGAGCAGGTAATTTTATAATTGATTCGGATAAAGGAAAATGGTTAAAATAATACGTATAATGGTGTACGAATATTTACAAGTTGTTTATTATTATCCTCTTATGGAAAAAACGTATTTACATAATATTGGCAGTATAATGAAAATCTCCTTCATTTACTTCTTGACTTGTGTTCTAATTATAAATTTAAATTTAAAGTATTATTTTCGCAGACGAGAGCCGACGAATTACTTTTTCTTTCTTTCGCGCCATTGGTTTGCGTCTACTTGTTTCTTTGTTCCTCTTACGTAAACGACTTCGATATCTCGAATTCGTCTCGATTATCGCGATGTTTATTATTGACAGATGAGCTCGTAGAACGCCAATTTTGTTTGATTTTCTTTATCGTCAATTTTTACAAATATTAAAGATCGGAAAAACGCATTTTATGTTAAAATACGTTTCTTTCACCTTGCTGGGAAAACAGGTTTGTAAACGAACTATATACGACTCCTCTGAAATATGGTGATGATTTAGAAGGCTACTTTGAAAACATCACTGACCTACGGTTACTCAAATTGTACCTTTACCTATTTCGATGTGATATCTTCAGAAAATAATGTACTGATATTTCATAACACTTGCACTGGTCCAAATTTGAAATTCACATAATACTTCGGACGTTTATTACACCTCAAAACTTCACCTTAATCGCTTTACATAAGTGCATAGACTACGTAGCCGGCTAAGCCGGCAATTTTGAAAAATACAAATAACACAAATTGCTCATATTTTGAATCTTATAGAACTGATATATGACTTTGACGTTTGTTTTTAATAACTTAAATTATGTTTCCTAAGTGGTTCAGACGATTACATGATTAGTAAACAAATATTTTTCAGACATTAATACAATTCTAGGCAAGGCACAGATGTGAAATACTGAAAGGGCAAGTGTATATTAAACAATATACTGAGATTCTCAGGCATATAAAACATAAAGTTTGTGCTACAATGAATAATTCTCGACACTATGAAAATCCACTGGAAGATTATTGCTCTTCTACGTGCAAGTCTGTTATTAATGTTGATACGAAAGAGGTACATATGTATCAAAATGTATATGTGATCAAAATGTTAGTTATTGCTGTATGATAGACATAAATAATCAACATGTGCTTTTCTAGATTAATGACAACTTTAGGGAAGCCTTAAGCGCTTGTACAAAAAAATTATTGCACATACTGGAAGGAAAGAAAAAACATTGGTCGTACGATGATGACTATTCTATGTACACAGGATCAGCTGGAATTGCATACGTTTTTTATCAGTATGGAAAATATTTCAACGAACCTGCTTATATCGCTGTAAGATTATGTTTTAATGAATTATATATTAATACAGAGTTTTCTGTCTATGTGTACAACATATAGCAATGTAGTCCTTTGTTTTCCATAGAAAGCATCTGAATTGTTGAAGAACTGTGTAAGTAAATTCAGAGGAAAAAGGGAAGTTACATTTTTAACTGGAATCGTAGGCCCATTAACCATGAATGCAGTTGTTGCGTATTCACAGGGTAATCTGGAGGAATCACAAAACATGATTACTAAGTATGTACAGCTTGTAAATCTTCTGTATTACTCTCTTATAGACATCATTATCTTACGTATTTAATTTCAGATTGAAATCACTGTCACCACATGTTCTGAACGAATCTAGTGACCTACCTGATGAATTGCTTTATGGCAGAGCCGGTTTCCTCTTTTCCCTTCTGTTTTTAAATTCAAATATATCTCCACCTCCTATCGAAGCTGAGCTTATCAAACAGGTAATCTCAAATACCAAGTAAAATGTAATTCACATGGCAACATTTATACGAATTAAAAATCTGTGTTCAGGTAATTGCTCTCATAATTCGATCTGGGAACTTGTATGCTGCCCACAGAAAATATCAAACGCCCATAATGTATGCTTGGCATGACAGTGAATACCTTGGTGGTGCACATGGATTGGGAGGAATACTTTATCTATTACTGCAAGTATGATACTGTAATTTATTTCCTACAAGAGAATATATTTCTTCCTTCAATGTGGCAGTTAAATTCTCTATAGATTTATTTTCAGAAATACACGTAAATGAATTTCACTTCTTCTAGGCACGGCAATTTCTAACGAAAACACAGTTAGAAAGGGATATAAAACCGGCATTGCTCTATCTCCAAAATTTGCGTTATCCTTCTGGAAACTTTCCTTCCTCTGTTGGAAGTCACACCGACAAATTGGTACACTGGTGCCATGGCGCACCAGGAATGACCATGCTGTTTTGTTTAGCCTATGAGGTGCTTACTCAGATAGTAAATAACGAATTAATTATTAATTAACTATAGTTTCATTATCGAATGATTATGTAGGTATTTCAAGAAGAACAGTTCCTGCAAACAGCTCTCCAATGTGGAGAAGTGATATGGGCTAGAGGTCTCCTTAAAAAAGGCTATGGAATATGCCATGGTGTAGCTGGAAACGCATACACATTCTTATCTCTCTTTCAACAGACAAAGGTTACATTTGATAGTCTGTTTTGACGAAAATGAAATATTTACTACTATATCCGAAACGTTAATGAAATGTTCTCGTACTTTTAGGATGTAAAGCATTTGTACAGAGCTTGCAAGTTCGCGGATTGGTGTATGGACTACGGGACACATCAAACCACGTCCCCCGATAGACCGTATTCTTTGTTCGAAGGTCTCGCTGGAACCATTTATTTTCTAATCGATTTACAGCATCCGCTTTCAGCTAAGTTCCCTGCATACACTGTGTAAAGTTTCAACAGTTCAATGAACTCTCAACAAACATTAATTGTGGAACAGACACGAGAAAGGAGATCAAATTTTATAATACATGTACACGTGGCCCAGAAAATCTTGAACCATCTCAGGGGAGTAGTGCGACGAGGGAATTGATTTTGCCTCGCGCGATTCGTTTGTCGTGACGCGGCGTCGTGGCGGGGCACAAAGGCAAAGTCAATCCCCTCGCCGCACTAACCCCTGAGATGGTTCAAGATTTTCTGGGCGGCTCGTACTTCGTTTTAAAGGAATTATTGATATTCATTTGTTTTACATGCTCCCACATGTATTCAAATATACTCTGTTATTGCATTATACTTTTAATAAACTATGATTCACTCCAATAACAACATTTTCTAAGACACAGATTATGAAACGTAATACCATTCATGTGCTCTCAACATGTATTCAAATATACTTAATTAATGTATATTGCTCTTAATAAATTATGATTCGTTCAATAACAACATTTTGTAAGATATAGTTGATGAAACGTAATTCAGTTTATGTGAACCGTATCGAACGTATCTGACACGCCAGATAAGATTCTCGACCTTTAGAATATTTCCGATAAATTCTCAGTTGCACGAGCATCTTCGGTGCGAATACATCTCTCGCTTGGTAAGAGTACCTTCGTATTCCGTAAACACACCTAAAATGCACGCGTTCGTTTCGCAAAGAGTTGTTCTGTACAATGGCGTACAACCGGCTATTATTATCGTTGAAAATGGGAAAATACGGAATATAATCAAAGGCAGCAAAACGGAGTCTACGTTGAAAGTGAGCATCTACCGAATATTTTAGTGGATAAAAGTGAAAGATATACATATGTATACAGATCTTTAAAATAGATTGGTACAAAATATGTAGAGCTACCCAGGAATCACAATAGAAGATTTTGGATCAGCGGTGATCATGCCGGGGATCGTTGACTCGCATGTGCATGTAAATGAACCCGGTCGAACTGAGTGGGAAGGATTTTATACAGCCACAAAAGCAGCGGCCGCTGGCGGAGTCACGACTATTGCCGACATGCCTTTGTAATTACAAATCAAGCTCTATTTACCGCGGGATTTTTCCCAAGTATCCTCGGGTTTTTAACACTATTTCTACCAAGAGGTGTCTAAAGACACCTTTCAAATTTTAACTTAAAATCATTCGTTAAGTTGAATCATTTCTCCACAATTAATTTGTTGACTTTTTATACAGTAGTTGTTAAATTATCTACATTTAACTGGTAATTTGAAATCCCAACAGTTTTGGCAAATATTTGCATTCAAACGAAAATCGTGGTAGAAATAGTGTTAAACGAAGTACACATCGTTAAGTAGCAACAGAAATCTGAAGTGTAACATCTGACATGTAGAAATTCTATTCCACCCACCACAACAGTCGACCACCTTAAAATAAAAGCAAGGGAAGCATATGGAAAAACGTACGTGGACGTAGCGTTTTGGGGTGGAGTAATTCCAGGAAATCAGGTTTATTATACATAAATTAAAATTCGACTATTCTTTAGTTTAATATCTACTCTCATGTTCCCGCGTTCCTGCTAATTACGATTATTTTGATTTCTATGACTCTTTAATCGGTAAATCATTTATTTTTTACGCTTCATACAGGGAGAATTGAAACCACTCGTCAATGCCGGAGTTGTGGGTTTTAAGTGTTTTTTATGTCCGAGCGGTGTCGATGAATTTCCACATGTGAATGATAATGACGTACGGAAGGCATTAATGGAGTTAAAATCAACCGAATCAGTGCTAGCGGTATTTACATGAGTTTACACGAATTATACGAATTTAATATTATTTGCAGAATTACAGGATTTATAGGGATTAATTTGATTACAGTTTCACGCGGAACGTGAGATTGAAAATACTCCTGACGCTACAAAAGGTAATTACTAGTTTAATAGCAAACGCGTCGACATCTTTACGAATCATTAACATGCAGGTGATCCCGCGCTTTACGAAACCTTTTTACATTCGCGTCCCCGTGAAATGGAGAAAAATGCAATTAAGATGGTCTGCGAATGGTGTAAAACGTTCAAGTGAGATTTCATTTTAATTCTATCACGTCCTTGATATTGACTTCATACTTCATTGATTATTTGCTACTATTTTTTTAAGTGTTCGTTGTCACATCGTGCACTTATCAGCCGCTGATGCCCTAGAGCTGATAAAAGACGCTAAAAATTCTGGCGCACCATTGACAGTGGAAACTTGTTATCACTATTTGATATTGACCGCGGAAGAAGTACCAACAGGTGCTACGGAATTTAAATGCTGCCCGCCTATTCGAAATAAGGCCAACCAAGTATGATACAGTCCTCTGATATCAAATTTCTCTTCATCGAAGGATGATTAATCTTCTAATCTTGCATCTCAGGACGAGTTATGGAGTGGTTTGAAAGGTGGAGTATTAGATATGGTCGTCTCGGACCATTCTCCTTGCGTGAAAGAATTGAAAATTCACGATTTCGTAGCTGCTTGGGGCGGAATTTCGTCACTACAATTTGGTGCGTTTTTTAGAAGAAAATTTTGCATTAACCTAACGAAATTCCGAAAATAACGAAAACATTTTCTGCACGTAGGCTTGTCACTCATTTGGACCGCCGCGAGGACGAGAAACATGGATATTATGCAAATATCCAAACTCCTAAGCACAGGTCCTGCGAAACTCTGCGGACTTGATAAGAAAAAAGGAACCCTATCCGAGGGCATGGATGCAGACTTCGTAATTTGGGATCCGGAAACAAATTTTGAGGTACAATTTCGTGGACAACTAAATTTAGAATTTTTTCCATCATTTTTATTTTGTTTATTACTTTCAAATAATTTTGCAGGTTAAAAAGGAACATATTCTCTACAAAAACAAGGTAAACAAAGTGATACATGTTCACAATTCGGAAAGTATTTTAAACTTTTAATTATCTTTCTAGCTAACGCCTTATGAACATAAAGTATTATACGGAAAAGTTATAGCAACTGTTCTCAGAGGGGAAATCATTTTCAAAGATGACCAACTTATCAACAAACCTACCGGCAATTTATTATTAAACGAACATTTCATGGATTGCATACGGAAATAAATATTCGAGAACTGGTATGTTTTGTACGAAACGTTGCTCCAATAAACGAAGCTTCCTTGTTGAAAAAGTGAAAAGTGAATCCATTCCGTCTCGTTATATTGGTCAACAGGCCACTAATATTCATGGCAGGTCGTGCAATGGTATTTGTAAAGGTACGAAGAGAAATGCTTAAAAGAGTCGTGTCGTTCAACGGCCTCATTGAATCTCAAGTATCGATTCCTACGTACACGTTCGTCCATAAGTTACGGGGTACGTGCAACACTTAGATTAAGGGTGACTTAAATTTAGCAAATAATATTTTTTAATAAAACTATTGTTCGCCGTGTTTAATTTAGATATTGAACTCTTATTGCATAAAACATCTCGCTTTTTTTTGTAATTGCCAATTTTACTGTAAAAGAAATCGCTCTTTGTATGCGGACATCCGATCTGTTATTTGTTCCATGAATTGTGCCCATAATTATGAAAGTGGTCTAAGTTAATTTTTAAAAAATGTTGGATATTACATTTTTTAAAGATTTTGAAACATTTATTAACAAGACTTTAATTTTTTTTTAAATATTGACTTAGACCACTTTCATAATTATAGATTGTGGATGCCGGTGTACGGCTTTACTACACGTGTTTATTAAAAAATTCTCAATTTTTTTCCGTTATATTAACACAATAAGTGCTGTCCGTGAGAAAAAAATTCGCGTTGCTCCAAAGTTTGTCGACCGTGTGAATCTAATCATCGCGCCCTGAATCATATACCACAGAAAGGATAGAGAGTAGCGAATATCTCGCGAAGTGAACGAAAGTAAAAGGGTCTCGACGACACGGCGGCGTTTCTTCCTGTAACTTTTAACAAATTGGAAGGTGGATCCTCGCTGGTATGGGAGTGGTGCGTTAAGCGAACATCTCGCGTATAAAAGCCGCTTCTGCCGGCGCCGCGCTTAGTTTCGTTCCGCAGCGACCGATTGTGAAACGACGCTTTCGAAGTGAGTACCATTTCTCGAGAGCCTTTCATACTTAGAGAGTCCGTTCATCCTTACAGGTCCATTTGCACAAGTTGCTCAGCCTCCGTGGTAATTCGGTAGTCGATTAAAACGGTGTGTTAAAGCGTAAACATTCTAACAAATCAACTCAAATACGGGGTATTTGAATTAATATCCTAAATTACCGTTAGCCTTTAAACTGAAAAAAAAAAAATTTGTAAGGCTACGCGAGAACGTTCCGGTAGAAAAGAATTGAATAACCGACCGAAGAAAAAAATTTACGTTTGAAATAATTGACAGAAAGTTACGTGGTACGCGAATGATGGAAAATGTTAGAAGCACGTGTAAAGTGTCCGTCTTTTTTTAACGAAGACGTGAAAACTATATGTGGATGGTGTTAAGTAATTGTATTTGGACTGAAATTTGTTTAACAAGTTCAATAATGGCGGAGTTCGTTCTTTTAAATATGTTTTAAAATAATAACGTCAATCGAAAATTATATTTAATTCATTAAAGTACTTGATAGTCGGGAAAGTATATGATTATGGTGACAGAAAAATGCTGGTTTCACAAAACCATGCAGTAGGAAGTAATATGCGGAAGATATCGTTAATTTCGCGAAACCCATTTCCTGAATTTCCGCAAGGTTATTATTTTTCTGAAAATAACTAAGTGCCAGCGGAAGCTGTGATCGATCATAAAAAGTAAACACTTCGCCTATTCGTAATTATATATACCTGAAAAGTAAACGAAAAGCATGAAATTCCGAGTGAAATTAGGTAATAATAGAATGTCGAGAAGTTTTGTTTGTATCGTTAAATTGCATTATTCAATTACACCGAATCGGAGAAACGAACGATTAAACATAATTACGCAAAATTCAGAAAAGCATATTTAAATATTATTACGTAAAATAATATGGCTCATTAAAATCCTATTCGCCTATTACAACAGATAAAACTCACGTAAATCTTACCGCAGAGAAAATTTCTCCACGCCATTACAAAATACGGCAATTAAATGAAATTTGCTTACATTTACATCATCCCAGCCGATTATTAAATTAAATGTGACCTTCCGTATTTTGAATAAACTTTCAGCAAAGTTTATTGCAAAAAATTAAACTAATACGCGCCACATCTATTCTACACCTACACGTAGGTCAAATCATACCAACCACAAAGAGGTCAAAAGTCAACAGAGAAAGTTTTTACTACCCACGAATCACTTGCTTTTCTTTGAACGTATCGATGAAACACAATCGGTAGAATTATACCCTTGTATTTTTATATGACGTGATCACTTTAATTTAACGTAAAATGTTTGTTTGTTTCCGGTGCTTTTAGTTTCATCGTAAATCTTATATATTACGATCTTTTAGATTAATACAAAGTGAAGAAGAATAACGTGATACTAAATATCAAGTATTATAAAAATAAACCGATCATACATATATTGTTTTTGCGCATTTTCAACACGATCTTGTTAAAAATCGTTTTATTAAGAAGACGGTGTTATTGCACTTACATTCTCTGTTGCGTCAGAAGCGTTGTTGCAAGACAGAACTGGAACGAGCATCCCTCTCACGTCCTGATTAAATTCTCGATAAATATCGCTCCAAATTCCAGCTTGCCTCCCGATAAGGTGAAACGCGGGAACGTTCTCGATGCGCGCGGTTTTTTTTACTAAAATGGCGTTCTAACGCCGTGTTCAATTCCGCAACCGTATATGAACGAAAATTTATAGGCATATCGTACAATCGTATTTCACATACTTTCTACAGGCATAAAATTCGAAATTTTAAAAGAAACGATTTCCAATTGAATCAAAATTCATCTTGCATACATTTATTTATACTTGCTCGGCGAATAACCAGACGCGCAAAATTTGACTGAAATTTTCATAATCATAAATCAGTAATTCTAAATATCTGTCATAAATTTGTATGTAATTCAATTTTGTGAATTTTTTTAGATGGAGCTCCACACGATACTCTTGGCTGCGGTACTTTTAGTCGGAGTTGTTTCGGCATTCCCGCAAAAAGATGGGCAAATCTTCAGTAACGAGGCCATTCGACAGGCACAGAACACCTATCTGATTCCGAAAGATGCAACGATACAGAAGGTGCAGGAGGGCATCGAATTAGCGGCCTACGAGTCGATTCCTGGAGACCAAAAGATCAACCTGTTCGAGATCCTTGGCGAGCACGTGCCACCGGAGGTCGTGAACAACTTGCAGTCCCAGATCGATCAGATTGGGCGAAACTAAACATCGTTTGGTTGATCTTCCTTGTCGTCGTCCTTGTATAATAGCCCTAAGTCTTGTAAAGAATATTTATAAACGTGTGATAGTTAAGTACTACTTTTCCTTTCAATGATGTAGCTAGAGTTTTTTCCACTTTTCATAAATAAATGAATGAAAATGTATATTTTGTTTGACCTGTGCAGTTTTATTGTAGAGAAAATAATTAACAATGTCGTTAATTTGTATATAAAATTAATATCGATTAGTTTGTAAGAACATATGGTCGATTGAAAATTCCTCGGAGTGGTCAAGATTTCGATACGTATTTCCAAAGACTTTCTTCACGATTCCAGTCTTACGAAATTAATTAACCACTTAAAATACCATTTTAATAATACCATATTACACAGTACCAAAAAAAGTCAGATGACATTGATTTATGATACTTATTCCATATTATTTCGTACATGATTGAAATACTGGAACACGATTGTACATCAAAGTTTTACTTAAAAGAAGAATTATAATCGTTAAAAAGTTTTCGCATTCGTTGTGAAAAAAAAAAAATGTCATTCGTAAATTGTGAAATCTTGAACTAAGTCACCTGCCGTTGAATTATGTATGTAGCTAGTGATATGTCGTGGAGAAAGCTGCAGAACCACTAACCAGAGGTGTACTTTCACTTCTCCTACGTTCATGTTATTATTGAGGCGGCTCTTCTTTGGTATTCGCTGTACAGCGGACCGAAGAAATTTGGACACATCGATTAACGAAGTAATATCGGATCGTTAATAGTTTCCTTTCACGTTTTTCGATCGTGGGGACTGTAGTAAACAAAATGAAATATGGACATGGCAAATATTCGAAGATTCATGCTCTCGACTGACTTTCTCTTCCTCTTGTTTCAAGTTTGACAAGTAGTTATTATGTATTCTGAAGTATGAAATTTTCTTTTCTCAGATCTCTAATTTGACGTATCTATCGCAGAAATTATTATGTAAGAGTAATAATTGCATGGGATAAGTTACTAAAACAGATGAGAAACATTCTTGTATTAAACAACGTACTAATTGAATCTTCGGTAATGTAAAACAATTAATAGAAATCGATTAGTTTGCATCCCATTAATTCTGGAATAAAAAAATCATGAGTGACAAATGTTTCGAACATTAGTGATAAATAACTTAAAAAGTATTTATTTCGTTTACCAAGGTACAAATCTCAGAACTATGCGAACAAAATTATGAAATATTTTGATCCGTTTCAGCTTTCTCCGTTTAGCAAATTAATGTCTATATCTTGGGTATCTTATGTACGATGGTTATCACTAGCACATTGCCTTGCATTGAGGTTGCATGACGATCGTACCTATACGTAAGTAACATCCTGTCTAATTCACTGGATAATTGAAACAATAAATTAATAGTTACATCTTTGAATAAATGAAACAATAACATCATATCGGGCAGACACGTGACGCAGAAGAAAAAATTTAGAATCTCAATTTTTATACAATGTTCAAACTCGCACGGTTTGCATTTATTTATGTAAATATCGTTGGATGATTTTAGATAGACCTGATATGAATGACTTAATAAATTATTACAAATGTGAGTACGTCTTAAATTACAATTATTACTCGGAATTTGCTATCCACACTGTGTTTGGACTCTATCAGCAAACGAGTAATGGAATGAAATACTTCGTGTTAGTAACTAGAGTATATTATATATAAGATCGATTCCTGTAATTAACGTAAAAACGATCGTTTTATGTACAAGTGACAATTGTGATATAGAAAAATGTTCGTACATCGATTTACGTTGAATTACTAGCGCGAACTCACTTACGTTGCACTGTTGTTCTTGTTATTGGTGTTGTTGTAGTTGTACTACCAAATATTCAGGTATACAGAGTACTTCATAAGACTTTTTAAGTATTATCAATAAACCGTTATCGTTGACAGTTTTAATATGTCAATGCAAGAGAATGTACTACCCTTATAACTCAGTCGATGTACCACAAGTAAGAAAGCTTTATGTAGAATCAACATGATGGTTGTTTTTCATATACGCTTCACTCCCAATTCGCAGATACTCAACATTCACTTCCTGCAATATAACAATTTGGCCATGAAAAAAAATACATTCGTAAATATTAATTGAAGAAATAACATATTGAAATATTCGTGAGTTATACAAAACATTATACGTACTTGGATTTTTTCGACCCTCTGCTGTTTCTATCCGAGCTGTCCTCACGAGATCGTTTTTTACTGCTAGACGACGAATGAGATGATCTGTGTTTGTCATGTTTATCGTGTCTGTCACTCTTTTTGGGGCTAAACAAAACAAAATGCACACGAATGTAACATCATACGAGAACCGAGTATTTACGGTAATCACCTGTGTCTGGACGATTTGGAAGGAGACACTTTCTTGTGTGATCCCCCGCTCCGTGATCGATCCGATCTTTAATTATTGAAGCATAAGACTTAGCACAATTCACAAAGGGAAATTGTATTTTTCGAAATGTGAACTATGTCCAACTATATTGATCTTTTTCACAATTGAAATATTATTCCATACCTATGTTTATCCGGCGACGACTTCTTGTCCTTGCTACTGGACGAACTTTTGCTCTTTGAACTAGAGGAATTTTTGTGCTTGGAGTTATGCCTTCAAACAAAAGGAAAAAACAGTAATATCAGACCAGATGTAAAAAGTATGTAATATAAATAGTTTATGCAATTCAATAATTTACCTATCCTTTGACGGAGAAGGTGATTGTTTTCTACTAGATTTCTTCTTCTTGCTAGAATTATAATCGTCAAGGAAACGATCTTCTCCCCTCTCCTTATCTTCTTCCGCCGCTTCTCTTTCCAAATCCGACCAATCCTTACCAGATTCTTCGGAACTACCCAACTCCTCTTCTAGAAAATATATTAAGCGAAGCAGTGAACAACTATTTAATGTAATATTAAATAATTTGACTAAAGCAGTTTCTTTGTAAAATTACCTTCAGTATCCGAATCTTCGGAGGCCTCAGAATATTCCGAGTCGTCATCAGATTCTTCCTCACTGTCCATGTCTGACGGCTGAAAAAGAATTTAACATAGAAATGTCCTTGTGAAAGTTTCTAAGTATATCTGAATATGCTTCAAACCTCATAGGCGTCATCTTCTTCCTCTTCTTCATCTTCTACGTCCTCATTCTCTGCATCACTCTCTGGATCCAAGAAAGTCCAACCACCACTATCGAAGAACCCTTCGGGATCATCCGTAATGGTTTTCATAATCTTCGTCCAGTTCAATGATTGTACACCCTCTGAGTATCTGATGTCGCATGAACTGAAAAACAAATGTTTGTTAGTTTTTATAGAAAGAAAAAGAAATAAAAGAACAAATTAACGAAGTACAACTTACTTTAACCATTCTTTCACATGATCCAGCATGTTCATGGGAATAGCGTTGAGCATTGCGACTTTTCTATGATAATCTTTGAAAACAAAAATCATGTCAAAATTCTTCAGGTGAAATTGTACTCTTTCGAAATGGACAAGTTCGACATCTTCTAAGGTAATGACAAACGGAGGCTAGAATGATTAAAGGGTATATTAATGTTTTACGTAATGCAATGTTGTTGCGAAACAAACGGCAACAATTATACGAAACTCACCCATTCTGTAAGATTGACCAAACATCCACTAGTGGGTTGCAAAAGGACAGTACTTCTGTACGGTGCACCAGGAAATCCTAATTCTCGGAATGGTGTGTCGAATTCAATTTCTTGTTTCGTCATACTTTCGACCTGAATAAAATTATTGCTCATTAGAATAAGTTAATTAGCCATCATATTAACATTGAAGACAGTACCTTTTCACAGAAACTTTTGAACGCCGTTTTTAGTTTGTGCCTGAGTTCTCGTTCTGATTGTTCTGCAGCAAGATCATCACGATCGTGCATGTGTTGATGCTTTCCTAAATCCGTCGTAATTTCACCGACTTCTGTATAGAACTGTACATCTACGTGTTTCTTTTTACCGAACATTATTGCATGCTAAATTCAAAATTCATATATGATTAATAACAGTGAACTGCAGATATTTTTATAAACTATATATGTTTAAGTTGCGTAATCAATACGTACTTTTAAGTGAAAGTGAAGTAGTATTATCATCTCACCATCACATGGTTGGAAAAAGGCATTCTTAATGTTATTGTAAAGGATATCAACTTTATCGCCTCTAACTGACGTATAGCGGAATCCGTTTGTATGGGCTTCTAAACCACCAGTCATTCTTTTGGAAACTATATTTGGTCGAATGTATAGGTCTTTTAATTTAGGATTACCCTTGTTCTGTGACAGAATCAGTGTGTCTTGTTTCACAAGATCCTCTTTCTCTCTTTCTTCTGCCTCTCTGTTTTTGAATTTCTTTTGAACTTCTTTTATCAATCTAAATGCTGTATTTAAGTTTGATGAGGGTGCTGAAATTTCTCCAGGTTCTTTGGTGTTTGTACTTCGATATGTTCTAAAGAAAAATAATAAGAATTTATTATACGAACAAAAGATCGTCACAGAATACTGCAGTATTACTGATACTAACACTTCTTTAACAAACGTGGCATCTGGTTGTGGATAAGTTCCACCTTCGTTGCGACCCATAGTTGCGCCAGGATGAAAAAAGTTTATTCTCAGATACGTGTAATCCCCTTCAACCGACTGAGAAATGTTCTTGATTGTAGATATGTGGAATGGCACAGGAATACCAAAAATGGGCAGTATTACGGTTTCATATTTCTTATCTGTAGTGAACATATAAAAATTAAGATCTTCAGAAAATCCGAAGAACATTTAGAAATAAAAATGCTGAAAGTTTGCAACTTACCCACATATAACTTCAATTCCTTTACTTCGGGTTCTCGCGGCATGTGACTCAAACTTTTATATGACACTGTCGATTTCCGTATTTTTTCCTGTTCTTTACCACCAGACTGTTGAGCTAACCGAGCTTTAGCAACTTCGTTTAATTGCTGTGCTAGTTCTTTTTGATGTTGCTTTCTTTTTTCTTCGGAACTGTGCTCTGTTCTCAACTTGGATTCTATAACGGCAGTTCTTTTTCCACGTCCGAGAATTTCTGGCTTTGGTTCGTTTTCTTTACCACTGCCCTCTTCCTCATCGTCTTCTTCATCCTTCACGTATATTCCCACGTTTTTTACTTTTTTCTTGGAAGGTGTTAAATTTGTCGCAGGTTGGCCCTGAAATAAATAGATTGGTCAATCCCAAGGCCCATTTTACGGATACTTGAAGATCACATAAATTATATTTTGTGATGGTTACCTCATTGACCATAACAGTGTCGCCAATAAAAAGGGCATATGTTTTCCCTTCTTTCTCAGTAGCATCCGGATTTGAAAGATTCGCCAAACCGACATTGACATTAAACACCATCCCCTTTTTAATTACCGCGTGCGTCTTTGGGCCAATCAGTAAAGAGCTTTCTCTGAATTCAATACCCATGGCAAATCCAAAATTTTTAGTTAAATGATCTATCATATCTGGTTTCTCGTCCTTTACATATTTCACGCCTGTTTCGTATACTTCGCTTATTTTTACTCCCGCTACTAACTTCTTCAAAATTTCTTCCTCAAGTTGCAGAAGGAAATTGTAGTTATCCTGAAAGAATGTACACCGTGTTATATTTAATCGGCATAAATAACAGAGAAAATGTCATTTATTTTTTTCAACTTACCTCAATTGTTTTTGTGGGATTTACTAGCAATGTTCTTACAATATTAGAACAATAAGACTTATAACGTGCTCCGAGGGAGCAAACGATTACACCGAAATGCAACGTATTCTTGTCGCTAACAACGCTGAATTTTAGAGAGTAATTTCCACCACTTTGTATGATTGCAGGGTAACACATGTCTACTTGAGTAACATCAACGCCCGTTACATACTTCTTATTAGATATAGCAGCGTCTACACCTTCTGCAAGCTTTGAATGCTTAACTTTCTGAAATACAAATACAAACACAAATGAAAATATATTGTAAAATCTTGATGTTGTTATTTTTAACTTATCTGAGCCAGAAGATATATAAACATACCTTATCAGAATCTATGATTTCCATGATTTGATCTTTAAGGTACTTGGTGAAAACATCTACAGATACTAAACACGCTTTCTTTATGGTAAGAATTTCTGCATCCTCTTTAGAACACATTACATATGCAGCAGCAGCACTGACATCCACCTGGAAGAAGAATATGTATGTTAGACGATTTCACCTTTAACAGTTCATATTTGTAATACTTCAAGTAACAGTAAAATACAGTTATATTATAACAATTAGTACTTACTGTATCAAAAGATTCTGATTTGAGAGCAGCTCTCCACGCATCCATAAAGGCACCTGGATAATTTTCTTTTGAAAAGACACCCAATGTTTTACCTTTTTTACTTTGTTTTATAACCTCAATGAGTTTAGCAAAGTTAGCTTTATCTTCATCACTCTGTAAGAACATTGACCAATTAATTATTGAAACACTAGAAAAAGAAAACTTGTAAAAGTTATATTCAATACATACTCTATCCCTTGTGAGGAGTTTTACAGGAGGCACACCTATATCTTCGGTTTTTTGATTTTCTAGTTTTCTTAAAAATTCGATTTTCTTCTTGCTAGCCAAAAAGTTAATGGATCCTTCAGCCAATATCATTATTGTATCCGTAAGCTCATAACTAAGGAGCCACGTCTGAAACAACCACCATAATAATTATTTAGTGATCTACAGAACGATGCTACGCAGTATTCTAAACTTAATTTGTGCATGTTATATTACATAATTAAAATAAAAACTTTCTTCTCGGAAGACTTTCAATAGGGCATATAAAGAAAGTTACTCCATAATAATTACAACTTCACTATAACAATTGTTGAATTTTATTACAATCGATTGTATAATATTACAAACAATGTCGTTATATCATTGTTTTTAAGTGTGAAACATAGAATACTAGAAGTGAGTAAAGCATCAAAATACGGCGGCAAAAAAAACGAGGGAAAATGAACGTCGCTCACCTGTAACGCAGTGGATTTGCTGTATACGATATCCTCGTCCGTGCCAACAGCAGAAACGAGGCAATCCATTTTACTAAAACTGTCATCGGTACCGACTTCCCCATCCTACCGTATAAAAAATCATATACATCAGATAAACGTTATCGTCTGGCGATTGTGGGAATACTTGTAATGCTGAGTTGCTTACCTTCCATGCGGCGTAAAGTCGTTTCATACGCCGAAAGAACGTATCTTTGTCGACCGATACGTTTGCCATAGCTTGTTTTCAAGTTGTTCGTCGTAGCACACAACACGAGGGTCGCGAAATCAATCCGACATAAAATTATAATAAACCTCTCCGGCGTAAACGATAACGAACAAAACATTCAGACGGTGCGGAAGGATTGACCGTTATCACATTTTCCCTGATGTTACTTACAGAATACGAAATACTATCAAAATTCGTCGATGCGGAGATGGCGGGATTTATAACCAAACCGCAACCGTATATCCACAAACTATGGACCACGCGGCGGGAACCGTTTGCTACGGTGTGGTTGCGAATGAATGAAAGGAGTCAGTGCCACCAGTGTCTCAATGCAGAACTAATATTCATGTTGGTCAGTTTCTAATTGGCGACGATCTCATATGTAAAGTGTTTCGAACAGTTATTAATAAAGAACAACTCGATTTTTTGAGATCTAAAGTGTTTTATTTTCTTTTAAAATCATGTCTTAAATTTGGAAAACTAGTATCTGCAATTACTCTACGTAACATTACAAGAATATCTCATAAAAATTACTAGTCGTCGTACATGACATAAGGTTCAAAGCAACATGAATATGGCGGTCTATTCGCGAAAATCAAACGCGAAAACTTCTTACGACCACCTTTCAGGTTACTCGGTATCACAATCCTACCTGGTCAGTGGTTAATATTAATGCATCACATACATGTGTGTGTCGTAACACACATATATGTACACACTAGTTTTCCAGCAAGGCGTCAAACATCTTTGACTTGCAAATGAGATTCTAATCTATCCGAAATACGATGCATAGGAAAATCGGCTGTATCAGTTTGGAAATTTATTTCATAGTGTCTGTACGCGGCTTACGATGATTGACGGTGAATCGCAATGTAACCGCGGCGGTAGCTCGTTGACATCGTTATACGGTCGTGCCGATTTATCGGAGTGTTGCCTTATACGTTGTTGAGAGCGGGGCGAAAGAAAAGTGCAGTTTTGCATGGTTAAACGCGTTTCACATGCAAGCGAGACGGTGCTCCGGAGATCCATGGTAAACGGTCCCCAACGCGTTTTATCCGAACGAAGAAAAATGTTTTTAACAATCGGCTCACCCAAGATTCGACACGGGGAATAATGAGAGCTGTGCTGAAGAGGAAAAAACTTTCCGCGAAATTCCAGCACTACCGAGGGAAACAGTTTTACTCTATGTTTTAGTGAAAGTGTCTCGCCCCGTGAAAAGAGACTGGTGAACGTTTAGCGGCAATTTCTTCTGTCAGGCATTCGTTAGGGGCACCTGTGAATACGACATCGAAGCTACTACGGATCATGAATGTAAGCACGAATTTTTTACGCTAATTATTTAATTAACGAACCGTTTTACTCGATCGCTCGCTCGCGAATGTTTCACACACAAGTTACTGTCGAGTATGCGCCTGTTCATATCGTGAAAATTCGCGCAAGAAGTTCTGGCATTTTTGCGAGTATATTGTATGTAAGAAGTTTAATTTTCCTATCGAATTTAAAAGAGTATTCTTCAAATAGTTTGTTTTTACACAGAATATCGATTTAATATCTGTTATTTCATATTTTAATTTATCCCAACAAGTATTGCAAAGTGTTTATATTATAATGAAATACTAATAATAACTTGTATGTTTGTGTTATATAGTTTGTTATTTTAATTACTTTTGTATAGAGGAATGACGTGTGAGACTGTATGTATGGCTGTAGTAGTGTTACAAAATCTGACTGCATTTAACACACTCCTTTTGCTTCTTTTATGTAAACTATTTTCAGAATGCCCCGTTCTACATTATTCTGGCACGCAGTAGACATGAACTTGCTTATGTAACTGACGTTAGATTACTGACCCAATATTCCAATGAATTTATTTTCGATGACACCTTCCGAATGTAATTACACTTTTATCTGTGATCACAATTTAACGGGCGTGTGGAACCATAGACGTTTGAATTGCCCAGTGCATGTCTATTTCTTAAACTGACAGCATGGATCTTGACATAACCTTGCACACATAATTAGCAACTTAGTGTTCTCCAAACTGTGTTCACCATATAAACTCCTTGTAATTAAAAACATGTAAACCAAGTCATAGACCTGTAAAAAGAAAGATTTTCAAAATTAGAAGTGATGAAACAAGTATGTTGAGCGAACTAGTGAAACGAGAAACGAAAAGGGCATATTCACTTATTAAGCATTTAAAAGAAACTCATTGTACGAGCGTGAAATTTATTACGAGTTCTAACGATCAAATACAACTCTCGTATATACTCCTTTTGTTAATGTGTATTGATAATAAATTTTTTCTTGTAATATAATAAGCATGCTTGTGGATTTTTTTATTCCTTTATATTAACACTTCTTATTTCCTGCTTTATTTCCCTTGGTTCGATTTGTGTAATCCTTTGCACTCGAGAGAGGAACCTCACTTGCTTTAACAAGGGGAAAATGAAAACTCGAGTGCAAAGATGTAAATATATTTGTAATTGTGTGTATTCTCATTGTTATTGATAAATATAATAGCTTACAAGGATAACTTTTTTATATTATAGTATGTGTCTCAATTTTTTTGATAATTAGGTGGTCAGCATAGCAGAGAGGTGGTGTCGGGAAGGTGGTTGACACGCCTTCAGATCTTTGAGATGATCGAAAGTGTATCACGCAGAGCGTTGAGTGGCTCCAGTGGGAGCTACCACGTTCGTGGTGCTGAATTAGCTCGAAATCGTAGATTAAAATCTCTTTCTGCCACTGTTATTTTTCTTGATGATACGCAGCACACATTTCAGTTAGATGTAAGTTTTGTATTATTATATTAAATCGAATAAAAATTTGTTTCTTGTCATTGTTTGAAACAGTTTGATATTTGTGTCTTGAAACATTTCAGAAGAGAGCGAAGGGTCAAACCTTATTAGATTTAGTGTTTCAACATTTGGAGCTTGTTGAAAAAGATTATTTTGGTTTACAATATGCTGAAAATGGAGCAACCGCATCTGCGTCTACTCCTGATGTGATGGTAAATTATCTTTTGCAAAATTTAACTGTTGATTTTGACTATTAACGTTGACTATTCACTTTGTCTGTTGACTTTGAATGTTTGTTAAACAGTACTGCTGATAGCAAGTAATAGCATATAGCAGAGAAATTAAATTATATGCCTTTATTTATTATAGAGATGGTTGGATCCTACTAAACCAGTGAAGGAGCAGATAAGAAGTAAGGGTAAAGATCGTATTTAAACAATTAACACTTTGAATTGACCAGCATAAGTAAATGTTGTCCAGGTCTTAACAGGTCTTATCATTACAGGTGGACAATTCTTCTTTAGAGTCAAATTTTATGTATCTGACCCTAGTAAGTTACAAGAGGAATATACTAGATATCAATTCTATTTGCAAATACGCAGAGATATTCTTCAAGGGAAACTTCAGTTACCACCAAGTACCGCTTGCCTTATCGCAAGTTACACAGTTCAATGTAAGCAGTGTTATATTTTAATGTTGTTTGTTTTATGATAGCAGATGTTTACAAAGTATTTTCACTTGAAATATAACTTTAGCTGAGCTAGGCGATTATCACCCTGAAGAACATGGTCCAGGATATCTTTCACGGTTGCAGCTGATACCTGGTCAAACTGAAGAAATGGAGAAAAAAATAGCTGAATTACATAAACTTCATAAGTATGTCTACAGTTGAATCAACACTTATACTAGATTATTTTTTTATTAATATGTGCATCGATAAAGATAATATTTTTTGCATAATTTTTTGTAGGGGTCAACTACCAGCTGACGCAGAATTTAATTTTTTAGACCATGCAAAGAGGCTGGACATGTATGGCGTAGAATTACACAAAGCACGGGTATAATGATTTGTTGTTAGATATGTTTTATTTTACCAACACTACTATCTCACCATAGTTGGTTTACTTTTTGAAGGATTCTGCAAATAAAGAAATTCAATTGGGAGTGACATCCATTGGTCTAGTGGTATTTCAAAATGGCATAAAGATTAACGTGTTCTCCTGGTCAAAAATAGTGAAGATCTCATTTAAACGGAAACAATTTTTCATTCAACTCAGAAGAGAGCAGGTACGATTAAACCACGTTTATCGTACGATATTGAAACGAAATATGTAATTAATCCAAAAAAATTTTAATGCAGTCCGAGAACTACGATACATTACTGGGTTTCAACATGCAGACGTATCGTAGTTCGAAGAACTTGTGGAAAGCGTGTGTGGAACATCATACATTCTTTCGGCTTCACAGTCCGAAATTGAGGCCGAGACGTTTTCCGCTCACGTTAAGCAGTAGGTTTACATACTCAGGCCGTACGGAGTTCCAAACGGTGGAGGACGGAAAGCACAGAGCGCGGGTCGAGCGAACGTTTATACGGTAATGTTCACTGGCACAATTCACGCTTTGTGACTTCGATCGACGCTACCACGCAACTTCATTCCATTCATTTGTGATCTACAGGTCCCCTAGTAAACGGCTGGTGCACGGGGTCACGGCTCCTATTATTGAAGAGAAAGGAAAGTTAACGGTGCCGCCCGGTCGACCACCACGGCCCTATGATAACAAGGTTCAATCTCTAGGTTCTCGTGAACCACGACAAGCATGGGGCGAGGGTAATCCAAGTGACGAGTTAGTTGAGAATCAACTTTTTTGCCCCGTTTCGAATTATCTGCTTTTTATAATGAAATTTATTTGAATTTGTAGTGAGGGTGGTTTCCTATCTCTTCGTGAAGAAATATCAAATTCACATACGCAAGGCAATGCATTTTCTCCTGTACTAGGCTCCAGAGTGTTAAGTTATGCGGATGATGATACGACTGCTGAAAGGAATATTTATGACCTCCCTGATTATAGCGAGCCTACTAGTTCACCTGCTCCACAGGTATTTAAATATTTCGTTCATAAGTATTTTTATCTTTATAGTAATAGTGTACACAAATTATTGATTAACCCCTTTTATTTTATATTTCAATGTATAGATAGTAGAAGATGGTTTAGTGACAATATCGTTAACGCCAGATGAACAAGGTCGATTCGGATTTAACGTAAAGGGTGGATTGGATCTTGACATGCCTATTTTAGTATCAAGAGTAGCTCCAAATACACCTGCCGACCGATGTTACCCGAAATTAAATGAAGGCGATCAGGTTTGTAATTTCAAGAGACAAGGTCTTGTCTCGGGCCAAATACATATAAGAGGCCCCGCCTAGCAGTTATATACAATTCGCGTACTATTCTATTACTAGTATTATTTGCAATAAATTATAATGTGGCGTGAAATCAACAGGTGGTCTATATAAATGGAATTGATGTGAGTGGATTATTGCATGAGCACGTAGTAAATTTAATCCGGCAATCCCGTGATTCAGGCTCAGGTGAATTAACATTAACAGTAAGACCGAACGCTTTATATAATGCCTTAGCGGGTACCGATGAAACGTCCGAAGAAGAACCTCCGTACAGGTACGCACAATTAAATAGTAAATTATGATGAACAGTTTCGAATGTTTAATTACAATTTTTGTATAATTTGTAAGATACGTACCGGACGCGCCGCATGCTGCGATCGGATCGGACGCATTAGCACAGTCAATGTTACTTCTTGCCGATGGTCTGGCAAGTGGTGCCCTAATTGCCCAGTATGAACAATTGTATAGGAAGAATCCCGAGCTGACGTCCCTCGAATCGAAAAAGCCGGAAAATCAAAATAAAAACCGTTATCGAGACATCTCGCCATGTAAGCTTGGCAACGTTATAAGTAAATTGTTAATATTAAAATGTATTAATTGTTATTATTGACAATATTAATATTTTCAGACGATGTTACACGAGTTATACTCATGGGTTCCGTCAATGGGGATTATATTAACGCGAACTATGTGAATATGGAAATCCCAGGATCGGGTATAATCAACAGATACATAGCCACACAGGGACCGTTGTCATCAACCGTTGCAGATTTCTGGCAGATGGTTTTAGAAGCCGGTAGTACACTTGTTGTGATGCTCACCACTCTGGTGGAACGCGGACGCGCAAAGTGCCATCAATACTGGCCAGCAGTTAATGAGACACTTACGTTGAGAAATCTTACGCTCACATCTACGGCTGAGAACGTGGAGGATACGTTCATATTTCGGGAGTTCATACTTCGTGATGTTAACGTAAGCGAAATTTAATCTCCCTTCGTCGTTTAGTTTAACACCCGTAGTTTGTATTTTCGTTCATTCCCAGACTGGCGAGGAGCGAGATATAACACACATGCAGTACTGCAGCTGGCCAGATCACGGGGTGCCCAGTGACTGGCGACAATTTACTACATTTACGGAGCGGGTTCGAGCTGCTAGGACCGGGATAGTAGAACCAGCTGTGGTCCACTGTTCTGCCGGAATAGGCCGAACGGGAGTTCTGGTGCTGATGGAAACGGCACTGTGTCTTATCGAGGCGAACCAACCGGTGTACCCGTTAGACATCGTGAGATCTATGAGAGATCAGAGGGCGATGATGATACAGAATGCTGTGAGTTTAGATTATTAAAGTGTATATAATAAATTGCGAATTACATTTATTTTATAGTATTAATAAAATGAAAAAATCTGTTTTGTTGTCAGAGTCAATATAGATTTGTGTGTGAAGCGGTCCACAAGGCGTACAGCGAAGGAATAGCTAAACCACTTCCAGAATTTAGTAGGTGAAACTGGAGATACATACTTTAGAGCATTGTAATTATCATTTTTCTTACATTTTGCTGGAATATTACATCACTAGAAAATAATTTTATACTCTGACAATAATATACATCTGTATTATTCATTAGCGAAAGAGATATATAATATTTAAAGTAGGTATTTTCTATCCTTTTGCAAATCTATTTTTCATCTAGGAATTAACAGATAAACTTAACTTTTCGCACCTTCAGTCATCTGCGACTCGTCGAATTTCGTTCTTTTAATTTATATCGATTCCTTGTAAATAAATGAGTTTCAATTAATTGCTAATTTCTAAGTTATATTATTTAAACTAAAATAAGAACAATGAAATGTTCTTTAAATCGAACTTCCATTATTGTTTAAATTATTGTTATCATTAATATTGCCAACTTTCCATTTATCATCTAAAGTAACAGAGGTGCGAAAAATTAAATTTTTAGAGATACTGCTAACAAATACTCTTTTTACATTATGAGGAAAACCAATTCCTTCCATTAGATATGATTATCACACAATTCATCCCGGTAAGGTTCTATTTTTGGAGTGTTTCGCATTGCGAAAGTATCGTTGAATGAAGATACCTTTATTTTTCTGAAACGAACGCAATGCCTTGAGATCAGTGAAATATTAATGGTGATCAAAAAAACAAAATTTATAAGATACATGGCGTATCGTTGCAGGAAATATACAATTACCATTAATCGCAATTAGATGTTTACAGGATATTGCACTGAAGAAAGAAACGAAAAGGTCGAATCCATAGTCAATCTATTTAAATAAGCTAGAAAATGTAGTTTTATAAATCGAAGTCACGAACCGTCAAATATCGAAACATTTTTATGATACTCAAAGTAACCGACTCACTCTAAGCTTGCGTGAACTTGTTAAAAGATTCAAAGTACAGCCCTCATTCGTAAGAAATGAGCATTTCTCAGTAGCATTCGAACATTTCATTAATACGTATAGCCTATAAAGTAACATACGTTGAAACGTGTAAAACAGAAAAAAGATTCTAACGTCTAACAATCTGTCCCATTTCGTCAGGTAGAAGTAATCTTTATGTAAAAGATCTACATAGTGTAGTAAACGTACCAATTATTTTTTTCTACTACCGTATATATAGTGTACAGTTTAGTTTTTATTCGAAACAATAGCGAGCCGTTAGTAAATATCAAACTGGACGCTATTATGTATGAAAAAGGTGCAAGTTCGGATACACAGTATCGTGACGGAGTTTGAACAAATCATAGTTTTGTTCTAGTGTTACGGGGAATTTTTCAGAGTGTTAATATACATTCGAACAGAACTGGAGTATTCTTGTTTTGGTAGCTATTCGTTTCCGTATAGTATACGACGTATACAATTCCGAACGAAACAAACAAATCAAAATACTTAGAATAAGTGACAAGAGAATAAGTTTATATTTAAAAAATTTCTGATTTCTCCCAAAATATTAATGCTGTATTTAAGAATAATATAACGATACGTACTATTTTTGTATAACTGTACCATGTATTCTACTTTCCGGCCATTGTCTGCGACACAAAACATTTCGAATGTTCCGTCTATGCAAGAAAACAATTCGTCGTAAGGGATCGCATAAATTTATCGTACTATCGCGTTGAAATAGCATAATTATTTTTTTGCACACAAACAACATGAGTTTCTAATAATTAAAATGGGTCCACTATGCAAACAATGAATATTAGAAAGATGGAGTGGTACAGCATAGTTACATTTAAAAGTATACATCGATATATGCACAAAATCAATGTTCAGTATTGTAAAAAAAAGAATAAGTAACAAAATTTTTATTTCAAAGTGTTACTGGTACTCAATCGAAAGCATTCGTATGAATGTGTAATCAGTTTTATTTAAAAAGAAGCAACGTACAAACTATGTTTCTGTGTATATAAAGAACACATTGTATTCGTTAAATTATCATTACCGTATTATTCTATATTATTAGGTGTATCTTTTAACCCTTTGCCGCATCGATTTATTTTAAGATCAATTCTAGGGCATTAAATTTCATAATCGACCATTGACTGAAACTAAAATATCCGGAAATTTAATTCTCCGATTGTTTCTTTGTGCCAGATCGATCTACAAGGGGTGAATAATTTTTCTTCCGGCGATTTTCTTTCGAAAATAATACATAATAAATTTAAGATCTGGGTGAATGTGCTGGGCATATATCGGAGCTGTGTCTGCGACGACTAAAGCGCAGTATCGTCTTGATATTTTCCCACGTTGCTAGTGAGTGAGTAATAATTACTACCTTGACAATAGTGCCTTGTACATATGCACCCGAATCATAATAACGAAGCAAGAATAATGTATATTCTTTACCAATTGTTACACTTTAACACAGTTTCGCTCGTTGCAATTTTTTTACGGAGTTTCGTCCTACTTTCATCCGCCGTATATTTTCAGTTATCTTCTTTACCATGTACATTTGTTTTGTATAATTGTCTATAATAACGTTTTCATAATTTATCTGTCGAAACTTGTGTAAATATGTTTACATTTTATTCAATTCCTACATACATATTCATATATATATCATTATTTCACGTACGTCAGGTAATCGTTTCCTTATAGTTACTATTACGATGATGATAAGATGTTGATCTCGGTGAATAGTAATTATAAGTGTAATATTGTTAGCTTGTAATTAACTTATGATTAACGTTAATAGATGTTCATGACATTTTACATCCTGACCATAGCGATATGACACGCCTTGTCCAAAAAATCAGTAATGTATTAATATATGAGACGTGAATCAACCGAGCAGCCTTTCTTTATTACATTGCGGTGTAAGTGCAATGTAAAGTACTGCGTACGAATGATGATCAATATAAAATCCAAAAAACCAACTAGAATTTAAGAACGCAGTGAAAGAGATGGAAAAGTTCACAGAACTAATAGTTTCAGAGAATTAGTATCTGTTATGATAATAATGAACAAAATATTAGCGACGTACGAATAAATTACATAAAGAAATAAAAGTTAATGCATTTCTAGTACGTCTTTTTGTTTTTCAATTCGTTAATAACATTCGTAATATATTCTTTATGAAAATAAGATCTGTCGTTGTATTTACATTGCATTTCTTTTCAGCGAACACGTTTATGTCATACTAGTTATTAATTTGATGCAATTTAATTGAAAAAGGGAAATATTCTGGTTTTGGCTTCTCCCTCTATTACGTGTACATAAAAACAGTACAAAGAGTAATATTAAATAGGTGACTAAATATTAAAAAAGCTATTATATGTACATTGTCATTCGGCGATGAGAGTGCCAAGCGATCACGTATGAAGCAGATAATTAATTATAAGCAAAGTCCAGTGCCACGAATCTTCATAATACAGTCAGTAGTTGTCTAGTCTCATTACTAATTTGTACTTTTCAAGTATGAAATAAAAACATTTTATAATAATTCAGCGGTCGATTACTTTCCTATATATTAAATATTCAGCTGTACATTTTTGTTAAAAGGTTTAATACTTAATTTTATACTTTATAACAATATTCACTTTAGTATTTTACAAAGGAAATTTAGCATTAATTATTTAACAATTTCAGTTAATTATTTAATAACAATAAGCGTAAGTATTTTATACAATATTTCTTTTCTAAATATCACATTTGAGGCGTAATTATTAGTAGTGCTTTCATTGTGCTTTTCATGATTGTATAAGGTGCGACGTCAACTGCTTTTCTATACAAGACACAAATTAAATTACATTAAACAATTTGGTTCCGTTACTGTAGTCGTTGAACCTGTATTTTACAGGACGATTTACATGTTAAAAAGAACGGCCCTTCTTGATCAGGGACGTACGTCGATGGAACGATGTTATATGATCCTGCCGGCATATCTTCTAATTCAAGATAAACGAATCCTGACCTATATATTACGGACATTACAGAGACATTACATAATTAATACTTCAGAAAAAATATAATAATAGTGCAATGAATTACATACCTAAACGGTCCCGAGTTTTTCGTTTTGAATGCGTTAGGTGCATCGTTATCGTTCAATACAACTGTTAAAACATCAAATCCTATTTGATATTGCTTAGGACCTTTTAGAATAATTAATACATAATTATTATTATGGGCACTTTCTAACACCAGTTGATAACGCGGATTATTTTGACACGTTGGATGATTACCGCATCCTCCAGCCGTAACACCTTTCCACTGTCCGGTGATCTAAACAAATTATCAATTTTTATAGATTTTATATAATAAAATATTATATTGTACATACATACCTCTTTTTCGTATTTATAGAAGTTAGGTATCTTTCGTAACATAAATGGGCACGTTCCGTATGCACGTAAGGTATAATATATAGTATTAGTTTTTTCGTATTGAGATATGACTAGAGTATATCGTGAATCACTTTCGGGTCCCAGTTTTACTTTGCACAGATAGTGTGGACTGTTTATTCTCACACCGTCTATATATGGTGGCGGGTCATCTGCATATTTTTAACATAACATGTATAATAGAAATCATGAACGAAAAATATTCTACGCTGGCTAACTTACGCGGATAATAAACTCTCTTTCCATCATTGCGATAGACTAGCACTGTTATGTATTCCTGATTTTGTCGAAAGTCAGCTATGTCTGTAATATGTCTCGTAAGAAGGATCCATATAGCTCCCGTAACATTGGCTTGAACCTCCAGCAGGAATTGGGGATTGTCACCGATATTATAAGCATCTTTCGCTGGCCCTATTCCAGCATTCCACATTCTATATTTCGAAAATAATTCTATAATAAATTGTGGTATATGTCTTACACACAAAGTTATATAAGTATTACTCACTGATGGATACAGTAAGTGTAATTAAACAAGCCTGGATTCCAGTTTAAGTAAAATACGTCAAAGAAGCGGCATATACTGTCGTAATCGATCCAGAATACACCGTTATCAAACTGTGAGGCAGAATCTGGCTCATAATTCAACGTCTCTTTCAGTTCTCGCGTCCAATGCACCGTATCCAGTTCTGAGTAATTTCCTCTCCAACGTAAATGTGACCATGGATTTTTTAATTGCAGCAATCTTTCACCCTGAAAAAGTATGAGAAGAATTCATACTTTCGGAATCATTTGGAGTTCGTCGAAAAATCATTGTTTCGTCAGGAATACGCACTTTTACTTTTCTGACGTCCAGAACGGCATACGCGTGCTTAGGTACAAGACCTGTTCTGTCAGCATCCGAATCTGATAATTCGCCGGTAGCTACCGTGACCAGCACGTCTCCCTTATGTAATCGCGAAATCAATGTATCGAATAAGCTGTCTTTATTAAAATCTGCGTCATCTGGTCTAATAGCCCACCTCTCTGGAATCCAGCCGGTTAGGGCATGTAAATCTATATTCTGAAATAGTGTATGCAATGGGTGAGAGAACGCTGCTGTATTAAGCTGTATGTTAAATAGAAATAGAACTTACACTACTCGAGCCAGGAAAATCGTAACCACCCATTACTTTCATATATGCTTTCTCAAGTAATGAAATCCAAAGCTCTCCACGGTTGCTAGAGTAAGAACAGAGCAATTGGTTGTTTCGACTCACAGGCAGTAAATCGTCTATTATTACCTTGCGTGGAATGCCATTGATGTGCAACTTCACCATATACTTTCCTGATATTAAAATGTTAGATATTAGAAAAATTCATTTCATGCCTGGTGACTTAACACAGCAATGCACAAAAATAATTTACCAAACGGATTGTAAATCGGCTCTTTGTTTCTGTTTTTTGGATAAATAATGGAAGTGATAAGTCTACAACCAAATCTTCTCTCATATTGCGCACTTACGGCAAGTGAAGCTACAAAAGAACAATCAGAAACAACCTGAAATTAATTTGTTTCATTAATGATTTATGTCATATTTATTATTAAGAATTTCATTATTAACATCTTTTTCTTACGGTTTGTTTAATACTGTAATAGTCAACATGATGATCCAGAAGCATTTTCGGATCAGAGAACAATTCTTCTGGTCGACACCATCTTGCAAAATCTGGTTTTTGTTTTGGAGCAAGCTCCAGCAATCCGTCTTTATCAGTGAACGGGATGGCATATTGAAACTTTTCTGTGAGATCAATGCTCATAAAAGGTACAAATTCATTATCATTAATATGAGAACTGTGAAGCAACACTCTCTTTTCTTCTTCTGTATAATTGCCATTACCACCGCTCACTTTCAAATGAGCACTACTTCCACGATGAAGTGCTGGCCGAGTTTGCTTTCCTAAAAATTGTTTATACGTTCGCACATATGTATGTTGTTTGAGGAACAGAAATTTTGAAATTTGTTATTCATTTATACCAGAAGTGGTAGGAGCTGCCGTTACAGATGGTGTTGTATCAACATCTATATCCAAATTTGTTTCTGGTACAGGTGGTAAATTGGATAGTGTTTTATAAAGTTCATTATTATCTACTGTTTTAATGCCTTTCAAATTCTCAGCTCTGTCAAGAGCCACTCGAATAAGTGCTGTTAATTTTGATTTCACTTCTGCATCTGAAGTTTTCTATCAAAGGTAACATATTTATTTTATATTTAGTTATTGTGTAATGAAGTATCTTATTTAATATTTTTGTAATACATACAACACTGAGTCCAAGTTCAGCAGCATCTGTGTACAATTTCACAGCAATATCTTTTAAGCCTGCATTATCTGCGTCGAGTGCTTGATTTACAAGAAATTTGCATCTCTGTACCTCCGCATGATGCAAGGGTTGTATTTTCTGCTGTTTTTGTTCCTCTTCATTAACTGCAAAATATAAAATACCATGTATATCTTATTATTGTGTATCATGCATAGTCTGCCTGGAATTATTTGAAACGGAGCAAAAACATACTGAGGTGTTGTATTGCTGCTATTCTCTCCTGGTACTCCAAAAGTTTGTGCTCATATGTAGAATCTAGTTGCAATCTGGCAAGGTATTTGACTGTAACGATGTAATAATACAAGGCCTGTTTGTATTGACCGTTACTGTCAAATTGCACAGCTTTACGTGCTGCAACTTGTGCATCTTCCAATGTCATTTTGTTAAGATGTACCAACAATTTCTGCTTACTTTTACTATTTTCATTTAAAGATCTATTCTCACAATTTGATAAACGTCACGCATTCCCAGCTGTGTACTATAATTTTCAGTCAGCTCTATTACATTTCATGTATTCATAATTTTAGTAGCAGTTGGATTTAACTGTCTATAAAACAAATTTTGTTATTTATTATTGTTATTATTTGAACACGTAAAGATATGTATATAGTCACTAATTCGTTCCATGTTTAACGTCTGACTATTTCGAACTTTCACCACTTACAAGTAGTTCTACAAGTAAATGATAGTTACTATTACTCAAATGACACATTTAGTGCATTTTTTTCCCATGGCCACATTTTACTTCGGTTTAGTTTCATTGACAACTCACTATCGTTCTTTCACACGTATCAAAAATATCTTAGCAGCCGCATTATGACTCATAAGAACAAGTTGATTTTAAAGTTTAATTAATCTGTTGTAACGTGACACGGTAGATTCACATGCAACTCTTTTTCGGCGAACAAAAAATTTGACAGGGCGTTCTATCTACATACTTTTATAGCACATCTATGGCATGACATAACCATACTCAAAAATATTTATTGTTACATACAATTTTCAATTACGGATAAGTTGTAATATTTTACACCGCATCAATGATTCCGTTTATTTGATAGTAATGTGGTCCATAGTAATGTGAATTTCGGAGAATTTTAAAAGTTCAATAACTTGTTATTAATAGTTTTCGTCATTGTTTCGATTGGGATTGACTAATTACATAGACTTCAAAAGCAATCAAGGAGCAATCTTCTAATTGTAAGCAATAAGGAATATGACAAGTTTAATTGTGAATGAAGGATAATACATAGAATTGCAGATAAGATATTTTATAAGGTTTCGCGTGTTCGAAAAGCTGAATTAACAATATAGAAAATAATGTAGCAATAACGGTTTCAAGTTGGTCGGTATAGTAGAACAGTTGTCTTATCTGCTGAGATGTTGATACCCCAGATCACCCATAAGAGTAGACAGAACAATGAGGGCAATTTTTGTATAAAAAAATGGGACCCGGGATTAGAACCTGTCTTTGTTATAAGTGGTCTGTGCTCAAATCCGTATTTAATAGCATGTATGTAAGTACACAGGATATAGAAGCACGAATTTAAAGTGTCACACGACAAAATGCGAGCAAACCCGAATTCTGGAGCACTAAGGGTTAATATAACCCTTAGCACTCTGTTGTCGCCGCTGAGGCGACATCGAAGTGGAAGCTAACAGCTCCGTTGTCGCCACTGAGGCGACATGGCAGCATCTAGATTCTAGATTCTAGACTCTAGAATCTTCATCTAGAGTCTAGATGAATAGGTCTATACTATAGAGTCTATAGTATAGACCTATTCATACCGAAGCTAATCCGTAACTATTGGGCCAACATACCTTTTATTCAATCAAATAGTCTCATATTCGGTTCGACATATCCAAATCCACTTTACCATGAATATACAAGATCCACACGCTACACCCCACCCGAATCATTTATTTATTTAGACCCTGAAGGATACATACAAAACTCTGAAAACGTACGAATCATTTACCATTATAACAGGAAAACTTACAACAAAAAAATAGATTATAACAAAAACATAAGCCTCGCTAACCCTAACATGCGCTTCACCTACAAACTATCTTCTGTAGGTAAGAAAGATAAACATAGGGAAAATAAAAAAAAAAGTACTGGTGGTTATAATTACAATAGAACTATACTATAGAATGTAAAAAAAAACTTGTTAATTATTTATAATTCGGAACCATTTTAGTAGAACTAGTTTTATGGAGTTCTGAAGTCTTCACTGTCACCGCCTCCTCGATAGTACATACATATAGAGGTTAGTATTCATCCACGACAATAGCGGAGACAGAATACAAATACCCCATAAACAAGTCGTTCGTTATCTAGGAGTTCACTTGGATTTTAGACTTAACTACACCCAACACATACATATCCAAATTCAAAAAGCGCAAAAAGCATTTTTAAGTCATAAAAGACTTTTTTACTCTAGATATCTCCACAAATCAGTAAAATTACTATGCTATAAACTTCTAATAAGACCCATTTTAACAAACGGATGCCAGATTTGGTTCAATATCAGTGTCAGCACGATGGAGAAAATAAGATTATTCGAGCGAAAATGCATCAGAGCATGTTTAGGTAAATAATCAGAGTACTCAAAAATGATAAGCAATAAGAAAATCTACCAAGCGGCTCAATTGCTACGAATAGACCTATTCATTATTAAACTAATCAGAGATCACAGGGCCAACACACATATGATTAGAAACAATAGCCTTATTTTCGGAGCAATATATCCTAATCCACTGTATTTCGAAAAAGCTAGAACAACCGGCTATACTCCACCGGAATCCTTTATTTTCTTAGACAGTGAAAATTATATCCAAAATGCAGACAACTTACCTATAATTTATCACGTTAACCGGGCAGCTTATGACAAAAAAATTCTTTACACTAAAAACCTCCACAGGTCTGACAACAATATCAGATTCAACTGTGAACTAACTAAATTAGATAGAAACGGAAAACACAAAACCAATAAGAAATACTGGTGGCTTTACGAAACAAATACAAATAATCCATAAAATACCAAAGGATATTTACTTTTATAATGCAGTTTTAAGTTATAAATGAGTAGGGTACATATTCATCTTTAGTCAGTTTATCTGTGGTTTTAGGAAGATGAGTCTTCAAAATTCCTCGATAGTATAGTGGTTAGTATCCCCGCCTGTCACGCGGGAGACCGGGGTTCGATTCCCCGTCGGGGAGGATATAATTTTTATTTTTGTTATTGTTTATACTTATTTATATTTTGCACACATTATATCTTTATATCTTATATATAGTTTATATATTCCTTAATGTACATTCATATGTTTATATTCTTTTTAAACCCTGTATTACTCAATTAGTATTAAGCATAGCAAACACTGTTAAATAAACTCTTTTTTTATCAACCACCTATCCCCTATCCTTCCCTCTTCCTTATTATTCACAGCTAGTATAGTTTTTAAGCCATTTTCTATACTAAAATAAAGAGTACCACGATCTAGTGTATATCTAATAATTATTTGCCAAAGATGCATTAAGTGCAATTATTTTCCATAGTTTTAAGCTGCGCGAACTCGAACACAGTTTTTAGCTTTAAGTATTTTTCATTGTATCCCACATGCACTACGTTTAAGGACAATTGTTAACTATCTCTATCTTTCTTTTGTATTTATTTTTCTGGCTGAATAAACATATGTTTTGAAAAAAAAGTGGTTAGTATCCCCGCTGTCACGCGGGAGACCGGGGTTCGATTCCCCGTCGGGGAGGGAGGAATATTTTTATTTTTTTATTTTTATGTTGTTTATCTTGTTTTTCTTTGTTTTTGTTGTTATTTATTTAGGTATATTATATCCTCCGTTTACTTTTGTACTTAACTTTTCCTCGTATAAAATGTAACCAATAGAGTACAGTTTTTCCTGTAACCGTTTCCTGTACTATTAATAAATGATCCCGAAGTATGATTGGCATACTCTACACAAAAGTATTCTAGCATTAACTGCAATTTAATTTTAAGACAAGAGGCTACGAGCGCTCAGTTAGAGCCATTAGCCTTTAAGTTCCTATTATAGTTACCTGATTTTACTACGTTTTAAGGTTATTTTTATATCTATCCGATGTATTTATTTTTGGTTGCAATAAACTCTTCGAAAAGGGGGTCTTGACGCATTGTCCTTATTTTTCTCAAGGTGTTAATCAACCGCTATCATAGAAAAAAACAAAGTTTTTTTAATAAACAAATAAAAATTCTGGGTATCGGTATTAATCGAAGCAGTTATATTTTTATTTATAAACTTTGATCTTTTCCGGTTATATTGCAATTAAAACCGCTCCTCTCCGACTTACCATTTCGGATATAATTTTTTAAAAATTTTTTACAAATGGGGTTGTATCTCGTTAGGGGGTGATTTTAGGACCTAAATTCCTTGATCCTTTTTTCACCTTTTGGTGGGTACTATCGATTTTGAAAAAAGGTCCCCGATGATGTGTTACACCCTGTATACTTGTAACATTTTACTAGAAACATAAAAATTCGAGTACTTAAAGAATTATTTCTAGAAATTAATACCTTTCCTCTCGAATCAAATCTAAAACATAAACAAGTAACGTACCCACAAATTATTCACTCTAATCGCTCGGAGTGAAACAAATAAGTTACGAGAGTTTATTACTTTACGACTTTACCGTAGCAGGTAAAAACCACGAACAGCGGGTGTCGGACTACGTGTGTCTTTCGGCTTGCTTTCCATACCTGTGCGACCATTTGTAGTCCTAGCAATTGCGTCGTTATTAACCAGAGAGTAGCACCTTACAGTTCGCCTGTAAGTACATCTACCTCGGGGTCTTACCTTACCTAACGCATACAACCTCTCTGGAGATCAACACCCTATACTAGGGCCTATAGCAGTGCTGTCAAAGTCGCGCGCATTTCAGTTGATTTTAGAGGTGCTCACCCACTGCCCCACCACTTTTAACACTTAGAGCTCTAAGCACGCATATATGCGTCTGACGAAAGCCTTCGGCAGGGACTAGGGACTCATATATGCGTCTGGCGAAAGCCATCGGCAGGGACTAAGGACGCATATTTGCGTCTGTCGATTTTTTCGGTCATCTGCATAGAAGTATTACAGTTACTTTTGTGTAAAATTAATACAGATGCATTCCTTAGTAACGATTATTGTGTCGCATAGGCAACGCATAAATTGAAGGACTACTATACTTATTACTATTTATTAATCAAGAGAGTACAGTCTAGCGAAAAAGGATTCTGTCCACAGCGATCGGCAGCGCTAGCCGCACGCCGTCCCTACGGACCGCAAAGGCTGCGAGTAGTTAGAGCTCTAAGGGTTAAATAAGGGCCAGTGAGCGAGCGGCTAAAGTCTAGCGGCTAGACGTTTCGGGGCCGTTTCGGCTCAGGAGCGTACCGTGAACTGGTACGTAAAATTTTAAAAAGGTTGTACCTGGGTAGGGCAGAACGTGCGTTTATGTTCACGGTACGCTCCTGAGCCGAAGCGGCCCCGAAACGTCTAGCCGGTCGCTCACTTTAGGTCTGTTGTGATTGTGCAAATAAAAGTAATGACAATAAACGCACAATCCTCATTTATTAGAAGAAATTTGACAAAATTAACATTGTTTCAGAGACAATAAATTAGATACCCAGAAATTATTGTTGTCTATTTCTTACATCCAGCACGTCATACTAATTGTGCCTTTAAAAACTCAACACATTGTACGCTAAACAGGTTTTAGCCGTCCTGTGCCTTAAAGCTGGCGAAATAAAATAAAACAAATACTACATTCATTTTTACAAAATCACAAGCTTAAACTATCCGCTTTTATCGAGGATGACGAAAATCACATATGGCATCCACATTTCTCATCTTATCTCATCTTACTGCCGGATGAATTCGGTAATCGTAATTTTTGTCATTATTTAATGCCTCTAAATTAAAATCTGACCATATAAATGTTTTTCTTCTTCTAGACGGGTTTTTGCTATTAAATGTTGAATCCGGTAAATCCATTTATAATCTTTTTTTTTCATTTTTAATTTGAAATTCTATAGTTTTTAACTTTAACATAGACATTTTGGTTGTATGTTAGTTCGACCAGCACTTGTTTAGAGAAGTCGCGACGCAACCATTGTCGGTCTGTCGCCATTTACAATAAAATAAATGTATTTACTTCTTCAGATGTCACTATCGATATTCACAAAAGACGTTTGTTTTATCGATCCGCGCTGATAGAAACGATCGCACCGTTGTTGTTGGAACATATTACACATCGGCTATTCTTATCCTTCAAATTATTTAATAGTATATTAAGGAAATTAAATCAGGGATCTTGGCTCGTGTATCCATGTTGTGATACACTATGGCCGCACCACTTTTTATAGAATAACTATGCCACATTTGGTCCATATCAAAGGATTAAAAGTCTTTCGAGACCACGCAGACTCATATTTTCGACAAACATTCGGTCTTATTCGTAAAGATTACATTAAGATTACATCCACCCGATCATGAACTATTTTGTAGTAAAATTGTCAAATAGTCAATTAACTCCTAGTGTAATAACAATTGATACTCCTAAACGAATTATATGAATTTTACATAATAAAAGTGTTCTATTATAGTAATACGAAACCCGACACAGGACCGGTTTCGAAGCTCAGTCATAAAATTCCACCAATTGGCGGAATTTAATATATTTCATTTTCAATGCATATTTTCATTAATGTCCGTTGTTAAATATTTTCAGTGTGATATCTATTCAAATGTCTGTATAAATAAAAATATTAAAACACCAATGCAAATTACTGAAAAAATATTTCATCCCGATGACTCTAATATAATGTAGCCCCGCTAGCAGTCCATAGTTACGTAGTCGAAGTGACACCTCCATCTAACCGCGATGTATAAATCCTTCAGGCTTTTTTAAATGGAAATACTGTATGTATGTAGAACTCAACAGAATTCAAAATATGATATCGAAGTGGAAATTGACAAAAGATATGAAGGAAAACAGTACCATTGAATTGAGGTAAATGTATCCCACATTTTCGGCTAACTCGATGTAAACTTCATCGCTTCGATATCCTATGAATCACAAACGACCGATATTATTAGTTACTCGAAGATGATGCAGAATTTCACGACATATTCGATGGTAACTGTTTCATATGCATACCGTTAAATATTGTCTTCGTAACATACCAAACATCATACTAAGAAATCAAGATACAAATGTTTATTACTTTGGTATATTATTCTAAGTAGATTCATTAATGAAGAAAATAGAAGGCGACGAAATGTTGCACCTTATGGTAGAGTATCATGAAGAATGTGATTGAAGATATTTAATTTCGATATTTCTAAACATGTCTTTGTATCGAGTCGAAAACCGCATTATAGAACTAAGGCAGAATGTATACCATTCTATCCTCCTTCCAGTATAAAAACACATATAGCATGGCAACTTTGAAAAGAACCACCTCTCACTTTCTTACGCACAGAATGAACAGCGGGGAAGTTTCTCTCTTACACATTCTCCCGTGGGAAGGGGAAGCAGGATTCTATAATGGGTGTGTCTTAAATTTGTTAGTGGTGAGTACACGTGACAGTACGCTGATCATGATGTCGGCTATATGATGATGTTATGATATGGCATTTTCGGGAGCGAAAAATTATAATGGGAAGATTATTAAGCTGATTGTAACATGTGATTGTAATATAAATATGTTCCATGTTTCATGTGCATAAAAATGTGGGATCTGCACAGGTTGTTTCTAACTTGTCGGTCTAAAGTACAGCCAGTCAAATTAAAGTTGAACCTCTAGCGAAAGACACGAGAAGACGAGTCTCCCCACCCTTCGCACTGCTTCGAAGCCGCCTAGCGGTAGGCGATAGAAACATTCTTATTATGCAATATTTGTCGCGCAGCATCAGCCAGCAGCGAGAAGCATATGAAATGGTGAAAGTTTCGTGACTTGCGGTAGAGGTCCAAATTCAATGTATACAAGTGTAACAAAATAATGCTCCGTGTAATACCGATGCAGAATTTCGCACGTTATACGATGTAAAAAGTTTCATCTCAATTTCTTTGAACTCCTGTTTGTAACAATTCAAACCCGAATGATGTAAGGAGGAAGTATCATACTCTTGTGGCTTAGGTATCATATGGAGTTACGTACTATCGTAATTATGCGTTAAATGATATCGATGAACAATTTCACGCGGAATACGAAAGAGAGGGTTTCACTTCAATGTCGTAAAAATTGCATTGGTAACAGGTTACAAACATTAATCACGTAATTATAAGGCAACATTAGCATACTCTTCAGGCGTTATTGTATGGAATAAATGGTAACGGAATAATTAGTCGTACGTTATGAATGTCGAAGTTTACGCCGAGTAGGAGCGAAAGGGTTTCATTCGAGTATCTGTAAAATCGTTTTACGCAAAAACCTCATCTAGGGAATGTTAGGTAGAAGAGACAATGCTAGCATATGGTAATTATTTACTTTCGTACATTATCCTTGTACATTCTATATTATTTTTACCTGTAACGAAGTTTCTGGTAACGAATCGATATTCTAAAATGTATCCGCATAGTGTCGTAATCACCTTGAATTTCTACGTGTGTGAATATCTATTAATATAGTGTCTTGAGAGGGCAGATATTTATAAATGTGGAATCTTAAGGCTTCAAAGACACTACATTCATAGATTTCTCTAAATTTCAAACTCACGGGTTCATGTATCTAGAGATATAGACTTTCAAGACTCCTAAGACACTATGGATACAGATATCTATAGATATAGTGTCTTAAATACATCGATATCTACAGATGCCTGAAGAGGAATTTCCAATATCACTTTCAATTGTAAGTAACAAATTGGTTAAAGAGGGAAATAAAGACTCGACAACGTTCTCGTACACTTGTATTAAGATTATTTACACTCGATCGGTTTCCTCTTGCTCACGGGATTACGGTCTCTACAGAGTTCTTAGTCTACGTTGTCCTGGAAGATTAGCTTCACATAACCGGGCGTACCCTCGAGGGGCATAGCGCAGAATGGGCAGATAGCGATATATCCGTTTGTGCCATGGGGTATCGCCACCTTCTCCCAGTACCTGGAACAACAACGCAAATAACCTGTTTACCCTTGTGCATGTAACTGATCATATACTTTTTTATTCTGTCAGATACGTGTATGAGATAATATTAAACACAGCTGCTTCAAGAAATACCGTTATTTAATTGTTCAAACTACGCATTAAAATAGTCTGAAATAACTTGCCCCTATCCCATCTATTTTATTTATATTGCAGGGAAAACGAAGCAACGATCGCCACGTCTGATGGTACAAACACGCTGACATTTTAGCATTCCGGTCTCAGGCCGTACTAAATGAATATAACCTTTTATCCCACAGCATATTTTCAAAGTCCGTGAGGGAAAGCTCTTTTTGACCGACGCGTCTTGTTGCTTACCGGTATTATGCGATATCATACTGATGCTGTCTTCATCGCGCAACACGAAGCCTTCTTCCCTCATACCTTATCTACATATACATATGTATACTATGGACTAAAGTGTGCCCTTTACTTTGGGTCAGTGTATGTACGTATACATACGGACAAATGCAACAAATCCTTACAACCATCTGTTACCTGGTACTCTGGTTGTCAATTGCCGTAGTTCAGAACACTAAACACTTCTTGATAAAATTGTAGGGACTCTAGTTACAAAATAGATAAGTTGTTCTTATTCGTTAAAACAATGCTAGGATTTACTTATACTTTTGGTCCAAAATCAAAATCTGGGCGTTAACTCTGCCACTTTTCCCAAGAGTGTCTTTTGAACAAGATTCTAGATGGTCCTAGGGATGAACCAGTTCTCTTCAGGAGTGTAACGCATATAGATACTATGACGTTATAACGCGACTTGTACTGTTAAGCAGATTACATTTGGTATTTTGTTCATTGAACAATCTAGAGGAGTTATGATGTGAGTGTAGACACCACTATTCGTTCTTTGGCTATACGTGATAAATAACAACGTAGTCACTTAACGTCACTATTATTTATAATGATTTACACCATATCTGAATTTGGCGTAAAATCCGTAAAGGTCGTGTATTTTTCCATCAGGTTGATACAGAATTATTTATCATGTACGAGGGTCGTTTGATAAGTTTGGTAAAAAAGTAGGTAAACATTTTTTTTTTTAACAAACCTTTATTTGTCAACATAGTCTCCTTCGAGGGCGACACACTTAACCCAGCGAGATTCTTATTTTTTTATCCCGTCAAAAAAGTATGATTTGTCAAAGTCTGCAAGTACGCATTTACGGCATGGATATTTCCTTCATTCGACGAGAATCTCTTCCCACCGAGCCATGTTTTCAAGTTGGGAAATAAAAAAATCACAGAGAGCCATATCAGGAGAGTAGGGTAGATCCGGAATCAATTCCAAGCCCAATTCGTGTATTTTTGACATTACGATTGCGAAAGTGTAAACTGGTGCGTTGTCCTAGGAACTACTAAGTCGCTCGTTTCAAACGTCTACCAAATCTAAACGAAGTGTCGCTTTTGGGCAAAACGTGATATTTACCAGCCAAATGAATGCCACTTTGAGCTTATGTACTTCAAAAATTTGTGCGATGCGACATTGTTCAATTTTTACCAGACTTATCAAACCACCCTCGTATGTAGGGGAAAGTAGCCTAATTTGGACCGTAGCCTTATTTGGACCGTTATGATATACAAAGACTGATGATATCTGCGAGATTTCAGATAGGCATTTTGTTATACGTAGATGTAGAAGAGGTTAATGCAATTGTTTCTGTAAAGAAACGCCTCGTGGTTACATTGACAGAAGTGTTATCAGTCTTTGTATATCATAGTGGTCCAAATAAGGCTATGGTCCAAATTAGGCTACTTTCCCCTATATCGATAGAAATATTACTTACTTGACAGTGTTTTCCGTGGCCATATGACCACAGGGTCTGAACGCAAAGGCAATGGGTCCGCGATCGACATAGAAGGCAGGTTCATTGCCCATGCTGAGCTTAGCCACTTCGCCGGCCACGAGGCACATGGGACAACGACGCGTGCCCTTGCCCTTCTCCTGTCCCCATGCGTGCTGCCCCTGCACGTGCCCGCACCGCAGGTATACATATGGTTGCTGCTGTTGGGTAGAGGATGAGGAGTGCCGGGGAATCACAAGGGTGTTGAGCCCCACTGGGCATTGAGGCCGACCCGCGTTTAGGTCATCGATTAAGTCCTCCAAGTCCCGTTTTGTCTGGAAAGAAATGTGTGTAAGTACATGTTGATTTCAAGGTAGCAAGTATGTAAAATCTTTCAAAATTCATTCTCCTGAGAAAGTACAATTTGATATACTACTTATAAGTATTTTGGATACATATGAGTTATAACAAACTATGTACTTGAATTATTATTCGAAAAACGATTTCTCTGAATATTTATCCGATAAGATATACGCAGTATTTTACTAATCTTTTAACACACACTTTTGTATAGTGGCAAGTTTTTTTACGAAAATCTAATTCGGTCAACTCGGACATTTATTCCTTATTTTTCAAATTAGGCTTACTATACGCTTTTCATAGCTAGGAAATATGGAATATTTTTGACAATTGCCTGGAACAATACTTGTTGCGCAGACGTGACTGGATATCGTATCGAAATAGACGAAGTTCGTCCCTTCCATCACGAGCTTATACACACAGGAACAATTTGGAATGTGTCTGACCCATTCTGATCGTAAAACAACGTATCCCACGTAACGCAAAAAGTAAAGTTGTGTGATAGTGATAATGAAATTTTCACAAATTAGAAGCGAAATATATTGAACTCATTCCCCAAGATAAATTGTAATATATGTTTTTTAAATATTTCTTTAGATATTTGTTTTGATTGATAACTAACATTGGAATTTGAAACAGTAGTAAATTAGAGCCTCGATAATCACTGCATATAAAAATAATTGATACTTAAAAGGGATAACGATCAAAAAATGAATATGGTGCGTTTCACGGCCAGTGATCAGGGTTTTCGCAGTCATGTCACGAATTTCGATAAAACTTTAATACGTTCTGGGAAATGTTGAAAAGAAATCACATTTGAAGGGATTTCTAAAACGTTCAGTATGTTCAAGTTATAGGCGGCCAAAAATTAATGCATGATTTTTTTGAAAATTTAAAAGGAAAAATTCTTCATCAATGCTGTATCTGATTCTCCTTTCACTGTAAGTACACCTGCAGGGAAGCATTCCTCAATAAACATTTGACACATATTGTGTTAATATTTGCAATTTGCTATTCTGAATCAAACGGTTTCTTGTTCAGTTTGATATGTATTTTTGCTTGAGAGTAATAAATTTTCAAAACAAATCATGCACTACACTTTGATATCTTTACAAAAGTACGTTTATAGTTTTACAGTGAAATCTCCTATAATATGATTTCCATATACTTAAGGCGGTACAAATTATCATGTTATCGGCGGTTGACTGTGTAAAAGTCGGTACCGTTTATTGCTGTCGCTCTTTGTAAAGAGGCAAAAAAAAAGACCGGAGCGAAAAAAATGGGAGTACAACAAAGAAAGTCAAAGATGCTTGTGCACCCGACAATCCGATAGAACATTGATCATATCTCCGAAAATATTTTGAGCTTTGACTGTAACTATAATTTTCAGGGTATACTTTCAAGATATTGTTCTAACAATGTATGAAAAATAAAGTCGAAGCTTTTTACCCGATATAGCAGGCTCTCCCCTTACAAGATATTACTCTATGTTGGTAAACAGTTAAGTATTCCAAATATAACAACCTAAAAATAAGCATACAATCTACAATAATATTCAATTATCATTCTGCTTGGTAATGTGTTGCTGTCTATGTATGTACAACTAATTTTATTTCATTCCTTGTGTGTCATTGAAACTTTAGAAACGTACAATCAAAATAATGTATCATGGTGAAAGACAAATATTTGATAACGAGATTTGATTACAAGTGTTTGTTTTAACATAGTTTGTACGTTCATATTCGTTGAATTGAATTAAAAAACTTCATGAACCGCAAGAGATGGCTCCTCTTCGGCGACCAACTATGAACGACGGGGACCATAGTCCATAATACTACGATAAAGATCGTTTTTCTATTCGTGACGTTACGTCTAAAAACTTATCGTAAACCGTGAGTGTAGATGCGTTAAGAAGTAACATTTAACGAGTTCCATTTTAATTTATTATTAGTAATGTTAATGATGCATCGTTTAGACATCCCACACAACTTATTTCTGCGGTGAAGGTCGACACTTAGAATCCTGGATTACAGTATGCGTAAACCGCGTAAAAATTTTAATGACAGTATCAATGGTGCCTATAGATATACAGGGTGTAACAAACATTCTGGGACACTTTTGGTTTATGGATAGAATGTATAAAAATAAGAAAAAAAAGTCTTATATGTTGTGGGCGCAACCCACCCCCTATCGAGATACAACCCCTTTTGTAAAAAATTTTTAAAAAATCATATCTCCGAAATGGTACGTCGTAGAGGACCGATTTTGATTGCAATATAACCGGAAGAGACTAAAGTTTACGAAAAAAATATCACTATCTACGTAAAGGAAGTTTTAGTGAATGCCCCCAATTTTTCCCAAGTTGTTACAAACCTGCTACGATATAGGCAATTGACGTTGTTTGGATTAAACAAGAATAACTGCTATTTAACAGCAATAATCGCAGCAATTATATTTTTTTCTATTATCTTTGATCTTCTCCGGTTATAGTGCAATCAAAACGGATCTTCTACGACGTCCAATTTCGGAGATATGATTTTTTAAAAATTTTTTACAAAAGGGGTTGTATCTCGATATAGGGTAGGTTGCGCCCACAACTTATAAGACTTTTTTTCTTATTTTTATGCGTTCTATCCATAAACCTAAAGGGTCCCAGAATTTTTGTTACACCCTGTAGTGACTTCTCTTAATTTAACCCCCAACACCCTAGCAGTCCAATGTGAGTAAGTCCAGGTTGCATTCGATTCCTCAATATCATGATGTCCAACACTATTTATAGCACTACGTACTTACCGGCGACTTCGCAAGACCTTCAGCGCTTCTCCACAACAACGTAGCTCCGCACAAATCGATTAACGTCCCGTCTTGCAACACATTTGTTTCCTCTTCCACGACGGTACCTTTTTGTTGGGCGCTTCTCGACTCTCTGAGCGAAAAAACACCACCCCCAACGCTGACCTCTCGCCATAGACCACACTGTGCTTGACCCCCGCAAAACGAACCCCTAGGATGCATGATGAGCACCCCGTTGGTTGTCAGTCCGTCGATTTCACGACTCTCCTGCCATTTGGTCGCTTTTTCCTGAGGAGACGAGAGAAAAGAAAGTAGGTTTTAGTTATACTGTCCCGTTTAAAAAATGGTGAATTTTAGCCATAATTTTTAGTCTGAAGTAAGAATGATTTCAATTTTCTTTCAAGAGGGCATCAAATAATATTTTTTTCCGACAGATTAGAAATGATGGATACATATATTTTCATGGCACTACAATCAGCATTAATATAACGATAAATAAAAAGAAAGACATTGAAGTGTTCAGAAAAGGAATGTTTACAAAAAGATTGAGCCCCAGATTTTTTATTATTGGATTAGTAAGATCCTGGAAATTATAATCGCAAATTATTAAGTTATTACAGAATGTTTCAAAGTACATTCAACGAATCATTTCAAACAAGAATAGAAATTATTGAAATTCAATAACTTGTTAATATTAATATAAGAATACGTATACAGTATATCGTATGTATGGACAAGTCGAATACGTTATACTGCCGATTAGCATGCGTTTTTTCACTTATCACCGCTACGCCATGACTATATATGTAAACTCGCGCGAGGTAGGATTTTTACTTGCATATTCTACTTTGCTGTGCCGCCAACGCACATCAAGAATGTGTGTACATACATACATACATGCACATGATAATTATACGTTCGTATGTTCACTATTTACGGCCGATTTTTGTATATTTTTTAAGGAAATTGAAAAAACAATAACAAAATCCAACGTCTATTCGATGAATAATAATCTTGATATGAGTTTCCATTAAAATACGGTGCGTAAAACATACTAATTTTTAAACCTTTCTAATTGTTCTACATAAAGTCGCTGAAATTTGGTATGCTGATGTGAATATTTTTCGATTGTCTCCTAATAAACGTGAGGATTCCAGAAAAATATCCTAAATCCATGATCCATGATCTATAATATTTGCAAATCAATATCAACCATGGTCCAATATTGTCAGATAGGTGATAGTTGTTTTGCACCTTAATGAATTAACGTGAAATCGCGTTTTCCGGAACGGTCACCTCTACCAGTGACTCTCATGTTAAATGTGCGTTTGGTTGCGGCTCAGCATTACATAGCAACGCATTAACCTTGCTATGTGAAATTCCTTCGGACTACCACGTATGTACATACATATAAATATGTTATTGGCGGTTTACCAGATTGCCCTCTTATGTCTGACATCAGCGACCTAGTAGTACTCATGTACATGGTTGTGGGCTGGCTTAATAGTGACATGAAATCAACGACCTAGTACTACACATGTGTGTGATTGTAGGCTGGCCTAATAGTGTCGAGCGTTACCACTGAATAGACTAAAGATCAATTCACAACACGCAGCAATTATGTTTTAAAACAGCTCGGTCATGAGTATGATAAGCAAAAATTATGACTGAATCACTAAATTTTAATCTATTAGTATGCATTAAAGAATTTGCATTTAGCGGGCTATTCGTTGATTAAGAAACATCTCCTATGCATTTTCCAGTAGTTGATTTGATCGTTATTTTCTAAATTAACAAAAAAGGATGATGAACATTTGTTCAGAAACTAACTCTTATTGGAGTTCCTCTCTTCGGAGTTATATTTTGATTATGGTTAATTTTACTACCGAAATAAATACGGGTACATTTGAACAAATGCAAATGGATCAAAGTGAGTTTCAAACTAACTTTTCTCAGGCTGCTTTTTTAATTCCTTGTTGACTTTAAATATATCTAAGATATGAAAAGTACTGTCCGACATAAGTGAAATAAACATTTAGAAAGAAGTACGGTTTAAATTCTAAACTATTTCTAATAAAGAATAGCTTACTTTCATCACTCAATTATTAACGCAATGGTGAATCATAAATGTATACACAGCTAGGTTTTAAAAATAATTGCTAACGAAGTATTTTTAATCAAAGATGCAAATTTGCATCTCAAATTACTTTAAATAGGTTGTATAATTTAAAGGGAAGACACCAATGTTTCTAAATCGCCATGTAGAAAATTCTGTACTATTTCTGGCTATCTAACCTAGCTACCATGTAGCAGACCTTATATGGTGCGAAGAACCTCGATAAAGAATAGACGAATATTGTTCATCTAATATAACCGAAAACCACTTCATTGTATACAGGGTGTCCCAGGAATTTGGACGCACCCGTAACCAGGTGATAGCTGAGGTAATTCTAATATAGGGATGTAACATTCTCAATATCCTATCTCAATCCGTGGCCGAATTATTAAAGAAAAACGACAGCCACTCAGAGGGCTCCATTAGGCCCGGCCGGGCGACACTTCCTACTGGTACGGTACCCTACTGGTGCAGAACTTCTACTGTCGCGCCGCCGGACCCAACGAAGCCCTCCGATTGGCTATCGTTTTTTGTTAATAACTCGGTCATAAATTAAGATACGGCATTACGAATGTCACTTCCCTATATTAGAATTACCTCAGCTATCACCTGATTCAGGGACGTGCACGTTAGCTGGGACACCCTGTATAGTGCAATGCTGAAGACAGCGGCAATAATATGCACCTCAATGAAAAACAAACAAATGTACTCGTCAAATTTGGAAACAAATACCGAGAATCCATGTTATCTGAACGATATTCTGGCAATGAAATGTATGAATGTGGAATGAGAGTCATCAGCATTTTGTAATAATATAAAGAATATAATAGTTTAAGAATAAAATTAAGGGCGAAGGAGTTCCCGCCGATAAATAACGGGTAATTTGTTAAGAATAACCGACAGCTGCTCCGGTGTAGCGTAAAGGATATGTAAACAAATACACGAAAATCGATCATCCGTCGGTTTCAGTACATCCTTACCCCTAAGAATATATTTCTCGAGCTATCGAATCCTGCCGCATAGATCCTTGCTGTTCGAGAATCTTGTCGATCAGCTAATATCCTGCAGGCAAACCTGGAGATCGTGCTCTGAGCGACACGGCCCTCCTCTGAAGTGGAAGTGGATGAAGTCGTGGTGGTGGAAGTGTCCATTACAACAAAGTCTATGGGGGACTCGGAGGAGCGGCCCACCTGATAAAAGATACACATTTCTATAGATATGGTTTTGGGAGCCTAAAAATTATGTATTGTTTTTAATAATAGATAGTTGTTTAGCTTTCCAGAAAAATTACACTTACTTACACATCCATATTGTGTACATATTGTATGTTTACATATTTAAGAATGAAATTACTAATGTGGCATGAAATGTCCTAATAACTTTCCTTGAAATTGGGAAAAATAAACAAACAAACCCCACCTGAAACATATCCGTTTCTTCATCTTCTGTGTATTCAACGATAACAGCCTGCGTTCTAGATAATGTATACGATATAGAATGCTGCTTCGTGTTAAGAATAGCCTGTGAACTATGCGGCGTCTTGACAATATAATGCTTGCTGCGTTTTACACCATTTGCCACAGGACGTTTGAAGAGAACAAATTTGCTCCTTCTACGACCCCTGTCACCTGGTGGCAAAAAGCCATTGTATCTGAAAAGAAAAATCATCGTACTTTAGATATGTATGTTTATATACTTTTAATGTATAAATTACTTAAGTAAGTAATAATTAAGTAAGTAATTACTTAAGTAAGTAATAATTAAGTAAGTAATTTATACATTATAATTATAGCGATCGTTAAAAAATTTAATTATTTCAATGTTTATATACTTGTTTAAAAAAACGGTTGAAGTGATGCGATTCACAAGATATGATCACACTAGGTACATAGTACTGTATATTGTTACGCGTTAAATCGCAAATTCTTATCGAACTATAATAGTATTGATAGAAACAAAAAAACGTTAAATTTAAAAAACCATAAAGTTTCATAGAAAAATGTTCAATCATACCGATTCGTTTTGAAAAAAAGAGAAACAATGGATTTTATTTGTGAAATTCGAAGAATTCCACTAAAAGCCCTCCTGGCTATTTCTTCATTCTTTTAAATATTGTATAAGTATCCTTTAAAGTCATTGACAAAACAAAAAGTGCTTTCAGAAATAATTCACAAGTTAACATTTTTATTTTCATGGAGTACAGCGTTCACCTTACAGTACGAGACTTTGAGCTTCCCATTAGTGAATACGTTGCGTTGTTAGAAAATATATTTTTCCAGTGAGATCTAATAATAATCTTACAGTACCATTGCCATAAATCGTATCTTCACCCTTTGCGGACGAATACCGCCAAATATGGGGCATCGTTCTCAATCATGCTTCTACTTACTAAGTTCTCGTCTAAAAAGGATTAATAAACGTTTCCCACGTATTATTGGAGATATTTGTCAAGATTTGAAGATTAAGTTAGATTAATCCTCCGTTTTCAGGAATCTTCTTACTACGTTTTAAAAGATAATGTAGCTTAAAAATTTAACAATATTTTGTAAACAATTTTGAAAAACAATGGATTTGGAAGTTATTAATAAAACTTGTAAGTTTTCTGAATTCAACTGCTTTGATCACTTCCAAATTTTAGTTTATATTAGTTATATTTAGTTTATAAAATATATCCATATTTTAGTTTAAGTGATATGAATTTTAAACAAACTGTTGTACAAAACTTTTACTACCTGCAATTCCAACTCTAATCATACATTTTAACAACTTCATCGGATAATATTTTTGAGATTGCTTACGAGATATAATTGTTTAAAAATTTCGAGATAGGGCCAAAATCTTGATCAATCTATATGTTACCGTAAAAGTCCAAAATAGGAGAATGTTGAAACATACCAAATGAAAGACCGAATATTTTGGCACATAGCATATGTTTTAATAACAACATATGATTTAAAAAGTGGTATTTTTGTTATGACGTAAGAAAAATATTTGTATTCAACATTTATCATCAGTGTATGCTGAATGTCGACATTTGATAGTGCAAGTAAAAAATAATGATACTTGGCAAACATTTCGGACATGCACCGTGTATGGGAATGTTAACATTCACCGGAGAATGTCCATATTTGCCCCATATCAGTGTTTCACAGTAACATACAGTATGTATGTATAGGTATGTATACTCGAAAAGGGTACTGAGAAGCATTTGTTTCATAATAAAATCCACTACTTTGGAAATTAAATATCTCCTATTAACTGCTCCGATTTTTTGAATAATAATCTGAAATTATACTTTTTGGAAATATTTAAATTTTAATGCTGCTTAACCATTTTGAAAATCCCTGTTTTACCTTTCTTGTACGCTTTGCATTGTAAAGCAGTGTTCTAATTTAAATGTTCTTTCAGACCAAAAATCAAGGTGCTTGACTTCTGCCCCACTCCGCGAAAGGAACGTAACGCATACGGTTTACCGAGGTCGTTTTGCTAACTCCCCTGAACCCTATGAGATACTTGTTTCAAACACATCTCTTCAATATACAGGGTGTAACAAAAATACTGGGATACTTTTTCAGTATCGATAGTACGCACCAAAAGATGAAAAAAGTCTATAAAGCTTTGTCTAAATACCATCCCCTATCGAGATACAATCCCTTTTGTAAAAAATTTTAAAAAAATCATATCTCCGAAATGGTACGTCGTAGAAGACCCGTTTTGATTACAATATAATCGGAGAAGATCATACATAATAGAAAAAAATATAATTGCCGCGGTTATTGCTGTTAAATAGCATTTATTCTTGTTTAATCCAAACAACGTCGATTACCTATATCGTAGCAGGTTTGTAACAACTTGGGAAAAATTGAGGACATTCACTAAATATTCCTTTGCGTAGATAGTGATATTTTTTTCGTAAACTTTAGTCTCTTCCGGTTATATTGCAATCAAAATCGGCCCTCTACGACGTACCATTTCGGAGATATGATTCTTTTTAAATTTTTTACAAAAGGGATTGTATCTCGATAGGGGGTGGGTTGCGCTCACAACTTATAAGACTTTTTTTTCTTATTTTTATGCGTTCTATCCATAAACCTAAAGTGTCCCAGAATTTTTGTTACATCTATAGTATTATCCTATCGATATATCTGTCTCTCCTTATATTTGTACGAAAAAGTTGTTACATATAACTGTTGATATTCAATATGTAGCTTGAAAATTTGTCATCTCCTTTTGTTGAATCAACGTCGTAATATTCACGTTACGCTTCGTCCTGAGACAGAACGGCCATTTTATGCGTCGGACCGTGTCGCTTCTCGCTTATTGGCCCTTTCAAAGGTAGTGGGGGCAGGGGGCGAGTAACTCGATTTTCAGCCTGAAAGTGCATCTTTAGATTCTAAATAACAGCACTGCTGTAAAGAGAGGTCTACCAATACTCGGGGACGCATGCTTCGCCCGAAATAAAACTTTTCCTGTTGATAATGAGATTATTCTCAGTGAATATGGAGGGGGGTCCAAGTATTTTCGAGATTGAACTGCTACATATGTAGTAGTGCCAAAGAACAATGAAGGCGCCAGTTCGAGTGGTCTTTCTTTGTTTGTAGTGCTTTTCTTGTTGTAAGAAAATACGCTTTTCTGTTTTAATTCAAGCTTGGCCAAGTCTTTGCCAATCTCCTATAGACCTCCAAATTTGCGACCCTAAGTAAAGTAACGAAATCATATCGAAGTTACAGATATTGATAACAACACATTTCTTATATGATGTGTATGCAACTTGAAATGACGATGAAAAAACTGTTTGCCATAGTATGGATACGTAATTAAAAGAAAATTTATTGCAAAAAATTCTGGCAATATTTCCTATAGCAAGAAAATTTTAAAAATCAACTCTGATTAGTCTTCAGGACTTGGAGATGAACAAATGCCTTTTTCAATAAATCGATTACGATAACAATATAATAAATACAGTTCATACTGTCTATAAAGTTATGTACTTCGGACGCAACAGAGTGTTCTTGTTAGATCTTACTATAATACATCCATGGAATGTAAAATATGAGAAACGGGCTTTTGCACCACGATTTTATGTACAAATTTTGGCAGAGAAGCCAAATTTCAGTTGTGGGTATGACGTGCATGTGTTGACTGTACAACATCCACCGACCACAACGCGGCCCTTGTGGCGAAAAGGCAAATTAATTTTTCAAGTGGTCAAACAAAACAATCACACCTTTTACCACAACTGTACGCAAGACCGTGCCTTAGGCATCCTTTTAGTCATATAAAAATGATGCATAAGTGGATTGTTTCGGTTAAAACGGCGGCCTTCATTAGACGTTACAAACTCATTCCCTGTTTACTGTACAAATGTCCAGTATTCATTTATTATAACATTTAAGATATTGAATGATTGATGATGTTTGTTCAAAGAGTCGGTCCAAACTGTGAACCCCTATTAGATCGTACATACAAGAATTAACGGACAGGCTAATTACCCTAATCCAATTCTTCACATTTTATATTACGATAATCGAAAATTAAAGTCAAAATTCAGAAAAATCCTACAAATAGTATTCCATCCACTATGATGTAAAACATACTAACATTTTATAAAAATCTGTTATTTAGCATGTAACAAGTATGATCACTTAACGTGTACGATTGCCTTCAAACTATCAACAAACTTTCAGAACCTTACACTTTATATGTATGTATGTCACTCCATTGAATCGCTGATAAAAAAATAAACTACAGACATTTATTTACTCCAAAATTAAAACGATATATGTATAGAGCGATTTCAGATGTTTTAGTAGCTGAATATATTTCGTGTTAAAATATGAATATCAACATTTTTGAAGAACAACAAATTTAAGAAATGTTACAAAATTTCATAAAAAACACTGTATGTTTATAACAAGTGTTTGGAAATTATTAAAAATGTTCCACGAAACGTAATTTACATATCACAATTAACTATAATCCTTAGAACAATTCGGTTACAGTGCATTTAATATTGTATATTGATACCCATGAGTATTAAAACTGAAGATTTCTAAGACGATATAAATGTACATATTTTTCTGCTCTTGAACAAGTATTAAAATCTACAAAGTATTTAACAATTTTTGAATCAACCGTTAACCACACATACTGTAAGGCGAAACCGTTTGAAGAAGTCTAGTAATATTCGGTGTTTAGAAGAGCATGACTGATGTATGATTTGTGTGACTCAGACTTCTAACAACTTGTAACATAACTAAGTTGTAAGATGCTAATACATAGTGAGCTCTATCAAAAAATCATTGCTCATCTCTCCCAATAAACATATGCTGAAATCAAGTATTCATTTTTTCGTTATTACTGATTGCAGACTTATATTTTATTATAACATATGAATATTTTCATATTATTAAAATTCCATTTAATTAAATAGTTAAATAATTATTAATTTAATTTATTCGGGAGTTGTTTTTATCTATACATTAAATGTCTAATTAACTACAATATTATTAATCAATAATAAACATTCATTATTAAAGTTGCGTGGTCAAAAGAATATTAAAAAAATTCATTGCACTAAATGTATTATATTTCTTTTGTTTATACACACGCAATTTAAATGAAATATTGCGGAAAGAGTATCACAAATAACTATGAAATCTATGAAATACATGTACTTATTTGTTATAATTACTGTTTAAATTCCAAAGCATAAAACTAACCTTCCCCCTCCACCTAGGATTGTTATATTTTATTTTAATTACTTATATCCATTTTTGAAAATTTTTGACGGGCTCCACGTTGAAATTACGGGAACGAAAATTTTGAAATATAATACTTTGGTATATCATTTGATGTAAAAATTGATTAGAAATTTGTGAAAAATTGTTAACGTTTGATACGAGTTCTTAGTATTATATTTATATTGCTTCCTATCTAGGAGCTTAATTCTTTGTGTTATTTTGCTCACAACCGTTGCAGCTGTAGCATGAATTTTTACAAATGAACATATGCTCAAACGCAAAGAATCACTTCCAGCAATTGCGACGATATAAGTCTCGAACAACAGTCGTGCCAAAAGCCGACTTGCTACATATTGCCCATAAACATGGATCACGGAGCCGCATCATGAGTTTTCGATAGCACGCTGGTTATCAAGTATGAGATATCCATTACAAAGTGGCACTTACAATTGTTAACCATGAATTCTAAACTCTAGCGAAACCTTTGAACAGATCGCCATACAATTCCTATGAAAAATTATTCTGCATATCGTTTCTTACAATACCTTAATCAGTTGACGTGAAACACACATAATGTAAGTATTAATTCAAAATATACTGCGCATCACAATTATAGCAGTTTGGACATTGCCGTTTACTTTTTTAAATAAAGCGCGAATTGCAATGCAATTGAGAAACCGAGATCGTGTTGAATCATTGGGCAATACGCCTGTTAGTCAGAAGAATATGAAAACTGTTCGGCTAATTTAGATAAATAACAAAATGTATGCAAATTAAGAAATGCAATTACTTTTATCGATTCGACATGCAGCAATGTATAATTTTTCATCAAATTCCAATTCGTAAAACATTCTGGTTCTTAAAAATTTCTCCGATGTAATTTTTTTTCGAATGAAACACGCCAAGATTGCTGAGAATATATCATGGATATACAATTTGCAATAATCTACATACATATAATCTTTTCTATCCGAGTTATTACCTACAAAGAGAATTACCCTACGAAGTTTCATAAAAATCGAAGGCAGACACTGCAGCATGTTCCCTTATAAGTAGAATATAACGATAAACGCCTGGTTTCAAAACAACCAACAAAAAACAACTCTTCATGCAAAAGAGATACAAAGAATTTCAATATTTTCGCTCAGTAATTTTTAAATGGTGTCCATTTAAATGTACAAACATTTTACATATATATCTTTAAAAATTTCCCAACGAAATATCCCACCCTTAACATACAATTCTAACAAATTTTGAAAAGTGTTGTTCTTACAAATTCAACGCTCAAAAAGTACATACATATAAGCAATTTGGACTACATAGACCGAAGTCAAACAGTTAGCCAAAAAGCGGTGTTCTACTCTCTTTCCATATAAATTTATTCAGTAATGAACGATGCTTCGATCAAATAACCCAATAATGACTGTGAGAAAGTGTCTGACACTACAGAAGCAATGGTTAACGCTTGAGCCTGAATGTTTCGTAGTCCCTTCTTTTACAGTTCCTTAATTCCCTTGACCCTTCAATGTACACCCACTTACCCCAATATAACCAGCTCCCCATACTTGACGACGCTCTTAGGCTTCTCGTGCCTATAGCTATGTGATCTATGTGGATTCGCGGGATGACCATGTCGGGCCCTTGGGCTATGGGGCGCTGTCTCGGGCTCGTCAAGGGGCAGCGGGGACTCGGTACCGCCGTCCGACCTAAAGGAGGAACAATTACGCTATGTAATCATGACAAAGTAAACATTTTTACGTTGAAATCTGCAAAGTGTGACTCATCACGTTGATATCTTGAAATATGGAAGTCACGGTAATTTTGAAAATACATAAACGAATGTGCATGCAAATACTCGAAGATACGGAAGAGGATGAAATAGGGCTGATCGATATGGAAATAGGTTTAAATGAATGGAAATTACTATGTTTGAAATTTTTATCTAGAGATATCAATAATGATTTAGGAGTCTTCAGTTTCTGTACCTATAGGACTCGAAGATACGAAAGAGGAAGAAATAGGGCTGATCGATATAGAAATAGGTTTACATGAATGGAAATTACTATATTTGAAATGTTTATCTAGAGATATCAATAATGATTTAGGAGTCTTCAGTTTCTGTACCTATAGGATATCCCCCAATTGCCGAAATATGCGCTAACCAAACACTTCCTGCGTCCGTCCGAGACAAAAATATAGCGTAACGCTTTTGTTTACTATTATTAAAGCTATTGTGTACGACCGTAGTATTGTTGCAAGCCGCTGGTAACCAACGAAAATAACGCGCTAGCTGTTACGAATTGTTGCTGACCTGACTGTAAACTGTAACCTGAAGTTAAGCAAGTGTATGTACTCTAGTTAGAGTGCACAGCTGTGTAAGTTCGTTACTGCATCAAAATAGCGTAACACACCTTAGTATTTTCACAATGTTTGGATATTCAAAGAACACTTAATAATATGAATCCTGACAACGACAACGGAATATTATGCTAGCATCAGTATCAGACGGTAGATACTTGGGAATGATTCTTTGATTCTAGATTCTAGAGTAATAAATTGGCAAAAAGTGCAGGTGCATCCTTAGCTTTGCACTTATACTTTTTAACTTTTTTACAGATCAGTTAATCCTTTCAGATACGAATACGCTTTATATTAAATATAATATAAAAATGCGGTCCCAAGAGCGGGATTCTATCATTTCAGAATTGAACGTGAACTTATCGCAGAAATCGGGCAAAAATTTTTGGCGGGGGTAGTTCTTTGAACCATAACCAATCAAGCCAGTGAGTTTCTATCCATTTTAGCATCTGACTATTTGTGAGGAAATTTTGTCATCGAGTATCTCAATAACAAGTTTAGAATCTGTGGGTAGTGCACATTGCGGCAATTACGAGGGAAGCTGTATGCTGTCGCCCGTGTATGTATGATATATCGACTCAGATAATGGAATTTTCTTGCAACATATAATTATGTCTAAATATCCGGGGCGTCTACTAATTTGATGTCAAAATATATGAATACGTACTCTATTTAACTAAAATCAACAAAAATACTGTAGCTAGTTTACACAGGTAGAAGTACGAAATGTACTTAACATATATTATCTTCTTTAATTATTTAATAGACTTACATATTTCGAAAATTGGATTAACACGTTCCCGCCGGCGGTCTTATTTGTAGTTCTCGCCATCGGACGGCTCTCTTATTCACAGTTTGTCATAGTATGTTTGTTAATTCATAATTGTTTTGATTCAGTCCGTTTGCAAATTTGTTTGTCTTTTTATTAAGAAAACAGACATATAAAATTGATTGCTTTATTTGTACCACTAGTGGTACATTCCGCCCGATGGAACAATTGTGTATGTACCACCAGTGGTACAAGCCGTCCCATGGGACAGTCCTCTATGTACCACTGGTGGTACATGCCGGCGGGAATGTGTTAAATAATCACGAGCGTGCATGCCGTGTATGATAGCAATATCATCAGATAGCAATATGAGTGGATACGAGATCATAGTGATCATATAAAGAAGCACACAAACAATAGGTGTCCCTGCGCGTGTATAGAGTCCAAATCCCATTCAAGGGATGGCGCAACGTGACCAAATTAAACCAAAGCCAAGATAGAAACACGTGAGACAAAATTACAATTAGAAAATGAAATTGATGGTATAAAAAGAAGATTGCGATGACGTCGGGACAAACACTTACTAAAAAGCTCCGCAACCACCCCTTTACGAATTATATTCACATTTACTTAGCACTTCACTATCGTAATTTTTTTACTAATATCTCTTACTTGTAAGTAATGTTTACTGCTGTACCCATTCGTCAAGCTTCTTAATGGCTTTCATTATGCACTATATTCTTTTCATCTATGTTTTTGCCTTTTTTCAATGACACATATCAATGTTTGCTTCCCATTCATGTAGAGGTATGTGTCTGTCACAGGACATAAATTATCCTTTAAATAAAGTCTGCCGTATCTCGAAAAGGGATGGTGTGCAGTTATTTGTTTTTAAACATCGTTTATTAGTTTTTATAAATGGAACACAACTTAAAATTTGCCGACACAAGTTGGTAGACACCCTGTATACGACGCATCACTTTTTCCGTGATTTATCCGAAGAAATAAATATTAGAATAAAGACGGCAATGGCAAGAACAGACGCAGTCTCTCTGTAATCGTCAATCAATACCACGAATAAATCCAGACCTCGGATTTTTTAAATTCTGCATACCGCCTTTTCCACTTACTGGCTTTAACGAACAATGGATACATATACAGAGTGTACTAAGCATAAGAACTTTTTTTCGGATCGATTATTCGCATCAAAAGATGAAAAAAGAAATATTAAACATAGGCTTGTACACCACCGCCTTTCCACCGCGTCTTAAAGGAGTCTGGTTTACAGTTCATGTTTATTGTTTTTTTTTTCTTCTTTTGATGTGCACAATTAATCCTGAAAAATAGTTCTGATTGTTTTGATATATCCACTCTGTGGTGAATCAGGCATTTAAAACCTTGTAATTAAGAAGCCTTTCATGCTGAAAACTGAAATATCGTTTCCTTTTAATTCGTAGCTCACCGAAAAAAAAATATATAAAGAAAGAATAAATTGCAGGACAAAGGCTAGGGTAAAGACGGACGATCTCTCTCCAATCGTAAATCGTGAATTATTAATTGGATGTGAAACGTCGGACTCTTTCGAAATTCTCTTTCTAGTTTTGACTTCTAGCATACGTAATTCGTGAACTACTTACCGCGAGGGGCATGGGACGCGTTTAGTAACCGGCATCCTCAGCGACTACTACGATTAGGGAATACTAGACCCAGTAGCGTATCACGGTATTAAATTACGATCTGCAATGAGAAACATTCAATGTAACGAGAATTGTACCCCTACTGTGAGTTTATTGTTGTACGGAATTTTATTTAATAATTTGGTCCGTCTTAACCGTAGCTTTTGGGATAATGTGGAATACTCGAAATACACACTTGTGTTATAAACATTCTGTAGAAGGGATTTATATACAAATTCTTTTAAATGCTCTTATTATTAAAAATTTTACGATCAATATAAATATTTGTTTCACGTAGTACACAAAATGATGTCTTTCGAAGGAAATTATTTTTGTATCTATTCTTGTATTAAGTTTTAAACAATCTTTGGGACTTCAAACATCTATTTTTCGATGTTTCAGAACTTTCGAACTATAAGTCCTAAAATAGCCTCAAATTTCAATTTCCAATTGTTCCGCTTTCAAATTTCTATACACTTCGGGGGCTTCATTACACGACGGATTGCAACGGTTTAGCTCCTGAATTCTCAACGGCGCGTTTTTAATTCGATTTTGATGAACTTCGTTTGACATGAAAGACAATGAACGAATGCACGAGATGATAGTCTTAGATTTTCAAATAACGGCGAGCTTTTTACGTATTTTCCAAATATACTTGACACAGGGTTGCCCCTGAAAATCATGTTGAAACAGTCGAAACTCTTTTCTCCAGTAACCTATTCTACTGACAATCACACGAAGGAATCAAATAGTACAGCTTATAAACGTATCGCAAACTAAACAATTCTTTATGCCAACATCTAGTAACACTTTCAGTTTCTGAATTAATTTTTTTATTTGTGTTTATGCAAATTGTTCATACCACTTCATCGTGAAGATATTCATCCCTATATGAAACAAATACATTGCTGACAAACATGTGAGAGAAACATAAGCGGTAAATAGGTATTTCTATACGTACGGATTAGAAACAATAGTAATAGTCAATAAAAATATTCCGAGGATCATGGAAATGGAAAAATATATCTAAAAGTTGAATATGTATTTAAAACACATATAAAATTATAAAATGTAATACAATTTAAAAATTTATTTTGTTCCATAATTATTGTACGAATTTGTAAATGTTAGGATAATTTCAAAGATTTTATGCATCACACATTTTTAGTGAATCGCAACGAACATTACAATCCTAGGATTATTTTAGATGGGCCAAACCGTTAAAAAAAACGTCTATCAGATAGAAACATGGAAAGGATACATCTTGATTTCTTGAACACCAACTACATACACCGCGAAAGGGGAATAACCAGGCCACATAGATGCACAAAACTACTAGATTCGAAATGGGGACTGTGTTCCCTTAGTTTCCCTAAGTTCGTATCTTTTTTCGTTCGTGTCATTAAAGTCACACATGACTTAAGTCCGAAATAGTGTGATCGCTTAATTAATCGTATGTATCTGTGTCTATGTAGGCTATGCAATTTTATCTCAGACAGTATTGTCTCGGTAAAGGACCACTTTGACGATTTAGTAAAAGATCGCGGATCATCCCCACCACAAGGAAGCGGGGGAGGGGGTGGGGGTTCCTCGGAATTAGTCAAACGATTGATATGACATGGTGCGCCCTCGAGCAGCCAAAACACGCTGCCTAAACTAAACACGGTCGGCAAAATAAAGAGTCTATTATGAGCTCACAATCAGTCCTGAATTTCTCTTCCAGTACTCGATAAGCGTACGAACTTGTACCGAGACGATACTGTAGAGTTTCGACCTCTAGTTTTGAAATCTTATCGCGTTACTTTCAAACTTTTGGGTAATTCTACTTCGGCGCTACGTAAATGTTCAAAACATCTCTTATTTTCATGCTTTTTAATGAGTACATAATGCGGTTTCTATGCACTTTTGTTGTAATTTTAAAATTCTGCGCATTGCAATATCCAAGCTGCGAAAAAAAAAGCTGACGATATTTTGCAAACTCCTTAGGCGATAAAAAGAACTGTATTGATGAAAAATTCGCTAGCCATAGAGAAAAATCATGATTTTTATAAAAATTTCGCTTCGATTATTCCGAAAAAAAGAAACAAAGGCCGAGTTAAAAAAGAACTCAATTGTGCATAATAACGCAGCATATTATTACACTTTGTGATATGTCAAGGCATTCATTTATCGAGTTAGAACAATCTTATTAACGTTTCATTGATACTAAGCCCATTCACACAGAGACGAAAGAAAATATTCTTTGAACTAAATAATTTCGGTTACAGTGGAACGTCGGTTAACTGAATCAACAATTATCCGAAAAAAATCGTCCGTTTAAATCATAACATCAAAAGCAGAATCAAAGGACCATTTATTAGATGACGTTTAACACATATCAAGGCTCAATATTTCTCGAGCGTTATGAAACGTTTAATAATCTTATATACTTAATTTTCTACAATTGATCTGTAAATTACAATCGTACGAAATATTAAAGACAAAATGTAATAGTGCATTTATAAAAAATTTAAAAATACTACCTTCAAACGCATTACTTGCAATGTATTTGCAAATATTTCTGATTAAATATACACATACGTCTTTCAAAATTGTTATCTTATCAAACCATGTTTGTTTTTATCGAAATACTGCTACAACTTGGAATATTGTTGTTCTTCAAAATCTCTCCAAAGAAAGAATCAAAAAGTATGTAAATGGTTTTTGAAACTTTGAGTTTTGAAGTTCTCAAGTCACAAAATTTCAATGTATGGAACAGTATACGTTTTGAAATTTTTACGCATTACAATTTTTGTACCGAACAAGTGACGTATTTACGCAGATACTTGATTAACTATTTTCCTTCATTAAAAATTTACCACGCATTATATCATCGAAAATAATAATAAATTTACATCTACTTTCAATATATTTCGAGTATGAAAACTATGAAATTATTTAATTTCGAAATACGAATTTACAAAATGAAAGAGAAAGAAATACCGTTAATACGAATCTATCTAGAACTGAAATTATCTAAAAAATATTATGAATTCTAAATGTTTGTTGCTGTTCATATTCTAACCTAGAAATTTTTTGTTTTTTGAAAAGACTTATGTCAAAATTTTCAGAATTATAATAGTGTATATTCAGAAATACTGATGTACCAAAAGTGTCATTAATTAGCAACACTATATTTATAAAAATTTCTATTCTCAAATAAATTCTAGAATTAATGAATGCATGAATAATTAACATGTTAAATTTTATAATCGAATATAATAAAAATGTGTAAAAAAAAATACTATACAATATGACAAATTGAATTTCCATAAAATGATAACGCTACGTTTATTTAAAGTGTAATATTTGTAGATTTTTAATTCATTTTGTAAATAAAAAGCTCATTTTTCGTTTCAGTCTAATTGTTTGCTTATGCTATATATATTATCTGTTTACTATATTTAATTTTAATAAAAAATACAACACTCTTAAGTTACAAGTATTCCTTTATAATTAGATAAAGTAACATAGATTTAAAATATAAAGTGGACATGATATTCTCTTCTTTTAATAACTAATTTTATGTTATTGCTAAAATTAGTCTGAAACTGATTTTTCAGTCAGAATTAGCAATTTTGTCAAGTTTGGGAAGGCAAAAGAAGATCGGCGTGTAACAAGTAAATATTTCTACCACAGGATATATCCTATATACATGCATTTAAGATATAGTCTGTGCATTATTTATAATTCATAGCAACAATTTTGAAGCCTACAGTTCCTTATCAACTAGATGGTTCCTCACATTGAGATGGCTTACTTAAATTTTGAACGTATATACTAAAGAAAATGTAATTTAGACCTGTTTAAAGAATCTGTGACGTGCTATAGAGCACTTAGAATACAAACTACAGCCAGTACAAGAACACCCAACAATGTTGTTTCTATGCTGTTATCAATATGAAAATGACATATACATCTCAGGGAAGAATTTGTATAAAAATCTACAAAAATTTTAGCTAAGCTCAGCAAGGGAGGTATTAAACATGTACCAAATTTTTTTCGAATAAAATAATGCTACATAAATATTTAGCGTTTCTCAAAATAAAATAATTCAAATGTAAACAAATACTGTGAAAAAAGAAAATAAATTGCAACAGAAATATTTCGCAATTAAACCAAACTGGAGCAAAATTGTTATTATCATCTTTAGCGATACTATATATGCAATGGTATAATTAAACTGACAAAAAAATATAGAAAAAAAATATAATATTTACCGTATCACCATGGTATTGTTGTTTCACGCCACACTTTAATTTAATTTAATTTCAGTCTAAATCGCACCGCCACTGTTTTGCTACATACTTGTATCATTGTTCTATGCTTAGCCTTATCACTTCACTTTCATACTATAAAATCTTATTCCCTAATTTTAAAATAACGCAAATGTTTTTTTGGTTTACATGTAGAAGAAGCACTTTGTACAGTTTAGTATAGTTATTAGATAAGTGTAATTATGAGGCCACAGCAAACGAGAGTGTTTATGGTTTGTGAGGAATATGAGATGCAATGAAGTATTCTGCGTTTGTAACAGTGCTGCCACGATAATCACGAAAGTATTTTTGCTAGGCAATTTAGATTTCAAAGGTACTATAATACACTAGCTTGTCGCAGCCTGTCACAGAATGTCCAAAGAACCAAAGCCGGAATCGTAGCCGCGAAATTCAAGTTATGTTCAAACATTCATGAGTTTCTGACCATAGATATTTCTAAGAGGAATTTAAACATTCTACCACTGTAATGCAAAGGTTTTATCAAACATACAATCTAAAATATCTACAAATATAGAAGTGTACGGTTTTCAATATGCAAAAATTGTTAGTTAGTTTCGTTTTTCTAGCTACTGTTATAATAAATAACTGTTCACGTATTCCTCTTCTCCATTTAAAACAAATCCTATTATGCTTCAGTATCGCTCTCTGTACCTGGACATTTAATGATTATCAAATACTAAGTACTTACTAGCAAGAATACAACACCAACATATGTCTTGTGTACTTCTCAAATGCTGTTTGCAGCGCTCCACACATCAAGCCGTTCGAAATAGAGAACCGAGAGAACGACATAAATAATGATAATAATACAATTCTATTGAAATTTTGAAAGTACAAAATGCTAAAAAAATGAGTAAACACTTATTTGAACAAAAAATACTTTTGCTGTTATTTCATCAATGTTTTGAAATTATAGAAAATGATTCATAAATATAAATTTTATTTATTCAATTCATATGCACAAGAAAGCAAATAAATATATATTCCTACCTGAAATGAAAAAAATGTCAAAATAGATTTCTATTTAAAATATCTATAAAATCCTATTTATGAACAAACCTCTAGGCCGCTTAATCATAGTAAAACAGTCAATTTTTTTTAGCTTTGCTTTTTGTGCCAAATATTGTAAGAACATGTAAGAATATGAGGCTAAAACAAAAAGAACCATTAACATCGACTCTATCGATTTTTTCATGTTAATGTTCCGATCTGGTTGTAGACTAAATTATCCCTTCACTGATGAATTTAGTGATGGAAGTCCTGAATATTATTAAAACCTAGTTACTTCAATCGTTTTGAGTCCGATTGAAGTTGTTTGGGGTTGAATTATTTCTTATCGTTTTCCTCGATCCTGAAGGGTGAGGATATGCTCCAAATGTTGGTACAAAGGTCCAAGAAAGCAAAAGAATGGCGCCGTCGCATTATCAATTGGATTATTTGTCTGGGCTCTAGAAACTAGCATCTAGAGCAGGCCCGACCAGGATTAGGAATTCATACGTAAAAGGATGATTTGTATATTACATGTAAAATATATGTACATTGATTTATGAAATATATTTTAAAGAGTTTTATTTGCATTATTTTATATTTTATTCTCTTTTGTTTCTCTTGAATATTTGATAATATGTAATACGTTCGCGATTTTCAGTTTTTTGTTCAAACAAAAACTTATCATGGTGTAATCTATACATTAATACAATAATGATAACAAGAACTACATATTTTTTTATGAATATTAAACTTCGTTTTCAATCTCAGTCCACCATATTCAATATAACATACATGTGTAAAAATAGTATACAATGTATAAGGTAATTACATTTATAAGACTATGTATTTTTGGGTATGTTTTACTTTTCAACCCTAAACTCACGAAGATCAAAATTTATACGTATAAGTGTGATCTCTCTAAACTTTCTTTCTATGAGCATACTCGTTGATCGTTCCAGGCACAATCGAATGCATTCCTATGTCCGTGTCAGTTCGTGCTTCGAATCACTTACTCCCAACACGTACTCACACAGGCATATGTAATTACATGACCAGTCTACAGAAATATCGGTTAGGTTTTCCTGTGTACGATGCGTTAAGTTTGAATATAATCATTTTTTATGTCTAAAAATCTTATGGAAACGTAGAAAAAGTGAAAAAGATAAAGAAATAGTGTGTAGAAGATATTAAGCAAAAATGAGCCGTAGAAGAGTCCATGAAGAAGACGATGGATACGGTAAGTATTTATACACACGTATACATCTTACTTATATATAATATGATTGATATAATAAATAATCTTTTGAAAGATATCATGCAGTTTAAGTATAGATATTTCATGTGTTTAACACATATAGGTTTTCAAATTTTCGTTACCTTAGATAAAACATCTATATTAAACCAAAGGAATTACTTTTCTATACCTATAATATTTTAGGACCCTCAAATTTCTATAGTTGTATCTATTTTATATTCATACTATATCTGTAGGTACCTTCTCACATGCCCTTGTTCGCTTGTAATGTTCACATTTATATTATATCCATATTATGTTAGATATACTTATACGCATACTATACCTTTTCCAGAACGTGTATATAAGAAACGCAGGAGGGTTTCTGAAAACCAGGAAATAGAGGATCGTCTGGAGTCTCTAATTCTTCGTGTTGGTGAAAAATCAACTTCCTCTTTGGAAAGTAACCTTGAAGGCCTTGCTTCGGTATTGGAAGCCGATTTAGGTCTCTTTCGAAGCAAAATACTAAGAATTCTAACGGACTGTGCAATTCGAATGCCGGAGAAATGTACAATCTATACCACTCTTGTTGGACTGTTAAATGCAAAGAACTTTAATTTTGGTGGAGAATTTGTGGATTATATGGTGAAGAACTTCAAGGATGCATTAAAGGCTTGTAAATGGGATACAGCTAGATACTCATTGAGATTTCTTGCGGATTTGGTTAATTGTCATGTGTTATCATGTGGCAGTTTGATGCAGCTCTTTGATAGTATGTTGGATGCTGCAAATGAGGATGGTGTTCCACAGGTTCGAAGAGATTGGTATGTATAATTCATATATTTTATATGATTTTTAATAAGGTTGTCTAGTTTATGGTAGCCGTATACTTGATCAGAAGAAGGCCTGCTCTGTTGATATAGTAGCAATCAATTTATCCCGACTCAACCCATTTCCTATTTGATTTAGTAATTTGACAAGAGAAAAGTAATAATGTGAAACAGCAGTGTATTTAAAAAACTTAAAAATACGTAGAACAGTTTTTATTTGCAATTGATACCAGACCTAGCGTTAAGATGTACTTTGGAGCCTTTTCTGAGGTAAAAGGCAGATCAGAAAGCCACGTTCATGCATCAATATTATATCACTAGCATGTACCATAAATTCTACTTGTACTATTACTACACATTCATTGTTAATGTAGTTTATACTCTATGCATTTGTATGTTTGCACAGGTATGTCTATGCGGTTCTTTCTACTCTCCCCTGGGTAGCCAGAGAACTGTATGAGAAAAAGGAGCAAGATCTGGATCATTTGCTTCTGTCTATTGAGATCTTCTTAAACAAACGTTCTAAGAGGCATCATGCCTCTCTGCGAGTCTGGTCTTCAGACACACCACATCCACAAGAAGAGTATTTAGACTGTCTGTGGGCACAAGTGCGCAAACTGCGCATGGATAATTGGGCTGAAAAGCACATTCCCCGACCTTATCTGGCCTTTGATTCCATCCTCTGTGAGGCACTGCAACACAACCTGCCTGTTATAGTGCCCCCTGGCCATACGGAGGACTGTGTGTATCCTGTACCCACTGTGGTATTTAGGATGTTTGATTATACTGACTGCCCAGCGGAAGGAGCTGTGTTACCTGGCAGCCATGCTATAGAAAGATTTCTTATTGAAGAACATCTTCGACAAATTATTGATTGTTATTACTTTGAGAGAAAAGATTGGTAAGTGAATTTTGCAGTGAGTTTTTTTTAATAGGTCGAGTCACAAGTAGTTTCCAATTTGAACCTCTAATAAATGAAGAAATGTTATGACTATATACATTATTTGTTACAGTTCTGCACAACTACTCAACTTTCCCTATAAAGCAAAAATTCCACTAGACTATTGCATTGTAGAAGTGATATTTGGTGAACTCTTCCGCCTTCCAACACCAAAGCACTTAGAAATTGCATATGGTTCGATACTTATTGAACTCTGCAAACTTCAACCCTCCACAATGCCACAGGTATTACATATAATAATAATAATAATAATAAAATATTTATATAAAAATATCCTCAACTAAAGAATTATATTGGCATGGTAATTGTTAATTAAATAAGTATACATTCTAGAATCAGATTGATATTTTAGGTTTTAGCACAAGCAACAGAAATATTATTCAGACGCATAGACAGCATGGCAGCAACAGCTTTTGATAGGTTTGTGTGGTGGTTTGCCTATCATCTGAGCAATTTCCAATTCCGATGGTCCTGGGAGGATTGGGATTCCTGTTTGCAAAGGGATCCTGAACATCCTAGACCAAAGTTCATTAGAGAAGTGCTACTGAAAGCCTTGCGGTGAGTTCATCACATGTTTGGTGGCTAGTTTTTTTAGTTTTGGTAATATATTTCAATGTTTAAGTTTGTGATGTATTGTTTTCAAAGCTGAAAGGCAGTGATTCGATTTAGATGCTGTCTGGAGTCAGTTTTTGAGGTTGACATCTACTGATCCATTTTCTTCTTAGATAACACTTGTGACATACTTTTGAGTAATACAACTATAGACACATTTTACCCCTTTGCACTCGGTTCTCTCACCTGAGGTGAAAAAATAAGAGGAAAATGAGGAGTGCCGAGGGCAAAGGGTTAAGTATTAGTTTCATTTTAACTTTAACTAAGAAGCGACAATTTTTAAATTTTGTTTAACTGCATTCTCAAAGACTGTTATGCCTTTTTTAAAAAGTTTCTGCATATATTTGTTTCCCTTTTTCCTGAAATAAAATTTGAAATCCATAGATTTACAGATTGAAACATTACAATATACTAGTTTTTTTGTTTAGTACATAGATTTTCTCTCTAATTCCTTCTAATAAGCTTTTTTGCAAATTACTTAAAATAATTTTTATAGTTATACACTATACTGCTATAAGTAAAACAATTTTTATTTGTTGTAGGCTATCGTATTACCAAAGGATTCGGGACATGATGCCAGAAACTTATGCTGACTTAATTCCAGCTCCACCTGAACCTATTTACAAGTACACTTCGGAAGGTGCCAGTAAGTATCTTTCACAAATTTCACAGGCTTATATGCCAGGCATCATAATAATAGGTCCGTTTGTGACAGCCAATCTCAGTGTGCCTTTAACAGAAATAAAATCTAAAAGTCTGTAATTAGTTTTATTGTAGCTCAATTATCAAACAGACAGTGAGTAAAATTTTTAAGAAAGGGTACTATCAATTCATGAAAAGTATAGGTCCTCTTTACATATTTAATTTTTACCTTTTCATATTTATAACAATTGTTGAATATTTGGCAACATATCTTCTATGCAAAAACCCATTAACAGTAGTTTGTTGATTCAGTTAACTGACAAAACGTGTGCTATGGGACACACAAGCTACGTTTATAAATATTTCTATAACAACCACATGAAACTTACAATTATTGACGTGGGTTCAACGTACGTCATTGTCTGCTATGATATGTCATGCTTGATACACACTAAATCTAAAGAACATTTAATTTTGATACAAAATGTATGTGTTTATTTACCCTATTCATTGTGTTGATACTTCAGTCATTATATCAATTAATTTCAGGCTCCTTACCTGGTACGGCAGCAGCGCATGAATTGGTAGTATCAATCAGAAGAAAATGCACACCAGAGGAGGTGTTAAATGTTTTAAACACTTTACCAGGTCCTAGAGAGAATGAGGAAACGAATAACTTTAACCCTTTAAAAATTGACGTGTTTGTTCAGACTCTTTTAAATCTAGGATCTAAGAGTTTTAGCCACAGTTTTGCAGCAATTGGAAAGTTCCATTATGTGTTTAAGGTAAGAGCGTGATTCTTAGTTGTTTGTGACAGACATGTTACAGAATCAGGCATGTAAAGTTATTAATGTATGTAAATAGGATACTATAAATACAGATATTTATAGATATGTATAATGTTCTAGATACATACATGCAAATCTATACATGTATATCTTACATGAGAAGGGCACAGAAATGGTATTGATGATTTCAATAATCTTGACATAGGTTATTCTATTGCTAGAATAATTAAACTGGTGTCGAAGCATTTGTTCGAGTACGTCGTTGTTTTCGAATTATTGAAAATTTAAGAGGGTATTCGATGTATGTCAGTGTAGGTCGAGGCACTTACCTCTTGGGCTCTTGTGTTTTTAACATTTAGTAATGGTCACTTTTAGATAGACATGACAGATTTTTATAATACTATGTCGTTCTGTACACTGCAAAAGTCGAGATGATAGGCAATACGTGTGGATTCCGTGTTTAAAGAAATACTTTCATCACAAGCGTGCAATCCTTTTTAATGGACCGACAGTGTTCTAGATAGGCCCTTTGGTGCTTAAATTCCACCACCCTAAAAACACGTGCTAGAAGTGCTTAAATCTGCAAAGAACAATGGTGAAGCTATTGCTACCTAGACTCTTTACTTTGGCTTGGCTAAAATGTGGATGCACCATAAAGGAATATAGCATACGATATAGGGCTCATACGATGACGTCTCTTTACAACAATACAAATAAATAACTTGCATATTATAATTAAAAAAAAGAAGCAATTAAGTAAGAAAAAAAAGCTAACAACACAGATTCGAACGCAAGAACACTTCGCCACAAACGGGCTCTTTATCGCTGTATTAAGTGGTATGGCAAAGAAATGTTGTTATTGAAAGTCCAACCGAACAAAAGTTATATACATGCTTAATTATTTTTGCCACATAAGCATCTTCAAAGGGTTATTGAAATTTGTCATACCATTTCTTAAACCTTGCTTAATAGCTTTAAATAACTATGAGGGCAATAACTATGACCACCTTGAGTATTTCCGTTATTTGTAATAATATTAGAAGATATTATATACAAAACTTGCCCGGTTTAGAGGGGAAATACTGGTATTCAAACATTTTGTGTGAGCCAATGCAGGCATTGAAGAGAATTGGAGGTGATTTTGTTTCGTTCATCGCGATGTGATAGCCGGTGTTGCATCCACTTTAGCAAGCTATTATTAGAAGTCATGGAAAATCAAAGCTACTAGTCAATTAAACTGTTTTATATTACAGAAGACGTTCAAAGTGATGACTATTAAATGTAAAGTTGCAATCGCTGCATCACTACACAACATGTGCTAGAATAATTTCATAAACAGACGGTCATTACTTCAAACATCTTCTGCAATCCAACAAAGTTTATTAAACCATCGCAACACTGGCTATCTCACCGCAACAAAAAGACATTACATTCCAGATGAAGAAATTAAATTTATTTTGCAATTTCCTGTATACATTCACCCACACAAGAAATATTTATATGGCAACATGTAGACCTATACATCGTCAAGTTTTGTATATAATATTTTTTCATATTATTATAAATAACAGAATATTCAAGGTGGACATTGACCCATCCTGTAATATAAGATATTCAAAACATTATATTTACATATTTGTTCATAAAACCTTTCCAGGTACTTGCAGAAACAGAAGAAGCACAAATTTGCATTCTGCGAAACATGCATGCGTTATGGCGAAATCATTACCAGATGATGGTTGTTTTAACAGACAAATTTTTGAAGACTGGAATCATTGAATGCAGTGCAATTGCTAATTGGATATTCTCTAAGGAAATGGCGCCAGAGTTCACCAAGTATGTTTTAGAGTTAGCATCCGTATTACATGACCGGTATTCGCTGGGCAATCACTGAGACTAGCCAATTTAGTAAAATCGTGAGCATGTTATAGCGAACAAAATTTATTTGTTTACACTTACGAGGACGTATATATAAGCTTTTTAGAGATTAATGGACCAGTTCTCAGAGTCAACAGAACAACTCTGAAACTACATATACATTTATACATAAATCTTGTATAAAACTTCAATAGATATACGATCAATTTAAGAAGGCATGTTTAGAGATGCATTTATTCTATCTCTATTCATGTTTAAAGCGTTTAGCTCATTCGTATTATAATCTTAACACTGCATTTCTAAACTACACTTTTTCTACTGAATCTAACATTTCAACTAAAAGACGTCAGCATTCTACTATACGCAGGTTGTAATATCGTACTGTTCAATTTTAGACTCTACATATGGGAAATACTCCATTTAACCATCCGAAAGAAGAATAAGCATGTGACAAAATTATCTACTGAATTAGCTGAAGCAAGAGAGAAGTTGCGGAGAGCGGAAAGCAGATCAGGATCTTCATCAGAGGATGAGGATAAAGATAGAAACAGAGAGAAACCATCGGAGGATGTCGTAGAAAGGATGGAGGAGAAGCTAGAAGCTGCACAAGCTGACCAGAAAAACTTGTTCCTTATTATATTCCAGGTGGGTAGTACATAGCTTCTACTAAAAATAGAAAATATGATGCTGTATTTTCTAAATTAATAAAGGAATACTGGCGCATAGGCTTTTAAATTTCTATAGATGTAAATGCACAATTTTTATTTTTCTAAAACCTTACAAATGTTTATTTCAGCGGTTTATCATGATTCTATCTGAACATTTAGTACGCTGTGATACAGATGGAATTGATTATAACACACATTGGTATAAGTGGACCATAGGAAGGCTGCAGCAAGTATTTCTATCCGTAAGTTAACCAGTTAACAATTATATGTCCTATTGTTTACAAATATATATTGAAGCCATTATCTATTCTCAAATGCATTGATATAGTATCTTTGAGGTGAGGTACAAAAAGCATTAAATCACAAAAAACACAATAATAGAGTTAAACATGGTTTTAATCTGAACATATTGGACATTTTCTATAGCCAAAATCTATTTTAAACTTGGAGCTTGTAATGTGACTTAAATTACAATCACCTACAGAAATTTAGTTCACTGCCGTAGTATTTGATTGAAACAGTTTTTCATGTTTGTTGAGGGAACATATTATTATGATTAATGCTTTTTGTTTAATAGATCCACATCTGTAGATGTTAATATTTCTAAGACAATTCATTTATAAATTACTTAAGTTAATTGATTGTTCATAATTAATCATTTCTAGCATCAAGAACAAGTCCAAAAATACTCGTCTACTTTGGAAACTTTGCTCTTTACACCAGATTTGGATCCACATATTCTGGACGTTTTCCATCAGTTTATTTCTCTAAGAGCATAAATAATTATATAGTGATTCCTTCGCTTATTCTATATTTGATGTTTGTTTTAAAGTTGAAATACACGATCATTGAGTTAAAGTTCAACAAGAAATTGTATGTAGACAAATTTTCAAAACAATTTATTCACTATGATAATAGTATAGTTTATATACTCATATATAAAGTTTTAATTTCTTTTTGATTTCTATTGCGATTTACATACTGTAAATATCGAGGTATTTATCATAGACGTTTTTCATGTAATGTAAATAAAATTTTGATGAACGAATGAAGAGTGTCTGTAAATAATTGTAACACCTCACATACGTTTTCTGAAAGCCCTAGGCTACCCTAAATACTGGGGTAGTCTTGTCTTGCTACTTTTGAAAAAGAGCCCATGAGCGAGCAGCAAAATGCTTCGGGGTGTGACACGTTTCCTTCACCTTAGGATCGTAATGTAAATATTACGACGTTGTTCAACAAAAGCAGAAGACAAATTTTAAACATACATATCGAATATCAACACATACGTATGTACCAATTTTTACGTACAGATGTAAGGAGAGATAGATATACATATTGATAGGATTGTAGATAGGATAATCGCATAGTGTTCAGGAGAGTACGAAAAGGTCCTTGGAAAATAGTACGCGTAAGTCCTTTTTTCGAGGAATGGGGATGAAAGCGAACACCTCGATTTTCGGTCTGAAAGTTCATCTAACTATGAGTGATTTCAACGAAAGTCTAGGCACAAGACCAGCACAGACGAAATTCAATACCCCGTCTGTGGTCTAGAAATCCTCGAATTTTTTCTAACATCTACGGAGAAAAAAAATTGAAAATTCTAGTAACTTTGGCAACAGTTCAAGATAGCCTCATAATAGTTCTGTCATCATTATAAAGAACAAAATTCGATTCGATGAAAGCCTCAATCAATCTTCAACAAAAATTATGCTGATTCCCTGCATTGCCAAAGTGCCCAGAGTGTGTGGGGTAACGCCAACTGTTACTCTCCGACAGTAAATTCCCTAGCTACTAGCACCACACGCGTGGCGGCTAGTGCGGAAGACTGCCCGCGCAGTTAACGCTCGAATCTCCTTTTGTAAGGATGTCTCTAAGTATTAAAGGTTAAAGTTCTAAATACACGTGTTTTCTTAATTACTCTCTCTTTCCCCATTCTGGGCGAGTGGATATGTGACCGAAGGGTTGCACACGCCACATTGGTGACCCCGACGTGATTTGGAAATCACGATAAGTAATTGACGTCGCATGACATCCTGGTGGGCGTACGGACCCTTCTTCTGGTCTTCCTGCCTCCGGTGCCTTCCTGCGTGCATGGTCTGCACGTGCATTCAACGTGGACATCGCCGTCCTTAACGGACACCGCTGCCCTGCCGTTCCCTACCCTCGAAGGATGCCTTCTTCGAGACGTTCACCGAGAGGACGAGCATTGCGTTGCTGAGACGTATCTGCGACCACCCCCTGCCCCTGAAGGATGCTTTCTTCAGGACGTTCACCGAGAGATCGAGCATTGCGTTGCTGTTAGGTACCTGCAACCGGCATATTATTTATTTTCCCGTGGCGATGCGCATAATTTTTCTTATTACGACGCATAATTTTCCGGCCCGCGATTCACCATTTTGAATCGCATCCTTGCCGATTGCATTTGGTTTGCCCGCGAGAATCGTCGCGTGATCAGCCATGTTGAATCGCATCTTTGCGATAGCATTTGTTTATACCGTTTGTCTGCGAGAACCTTCTACGTTCTTTTTTGTTTTGCGCGCGTTTCCCCGCGCATTAATAATACGCCGATTGTGTCTATAGTTAGACACTGAATGTTTTTTGCGCTCATGTTCGCTAATTCTATATTTAGTCCTTAAGCCTTGCGGTTTTTCGTAATTTTAGGAATTACAGTCTTTTTGTACCTTTGCGTAGGTAAATTAGATTAACATTATTACCAATTATAAATTATGTCGGACCCAAGGATTAAAGAGCTCGAGGAGCAGTTGCGCGAAGCTAATGCAAGCGTGCGTGCCCTTCAGGCAGCGTCTGTGACCCGGCATGTCGAGGCTAATAATTCAAGTCAAGTTGCAGCCTTATATAGGCAACCGAAAATTCCAATGTTCTGTAGGGATAACCCTAGTATTTGGTTCCTTCAGGCTGAAATTACATTGCGTAATGCGGGAATTCGTAATCCCACAACTATGGCGGATTTTATCGCCGAAAAACTTGATCTTGAAGCCCTGTCCTCTATCAGAGGAATTATGTTGGCTAGTCCTCCCCCTGAAGATATGTATACCGCAATTAAAAAACGAATTATTGCGACGTTTGGCACTTCCTCCGAGGAACATTTGCGCAAGCTAATTAAGGGTAAAATTGACTCTGGTAGTAAACCCTCCTTAATTCTTAATAGATTACGGGCTTTGGATGTTGACTGCAGCGATAGCATTCTGAAGACGGTGTTTCTCGAGCAGTTGCCTGCTAATTGTCGCGGGGCATTATCGGTCTCTGGTGTAGAAGACCTTGATAAACTAGCCGTAATGGCCGATAAATTTTTAGAACCTCTTGAACCCGGCCTGTATTCCATGAATGCTGTCCACGGGCAACAGTCCCCCATCGAGCGACTTACCGCGGAGTTGTCAAAGCTTACCGCTGAGACGATCGAGTTAAAGAAAGCGTTCAATAGAGGTAGACCGCGCGCTCGTTCGAGTACAAATCATACTAGGTCTGGCAGTAGGTCGAAACCTGCTGACAATAAGAATAATAGGCCTGTAGCTTCCTCGGCTGTTCCCCAGGATAATTTGTGTCGTCTACACCTAAAATACGGTGTTAATGCTAGACGTTGTTACAGTCCCTGCTCGTGGACAGGTCCACAGCGGGAAAACTAGATCGTCCTCTCTACGCCAGAGCTGTAGATGAGGTACGTAAATCAAAGAGGCTCCATATTCGTGACCACTTGTCAAAGTTAGTTTTTCTTATAGACACTGGTTCGGAGGTCTCTGTAGTTCCCAGAAGCGTCGTTGAGACTTTTTCTCCGGCGTCTTGGTGTTTGATTGCGGCTAACAATACCAATATTAAGGTTTATGGCGAAACTAATTTGGTCCTAAATTTTGGTCTTCCAGAACCTATTGTTTGGAGGTTCTGCGTGGCGGACATTCCATGCCCTATCATTGGTGCGGATTTCCTGGATCACCATGGATTTTTGGTAGATCTTCAGCGACATTGTCTAGTACACCCCACTTCTGACGTGTCCTCGTCGGGCTTCGTTAAGCTCGTTGGCGAATTTTCTCTAGGTGCTATTTCCTCTAGTGAGGTCACGTCGCTCTTGTCAGAGTTTCCAGAGATCACCGGTCAGAAGCCTTCCCGAAAGATTGACTCTCCGGAGGTGTTCCACCACATCGTCACGACTGGTCCTCCTGTATTTGAAAGTGCACGCCGCTTGAACCCGGAGAAGTATCTGGTGGTTAAAAAAGAGTTTGAAAAACTCGTTCGCGAAGGTTATTGCCGCCATTCTACCAGCCCTTAGGCCAGCCCACTCCATCTTACTAAAAAGAAGGACGGATCTTGGCGGGTTTGTGGCGATTTTCGCCGGCTTAACAGCGTTACTGAGCCGGATAGGTATCCTTTGCCACATCTTCACGACTTCTCCATTGCTTTACATAGTAAAAGTTTTTTTACAACCCTCGATTTGTATCGAGCGTACCATCAGATCCCCGTAACTCCGGAGGATATCCAGAAGACTGCTGTGTCTACTCCTACTGGCCTTTACGAATATCTTGGCATGCCTTTCGGCTTACGGAACGCCAGTTAAGAAATCTTTGGAAAGACCGTACTCTGGTCCTTATAAGATTCTGGAGCGAATTTCCGATAAGGATTTTAAAATAGAAATCAATGGTTTAGCTAAGGTAGTGTCTACCGAACTAATTAAACCAGCACATTTTATCCTAGAGGATACGCGCACATTCCGGCCGAACCTGAGCTTGCTCCTGCTCCGTCGCCTGAGCAACATCCAAAGCCGCGTTCTATTCTTAAAACATATTTTAATAAAAATAGAGCTCCTGCCGTCCCGACTAATAAAGTCACTATCGACACAAGTAAAAATACTGTCCTCTTTATCGAGAGAAGAGCTCGTAATAAGAATAAAAATAGTTTGTACTAACCACAGTTCCTACAATTTTTGTATTGCCGTTGCAATCTATTGTAATACACTAGTACATAAGATATTATATTTAATCTAGTAGGGTTAAGTATGATTTGTGAATCTTGTGATTTGTATCCAAAGATTATTGTAATACCCAAAAAGTTTTTTGCATACTCCTTGCGCTGTGCTAATTCTTAAGCAGTATCTTAAGTTGCGAGTATAGTTTTAAGTTATCGTCATAACTTGGGGGGAGTAGTGTGGGGTAACGCCAACTGTTACTCTCCAACAGTAAATTCCCTAGCTACTAGCACCACACGCGTGGCGGCTAGTGCGGAAGACTGCCCGCGCAGTTAACGCTCGAATCTCCTTTTGTAAGGATGTCTCTAAGTATTAAAGGTTAAAGTTCTAAATACATGTGTTTCGTTAATTACTCTCTTTTTCCCCATTCTGGGCGAGTGGACATGTAACCAGAAGGGTTGCACATGCCACAAGTGTCCAGATTGTGGCGCCACATGACGGTTACTGCATAGTACTATTTGATACCATCGTACCACCACAGATGGGATTCCATCTCTCGTCTGTGATTATATGTATTTACTTATGTAGCATACAATTGCGTACCCCTGAAAACCCTTAACATATCAGGGGCTTGATCTACTGAGTAAAATCTACTCTATTCAACTCTATACAGTACTCTTTTTGACTGCTTCATTCTCTTTAATATAAATAATATGTTGCTAAATATGTAGTTACATGCAATTACATGCAATTCACTGCAATTTAAGTCAATTGTATCAATAACTGTTACTTCTAACCTCAAAACAGATAATTTGTTTACCACGAACTACCATTGATTATAAATTATATTATTCGCAATTGTATGTGACTTAAAATCATTTCCTTTTTGAATACGAAATATGTATCACACAGATTACACAAACTGTAAAACTTTTACGTTTTTGCTATGTCAATAAATAATATTTTTTATTTTATGCATCAAGAAGATAATCTTAGATTACAGATACTGAGAATTACAGTGAATAAAAGAATGTCAGTCATGTTTGATAAACGAAGGAGCAGCAATATTCAGAGTTGCATTTATATCTTCTACTCCAGTACTTGCCTATTATTGTGTAAATTTCTTTATATAACAAACCGTCAATCATCTTTATGAAGTTGAAATAAACAAATAATACCACAATTAATTAGCTGCAAAACATAGTCTTTTAAATGTTTTATTAAGCCATTGACGGTAGGAAATGTTATCTTGTGGAAAAAATAATCAGGAAAAGTGAATTGTATTTCTAATTTAAATATTGTTTTTTTTCAGGTTACTGTTTCTATTGAAACAGATATCAGTGGTAGTATTGATTCAACGCTAAGTGTTGGAAAAGTGAAACAAAATGATACGCACGTTTGTATTTTTGGATTTAGAGACAACTGGACTCATTAAAAGGAGCTTAATGCCAAAAATTACAGAACTCTCAATGATTGCAGTATCGAGAGATGGTATATGCAACCATAACAATGTTTTACCACGGGTTTTACATAAGATGGTTTTACCAATACATCCAAATTGTCTAATTCCTAAGGAAGTTCAAATAATAACAAGTATGCTTTTTGATATTATATTTTATTTAATAAGTGAAGGATAATAATAAATTAAATGATTTACTAATATTGTAAAATTGATATTTGCATTTCAGAATTATCCGATGAAAGTATGGAAGATGTTCAACCTTTTGAAAATGAGACATTTGAATTGATGACGGGTTTTATGAAACGGCTAACAATACCAATATGTTTTGTAGCATATAATGGTAATAAGTTTGACTATCCAATATTGTTGTCAGAAGTGAAGAAGATTAACAAGGTGTGTATAATTTATATGTAGAAATCTTTTTTTGGGGCAGATATTTCTGAAAAGCTTACTTCTTTCATTATAGAATTTTGGCGAAGACATTCTCAGCATTGACATGCTCGATCTCATTAGAGAATTTTTTACCATCAGGAACAATGAAGTAGAACAAGTAAATATCATACAAAACATATCTTCTACTTCCTTTACTTCTGAAGAGTTAAACATTTTATTGAACGATGACGATGATAAAATGCTATGCGATGCTTTGGATTCTGTTATGACAACAGCTACTCATAATCCTAATAAATCATACAATGGCAACAACACTAAGTCCACATCCATGTCTAACAGCATGTTTAACACTCCAAAAACTAACTGTTATAAAAAGATACAAGAAATCAATGAAAAAACGCCTGAGGGCCAAATTATAAAGTTACCAGATGTAAATACTAACTTTCAGGCTAGAAATGAAGATAGTAACAAAACTACTGCAAGGAGAAGATTAGATTTTACAAGCAGTCGGCCATCTAACTTTAAATTAACGACCGTTGCAAAATATATCTTGGGCACTGAGCCTGAAAACGCGCACACCGCCGAAGGGGATTGTCTCACAATGTTACGTTGTGCTAGTCAATTAGGTAATTTTTTTAGCGAGTGGGCAGACTCTAATGCAATGCCTTTAATTAATTACGAAAAGAAATAATAACGATAGCATTTTACAGTTACATATAGTATATTTCTATTTTTTTTTAATCTTACTTATCTCTATATGTATACATAATAAATATGTAATAACACTGTATAATAGATTGAGATCTATTTTAAATTTCGTAATATCCACTGGGTGATCCTCATAGATTACCTCGTCGTAAACATAGATGTGGGCAGCAGAAATGCTGCATGTCCTTCAGTTTATGAGAAAGTCGAGTTTTTTAAAAAACGGTTCATTTCCGCAAAAATGAAATAGTATGTGAATACTAGAAATGCTTAGGAGTACGATTTAGTCTTAAACGACAAAGGAAAACTTCCTGAATATATCAGTGTATTTGTACTTTTATTATGTTCTATGGTTTCAAATGACTGTAAATGACTGTAAATTGCCATCAAAGTTCAAAACAGGACCGATGTGCTCATTTTATACGCGACACTTTTCCCTTTTTACAAACGTTTGGATCGGATTCTGCAGACATTTCTGAAGACGAATACATTCAGAAATAATGTTAGAGTGGTTTCCAATTCGGACAGGTTCGAATATATGCGTCGGCGATGTGTGCATGGTACTTTGCCGTAGGGCAGTCATTGTTCGTCTGCCTCAACCCGCTGATGTCGTAGCTATGCGTCATCTACAGTGTAGATGGCAGTGTAGATTCTACACCGATAGCATCCCATTTAATAGGCACCTACTTTCGATATGTTTAGTGTTAGATTTTGTTCAGCTATTCTTAAAAAATAAAAAAACTCAGTAATATGAATCCAATATATATTTTTGAAAAAATAATAAGAAAGGTGGATGTTTAGGAATAGAAAAGTATTCTCAGACTTGGAAATAAATTCGAATCACCTAAATTCCTTAATGAATCGTTCTTGAATAGGAACCCTTCTATAAAAATCACCCAGATATTGCATAAAAATGGTGTTGTACAGAGTAACCGAAATGAATCTTCTGTTGAGGACTCTATTTTTGTTATGTACACATATCTGTCAGCATACAAAGTCATATAGATACATACCACCAGAATATACATATAATATTATTAATATTTTTTCTATTCTATGCATGCAACACTTTTTATTGTGTCTTTTTCACTGTTCGTCCACGCTTAAGGTACATTGTATTTAAGGAGTATAAAACATTAAGAACAAATTGGGGCTAAAAGAAATGTACATAATATTGTTTAAGTAGTGAAAAATACCAAAAATCATATACAGTAATTCCTCCCAGAGTGTAAAATATTCGGGACCGGCTCGGAACATTTTCAGAAACGTGGGGAACCAATGTCGCACATAATAAATTTCTACTGATTGTTGACAGTTCGTCTTTGTATTTTTCCGACAGCGGCGGATGCAGAAAAGGACAGAGAGTAATAGACGAAGAGAGGCTGATACTCGAGAAAACCGATACAATTTAAATGCGTGCATATCGGTGAGTTGACACACTAATGCAAAGACAAATTTTTTCTAATTTTGGCTTTTTGGCAATGAAACTTTTTTTAACAAATTGGTATGGTTTTTCTGATTAAAATGGTATCAAACACGATACAATTCCGATAATTTATGGTATTTTGAAAAACATGAAAAAAATTTATAGGTTACGCAAATACCATCGTGTTTGGTATCATTTTAACCAGAAAAATGTCACAAATATGTTAATAAAAGTTTCATTAACAAAAGGCCTAAAATAAAAAAGTTTTATTGTTGGATTAGTGTGTTGGCTCACACATACACAGCTTATCTCTTAGGTCGCTCGACCCTCGGCTCGACCCTCGGCTCGACCCTCGGGTCTCCGTTTGTTTTTCTTTGCCGCCGGCTCAGGCCCGTGACGCTTTTTCGGGAACTCAGCATTGTCGGTAGGCTACATTTTCGGATTCGACCAGGCCATTCTCTCTGGATTCAGCTGGTTTTTCGAACACTATTCGCAATGTCATATGGTACTTATGGATGTTTAAACGAACAATTTCGGAAATGTAGAAACGCATTCCATTCCATTGTCGGCAAGTCACACAAACATATGTTTTCATCTGTTAACAAGATAAGGACAAATCAGTTGATCGCAACACGTGTTTGATTTCTGACCGATTGATTTTCTGTTTCGTTAACCCCTTCAGACCCGATTTTTTGTTCGTTTAACAAAAAATGATTTTATACTAAAATTAATTTAATTCATGTGAATGAAAGTAACAATATACTTTTTACAAAAATATTTATTTCAGAGGTTATTTTTTTATATTAGATTCACTGATAAGTACATTAAGTATTGGAACTGAGTTTAAACCTATACGTATTAAAATACAACACGAAAAGTATTATGTCCATTACAATGTGCACAGGGTCCGAAGGGGTTAATTACCCGACTTTCTAAAAATAAGCGAATAAACTCGTGGTGTTCAAGGCTCTCTAATAATAAAAGTTATTGTCTCCAAGAAATCTGTACTTTTCCTTAACGCATTGGCGAACAAGCCTTATTCATCGAAAGTCCAAAAATTGTGGACAATAGATCATGGATGTCCTTTAAAATAATTATTAACGCTTGTAGAAAGATATCCTTTACCGTTTTAACAAGACTATCAATAAACCATGAGCCTGCCCATAATAAACCGCCAATGATGACTTGATCATGTGGCAAGTAGAACTTTCCGCGTTCCGACATTATTAAATAAGTAAATTTTATCGAAATTGTATCATGTTTGGTATCATTTTAATTTAAATAACGTCACCAATATGGTTGTAGAATTTCCATTGCAAAATAACTAAAAATAAAAATGTTTTATCTTGCTATCATTGTTATATCGCCCATAAGAATGCTGTTTATATTTCTTGGGGTCCCGTCGGCTTATCTAAGGGAGCCGCGCTCGTGTTACGTTCTCGCTTGACTGAATCCAGGGGGAACCCCCCTGGAGTGGGGATGACGACGAAACATTTTGCGCAATGTGCTTTTTAAACACTCTGGGAGGAATTACTGTATTGTGTAGTAAGAAATTGATAATATATGTATTTATATATTTTTAAGTATAAAAACGTAATATAAAGGTGCTCCACGACGAAAACTCGTTATAATATAATAACGATTAAGTATGCGTTACTTATATGTAATATAATATATCCTTGGCATAAAAAATGTTTTTTTTTATAACTATACAGGGTATATCTCAATTACGGAGATCTCTTTTCAGGATCGATTGTACGCACCAAAAGATGAAGAAAAGATGACGAAAGTTAGGTCCCAAAACCACAACCTATCGAGATATAACCCTTTTTGAGAAAAATTTTTTATAAATCATATCCTTGAAAAAATCCCCGTAATTACGATATACCCTGTATATTACTTGGTGAAATTGTGATGCTGATATATGGATATGTAGTCCTCCAGCGTTGTCTGTAATTCATTATCACAGCAATAATTTTTTGAACATTATTTTACTTCTCTCGATTGGTTTGTATCGAATATGGCCTTTAACTTTGTACGCTCATCAACGGTTACTGTAATTTAAAATTGAAATAGATTTTTGATAATTGTGTAATGCAAATTTTACTTTGACCACTCTAAAGATATTAGTACTCCTTGAAAAATTCAACCATAATTAATGTGAATGTTAATGTACTCACAAATATATTCGGCTATTATGAATTCATTAGTTGTTATACGTCTTTCAATATCTACTATAATTCTATTCAAACGGTTTTTAACATTAAGTATTTCATTGGAATCAACTTTTTCCAACAAGTTGCAATCAGGGTTCCAATAATAGTCTATTTTCTTGTCGTTGCACGCCGTATGAAATATTTGTAGCATCTGAAAATTAACAGTAGTGTAACTTGCTGAAATACATTGATTTATAATGACTATTCAAAAGATACCACACTACCTTATAGAAAAATAATGTAAATGGCATGCCATGCAGATTTTTTATACTATCCAAGTTGTTCAAAAACAATGTTTCTATGTAATAACTGGAAATACTTTTCCAGTTTTGCTGATCTCGCAACTTCTGTAAAATGTGATTTTGATAGAAATCGAGACTGATTAAAAGACTGTGTTTGCAGACAAGATTTGAATTCAGATGTAAAATTTGCATGTCAGATTGAATTTCCATTCTTTTAGTATACCTTCATATGGCGTATCACGGGTTTCACACGTCCATTTCTTTCAAAACATTCTTTCTCCTGAGGATAAAGAGATAATCTCCAGTAACAATTAAATTCACACATAATCTTTCCATTTTTCATTTCATAATACGGTTTGGGAACTGCCAACCACGTTTTATTCTGGAACTACGAATGGGATTACAGTATCCAGAAATACTGACTAAAGTATAATAGTATAAAGTGTGTACGTTACTGTGAAAGATATCTGGAAAATGATGACATTCTCCGATGATTGTCGACATTCACATATTCGGTGTATGTTCGAAATATTTGCTAAATATCATTACTTCTCACGAACACCGGCAAACATCAATATTCAGCATGCATTGATGGTAAATGTCGTATAAAAATATTTTCGTTTACGTTAAACAAAAATGCAATGTTTTAAATCATGCTTTATTATTAAAGCGTATATTAATATATATGTATGTCAAACTATTCGGTCGTACACCGACGTAATTGGTATGTGTGGACGTTCACCGGAGAATGTTGACATTCTCCAATTTCAGTCTCACATTTACGTTTCATAAGTCAACGAACCTGGTGCAACGAACGCCGACAACATGAGCGTGGTAATGACTGTGAAAAAGCTAGGGCGGGAACTAAATCCACACATATCGTCCCACCGTTTGGAATACTCAGTGTAATAGTAAACGCTGGACCACTCTTGTGTGCACGTATACCATAATTTCCATTAAGTTGTCCGTATAAAACGTACTGTTTAAAAATTCTTGGCAATTGGTTGATGACTCGGCATATTATGCTTTCTATCCATTGGCGAAATTTGTTTTGATCGATAAACCCGTTGCTTATTAAATTATTGAGTTTGCTAAATAATATAAAGTTCTATATACAATTTAATTTGGAATGGGCTATGTATGACAGAGCAATAAATATAATAAATCTTATAAATATTCGTTTTTATTATCATTTTTCTCTATACGAACCAATTATAAGGTGTCGGGGTTTATGCTTATTTTGGTGGATATACAGTAAACCCCCCTATAACACGGTAGATCCGCTCCGCGTTATAGAAAAACGCGTTGTAGGAGTATAACGCGTTATGTACAAATGATTCAAGTAAATCGAATATTAAGGAAAAACTAAATATGTGCATTTTATTAAAATCAAACTAAGAACATTTTAAATAAAAAACTGTTTTGTAATTTTTCATTTCTTAAAAATCTGCATTGTCACAAATTTTATAAGAAAACAATTGACATAATGTGCAAACGTACGCGAAATTGATTATGTACAAATTCATTATAAATTTCACGGTACAGAAATATAACGTGGGAAATCCGCGCGTTATATGAGGGAAAACACGTGTTATACGAGGGACATGAAATCGTGTTATATGAAAATGCGTTATAAGACTACCGTGTTATAGGGGGGTTTACTGAACTTACAAAAAATTGTTAGAATTGGCTGTGCCACATATTGTTTACCCCATAATTGATTGATATCGAGAAGACAGATTTAAAAAATATGGCATTCGAATATTTGGGCCGTTTATTTTAACACTAGATTTACGGACCGAGCCAATTTGACTCATTCAAAATTTGATTACTATATATGTATATATAAAACTTTAATATTATTTTCGAAATACATACGTTGGTTTTTAGTTAAGTAATGAAACATATGTAAATGTTAATTTACACTTACAAGTTAGTAAATTAGTTATTTGTTAGTAAATTATATTAGTATATTAGTAAAGTACACTTCAGTAAAAGTAGGTATATAATCAACATCCGTAAATCTAGTGCTAAAAGTGGGGTAAGTTCATTTTACATTATTACCAGATATTTAAGGGTTTGCATTAATCTGGTATTAGATAATCCAATAGTGTTCATAGTGCTGGTTAAAAAAATAATCGTTTTTAATATAACCAAAAGGAATTTCCTCACTTTCAAAATTAATGAGTTATTGTAATCGTTAATTAAACGTATAATATTTCAATTGTATCAGTCTTTTTTAGTAAGACCTGTACTACTAAAATTTATCGGAGCTAAATTGTGCCGTAATATATTCGATTAAAAATAATTTCTTTACCAATACCATAAATCACAAAAACTACCATTGCAAATAATGAAACAGAAAAGCGGGATCATGACGTAATAATTACACGCCGCCGCTCCCGAGTTTCGGACAAATATCGAACTTTTACTGTATATTTTACTGTATATGTATGTATGTACTTCTTTACCTTTGCTCCGCTGGTGTAAGTGTTTTACAAGGAACTTTATTTTGAACGTTTATTTTAACGTAACCGGGTGGTCCTGGATGAAACTGCAAACAACGAGATAAATATTTTTGTTAGTAAATTCCCTACTTCGAAATGCCACTGAAGTTACAACGATATCTACGCATATTACCGTTATACTAGTGTAATCAATGGGAAGCTGTATTATTATGTCCAAATCAAATTCTGACGGAGAACTGACTTTAGTGCCTTTGTAAAAGCTGCCACCAAATATAATCCTATTGTAAGTCCTTGCGAAAAGCGGATCCGTGGCTTTCATCATGTTAATCAAAACATCGACGGCCTGTTTCATTATACAAAAGTTGATATGCATTACAAAAATTATACACCAATAAAAATGTTAATACTGTGAAATTAAAATACTGCGAGTTAACTTTAATGTATCATAACGGTCCGGGAACTGTACCTCTTTTAAGATCACATTATTTCTCTTTACTTCTTCTTCTTTTAATGATATAAAGCTTTTGTTCATTTCACAGAATATCCTATCATCAGAAAGCTTCTTTTCTACTTCTTGCGGTAGTGCGCACGCCATGATATCAATTATTACGCTATCGGGAATGGTTGAATTGAAGTTTTACTGTAATTAAGTATACACGTGCAAAGTGTGAACACAATTATACACTAAATGATATTTATGCGAAAGGCAAGATTGACAACGAAGTTGTATAGTATAAATAGTACGATTCAACGGTTTTCCAATTATGCCGCTCGTTTGTATTTTATACGCGTTGCATTTACAAGTTAAACACTGATAGTTATCATATTTGTTGTGCTATAAAACCATCTTTATAAAGGCGATACTGCTAATATCACTATTTCACCCAAGTATTAATACGTTACACTATTTACACGCACACCTTAGTTTAATTCGTGCAAGACACGTGCAGATGAAACGAATCGAACAATCATAATATGATTGTAGAGCAAGCTACATATTGGGCAACCATACGGAATAAATTCTACAATAATTTATGCACTTCGTTTCGAATGGAAATGTTTGATAAAAAAAAACTTTGATCTGAAAGCAATACTTTCAATATTAAGTTCCGGAGGCTGGTATATGACAGTTGGACCGACTTCAAATACATACTTTCTTCCTCTTTGACACTAATGCGCGCGGTATCGCATCTGAATCGCGACTGAACGACACTCTAACAGTTTGAGAATTCTTTGCAGTCCGTGCGTTATCGCTAGTGTAGCTTGTTTTTTTTTTATTTTACCGCGCAACGCAAACTGTGTAGCGGTGCTCAGATGTACAATCAACCGCGAAAATGGTTTCCCGGGGCGGTCCGGGGTGCGCGCGGGTAGGCACAACTACTAATGCTTGCTTCACGTCCGTGAGTTTCGTCCCCTCTCTTTCTAATATTTCGTTTCTCTCTCTGACGTGTGGCTCGGCATAAAACACGTGACAAGGACTACTTCGTCTCTTTCTTTTCGTCGCTGCGTCGCACTCGGCCGGCACACAGATACGGCCAGACATGTGTGAGAGCGCGATCGTCATTTGAGGCAACCATCAAATGCGGATTTCGCCTGGGTCTGAATTTTTCTCGCATAAGAGCCTCTCTTTCCTTCCTTCTGTCTGTCTCGCTCGCACTCCGCGGCTCACAGACGATGGCCGAGCTCAGATGTGTTGGTGCGCCTTCGTCGAGCGCGGCGGTTCATTCGTGTTTATCGAGACATTTTGAATTATTTTATCCGATATTTATTATTTATTTGCAATTCTAGATCTATGGAGTCTCGCTGAGTATTAAATGAATTGCAATAGAATGATAATTACATGTTTCCTAATTATTTATTTCACGTTATGTTCCCTGGATGAAATATTTGGCGAAATCTATGCCTTATTTATTTATTTATCGTAGTAGTCCATTCAAATTTTGTTCAACTTTGAAATTTCATATCACAAGATGGAATTATGGTATTATGTTTTCGCGTGTGCTGATCACGGGAAAAATATTTAAAAAATTCTTAGCATTTCACTTCTATGGGAAAATCGCTTGCGAAAATTTGAAACGCTCGTGTCTCAAAACGGTTAAACTTACGCCAAAATGGTTTGCACCATAATAAGAGGAAAACTAGAAGTGCGGAATGCAAAGGGCTAATAATTGGAAAGTAAAATAAAAAATAAAAAAATAAAGTTTAAACAGGGACTCGAAACCGGGACCCTCACGTTAGGAAACGAACGCTTTACCGCTTCGCCAACTACCGCTACAGCATCATTCACATAAGGGTGATACCGTGCACAGCAAGCGATACCACCGCTCTCCGCGGCGAAAATGTATTTTTTCCTGATCGGTATTTGCACGGTATTGCAATTTTTTAAAATGACAAATTCCAGTTTAAATGTGTCAATAAGAAAAAATAATGCGTTTTAGTAATATATTTTTTATTCCGTTTAAAAATACTCTAAAAAGTACTTTTTTTTAGATCATTTAAACTGGAATTTGTCATTTTATTCGCCAAATATTTCATCCAGGGAACATAACGTGAAATAAATAATTAGGAAACATGTAATTATCATTCTATTGCAATTCATTTAATACTCAGCGAGACTATGGTATCAAGAATAGCAAATAAATAATCAATATCCTATAAACTAATTGGAAATGTCTCGATAAACACGATTGAACCACCGCGCTCGACGAAGGCGCACCAACACATCTGTGCTCGGTCATCGTCTGTGAGCCGCGGAGTGCGAGCGAGACAGACAGAAGGAAGGAAAGAGAGGCTCTTATGCGAGAAAAATTCAGACCCAGGCGAAATCCGCATTTGATGGTTGCCTCAAATGACGATCGCGCTCTCACACATGTCTGGCCGTATCCGTGTGCCGGCCGAGTGCGACGCAGCGACGAAAAGAAAGAGACGAAGTAGTCCTTGTCACGTGTTTTATGCCGAGCCACACGTCAGAGAGAGAAACGAAATATTAGAAAGAGAGGGGACGAAACTCACGGACGTGAAGCAAGCATTAGTAGTTGTGCCTACCCGCGCGCACCCCGGACACCCCCGGGAAACCATTTTCGCGGTTGATTGTACGTACCGATACTGGTAAAATTATTATAGAAATGTTGTTAGTTATTATATTTTGTTATAAAAACTGGAAAAAATGTTCATTCTGGTCAAATGCTCTCTTGGAATATCAGGGACCGAAGTTTTTCTTGTGCGTTTCTTTTGTCATGAATTGTGTATTCTTCTGAACGATGAATCAGTTATTTTGGAATTGATTTTTACTCTAAAAATCACTGACTAGTCACTGACTAAAAATATATTTCTAATTAAGGGCGTTGGGTACCCAAGCATTTTGCAAAGGTTTACGCCGTAAAACTTTATGCCATTCGCTTTGCTGGTCATAATTGTTGATTGAATTCTATGATTCAGGTCCTATTGTAAAGATAACGGTTCAAAACACGAGCGTAGATTTTCGAATTTTTTAAACAAGTTTTTTTTTGTTTGGAATATGGCTTTGAAAACATTTTTTTAGATACGATTTTTTAAACGAAAATGTTTTTTTTATGCGGTTCTATTTTTGTGCGATTTTATTTTTGTGCGATTTTTTTGTACGGTTTTTTTTATGCGGTATATGAATTTCAACAGCATTGGCACCACTGCAGTGTTTTCTATCAGTGTACATATGTATGCATGCATAATTTAAGACGCTTTGTTTATTCGTTTTGCACAATCTTCCGGGTTTTATCCCCGATGCACGTGCTTAACACGTTAAGCGCCACACCGGTCACTAGGGACCTACGCTAGACTTTCCGTTCGGCCCATTTCGAACATAAAGAGCCGTAATAATGGGCCATGAAAGACTTCCAAAATTGATGCATTTTATTATATGTTGTGCTCTATAGAAATACGAAATACAGAAAAGAGAAAAGAGAAAGAAGATCGGTCGGCCACCGACTTATATGGAAAAGGGTAGATCTACCCGATCGGTCGGCTAAAAACTTGTAAACTTCTCCATGTATAGTTACATTGTAAGTTTGAAAAATTAGTGAAATATATCATTGTGTAAATTATCACTTCACACAGACGTATCAGATATTCACGAGTAATAAGATATTGATTTGAAAGCTTACAGAATAAGAATCATGATCTGTACAGTTTTTAGAATATCAAGGAGATACCGCGCACGTTTAAATCCGTTAACGCGTCTCGGCAAATCTTTCGAAGTAAATTAAACGTGAAATACATATAAATTAATGTTACGCCGTATCCAAGGCAATACTTAAAACAAATTAAACATAAGTAATACGAATTTATTCAAACAAAACGATGAATTGTTTTAAATTACAAAAGGTAGACTGTCCTCCAACTTAATAGGAATAACTTAAAAATAACTTAGGAATAACTTAAAAATAACTTAGGAATAACTTAAAAATAACTTAGGAATAACTTAAGAGAAACCACATTTCGGAAACAAAAATTCCCTCTATCTTGGCGATTCTAAATCGACGATCTTTGCGCAAACCATTTGCAGTCTACGTAAAGTACGATCGCTCAGATCTTTTTGTATCCTAAGGATATCATTTAATTCGTCGCAAATTTGATTTACACGTCGGTCGCGATCTCTCGAGGACAAATCGTCCGTAGAACTCTCGTCCGATTGGCTTTCCATTTTTGCAAGTTTCTCATCCCTGTGAGTCTCCTCGTAGCTATAACAAACGTGATTAATGTTTCGACACACCTCGACCAAGTGCCGCAGGTAAGATCCGACGTCCGGAAAGTTGCGAAGCTCGTAATGAACCTCGCCGCAGAGGTACGCGGGAACGGAGTCACTGATCGACGGTTTCCTCGTAACCGCGGCAGCCATTTTTGTAACGAGATCATCGTTTGGACACATATGGGCTACATGGTCGAAAGAATCAAGAGCTTCTTGCCGCACCCACGGATTTTCGTCCTCGAGGAGTCGACAATTGAACTCGGACAATGCACCCGCGGTCTTCTGGCTGCAATCGCTGAACAATTCGGCGTTGTTTCTCAAATAGTGAGCTGCGATCACTTTTACATGCGCGGGAAAGCACAAAGACGATGCTAATACTGCTTCTAAAATCTGCAAATTATTAAACTTTCGTTCGTCATTACGAGTCTTACTTACTCGGGTCATCCATAAATACGTCTATTGTTTTCTTGACGAATATCCGGTCGGTCGCTTATTAAAACTGGTTTCGATAAAAGTAAAGTAAGCACGCGCTTTCCGACAAGTGTTCGTCCTACGGTTGACGCAAATTTTTTTATGAAATGCGGCAACATTCTGCGATATTTGAGTAGTCAAAGGTCTTTCAGTGAAGATTTAACCGCGTCGCAGCAATCCGACCGGAAATTAGATTCGTGCGTATTGAAATGCAAGGAACGAGAGTATATTTCATTTTATAGACAATAATGAAAGATTAATGAAAAATATGTTGAGAAAAAAGAATACCGTAAAGAAGACATCGTCTTGAATTGTCCCCGGACGTGCAGCGTTCAGTAATATAGTAATGAAATCGGATAAAATATCCAATTGTTTACCTTCGACGTCTTCGATCGTACTTGCAATAGAATTCCATACTTTAATTAAAATATCGATACTACTTTTATCTGCCGTATGACTCAGTTTTCCGCTTAACGATAAGAGCGACGTCTATTAAAAAAAACAATAGAGGATCGATATAATACCCCTATGTTCAAATAAGTAGAATTATGTACAAGAATATCCATTCGTTTCGCCGCAACTTACGAGACGATTCCAATTCTGTACGGTTGGTTGTCGCTGCAAATCCGTAAAAGTATTGGAAATTTCATTCAATCTGCAAGCCAAACGAGTCTGTAGGAACGACTTAGTCTCGGGAAGCAAAAATGGTGCAATCGGAATCCATAAGTGATTATCGAAGTCATCGTGATTCACCACGAGTGAGTGCTTAGCTTCGTCGGAAAGCGACATATACAGTCGTCCTATTAACTTTTCTAACATTATGATTTCCAGACTGTTCTGCCGGTTTATCAGCGTGGCATAAACTTTTAACAAGTACCTCACGTGATCGACGCAAAGCTCTGTAGAACCAAGGCTGAAAATGATATAATTCCTGTACCAAATTCACTCGAACGAACTCTCCGTGCGAATATTTGTTGTTAGGCGAAAGGTATCCGAAGGCACGATTGAAAAATTGTACATTTAATAATATCAACTGAATTGATAACGCGATCGACGATGAAACGATAATACTGCGTGTATGTCGTGTCATTTTGAAATAATGGGTTGCTCGTAAAGTCATTTCGTATTTTTTGGTGAAAATGAAAGACGATTTTCTTAATGTTTTTAAATATTTTTGGAATTGTATATTCGCTATTTTGGCCCAATACTTTTTGCCATTTTTCTGGCAGAAGCATGATTCCACGTTCATAAAATTTCTGATCTTTTTTTGGCAATAACTGATCCAAGTCATTTTTGACGTCCTCATTTGAAGTAAAGGTTTTGCTGTCTAAAAACTTTTGTAGAGATCAGAAATAATAATAATTGGAAGGTGCAAGATCTGGAGAATATAATGGGTGTAAGTGTTAGATCCTATCCAAGCTGTAAAAGCTTATGGCAAATTCGCAAACTTTTATGAGGTCGCGCATTATTTTGGTGGAACACTACTTTTCTATTGATTGATTGTGGACTTTTCTGTTTGAGTAAATAATTCAATTTGTCCAATTAATTAGTTATTTTAAATATAATAAATATTATTTTAAATATAATTAGTATTTTTACCTTTTTGATAGTAAAAAAGTAGAATATGTCAAAAATGCTGCTTTCGACTTTCCGTATTTCATAGGGCAGCAAATAAAAACTATTGCGCAGAACCAAACAAATTTTTTCACAAACAACCCTTGCTATATTAGCTATAAAAAATGTATAATAACAATGCGGCTTAAGTGTGAAGTTAGCTGTGAAAAAAATACATTAAGTCTTGTGTTGGAAACAAACGAAATTACTTTCCGAACAACCCAATAATAAAAAGTGCAAGAATAATCATGAAAATTTGAAAATCAGCGTGTTTCTAGGAAAAAAGAATGCCTTGATACGTACCGGCCAATAAAACACCAAATGTCTGTGCTCAGTAGGGAACTCCATAATCGATTGCTAAGTAAATGTTTTAATAAGAGTAATTCGAGGGGATGAAAACCGTCCGGTTGAATTTGACTAATCAACGTACACATTGGTACTATGGTAGCTTCGTAAAGAGTTGCATATCGTGGTCTCTCTCCGATCTCATACGCCCCTGGTAAACGTAATTCTCCGACGCAAATCTCTTCCTGTACTTTTGAAGAGATACGACATATTTAAAGACCATATTATTTTACATCGTGCTATTAAACGATACTATACGTTTATGTACATACATACTGACGTATAATTAATTCTGTGAGGAGAGAATTCTTTTACAAATTTCTCGGAAAGTTAAAGTAAAGAGCAAAGAATCTTCTGTTCACGATATCAGCTACAGATGCTTACGTCATGTACATTTAAATATACGTGCACCCGTGATTTTCCGTGAATTATTTCACATACAATATTCAAATGTATACACGTATAACATTTGACGTGCAATTAGTTACAAAAAAAGGTTGCAACACGAACTCACATCACGACAATACTTACTTATTGTCTATCATATCAACTGGTCAGACAAAAGAAGAATTATTTCGAAGGTTAACGCGCTGTACGTCAGACTTGTCTTCTCGTTTCATATAAACAAGTCTACAATTTCCAGAAAATGTTAACACTGTACTTTTTTGAAGCAAAATAGAAAACGCATTCGATAAATTTTGTTCATAAAAATGATAATTTAATTGATTTTTGTACTTAAAATTTGATACTTGTGGAAACATCCGTAAATTAATGCCGATATTCTTATCCTCAAAAAGGTATAAAAAATGCAAAGATATAGGCCAAGTACAAGAGGACGTGACTTTGGAAGCGATTGCTCATTAACGTAAGTTTCATTAGACAAAGTATTTGAAATGAAATAAATGTGAGTAAGTATTGGGCAGCATCGGCACAATAGTGTCGGTAAATAAATATGTTCATTTACCTAAATTTTCCAAAGAATGATTTCTCCTCATTTAATTAATGAATCTATTTACTGCTCTATTAAATGTACTTGGTCGCCTGCTTTTTATAAAGCTTGATGCCCAAAATGTAACGCAACAGATATTTGTACTCATTTCTAAATTAACAAGTTAACAATCCGGATGTATCTGAGAAGAAATTACATATATATATTGCGATTTGTTTGAACGATTAATATCAACGTAAATTAAAAATAAATGACAGTAGATATTTAGAAGATCTTTATTCTGTACAGTGAAAAGCCCACTTTATATGTACTGTGTTTTAACAATTATCTTTTAATGTCGAACATCCCGAACTATTTAAACTAACAAAAGACATTGAAGAACCACTTAAACTTATTAAAAAAATAATAAAAAGAGTTGACCCTACAGGTATTTTCACCATCGAGCCTTCTGCAACAGTCAACGACGAAAGACCGTCTTGTAACGGTTAAGTTACATTATGCTTACAATGTCAGTATCGTTACGACCGGAGTTATTTCCGAGAATTTTTATTACGTATTTTAGTTTCTGTAACTAAAATGTATCTGTAACTATTTTGTATATATTTTCTACATTACATTTTGGACGTCAAGCTTCATACAAAGCGGGCCGCCAAATACGTTTAATGAAGCAGTAAATAGATTTATTAATTAAATGAGGAGAAATTATTCTTTGGAACATTTAGGTAATTGAGTATATTTATTTAGCGATACTATTGTGTCGAAGCTGTACAATAATTTGTACTTGCTCACATTTATTTAATTTGAAATACTTCGTCGTATGAAACTTATGTCAATGAACAATCAATTCCAAACTCACATCCTTCTGTACTTGTCCCATGTCTTTGCATTTTTTATGCTTTTTGCGGAAAAAGTATACACAAATATATTTAGGAAACTTTTCTCTTATAAGACTAAATTGTAGTTCCTAGCGTTTTTAATTTTGACGTAATTTTTTTCCATTTTTGCGAAAATCATTCGATTTTTTTTCATGTAGTAGGGGTATTAGGAAAAATGACGAAATGGGAAATCGAAATAAATCGAAGGAATTCGACGATCTTTTTAATAAACGCGTGTGACCCTGGACGCCTAGCAACCGATCTAACAACACCTCCAACGGTCTTCTGCGAAAGCCCGTTGCATTTTATTATAATATACATAACGTATAACGGTCAAATTACATCATGTTTACAATGTCAGTATTGTTGGATATTTCTCGTAATCTTTATTTCGAATTTTAGCTTGTTTCTGTAACTAAAATAAAATTTTGTTTATATTTCGCTTTACTAAATTAATGTTACGAATAGTATAGAAGAAAAAATTTCGAATGCAACGAACACTTTTTAAATGCAATTCAACTAAAATGATAGGAGATTATCAATGACATAAAGACCCAGTAAATCGAGATTCCTTTGAGTCTTATATGAAGTATTATAACCTTAAAAAATATTGTACTCGATCTACGTCAATATTTCAATATTATCATTCTCGTCAAATTGCAATGAAAAAGCTCTCTGAAACATTAAAGTTGATACCTTCCTGATCGTTCTTATCGTAATTTAGATGACTTTTTAAATAAAGCTTTCATTAAACTTTCCATGTTACTCGAAAAATTATCTTCGATAGATAACATATAATAAAAATCTATGTTACCGATAGGAACATTATCGTCACATAATATGAAATATAACTAACAATAAGTTCACGCTGTGATCCGACATATGGCTACGAGGGGCTGTGTAATATGTATCGGGCGATGGAGGAGAAAAAGACGACAATTCTTACAAAAATCTCGACTTTTGAGGTCAAAATATCTCGTATCTGGCTTGACGGATTTTTTTCGTAGTTAGTCTCAAATTACTCGTTTCGACAGCATCTTACCGAATCAAATCATATTTTACGGGACATTTGCTGTTTTAATGCCGTTTGAATTCCCCGAAAACCCGGATCTAATCTTTCCGGATTTCCGGAGAAAATACAGGTCTGCCAGTCGAAGGCTCATACCTTTGACAATCGAGGACTCTTGTACTTGGCCCGTGACAAGACTTTGTCTTTTGAAAATTACACAGTTTAAAATGTAAATGCATTCTTGCACGTGCAACTAAATACACGTGAATTAAGACACATGAAATGCTACCGGTACATTTGAATATCTGCGCGTGAAATAATTCACGAATACGCGTATTCGGAATCTATCACATACTGACGTATGTAAATATGAAGCAGTTGGACGCACGTGTTGTCGTGTGGATGTTTGCACGTGTACTTACTATCATGTATATTCGTTAACGCGACATCAAGAATTGAATCTGCACCCAATATCCATTTGCAATGGTGTTCATACGGCATACCGATTAATTTTTTCATAATACTGAGGGTTAATAAATGATAAGCAAGTTTATCGATATCTGTCCGATATCCGTACTCGAAGTATGCCTGAAACGTAAAAAAAATTCATGAACCACGTAAGTTTCATGCCCTCGAATCATTTGATATTCGTGTCGGATCGCGGTAAATAAGTGTGACGCACAAACCTGTTTGAAGTCAGTGTTTTTAAAAATAGTATTTAAGAATGGTTCGATCCCCAATGAGATTGCAACATTTATCAGATCTATTATTTTCTTGTCAATATTCAACGCTTTCAGACACGAAGGAGAATACCTGATTATGGAAACGTGTCAGTTGGAATTCGATCGAGGCAAAAAGTTACCCTATACATACATACAATACAATGGTAGAATACCTGTGTAGTTTCAAAAGCAATTCGATTACCGACAGCAGCGTGTCGTCGTTAATGCAGGAACAATAGGTGGCGAATAATTTATCCAGAATCTTCAGCAAATGGCCAATAACTTTGATTTTTCTCTCATCGATTCTATCACGGGCATCCTGATTAAAATTACAGCAATAATGTCGATAGATAAAATAGTTTATTTCGTAATATTTTACACAACAAGCTTGTCAAAAATATAAGCATCCTTTTTTAATAAATCACCAACCTTAAGTGCCGAAAGCATCGATGAGAGATCTTTTGTCATTTGCTCGAGATGCGACGTAACGCTCGCCGATGAGATTCTTTTAACATCACGTTGATAAGTAATCGCCAGTTTACCGAATATTTTAGTCACCTCCACGAACGTTTTGAGATCCAAAGCATTTGCGATAGTCGTAATAGCGCCGAATGCGTTAATCACTGTAATATCAATTAGACAATGAATACGATACCAAGATGATTATGGATTCTGACACTTTGTTTACCCCATCGAATCTGGCTAATATTTTTGCCACGCAATAATTATTTACTTAATTATATTTTAAGAGGAATAAGTACAGTTGTATACAGGCTGTACCTAAACTACGAGAATCTTTTTCAGGATCGATAGTACAGATCGAACGATGAACAAAAACAACGATACGTCCCCTTAATGCAACATTTAAATATGTATAGAATATAAATTATAGGGCGTAGAGTTTTAATATTACCGGCAGACATCAAAATTTATAAGCAAATATAGCTGCCACGATTACTGGCGGCGTGAAGTAGTATTTCTATTTGTTTATTCCAAACAATTTCGATTGTTTATAATATCATAGCACGAGTTGTAACAACTTCAGAAAAATTAGGGGTATTTGTTTAGGCCAGGGCTTCGAACCGGAACCGAACCGAAAACCAGAATTGAATGGAAAAAGAAATATCGGTTTATTTCAGTTCAGTATATGTTCAAACATGCGCCTTAACACAATCTGAAGTTGACCTTCAACGGCAGTAATGTTACACCGTTCAGAACGTTAATGGTTTTATTTACTCTGGTTTCATTTACGAGCTGTTTTTTTTCTGATACCTGCAGTTACATCCTTTTGTTTCATTTACTTTTTTTTCTTGTTGGAATTTAGAATGGGAAGAAATAAGGTAAACACTAATGGGCATTTTTTTACATATAACAAAACAGAAAAGCAAAGCATTTATAATATTATATGCAACACTTCTATAAAGGATGATTACGCTGGAAATTTGGAGCGACATTTAAATCACAATAATGAATTGAATAATGTGCAGCAAAAAAAAATGAGTATGAAAAGTGAACCTAGTTCAAAAACCTGCCGTTTAGAGAGTCGTTCGCACGGGACTTTAGAAAAATTTCTAAAATCAGAATTTTTGAAAGTAGAATTGAACAAAGAAATAGTTTTAAAAGCTTGTGTTGGACTTATTATTGTTATTGGCTGTTCATTAGAAATGTTAGAGTATTCTGAACTCAAAAGAATTTTGAATCTAATTGTTAATGCGATAGGTAATAATTCTTAAGTAAATTCAGAAAATATTAAATTTCTAATACCAGAGATGGCTTTTAACATTATTGCTCAAATAACTAAATGATTCGAAAAAAATGACATAGCTACTCGATTAAATAGATCAATTTTGAGAATCAATTCTCAGTTGATAATATACGGTAAAATAAATCTATCTACTTTGGGAATAACGAAGTAAAAAGGAAACATGCTGGAGTATATATTAATGGTTGAAAAAATATTTGAAAAATACACTATCGATATTCAGCATATTTATTCCATTACTATAGACAACGGAGCTAATATAATTTAATTTACCAACTTATTAGGAACTGAAATAGAAAACGAATATGTACTCTGTTACTGAAATTGAAAATGAAACTAGCGATTACTTTGAGCAAGGTCTAGTTTTCGATAAGAACTTTGCATTTAATAATCTTATCAGAATTAGTTTCGCTGCACATACTTTGCAACTAGCAATTAAAGGCTCTATGAAAAACCGAAATACCCCTACTTTTCCGGAACGAAAAACCAAAACAGAATCGATATAATTTTTTTAAAAAATACGGTTTGAAGCTGTGGTTTATACTACCATTCTGACAATAATTATATCTTTTATCTCCCACGGTAATGTCTGAACTTTAGACTCTAAAGCTTAGAGTTTAAAACAACCATTTCCAAGATACAATTTTGTAAGAGTTGTTAAAAACATGAATGTATCTCAATAGGGTCTCGTTTGCGGTCCTATTGTATATTTATTGGTATTCATTTCATCTTTCGATGCGTAATATGAGTCCTGAAAACGATCTCCGATGTATACATAGGACCGTTGTTTGTATCGAGTGCGTGTTATTGGAATCGGATTGCCTGAGATTGATTAGCCGATGAAAAAGAATTGAGCGAAAAGATAATAGAACAATGCAACCATTATAGCAGTATTCCTCTGTTCGGAAAAATGCGATAAGGACGGAAATGGCTCGGGTTAAAGAATCGTTAAGCTGTAATAGGATCGCTCACCTTTTACTAACAGCTCTGTTTCCGATTCCGTATCCGTGTCGAACACGATTACGTCTTCCAAAGTGGTGAGAAATAGTTTCAAGACTTTTTGCGCTTTGCGGAAAAGGTTAGTTAATTCGTTTGACACACTCTCGAATAAACATCCGTACAATTGTTGGCTGAAACGAAAATTCTTTGCTTCCTTTACGAATTCGAATTGCGAAACGAAAATAAATATCGCAATATGTATAATTTGCTTTAATTCTTATTTCTTCTCTTTCTGAGAAGTATCTCTTATTATAACGTTCATGTAAAAAGGGGAAAATATGTCACCTTGATTTGCAATGTTCGAATATTATTATAATTATACCAGGAACGTTTTCGAATAAATATTTCACACTGATAGCGGCTACGTTACGTAGTTTCGACACGTGTTCCGTACATTTTTCCCAAAAACTCAACGATTCATGACATAGAATTAATTGCCGCTTAACACTGTCCAGAGCGTCCATTCCGATGTTCGCATTTAACGCTGTATTAATTTTTTCTAAAACCTGGCAAATGAAACCAAACATGCGGATACAATGTTCCAAAATCAACGTTATTTCTATTTATTGAAATTTACCTCAAGTAAAAAACGATGTGCCAGGGGCAGTATTTCACTGAAAATTTTCTCATTCAGATTGCTTTCGGGACAAGAAGATAAACATTCTTGCAGAATTTGCTGCAAAACTTCCGTCTCAAATTTCTGATTTAAATTTTCCAGAGCGACGTAATGTTAAAACGTTAAGAAAATTATATGGCATATGTGTGTCATATATCTATCTCTACCAGTGTGCGAATACATTAAAAAACAGTGGGACATTCAAAAGGATATCTTCAACTTTGAAACGTTACACCCGACGTCATCCACGGTAAAAGAATCCTCGAGCAACGATGTAAACGAATCTTCGTCCGCCATATTCTAAAATAAATAATGAAAAAACATGAAATAAATAATAAAAAAAGAAACTTAAAGAAACGTAACTACCTATAAACCGTTCAATTCGCATTTTCAGACCTTTATTTTATATCGCATAATTTACTTGTAACACAGTCAGACGTATAATAATTTTAAGACCTAATATTTTAAGAATTCTTTTAGGATGAGATATGTTAGGATTAATTTCTTAATTCTATTTTTAGAACATGACTCTAATAGCTTAAACTTAGCTTATTTATATTTTAGTGTAATAAACCCTACTTAGAAACTTATAAATCGATCGTTGGAAATAATACGATTAAAGTGCAAGTAGATATGTTCCAGCAATCGGACAGTGCGGTCATAGATAACCCCATTGCAAGTGCTGCAGGCAAATCGACCGTCTATCAATCGGTCGTCCTCGTGAAGAGGCGGTCCGTTCGCGGAATGGGGCCTCGGAAATTTCTTGGCAAGGCTCGAAATTCGAACTTTCCAGTCCCTATCGAGCACGATAGATCGGCGTTTCTCGGGAGACCGGAACAGGGATGGGCAAACAACTTCCTTCCTTTCAAAATGTCCAAGTACGGTAATAAAAATTCCTATCAAACTTCATCATACGCCTTGAAAACAAATTCTACGTGAAACTGTCAAGCATCCGACGTAATGATACGTTCTAAACAAAGCCATCTATTTATTATAAGATAATCTGTATATCGATGATAAAGAATACGGTTTATTTATAAACGAATTTCCTTTCTGTGTTTATCAATGTCGGCCCAGTACATTAATCGTTTAACGATTTAGTCAGAGACAGGTTGACGATATTCAGTGATAAACGTTTATTGATATTATTGCAGAACGAATCAATAAACAAATGGCACGAAGAAAAGTTTCGTCGATTCGGTCTATGGGTCAACGGTTTGCCCATCCCTGTGCCGAGGCGTGCATGTCCAAGGCGCTGATAAGAGTGGCAATTAAGGCAGCGAACGCTAATAGGCAGACTCTCTTAATTTTCGCGGATTCGACGTGGCCGAGTTGCGGGGCAAAAGTTTCTCGTTTAAATCCTCGTGGTTTGATCGGGGCGACTTTGAGAAGGAACGAACGAACAACAGAGAGAGGGAGATAGAAAGAGAGATGAGGGGGAGGGGGAGAGAAAGACGGACAAGAAAAGCGGATTCGAATGATCGGCGATGCCATGGTAACACCGGACAACAAGCTGTCAGATGATAGGCAAACTTTTGATCAATAATACCCGGTGACTGCCGACTGAGTTCGAGTTCGGTATACCGATGACATATGTTTAAGTTCACCGGAACGGATCGCCTTCGGTTGGAACTAAAATAAGATTTTTGCCGGGTGGAAAACTTTTCAGCTTTTTATTTCGCGTCTGTGGTCTCGTACTTTCCGAATTGGTAACTTTAATCGAAGGAAGAAGCTCAAAAAAATAACTTTCTTAGATGAATGAGGGAAAACTCCAGTTTTCAAAAGGAACTCTATGTAGATATTTACAATTTGTGATCCGCTGTTCATTATAATGAAGGATACACGGTACACGTGCCAAAAACTAAACGTTAATTCATATTACTTAGTAATATTTACATAACGAGTTAGATATGAGTGAGTAACATATATTCGTCTAATAGAAATAGATTTCTCCCAAAAGATTAGAAGTAACCGTATCAGCGTCATTGAAAAAAAAGTACTCCCTAAAAAGAACACTTATCAAGTCAACATCTTAACAGCCAAGTAATAACAGTCAAAATATCATATTATAATATACATATACGAACAGATATATATTCCAGATACAATAATCTGCATTTCGATAAACATTACCGACACGTCCGCGAAACCGTCCAAAGAAATGGCAAACGGTAGAAAATCGATAATCATCCGGGAGCGTCGAGAGTGATACAAATATTCCGTTCACCAGCTGTAGAAAAAAGCCTGCCTGCATTCTGTATACGTGTGCGTGTGCTTTGAAGCGTTGAAGAATGATCAATCCGACTGTTCAAGGTGTCTAACACCGTGGCGTAACAGTACGCCACTGGGTCAGAGGGCAATGTATGTCGGGTTGGTATACGTGAGTGAGTTCGACCACCTTGGCAGCGCGAATCCTGACGGTGGTGTGTTCGAAATGACGGGTTACCGGTGGCTCCTATCCGAGAATGGTGGTAGTATCGGTCGTCGGACGAATTAAGGGGAGGTTCTCATCTGAGAGCCTCAAAAGAAGATCATTTTTTTCGAATTTTTTTCTCACTGAAGGAAATAAATGAAGAACTCTAACTTATCGTCACTTGTTTAATGAATCAAAAGGTGCAAAAAAAAATTTTTTTTATTGAAAAATAATGTGACAATGTTTGTTTACACGCCTTGTAATATGACGATCTCAAGAAAAGGTAGTCGGTTGTTGCCCACTCTAGCATCTACAAAAGTTATCAAAAATGACTAATGCAAGAATTTTTATAAAATATATGAGTGTAGTTGGAGCCCCTACTAGAATCATCAATGAAAGTCGAAAATTTAAAAAATGGCGGACGTTTGAATGTTCTTTTTCGTTTTTTACCTTTTTTTCGCTCTTTAACGTACTGTAACAAAAAAAAATAATGCATATATCCTCTTGATTCTAGTAGGGGCTCCAATAAATCAAATCTACTTCAAAACAAAACAAACAGAAAGGCGATCTATCAGGTAGTTTTTGAGTAATCTTGGGCAACAGTTTGAAAAACACGATTTTTCAGGAGACACGATTAAAGATTCGATCCACGAATATGTGTTAACGTCTAAATATTATCCCCTGTGGCTAATCAACGATTCCAAGGCCATACATTAGCCCCTCCTCAAGTTCATACTGTTCGTGCAGATTTATCCAAGAATAAGATATCCTCCGCTCAAACTACCACTCGATTTCAATTTTTCAGTCAAAAAGTAGTTCCAGTTTTTATTCCATAACTTTTTAAGAAAATTATATCCGACCAAACGGTTTTGGGAATATATTCTAAACATAATTTACTATCAAAAAATGAAGAAAAAAAATTTCGAATTTTTGGTCGGTCGTAATGAGAACCTCCCCTTAAAGGGGTAGCGGATACATCGTTCGGCCACCCCACTCTCAGGGTGAGGCCGACGGTGTATTGGTGACTGGTAGTAGCTACACGAATAGCAGTAACTGGTAGCAAGCACCCGCGGTGGTAAATCACTGAAATGGCAGTGGTAGTGAACGATCGTGGCAAAGGGCAATGGATGAAGTTAGTTAGTCGGCGTTTGCTCGCGTCGCCGTCACGACGGGCGGACGTCTATCGTGCTTTCGTTTCGACAGTCTTCCGTGACGATCGCAAACAGATCGAGTGACTACATACCGGCATAAGCACTCGGTTTATGCGCTTATCACCGATCGCTGACAGATAGCCCTCGCGGTGTCGTGATTTCGGGAAATATCAACTTGATACGTTTGTTATTCGATAGTTTTTACATCCGGGGATAGGAATTCCCGCCATTCGACTTCCGTCGCGCGATACTGCGTCTCGATTTAAAAGGCGGAGAGTATTCGAAACGATTGTTCGTTGTCACATTGCGATCGGTATTATCACGGCGATGCGAAGAGCAGCATGCGTATTTTGAGATCATGATTGCGTCGGAACGTGACAGCAGTGTCCGTTATCATCGTCGGGATGTCGGGGTCCAGAAGATCAGGAGGACCGGTCAGACAGTTGTCCTTACAGCAACCGGCACCGCATCGACTGCCGATCAGACGACAGAGATCCGCGGAGGATGACAAATCTTTGCAGCTGTTCCCGAACCCCATTGCACGTGGTAGAATCGGCCAAAGTGCAAAATGCGGCGCCGAAAGACCAAAGGTGCACTCTTTAATGTCTTATCAATTACACGAGTACAGTCGATTGTCACGAAACACTTATTAACACTAGAACTATCGGGGATGAATTCCTTTTATTTAACACTAAACCTACCGACAGTTTAGGTACATATTCTTATCGGATCCGTAAAAAATGAGAACCTTTGCAATTGATTTCAGGTAACAGTTAATTTTGCACAAAGAACTGTATTTTCTTTGTGTTGATTAAAGAAATTAACGTTGAAAGCTATAACCTTGCATACAGGCACTTAATAAAAAATTTGAAAACGGTCATTTTGACCCACCTCGGTAGATTTAGTGTTAAAAACATTGGATATATATATATGTTTGAAACAAAGAAACATAATAAATTAATCAATTTGATTATTTACATATAGAAACATGGTTATGAAGAATTTAGGAAATCGCAGTGATATAAATTCAAGCGATTCTCAGAAGAAATTCGGAACCAGTCATTTTGACTGCCCTGCTAGTTCTAGTGTTAAAAGTAAAAGGGATTTGCAATTCTAACCACGGTGAAACGTTTTCGTCACTGCGTTAGAACTGAATGATCCAAGTTAATTGGAACTATGTATTATTCTAACACACGAGGAAATAACAGTCTTTCTCTTTTATGTAATAATGAATTTTATTGTCAATGAATCCTAGGTACGCGTCGCCTGGAGTGAGAATCGTCGCAAAAATGAAAAACAAATTGAACAAGTCGAAGTGGTGGCACGACAGATTCCTGGACGATCCAGACCAACCACAGGAAAGTCCAGAGGCTTTGTCGGCACCGAAAAAGCTTCGATACTCTACTCGAGACAGGAACTAGCGGAAAGATTGAGACTTGCCTGGAAGCATCGCGAAGAGAACAAGGCGAATATCGATATCTTTCTGGCGCACACCACCGTCGAAGAAAGATGCGATTCCGAAATGTCGAACCACGCTGCTATTAATACCCCATCGACGCCTGTATCGAGAACGGAAATGCCCAAGTTGGAAAACACTATCACCGATCGTGGGAAAATTGCGCACGAACAGAGGCAAAGATCCAAGGACAGGATGGATTCGAGGAAAAATCACGGAGAAAAGGAGACGAAGAATATTCTCGGAAAATCAGCGATGATTTTCCCAGAGAACGATAATGGAGTTTGTAATGTAGAAAATGATAAACACGAGAGATCGCCGCATATCGAGCATATTGTCGTTGATCTCGAGAAGACTGTAGAACACAGACTTAGCGAGAAGGAAGAGACAGGGGAGACTGAAGAGGAACAAACGAATAAAGTATACGTTCTTAAAATATTATTAATAAAGAATATTCTAATCGATACACTGAAATCTAATGTATTTACTGTGATGAGTTATTGCAAATAATATTATTTACGTCCAATGGTAGAAAAATTATATTTTTGAGGGGGGAAGTTCTATTAAATTTAATTGAAAATTTTTAAAAAATTTGAATTATCAATTTAAATTATAAATATATATGTATGTAAATTATATATTTAAATTATAAATTTTTCATTTTTAAATTTTGGTCTTATTCGATTTATACATTTATAAATTAAGCAGCAGTTGCACACGCTTAAACTTAAAATATTTGATTTAATCCATAAAGATGTTCTATTTTGTGATATCATTCTTTTGCAGGTATTAACAGAACCAGCTATTGATACCGAACCCTTCAACGTCAAAAAAAAACCTTTGACAAATATCGACTGTCGAAATGATCAATGCACACCGTTGCCGTCAATAGAGTTAGAAAATACGACAGGCATAGCGAAGGTTTTGAAGGATGATTTCTCAATGGCAAAGCAGAAACGCGCGAGTTTTCATAGCGGTGCCAACAAAGCATTTCTAATCCCAATGAAGCTATCGACGGAATACAGAAATAATTCTGTATCGGAAAAAATGGTGTCACATAAAATTGTTGCAGACGCGACGTTAAATGTAACTGAAAAAACCGAACCCATCGGATCATTCACAGAAGTCAAAGATAATAGCGCAAATGATAAAATGACGATAGTAAAAAGCACAGTAACGATAAAAAATAATACAGCAGTAGATAAAACAACGTCGCAGAAAATAAGCGACACCAAATCTAGTTTCGTATCGGAGAAAATGATATCTACGGATGCGAATGGACAGGAGAAAGATAATTTTATAAACGATAGAAATGGGCTTGGAAAAAACACCACGGAGATTAGATGCAGCTCAGTAGCCGAAAAAAATATATCTTCCAGAAAGATTCCCGATATTCCGAAAGTTGAGCAAAAATCGAGAAGAACGAACTCGGCACCCCCGCAACGTAACTTAGGCAACAATTCGTCCAATCGCGTTCAAGTTAACATAGTGATCGCCACCCCGAGTTCGTTAGGGCCTTCAGGAAAGGGCACTGTCTACAACTGTCAAGAGAAATTAGAAGTTGATCAGAAAGATACCATGTCAGATAAACCAGACAATTCCCCGCCAAAGGTTCGTTGTTTCTCCGACAAATAAACGAAATTGTTTTTAAAATCCCTGCTCCTTGTCTCGTTACATAAATTAAAATCAATTTAATAAAAAAAAAACATTTTTTTCGGCTGTTTTGACGATCAAAAAGTTAAATATTTATCTTAATTACTCCAACTCATATTGATTGCTATTAACGAACAATTAATCCGACTTTTAGGTATCATATGAATAACATTCATTATGAGTTAAAGTAATTAAGGTGGTAATTTAAGTTCTCGTTCAAGATAACCGGATAAATAGTTCTATATTAAATTATATCATTACATAAATTTATATATTTACTTAAAATTAATTATTAAAAAGTCTCCATAGTCCTCGACATAATATAAGTTAATCAATCATCCTATATCAATTATAATTTTACATCTAAAGCTTTTGCGGTCTTACGCCGACAACATCTAGTGATATCTGTATTATAAAATCTTTGCACACATTTATAATAATGCTTTAATAAAGAATAAAAACTCGCTACATTTCTTCAACTTTTACACTTTCATTTTTCGCAAATTTCTTACAAGTTCATCCACTCGATCCACTAGAAATACTCATATTTGAACTTAACTGTTGCAACGGTACGCATAATATTAAATAAAATTCCAGTTATATTTTATGAACATAGTAAGAAAATGACTTCCAATTTAAGTGAAGATCATATATTATTAATCGTGTTGATCCGCTTTCGTGTAAACTTTTTTTCAGATATCGTGTGAACGCTCTATAAGATCGGCGCCATTAAAAAAACGCTCGAAAAGCGCTAAGAGACGCTATTGGGGCGCAAATTCTTGCAAGAACGATGAAGATGGAAAGTCCCGGAATCGATCGAATAATCGTGGGAAAAATTCGTTGGATTGTAAAACGATGGACGTTGTCACAATGGTATCTTTGGTCAGTTCTGCTGACAGTGATAGCGACGCCGAAACATCACCGGGCGATGATAAATTGATCAACGAATTACGCAGCAAACTGCCTACAGCATCCATTATCAAAACGTCGATAAACTCAGCCCTAAATATCGCAAGGAAACCGATTAAATCAGGTATGATTTCTAATACACTTACATATACTATATGTAAAAATCATATCTAATTACTATATGTCATATGAGCCGTTTATTTTGAAAGTGGCCTAACTCCATTTATCTTCAAATCGAGTTAATTAAGGGTTTGCGTTTCAATGAATTTAAAAACATACGTATAGGATACTAATGAGTCGTACTGCTTAAGTGTATCTAAGGGTGTTAAATTTATAGTTCCTATTAAAATAGTGGCAATTATTAAGTGAATAATATGCGTTTTCTTATCAAACTACACCGTTCAACTATTGAACTAACTCTGAAAACTGATGTGTCAAGAATTTTCGTATTTGCTTGGAATATAAGCAACCTGAAATGCGTTACTGATAAATAACATTAAGTCGTACATGTAACCATTGTTACTTGGAAAAAACTGAAAAATGGAGTTAGGCCACTTTCAAAATAAACGGCTCATATAGTAATCAGTGGAACAATTAGCGATTTCCTTTCAATCGCATATTTATTCTATTTACCAATAGATACATAGTTCGCTTATCATAAATATTTGGGAGGCAAAGAACGAAACGTAGTACCAGATGAATCAGTACATACGATTAAAGCAATTTTCCGAGGGGCAGGAAGATGACGTTCCTAACACTTTGCCGGCAAAGATCGTGCAGGAATTTAATAACACACACGCGTGCGGAAGCAGCTGTAGAATGATAATTGAACGGACTAATTAGTAGAGACACAAGACACGCGAGCTGTGCATACCGGGCATAATTTCGAAACGTCTGACTTTGTCCTTCGGTATCTTAAGTATCTCGCGTACAATAAAAAGAACCTTTGCAAGGAAAGGTACAACTTTTAATCTATTATCCGCACGAATTTCTCGGCGTTTCTGTGAAGGTTTTGTATTCGGGTAGAAGTAGTGCCAGACATATGCTTTTCGATTGCTAGCAAAACAACATTTGCTATTGAAAGTCATTTTTATCGATATCGAATATAAAAAAAAAGGATTTTCTGATATTCGTGAAACGGCAGAAAATACAGAACGAATATAATCTGACTATACTTGTGAGTATAGAAATTTCAAAGAAAGTAACCGTATCAAATAAATATTTCTCGATACAATTCTTTCAATGTCATCCATTCTTAAATGCTCAGTAACAAACGTAAATGTAATTTTCCGTTACACGCTTATCCATTGCTAATCGCATTTTGTTCTCGTACAATTTTATCTATAATACGTATATTTCTTATCCACTCGATGCAACATTTGCCACGTCAACGGCCACGTCAACGGGAATCACGTTAGCACGCGTTTAAAGTTTTAACGTTTTACGTGGTACAGTATCGATCAACTTCACGAAAGAAACATCGTCGCCAATTAGACAAAACTTCGATCGAGTACCGACGTGAAACCCATCAAGACAATAGGATCGAACCTGTTAAATCGACCAAACTTCTTCTTCCCCTTCGCATTACGCCACTGACCCTGAAGCGAAATATTCCATTGAAACACGACGCGCAATCAGTTTGTAATAATTACTCGTTTGCGAGTAGTTCCTCCCCCCCCTCCCTCCCCCCCTTTGCCGCTCCAGCCTAACTACTGACACGATTAGAGTACTACAATTTCACGATGGTATAGTTTATAGATTGAATGTCAGAAGATTATACGGAGAATTGCCCCGTGAGATATTGTTCCCAACTTCGTTGGAATTACTGCAACGGAAGAAAGTTCGTGATATAGATTATTTCATAGGAAACTTGTTCGCGGAATGCATTAGCGATTCGTTCGTTAATCGACCGTCAGATTTACACGTGTCTGTCAGAAATCGTGTACAATCGAATCCGACTTTTGCTCGAGAAACTCGAGCCGTTTCAGCTCGTTTGCCAATGATAGCGTTGTATAGAAACGTACGAAACGGAGGAAAGGAATTACCGGAGGGAAAATATTAATAGGTTATTTGGTCTTGCAAAATTGAATCGATGATACAAGGTATCGTTTGGCCCACTTTTCGGTAAACGACCGAGTGTTTGTGATTGCCGAGCCACTGAATGAGGTTACTCGGTAAACACATATGTATGTATATACGTACATACATATGTATATGATGTATATCGTGACTGTAAAATTCTGAGCCCGACAGTGCCTTGATCCGATCTAATCAATCACGGTCCCTCTAAAATATCAGGATACGTCGAATAATGTATTCAAATCGCTACGTTTAAATAAATAACATAGCTTCCCGCTGTAAGCCCTCGAATCGTGCGTGTATCACGATTTTAACATCGATATTAAGAATCAATGAATACTAGATACCATCTGACATTGAATTACAAAATCCGTTCCATTAAGTCATCCAAACGGGGGTACCTTCGTTCAATGAAACCGCAAACTGGACTGTCTAACTTGTTAAATCGATCCGTTTATCGTATAAAAGGAACACCACGATTCCAATGGTAGAAAACCCTAAAACACAAACGAATCTTTGGAACAGTTTCCTTCCAGAGGGAATCGTTCGACGAGAATTTACCGAAAGAACAGCCAGTCGTAGCGAAAGAGGAGAAGAAAGCGACGCAAGCTCGATTCGCGATCGTTAATAACCGTGGAAACGGAGGCAACTCGTTGTCGGGCGAGGAAACAGTGTCCTGGAGGACAGATATACCCGGCTTGGCCCTACCTGTATTGGCATTAATCCACGATGTCGAGGAAGCAATCGACGTCCCGCTGACCGATCGCGAAAAAAGATGCCTGGCTGTGCCGATCGGTGATTTACACGACAAGAAGCGAAAGCTTCTGAGAACACGCAGCATACCCTCGCGATCGTAAGTTCCTATTTTCTTTCGTTTTTCGTATGCGTATATGTATAACATTCAGGTATATTTCATATCACACGATATAGGTGGTAATATTAATATTTCAATTTATTAGAGCCCTTGTTTCATTGGATTTCCCATTCGAACTACTAGAGCACTATATTTGATCGAGAAAAATTAAAAAGAATGTCTATACATACATGTATACGTCAATGTGTAGTAATAAGTTGATCACCTTTAATAATTAGTGTTCTAGAATGTAATTGAACGTTCCGTGTAATTAATATAGAACCACTATAAGTAATGCTGTGTATTATAGTATGTGCTACGTGGAGAACGTATATTTACAATGAATTTTCCATGCTACATTAGCATGCATGTATTTTGACATAATGCTTTTATCGTGGCTTTTTAAAACGAGCTTCCGTGATGAGGAAGAGCGACTGCAGTTACGAAACGATATCTTTATCGTATACTAATTATATTGCTTCGAGACAATTTATTCTACGTCCGCATAAAATGTTTCTTAATGCAACCATTTCGTTATTTAACCACGAAGCCGATCGATTCACTGCAATCCTTTCCCATCTTTTATTAAACACGCGTGACGAGATCTCTTTTTCGGCGATGCAGCTCCGCGGGGTGTTATAGTTCGGTACGAATTGATATTCTTCAAAACCACGGCATGACTTCGATTACCCGAGAATTTATATGATATTGACAGGAGAAAAGTGGAACGATAAGAGCCCTACGCTCGGAGAAATAAGAAGGATGGTACGACCATGAACGAGTTTGAATTAACTGTTCTTATAATACACATCGTTCATTCAAGCGTCATCAAAGAAACCCAAAAGTAATGCGATTTCCAATATATGCAGTTCATTTCCAAATCAAATAACCCCCGAACCGTTCAAGAAATAGATCTATTCAAAGTAATTTCAGTGAACAATCACACGACATTAAAAACGACGATAAAAAATGAAACTATTGATATCTTTATTAATATGTACCCACGAGACAAACGAATGAAATATATGATAGAAAATGTATTTACAATTTTTACAGCGTAATGGAAAAACAGATTGTGCCAATGGACACGAAAGAACAGGAACCACCGAATCTTTCGCGAGCCGATAGTTTTACACATCAAAATAAAGCAACTACAGAAAATCCTCCGATAAAAGTAAAACGAATATTTCTCATTGATATCAGTTATGGGAAGATTAGTACATTCTTTTATGAAACAACTTGATCATCTACAGGTTGATAATATACCCACGACACCCGCGAAAGAAACGGACCAAGAAATACCGATAATTCCCTCGGCACCACATTTCCAGACTACCAAGGAAAAAGAATGTTGGCATCTGTACAGAAGAATGTGCGATAAAGGAGTTTACGTCTCCTTTGACACAGTTTTAAGGTCTGAACTTCTACCAATAAATTTCGTACTACTTGTTGCAAAACTACTGTAATTACACTATCGCATCGTATTGATATTGCATTAAACGATTTTCGAATTTAAATACGTACTTGGTGCGGTGCACTTTCAGCGATCACGATCGTTGCACACTAAATCATTAGGTTTAGTGTGTTGTTTTAGTGCCTTAGCAAAAAATATGATCGAACAATTTTATAACAATAACCGGTCAAAGTTTGATGCACGTTTTCCTTAGGAAGTTCCTAACTCTGAAACTATAATGCATATCGATGAACAAAAAATAGTTTAATTGAGAAAATTTGAAAGTTATACGAAGAGATTATAAATGTAACACAATCTTCTGATAAATATCGAAAAAGACAATTTGTCTTTTTGAACTTGACCATTTACGGTAGAACAGCTTTCTAATATGTGTATTCTTGACTGATTTGTACCATCGTATCATAGTTTACAAGTTATGAGTTTTTATCTGTCGCGGTGAATAAACATCGATCGATATTCGTACACGTTGCGATACTAGATTATCATATCACATGTTATGCCTAGTAGACGGACAATTGAAAATATTGCATCGGTTTATTTCTGCTTTTATTATATGTTTTTGCAGCAATTTCGCATGAAACGTTTCGAAAAACAGTTTTGAATAATGACACGCAACAACATTCCCGTCGCTTTAGTAAATGTAATGACAGCTTAGCTGAATTCCAAATAATTTTAGTAAAAAAAATGTTCGTGCGTAACGTATATTAGCATTTAAACTGAAAATCCAAAAAATATTTTTACGTGTTTGTTAGTTTTAATTTTAATCTCTGAGGCATAATATTTTTTTCCAGTTTCAAGTAACAAATAACTACGGGCTTGATATTTTAAAGCTAAATTCATAACTTTCATTCTTGTTGTGCTGACAAAAGCCTACGGCAACCAGTTCTACAATGTTCGTTAGAATTTCCGATTGCGAAAGTGTAAATTTAATTATGTTACATACATTTTGTTAAACAACGTCTCTTAGATATCAGCATTTTCACGCGAACTTTGAACGATATAAAAATGTAATTCGCACTTTTTTCTGCGAGAAATAAACATTGTTATACTCTGAAACATTAATAATCTCAAAATATGTATAACGCGACATACATATAATGTGATATTAATAAATTATGATTCTCGGTGTCCAATAAATTACAATATAACATAGTCGTTATCTTTTGTTATTAGAATGCAAATTATCCGACAGGTTAATTAAACGACGCACTATAGTAATATCGCGTGGAAAAATCAAATTTGAAGAACAAAAACAGTTGTTTTTGTCAATTGTTGTAAAATGGTTTTAGAGTTATGAATATCCAAATAAAATTTCGGGCAAAACTTTGACGTGAAACGCACCATGTAGAAAAGCAGCTTCCATTTGCGGTATTGGCGGTATTAAAAACAATTCTATCATTTTTCAGGGGTATGCTTACGCCAACCGAGTATCGGCTAAGGCAAAAAGAACTTTCGCAAGATTTGCAATGAAAAATATTCATTCCCAAGCAAACGTTGAATTCCTTTCCCTCGCGTGTTCTGGATAGTCTTATAAAAGATCACCGGTGTCCGCTATTTTTATCAAATCTAAATACTATTTCGAAACGGCAGGCACACACGTTGAAAAAAAAATTACGATACCGAATGTTTTAAACGAAGAAAGCATACCGCATCGCATAGAGTTTTCAAATCGTGATCGAACGTATAGCCGATATCGTATTCTGGGATTCTAGAGAAGAGTCGAATAGAACTTACAAAGAGACTTTCGTCGTTAATGGACGAAACAACCGAACTTTAGATGTGCATATCAACTGCCTACTTTTTACTTTTAAAATACAATAGTGAACGCACATGCACCACAGTGCCATAGAAGGATTACGGAGTACGGACTAGATACGAATGTGAAACAATTTTTCAAGAATCGTGTTAAAATGTTTTCATAAACGTATACATGTTTCCCGCGTAAAGTTGACAAATTGAAAGGAAAATATGATTAAATTTGATAGTGCTGTTTAAATGAATTAATTAGCACGCAAGTGAAGAACACAAGTAGGTAAGAAAAAATTAGTAAGTATAGACAGTACTGCTGTCGTGATCCGATGCGTTTATTGTTTTATATGACGTTTGTAATCCATTCTTTTGTATGCCATTGTACAGCCGAATAAAACACTTAAGTTATTGTTACTAACCGGTTTTATCTAAATCAAAAGAAGAAGTTTTTACCTATAGAAATAAATATAGAATTTCAAATGACATGAGTTTTCAAAAATTCCTTTCAATCCCCTTTTTCTTATCACTTTTATGAGGCGTGCTTGCAAATCTAACTTACAAATTCGTAATGAAACAATATTTTGACACAACGGAACAAGAGGATGATGTACAAAAAAGTAAGTGTGCACGTATCAAGTTTACCGGGCACCAACATGTTACGATACGTCACTGTGTCGTAGTTTTTGCGAACTAAATGTCAATTTGACAGATCGCGGTTAGCATTTTGCAAAGTACACGAAATCACGTGTTCGTAACCGGAGATAATCCTACAGCAGGATGACCTGCACTCATTACATTCCATTATTGTCATGACAGATACGATTAATAATGTCTCTACCAAGAAAGGATGGGAACAAGGTTAATGTCGATTACAAAGCACGACTCGAGCACAAGTTATATCTGGTATGTCTCTCGATGAATGGGAGGTTAGTCATCATAGAGCCCGCTCAAATCATCGGTAACCTTGATTCGACGGCTTCGCACCCTTTCATCTTCATATAGTTGCTTCAGATAATACATCTCGATCTCACAATTAAATACATAAGAAATATTAGAATTGTTACATATTCATTGCTGTCCCATTCCGATCGATCCGACACCTCCGTATTTGATCCGATATTAATTAATCCTCTAAACATTAATTTTAGAACAATGTAAAACGCATTGAACACTTTCTTTTAATAATAACTTATTAATGTTAGATGTTATAGCATGTTACAACATTTTGCTAATTAACATTGTTATAACAGGCCAGGGAAAATCCAGAACCAATATTTGACGTATCTGAATGTGCTTTAAAAAATGTGCCCTCTGGTATTTACTCGTTATGCAAAGTATTCAGGAAAAAAGCGCTATGGATGTACAATAACAAGTTAACTTCACTTTCGGGTGGAGGTGCCTTAAACGATTTGTCGTTACTTGTTGTACTAGATATTCATGGAAATGAGTTTACAAATTTACCTGCAGAAATAATGTGTCTTGTTTCACTCAAGGTACATACTATATTTGCTTTTGTTATATTGTAAACACTTAGGACAAATTTTACAGTAGAAGAGAATGTTTCATAAACTCATCCAATTCTTCAAAACTATCAAATTTCAATGTAATGCATTATTGCATAACTTTCAGGAACTTTATCTACAAGACAACAATATACGAAAACTGCCAAACGAAATAGTACATTTAAGTAAATTATCCATTCTAAATGTCTCGAGGAATAATTTGAAACAATTGCCAGAGGTCATGGGGAAATTACAACAACTCAATACATTGGATATTAGTTATAACAGATCCCTTCAAAAACTCCCCAAGTCTCTGGGTTACGCACAACAACTGGTGCAACTAAATGTAGATGGATTAAGTTTATTATATCCACCTCAGGATATTTTAAATGGGGGAACGATAGTAATCATAGCATTCTTAGCAAATGCAAGTGGCATTGAATATTCTCCAGAAGATTCAGTTTCAGAAACAGACTTATCAAGAGACATAAGTGCCGAGGATATGCAAGCTGTTTATCATAATAAAAATAACAATGTACAGGTACCATGTCTCGTAGGAACAACAAATTTTGTGTTGCACTTGCACAGTGTGCGTTTAATGTTTTCATTTCTGTTTTTAGGCTACATTGCAGAAGCTAGAAAAAATCAAGGCATGTGGATGCTTCTTTTATTTTATTATGCTTTTCTATGTCTTATTGCACACTTTTTATAATTTTTTTCAAATATAAAATCAATCAATTTATGTCATGTATTTGTCTTATTATAATAATTTGAAACAGTATCTGATTTTGCTTATTCAGTTTCACAATTGATGTTTATGTAATTATGTAATATATACAGCAGTAATCTACTGACTAAATTTAGTAAAATAATATAATAGTAAGATTAATTTGAATTCACAGGAGCATCGGCAAAATGCATTGTTAGAAGTAGAGAAACATATTAAACAGCAACAAGAGTATGAGATTGAAATTCAGTCCATGTTAAAGGTACATAGAAAAAAGGTACGATAAAAATGATTATTCTTATGAATGTTAGATGAGTATAAAGTGTATACAGTTTCTTTGCTATTGAAAATGTTATTATTTTCAGTTGCTTGAAGACCTTGCATTACAGCAGACACAGTTGGAGCATGAATTGGAAAAGGTTCAACAAGAAAGAGACTCAAATAGAGCACGTCTACTTTCCTATATTTATAATGGTATGATGAAATGATTCGCATACAAAGTGCATGACACGAACACTACATAATCAAAATTTATTACTTTCAATGAAAGGCACTCCGACTGTCATTACTATATTACATTCAATTTTTAGCTGAGAAAGAAGCGGATAATGTTATCAAAGAGTTTTTAAGAAACAGCGAAGAAGAAAGACAGAGTCAAGCAGAATTAGTGGAACGAGAAAAACGAGAAGAAATGAAGTTATTATCCACGTGCCATTCGGAACAATTTATGTTCCGTACAAAAGATACTCTCCGTCAGTACTAAACGTTTAAATTCGTTATTCATTCTTATATTTTAGAAATGTTTCATGTACAAATGTTTCTCGTAGTTTCAATGGAAAAACTGTTAGAAGAAGAACTTCATAGGACGAGGAAGCTTGAGGAGCATACCAAATTCCGAGACTACACAGCGCAATCTCTACTCACATTGTTAGTAAAATATAATAGTGACAGTGTCGTAAATTTTTTAACAATAGAAATTCTAATAATATTCGTTAATTTTTTGCGCATACTTCAGAGAAGTAAGAAATAACGATCATCTGGCGCATATAGTACAAGATCAGGAAAGGAATAGGCAAGACCTAGTCGACAGATTGCGTCAAGATGAAGTTTTACAGAAAGCTGTTGTTGCAGCTTTACTGGAACGAAGCGACGCACGATCTTGGAGTATCGTACAGCAAGTTAATCTTGTGCAATCGCAGTTAGCTGCGCTCAACAATATCGAATTAGAAAGACGAAAGCTAGAAATCAACCAGCAGATTGTAAGTATTTATCAAAAAATTAAACTAAAACCTCGTCTGGCAATCAATATTCTTAATATCGCCTTACATTTCAGAATGAAATCGCCGACAAAAGAGTAGCTTTAAGTGCTATTCTTGTGAGTTTGTTAGAACAGCAGCAGCAGAGAAGAGATCAACTGTTAGAAACTATCAATAATATAGAACAACAACGATGTATCACTGTAAGTGTATGTTTTATTCTTTTTGTACGTTTTTAGATAATTGCCTCTGTTAAAAATGAATTTCCATCTGCGGTCGTACCTAATTATATATTAAATTTAATAGAACTCTCGGAGGGGAAGTCAGTTTTGGTTAATGCAATATCAGTCCTTGATGGAAGCACGACCTCAGGGTTTATTAGAAATGTTAGAACCAACATTGGTGCGACATGTTGCAATAGCAGGAGCATTGCATTGTCTACCTTTTCTAGCTTCTTTACCATCGTTACTACCAAATCTTGACGACGAACAATTGAAAACTGTATGTAAACTATCAAGTTTTTAAAGAAAAAGTTAATAGTTTCTATGCTTGCTGGTAAAACATGTGTCACATATTTTGAAACAGATTGGAATACACTGTGAAAATGACCGAGCTGCTATAAGACTCGCAGTTGAAAACTATTTAGCCGAAATTAAACTCAACGAAACCAGAACATCAACAATGCCTTCTGCACCGCCTGAAGAAGCGTGTACTAGTTCCAACTCTCAAGAGTATAATACTACTCAGGACATCAACACTGCCGAATGTGTAATTTGTCTTGATTTACAAGTAAGCATGATTGATCTTACATTTGATCAAACATACAATTAATCGAAATAGCATATCTTTTATATTGTTGTATATTTCTTCCAGTGTGAAGTGATTTTTCTACCATGTGGACATCTCTGTTGCTGTTCAGGTTGTGCAAATATGGTTTCCTCTGATTGTCCAATGTGTAGGAGTGCCATAGAACGAAAAATTCGTGTTGTGAAGCCTTGAATTGTGAACACGCTTTTTATAATAGTTCTATACAGTTGACATGACTTACTTTAAGTCTTTAATATGTATACGTACATCGTTTAATATGTATACGTACATCGTTTAATATGTATACGTACATCATTTCTGACAACCGGCTAGAAATGTTTTGTTTAGATTGTTTATCTTTGATGCTTTATTATTTTGACAATAAGCGTTTATCTATTACTTAAAAATTTAAGTCTATTAAATGAGTGGAGAAAATTATGCAGAATACCCAAAGCTATTATATTTATCATCATCTAATATGTATTGGCAGCCTTCCTTACATCTTAGAAGTGTTCATTTGCAAAAACATAGCATTCCATAAAATGCGTGATGCGTTTATCCTTTATTTTGATGAAAGTGTGCTGCAATCGTATAGTTTTATCACTGTTTGACTCACATTTATGCTACAATTTTGTTTACATTCTTGTTAAACAAGGACTGTACTGAATTATTTATATTAGAAAAAAACAGATACAATTGCATGTTAGAAACATGCATTTGCGACTACTAATTTATTACTGTTCAGTGTCATAATGGCAAGTTTGTATTAAAGAAATAATTTATCATAATTATGTACAATTTCCAAATAAGTTATTTTTTTTATATTAACAGAAATTGTTAAAAAAGCCTAAAATACTTGAAATTAACAAAAATTGTAATTTGCAGTTATTAACACTTAACTATAATGTAATACCAATTTTTATACAAAACAATCATTAACATATCCATATACGTTTCAGCCTTATAAATGTGGTGACAGCTGAAACAATTTTAATTCATCGCAGTAGTTAAGAGTTGATAATGCAAATTCAAAGATAATGTGCAAGGTTTTATAAATGATAGTTTATACAACAAAAGTTTTATAATGAATCACTTCTTAAATGCAGTACCTTCTGATTATCTGTTAATAAAACATTGACATTTTACTGATTTGTGTGCAATGTTCATGCATGTGTTGTTAAATCATGAAATTATAAACAAGATATTTGCTAAGAAATATAATATATAACGAAGAAACTCTGTTTGTTTACTGACATAAATTTAAAATAACTACTTTTAGATAATTATGTTTTTAAGAAAAAATGATTATTTCAAAAAGAGATTATTCTGAAATATTACTGATAACAGTTTTAATTTATTTTATACGAATATATTTTACCTCTCATTCTTAATAGTAAATAAACATTGACAGATTTTGTTTACATTATGTTATTAATGTAAAGAGATAACTTCTTTACGATCATAATAACATTACAAAATAGGTACACTTCCACATGCTCATCATCTTCGTAATAATACACATCAAAAAACCATAACTTCTCTTCCAGCTTCTTCCTCTTCTACTGCATCGTCTTCATCTTTCTTTTGTTGCTTCTTTTTAGATGTTGCATCTTTCTTTTCTTTTTGAGCCTTACGGAAATTCTCTAACGACTCTTGTAATGGATCAATAAACTGATCAAATTCAATATCAGTCATTGCTTGAATAACATCTAGACCACTTATGGTCTTACGATTGCCCTTCTTTGCAATTATATTTGCAGATGAAGTTAAGTATAATATAAAAATTGAAGAAGCTTTCGCAACCGCTGTTCTAGCATCTTTGCCGACGGTGACTCCTTCTGGTAATGCTTCTTTGATAATCCTTGTTACAACCGCATTTGGCAAATTAAGATCTTCTAGTCGTTCTGCCATCTGATATTTCGATCTCTTTATTCTAGAGTAACAGAATGTTCCTGGTCATACGTACGCTTCACTCTAACAACTTATAGATTTCTCGATGATAAAATAAGAACACTTATTTAGATACTAATTTTAAGTCTTATTAAACGTTCTAAGGTTATGATTCAAAATATATGCAAACAAACGAACCATAAGGAACTAAGATTAGTAATCGAATTACCTTATTCAGAATGTCTCGTTTTCTTCAATTCAACAATTACTTAAACTCAACTTCGATCGAATCAAATTATAAACATCAAACTTAGATGACGCCTAGTACCAGTTGGTAGTTTTTCTTTCCCGCCAATGCGTCCAATCGAACGTGCATTCGAAACATTAGAGAAACAATCGATATCGACGTACGAAATTCAAAAGGAAACTGTTATTTCACTATGAAAATACACGGTTTAATTAAATATTTATTGCGCGTTAACTGTCAATAAGTAATATCAACAACAGCACTGCTGTTTAAATAGTTTATGATACAACCAGATATGACAGTGTAAGAAATTGAGTAAACTGTAGCGACAGCGGTGAGAAGAGCCGCAATACTTTCGCACGTAGCACCATCTGTTTGACGATTCTATAATACAACAATATATAAGTAGGCACTGATAGACACCCATACTTTGACAGAACACGACTTAAAGACGTTTAATTCGTGTGGTGGTCGTGGAGCACGAAACAGCACGAAGAACCTGTCGTAGATACGTACGGTATTTGACAAGAGCATTCAATATTAAACTGACATCACGGCTGACACGGTTGTCATCGTTCGAATTATTCTATAGGACGAGAATCAAACGGAGCACCATTCGGAGAAAAATGTCAAAGATCGAAGAGGCAAATGCTCACATACGGCAAGCTGAGAAAAGGTACTGGGAATGCGAAATGACAGATCGAACATAGCTGTGTCAACAATTAATAATTCTATTTTCTTTAACTTCTTATATGAAATAGACAGAACACGTTTGCCGTAATGCGAACAAATTAATGTTTATACCAATTCTTTGAATAAAACACGTAAAACAAATCTGTTATAGCTTGAAAACGTCGTTATTGAAATGGAAACCTGATTTCGATGTCGCGGCTGACGCATACATGAATGCAGGTAAAATGTATATATAAGTAAATTATATCACAGGATTGTATATCTAACTAATGTCTACATATTTATTTTAGCCACATGTTTTCGGGTAGTGAAGTCCTATCAACAGTGCAAGGAGTGCTTGATGAAAGCTTCTGATTGTTTCAAAGAAAATAGATCGTATCCTTCTTGAAAATAATTATAATTTTAATAATAGTTACTTTGTTTTAAACATTTTTATATGCATTACGATCGTTGATATATTCTTTAATGTTATTTACATAAAAGACTGTTTCATGCTGCAAAGTAAGTTTTAATTGTCTTATTTATGATTTTATAATCTGTAGAAATATTATTATTATTCAACATTTTAGGAGTGTCGAACAAGCTGTGATAATTTGTAAAGAAATGGGAAATCTTGAAGAGATTCCAAAGCTAGCACACAATTCTTGCACTCTCTATCTGATGCATGGATCTCCTGAATCAGGAGTGACTGTGCTTGACAAAGCGGGAAAGATAATGGAATCTACTAAACCAGAAGTAGCATTAGAATTGTTTGAACGTGCTGCAAGTATTGTTTCGGTAAATACAGATTTTACAATCAACACAATATTTAAGCTGTAGGTGCAACTGCATTATGCATTTTTTTTCTAACAAAGGGTGAAGACAGTCCTCGCCAAGCAGCAGAATACACAAGCAAAGTGGCAAGATTATTAGTGAAGTTACAGAATTATGATCAGGCAGCAGATGCAATACGCAGGGAAATTGGGATGCATCAGCAAATAGAACATACACCTTCTGTAGGAAGACTGGCAGTGGCATTGGTATTAGTACAATTAGCTAGAGGTGATCAAGTAGCAGCTGAAAAAGCCTTTAAAGAATGGGGAAATTATTGTGAAGCTCCTGAGGTAACAGTCATGTGTTTTAGGACAATTTCAGACAATTTGAGATCTCATAATGAAAAACTGTCATCCCTGTCTCCTTAGGTTCAGACATTAGAAATGCTATTACAAGCATATGATAATGAAGATGCGGACGCTGCTAGAGCAGCTCTGAATAGTCCTTTTATCAAGCACATGGATGTAGAATATGCTAAATTGGCTCGAGGTTTACCACTTCCGCAACAAGAATATGCTATACCACCAGCAGGAGTGAGAGCAAATGCAGCGGAATCATATGTTTCTCCTAATGCATCCAAATCAGCTGATCCAGATACGGATAATGCTGATGTTACTCATGTATGTGCTATTTTCTTTACCATCGGCTACCTATTTTAAATTTACACACTACATTGGCTGTACTGTTATTTCTTAGGATACGAATGATACGTTAGTAACCGAGAGTGCATTGGAGAATGCTACTAATATAGAAGAGAAACAGGTACCACCTACACAAAAAGTAACACGTGAAGAAGAAGACGAGTATGGGGATGGACTATGTTGATTGTCTTTATACACTGATATTTTTGTCCTTGGACACATCAAATTTTATTCCATCAAAGACACTATATTGTATTAATCCAGAGATAAATCCTAATGCCTAACAGGTGGCATGCTTATATACATAATTGTGATCACTCTACACATTAAGTAATTTATTTACTGCACACTTTGGGCTTTGAAAGATTTCCAGTTCATAATGAAATTTATGCATATAGTTTCTCATTTTTAGAAAGGTTTTCAGCATGAGATAATCATCGGATTATGACATTAAGTTACTTCAAAGGTGCAGTTATATGTAAATGAAAATATTTTAGACATAGCTATATGTGCAAAACATGTCAAGTAAAAATGTGTTATAATGTATGATGTGCGAATAAGAATATATGTAATATAAATGCATTTATCTTAGTCACAAATTATAACAGAAACAAGCGTTTAGAGTATTTATCAGGAATTGTTCATGTCTCGTTACAAGCTTCATAAACATTGTTTCTTGTTACTCATGGAATGAGTATGTGATCTCAGCCAGTAATGATTAAAAAACTTCCTCTGTTGATAAAAACTATGTACAAAATACAAATATTTTAATAATCTAATTTCAAATGTATTTGCGATATATGAAATGTAAAACAATGTGTAGTAAATATAATTAATAAATCGTTATTTCGGTGAATGTTATTGTTTGACTGTAAGTATGTAGATTATATTTTTGACAAGTCGAAGAAGAGGTTATGCACATATCAGCCGTGTAAGTATATACGAATATAATAACATTTTTTTGTTCACTCACCAAGTTTTTGCTACTCGTGGCTCGTACCTAAAATACAATTAAACACTTTCACGTTTATAAACGTTGACAAAATTTAACACATGTACTTTATATGTAATACTTCTGTATTAAATATAATCAAACGCATTCTTTTACCGGCACGCTTCTATAAACATTAAATACACCGCGCGTTTGTGAAGTACGCACCAAACGGTAGCTGTTCAGACACTGACCAATAAACAATTGAACTGTAAAGCGAACGATATAAAAAAGTTAAAAAATGATTAGTTCGTTTATATTCAATCTAACTTATGTTAGACAAATAGTTTTACTGTGCAATCGCGCGATCAGATTTTAATGTAATAACGAATCCTGAATTTGATGTTAATTAAACACTAAACTGATATACGAAAATATGATATTATTTTCTAAATAAATTAAGTATCACGATACACGGCACTAAACAAAAGTTCAAGATTCACCTTGCTTCGAACTACCGCGCAACTTTAAAAACTCTTTATTACGCAGGCTTCGAACTATGACTATACACGAACGAGAAACGTCAGTCGCAAAGAATTCTTAATTGTCAAACAAAAATTACCCATGAATGAACACTATTCGTTTGATTTAAATTAGCATTTCAATTTCTATATAATCTTATATCTTATATCGATTTCTTTTTAGCCATATCGTGTCCATTTTGGATACAAATGTTGACCGCGCTGCAAAGCCGAGTCTGTGAACTAAGCTTTAACTGCTTCAATACGAAATCAATATTACAGTGGCTTCTAGAGAGGCGTGTTTGCGCACGAACGTGAAAATCGAATAAATAGTCGTCTGCAGGAAGAGTCGGAGCAGACGTCACAATACCACGACGTCGTGGTAACGGAACGGTGGGGCGCGAGCAAGTGTCAATTTGATTATTGTCGTCGTATCTCAGGTATCGGTGCTTCTGTCAAGACTGTTTGGAATTTCCACCGATGATCGGCAAATCGCGTATACGTATTTCTGTGGGTGCCGTGAGGCGGCGAGAAAGGCCACCTCTTTAAATTAAAAGGAGGAATGACGCTGGAGAATCCATTCTTTGTCGTCAAGGAGTAAGTATAACTTACGTTACAAACAGCCGACTGTTATCACGAGAGCTCGGGATACTATCGCTAAGTACGCTGACACCGGATAATCGAAGAATAACAAGAAGACTTCGAAATTTATTTCATTATCCGCTTTCAACTTTTTGTTGTCTCCCCGCGACATCACTATTGTGTAGTATGTATATCGGCCCTTTAAGGATGTCGCCAACAGAGTTACCGTGCTCTGTTATTTTCGGTATTTTGGACTAACTTGTATAGAAGACTCTATTTATATTGTCATAAACCGCTTTATACTGCATTTTATCAAAATAAGACCACATTTCAGAATCACAGACTACGAATTTTTATACGTAGTTTTAGCTTGTTTTTAATGTTTAACGTAGATAGATTCCGTGAGATTAAATTTTGCGGCTTTGTTTCAAGCTTTTGATAAAATCATATTTGTCTTTATTAATTTGAAAAGAAATTGCATATGCCGATACGAATTTGTGTCTCGCAATGAAAAATGTAATTATACATATTACATGTTCATACGATACAATGATACGACTAACCATATTAAAAAATTCGTAATTTTTTGGTGGAAAGATTTAGATGTATACAGTATATTTGTTTTATCAGAACATGATTATTTCATAGACGGTTCTCGATATCGCGATATTGTTTTGTTTTCCACTGCGCCTGTCATTATGATATTCATTATTAAAAACTATATCTACCATTGATTAATTGTATGTGATAAAAATACGTTAATCAGTGCGATGCACTCAAATGTTGATACTACTATTTTTCCATTTAAATTGAACAATTTTTTCAATTAGAACATAAATTGTCCGCTTGCACCAAAAATTCGAAATCTTACATAACACTTGTTCACTATACACGCATATACATATATGTATACATATATAAATATATACACATACACGCACGCACGCACATTCATTAAGTAATTTAAATGCTAAAAACGGCACAGTACTATACATTTTTATTCTCAGTAAGAAATACGTTTTTTTTTTAGAGTTACAACATCTATTACTGGAGAATACACGATACATTATGAGTAATTGTTACATTTCAGCGAGGTTTGCAAGGCTCTAAATAAAAATCGCGGTTTATACGGACGCTGGACAGAGTTACAGGATGTTATTGTCGCGACTCCCACTGTAAGCGGGGGAATCCCGATATCCCGGGAAGAATTAGAGTGGACTACCACCGAGTTACGAAAAGCCCTTCGTTCGATCGAATGGGACCTGGATGATCTAGAGGACACGATCTATATCCTTTTTTACTAATACAACCATGATAATCACGGTCTGAGCTTAAATCTTTAGTCTTTATTGGCATTGAAATTTCAAGGCAGAGTTACATACCGTTGATAATATTTTAGTAGAAATATGAACATTTTCTTCGTTTCGACTTTACTTTCTATTGTGCTAATATTGTATTTATATTCTGTATCATTCTTAACATATGTATACGTATCGTGGAGAAAAATCCGACAAAATTTAAGATTGATAATAAGGAACTGACGGTTCAACGAAGTTTCATCGAACAGACGCGAGAAGAAGTTAAGGTAATGATTATTGCGCTCGTATTTTGATAACTTAATATTGACTCAGTACAATTCGTATAATGAGTAATTTATTACGTGCATATTTTAAACGTATTACAATGATATACGATTTTGTAATTAATTTATTCTAGATCATGAAAGACAAAATGAATTTGAGTAGGGGTCGGGATCGCGACAGTACAGCAAGACAGGTTTGTATAAATTTAGTCTTCTTTATTAGTAAATAAAAAGAAAATTATTTTAACGATGAATTTGTTACTAATTTTGTATTAAATCCACTTTATTAGTAATTAATTTAGCTTGCAAGCTTTGATAATTGAGAAATAAATTGTTTCATTAGTATGTTTAAATTTCGCTCTCAAATAAAACGGCGATTGTTACGACATCTATAAGAGAACTGTCAAATATACCGATACTGTTAATCAGCTGTTAGCGTCTATTTAGACGAGCAATCGGTGTATTTGGATGTGTTCGTCGTGACGGATTCTTGTATTTTAAACTGGTGTAAACATGACCTCTTTGTGAAAGTAGTATAGTGACAATTAAGTTTGAATATTCATATATGTTTGAAAGATCGACGGTCCAGAGAATATGGTGTATACGGTACATTAAACAATTATTTAGGTTTAAATACAATCGAACACAATGGTAGCATACGCAACTTGCATGTATTTTTTTAAATATAAATAAATTAGAATTTTATAATTTTTTTAAATCATCTGTATCTATCATACGAATTCCTATTTGTCACTTATGTGTATTTTTACGTTGATTTGCATAGCCGCTTTTGGACAATAGTCCTGCACGAGTTCCTGTCAACCATGGTACAACCAAATACAGTAAATTAGAAAATGAAATCGACAGTCCGAATAGACAATTTATAGGAGACACTCTACAGCATCAAAATGCTATGATGAGGCAGCAAGACGAACAGTTGGATATGATAGGTGAAAGTATTGGGACACTTAAAACTGTATCGAGACAAATCAACACTGAATTAGATGAACAGGCAGTGTAAGTCATAATCATTTCTGCACTCGTTGATAAAATATAGCATGGGATACTTTATAGTTTCATATAAGGATTACTCTGTCCTTTTTAGGATGCTGGATGAATTTGGTAATGAGCTGGAGGTAACGGATTCTAAATTGGACGCAACAATGAAAAAAATGGCCAAAGTTCTTCACATGAGTAATGGTAATTATAATAATTACATTCCTGCTCCTACTACTGCAACATCTAGTGTCTCTGATCTTGCCTCTAAACCTTCTTCTCTATCATCCTTATCGAATACAATAACTAATTGTTTTTTATGTTCTGGAGATTAAATATGTACTGTTATATTTTACCATAATTCTTCAGTAAAACTTATTGAAAGTGATATAATATCCCCTTGCTTAATTCTTTGCTTTATTTAAGCTTGTTTCAATATGAATACAGCCTTGTTATTTGCACCTGTTTTTTATGTGGTATGAAACTAATAACAGATTGCAGTGTCTACTGAAAAGTTATGGGGTTTTGAGAGTGATCTGACATTGGTCATGCATTCCTTATCTTCTACAATAATATTGCATATCACCAACTATTGCCAAAAACAGTCATTTCTTTTACACTTTTCTGGCTAACTTAAACTGTTATTTAGCACTCTTGCACTTTGATTTTCTTTATAAATACATATAAGCTTATAGTGAAACGTAATTCATCCAAAAAATAATTGATTGGAAGCTAGAAGTCTTGTTAAAAATCAAAGATTAGTGAATTTGAAGTAGATAATCAATAACATGACATTGCTTAAAAGAAATGAATTAGTATTGAATTAACAATAAAAATGAATGTCAGATCTTAAAAATATATCTCAAATTCTTAAATAATGCTTTTTGAAACGAAAGGATAGTTGTATTATTTTATTTAATTTGATTGCATCATCAAAAGCATTCTATTTCAATAAAATATTCTACATATAAAACGTGCATATTACTGAATTAAAAATGTTTTTTATTTACGCTAAATTTAAAAATCCTGCCCATAATCAGTTGTTTAATTTAAAACAAAATTATTTAACTGTACACTAAAGAATTTATCGCATTAAATATTGACTGCAGGTATTAATATTTTTTTAATGATTTTGAAAGGATTAAAAATCCAATGGTATTTGGCAATCACTATTAGAAATTATGTGAAATTAGATACTTATATTTTAAATCTTTTATATTATCTATCATTCTTTATCTTCCCTTACCATTAAACATTTAATCTTCATAATAATACTCTATACTGAATTATATATATATATATTTATGTTTAGAATACAATAAATCATGCAATTTAGTATTTGTTGTTACTTTTTTTTTCTTAGCATAGAAGTATCATTATTTGATGTATGAAACTATGAAAAATCTACATTAGAAATATTAAATAAATTGGTAATACATAGTACATGCAAAATTGGCATTTGTTTAAAGTTGGTGAGCATTTGAAATATAGAGTCAAACTGAATGGACCAGTTACAGACACGAACGATTAATTAACTAGCTTCTAAAAACATTTAATCAGCATAATCGAAATAAACAATAACATATATGGTGCACTAGGCACTGAAATGTATAATGCATTGCAATTGAATACTAGTGTCAACAGAAATATATTGTTAAAATGTTGTACATCAAAGACGTGTAGATAATCAAAGAAAAAAAAGTGTTTAAATACCTCATTTGTGTATGAATTTTAAAAGTCAACAAGTATGCCAAAGTCTGTGAAACAGGTGTCAAAACAGAAAAAAAGTAGCACAAGCAATTTGTGCCTGATAAAACTTTCAACATTATAGATTTATATATACATACATGTATAATATTAGAGAAACATTTTCAATCTATTTCGGAATTTCTGGTACTCCTACTTCCAATGTATACAACATGTGATATTGCCATATAAATTGGCACTTAGATGAGAATGTTTTAGCAAACAATATTGCAAAGTCTTTGGATGGTATTGTGTAAGTACCGATCAGTTTACGTGTGTCGTGAATGTAATTGAATCTATAACGGTTGAGACAAAAGCGTTAAAGAAGTTAAATGTAAGAAAGCTATTTGTACGTATGGTGGTTGCTGATTGTTTGTTTCTTGATGCGAATAAGATTGTTAATGAGTATTAAGAGACTTAGTGAACGCAAGTAATTTCAACCTTCACTTTAGTGTGGTTAGATATAACAAAGACAATTGAAAATTAGAAAATGAAACGTTTATTCCGCTGTTAGAAAACTGTTAATAATATAATGTTGTGAATTCATATTAAAACAAAAACCGTTTATTCTAGTGTGTAACTGAAACCACAATGAAAAAAAAAACGTGATCTATTACTTCTCATAAATGACCAATTGTGAAAACAGATATTGACGAATAAAATTTGAGATCTTATTTATACTGTACATGTTGCTGTAAAGTACCACAAATATTCCTGACCCACTAATAATATTCATGTGACAATTACAGTAGTAAGTCTACATATAAGAATTCGTGTCATTGATTGATATGGTTGAGAGAATTTGCTTTACTTATAGTGCAATTCAGTTAAAATAACAATCTTTGTGTTTATAACCATTTTTTGATTAATTATATAATTTACTCCAAACTGTAACAAGAACAACACAAATTCTCTTAGCTATTGAATGTGGTTGATCCTGTGTTCTCGGATATACATGTTTCCGGATGTGTAGTGTATCTGTAATTGATAGATGTCTGTTTTTCGTTTTTTGCTTATACATGTTATGACAAAAAGAATTTTATACACATTTATGCATACGTACATACATACACACATACATTCATACATATATTATCGTTTGCTATTTTGCGACAATTAGTGATCCGAAAATGATTGTCGTAGAGCTGTCACAATTTAATTAACATTATATTTACTGACTCGGAAATAAGATTAAAAAAATCTTGAGATTTTTAATAATTTTCTATAACGTTAGATCAGTTTATAATATTGATCCTTTGCATTCTACATTTCTCCTATTATCAATTAATCAAAATATTATAATCAGCTGTTGAACTTAGTTAACGGTTCTATTTATTAGAGTTTAAATTCTCGATTAACGTATTCAATTACAATTAACAATGGCGGATGAAGGTAAAGTAAAGTAATTTTTTACTTATGACCCTTTTTCTATGAATTTCTACACATTTCTATAGTTATATGTAGAGATATCACTTTAATATTTAATATTAAATATTGTCGCCGATGTATACTAGTGCAAAGGATCGATGATCGGCAATATGCAATGTTGTTACGAAATGCTTGTTGAAGAAGTGCATGTTGAGAATAATATACGATGTTTACTATTTGAAGAAGGGCCAAATATATAAGTATCGCTTTATTTTAATTCCAATACAGTATATATTTCAATCATCTAGTTTTATCACCATTTACTATTAATTCGATGGTGATAAAATCATTCGATTAAAACAACATTTTTCATAAGTGACGCATGTGATGTTACTTTCCGTTTGTTTTAGATCGGAGACAATGGGTAGCCATTGGAGTGTTGACTGCTATATTGGTGTTTCTAATAATTTTGTTTATAATTAAGTGAATTATTTAATTTCCTAGCTTTCCTACGAATCATCAATTGGTTCTTCTTCTTCATAGCATTTATTATAGTCGAATGTGTTAAATTCTGTTTTAACGAACACCAATTATCCATAGTGATATTTTATGATCTATTAAAATAAATACTTATGGTTATTATAATTTTGAAAGGGCCTTTGTGAATTCCCTCTCCCAAATACAAGTAATAATTCGCATTAAATAATGGCATACCTTTTTGTATGGACTATAGAAACAATTGTCGAGGTATCAATAGAAAACATATGAGGGCATCATATCGTGTATTCTTCGAAGACAGTTTATTTTCTTACTCGTATTAGATAGTTATCGATATTTTATAAAATTGTTACGCTATCTCATATATAAAAAAAAAACCATAGCGATATACATTGTAAAATATGTTCATGCTTCTGTTCCGCTACGTTTGATTATATGAACGAATGTCGAGTTTCGGCATTCAAAGTGCATCGCATTCGATAATGGAAAACAAGTCCCGCGATACAATTGTGAAATTTATACATTGTAAAATATAGACAATTGTCCTTAAGCTCTTAAATGTAAAAAGGAATATATGGCAATTACGATAAGGCGAATGTATATACTATGTACATGTTTGTACGTACGTACGGATAGGTTGCGTTACGACGATGTTAAACTAACGAACTGAATAATGCGAATGGCCTGTTAATGATAGAAATCTGAAAATATTATCTACTATATAAAATCTTTGGTATAATGATAATTATTGCAATCGTTCATATATGTACGCATGTGAAACTAGTCTGGAAAAGAAAATACAAGATATTCCTTAAAAGTACATTAAATTAAATAGACTAATTATAAATGTACAAGTAACATCATAATCATTATCTTTCTGCTTACAGTTTCATTCTTGTGACAATGAAACGTTAATCCTAAAACAACTGTGCGTCACTATCGTTTTACCGTAATTTAACATCTTATCTCTCCTCCTTCTGCATGTAACTATAATATATTTAATGTCATATCCCGTTTTATGAAGTCACACGGATGTTTATGTTGATATGAACTACTCTTCAAATATGCTCGTGTTTTTGGCTTACATTTTTTTTCTTTAATCTCGACATGCACTTAAGGCACCTTTGATAGGGAAAAATAGAACGATCGCATTATAAGTATTACATAGTTAGTAATGTACTACATTTATGGTTCCAGGCGTAGTCGCTTGTGACAGTCGACAGGTAGAGCTTTTCTTATGTCGTCGATATTTTCAACTTCATTTCTTAATCTAAAAACTTCATCTTCGTAGTTCTTTACCCATTGTGTTTGCAAATTTTTTGCATCGGTTAGTGCTCGAATTCGTTGATCTAAGTTTGCTGCTTTAATTTCCTTTTCTGCCGCTACTAAACGTTCTTCTAAATGATTTAGATCGGCATCATCTATACAATTAAAATTATTAGAAATTTCACACAGAATTCCCTGACAATAAGACTAATGAGTTTGGGTAAAATAAGTTACGAACCTATTTCAGGAAGGTTATCAAGTTCTTTTATTATTTCAGTTACTTCAGCTAATGCTTTATCAACTTGCTGGGAGGCTATAGTAACATTGATTTTCGCTTGGCCAACCTTATGATTTGCCTTAAAAAATGACAAAAATATAATCGGTGCTATTATATATACAATGATAATTCGTTTATTTATAATATGGCTTACCTCCGCTGTAATGTTCGTGTCTTTGGCAATTTCGATTTCGTATTTTTTCATCACAGAGTCTGTAGTATTTACTCTAAGGTGTAATTGTTCTGCCTCATTTCCTACGCGAAGCGCTTCTATTTTGGTTTTATTTGCTTCTATCCTAATATCATTTGCATTGGCACTAGCTTCTTCTGCATACGTCTAAAGCAAATCATTTTATTTGTTGTTTTCGTTACTTTGAATAGGTAATGTACCATATTTAATGTCATCGCATATGATCATTTTAAATACATAATGTACAATACTTAATATGTAATCGGTCTACCTGAGCTTTTTGAGCTATTTCGCGTGCACTTTTAGCGTTGTCCTCCGAGCCCTGTAATACTAATTCTGCCTGCATAGCTTGCGCTATCGTATCGTTGATTAACATTTCAATATCTTTTCTATCTTTTAAAGCTTCCTGAGCTTTAACACGTTCACGTTGAACTTCGGCATCAAATTCTAAAATGTAATGTCAACGTTGAATAGAATTGTAGATTTATGTGTATTATTGAGGCGAAGAAAGAATACATACCGCTCAATTTCTGTAAAGTCTCGTGAGCTTCTTTCAATGTCTGATCTCCGCGTTTTACGGCATCGTTCGCTTTTTCATTCGCTCCATCTAATTCAGCAAGAAGTTCAGCAGTGGCAGCTTGTTGATCTTGCGCTTTTTCTAATAGCTCGTCGCTCTTTCTTACTTTTTCTGCAGTTTCATTTAGAAGATTCTCGTTTTGCTCTAATAGCAATTGCGCTTGTTCTTTTAATCGTAGTCCCTATAGTAGTATACATTTTTAAGTAATACTCGTACCGTTACTATCGAAAGAGATGTTCGTTTAAAACGCAAATTTACCTCATTGCTAACAGTTTCAACTTGTTCCCGCAGTAAATCAATGTCAACGGTGGGAAGATTAAGATCCAAAATCAATAAATCTAAAGCCTCTTGTGCAACAGCAGACGATTTAGCAGCTGCTATACTAGTAAGATTTTTTACCTCGCTCATACGATGTTCCAATGATTCTAGTTTATTTTCCAATCCCCTAATTTCATCTCTAAAAGTACAAGAATATTTAAAAATATATAAATATTATACATACTTTGACATAGAAATATGTAATTCGCATGTGATGAATCTATAGAAAATATACATACGTCATATTAGAGTATTTTGATATAACCATCTTAGCTAAATTATAAGCTTTCATAGTTCTGTTTCGGGCTTGCTCCGCTAAATCGTGAATCTTTTGAGCTTCATTTACGTTTCTAAAAGCAAATACGAAGTCAGATTACCAGTGTTCAATGTGAAGACAAATCGAACCTGTGGAAATACATACAGGTCTGCCGAAATTCGAGCATTCTGTGCAATTGCAGTCATTTGTTGATTCTGTTGTCCAACTTGGTCCGCTCGTAGTTTTGCCTCGGCTAATGCAGTCGCTCCATCAGTAGCTAAGTAATCCTCTGCTTCCTAAATTTTTAATGTTTTCTTGCTATTTATTGCTTACCGAAAACCTATCTTTCTTTATACAGCAGAATGAGCAAAATACTTACAGTCAACTGAGAGTGTATTTTGTCTAATACTTTTTCTGCCTCATCGATGCTCATTAAACCAGCCATAGTAGTTTTTCGGGCATCAGAAGCAGTCAAGTTTATGGTTTGAGAAATTTGACCGATTTCATTTAATTGGTCGCGTAAATCATCAAGTTGCTCGACTAGTGTTTTATTTTCGCCTACAAAATTGTAACTTGTAACATCGGCCCGCGAAATTTACAAAGAATATTACTGTATTTATCAAAATATATTTACTTCCAGATCCTTGTTTTGCGATATTCAAAAGATTGTTCACCCTGTCCTGAACATTCTGCAGTTCCTTTTCAAAATCTGAATCTTTAATCACTGTCGGACTACTATTTATTTTTCTGAGAGTGCCCTCTAATTCAGCTAACCGTTGTCGGTGGTTATCAACTGCACTCTGAACAAGATTATAACAATCTGGACAATCCACGCAACCATTTTGTCTATTGTGTTTGTTCTCTTTGCAACGATCGCAGCGTCTTCCTTCCACATTTGTCAGACACTGAAAAGAAAAATTAATTCGTTATGATAAGGAATGTAATTATGTGCTGCCTACTTAAGTTGACCAGAAATAAAAATAGTTCTCCGAAACTAACTGGACACTGTCCATTGGCATCGCATTGCAAATCTTGAGATCCAATACTGTCACAGTCACAAGACTTGCAGCCTTCTCTGCTGAATCCATACTGATATGGCAGGCATGCATCACAACGTAGACCGGTGACTCCAGGTCTGCATGAACATTGTCCGGTAACAGCGTTACAGGTACGATTATAAGATCCTTCCGGGTCGCAATTACAAGCTGTACATCCCTAAAATATACATTTTTCATTAATATACAGATATCGCATATTGAAATAAAAATTTAAAGATGTTGACAACCTCTCCACTTAATATGTGGTAATATCCTTCTTCACATTTGTCACAATTACGGCCTGTTACATAAGGTTTGCATGTACAGTGTCCTGTTAATTGTTCACAAGGAGCTACTCTGCCATCATCCAGTTCAACTGTGCCGGGAGGGTAACACTGACATAATTTACATCCATCTTCTTTACGATCGGACAAAGCATCTCCATAGTATCCTAATAAGAAGATTACAAATGATATTTTCATCTAGCATGATTTCCCATATACATGCAGATATTTGATTTTATAAACATATATAAATACCAGGAAGACATTCTTCGCAATGAAAACCAGCTGTATTGTTGACACACTTCAAACATTCTCCACTTTCGTGATTACAATTCCGAACAGCGTTTAGATCAATATTGTTGTTACAATCGCAAGGTCGGCAAGCTATACCCTTTTCTGGATTTCCAAAATAACCATCCGAACAAGTTTCACACCTTGGTCCTAAAATAAATAATGAGTGGAATTGTAGAAGAATATTTAGTATACAGTATTATTGATATCAATTATTTGATGGAAATTAGAACATTACCTGTTCTGCCTGATGGGCACTCAGAACATATCGGATCCGGGTTATTGCCTAATAATATACAGGGACCATTATCAGGACAAGGACACTGCTGACAATCGTTGACTGTGCCCTTTAGTGAATGTCCGTAATATCCACGTTTACACAATTCGCAGTTACTACCGGCTGTATTATGTTGACATATACACTGTCCTAAAATAAACCATGCAACAAATAGTTAAACAGTGTCCATTTGTGTATATACCTAAATTTCTGTCGAAAAAGCTAGTTTTATATACCTGTTTCGGCTTCACAAATCTCCGCGTGTCCATTGCAATTACAGGGAACGCAAAGGGCAAATGGACCACCATTTGGAGGATCATGGTGGAATCCTGGTGCACAAGATTCGCAGAACTGACCTACATAACCGTGAGGACATTGACAATGTTCTACCCAATCCGCAGGTTCCCCAGCAGCTCCGCGATGAGCGGTTTCGAGTTTAACATCGTCCAAGAATCCTCTACCTATAACAAATATCACAGAACATTTATAGTCGTTAGTTATATTGGCAGATTTCAATGTTAAATCTTAAATACCTTGGTGTGTATAGGTGCCACGAATTTTGATTGCCGTTAAATTTGATAATATGGACATAAAGGCACGAGAAGATAAGCGTGGTTCCCAGCCATAACTAGAATGCTCGTGTAGTCTGAAGCGATATTCTTGCGGCTACAGAAATTTCTATTCATTAGAACGAATAAGTAATAGACTTCACTACTTTTCGTTTACTTACCGTCACAGTAGGCAAACGATTGTTTTGCCCAAATATTGGTTGTGTAATCTGTTCACCGTTTCCTCCTTCGAGAATTATGTCACGAGCGGTAGGCGCCGGTCCAGTTTCCCCAATCCTCAACGTGAATGCTATGTCTTGATTGTAGGATGCTCGTTGATCACCAAGGAATCTATCTGCATGCGAAGAATGTATCATTGTTTAGTGTAAGATAAGTGTAATATAAAGAAAGAGTTTCATGTTAAGATCTGTGATAGTATAGAAGAACATAATATAGCTAACAAACTAGAAATTGTGTAACAGGATGATTTATCGTAGTAAGTTCACTGCATAATCATAATTACCAGGTGCAATGAAGTATACGTTGTCTCGATCCAGTGCCGTCGCAGATATCGTTTGAGTAAGCGCATCATAATGAAGCGGTATCGGATTACCAGCCACGGTAGCCGTCCATCGTTCAGCTCCTCTCACAAACATACTCTCAATAACGACTTTAGAATATCCAGTCGCCGGTCGGCACACCGAGGAGTGACCGTAGCAGAAACATGGTGTACAACCAAATTCATTTACTGTGGCAATATTGAAAAATCCTGGTCGACACCTGTTCGGAAAATTTGCATTCACTTACGATGATTTTTAAACATATTTCTATCTCTAAATCTGTACAATTTGACTTTATTAATTATACTAACTCTCGGCAACGTTTTCCTTCGACATTTTCTTTACAGTTACAGACTCCAGTGACAGGGTCACAGCTGGGCGTGTTGTCCAATGATCCGGCTACGTTACATTCACATGAAGTACAGCCGAACGACCCGAAATTATAGTAATTTGCCACGCAACGATCGCATTTGTCTCCGGTCACACCAGGCTTACACTGACATTTTCCTTCGCTGTTACATTGTAGACTTCTCGAACCTGCAATAGCATCGAATATTTTTCTTAATTTGTTTTTACATATTTCTTAGTGATAAATAAGTTTTATTTTCCTTTAAGGGATTCCGACAAAGCGTATGTTGACCAATGTATTCTACGTATAATGATATGAATAGATTTATAAAAGTTTGAAGTAATAAAATTGTTGAACAGTTTCTACGAAAATTGTATGAAACGTGCCTTTTACAAAATAAAATACAGAATTCAAGATATTTGCCTTTACTCTAATAATTTCAGTGTTAGTATTTTTACTCCTAAATAAACTACACGTTTTTTATTAAAATTCGACTGTTAAATGCGAAATAGATGTGCGTATAGACAAAAGTGTACTGAAAAAGTATTACATCTAACGTAGTCAACAATGAAACCACGTAGTCTTCTGACTACCGGTTCTCAAGAATGCGGCACTGGCAATAAATTGTTATTTCACATAAAAGTAATTTTTCAGTGAAAATCGATACACTCATTTAACGTAGAAGCGAAAAATGCGATCACGATTAAGAAGATATCAATTTACCGATTTCATTGCAGTTACAAGCCACGCAATAGTTGTCTTCTGAGCGCTGGTAAAAGTTCTCCCGGCAACGTTCGCAGTTCGCACCGTCGCGATTAGCTCGGCAGTCCAAGCAGTGGCCACCGTGTCCAGTCGCCTTATACAGCTCCTTATCGAAGTAGCATCTCTCCGAATAACCATTGCAATTGCAAGCTAAAAAGTTAACAATATATTATCAATTTATAAAACTTTTTCTAATAGAGACTTCGTGTTACATATTATCGAACCTATTTATAAACATTCTGTTAATAATTTATATTTTATTCGTATATCATTTTTTAGTGGGTATTAGTATATTTGCCGTATTATTGAGATAATTACTGGATCCTGAGTACCACGGAAGAATTCCATCCCATCGTGATGATGCACATATCGTTAAACAACTGAAGATTATTAAACACGCAGCTAAGCGTAATTTTAATGAGTACTCCATTGCGAAAGTTTGTCACTATTCTCGTAAGTTTATATCCATTGTCAATATTAACATACCGTATAATTTATATTTACATGGACAGATTATCACGTTTATTCCTTAAGACATAATAGCATTATTTAATATTCCAATAGCACGTAACATAACACGAATCTTTTATTAATGATGCTTTCAATATTACATTGCCCACCTATTACTAACAGACAACAGAAACTATTCTTTCCTACCAAGACACGTCTCTTAACTTTATCTTAACAGTTAACGTTGAAATAAAAAAATATGTGGACATGGAGTGACACTTTAACTAACACCATGTATTTTCAATTAATGACAAACGCTACACAGTACGGTACAGTCGCGTAATCGTGGACCATTATTCGAATATTTCATTTCTCGCTGTGTCGGTTTTGCATGCTTGACGGAAACGTAATTACACGGGTCGATTAACTCGATAAATAAATGCTCGTCCGTATCACGGTATCTTGTGCACTGAGCTCTCGCGGTCTACAGAAAAGCTGCATTGTGTGCCCGTGCACCGCCAATAATCCCCACTTCAGAACGAGCAATGAACGTAAAAGGTAAAGCTGGTTAGGTAATGCCAACATGATCGTGAACGTAAACTCTCTTCGGGAGCTCGGAAAGGTGATACCCACAACGTTAAAGAAGCAGCTCCTTGCCATTATAGAAGTATACTTTGGTATTCGGAGCAGCGTATGACAATGACACACTGTCACGTTATCAAAAATTTTTTCCAGAAAGAAATCTATGAGCTCTATAGACACACGTTTTCATATTTAAATCGCTAATTGACACGTGTGGACTTTAAATACTGGCAAACGTGTTATTCGTACATGTTATTTGTTAACACTAGAACTACCGAGGATTAATTCGATATATTTAGAAGCATTGGATAAATATGTTTGAAACAAAAAATAAAGCGTGATAGTGAATTGATCGATTTAATTATTTGCATAGAGGAACATGGTTATGAAGAATTTTGGAAATCGCAGTGTTATAAACTTAAGCGATTCTTGTAAGAAATGCGGAACCGGTCATTTTGAGCCCCTTGGTAGTTCTAGTGGTAAAACGTATCATAATCTATTAAATAATTAAGGGAACAGGTATAAAAAAAATACTTGTGGACAAAATTTATTTATATTATTTAGAATTTTAAATTCTTTTATATACTCACTCGATTTATGGTAATCGTAATAAGTATAATCTATTATTTTTTGACACCGGGTATAGGACGTGAAAAACGGGCGTTTGAAAAGCAGGTTTGCCAAGGCCCACCTACACATTGACCAGGATGCCGACCCTTCAAAGATATACGTACACTCGCTGTCGGCATACCCAGTAACAAATGCGTAGGTTGCTAATATTCTTACGTTTAGAATACAAATTGTTTGACGTTATCAATAATGGAAGTTCTTTTCAAAATGCAATGATGGATGCAAACGATATCTCCATATCTTATTCGTATTTTATAAAACGTAAGACGAAGATAACTGAACCAAGTCTTTTTCATATTGCAAGAAGACATTTTAATGGCTCTGTTAATAGATACAATTAATTTTTCAGTCTTTTAATCATGCAACAATCATTCGAAAGTAAGTTTATTAGGATGTGAATAAAGTTATAATAAGCATATACTGTTAAATAAATAAATAAGCGAAATAGGGACATATTCCAAGTATATTAATTTACTACTCACGTTTGCATTCATGAGCATCCAAAGTTGTAGCACGACCCCAAGGAGCATCGTTGTAGAAAGGTAAGCATTCATTACAATCTGGACCGGCAGTATTGTGCTCGCATCTGAAAAAGAAATTTTTTGTGCGTATTTCAAACGTTCAGTTTTTTCACATTGCCACTGAAAAATTTCATTAATATACATTATCCATAGAATAATTATGACAAACTGCAAAACAATAATTTTGTACAAAAATTAACAGTGTAAGGTATAACATAAAATTCAACAACTAATTTGATAATTTGGTTGTTGATAGACGTATTTACGATCGATAATAATTTCTCTTATTATAACTTAAAAATGTCTAATTGTACATACAATTGGTATAGTCATTCCTTTAATTGAAGAAGGTTTTACAACCTTTCCGAAAATTGAGCGTGCAGCAAATAAAAATTAACAGATTTACAAACTATTACCAAAAAAGGAACTGTTATATTTTTTTCCCTAAGACATTCTCTATTTAAGAATGCGTAATAGTTACTGCTTAATTATGCGGCCACTTGCGTAATTGCATATAAAATCCGAAGTTTAATCATTTACGAATGGTCATTGTTTATCCGAAATTGTATACAGGAATTATCTTACCGGCAGACTCTGCGAGTTCTTCCATCCACGCTGGTACTGTTTACACATTCTCCAGCGTGGCCATTGCAGGCACAACGTGCTCCAACTGCGATGTCAGCGATTGCATAGTAGTAGGATTTCAATACTTGATCGTCCTCGAACACTTCGTCACCAAATGTATTTGGTCTATCCAGAGTGATCCTTAAGTCCGTGGCTTGTACCCATTCCTTCGAACAAACGTTAAATCATCATTGTACCGGTCAATTACGTTCCTAATATTTTATCGATAACGTCCACGGTGTTTTTATATTCTCATACAGAATTACAAAAATGATTTTCATTAATTCTGAGTAGAAGTATTTAAAAAGCTGGGTGACGTTTTATGTTCTATCTGGATGTATTCTTTCTTGTACGGTTATTTTATTTGTTTATTATTCTTTCGATAGATGTAAGGAGGAAGAATGTTATATACCTGCAGAGATGGATTTGTCTCGAAGTAGTAGGCCGAAGGTCGACCTTCCATGGTAGAAAATGCCACGGTACCCTTTGTCAAAGGTGATATATCGGAGTACTCGGAGGTACATAGTACCCTCGTGTCGTCACCGCGTACAGTTTCTTTCGAGTCCGGTAGGTCGTACGTATCTCTACATGTCGCGGAATAAAACTGATAAGGTTCCCAAGGTGAGTTTTCGTTTTTCCTTTTGTAGATACCCCAACTTTCAGGCCGTGGCGATTCGAACAGCACTCTGACGTATGTTATGTCAAAAGTTTTTCCTAAAATCATATCATCGGTTCGAAGAAAAATTATATGCAAAAGAATTTCGACGAATGAATTTGAATATCTCATACAGCTGATATTGAAAAATATATTTTCTTTTAGGAGAATAAAATTTTAAATTTCTAGAAAAGGTGTATACATATACTGCGTATAAAATATATTTTGTTTTAGGAGAACAAAATTTTAAATTTCTAGAAAAGGTATATACATATACTGCGTATAAAATATATTTTCTTTTAGGAAACAAAATTTTAAATTTCTAGAAAAGGTGTATACATATACTGTGTCCCTTCCATCGTAGCTAAATTGATTATGAAATAACTGCGATCTACGCCACTGCAATTCTCCACTGTACAACCAGCGGGGTGCAAGTGGCCGATCTTTTATAAACGAACATGTGGTGCACAGACAGAGATTCAGTGTTCCACCCATTTCCGAGGTGAAATGGAAATACTATTATCCGGTTTGTTAAAAATGTTGCCTCATCCGGGTCTGATTTGTATTATTGTGTACATCCGAGAATGGATAAATTTCGTCTCGGAGAATATACTCGCAAAAGAAATGGAATAGTTGACCATTTCCATGCAAAAAGCGTTTGGAGTTCCAAAGTGGACGGAATAAGAGCGATAGTTTGTAACGGAACGTGCTATTAGCGGATACTGGAGATACAATGTCCGCATGCTTTCAGAAAGGATTAAATTTCTAATAACATCGAATCACGACAGAAAATTAATATTAATTCCGTAGCAAGATAATTCTGTCTTTTTCGATCATACAATTTATATATTTTGTGTATTGAACATCGCTTGGTATCCATTTCTTAAAATGTTTTTAATTTGAATTAATACGATTAAAAGAGACCCGTGGTTTTCGTCGGAAAAGAAAATATTTCAACTTGAAACGCGTCGCCTGTGTGATTTCTTCATCGTCCGTGCTCGGAGAATTATCTCATCGCACACGCATCCTGATAGATAGGAAAGTAGAATGAGAGAGGAGAGAGAGTGAGAGAAGGAAATCGAGAGAGGGAACAAACATAGGCAACGTGTTTAAAGTTCATCGCGGGTGCCGATGAACGCCGATGAATGAAGTCTCCATGAATGATATAAGAATATCTCTATCATTATCTATGCTAATTCTGCGAAAAATAATCTCGAACGACATACGGATGATAATTTGTAGTATTGTCTCATCGCCGGTTAAGAGAATCTTGTTATCTCAACTTGCGTATAAAAATATCTATGGATGAATTGCAGAAACTACTTAATACACATAAAGCAATGCGTTTAGTTTTAACTTCTCACACTAATGGCATAATGTAATATCTCCATTATGCAATACCAAATACGATTATGAAGAAAATAATTAACAGATAACGATTAATTGATCATACGGAATAGTTATCGTATAAAATATCCATAAATATCGAGGGTCGAGTTAATTTGAGTTACAAAGTGTTATCATATCGTACCTAAGGGAAGCGTTAGTATGACTTGATTCGGGTACTCGATTCCCTCGAACATCGTTTCCGACTGCCACCACGTCGCTTGGTCATTATTATCGTGATCGGTGAGGAAGGATGCCGGATGGTCGCCGTATCGGCACGTCTCGCAGGATTTCTTCTCGACACCGGTCTGCTTACAGAACTCCGTGGGACGGTCTTGGCCGCACGTGTTCGTAGCTTCCATGACTACGTTGAAAGCGGCATTCTCGAAAGGCGGTATGCACCTCTGCAATACGAATCTTAGGATTAATAATATTCTAAATTCGGGGCACTTTGACGTTAAAAATAATCTGTCGCTTTTTTTTAATCTTACGCGTGATTCGAAGGCTTATATGTATCGGGGAATTAGATTTTTATTAGAAAGTTATTTAGTAAAGCGTTGACCCGTTTAATAGGAGTCATTTGTAAATAAAACGTGAGAATAGCAATAACTGTATGACTTGAGAATCTCATGGCATGGACCTTTCATGCTCCTGTTAACAGTTAGCTCCACTTAAATATGTCTTAAAACCAATAAAGGTACGTAATTCATTCCCTAATGCTGGTATCCTTAATTATTTACAAAACTTTCAATTGTATAATGTAACGCTTAGTACGATGGGCAAATATTTTATTGTAGGCAAAAAACGATGTCCAAAAAGACCACCTACTGCGGTCAGCCATTCGGTCTCCCGTTCACAGGTAGTTGCAGTCCCGACCAATTCCAAGAACAATTTTTACTGTGAAACTGTTGCGTGACAGATGTTGAACCGTTTCAAAAAGATTTGCCAAATGAGATAGATAGTTCAAGAAAATCAGACATTTTCACGCAGTTAATACGTGATATTATTTTTTAATAATTAACGTTCACAAATTTCTACATAAAATATACTTAATTTTCCGAGATTTTGGTGAGGTAGCGTTATACGTAGAGTAACGTTTATCTTTCTATGACTATCATCGAAAGTTCATGTAACTCCGGACCTTACTGCGATAACCCAACGTAGTAATATTCTACCAAAAACCGAAGCTGCGATGGCTAAGAATAAACAAGAGTCTGTCTACTCTCGTATCTCTATCTCTGCGCTAGTACAGTTATTTATACGTAAAACGGATTCTCACAAAAAATCCGTAATACATATGTTACGAAACTTTAACGTAAATATTTCACGTACGCACGTGTACGTTTTCAGAAGAAAATAGTGAAATAGAAAATCAAATAACGCGTGTTATGATGTAGTGGTAACTTTTCACCGGGACCATAAATATGAATTATCTACCGGCGGTTGAGAAACACTGTTCCAAAGAAAACAAGCTTTCAACCCTTTGAATAACTTGGTTAGTTTTGGGACTATCGAAGATATTACGCGGTACGACATACTAAATACTAATAAGAATACAACTGGAGCAGAACGAACCTGCGGTTTTCCGGTGTCATCGTAACACTTGTCTTCATTTCGGTTCTTTGGGAATCGACTGTAAAGTTCGTCCGAAGGTTCAGGCTCGGCGAGTATTACCGCCAGGAAGACGGCAGCCAATAGTAGGATAATTTGGTGTCCTTTTCGTGTCATATCGGTTGCTCGACGAAACGTTCCTCTGTTTTGTCCGCTTTCACTAGCGGAGATACTCGAATAATTCGTTGAACGGTAAACTCTCACTTTTCCGGGTTTCCTTTGTAGGTTAGGGTGAGCACTGTTCGTCGATCGCGACCATCGGCCACGGGGGAGGGCCGCGATAATAATTTTCTAGCGTTTACTGCCGAGGCCGCATTCCGCGAACGGTTCTCGCCTTCTTATCTGCCGAGGGTTCGTTAATCTCTGCGTTAGTCCTTTGACTGGCCGATGTTTCCCAGCATACCGCACTAACAACTAAAAGTATGCCGATTTCGTACTTTCCATACGTATGTACAGTAAAAAAATTACTATGCGGGTGATATAGAGGGAAACCTATTGTTGACACATAAAATTCATTTTTACGAATAATGAGAATATTGCACCCTATTTGTATTGTTTAGTTCGATTCAAATTGTAGAGCAACATTTTTTCAGGTAATTTTCATCGAATTTATCATTCCTAATTTCATATAGATTATTCAATTAAATTCATGTTGTATTAAAATTATTAATCTTGAAATATAATAGGCAGAAAGAGCAATAAATAAATTGTCTATATATTTTGACTTAGAAAATACTACCCCAATAAAATGTTACGTCAGGTATTTCCCAAATTTTATAGAAAGTTATACATTGCAATAGATATTTAGGAATGAGTGAAAAATGTATAAGTTTCATAAAGTTTAGTTTGTATATTACGTGTACAAAATGACACCTATGATAATATTCTTGTATTCATATTTTTTATGATGAAAAGTCGATAAAACTATTCAGTACGCTACTTTAAAAATCCTCAATTTTAAGTATCACACGATAACTACCCAATCCAAATTATTTATTTCCAAAGTATAAATATAGCTGATAATCAATGTGTTCGATGAACATTCCTGCACAACATCAAACAACAAGAAAATCAATAATAGTTAACAATCACTATCGCGAGCAACAATGAAGTATTCAAATCTAATAAAATCATCCCGCGTCTATTTACTCGAGAAGTGGAAAGCGACTGTCGGAACCTGCAATCCGCGTACATGTACGAGTAAATATACGAGAACTGTCAACGCGAACCGGTCGAGTGCCGCTCACTAAATTATTAACGATCAAGCCCACACAGCGCGGATCTCGAAACAAAGGATGGATCCTTGTTCTAACCTCTTCGACCGATCGAGGAATGGGAAATCGTCGAGAGAGTCTCTTTCAGTCTCCTTCCTCGCGACAGCTCACCGAGAAACTGAACGAGACGAGGAGTTGTGTGGGGAACTCGAGTAAGCCTTAGCCGGTTGGATGTGGTAGTAACGCACCGCCACTTGTGGTAGAAAGTGCAGGCCTAAGAACACCCGAGAGAACTGTAACGCTGAAATATCGTTACGGTAATATTTCGTGGCTCTGAGTTTCGAATGATTATGCTCCATGTATGTACGGTGCAAGAACTGTATCTTGCCGAATTTAAGTAAAGTCGTGTGAAGAGTTCGGATAAATTACTATCAGCTTTAGCCGTGGATATATATTTCATTTTAATGGCTTTTTAAATTAATTTTTATTTCGTTAGATGAAAATAAGAAGACTTCATCAGGATATATGTCTATTCGTAAAACATATTGAAAAAGATTTAATGGCGATCTAATGTTTCGTATGTTGAATTTGAGTTATAGATCCTTTGACGGGTTGATGCTCGTGTATGTATGTATGTGTATACATACGTGAACCAACGATTCGTATCGCATTAGAACGGAAGCACAAAAGAGATTAGTTGAGAAATGATGAGTTTTGTTTCCACCCTCGTAATTCTATTATTTTAAATAAAGAAACGCTTCTCTATGAGGTAAAATATATCGATGAATCATTGTCAATATTGGATCTTTAGCTGACGTTGAATAATGTGTGACTTTTAAACAGAATGATATATTAAAAGCATTATCATAAATAATTTTTCCACAATTAGTCTATGAGCAGAACATAAATCTCGCAAAATTCAGAATTTTCAAAATATATCGAAATTCAAATGTTGTTTCGAAAAACGTCTTACAAACCGCTAACGATTCGCAGATCAGTTGGGAAACGCTGTGGGAGTTATCTTTTTACCAGGAAGTGTTGGATGATAAACGAGAACACCCACACGTTAGGACTTCGTGATTGGTCTATGTATGTTTTATGAAGTTCCAATTTGACCCAGGATGTTACTTAAACATTTATTGACCCCTATATTAAAAAATTCCTAATTTAATAAACACTGTTCGGGAACGAGTTAATACAAAAATATGTCTATGTATATTTCGATTTACACAACCATTTTTTATACGCACACAACTATGATACATAACACATACTTTGGCGAAACAAGATAACGGTTATTTAATAATAGAGAACGATAAATCATATAAATTTGGTTGACTAAACTTGAGGGTGACAATATATGAATTAAATAAACATTAAATGGCACAAGAATATTATTGTTTAAATCACATTCAACAGTTTACAAATATCCTTATATTCTTGTCTATTTATTCAATTTAAATGTAATATCATGTCTATATCATTTGCAAGAGGCGGGCGTTAAATCTAGAAACACTAACTCCATATACAACTACTAAGATGTACAATTAATTCTATTTTATACTGTCTGACATTGACGATATGACAGTTTATACTTTTAAAAATGTATCAAAGTAGAATCAGTCATACAGTTACGCCAGTAATTATTAATCTTATTCGTACAATAATTATAATTATATCGCTCATTCGAAGTTACATTCACATTTTGGTACACATATAATCTTATTCTTCATAGCTAATACAACCAAAGATTTGCATCACGTTTCAAAGACTGCTAGATCTTTTTCAATGTCAAATACGATGCGGTTCTAAACTGCGATTTAATCGATTTAAGTTTATTTCTGTTTTTCGTCGAGGAGTCCAGAAATATGGCTTTTCAAATTCTCAAGACTCGTAACGACATCTCTCTTGCAAACCTTCGCGTCGTCCAAATTATCGGCGTGGTGTTTAATAAGGATGGGTTTCCAATTAGCATTTTTAGCGCCGACGTAATCGTTATCAAACGAGTCACCGATATGTATCGCCTCCTGAGGCGTTACAGTGACATTGTGATGCAGTTTCGTTAGTCTCAATGCCTCGTCGAATATCGCAGTGTTCGGTTTCTCTATGCCGAAATCGTAGGATGTTAAAACAAACGAGAAATAAAAACGGAGTTTGCTGTCCATCAATATCGACTCCAGTCTCTCATCGAAATTTGATATCACACCCAAGATCAGACCCCTTTTGCGGAGATACTCCAGTAACTCGATCGTGCCCGGATACTTGTGCCAGCACATGCTCGTGCCGTAGCAACTTATCAAACTGGTCGCAACCTAAAGGTCATAATGATAAGAAGGGTCATCGATAATACAAGTTCGGTCCGATGGGCTAAATTCAGTGTCTCTCACTTTTATAAAAACATTTAAAAAATGTTTCTTATTTTTTTCTCATAATTTGTTTCGCAGAAGCTAGATATTAATCATTGGACATCACTAACAAGTACAACAAAAGAAGTCGTTGAAGTATTCATATAAATAATGTACGGCATTCAATAATTTTAATAACACTGCAGATACAGTTTAACTATCTACGTTGCGAACCACTGCGCAACAGCTGCGCAATATTAAAGAAAATGTGTAAATTTTGTATGGAAATTATATTTACTAAATACGATACGCTATGTTTTTCAAAGTAATTTAACGGTTGAGTAATAGAAAAATTGCTTTTCTTACGGCTTTACAGATAGGTGCAATTTGAAGATAAAATGTGTTTGTAATTGTAAATGACTGACATGAATGCTTATTTCGAGGAAGTAATTTAACAACTTAATCTTGCCGAATTATTCTTTTAATTGCAAGCTTAAATCTTTCAGGTCTATGTCTGTTTCCCGTGGTATAAACAATTAATTCGAGACATATCAGATATATCGGCGAAGTTTGTATTCTGAAGAAAAAGATAAACTTTCGTTTTGTAGGAAGTGAACCCTATAAGAGTTAACAAAAGCTAATGAGCACATATCGGAAGGAATCACCTATCTTTAACTTACACTTTTTAATAGATTACCTCTAACTTTTAAATTAAATAAATAAAAATGTAGAAATAAAAAAAATGTGAAATGCAGTCAATAATATTTTAAAAATAATTGTAATCGTATATCACCTTGTTCAACGTTGCTTTTGAAGCGTTTTTGTGTTGATCCTTGAAGACATTGTGTACTATCGTTCGCCACCAATTTTCCCATCCAAGACCAGTGTGTTTGCCGTATATAGGGTGTTCTAAATTGAGCCTCTGAAAATTGCTTTTAAAACTTCGCGCCAATCTGCACGGATCGACTGACAGTCCATGTTGTGATCCGATTTCGACATAATGCTCTTCCAACTTGGCCATTAACAACGTACCGGTGACATCGAACGTAATTAACCGCGGACGAAGGGATTTAATTATCATTTAAACTGTTTTGCGTAACGAAATACCACAATACTGAGAATACTCTGCTTTCGGGACTCAATGCGAGAAAAAATCTCGCTCGTATGGAGTTGGCAACAGTACTACCAATGCATTTCTGTCGAAAAAACGACACCAATAGCTTGAGCGCCATCCACAGATACGGCGAAATTCAAATATTTAATCTAAATATAAACAGACCAACTTAACAACAACGTCTGAGACTGAAAGAAAGAACAGCATCAAATCTGTTAAAATAATGTTGCTTACTGCGCCGTATAACCTGGCGGCACTTATGCCAATATCACTTTGGAACTGCATATAAAGATTATGGTACAAAATAGCATTCCTTTATGTCATTTGAGTTTACCTTGACAATAGACGAGAAAAGAAATTACCCACTGTTTTTATTATGTGTCAAAAAGGGTATCTTGTTGGATTGTACTGCTTTGCTGACACTGTTCAAAATGTTAATAATAACCCTAATGTTGGCTACGATCAATGTACATACGTACATAGCTACATATCAATAATGAACGAGAATATCAGTAATAATTAGATGATTTTACATATAATAGAATTCCATGAAGTTCTTGGTTATGGGAATCTACGCGTTAGGTGTTGTTTCGTGCATACAAATTAAACAGTATAAATCTAATGGGAAATTTTGCTGATCTATGGTACGAGACAAAAAACTGTATACGGTTTTTCAATATTAAAATGAAGATAAGTTCTATAAAAAATAAAAAACCCTTTTCTTTTTCCACAGTTTATGCTGCGACATGACAGTGACTCGCGTTTAATGTTGCGAATATAAATTAGCTTGATAATTATTACTACACGTGTTGTCTAGTCTAATATGTAAATTCGTTACCGACAACTACTTCGCGGATAACAAAAAAAATATAATAATGTATGAAAGTATTCAATAAATGCTGAGACCATAACAATTTGTAAAACCACACAACCACAGTCAACGTTTACCACACATTTGTGTACAGAAAGCCACGGGAAATGTAGGAAATTTATATATAATACTTTTAATTAATGTTTAACAAGTGGAATAAGTACATAATACTTCTCGAGGTTTAATCGCCGCGGCACAGATAAAAATGTTAAAAATATGCGATTTACAGAAGCATTATCTTGCAGGTATGAGTGCAAAGCAATATCCGATGGATATCAAATCGTACATATATCGGGAAGTAAGATATGCAATTATCTATTATACAATCGTATTTATATATGTATAGATGGATAAAGATAGAAATTACAAAATCGTAAAATAAATATTTCTTAATGCTTGTCTAGTGTAAGAGGGATAACTTACGCGCTACTTACATTACTATAGATACGTATGAAAAATGCCTTCTTATTGCATTCACTTAATGCTCTATAGAGGAAAAACGTATCTTAGGTGTTGAAAAGAATTTGGCCATTACGCGACATCACACAAGTAAACCTATTATTATATCGCGTCTTTCGGTCGTATTTTAATCATACTGACCGGCTTTTGATTTTACAATATCATGGTAATTTTCATCAAGTATTACCCGTCTGAGTTATGGAGTCGTATATTTCTATTGCTGTATGTATAGATTTTAAGAATGACACGTATTAACGATGTTAAAAAACAGTACATTTGAATGAAATAACTCTGTTGAGCAAGGGTTCTCAAAATCTGTATTAACGCATTCTTTTGTTCATTTACCGACAACATGTATTTCTGAAATTGTCCAGATCGCTACTTATCTAAATATAATTTATCGTTCTCTTCAGGAGTTAAATGTTTCTACGTTCTTTATATTCTTTTATTAAGATTAGATATGAAAATCGAATACAAAGTATGTTTCTACAAAGAATTTTTCATACAAGTTTATATCTAAGATTTCGAACAAACATTTTCCATTTACCGAGCTAATGTATACGAATACATGGCTCAGAAAATATAAATATTAATGAGAGATGTAATAATTTAAATACGAATAATGTACACTAAATAATATTTCTTACTTGAAAATATTGCATCTACTACTTCACCCTCTTTTTTACTTATGATTGCATTTGTTACTTCTTTATATTGATAATCTCATTCGTCTGTTAATTACATTACATAAAAATATTACATATATCGAGGGTCAAAAGTTACACCTAGCGATTTTCAGAGCATCCATTGGAAGAGACAATTTAAACTTCGAATGCAAAATGCTCGAAGTGATCCGATGCTGTAAATCGTTTTTTGAAACTTTATGAGGTTCAATAATCCTTAAATGTTTTCTGTTTTAAAGTCACTTGAGAATCCCCGCAAGAGCGAATTCTCGATTACAATATTAACTCGCTGAAGCTATAAGACAGTATTCTCGTACTGACTAATCATCACAGCAGAGTAGCAAAATTGTATATAAATTTCAAGTCACAAACCTATATATAAGCAGAAACTTAATAAAACAGGGAGATATAAATATACTGCGCGTCCCTAAATATCTCTATGCATATACATATATATGATTTATGTTATTTATTATCTATCAAAATTTGGTATCTGACAGACTTTTCTATACGTGTGTATATATATACATATATATACTCATTTCATATAGTACAAATTTCGCGATATCCAATTTTACGATGATTTGTCAATTTTACTCCACCATATCCCCCCAAAAAATCGCACAGATGATTCTCTAAAAGATTGTAAGAATGATGTATCTCTTAATGTACAGAATTCCATATGAGCTAAAGCGAAACTGAAACGCTTTGGGCTACAGTATATTAAAATTAGAATAATGCTTTACTTTCGGTGTAATCATACTGTTATTACTCTAATTTGTGTGACTGATAGGTTCTTACGAGTAAACTGTTTTATTACAAAGTTGTACATAGATAAGGTGGCATATTTGTTGTTTGTTTAAGTTATAGAACGATTGTCCCACCGGTTACGTATGATGATCCATTTCATAGAACCAATGCGATTATCGATCAACGTAATACTTCCATGACCATTGTACAATGATTGGAATCAGAGTGTATTAATTCTATAATAATATGTATGTACAAATATATACGGCATATAATAATCATTGCGATAACGAGATATATTTGTTGTGGCAGTCATCTTGCTTATCGTTAGAATTTCATTAATATATGCACGAATGATACAACATCCTCGCCTATTTCTAATAGTTGTATGTAAATAAAAGTTATCTGCTAAATACATCGATCAGTCTCACAATCGTTATTTAATATTCATGTAAAAGTTTTTCTTTCCTTTATTGTTGCATTATAATGATCAGAGTACCATCATACAACTAGAAGTTCTTGCGAGATCGAGCCTCGATTTTCAATCATATTTCACATACGTATTATTCTTGCTACATCTTGTCTAAAAGATTATCATTCCCGCAGCTCTCTCTTTTGTAGAGTTTATCAAATAGAAAACTTTTGTACGACGATGATCTCGAGAATGAAACTTAGGTTGATAATACAAGGAACAAAGAAAAAACAAGTATAAGAATGAACACCAGAGTATCGCATATAATAGATTTAAATCGATGTTGAAACGTCTAGAATTCTAAATAGAATAGTCGCACCACAATATTGTTATGCGTATATGAGTAAATGCAATTGAATGATAGTGCTTCGGTATTTAAAATTAAGAATGTACAAGATCACCCTATAAAAGTCGATGATTCTCTTTGTTTGAATGATTTCCCGGATCGCAAAACTGGTTGGATCTACTTCAAATTAGACAAACCTTAAAAAATCTGTAATATACAAAATTGAATGTAGATAAAGAATCATGGAACTTGTAGAATTCTTGAGAATTCATGGAAAAATCGCTCGTACGTTCTTAATCGTAAAGGACTTAAATATCGGAATCTGCCAGGTCACCATAGTAAAATACTTGCACCACTTTTTTTTTATCAGTCTGTCATTCTTATTCGAGGACATTTTGATAAATGACCACGAAAAGAAGAAATGCAGTTCAACTACCATGGAATTGCCAAAGTCACGCTGGTTTCGCAAGATCACATCATGAATATCATAAACTACATCTCCGTTTTCACGTCATAAGTAATTTCCAACAACAATATTGGTTTCGCTCAAACGATTACATTTGGTGGGTTTTTAGCACAATATACCTATCTAGTGAAGTATATAAAAGTTAGCAACTTGTATTAATGCTTCTCTATGATTTGATTCTCGTACAAAACACCCGAAATACCCCAGCTGACACGTTGAAAACTTGTATGATTTCAAAGAAATCACGTTTATGACAAAAGTTTCTCCTGGTTAAAAATGTTTGTAAAAGTTATTAAAAATGATCAAAACATATATATGGTGAGAGAGGGGGGGGGGAGAAGAGAGAGAGAGAGAGAGAGAGAGAGAGAGAGAGAGAGAGAGAGAGAGAGAGAGAGAGAGAGAGAGAGAGAGAGAGAGAGAGAGAGAGAACGATTACAAATTCCGTTGCGAGACGAGTACAGAAAAAGGGTGAAACAAAAAAAGTAAGATTGAAACTTTGGAATATATTATACCATCTCTCTCGATACCTATTGGCTTAATCATTTCAATAAATTTTACAAATTGTACAATCGCATACATTCATCGAAGAAATCAGTTCTGTCTCGTTTATCATGTATATTCACCAAGTAACGTGACAGCAATGCACGGGAATTTCGATGTCTTATTTATTTAAACACTTTCGTTTTCATTGATGGACGACTAACGTACTGGAAATGATGCATGCCTCTTAGCTTTAATGTAACATTCCAATACCTATGCAGATAATTTGATGTTCTTTCACAGTTATCCTTATGCGCAAATGGTACTGCCCCGCTAGCTGCACGTAAAAGATATATCAATATTCTTAAATCCTTTTGTCAATAAAGTTTTAATTTATCATCCTCCCGTTTTTTTTAGAAAACACACGCGATTACTTATACTCGACGCGTATCACGCAATCATGTTACTTTGAATGTGAGACTATATACATATATATTTATATATACATATATACAATTAATGTATGTATATATAAATATATTCATTACAAAAACATGTTATGCAAGCTTAATATAATGTTTTTAGTGCCTATCAATCTGTGGGCACCATTATGTTTTTCTTAAAACGTAAAAAACTCAATAATAGATTAATATATAAGCTAATCAAAAATAAATAATTCGTAGAATATTGCCAGCAGATTGACCTGGAATCAAACGTTACTCATCGAGTCCTGTTTCCCTGACAGTTTTATAGAAAATTTACTCCATAAAAAGCAAAGATTAATTTGTATAAAAATATATAAATTTATGTAGAAAAGGAATATTAGATATTGCAAGTAAATAAACTTACAAAATAAATAAGTTAAACAAGTATTTCTTATTTTCTGCTCTAGAGGAAGGATCATAGAAAGAGTTATAAAGGTCGTTTAAAAAATTATATTAGCTATGTGCTGAACGAGTATATACCCTAAAGATCTTAACTGTAATTTGAGCTTTTATGTTGTAAATTTATTTCTGATTTTTTAAAATCAAAATCTTATATCATAATACTAGCAGTATACGGCTTATTGAACTATGATCCAACCTTTTAGTCTTCGCATATATTAATTATCGTAAATCATAACGTTGTGAGTTATAACAAAAACATAGCTATTAATATTCACAGTAAAGAGATCATAAAGTCTCCTAGTCCAAAGAAATGTACAATTAAAATTTGTCGAGGGACAAGGTGGCTTACGTTGTCCTTCGACAAATTGTAGTTTCGATGTTTGATTCCATATGAAAAACTGTTATCGTCTCCTTGTTATATAACGATTGTCAGTGAGCGTAAGCCAGATGGGCAACAATCGTGGCATTTTCAAATATAAGAAATGCCTCTAAGAGAAAAAGTTTCGTTACAAAATGTAGATGATTCCATTTTTTTTCTTGTTTAAATTTGATCTAGCGTCTATACCGAAAGTATAGACTGTAATTCTTTTTTTGCTAATTCAAATATAAAATTTCATATAATACTCGATGTCAGTATATGGGACCAATGCTATGTATTGCACATTCATAACTTGTAGCTTTGATCCCACAGTCAAGTACTACTAAGTTTGAATAAAAAGTTTTTATGACCGATCAAATTCTTGTGTATCTACGATATAAAATAAATGCACATCTTTCGACTATCTTTAAAATCGACAATATAACTGTTGTATATTTAGAATTATCATCGATGAAATTTCTGCATGATTTTTGAGTTTATATATTGCTTAAGATGAATGTTATAAACATTGTTTTAAATCTCTAATCACTCCTGGATTCTTTGATAAAAAGAAAAAAGAAACAGAATGTATCGTATTGAAAATTCGTTACATAATCTTCTTTGTGCGTGTAATATTATGTTGTCATCGGAAAAGATTAAATAATCCAATGATCACAGTGATCTGATTCCAACAGGTACTTTTGTGTGCTTTTGTTCGGTCATGTGCCCATCTCTGAAAACTAGGAACTAACAGTTTTCACTTATTTAGCATTATACTTATTTCATATGTCAATCATCTGCTGTTAATCGTTTCGGTTAGATTAATGCTGCAATCACCCTGAAATATCATAACAAAGTTTGCTGGTCCAGTTTGCCAATCTGATTGCCATATTCTCATTCAATTTCTCTCTCTAGTAATACTGCCTAAATATATCATCATATTGATATGATGCTATTCAACAGACTTCAATTAGATTAGTATAAAGTTACTCTTTGTATTATTGCTATTAATGGGTCAGGATTTACAGTACCTGAACACATAATTCTTTATCTTGAATTACTTAATTTTAACGTCATGGACCTTTGCATGAATCATTTCAAATGCATCTGGTACAACGTAGCTATCGTGACCCTAAGCGAGTTCTTTTTTTCATAAATTTTTGGACCCAAATGTTTGAAAAGTGATTGGCATCTTGGAACTTCTACGCAAATATTCACATGTACGATTGCAATGATAGATAACCCAGAGGACGAAAGCTGTGGATAAGGAAAACTTGTATATCATACAGTAGTTTCACTAATGCTTAGGACGAAGACACTATAAACTGCCACATGCCGAATAAAAATCTTATATCTCACGTTACTTTACAATGTCATCACAGTATTTTGATGTACACAGCTAATTATTACACTTAGAAAACAATTGTAAACTTTCCACAGGTTAAAATAACTCGTGGAAAATTAACAATTGCATATTTATGGCAGTTTATGAGCATTCTACATATGCTACAAACGGGTACTCAGTAGAAACATTGTGCTCTTCTTCAGTCGCATCCTTTAAAAATCATCTAATAGACGTGAAACACGCTTTAAGAACTCACGTCCATAAAGACAATATCATACATATTTATATGTATATATATATATGTATATATATAGAGAGAGAGAGAAAGAGTTTTATCAACAACCAACGATCGAGGACATAAATCCTACGACATCCTTGCTAAGAGCACTATCTGTCTACTGTACATCATAACAGTCATTCTAATTACAAGAATTCACTTTTCAGTATCCGTAACATTATAAACTCTCTGTGTTCGATACGATAAAACTTAAACACTCTCATCCAAAGCCTTTGTTATCTGGGGCGGTAATGGTAGTATACTTAACACACAAATTTGTATCGTAGCATACATCTAACTATATAAGAAAAAAATAAATTAAAACTCTATGAGGGACTGACATTAATTAGAGACTGATTGCCTGGAAGAGGCTGCGTGCATGGCGAAATCGACAAGTGGATTACTTGGGACGGTAACGATGGAGTGTGAAGTACTACTGCTTAAAGTAACATTTGCAGAAGAAACTAAGGACAATGGCTTACATGATAGTTGATCAATTTGTTTCATAGGTACCAATTTGATTGGCACATCTGTTTTTAACCTGACAGCTTCCGATACTGGTATAGCTTTAAGTTGAACACTTTTTATCGGTTGTATCTTAACTGCTGGTTTTACAGTAGCACTTGTGTTTTGGATAATTTTGGCAATTTTACTCTCACCAACTCCTTGGTTAGAAGACTCATCGTAACCCGAATCTGAAGATGAGTCACTGAACGTCTTACTCGTCTGTTTGGAGACTGTATTCTCTGTACCAGATTCTACGCTGTGGGCAGGACTAGCAGACGCAGAACTGTGAACAGGGCTTGCTGACGCAGAACTATGCGCAGGGCTGCAACTTAATGCATTTGTTTGTTGTTGCCGTTGTTGTCTTGCAATACAACCAATACATGGTTTTATTAGTGATGGATCCACTATTACTTCTCCATACGGACCCTTGAATATTGTTCCACAACAAATAACTTCCCTAAAATAATATATATATATGCTTTAGCACACAGAACTTTGATGAATTAATATGTAACTTTATCATAAATTATTTATATTGAACATTTTAAAAATACCGCACTTACCTCTTGAAGTACGATAAATCAATGAAACCATTAACGGTCAAATCATCCTTTGATTCAGCATCATCTTGAATATCTAATGGTTTCTCAATAACTGGAATGTCATCGCTACCTATAGGACTTCCAGCACGGCTTGAACCTTTACTGCCGACACCAGGCAAATAATCTTCTACAATAAAGTAGAAAAATGAAATAAGTAAAATTTGTCTATTTTTACTAATAATAATTTTCAATGTCTAGGTTAATATTACAAACACAAACCTATTAAATCATCGCTCATTGCTGGGCTTTGTTCTCTATCCCTATCTGTTTTCAAATAGACATGTTTCTTTTTCATGATCTTTTCAAACTTCTCTGGTATATCTTTAATTTTTTTTTTATTTTTTGATTTAAATTTTGTCAATGACTTGATTCCAGGTCCTGCACGTGCATCCACAACCTACAAAAGATACCATTTTATCATAGTAATTTAATTGTTTACACTCAAATATTGTAATACATGAACGTCAAGAACTCTACTAACATGTCTCCAATTACGATTACTTCCAGCAGGTAGTTTCTTCCATCTTTTAACTAGAAGTACACATGCATTGCAAATTTCTCCAGTACGCCTTTCCTCAAGTTGGAAACACTCCATAAAATCATCTTCATATTTTTTACTATCCGTAAACCGTGAGCTGCAAATACAAAGGTATAAATACTACTATCTGCTGCATTACATATAAAGTTATAATTAATATTACCACCACAACATATTGCATTTTTTACCTGCTTGACTTAGCTTTACAAATGCAGCACCCTGTACTAGAGCGATACACCTTTGGCTTGTGAAAACTAAACATTTTGCAAGTATTTCGCTACTGCTTCTGTAACAATCAAAAGTAAACCTAAGTAAGATATAGCATTTAAACCTGTAAAGATATCTACAAATAATCTGAAGTCTAATCGTTATAGCTTAATACATAAAAAGCAATAAAATCTATTTCGCCGAAATTCATTTTCACTTCAATACGAGTTATTACTCCACATTTATAAGACAGAAATAGTTATTTACCTACGAAAATGAGCTTTATGTAAAATAGGTATAAAGTAATCGTGAACCGTATGTTCAATACATTCTGAAAGTGATGTACTTTTACCGAAAACAGCATGTTTCGATAATCGTAACCAAAGCCGAAATTAGCTCAATTTCATTCGTGCACTATGTAAAAACCGCACAGAAGCTTAATTGTTATAATTAATCGCAACGAAAGTACTTCGAATCGTCACCATCTTTACAGTACTTGTTTACATCGATTCGTTGCCAGTTCAGTAACTAACACCGCGATTTTGGCTTGACAGTGTATACGTGCAAGACGCTATATGCTGTGACGCACGCATGCTACTAGGGGGCGTCCATAATCTCACGAATCCCTACTTTATGTTACACGATAAAACTTCAAAGAAAAACAATGTGCTGAAGAGAATCAATCGACTCGTTACGAATATTCATTACTATACGGAGTTCGCAAAACTGTTCGTTATTAGAAATGGACATCACTTATTCGTTTATTTCATAAAACAGAAATTTAATATATGTACAAAAATTAATCGATTTCGCGTGAATAGATTCTTGGTGAAAAGTTATACATATTTTTTACTGTTCCTGTAGTTTGTTATATTATTAATAAAGAAAATATATATTTCTTTGCAATTTCTGTACATACCATGTGAGTATATATGTAATTAACATAAATATATACGTATACGTGTGACCAATATGTTGAAGTACACAGAGATCCTAAAAAATTATCTATTAATTTGAAAAAAACATTATGCATGCAAATGCATAAAATATCGAATTTTGAAATACAACTTCATGGATGCCTTCCTCTACATGTATGTATCATTTATTTATATACACATGTCAAGTAATATAACACTTTTTGTCTATATTAATTATAGTTTAGTGAACAATTCAATCAATGAATACTATATGTATAACTAAACAACTATAATAACATCAAATACAAAGTATGCCTAAGTAAGTCAAACAAACGAAATTTCTTCTAACTAAAAAAGAACAAAGAGAAGAGGAATAGAAAACTGCGAGGAGCTGACAAAATGTATCTAAAAATAAGATGCATGAAACCACGACAGAGTGCAATGCGCGTGTAATATATATGACGACACACGGAATGGCTTAAAATATCTTCCTTTTTCATTTATCGTATTCTAAAAAAAATGTTTTTCAATGTCAACAGAGTGGTACTCATGAACAAAGCAAGATGTTGGCAAAGTTATACGCCGGTAGTTGTCGAAGATCGTGTTCTACGTGTTTCCTTTTTTTTTCACGAACTCGTTTATAAAAGCGGGTGCAATTGCCGGTAGAAATTGCATTTCGAAGGTGATCGAAGAATCCTGATCGTAATACTCCGTTCATTTTTCACCTTACATCGCTCACGTTCGTCTCGACAAATTTTAAAAACAGGTCAGTGACGTCGCGTCGCGTCGCGTAGTCCATGCTTCGTCCAATGATGATTCGCAATAGCGAGGGGCGTGTTTTATTCCGATGACTTCGTTGGTCGCGAGAAAGTGTGTGCGCGCGCGGGGCGGCGTTAACTCGGGGATATACATCGCGGTAGGTGCAACGCGCGGAGGCAAACCAGTTTTCCTTCGATATGCCGAATCTGTTCTCTGTGTAGTACACATGTACTCATCCGTCCTTGTCTTTCTCAAGGATGATCTTTCGCAGGGGTGTAACGAAGCTTTGGTGACCCGAGTTCAAACCACACAGCCCACCTGCACGACTATACCCCATACACCTCCATGAAACCATAACCACGAAAATAAATATCTATTGGTAAATAATGTAAATACAGGCTAATAATAAGTCATTACTATGCAAAGCAGAAAGAGTATTAATTAATCCAGTAAATTACAAATATTTTTTAATTAAATATAACCCCCAATTAACAATTCTCAAAAGATACCCTGTATTAGTATATCATTAATTGAACCTTCGTCGAGGAATAAAAGAAAGATATCTTCCATCATTTAAACGATTCCGTTTGGAAGAACATTAAAATTTACAAAAAGAAGATTCCCCGTACGATAAGGCATTAGCTGAAATTTAATTTTGGGTGCGGTCGAACCTCCCGCATCGTATTATCTACAGTCCTGATTCTAATGTCTTTCTCGATCTCGACGTATGGCGCATTTTTTCACTCTGTCTGGGAGTGGCGCCATCGGTAGTTGGAGCCACAAAGCAAGAATGTTGCAATGTACTGCACGCAAAAAAATGTAAATGTGCTTTCGCCTGGTTGCAGCCGACGATCATGGTGAGGGATGGGGAACGATGTAAGGGGACATCAGACAACGGGGGGTGGGGGAGGGGCAGGGGGAGTATAGCGATGTTGCCACGTGGTTTGTTGATCGGTTGCCTCTCCATCCTGATACGACTCGGATCTGTGACCCCGCTGCACGCATATTAAAGATTTCGCATGGACACGCACGCACACATCCATTAAATACAAAAACTGATATTAGCGTGTACAGAAGTTACTGCAGTTACGATACTATCTTACGCTTCATTGCGTAATATTTACTATCTAGCTTTAATGATTTGAAAAAGAATTACTGTTGTTAACATGTTATGACGATTATATTATCCTGCGTAAGAACAAGTTCTGATGTGGTAATAATAGTGTATTTACTGTACACCAAGTTGTTTCGTTTGTACGTTTATGTTGTTATTTGTTCCTCGAACATTCAATAAGAAAGCAAAACATATTTGTTTAACGAAATAGGCCTATTTTGTGAAACTGTTCGGAGTATTTCCAAATAAAGTATTGCAACAAAAACAACGACTAACTATACAACGTGCAGACGTGTCCCTGACACGATTACCCAGTACTTCAACTTTCGTTCTTACTTTTACAGTTAGTCTACAGTTTTAAATATAGAAGAAAGTACTATCCCTGCATATAAATGTGTATTGCGTGATTATTCATGTTTGTGCGTGAAGTGTTCCAGCAAATGCCTAGTGATAACGAGATTAGGTGCCAAGGAATAATTAACAAGATGTTATCCAATAATGGCATTGCTCCAGTCTCGGAGGGTTCGATTTCGTTGAAACGATGCTTAACGATGTCGCAAGCATCTGATCGAGATGACCTACATCATGATAAAACAGGTTCCGGTATTTTGGTCAGAACAAAAATATCAACGCATCTTAGTTCGCGACATATAAATCGATGCACGAAGAATGAATTTCAATTCGTCAAATATCTAACTTGGGCATTTTGGAAAATAAAATATTCACTTTAATACCACAAAACACGTATCAAATTATGGTAGCAGGTGATATAAACTCCGATTAAACATTCCTTCGATCACAATTATAATTGGTTCAAAACATGTCACGTGATGTTTGCATCCCCACCAGTTAATGATACTGTTTTCGAATACATGATCAAACTTGCAACAATCTACGTAAATTCGTTAAAATAAATAATATAGATTAACAGTTATCGATAAGCAAATTATGTATCGATTGAAACGATAATAACATTCGTGCGTGAATTTAGTCAAATGTCTTTATTAACTGTACGAAGATGTTAATTTAAAAGTATTCACCACAAATTTCGATGCTATTATTACCCATTAAGAAACAACCGAATGTACGAATTAATGCATTTTAAAGTTCAGTAAGATTGATTTAAAAAGTTTATGAAAAATGAATACCACAAAACATTATATTTCAAAATAAAATGTGACCACGAAAAGTGTTTCATTCTATCTTATGTTATTCGCATTGAACTGAGAAACTGTTCCGTACGTGTTTATGAAAAAAGTGCATAAATTCTCGGGACCGCGATCTCGTCTAAAAATGTCTCAGGCTTTTTTTACACAGCCGGAGGTAAAAAAACCTATCAATTTTCAGGGCATATGACATTGAGCGTAGCCGAGCTCCCTTTTATAAACATGTTGGGCTCCTACCGAAGATCACTCGCGACAGGTCGTGTGCCATTTTCACGAGGACAAAAAAAGAAATCTACAGACAAACGTGGTGCACCGAACGAAGGACGTGCGCGAGCAACAGACCGACATGGCGCGTGGCACGGCACGGTGGCCGCCATCGTTGATTCCTTCCCTTCCCACCATTCTAACCAACCCCGTCCCGATGAACCCACAGCATGACCACTCGAAATATCCCGAGAAATATAACACTTTCCCTAATTGATGTTCCCGATATTATTCAAGCGATTCCGGTCGAACGATTCATATGACACCACTGGTTGACACAAATCCTAAGTGAACAACTGTGAAAAAAGTTAGCAGCAATGTAGTACCCGCCACAAGCGGGCACGCCATGACAGATGATACGGCACGCACAAACAAACAAGTCCATTTGCCAAGTGGAACACCGCGCAGGTAAAACGCGGGAATCATAAGCATTCCGAAAGACAAATTATCGTAGCAACCGTGCTATATCTATGAGGAACACCAGAGATCTTTTCGACACGTTATTTGGTGTCCTGTCAATGCAACAACGAGTGCCGACAATGAAAAATTCGTGTACGTACGCGGCACCTACGATCTGGTGAAAGTTTCTTGCCGCACTTGACATAAACCATTGTACTTTTACCGATCACAATAGCGTGTACCGAGGATGGATCACGGGAATAACAAGTGAAAAGACCGGAACGAAAAAGAAATGTCAAATGTATCGGCGATGATACAGCAGCCTGGCAGATTCTGACCCCGGAGCCGAAGACGCTGACGTCTCGGAACATATTTATCTGAAACACGTGGATAATTTCGTGTGACAATCTGCAGGGCTGCTGACAACGCGTCACATCGTCAATACGTCGTATTTCTGTAGCATGTGCTCACGAAATTCACATTAAGATGTTGAGATTAATGACAGCAGAGTCGCTTACCTTTTCAATACAGGTGACGGCCAGATTTGAGAGCTCCTTTGCGCAGGCTCACGGCGCTGGCTCTGTTGCATGCTCTAGTCAAATCAGTGTCTCGAAATATCATACGAATGTATTACGATTTACGCTTTTCATTGCTTCCTGTCTACACTCTACTGCAATATTTGGTTTTATTAAATATTTGTCGATATTGTTTGACTACTCTGATGCAGTAATATTACAAATGTAAGAGATAAGTTTGTCAGTAAATATGCAAGCTTGACTTCCGGTTAAGAATTTGATTTTTGTCGGACATCAGTTCGATGAAATACCACCAGGATACCGTAACACTCCGAATCTATTGTTTGTTGCGTTAACTTCATATCAATAATTGCTTAAGCTTAATTCTGTTAAGCAAATGGCAACGACAGTGAATAAGTCTTTCATATCACGGACAGAATCTTTTGTCTCAGTGAAATTCAATGAAATTTAGCAGTTTGATACTAAATACAGTAGCGCCACCTTCGTAAATAACGAACAGATTAAAAAAAGAAATTATGCGTAGATCGGTTTAAAAAAATATAACGAAACGACTGTGTTTGCCGGCACATTATGTATTGATTTTAATCCGTTGATACTATACCATATACAATGATAAAATAAGAATTATTTGGATTTGAAGGGGACTAAAATTAGTTAAACATAGTAACGTGTTTTGAAATTCGAGGCATAGAACTCGAATGTTTAGCAAATTTTCCAGTTAGCCATCTACCGGCGGCACTTTAGAAGTAAAGATAAATGTTTTTAGTTCTTGTTTGTTCGGTAGTCACTGAAATGGTTCAGGTGAAAACAGCTGATCGTTTCGTTTTGACATTCATTCGGCAGAAACAAAAATATAAGTACGCATTGCCGCCAGTTCGTGACAGTTCCAAATTGTCATGACCGACACGTGCCGACATATTCTATAATTCTGTACATCAACTATTCTTTCTCGTAATCGTGAACCTAACGTTATCTCATAAGTATAGACATTAGTTACTTGCGAACTATGGCCAATTCAGTTAGTAGCACTGGTAATGGTTATAATTTCAAAGTGGTTCTACTTGGCGAAGGATGTGTCGGAAAAACTTCTGTTGCATTGCGCTACGTTGAAGATAAGTTTAATGATAGGCATATCAGCACGTTACAGGTAAGATACTGTCCTGATTGCTTTTTTTCAACTTGATCTTCATTGCTCTTCATGAACCTTTTATCATGCAACTTTTTTTGTATATTTGACTATGAACAGCTTTGATAATTCTTTAGTAATGATGTTAAACATATTTTGACATATAAATATTGTGGACAATGTTTTATGATTCTGTAGCAGTATTAAAAGCTATATTTTTTTCAGGCATCGTTCTTGAATAAAAAATTAAATATAAATGGGAAAAGGGTGAACTTAGCAATATGGGATACTGCTGGACAGGAAAAATTTCATGCATTAGGACCAATTTATTATAGAATGTCTAATGGTGCAATTTTAGTTTATGACATTACAGATGAAGATACCTTTCAAAAAGTATAAATCAAGTAGCAATATCCTTCTTAAATAGTCTTGCTTTATATTCTGTTATTGAAGTATTATGTTTCCATATTAGGTAAAGAACTGGGTAAAGGAACTGAAAAAAATGTTAGGGAGTGAAATTTGTTTAGCCATAGCAGGTAATAAAGTAGATCTCGAAAAGGACAGGACTGTTTCTATAGAGGAAGCTGAAGAGTGAGTCTTTAATAGTATCCTTTTTGATTCTGTTATAAAATAAATGTTTCGTAACCAACTATATTTTTTTAGATACGCCAAACAAGTTGGAGCTATGCATTTTCACACATCCGCCAAGTTAAACCAAAATATTGAAGAAATGTTTTTAGACTTAACACAACGTATGATGCAACATGCGGACGAAGTAGAACAAAAATCTACATTAACAAGGACTAACAGTACACGTCGTAATGTTGTGGTGGTTGAAGATGAGGTTGAGCAAACAGTACCAACTAAGAGTTCCTGCTGTGGCGGTTCTTCACAAAGTTCATAAACGGCAATGTCTATATTCAGATGGGTTCAGATCCAGAACAACTCATAAGTTATACATAAATGTATATATATAAATCTTTACTATGTTACAGGCTACTGTAATATTTACTTTGAAATTGCTACTCCTTTTTTTATATAGGACTTTAAAGTGATTATGTAATGATTATAAAATAGCATTAAGAAAGCGCATTGGACTTGATATTGGTATAATGCAAAACACAACGTACTACAATGTTGTAGTATGCAACCAAATATATTCTTTATTTGAGCTTTATACTGTAAGCAAAGAGTATACTTCGTTATATTAAATTTACATAAAACTTGCAATTTACTATTATTTTTTAAAATGTTATTTTATTGCTTATAGTAAATCTATAACAAAACAATTTTCGCAGATATTGTAGTATGGAGACTACATAGTAAGCTTGAAGATGCGAAAGATTAAATGAACGTTTTATATCTGCAATAATCAACGATCTATCCCAATCATTATGAATTTTAGATCTTTTTTACATACCGAAACAACAACTTACTTTAAATATCTGTAGTTGTATCGGAAAGTAACTTCAATTAGCATACTTTCATATAAAAGTCAGTTATGATAGTGTATATATTGATATTGGTAATTTTATTGTACAAACTTTAAAAAGAGACAGCGACTGATGAACTAATGTTTCATGAAAATTTTAATCTTTCTTTCATACAAAGGGCATAGCAATATAAATATTGATACGAAATGGGAAGCCTAAATAATTTTTCTCGGCATAAAATGAAAGATAGTAAATATATTTTGGAACAACTTAATTATCGTATATCTTGATATTTCGTTACACAGATAAAATCTAAATAGATTGACTCGTAAACGAACTGAATGGCTTGTTATTCATGTTTATCGTGTAGCTGACAGGTCTACTGTAATCATCTGATATATGTATTTCTGTCATATAAATGTATGTATATTTGAATATCTTTGTGTTTTAATAAAAAGTTAATAGACACATAAATATGAGGGGGAGAGAGAGAGAGTGAGAAAAATATAGATATACGTATGTACGATGTTACTTGCTCGGAATGTTTATTGTTTTCCGCGTTTTATAAATCGTAATCGATATTAGTTTGTAATTAATTACAAATTAAAAGACTATTGAAAAATATCATTATTCTAATTACATGCACAATGTTCATGAGACAGAAGTATAACGTGCTACTCTATCACAGGACATACATGGATTATATACATATCCATCTATACTATCAATATATATGTATATATTTCTTATTAACTATTCATTATTGTATAGTACAAATTCAACATTTACTAAGTATACAAATTATTTTTAATAAGTTATTAATGGTCGTTTTTAAACGAGGAAATAAATTTAAAACACTGGAAGGAATGGCTAGCATGTTAAATTGTAATATACACTTTATGGTACATACGTGCTAGTTACCCTAATTTTTATATAAATAACCATGCTTTATTACATTATTTTCATTCTATCGACAATAACAAGGAATGTAATTGAGTCGTATCAGTTCTATATAGGTCTGGGTTAGTCTTTTTCAGTAACAAAGAGTATATTAAACAATTAGACCTTATTTTATCCCAGTAACCCATAATGGCAGGACTATTTTAAAAAACGTACAGAGGTACATAGATCATCCTGAAAATATTAATAAGTCTTTTATCCTTGAAATGACGAGGGTTGTATGTAATGCACTGAAATATTATGTGAAACCAGTTAAAGAGAACGTTGATATTAATTTTAATCTAATTTAGAACGAAAAAAGAAATCATGTATGTTACCTCTATTTTGCGAATCTGTTTCACAGGTTATAATTACATTTAAATTTATAGAACCGACATCACATTATAATTATATGAATGTCCAAGAAAATTTGTTTTATATTATTTTAACACGTTCGAATTTAATTCAGATTCAATCTTTCTATGTTATGCATTACACGTTTTAAAACTTATCAAGATCTTTCGTAATTACTTAAAAAGACAATTCTATTCGATGACACTACAAGTTTATACATTACTACTTGTTTTCATATGTACACAATTCACTACAAAGGATGCCGCATATTGTTAATGACTACTAATAATTCGTTACGGTTTCTTGCTTTGGCCACGCCAGTCAATCACAACTGCAAACTCTTTCAGTTAATTTTTACTTAATAACAAGATTTATTTTTATGTTTAAATTAGTAAAATTATGCGACAGTGGCATCCTATTCGCCGTAATTCTGTTTTATATGTTTTCATGTTATTTTTATTAACTTATATTATGTCTAAGTAATTCTACATTTTACAATAATTCCATGACGTTTTCATGTATCTTTGGTATACAGTCATAATTTTATATAAATGTACACACCTTTCGAACTAGTATTTCTCATGATTTTATATCGGTCATTACCATTCGTACCAATTGGAAATCATTGTATCAATTCACTATAAGAATCTTGTGCAAACTGTATAACTAAAGGTTATTTGTGACATTAGCAGGTATGCAAAGATTTCTCTATCTGTATATGCAAATATAAAAATATTTTAATCAACAAAGTACGGATTTTATAATTAAATATGAATATAATACATGAATTCTGTTACGTTAGCTTCAAATGTTAACAAGTTCTGTATGACTTCGTAGACAGATACTCTGATGAATGAGATTTCTTGTCCTTATACACTAAGGTGAAGATTTTAAAGAGCAAGTGCGTAAAGTTTCTGTTAAAAATCCTGAAAAATCTCCAATCGAAGCTGAGACTCACATAAGTATCATACAATATCAAACTTGGCAGCCAAATTTGTAGGATATCTTTTGAAAAATGTACGTCAAGTACTAATTTCGTTTTCAAATAGGCCTGTAGGCATTCACTTCTATTTTTCATTTAAATAATAAATATTTTATCTTGATGCGTAAATAAAAAATCTATGAATTGATTAATGGGACCTATCGCGGAGAGGGACATTCCGCGTGACGGTGGTGCTCTTACAAGATTCGGACCAAATACCACAGCGAGATTACTTGACGTCATTTTGTTTAAATCACATCTATCCATTACCTGTCGGAAATAATATTGTTTCACTGGGAATTCAGACAATATATAAGCAAAAAACTTTAGGGATTTAATGCTGTATATAACATTCTCTTACCCTCGATAAAAATTGAACAATATACTTTAACAGTTGATAATTGTCCTCTGGAAGTTTTTCAAGTACTAATATTTTAACTCTTCTTGGACGTTCATCTTTTGACAACGCTGAAAGGTATAAGGATGCATATTAGTTTTTATATTCAATTCTGTTTAAAAATTTAAAAACTATTACTTACATTGGAATTGTGTTATTTCGTCATATAATTCATATGTCATAAGTGGTTCATCTAATTCGCGGAGAAATGTTTTAAGCAGAACAGCTGCTATATGAGGATCGCCTTGAAAATCAACGGGTAACCCTTGATTACAACGGCTTTGAAGTTCTTTGACTACAGCAACGTTAGCTGACCTTCTAAATATTCCTTCTGTTTCTAGTGCTATACGATTACAATGTGTTTAGTATATATACGATTACATGCTTTTGAAATAAGTTAAAATGCAACAAGGGCAAAAAATTAAGGAGTTAAACGCACCATCTGGTGTGTCAAGGAATTCAACACATTGCCGCACTATCTGTGGTATAGGATCACCATTATTGTTTTCTTTGATAAAGTGTAGACTTGCCCCAAATTGGGTGGTGCCAACCGGTGTTGTCACCGTATTCTGAGGTGGACTCGACGGTAGATTTTTTTTGTTCTTTAACATTAGCTGTTCATTATGCCTGAAGAATGAGTATTCTTACATATTAGCAGAACATTATCATAAAACACCCAAAATTGGAAACAAATGAAATACTTACTCTATAACTTGTGGAGGTATAATAAGTTGATCCAGATTAATGTATTGTGCCAGTTCTTCTAAGTAATTGACATACATCATTTTCCGACCAAATTTCGCACTGTAACCAGATCAATTAAAGATTGATGCATATTAAAGTACTATAGGGCATATTTATCAGTTATTAAAAATAAAAGAAAATCTTACCTAATAGCTGGTTTGAATATTTGCCATACAATTCTGATAAAATTGGTTGGGTGCACTAGATACAGTGCTTTCAAATTCTTTTTATATTTCCTATCAAAAGCTTTGTACGCCTGCCATAACCAAGATAGCGGTGGCTTATTTTTTGAAGTAAGACCATAGTGAAAATATACCAGACTATAGTCTTGTTCTACAAATGTATCTAAAGTATGCGTTAGATACCTGTAAAGTAAAAATTTTGTTATGAATCTATACATTCAAAAAAAAAGAAATTATATTCATCTTTCAAATATTATATAGCAATAAGAGAAATGATTGTTATTGAATCTTACAAAAATATTTATTACAGTAAGACTATTTACAAACGAACCTAAGAAGTTTAGCATGATTGAATGTTTCTTTTCCAACAGGAGGTAATTTACATGCAGATACAACTATTATTTTACGGCCAGCACTATCATCGCCAACAACCTCTACAATACCATGTCTTGAAATGTCGAGATAGTCCTCTTCATCTGCAAGTTCACTGTCCAACGCAGCAAGGTCTTCTGCTGCTCACCATAAAAGATTACATTCACAATAATTCACAATAATTGTACGTTACATTTTTTGCTTCCCCTTTGAGACATTTCATAAATTGAATGCCAAATGCAATAAGTTATCCACATTCTAAGATTTTCAATGCATATTAACGAAATAAAGTTATTTATCCCTCACTCCTGCCATTGTTATGCCATGCAATAATAAACTGTACAATGATCTACATAATTCACCTGCTATGCCCCAAATGCCATGACATTTAGTGGCTACTAACAGAAGATAAAAGGTCACACACCGGATTCGATAACTGGAGCATCTACCAAAGCTTCTTCAAAGTTCTCTTCAATTGTCCCATCGCTTACTGGACTCTCCAAATAATCTATCCCAGTACCAGCACCACTGCTAACCAAATCCAATTTTTCTTCTAAAAGCTGTACAGCTGCAAAACAATATTTCATTTAGAGTAATATCGCTTAACATACAGAATTACTGAAGTTCTTCAGGTAATTATTACTTAAAGCAATAGACTCCTAAGTGTAATTATATCTACAGTAATCTTTTATTTATTGTTTCTATCTTACTCCATTATGTCAATCAACTATTATATAAGTACTGACAACAGAATAACTTAAATCTATGAACAGAGTAGCGACAAACTACATTATGATTTATATTAACATGTGGTTTGAACATCTACTTCAGTCCAACTGTATTTTAAAATGCATCGTTAAAACAACAATAATAAACCCTTCTTGTAATCTATACAACTAAAATAGTACAAAATACACTTTACTATCTATAGTTTTATGTCTTACCATTATTTGAAGTGGTTTGTAGTTCAGTGTCGTCAAATTCCAAGTTTGGTTCATAATCATGATAATCTGACAAACTTGGGTATGGGTCTTCGACGTCATTAGCTATTGCTATTACACAAAAGAAAGTATGCGCATCATTGTCAGTACTAAATAAGTTTCAATGAATCGGTGAACAATGCATTAGCAATTCCTCTACTTCATTAAACAAAAGGCATGTTTAAATAAAGTATTGGAAACAAAAGTTATCATCAAGAACATGAGTACACAGCTAAAATATCGCAATAAATTGATGATTCCTATACATATCGTGGTTTCTTGTTACGTATCGCTTTTCCGATCGTATTACACGGTGTACAATTTCCAAATAAATATTTCATCGTCGTTTATCAGTTAGTGTTTACAAACTGGTATGCGATCATGAGATTGGAACGAAACATATTTTCTATATATACACACATATTGGTCGTGCAACAGAACTGTGTCGAGTCGCGGTCAAATCTCGAATTTTGCAACCAGTCCCTATCATATGCAATACGCGAATTCTTTGTTGCTTATCGACACTGCTTTTCTAAACAGCGGATGACGATCTACAACGGTAAGATGATCTTTCGTTCCAGCGAGAAAGAAAAACGCCGGTACCGGACGAACTTTCTCAATCGTGAATATCAAGCGATACGTAGTTGACGTGACGTTTTGTTTGACACCTAAAGTAGCGTCAACAATCGCGACAGAATAGCTTACCTGTCAAAGTTCGTGTTGGGCTTAGCGTCGGTTGATAGTCCGCTTCCATTTTCTGGCAACTGCGCGATCGAACAGTGCCACGATTAAACTAGGGGACACCTTATGTACCCTGCTTTACAAACAGAAAACGTTTTTCTTCCCGATCGCAGACATTATCTCAACGCGGTGCGGTGTGGCTAGTCAACGCATTCACGTCACGCTTTCATCTGTTGTGTTGCTAATTGTAATTCGTAGTCACTCGTCACTCCCTTTCCCCACTGTTTTATCTACAAATATCTTCATATCAATGCCTCATTGGTCTGCCGCGTCTCCTCGTGTTACGAATTTGCGCGCTAAATTTATGAACCTGTATCGTTGTAAACGGTTTATATATATTCAAATATTTTATACATGCGTCTTTATTTAATTCGATAAATATTTATATACATTAAATATTATTTATAGTAAATATTTCGGTAACATAATCAAAATTTATACTTTTTAATTTTTGGGTACAAGATAAAGATCATTAAAGCATAATACAGATGTCGCAAATTCATGGAATAATATCACATTCATTTTAAAATGTTAAAATTCTAAAAGCTTTTTCAAATCAAATTGTAATTTGTACTTTTGAAAAAGTAAAAAGTTTGGTCGTACAGGCTTTAAGAAAAAAACATACAGATCTTCAACATTTGAATGTAGACTTTGAAATTCATATTTACAGATCGCAAGAATTTTGATAAACATGGGTGTGCGATATATTGTTCGTGAAAACTGTATCTTGAAATTTGGTGAGCCCTTGGTTATTGGACAAATATTTCAAAAATTGATCACGTAAATTATTTTTTATTCTCATCATTACAAAAAGTAATAATAATGTACATTAGTTTTACCGAAAAGTCGAGCAAAATATTTCAAGTTATCATGAAAGTTTTCTGACTTCTTTTAAACCTTTAAAATGTATTTAATTTACGTTATGAATAATATCAAAGCATTTATTAAAATTAGTGCAGTGTTATATGATGTAGGCAAAATATTTAGCTAAAACTTTCAAGTGTTCTTGAACAGATAATGTGTACGTATACTTCTCTTTACCAACGTTTCCCAGTATTTCCAAACTTTTACATTTATATTCCTTCGCATTGTTATGACTTAATTTTTTATAAAAATACTATGATAAGAAAGTTAATAAGAAATTATGAATATATTTGCTGACATAAGTTTCAGTATTTTAACGAAACTCGTTAGTGATTAATTTTTTGGAAAACGTTGATTTGTAATTTCATAATTACATCTTGACTACATAGGCATATGTACAGAATTATACAACTTAATGCCATAAAGAAAATGCAGTTCATATTTTGTATAATAGTGTAACTAAACTACATTGATATTATGTATAATGCATTATTCAAATAATAAAGTCTTTGTGGTCTTATATATTATGCTGTAAATAATGTTGTGTGAACTGCATTGTCATTTGTTTTCCATCTTGAGGACTAGTTTTTACTATTATACAGGTTACAAAACAAAAATACAAATGAAATACATGAAACCTTAGTTTGTCGCAGTGTAACTGGTTTCCATGTATATTGTACAATTCCATATTCTAGGCACATGTGATTGCTAAGATCATTATAGCATGTTTTTAAAAGATTGTACACTAATGCAGAATAGCGTAATTAAAAGATACTTGGAGGCAGTTACTTATTTTAATCTATAGATCTCAAGCACGATGCATCATAAAATATTTTCAATGATATGAACAAATGTTTTCATCTACAAAGAATGGACTATCATTACAGAGAATACAAAAAAATCTCTTCGTCTCCTCATAAGAAATTCTAGAAGACTAGTACGAAATATGACTCGAAACATGGACTAAACATAATGTATAAAACGTGAAAACAGAATTTTAGTTTTCATTTTATTCATTGCTACATTGTCTTTTATTAGCTGATTGCAGAAAATCTAAGCAATATTAGCTATTATAATATTTAATAGATCGTACTTAGTCCTTAGTCAAAATAGATATTAACAATTATATTAACACATGTGCTAAAACAAAACTCTTTCTACACTTTTGTTCTAGTGATTTGAATATTTATCGATTTTAAATGTTCTACAGTGTACAGATATTATTAACATGTGTGTGGTGTTACTTTAGCGCTTTGTGATACATAAAAATATTCTTACATTGTGATACTATCCGTTTTTCCTGAAATATTTTTTAAAAATGTATCATGTTTATTAACATTGTTACCTACGTGGCATTGATGATTAATATTCTAATATGCTTGATTTTTACGTTTTGTAACGACCTGAAATAGTACTGATAAAAGACTTTACGCTACTGTTAATTTTTCTTTAATATTTCCACTACTATTGCATTTCTACATACTTCTCAATGCTAAAAAGAATTGGCAGCTGATTTCGATGTATTAAACTGACACAATAGAGAATTGGAAACTCATTAAAAAATGCTTTTAGAATTTCGCGTTTTTCCTGTAACTATAAAATCATATTCCGGTTTTATTATTTTAAACTTGTACGTAATCGTGGGTCTTTAATATTCTTTATAATTCTTCGTACAACTTTTTATTTTATATTCCAGTCTCTTTGTAAACATAAAAATAGATTTTATATCTTATTGGATTAAAGGATATACACATTTCCGTATATATATCTATCGCTGTCCATCTTATCGCAATGCAAAAGATATACATATACCATATCACTTTTTGTTCAGTTACTCCATTAAAATGCAAAATACGATACTTTATGTTAGCATTGATAAAGTTTATGCATAACCATTATACTTTGATTGATTTACATTAAGAAGGCAGAAGAACTTTTTCTCTTTCTTGTTATTCAACTCATCAAATAAGCGTGATCAATAAGTTTTCGGTGACAAAATATATCAGTTTCTCAGATTCCGTTGAAATCCGTATGCCACACTGTGTTTCTATACAATTTTCGTAAGTCTGTTAATCCGATTATATTAATATGATTCGCAATTAGTCGTTATAAAATTTAAGCAATTGCAAGGATCACGTTTCGATATAATACAATTCCGCGTGCTTGGACAGTTGAAACATAGAACATGTTTAACATATAAAAACAAATGTGTATGCTGTCAACAAGTGACGATTCGCGGACGAATATAAAATAAATATTCATACTATATATCTTATAAAATCAATGGTGTACAACGAAATGATTGGTCCATGTTCATGAAAAGTAATATACGAGATCCATCTGTACATTACGAAAGATCGATGTGTAACTGAACATGTATTTCAATATGTGTAAAAAATACATTCAACTTGTTTGTTATTTTTATAAATTAATGTCTGTTTGCTATTTACAGTCTTATTAATTTCAACATTCGTTCAAATGCATTAATGAAAATATATAGCGGAGTATATACACAAAGGAGTGATTCCTACATTAAACTGAATACTTAGGACCACATTTTTTTATTGGCGTTAATCTGAGGCCTTTAGCCAACATTTGAGCTTCAAGGTCGCGGTCTTCGTCCTGATACCTAAAAGAAAATTATGGTTCCATTAACGGGTAAATACTATCAACCAGATTTAGCTATCATTTTTGTCGATGACGCTATCTTTTTTCGTGCATGTAACATACAGTGATGTTTAATTAATGGTGACAGAACACGTTGAAGAACTGTTCAGCCGGGACCAGCTTTTGCTATGTTTAATATGAAATTCCATGCTCTGATATAATGTGTTATTTTACAAAAAGCAGAAAACGTCATATAATATTGATATTTTAAAAAAACTTAAAATATTGACAAGCCTCTTGATTTATTAATTTGTTTAATAACAATTAATTTGACATTTAGTAAGTGCGTATGAATTATTAGATTCTTAAGAAATATGTGCTTTGGAAATAACTATCATAAACACATACAATAATATGTTTTATTCTCTGCAAAGTACCCATTAAAGGATACTAAAAAATTTAACAATAATTACATTACTGTTATTGCAGCAATAATGTGTTATACTTTGTATTTCTATACAAGTCTAAGAATAACGTTAATTATAACTAAATAAAATACTTTCATTCTTACATCAACACTACAATAAAATCATATTATATACAGAGATTTCACTTTACCACGATGCAAAACAAATGTCAGACGTGACAATGAAAATATCTGCAGCATGCGTTGTGGAATTATGAAGAAATCATTGTTTTCAATTTTTTAAGATACTCTATTTCGTGCATAAATAACATGCTATATAAATCAAAAGGAAGTTAAGTAAAAAATATTTAATTACTTATATTAACACGATGTGAAATATTTAAATAATACTGTGCTGGAAATATTCATGGCAATGCATTAATACCACGCAGTTCGCACAACTTTCACGGCAATACGATTGATAAATTTATTCGAACTCAATCTATCTTTTGTTCGAGTCAGTAAGTTACACATTTTTTGTAAATATACGTGACACGAATCATCAATTCATCAATCTCACTGCCACGAAAATTGTGGGCATTACGATAACTTGTAAGTTATGCAATAAATATTGCCAGTCTTGTATGATATAAGATTATTAGGAATAATTTGCATTTTGTAGCTATGTGGAGTTTAAATACTTAAATATTTAAAGCCCACATGAAAAGCATCAAGAGCTGAATAACGTTAGAGGCTCATTATGAAAGCTAACGAACAATTCTATTATGTTAGAGGAAAGTACATATGCAAGTAAAATAATTAGAAAAGTGAAAAAGGATGATGTATCGTGTGTGTAGCGTAAAGACGGTGAAGAAGAAGAAGATGAAGAGTTGTATGCATGCGAGGAATAAGCAGTTGCGTGGGTAGGAATAGTTAATACTTGGCATGTAGATTTACACCACCTTTGCCGCTCTTCTTCTAATAGAGCAATGAGCGAATCACGTTTCGCGACTATTTCCAACATTTCCGTCAAGATCTCCCCTTCTTTTTTTACATCAGCACTGGTTTTTTTATCATCTAAGAAAAAGGCAAACATATTTTTCATACGTTTAAACGATATTTCAAAAACTTCGTAATTGTAGCACATTAATACAATGGTAGCCGCTGACGTAATATATATATATTACGCCTTTTTAGAAAACATAGCTGGTTGCTGCCAACGTGGTATGTTACGTCTCTTTCTATTTGAAGAGATGCAGATCACATACAATTTGATTTCTCCGATTTGAGCCACTATTTAGCAATACGTTGATTTCAAATTCGTCTCTATTCACATTACTAGCGCACAAATTTGATTTTAATTCAATATCATAAGTAACGGCAATCATGAAATGTTCAAGCAAATTCTGTAGTTTTCATTCTTCATGTAAGAACAAAACCCTGCGGCAACCAGCTTTAAACCGCATCTTAGAATTGACGGCTGCAAAAGTGTTAAGGCACTTCATAATTAGACTATCGACGTTTGTACAAATATGCGTTTCGTATAAACAGCAATAGTAAGTAATGTATGTACATATCAAACATTTGTTTTCGAATTGCTTTCTTCCGACACTTTCTCTTCTACAAAAAATACACATTTGCATAAACATTCGCCGTCTATTTATCATCTAATAGATGAAGTATTTTAATAATAAAATATTAACCATCGTTAGCTAAGCGCTCACGCAACTCTTGCTGTAATCGATCATGCCGATCTTCCAGTTGAACTTCTTGGGCTCTTACTAAAAGTTCTTTCTCGTATCTACGCAGTTCCGTGCGTTCTTTCATCAGATCGAACCATTCCCTGAGTAGATCTGCTTCCTCTCGATCCGAGCATTCTAAACATACGTAATTCGTTGAATAATATGATCTCACTATGTCACGATATTTCCATGCGTACCTCCTTCTCCGCGAAGAGCTTTCTCAACGCTAACACCTCTACTTTCCAATTCTCTTTGTTTCTCCTCTGTTTCTTCCAATTTCCTTTGTATTTCTTGTGCCATGCGTAACCTTCGAAGTACGTACGAATTAGTTGAATCAGTAATATTTTATGTATAACGCGACAAGATGTAATTTACCTTTTTAATTGCGCTTGTCTAGCTATTCGTTTGGGATTCGTCTTCGACTTGCGGGAAATACTGTTACATGATCCTTCGGTTACAGTGGCTTTCTGCATATGCGATATCGATACGGCTGTTGTCTTCGTATCGTCGTCTGATAAACTATCGTCTGTCGAATTGAAATTATTAATAGATACATGACGGCAACAGTTTTTCTGTACAACATATAGCTTCGTGAAGAAATTATTACCTGATATTTGTGTGGCAAAAATAGCGTAGTTTAAGGGTGGTGGTGGAATCGGCGGCGGATGTTCACTGAGGAAATTTCTCGTAAGCATGCCCTCGCAAACGCTTTTCGGTCTTGCGTTAATTTTCGGAGAGACAATCTTATCAAGCTGAAAAATAATATTTGTAATATTATATTTGGTTGAATTCTAGTAGAAATAGGATATTAATTCGTTTCTGAAATAAATCAAGCAGACAATTAAAACGCATAAAGTGAAAATTGTATTAACTAACCGCTATTAAAAAATTCCAACTTTACTAAAAGAATATTTTATGCAACAGACTTAACATGGATAATAAAATCATACAACTGTACGATGGTGACAATACAGATGTGTAACAATTTATGCGAACTAATATCTAACTAAATGTTAGAAACATACATCGATGCGTCACTTTTTTCACACAATTAACATTTGCAATACACCTACCGATAATACGTAATTATAATAAATAGCGGGTAAAATGCAGAAAACAGCTGAATGTTACAACTGCATATATTTTACATGGATATGTATTACTAGATGATAGACTAATGTGGGAATAAAATCTATGAAGAATTTGAATTTTTTATATGAAGACGTTCTGGTCAGTTTTCTTTCACCCATTTGTCTATCTTTAAATAGGATTATCATTTTTTTTTAAATATTCACATTGCATGTACACACTAAAAACAATTTCGGCAAAGCATCTGGAAAAACGAACGTACTGTACCTGAGAATTTCATTTGCATACTTGAAAAAAAGACATGCCCTTCTTTCGAAGAAATAAAACGCTAAGTATACGTAAAAACTGTACATTGTAAAGATAAATAATATGCAACTCAGTTTATGCCAGTCAATTTGTTACCATGTTTAAAGCACAGCGGGAAATACAGCAAACAAAAATAAAATCATAGTACCTGCATAATATACAATAGCGAATTACAAATAATGTCACAAGAAAGCTAATACTGGAAAAATTTAGTATCAATGACTTATGAGTTGCTTACATCTGACCCTTCCGAATACGATTTACACAACTGAAACATTTGAAAAACGAACAAATTAGATAGTGACCAAACGTACGTTCACTCTGTAGGATAGAAGAACCATAGAGAAAATAAATAAGAAACGAGAATGTGTTATGCATACCTTTCCTTTTGATTTCGACGTTAATCGGAACATAGATAATTTATCCTTTTGGTTGGACGGTGAAGAAGACGGTTCCTTCTTAAAGAAGAAATCTGACACCGCTTGAATAATGCTCTTTCTTCTTTCCGGGTCTTTAGCTTTCTTCTTTTCCCTCTTCAGCACAGTGATAGCATCGTTCGACTTTGGAAAACTACTGGCATGTAACAGTTCGTCCATTGATTTCGCATTGGTAGACAAACCCTCGAAATTCATCAATTGCGTTATAGCTTTAACATTGTCCGTGCTTTTGCTCGTTTGCAACTTGGACTCAGGTTTCGCACCAGAACTGTACAACCTGCGTCGAGCCTCGGGCATTATTTCCTCTTCTTTCTTTCTATCTTCCATCGAGAGCTGCCTTCGTGCCACTTTCATTCGTAGTTCCTTAATTTTGTCTTCCGGGCTGAGACCCAAATCTTCGTCGCTTTTCAGTCGAGCCCTTTCCCTGGCATCCTGCCTTGCCTTTTCCGCCGTTCGTTTTGCTTCTTCGTGCTTCAATCTTGGCGGAGCGATCGGTGTTTTAAAACTATTTTCTATCTCATTATTCAAGTTTACCGGGATGGTGTTTTCCGGCTGTTGAATCGGTTTTACATCCGTGTTATTGCTGACCGATTTTTGATTCTCCGACTTCCAGGAAAATGCTTGCGGCTCCCGGACAGAATCGGTTTCTAAAGATCTTTTAGCTTCTGCGAAAGTGGTACGGACGGGACTATTAACAGGTGATATAATGGATGTCGGTACAAACTTATTAACTGGCGAAGGAACGGTGGCAGGAGGTTTGATTGGCGACAAAACCGGCGTGGAATTGAACGACGAGGCTCTCGCGGCTCTTCTTGCCTTCTTTTCCGCAGATTTTTGTTTATGGGCCTCTAACTTATCCATCAGCAGGTCTTGTATCAAACTTTTTTGCTTCGATCTTTCTCTCGTAATCTCTTCCAATTTCCTCGACGTAGCCGGAGAATTGAAATTATTAGTCACTACGGCCTCCTGGCTTTTAATTTCCTCGGCTATCATTTCAGCGGTGCGGGATTGCAACGAACTCTTGGAGTTTTTCCTCTTTGACTTTCTCACATCTATGGAATCTTTGGCATTGCTGAACTCGGCGATTCGGGATTGAAGACGTTTCACGTATTCCAGATAATCCGGATTGCTGGAATCGGCGACCGTTTTTACTTGATCCTCTTGGCTCGGCCCTGTTTGAATTGACGGAACTATCGAAACTTGTGGATTTACGGGACTCACGAGTATCGTAATCACTTCACTGGTTGTAGTGTCTTCCGCTGGCTCAACGACTAGCAAACTATCCTCTTCCATTGATTGGAATAGCTCTTTGTTCACGGCTTCCACGATAGGATGATCTTGTTCCACATAATTGATCTTAGGCAGTACACTAACGTTCGCATCGGTTTTACTATCAGTTTTACTTACAGTACCGTTTAACTTATTCATTACGTCGTCCATGGTGACGGGATTGATCTCGATCACGTTTTTGTCATTGTACGCTTCGTCGTCCGAGCACGAATCGTTTCCAAATTCTAATTTCGCTATCGGTGCATCGGCAATCGTTTTATCGCGACAATTAAACGGCATAGGAACACTTTTAACATTTACAAACTCCACGTATCCCCTATTCTTCAGCAACACCATATTAGAAGCGTCCTGTAAACTGTCGTCTAGTAACGAATCGTTATCCGTGTCCATGAAATCGATGTCCTCGCCATTTACGAGCAGTTTGGATGTATTATTATTAGGGAAATCTATTTTTCTATCCGTTCTAGAGGAATCCAATTCTATGTCCGTCAGATCCTCCTCTTTGGCTATCCTGATCGGAGTGTGACTCATCTTCGTTACATCGGACAGCGTGGTGTTTCTTCTGGTGGTTATAAATTCCGGATTAATATTGAATTCGACATCCCTCAAATCGTCGGAGACCAAGACTTCGCCGTCGCGTGCCCATTCCGAGAACTCTGTTTCCGTTAACACTGCTGTCGTTAGATCATTCTCATCGGAATCTTCTTGCTTGTTAGAAATAGCGGAAGCGATCGAAGTGGGACTGCTGCAGTTGCTAATACTCTTTTTACAATCATCCTGCAATTCCAATTGTTCTATCTCATTTTTCACCAGTTCCAGCTCCATGGCCGATTTATTGTTGATAATTGGATCTGGATTAATAATTCCCACTTTATTCGCCAGCGCCTCGTCACGCAGAAACGAGCATTCTATGGAATCCGGTTCGAACGTTTGACCGTCATCGAGATCCTTGGAGTTTTCTTCGTCCAGCAGCAAATCTCCGTCCGTGCTGTGAATTTGTAACCTCGGGGGCGACAAGTTTACGGCAATTAGTTTGTCGTTCTGCGGCACCACTTCGTCCAGGTCTATGTCACTGGACGACAGAGAATCGCTGTCTATTTCCGAGTCCCCTGTACTGGCTGTTTCTTTCGCTTCTTCTTTGTTCTTGCTCCAATCCACTTGGGGCACAATGATGGAAGTTTCGTGTAACGGGCTTCGTGGTCGGAAACCATTACCCTCGTCGCTATTCACTGGGAAATTACTTGTCTCCGAATGTTGAGTGGTTTTCACGTTTTCCAAGGTCTCTGAATTCTTAGCCGTTGGGGCAATTTGTTTAGGAACTGGTTGCGTTTCTTTTAGTTCTTTTTCAGCGTCTTTTCTCGATTCGCTGCATACGATGTTAGGCGCCGTTTTAGACTTTAAGATACTAGTTTCTTTAACTAAATCTGGCAACTGAACTTTTGAGATCTCTGGCGGGACGACGGTTTTATAACTGGGCTTATCGTTGGTTAATAAATTTTGTGAAGAACGGTTAATGTTATACGTCCGTATCGGTGTTGCGGTAAACAATGTCGTAGGCGATATCGGAGAAAGCTGAGTATTGCTCGATCTTAATTTACTCGTGCCTTGCAAAAACGCTTGCATCGTAGGACTTGGCTCCGGAGCGGGATTTAAAAGTTTCTGATGCTGAGAAATGGCATCGGTGAGACTTCTTAACTTCGTATCTACATTCGATGTGGATCCGGATTTCATCACGGAGCCACCGAAAGCTGAACCGCCCAACAAATACTTCTTTTTCAGCTCCAGAGACAATTTGGACGCAATTCCCTCTGTAGAATGGTTGCGATTTAACAAGTAATCTCCTTTTCGTGGATTTATCAACGGTGTTCGGTTTGCGTTATTCGATCCCAGTAAATTAGAATTGGTTTCTTTTTCCGTTTTCGAAGGATCTATATTGCCCGATTTCATCAGTTGCTGTTTCGCGTCTGGATCTTTATCCTGCTTTAAATTTCCATTGACCGACGATATTACTTTACTCTTCACTTGAACTTTCTTCGGCTCCACGTAATTCCCTCGAGTTTTTCGCACGTACGAATCGTTGATAGTTATCTCCGGTATTTCGTGCTGCGTTGGTGTTGCCCCATCGTGTTCGAATTCAGAGTCCGTTGATATTTCTGTGGCCGAATTTTCTTCACTTTCCTCGGACGTACCATCATCGGACGCAACCTGTGAGCATACAAACGGATTAGTACATACTATCAAGCAATAGTCATACAAACTGTGTTATTCATATGAAGAAAATCATTTTAGTGTATTAGTGAAACGATAAATAAAAGACCAAGTAGCACGATGCATACAGTCAGAAGATGATCCGTCTATAATTAATCGACTAGTATGAACGCTAATTAAAAAGTAAATGTCTATAGCGCGCTCAGAATGATTTATAAACATATGAAAACATGTAAGATTGTTGTTCATCGATAGGAGTTCAAACCCCTTCATTTCATGGGATTATATGTATGGTTCAAGTATACATGCCTAACATGAAATTTATCATGATAACAATCGTTCGAAGGATTACTCCAATGCAGAATTAAACACCTGTGGCCTATGAAATAGTGAGATTTTTAATAAAGTATTGGCTGGTGGTAATTTTGAAATTAACACGAGTTGGTAAGTAACATTGGCAATCGTAGCATAAAAACTAAATCAAACACAAACAATTAATTGGTTTAAGTCACTGTTAATTTCAAATTAGTTCAATAGATCACTCCATCCATATATAAAAATGCGTTACCTTTTCTTCAACGGCCTTGGGTACTTTTAAAAGACATACCACCATCAGCCAACTATAATTATTATTTCATTCTTTTCTTTACTTTATTAACGTATCTCACACAGTTTCCCTAAATGAAAAATCATAAAACTAGAAAATACAGATTCCCAGATATTATGACAGTATTTTCGGAAAATTTTTTCATCACGCTCAGTTCGCTTACATCAGCTATGTCGATTAAAGTTATTATATGAGTCTTAAGACACTACACATTTATCTTTTTTAGATCGATCGCTCTTCGCAGAAATAGCTTTCGTAGATTCATGCTGCTCGGATTTATTTGACGGAACACTGTTTGCAGAATGAGAATGTTTCTGTTCGGTGGGTACTTTTCCTAAAGAACTCAACGTTTTATCGTTGTCACTTGATACGGCTTCGATCGAATTTTGTACATGATTTTTCGTTGTATTTGTCGCGTTTTCTTGTATACCAGTGCTAGATCCTGATAAAGCCAATCTTTGTGTATCTATTGTGGAACTGGATTCTCTCGTAGATTCTTCTGAAGGAGAAGCAACATTAGGTTTCCTTTTGGTGGATTTTCTTCTAACTGGAATCTCAGGAACGGATTGCGCGTTGGAAGAAATAGGTTTTGATGAAGAACGGGATTCCTGTGGGAGCGCATGCTTCCTTTCTGGTCTTTTTGGTACGCCACTCGAGGTGTCTGATAGAATTATACTGTTACTCATACTCGTTCTCTCCATTCTCTTCGGTACATCGATAGTTTGCTCAACTACTTTAACTTTTTCAACTGGTAAGAGTACAGGCGAAAGACTCGTTAATTCAGAAGAGGATTTTGAAGTTTTCTGGGTCATGTCACTTATAGGATTAATTCTTTTGTTTATGTTTAAAGTACTATCACTGCAATGCAAGTTATTCGTTTTCTTGGAGTCCATCATTTTAATTTCATTCAGTTTCGGAGTCACTAAAATCGGTCCTGAGCCACTTTTAATATCATTTTTACTGTTTTCAATTGAATCGATCATTAGTTCTTTTTGCAATTTTATTTCTAAAGCAGGAACATTTTCATCTATATTTTCTTTGCTTATGGAATTGATTAATGATACAGGAACTTCAGTAGTTGATCCACTAACAAGTATTTCATGGGGCATTGTTTCCTCTACATTTTCAGCCTTGTTATTTGGACTTTCCAGGGTTGATTCTACTGGCGAATGATTTACATTTAATTCCAGTTCGATGTCTTTGTCGATAATTACGTTAGCATCTCTGTTCTGCTGTTCGATTTGTTCGAATTCCTGATTAATAATATCTATTTCACTTTCACCAATTCCATCTAATTCATCGATAGACACGCACAGATTGCTTTCATTTCCAGGTTCTTCGCTATCGTTGATCGTTTCCGTCGTATTAGATCCTGCGTCTTTCGCTTTATTAAAGTATTTCATTATATCTTTCGTAACAACTTTACTAGATAATTTTGGCTTAATATCTAATTCCACAATTTGTATATCATCGACCTTTTCATGTGGTACAGATGTCTTCCGCGCTTGTTGAGAGGCTGTTTGTGACTTCTGATTTTCTACAAAATATTTACTAATTTTCTTTTGAGCATTTTCCGTCGATAAGGGTTTAAGCTCTCCCACTGGCACTTTATTCTTCGCTTTTCTCTGTCTCAAGTCTCGCTTCAATTTATCAAACGAACTGTTCGCATCAGGTTGAATTTGGTTCTTTGGAGTTTCTTTAGGAATCGTTAGTTTGGTTTTTTCGATCGGTATTTCTTCAAATGGTTTCTCATTGGTTGGTGATGGTGAGGTAATCATGACTAATGGTATTTCGTCCACTTCTTTAATAGCCAGTTTTAATACGTTTTGGCCTTCGTTCAAGCTATTCTCTGTGGTTGTTTCATTCAGAGAATCTGTCGCTGATGATTCTTTGTGCAATGTTTCGGTCGATTCATACATTTCGGACGAGGATGACGGTGACGCCTGTCGACTGTATTTTGGAGACGATATCAAATCCGGCAATGTATCGTTGACGTTCACAACTTCTTCGACGTTAGACTGCATTCTACTATCGCAACTAGTTTGGCTACTTGGAATAGCGTCTGGAAGCATAATTCCTGGAAAGACTGTTTGCAATTCGGTATTTAATGTGGGGTTTGTCTCGAGAGATTTACTGTTTGATTCGGAAGATATTGTATTATTTAGTTCGGCATTGGTAATATTATTTACGTCATTAGATTTCTGGGTGGAGTCATTACACATATTTTCATTAGCCGATTCAATCGAAACTTCATCCGTCTTACCTGAATTAGAAAGAATATTCTCTTCCACTGTATTCTTGTGGCCCGAATCATATTCTTCTGTATTAGTATTTTGATTTGAATTTTCTTCGGTAACAAGGGAATTAGAGGGGACAACAGAGAGATCTGAATCAACATTATTGTTATCCACGTTATTTATACTTATGTCAGAGGTGGACAAAGGTAGTGGAATTATGCTTCCATACGTTTCGTTCGGAGATGTGATCTTTCCAATATCGGAATTCACAATGTTTCCTATCTGTTCGTCTGTACACAATATTCCTAATTTATCAGACTCTATCGCTACAGTATTCAACGAATCTTGGGTTTCTTCGATATCGATAACGTTCTGATCAATTACGTTTTCACTGTGATCCACATTTGATGTTTCGGACGCTACTAAAATAGGATTTCGCGCAGAAGCACATTCGGGAAGGACGAACTCGTCCGGAATTATTTTATCTACAGAATCTTGAGAAATTTTCACCTCTGTCTCGGAACCGGTATCTGTATCAGAGCTGCGAGTAGGATGCTTCAACCAGACTTCTTGCTTTCTAAGTTCCCGGGCGCGTATATCTTCTTCATCTTCCGTTGCAGTTCCACTTTCGTCGTCTGAATGACGAAACACAGAAAAAGAACATGATTTTGTCGATATTTCTCCTCTAGACAATAGATTATACAGGGTGTAACAAAAATGCGGAACGCTTTTTCAGAATCGATAATACGCACAAACAGATGAAAAAAGGTCTCTAAAGTTTTGTCTAAAAACCACCCCCTATCGAGATATAATAATAATCCCTTTATAATAATCCCTTTTGTAAAAAATTGTTAAAAAATCATATCTCCGAAATGGTACGTCGTAAAGAACTGATTTTGATTGCAATATAACCGCAGAAGATCAAAGTTAATAAAAAATACAATTACTGCGATTATTGCCGTTAAATAACATTTATTCTTCTTTAATCCAAACAATTCGATTACCCATATCATATTAGGTATTTATCAACTTGGGAAAAATTAAGGGCACTCACTAAGGCTTCCTTTCCATAGATAGTGATATTTTTTTCGTAAACTTTAGTCTATCCCGGTAATATTAAAATGAAAATCAGCCCTCCACAACGTGCCATTTCGGAGATATGTTTTTTTTAAATTTTTACAAAAGGGGTTATATCTCGATAGGGGGTGGCTTTTAGACAAAACCTTAGAGGCTTTTTTTCATCTTTTTGTGCGTATTATCGATTCTGAAAAAGAGTCCCCGCATTTTTGTTATACCTTGTACATAAGAATTATGTAATAAGAGTTCAAAGTTTATACCTTCGCTGGTATATTCATCGCTAGAATCTTCGTATTCGTTGCTCCCCGTATCGGATTGTCCTGTGGTGCCGTGAGGGTGAGAATACCGCAATGTCCAGTTCTTAGCAAGCTCGAGGGTACCTTCGGTAGTTAGCGGCTGATCTATGGCTTCTTCGTATACCTCGTTGTCGTCATCCGAATCGCTTTAGAATTTATTAGCAAAGTTAAATAACATAATTTAATGTAAAACAGGAAAATAAGGAAAATAATTTACCTCATATCCGAAATATCATCGCTGGAACCCATTTCAGCAGCGGAGGCTCCGAAATTTCTGTCCGTCCATTCGTCTTCGTCCATCTGACTCTGAGCTTCTTCGGGGTCTGATATACCTGCCAAGTTTTCAAATTCTATTCTTTCGGGCGTTTGGCCGCGATCGAGCAAATCAAGCCCCACGACTCCTTCTAAAGGTATGTTTTGCTGGAGATCATAAGTTTTGTTAATACGATACATTTCATGGATGACAAAGACTAATTGCAACGTGTACATTTCGAAATTAGAAGATACCTTTTCTGGTGTTTTTATATTTACAGGTGCGTTTGGTATATTCTCTTTGTTGAGTGCTGAAATTCGCTTCTTTTCCGCTCGAGCTTTCATCGTCCCTGAGAAACCAAAGTGTTGGGTGCAATAGAATCTACCGCCACTCTTCTCCCGATCGAAAGTATGATTCCCTGTAATTGAAAATAACCAATATAAGGTTTAGCAAATTTATTACAATTAAAATCGACGTAAACGGATAATAATGACGACGAACCTATCCTTAACGAGGTAGAACAATATTCACAACGGAAGCAACCACGATGGAAAAACTTCCCTTCTGCGCTAAGTCTCTCCATCAAATAAACCCTTTTATTGCAAAAATGACACATCTCCGAACCTCCTTGCGTGGGTAACGCAACCGCAGCCTTAGTGTTCTGTAAAAGGTTTGAAAGATCGAAGTACTACTCGTTACTTTCAGGGTTTCGCTACAAAAGGATTTTAGTCAGCAAATATTGTAACATTTAAAGGAGGATTTAAACGTTTATGTTTTGATGGTAATGTTTAAGTTCTTGTAGATCGTGTTAACTGTTAAGTGGTTTGTAATTAATAATTTGTTTCACTACCTCTGCTACTCTAGTAACATTTTAGTGAGATACGGTCAATCATAGTGAAGGTAATCATTATGTAGGAGAATATTCGTTATATACACTAGACTAAATTTCATTCTTGAAGACGTATCTTCCATCCTACGAAAGACATCAAATACATATATATATATATTGTACGTATAGGCAAGCACGTGGAACGAGTTGATTTCGTCATATTCAGTCGTACGTAGTACAATACAAGGAACGACGCCACAAAGACTTGAAACATCCTGCTGACTATTTCCCCCAGTACTATAATTTTGGAGTATCGTATTTACCGATTTCTGCACCTTGGGCTCCACGTCCTGACTTTTATTTGAAAACTGCTCAGCCATGGCTGAGACTTTATTGTACCCGAGCACATTACCCTCTTTGATCTTCCTGTCTATATTCTTGAGGGTATTGTCAATATCAGCGTACTTACTATCTGACTCCTTCTGATCCCGTCCCTTCTTCTCCATCTTGATTTGCCGAGCTAAAAACTGAATGAAGCATATACTCATCTGAATAACATGGCTTAGCAAATTTTGTTACACGTTTAAATGCCAACCTGCTCGCGACTCCACTTCGGCACGCGTTCTACTTTGTCGTGTCGAACCGATCGACCCATCTTATTCTCTTCAATTTTCTTTTCGATTTCCTTCACATTCCAATCGGACTTCTCGATTTTACCTTTACAACAGAACGAACTCGTTTCAGTTTCGAAAGCTTGATTTTCTTTCGATCTTATATATATGATAAGTTGAATAGAAATAATTCAATACAAACCAATGGCACGTAGGAGATCTCTAGGCTTTTTCTCGGACGATGCGGATCCTTTCAATTTATCCTCGATATTCTTTATTCTCCCGGAAAACTTTTCGTCTATGCTACTTCTACGGTGACCGGCGTGTATTTTCGGTTCTCTGTCCTAGAAACAATTCACAGTATAAATCAACCTGAATACGGCTGTTTGCAATTGCAAGAACGACACAATTTACAAAAATAAAAAAAAGGAAAGCAAAATTGCACATAATTTGCAGTAGTTTAATGTATTGTATATGATAATATAAATTAGTGTGATTCAAATAAAACTTATTCGTTTTATGGCATTCTACGATGTTAATATTACGGCCTGTTAAAAGAATAAATGCATTTGTGGATATATAATAATATTGCCACAACCTTTTGTTAGAAGTAGTTAGTGATTTAATTAAGTGTAGTTTCCTTGTTTAGCATCACTGTGTTTGTATAACGTGCAATAAATTTGTTGTCTTTTGGTCCTTTTAGACAGTTAGTATATTGCGTTTGATTTCAATTTTCTTGAAAAAAATAACACAATTATGTATTATGTATTATTGTTTGGAATATAATAAATTGAACTGCACATAAATGATTGGTACTCGTGTCATTTATGTATCCAATTTATTATATTATATTCACAGATAGTTATTATTATGTTACTCATTACGAATGCATTATTAGAGTAATATAATAATAATTTGGCAGTTTAGAGCGAATCGTTTAATTGTTAAAAGTTCACTCGAAAATTGATTATACACTCTCAATTCATTCAGTATCCGGCTTACTGGGTGTAATATCTTCTCCTCTAGATATTTTACTCTATCCTTGAAATCCGGTGCCGTTTGCCGATACAAGAATATCGAGTAATCTTCGAACGGTTCGTCTTTCTCGCGTTTCGCGTTCGCTTGCAGCATCTGCATACTTTTGTAGAATTGCTGCGTCGCCATGTATCGCAAATATTGTCGTCTCCTCATGCGCTCTGTACGATTCTTTTCTATTTCCGCAAGTCTCTTCTGTCTTTCCTCCTTTATGTACGTATACAGCTAATATTAATTTCGGTAAATGTACCTCAATTTTTTTTTATCTTTCGCTTTGACCTTTTTTTTATGTTCTGACGATTATACATATATACGAGTATTCTATGTTTCGTTGCTTCATTCTATGATAAGTTTATAGGATTACAACCGTAATAAAACGCTATTATGAAGAAACGTTCTTATAAGGAACGCCATGATAATCAGGGTTCTTCGACTTGAATATCACTACGCTCTATCGGTTCTGGTTTAACAACGAGGGCAATGAATTTAGTCTATTTTTTAACAGCTAGATTTCTCTAACGGATCATTTGTTATTCATAGCTACAATTCTATAATCTGCACTTTCTATACTGATTTTAGTCTAAGGGACAAATACAGCAGCTGGCATAACAGATATATTACGACAATAACATAAATATATAGAAAAAGTTGGGAACATAACCGATAGTTCTTGTAAAGTCCCACTGATACTTTGGCAGATTATGCGAAGCGATCAGAACACAATCAATTCCTGCTGCACCGCGATGATGACAAGTCCAATAATTATGATTAACAACGATACGATTGTCCCACGATACATAAGTGCTTCAATCTTCTGCGACAGTGACTATAGGATACAAGCAGTGTATGTGAGCGTTGCTAAATTCTCTATGTGTTCTTATGTTAGTATGTATTCAATTTTCAACCCTTTGGGGAGAGTTACTCTTAAGAAAAATGTAATTCTTACAATAAATCACAAATCATACTGATCAGTGATACAATTAATGTCTACAACTTTTGTTGCATTAAATAAAAAGGTTTTTTCCTAAAGGGTTAAGAATGCGATCATTCAATTCTTCGGACTTGAAACGCATCGTTTAATTCGATTTGTCTGAACATTTTAACCGTGTGATTCAAGTGCAAAGAATTGATTTAAAAAAATATATAAAAGTGATATAATCCCATCCATTGGTTGCTAACTAAAAAAAGCATTCGAAATCATGTGAATAAAAAGTTGTCAATGCCTTGTCATATAAAAATTTGTAATATGTATGTTCCATTATAAAAATTGTTAGTAGTGAACTACAGAAGTGATTTAATATCGTAAACTTACCACTGTCGCACCCATTTTTTCGGTGCTACGCCTCTTTCGGGACCGTCTACTAATAGTATCTCCTTTTTTATCCATGGGGTGCAAATTTTCATTGTGTCGCGATCGTGAATGTCTTGTTCTAGTACCAGTGTCTTGCCTAGCGATGCGGTCAATTAAATGAGCCTTTTGGTCAGGTGTTAATTGACTCAATTGTTTGCTATGTGCCGGCCTTTCTTCGTTTTCAGGTTCCTTCGTACAAAAACAGTAAATAAATCCACTCGATACTAATTGGCTGATAATACTGTTATGAGTTAAATGAGTAATAAGAATAAGAAGATGAGTAGCTCATTAACTTTACTATTATCCGAATGGCAGTTCTTTTGTTCTGTCTGAAATTTAGTTTCGGATTCGAATATTTTCTTCACGCATGACACGAGTACATTGTTTTGCAGCTTGTTTCTTATCCAGCTTCTATCGAATCTATCGTCTATTGCAGTATTATTTATATTCAGTGATATCCTATTGTTATTACAATCTAACGATCTGTCGATTTGGTACGAAGGTCGATTTGTGGTGGGAAACTCAATTAATGATCGAAGATTGGATTGTGAAAATGTATCTGGTTTTCCATGGTAATCGGGAGACGGTACGTGACTCCCACAGGACGTAGGATCAGGTATTCTTGTACGGGGATATGTCTTGTATGTTAAAGAACGTTCGGTTAACCGTATCTGTTCTGTCTGTGATTTAGGACATGATACCGAATACTAGAAAAGACAGAAATAACAATGAATGACTTATTATTTTCTATTTACACTCTGTGAATCTACTTACTAATTTCGGATGCCTGATATACGGAATTTCACCGCGGAAAGCATCGTATATTTGCGTCAGATAGGAAAACATGGCAAGCTTGTCAGGAACATCGCATTCGAGCATTTCCTCCGCTGTCATTACCTATAATAACATCGTATAAATACAACACTCTTTTGGGATTATATCTAAATATACCACGTGAATTCTTACCGGAGATATACCCAATTCTTTTTCTAGAATATCGAACGCCAGTTGATTGTTTTGCAGTACATCGTCGGGTTGCAAGCTATGGAAATCGATTAGATCTGGTCGATATCTGTGAATTATTGCACAAATAGCCAAACCATCTTTGAAAGAAGCACCCATATCCTCTATGTGGACAGTATCGTACAGAGCGACTTGTTTTTGTAACCAACGGAGTAGCGTATCTGGATGTACTTGAGAATCTCCTCGAAGATCTACGTTACGTACAAATGTTTTAATCTATGTAACTTATGTAATATTTAATATAACAACACTTCTGTCAAATTATTTCTAAACTTACCACGACGACGACGTTTCTTAGGAATATCGACCTCGGATTGTACGGGAGGATGTTTGATACTTTCAGGATCGTCAGTATCAAGAAGACTTCGCACTTGTATTGGAGTTACAGAGGATACATTCAGATTTGGGTATCTTAAAGAGAATTCAGTTATTTAGGTAGTATCGTATCGGAACCAATCACGGGGTAGAAATAAATAATTCAATCAAATTCTAAAAGTTCGTTTCAACGATTCTGGTTATTTCAATAGCAATGAAATATACTTTATTTTGAAGTAGTCTATATATGTATATGTGGTTTATTATAAACAATCGCGAGAAATGTAAGAGTTTTACAAAAATATATACACAGTATATATATATGTATGTATATATGTATATAACATTCTACATGTAATAACGATAACTTCATGTTATTCTTTGCAATTAATCCGTAATTACATTACCATAGTAATGTATTATACCTGGTATGAGGATCCAAAGTGTATGCAGCGTAATCTCTGTTTAAGTTTTCCGGTGTCGTCTGTCCAAGTAGCCTATAAATCGATTCTCGTTCTGCTATTACTTCTAGTGGCGATACCGAGGCACCCCATCCCTTGATCGCCCAACACGCATCCAATGAACTTAAAAATCCCCTTGCGCACCCGGAGCCCGTTGGCCAAAACGGCTGAAATAAATTTATACGTAAATTTCTGGCATATTCAGCTATCGGATGACTAGACACTGTTTTCTAGACTCGAACTTTCTACATAGCTAACTCATCCAAAAATAAACACATATATCTTGATGTTTAAAAGAATATCAAACAACTCGAAGCGAATACTATTAACCAGTTAAGTGTGTTTGACGACTATATCCGTTATACGAAAATTATGTTACCCTTTGATATTTATATCGTAATATTGGTGAAAACCACGATATATTCGCAAATTGTAATATGTTCAAAATGTTTAGAGGTCAATGTTAATAATTTAAGATAGGATTCATGTAGCCATAATTTCCTAACGTTATCACTCGATTCTCGCGATACACAGCTCCACGTTCTGCAAAAAGGTCGCCACACTTAACTGGTTAATTATTAATAATCATTTTATATTTTTTATTAGAATTTGTTCTAACAATGTATGTTTCTCTACTTTCTGGTTTGCCGCTCGTAAACTCTGATAATGAGAAGTTGAAGGAAGAGTATGGTGAAAGTATACGTGAAAATTGTAAGTGCGAATGGATATGTAGAAATCGAGGGTGTGAAAGAAAGGTCTGGCGCCGATGTGTTTCTGTGTAACTTGCGCACGTGGTAGATTTGGACCGTTCGGTCCGGACCGCTCAGCATGGTGCGTAGAATGCGTGGGAAATAGAATGAGTTTTCAACGAAATTTGATATGTTGTGTCACTAGAACGGTGCGTCTGCACGTGTCTGCGTGTAAATGTGTCGGTAGAATGAATTCGAACGTGTGGAAAGTCTTGGTTTTCAGTTCAGCGAGAAATGGTCAGAATATTCCCCAGAGGGAACGCCATTGTAACGGTAGTAAAAAATCATTTTTTTCTAATATTCTCTGAATGTTTGTGGTTTCAAAAATGTATTTCCAAATTCTCAAACTGAAATTCGTAAAATAAGCGGTAGTACAGTATTTTTTTTAAACAAAGGCGAATTCACGTATTTGAAAGCTATCAAAACCGTTTATTACAAAAATTTTATTTGTATTTTCAAGCTGTTATATTATAATTGAAAATATACTTTATTGAGTTATTTTTTAAAGAGTCGCTAATTTATGTACCTGCATATACCAATAACAGCGTTTATACCCACATTGCAGATTCCTGATAAAAAAATTTGTGAAAATGGTTTTTTTAGCTCGTCACAATGGTCTGAACCCTTAATATTATTGAACGCTGTTTTGATTTTGCGAGAAGTGTTTTCTATTCACAGGGTGACTCTGTATGTAATTGCAGGGAGTTAGTAATAGTTTAGTATTGCATTCATAATCAGTCTTCTCTTCAAAAGAACGCAGTTATCACCAACAGCATCCCTATTACCGCCGACACAATAAGTTTCATACAACATTGGAATCAGGAAGAGATTTAGAAACCATGTGCTATATACCTCAAGTAAACTGTCCCCGACTAGAATCATTAGGAGTCTATGACCGTATCGCTCGAGCACTCGACTAGCATTCTCAGCGGCGTACATGGACGTGAAATCGAACATCGCTACGTCTGGCTGACCGTAATGATTTACTGCGAACTCCATATCCATCATTTGGTATTCCGTCGAGAATTCGGCAGCCTCACGTGCGTAATGCATCAACGCTTCGCGATCCACGTTCTCTTTGGCGAGTAGCTTAGCAGTATTCGCATGATCCTGCGTATACAAAAAACACCGATGTAATAACGCTGCTGCCTTATACAGTTAGGTGGAAAAGAAAATAATTCGATAGATGTATCGTTATACCTGCAGAATAACACCCTTGTCGATCAAACTGTGCTTCTTGGCAGTCATCACGAAATAATGCGTGTCGTCCTTATAGTATACGATATTTTCTAAATCAATACCCGTTTCCTGATGCAATTCCTTGAAGAATTTCTGATTGAATATAAAGGCCACGCCACTGATCTCTTCCACCCGAGCCTCGGCTTCCGTACGTTTATTTATAAAATTCGACGTTATGGCGATAGCGAGTTTACCACGAAACTCTTTGCGTTTGAAGCCTTCTAGGGTATTTCTTTTGCCGTCCGCACCAATCAACACGTCGAATTCATATTGAGAAACAGGATGATCTATCGGCGTCGTTTTCGCCCGCCAACCAATTTCTGTAGAAAATCGAAGGACAATATTATAACCATCTTATTATGACTCTCTATTATCTGTTATTAAACAATTTTATAATTTCAACTACGGATTAACTTTCCGTAGGCACATTTTTTCAAGTTTGCTTAGTCATATATTGTTTTATAATTTCTGTAAAAAGTCGAAGCACAATATTACAACTATCTCATTATGATTCCCTATTATCTGTTATTAAACAATTTTATAATGTCAACTACGGATTAACTTTCTACAGACACATTTTTTCAAGTTTGCTTAGTCATATATTCCGCGGTAAGCGGTAGTTAAGCGTTTTAATTAAAAAGCTTTTGTGCAATTAATCTGTTTCGAATATGTGTGCGTATCGTTGACATACATAAATGTAACCGTGAAGAAAGTATGCAGAGAACAGATTACAGATCGTATCATTTTTACGTGGTAAAGTGACTACGTGTTCAAGAGGGTTGGTTACTCACTGCCTTCTTCCTGGTTCTCCGGAGGTGGTATCAAAGAATCGAAGCTTACATTCTCGTGAAACTCGACGCCAAGGATCAAAGCGACTTTCAGCAAAATACATTGGAGCTGCCGGATACTTATATGATCGATAGAGCCAGCGCAAAATTTGCCGAAAAACTTTTTCGCACCCAGACCACGAAGGTCTTGAATTACAAAGGGCCAAAGATGAAGAACATTGTTCCTAGACATTCGATCTCTTTTCTCAACGACGACAACTTTCGCTCCTAGCAATTGAGCCTCTATCGCCGAACGAAGCCCACAGGGACCACCTCCAATAATTAATACCTAAATAAATATGATTAATAAATATTACAAGCAATCATTAGGAATTATATCGTAATAAAAACTGAACCAAACGGTACTGTTTTTTTAACCGCGTATATTGTTCAGCGAGCTCGTTGCGAGATTAATCGAGCATAAAATTGCAATGTTTAACGAACGTTTTTAAAATTACTGGGTCAACGATTTCCAATATAGATTTCCACTCACTCTCGTATTGGGACACGCTTTGCCACGATTGTAGCACTTGTGATTGGCTCGCTGATCGAACTTCTTCCATAACGCCTGTGCCTTCCACGATCGCAATTTCGCCTTGAGTTTCGGATAGAATTGATTAATCGTATTCGGCCTGATTTTCAGCAGCTCGCAAAGCTGCCTGTAATGCCCTAGAATGGACTTCAGGGTGCTGGCATTGCAGAAGAGATCGAACACCTTGTTGGCCATCGCGATTTCCTGCGAATTGACCGCCTGCTTTCGACCAGCCTGCTGATGATCCATTTTTCCGATCTTTTACTTCGAACTCGAATCAACGATGATGCCGTCAGTCTATCATTACCTGAAACATAAACAGAGATGATATTAATTTTCATTTATTCATCTCGCACTTTGTCGATAATTTCATTAACATTTGTCACGGTTTAAATGTTCCGTGCCTCGTAGTGTGGGAAAACTACATCCGTCGAGAGATTCTCAAGTGGAATCCGATGCGTTAAGGAGACACGTGCGACGAATAATTTGAAATCAGGTGAAAAGCAAAAGGTGTACATAATTCATGTGCGTGCAACCCAAGCCCGTCGGTGATAAGAAAAACATTGACAGTGGGAATTGCGACACGCTGCAAATGCGAACGGTGAAATCGATCGTACGATAATCGATACGTTGGGAATTAACGTAATTCCGTAATATTTCACGTCGGTGCACGCGACACCGCTTCCGTCTGACGCTAAACTGCATAAGGTACTATTGATTTTTCATTATCTAAGATAGGGCGGCCCCGCGAGTGCTTAGAAACGAGCCTGCAAATAACCATCCCCGAATAACGGAGAGGACAGTTCGCGGGGGAGAAGAGCACCGTCAACGCGATTCCAGCTGGCCGTTCCTCAAAGCCACTCGAAACGGCACGAGGTGCTGCTCTCGAGGTATCTTCCACGTTCCCGCACACATACAGGGGAATAATATCGATACACGTACACGGGTCGTTTGATAAGTTTGGTAAAAAAACAGGCAAACATATACATTTTAAATTAACCTTTATTTTTCAACATAGTCTCCTTCAAGGGCAATACACTTAGGCTAACCAATTTCTGTTATCTATTAATCTATTAATTAGCTAACTAACCTTAGCTAATTTTTTCATACCATGAACAAAGTGTGGTTTGTTAAAGTCTGCAAGTAGACATTCACGGCATCGATATTTCCTTCATTCGACGCGAATCTCTTCCCACCGAGGCATGTTTTCAAGTTAGGAAATGAAGAAATCACAGAGAGCCATATCAAGAGAATAGGGTGGATGCGGAATCAATTCCAAGCTCAATTTGTGTATTTTTGACATTGCGATGGCGAAAGTGTGAACTGGTGCGTTGTCCTGGGAACTACTAAGTCGTTCGTTTCAAACGTCTACCAAATCTAAACAGAGTGTCGCTTTTGGGAAATACGTGATATTTAGCAGTCAAACGAGTGCCACTTTGAGCTTATGTCTTCAAAATTTTTTGCGATGCGATATTGTTCAATTTTTACCAGACTTATCAAACCGCTCTCGTACATATACAGGGTGTAACAAAAATACTGGGACACTTTTTCAGCATCGATAGTCCGCACCAAAAGATGAAGAAAAGGTCTATAAAGTTTTGTCTAAATACAACCCCCTATCGAGATACAACCCCTTTTGTAAACAATTTTAAAAAAATCATATCTCCGAAATGGTACGTTGTAGAAGACCCGTTTTGATTGTAATATAACCGGAGATGATCGAAGATAATAGAAAAAAATATAATTGCTACGATTATAGCCGTTAAATAGCATTTATTCTTGTTTAATCCAAAGAACGTCGATTACCTATATTGTAGGAGGTTTGTAACAACTTGGGAAAAATTAAGGGCACTCACTAAATCTTCCTTTACGTACATAGTGATATTTTTTCGTAAACTTTAGTCTCTTCCGGTTATATTGCAATAAAAATCGGTCCTCTACGACGTACCATTTCGGAGATATGATTTTTTAAAACTTTTTTACAAAAGCGGTTGTATCTCGATAGGGGGTGGTTTTTAGACAAAACTTTATGGACTTCTTTTTCATCCTTTGATGCGTATGTGCGATAATGAAAAACTCTCCCAGTATTTTTGTTACACCCTGTATGTATACGGCTCATTCCATGTCAAATCGATCATGTTCTGGAGCAGCATCTGCGATTTTGTTCAAATTTACATATGTTATAGTGCTTGGCGTACCATAGACGGAACTGTTTTTGTTTTTTCGAAATTTTGAAAATTGTCAAAGTTACAGCCGTTCAAAGTTTGGACTTTCGTAAAAACAGCCTAACTTTAAAAAATCATATCTCTGTAACCGTAAGTCGTACAGCAATTTTCGTTGTGAGAATTTTCATCGGAAAGAATCAAATTTAAATAAAAAAAATACAGTTTGCATAATTAACATTGTAAAATACTATTAATATCGAATTTTGTTAAACAATTGACTATAACTTTTGCAGGTATGTTTTTAAAAATTTGAAAAAATTCATACGCATTCTTTGAACCTTTATCTTTAATATTCCGTTTAAAAAAAAGGTGACACTTTTATATGTCACCTTGCAAAATTCGACAAAGTTAACCGTGCACCCATTTTACGCGTTCCGACGAGCATTCGCCGGGCAGCCATTTCCCCCTCCACTGCGATGTACATACAGCGTCGCACTCCTAGCATTGCTACGTTTCGTACGTTTCGTATGTGGACTAGTTTATTAATGCAGGTAAATGTTTAAAAATCTGGAAAAATTCAGGAAGGTAGCTTAAGATATTGCCTTTCACTAGATACCTCGAAAAAGAGTGTCACTCGTCTGGTTACCGAGCAACAATTCGTTAAAGTTGACCATGCGATACAGTGCAAGTCGCACTCCTACCACTGATGCGCTTCGTATCTCGACTAGTTTATTAATGCAGGTATATGTTTAAAAATCTGTAAAAATTCAGGGGTGTAGTTTAAGATATTAGCTTATAGTTGATACCTAGAAAAAGAGTGTCACTCGTCTGGTTACCGAGCAACAATTCGTTAAAGTTAACCATGCGATACAGTGCAAATCGCACTCCTACCACTGATGCGCTTCGTATCTGGACTAGTTTATTAATGCAGGTATATGTTTAAAAATCTGGAAAAATTCAGGGGTGTAGTTTAAGATATTCCCTTTCACTAGCTACCTCGAAAAAGAGTGTCATGTGCATGTGTTATTTCGTATGCATATAACGAAAGTGTATCGTGAAAGGTAAATGGAGTAACACGTGACGACACTGTTTGTTTCTGTGAATTCGCGACAACTCGAGGACTATGTTATATTTATTCGATTCATTGAGAAGCCGAATATGAGAAACGAAGAAACAAGTTTACCAAGATGTCTCGAGTTATTATAGTAAATTGGTGTACTTCGAGACTCTTCGACGTGGGAATATTTACGTTATTACAATACGTATTCAGTGTCTATTATATCCGGTATCAATATCAAAGCACATAAAGTGCAATCTTATTACATCGATGATACAGTTGTTACACAACTTCTCAATTTCTTCGATGATAGAAGAACATTATTTATGTTAATGATAGAAGAACAGCGGCAATTACATACTACGTTATCGTTCGCGACCGCAAAAAATGTTATCCGACTGAATTACAACTTTTTAAATTCGTCTATTTACGTTCAAGCATCGAAATTTCACGCGATCGTTTGGCAATGTTTGCCGCGAAACCATCAAACAATTTTTCTTTCTTTGACCGCCAGTTATTGCGACAAGTTCGTCGGATATAATGATCTTCCCGACGAGCCGCGGCCCGAACAAATGCTAATTTCCGTTCGTACCGTTCGATGACTTATTATGCACGGCCACGTCCCCACAGCTGCCCGTAATATCGTGTCGCGAACACGTCGATATAGTACCCGATGCTCTTGTACGCGGTTCTTTGAACTTACGGTATGATAACCCTGCGCTTTTCCTGCGGGTGCCGTCGTCTCGCCGTGATGCACTCTCACCCGGCGACGACCGATGCACACTGTACCCGGGAAACGGAAACTCCGCAACTTTCTCCGATACCTATCCTCCGAAGATCAAAGTAGCCGCAAGCTCGCATCGTTCATGACGTCCACTATTTTTATAACGGGTCTTTTTTATCGTCGCCGACGATGAAAATAATTTCCTCGGCTAATTATTTTCCACTATTAATAAAACTTCCGGGAAGGGTGGATTAATTACGGAACGCGATGAAACGACGGTTACGATACTGTGTTACATTTATGTATATTAATGCGTGTGTTAAATTGCAAATGTACTCGTTTCTTTGACTATACGCGTAAAATGTTCGGTCTACCGACGGCAAGTTATCGTTCCGTCTATCGTTACGATTCGAATCGGTAAAGATATGTATAATCAGAAGCGGAATTCAACGTAATGGAATCGCATATAACGAGATAATCTTGATTGGTGGAATACGGACGTATCGTCCAAGTCGAAATGCATACATTCATACATACATACGTGGCTTCGTGCGCAGCTACGGATGTATGTATGTATGTATTATATTACACGCACTTAGTTTCGCGCTTACACTAGCGAAATCGTTTCTCGTTGTGCGCGTACGATCAGCTGTTCCGGCCATTATAACAAATTGTTCGAGCAAACGAGCGTCATCCGACGTCCACGTTATACGGTACCTACGCACATACTTTTTGTCTTTCGCTGTTTCGTCCTCGCGGTAGGAAGCGTTTTGTCTCGACTAATTGCAGAACGCTTAAAAACCATTGAGCCCCCTAAGATATCGTGTAATTCAGGGACACGTCTTCTGGACAACTCGAATGTAACGCATAAAATATCGATGTAGCTTTGGAACAAGTTGTAAGTAACATGCTGCATATTTCATCTCTCGATAACGTTCATTTTTTATCAACGACCCAAATATGTTGCTGTATGTATGTATATTCGTCGAGGTCCAGAACAGCTATCACCCACCTGACAATAGTGGGCCATGGTTATTATTGATCCCTACTTATTGCAGATTGTGTATTAATGATACTTTTCACGAAACTCCACGCGGATCAGAACAAAATTTATAAAGTTAGTTAACTAAATAACAAAGTAGTTTTAATGTTTCTCTGCACGGTAGATATACTATGAACAATTCAAGCATGACTTTAGTAAAAATCGCATTAAATTTCGCCCTTTGTTTAAAGAAATAAGCCCTGTGCCTATAATTTTGATGCATTTTTAGATACTCCTTTTTGAAAACTTTTCTCTCGCCATTTATTTAATAATTTATTAACAATTAATCAAATTACAGATCCTTATATATCTTGACGTTTCGAGTCGCGTTCTATCATCGACTTTTTCAATTTCCCTTAACAACGTACTAAAATCGGTAGTCCAAACGGAACCCGTAATTATGACACGTACCGTATGTAGATACGATATACATATGTGTACTCCATACATATTTATAAGACTGAGAGGGCTGCACAGAATCCTAACTAAATCGTGCATAGTTACTCCTTCGGTCTCTGCGGAAAATATCGACTGTCGCGAAACCTGCAATCGACGACGATCAAATTGCCGATCGTAATTACCCCGCGCAACGGCTACTTGTCGATGCTGGCATTCCATAAGAATAAAGTAGCTAGCGTAGATATTGGTAGTCAATTGATGCCGGTGCTCGGAAATTTACCGTAAGGTTTGTGCCACCTGCGACGGTCGATCGGGCAAGTGACCCGAATGTTAAACGTAGGACGTGGTTCAGAACGAGCGCAACCGGGCAAGCGGTTCACTGGGTTATCTATTAGAAGTCTCGAAGGAGTACATATTGAGCAACCAGCGGGGTGCGACTCTTGCGACGTATCGTGCTACGTTTTGGAGCAAGTTGGACCGGAGCCATTCTCATCCTCGTGACTTTCGTTTTCTTCAGCCGTGAAAGAGATCGCAGAAGCTTCGATCTGTCCCTAATTGAAGTAGGGGTGTACGTATACAGGGTGTCCCAGCTAACGTGCAAGTCCCTGAACCAGGTGATAGCTGAGGTAATTCTAATGTAGGGAAATGACATTCGTAATGTCGTATCTTAATTTGTGGCCGAGTTATTAACGAAAATTGATAGCCAATCAGAGGGTTTCGTTGGGCCCAACGGCGCGACAGTAGAAGTTCTGCACCAGTAGGGTACTGTACCAGTAGGAACTGTCGCTTCGCTGGGCCCAACGGAGCCCTATGATTCGCTATCGTTTTTCGTTAATAACTTGGCCACGAATTAACCCTTTGCACTCCGCACTTCTAGTTTTCCTCTTATTTTGTCGCCGCACAGGCGACAATGGAGTGCAAAAGGTTAAGATACGACATTACGAATGTCACTTCCTTATATTAGAATTACTTCAGCTATCACCTGGTTCAGGGACCTGCACGTTAGCTGGGACACCCTGTATACAGTTCCTACTGGTACGGTACCCTACTGGTGCAGAACTTCTACTGTCGCGCGGCCGGGCCTAACGGAGCCTTCTGAGTGGTTGTCGTTTTTCTTTAATAACTCGACCACGGATTGAGATAGGACGTTGAGAATGTTACATCCCTATATTAGAATTACCTCAGCTATCACCTGGTTCCGGGTCCGTCCAAATTCCTGGGACACCCTGTATGTATAGTATACGTACTAACGTGCACGTCCCTGAACCAGGTGATAGCTGAGGTAATTCTAATATAGGGAAGTGACATTCGTAATGTCGTATCTTAATTTATGGCCGAGTTATCAACGAAAAACGACAGCCAATCGGAGGGCTTCGTTGGGCCCAACGGCGCGACAGTAGAAGTTCTGCACCAGTAGGGTACTGTACCAGTAGGAACTGTCGCGCCGCTGGGTTCAACGGAGCCCTATGATTCGCTATCGTTTTTCGTTGATAACTCGGTCACGAATTAAGATACGACATTACGAATGTCACTTCCCTATATTAGAATTACCTCAGCTATCACCCGGTTCAGGGACATGCACGTTAGCTGGGACACCCTGTATACAGTGTGTACATACCGTCGAGGAGAGTTAAAAAGTTTCGACGGAATTACTAGGAAGATAGATGACGATAAAAGAGCTTTTTTTTCTGTGGACTCTGAAACTGCCGCAAAAGAAGCAATCAGGTCGTCCCTCTTTGGCCTCCGTCGTTTTTTTTCGTTCCATTTATCTCTTGCACATCTCATCTACACCGAAACGACGAGCGATACCACCGGTAGCATACCTGTCTCTCTTGGAACAAAGTAACCGCGGTCTTTGTATGTACATGGAGGTTCAGAGACGGGGACGGGTAGAAATTGTGACGACATTACGCCGTTACAGCGGGGCGGGAGCACGCGGTAGACGCGACCCGAGACGAAAAATCTGAGCCACCAGGTGTTAATGACCCACGAATCCACTCGTCCCGAGTAATCCGGATTTTGGTTATGGTGGTGGCTCGCAGGCAAATGCGAGGCGGAATATGAAAAGGGCTTTCTTGTTGAAAATTCTGGATTTTGAGTTGTTATTATTTTCTTTAAATTCTGCATTGAACTCTCGAGTTCACTAAGAATTTCAAATTTTTATCTCAATATTAGACCTATAGCACATATGTGCCCATAATTATGAAAGTGGTCTAAGGCAATATTAAACAAAAATTAAAGTCTTGATAATTTGTTAATAAATGTTCCAAAACCTTTAAAAAACGTAATATCCAAAATTTTGTAAAAAATTGACTTAGACCACTTTCATAATTATGGGCACGTATTAGATATTCAAATATTTTACACGGAAATGGGGTACATATTTTATTACGTTGTCACCCTAATTTAATTGCATATTCTTAAGATACAAAAAGTCCAGGAAAATAAATTTTGAAACGTACGTTTCCAAGTGGTAACATTTTTTTTAACCGATGAAATTTGCTTAAACAGAACATTTTCGCCTGTACTGAAAATTTTACTTTGTCGACGAGGAGTCTCTTTTAGTTTTCCGCCCCACATATGTCGCTCGTACACAAACGCACGAGATACCGAAATTGAAGCAACTCGAATCCGCGAGAGCCGTCAGAGACGATCCATTACAAAAAAGGAAGCAAGAGTCGCCCTACTTTTTCACGCGATGGAGTAGTTCGCTCGTTGCAGCTTCCCCCGGGATTCGTCGTCACCACTACTTTTCGGAATTTCGGTACAAAAATGCAAATTTCAGCACGGTATTTCACCCTCGAAAATTCCGAAAGCTAGTGAACGAGTTTCGATCGAGCATTAATCATAAATTAAGTTCGATATCGATTATTCGTGTTCCTTGTTTCGGTGTCTTGGGGTTAATAAGAAGAGTACGAGGTCCTTCTACTGTTTCACAAACGCTCCACGATGCCACGGTAACAGGATAAGGAAATTGTACTCCACTAGGATGCCTCGACGTAACTACGCCAGGACCCTCAGCTCCTTGCCTACGGAGCAGCATCTCTACAGTCGACAGACATCGAGACAATATTGCGAAAAGTAACAAAAATTCAAAAAGTACCCCGTATCCGATATCGTGAGCGGCACCTGTCCGAGACAATTCTATTTTACTAGGGGTGCACAGTATCACATTACGAAATATAAGAATAAAACAGGATGCACTCTAAAAAAGATGTAATTAAAATAGAGTGACATGTGTCCACGGATACATTTTAACGAATTTCTCAAAATTATATACGTAGTAAATTCTCACACTGGTTTTATGCGAAATCGATAGATATTTGAGCATCCCTTATTTTCTGTGTTAATTATAATGAGTCACATTAAGTAGTTTTTAATTTCTAATTCATTTTTGTAGACAGGGTCAAATAAACCGACCGCTGTATCTTCTTTCGTTTGATTTCGTTATTCACTGCGAAACTGCAATTTTTGCACGAATAAAATGACAAAAGAATCTATGACGAAGGAAGTGCTGTTATAACGATTCCATGGATCAACATTCAATTGATGAAAGAAAGCCATTGAGGTGTGTCTTCGAACAGGAATGTCGCCATCAATTCAGACGAGGAGAGACGTCAATGAAACCACTATGTCTCCTGACAGAAAGGCTACATGTAACCTCTATAGTTCTATTGATACCAACGAATCGAATATACCCGAACAAAGTCTCGTTCGAATAAAACTTCTGAAGATATTTCTGTTCGCTACCAAAATAAAAGATATGTTTAAATTCTACATCGTCCCGGAGACACCGCCTAAAAATCAATAACCATTTTCAGCCAGCGCTCTCGCTGTTGATTCTTACACCACTTTTCTCTGACCCAGAATTCCCTACATACTTTTCCAATATAACTCGAAATAAATACGATCTGTTCACTGATTAATAAACATCGATAATTAGAGAATTCTATAAATTACCAAGACCTGCGATCGCACTTTGCGATTGCACTAATAATTTTTTCTTCTATTAGATTTCATTGTCGTTCGAGTCTGTAAGGAAGTTCGTGTCAAACTAAACGAATAAGGCAGTTCGTACTAGATCGAGCAAGATCCTAAAGGGCTTTGATCCAATTGTCATTAATCGGATGCAATCTCGCACAAAGTCTGCATCTTGCTACCGGTGTATCTCTTCGGCTAAGGAGAAAAAGCCTATGGTTGCTACGACATTCATCCCTATCGAAGGGAAATAACAAACAGTTCGTATGAAGTAACCAGAGAAGAGAACGTGAGTGTGCCTCTATAAATACGATTGGTCGAGGTGGGCGAACGAGAGATGCAATCCCGCGGAACTAGAGCGACCAAGCAGTCGACCAAGTTTACAGTCTTCGTGGGCGACGACGAAGAAGCTGTTGGTGACATCGCACACGTATTCCCTGCCACGTATATGTGTGCGGGTAAAAGCGAGGAAAAAAAGTCGCTGAAACGCGCGAATCGACAAAAAGAGCGTGGAAAACGTTTGCAGCATGAACAATGCGGGTTTACTCATTGCAAAATGCAAAAACAAACGCGATCCCATATTGGGCCGTTACAAACAAAACTAATGTATCTAGAAAAGTCGCGAGACTTAATTCCTGATCGTGACAGAAATTCATTCTAGAAAGGTCTGCGTACAATCTAAGTGATTAAGGTTCATTCGCTGGTAGGCTGTGTGTTAAATTAAAATGCGCAAACAACTGATTAGGCGGATATAAGAAACTAGAAATATCATTGTATTACGTTGACAAAAAACTAGAATTTCTTGTCGCGATTATGCAAAGTAGGTGTAGGATGGACGTGCATTGTCTTTCGGGACACTTCTTTGAACGAGTAATTCTAAACCTACGTAGGTAAATGGAGTCCTTTCTATGTATACGAATGTAATTGGTTCAAACGTTCTACTATTTCGAAGAAAGTACAAATAATCTGGCACAGTTAAAAAACTTTTTACTGTATTGTACAGTGACTTGTTACGTTAAACGTTCAACATATTTTGGAATAAAAATAATTCGGTGTAATGGTTTATTAAGCATCAACCATCTAGGTGATCTGCAGAGTGTTAAATTCGAATACCATTCTGCTTCTAGAAAGTTCGACCCCTTCCTGAACATTCTCCGAGGTTTTCTTAATAAAGAAAGTGTTTTACAGGTTTTCTATCAAAAGTTGATAAAAATTGATAAAAATTCATCAATGAAATCGGTGTGCATTCAATCTAGTCACTTCCGATTAGGTATTAAGTCATTTAAATATATATTAAGTTTTTGCGATGATTAATTTAATTTGTAATTTAATACCAGCATAGGATTTCCTTTGTACTGAAATTCCATCATAAATCTGCCGCAGTTCCTCATTTTTTTTCAAACGCTTTTACCCGCCTGTTTGGAGTCGCGTGCGTTTGTTCGCAAACTTTAGTTACCCCTCGTATGTAGTACATATGTATACGGATACATGTATATTCAACACCGATGACTCCCGAACGATGCAACCATGTCGAATTTTCCTTGAACGCGTTGCCAGCGACCCTTTCTGTCGGAATCGATTTGCCTTCGGGACATCGCGATGGGTCTTCAATAGAATTTCGCAGCGAAATCACGTTACATATCGATCGGCCGTAGCGTTTCAATTTGTCGATAAATTTGCTCGTTTTTAATCGAATTTGATACGAATTACCGCGTCGCAACGAAAGCTAAAAGAGATCGTCCCATTTAAGTCGAAAGGCAATACACTTTTTCTCGGATCATTGTTACGTACGGTTCTTTTGTTTCGTCGTTGTGAGAGTACTTTAAATCAAATTAATGTAATCTACTCGAAGAGAACAATTATTTCCGACTGAGAGGCTTCGCTGATATTATCTGCCACGCTCCGCCCGGTTCTTGACCGATCTCTTCGATCGACTTTGATCTTCACCGACGTGACAATAGGAATGTAACCGAGGCGACGTTCTTTCCGACGCCGAGGGACAGAAATTTACGTCAATTAACCGGTATCAACGTTGGTAGACAGCCGGCAGACGAGTACACAGGTTGTGAACCTCGCGTTATTACCATCCGTGCGACGACACTACGTGCATACACCATGTGCACAATAGTGTGCACATCGCTGCAAAACACGTGGGTAGGCGGTTTCGTTCGATGAACGGCGGAATCAACTATTTTCGTCGCATCGATTTTATCGGACAAACGTGTCTCCCGTGTTCGTGTCGGTATTATCTTAGTCGGATATCCTATTCGCCTATTATTATCACTCGTGTCCGTGGATAAGTTTCGTTGAACTTTAACTATAGCCAATAACGCTTCGTACGTATCTTAATCTGCTATGGTTCGTCGTACAAAAGATTAAACAATCGTACATATTATTCTTTCGAAGAATATTGCGAATTCGTCTTTATTTCACGTTGCAAAATACGCGGATTAGTCACGACGAAGTATTTTTAAATTTCATTCGAAACGTTTCAGGGTTGAACAACCGGAAATCTAGCGCGACGTAGAAAGTAAACGCGAAAGAATTCTACCGGCGATTCAATTAGCGAGTCGGGTTAAATTCTCGCGACAATTAGCGTGCTCGTCAGAGACGACAGACGTCCTCCAGACGACGCGAGCGGAGAGCAACGTTTCGGGATTATTAACTAGCACCGCGGCACTTGGCAGAGGTGTAAAAACTCAACGCAGACGGTGTATTCGTGTATGCGTGCCCAACGGAAAGTGCATCTGACGTTTCTCCGATCTGTACCATTATTATTTCTCGCGTCGTCGGAATTACGCCGCTCTAGCTCCCGTTTCCATGGTTTTTACGCGAATTATCTCGATGTTCGCGAAACGCCAAGTGCAATCGTGAGAATGATCATGATTTCAGGCTTTTTATATATTTTTTTCATTTTTTCTTTTTTTGTAAGACGGGTCGTGTTACTCCGCAGGACACGTTCTATAAAAGGTACGACTTCCACGAAGCGAGAACAGTACTCAATACTGTTATCGATAACGGCTAAATATAAAATCTGTTAACTATGGCGCGGAATCGCGTTTCTCTCCGCACGCGTGTCTGTTTGCAGCGGATATCCAATATCTTGTAAAATGATTCTACGTGTGTTTTTGTTCTATATAGCCGATGGTGTATATTTTCGTGAACGCAATTTCGTAGCCAGCGGTGGGGCACAAACGACGTGTTCTATTTGTCGACGAGGAATCCTGCTGCGAATTCGAAGTGCTCGACGTTGCACAACGCGAAAAAAAAAACGCATTTCGACGAGTGAGATGCATCGTATGCCTGCATAGGTCACTGGCTAGGTGTTAAAAAAAGAAACGGAATAAAGCCTTTCGATAAATCAGCCCGCGAACTGGGACATGTTCGGTTTTGCGAAGCGACCTCCTATTATCTCTCAGACTCGCTCGATATCGAAAGAACAGAGAGAACCAACGGAATCGATGATATTCAATTAATATCGTACAAGTGACGCGCGTTGATACGAAGTAATGAATTGAGACAGCTAATTATGGCGCGGTGAATAAGCGCATTAATCAGTACGTTATAGTTTGCGTTATTGCACAGTTGCCAAGAAAGAAAGCACAAATAAATGTTTTCGACGCGAGACTTATGAGATCAGCAGCACTTTTACCGAGTATGTCGAACCCATGCTCGTAGTTTCGCGAAAACGTTCAAAAACAGCATAGAGAGTCACGATTTTCTTGTAATCGATTACTTCGAGTTTATACGAGACATCTATCACCTCGGTACGATATTCCTGTTACAGTGCCGATCCTTAACGAGAAACGGTTAGATAAAGAACGACGGTGGGAGAGAAGGATTACTTTCCATGAGAATGCTTTCCAACGGGTAATATTAGAACATGGTTGCGGATGTTTCATACATCTAGTATCTAAATCACGATTCAGGCAAGCAGTCGGTTCTGCTAACTGGAACGCGCACGAAAGAACAGCCGAGAACTTGGTTCGCCCGTTCTCATAAATCTTGGAATTCTATGCAACTTGTTTCTAACAATGAAATAAGTTTATTGTGTGGCAACAACATTTCCACGTACATACATACATACAGGGGTCGAAATCTCGGGAGAATACGTAGTAGATACGCTGCTGTAAGCGAAAACCGAATAGACGAATATGTAGTCAGCGGTAAATGGATCGATGAAGCAGAAAGATAATCGTGCAATATTATCACGCACATGCTGCTTCTCTCGTATTTATCTTGGAAAAAAAAACTTCCTGTGATTCTTCCATTATTCTGTGCAGCGAAACGATAGACAAGCTACAACTGCCGATCGTGAATATAATAGGCTACAAGATTCTATTAAACGAAACTCGTTTTTCTTTTAATTCAAACATATTAAAAAAAATAAATTGAATTGAATTGACAATTTATTCGGTTCTAGGGGTGAACCCCTATAAGAACACAGTACAGAATAAAGAAATCGAAAAGAAAGAAAGAAACGCTTAAAACTAATACAAAATTAGTACAGTTAACTTAAAACTAACTAACTCAAATACAAAACAAATCTAACTAACTAACTAAAAAAAAAGAGGGAGAGAGAGAGAGAAATAACTTTTACCGTCTACCTGATATGCTCATGATCCGTAATCGATATTAAAATAGTGAAACTTATGAGCTATTACTTTTAAGTCGGTGAACGTACGCTCAATTAACGGTCTAGAAAGCTGAAAAATTAGCGTTATTTGCTACGCAATGTTCTCTGGTACAATGACTGCAGGGTTCTACGGTATCCTTGGAAACCACGTCGTATACCTTAACATCGAAGATCACGGGCTCGGGTCGGCGAGACGGAAAGTCGAAAAACTAGTTCGATAAGCAATAACGGTTGGATACGACGGCACAGTGGCTGAACGCGTGTATTGTAAGTACGTCTGTATTTGCTACCAGCTGGAAGACAACGATATCACACATGCAAGGTGAGTTTTCGGAGGAAATAAGTCTATGCGCCGAGATAACTGGGAAAGAATCCGAGACGGTGATAATCTCTTATCGGGGAACAATGTTACACGAGCCGAACCACCGAAGGGCCAATTCGGAGTGGACGATAACACCGGCTTTGTGGCGAGCGAAAGAGACAGACAACCGGTAACCGCGATAACACTTATCAGACGACGGCTCTGTGTCTTTTTCTAAGCTCCGCGACAGGTTCGCTGTCGTAGGCGCGATATTAGATTCCACCATATACATACATACACACCCGCCTAATCTTTTTTACTCGAATTAGTAGCTATGAGACGGGGAAAAATTGCCTGTTTACTACGAATCAAGATAATCAAGACAACTAAGATAAGTGTGTAACGTATAACGTAATTCTAATGAAGTAAATGAGAATCAGATGAATAAAATCGAAAGATTAATGTAAACAATATACCTGGATGTGAAAAATCAAAATTTTGGCGTCGCACAAAGTTGAATGTTCAAATTCTTTTTGAAACAATAGTCTTCCTTCGAACATCTCCTTTCAGTTACTTTACATAAAGAGATTCCCCTATTGACTGTTCATCTTTGGCGAGACCCATTAGTACACCCGTTATTATCACGTAATTATTATCGTCGCTATACTGTAATTTAACGTTCAAAGGACATGGCCGTTGTAGCGAAAAGGAACCTCGATTTCTTGCTCCAAACGATGTCTCGAAGAGATACGAGTAGAGCGGTATGTATCGTGCAAATATACATGTTCGTAATTGCGCGTAATTGCAGGCATGAAAATTTCACGCGATTATCCGAAGGGAATACACGCTCTATGCGGATCCGTCGAGCGATAGTATCATAATTAAGCCGGGTCGTAATAATGCAAGGTATCCCATTAAGTTATGGACACCGGCACAAGGACGAGAGAAACCAATGTACTTAGCATACAATGATAAAAATTACAAGCAACTTGGGTAATTAAATGGAAATCTTTTTCGGCCGTTGCTCGAAGCCCACGCTTAATCGAGCCAATCGAACTAGTTCGATAAAGCGGACACTTTAATCGTATATACACGTAACGTCCGGAGAGCGCACGATTTCCATAATAAATATCATGAAACTACATCTATCCAGATACCGAATACATACACGCATATACAGCACGATGAATCAGACTGTGTCGGGCTTTAGATTTTGTCCCGGTGACTAATCCACGGTGTCTCGAGATGCGAACATATACATACATTTATACATACATATATACAAACATACATACGTATGTACGTGTATGCATGCATATACATATGTAGCTATAACAGGCGTTAATGTGCACAGGGTAATACCGTGAAACTCGAGAATCCACCGTTATCTTCGTATTCACCTTCGAAAGTGTTTGGTTGGTAGATCGAATTAGCGGAAGTTCACCGACGAACTTTGTTTGCGCACTGAATACGTACTCTGTTTTAACTATATCTTCGTATATGTATAACGTATTCGATATTTCCAACTATTCGTCCATTCGACTTTCTGACAAGTAACCGAAAAAAAATCACATCTTCCTTTCGTCCGTGTAATTTCACTAAAAGAGGCTGCTAGGTGGTCGATCCTGGTCTAGGCATCTTCCCTTTGTTCGTACGTTTAGTTCAGCCCCGTTCGTACGCGTTTATATAGGGTGGTGATCTCTGCTGCTGACGTCACTCCTTTTCCCAGGACAAAGCTCCTACCGTGGGGGTGCGTTTATATATCCCAGAAGCATAGATGGGGCCGTCCGACGGCGCCGGGCGTCGAGACGGTTCTCAAACTCCCACACACAAAATATTCGTCAGCCCCTATAACGCTGGCAATGCTTTCTTTTTCTCTTTCTCTTTCCCTTTCTCTCTCTCTCTCTCTCTCTCTCTTTTTACCCCTACACTGTTTGCCTTTCTTCTTCTCATGTACGCATTTCTTTTCTATGTGTCATACGCGTGTCCGATTCTTTTTTTTTATACCTCTCTTTTATATCTTCTTCCTGCTTGTTCTTTTGTCGTTTTCTATATGTTTTGTGTTTGTTAAAGATTTCTGCCAGCGCGAACGGGAGTTCGTCATTATGACTGTATACAATACGATTATTCTTGTTTACAATTATAAGATGTTACTACCGGGTTGCACCGAGTTTCCAAGAAACAATTTCAATAAGGAACATGCGTACGGGGTGCAGAATGTTCGATCGTTTTCGCGAAAGCTCCGCCGCAGTTTATTTTAAATTGCGCGAGGAGTGTCGTACGTGTAACCGTAAAATGGATTATTTTGTAACGAACATCGTGGAAACGTAGAGATAAATTCTTCTGGTAGTAATATTTCACCGGTAAAGGATTTTTCATTCGGGAACGGTGAATTTCTTAAATCTGGAAATATTTGATTAAAAGCTCTACCGTAGAGGGTGTTCTTATGTCAGAAGTACGGAGGGAGCCAACTGATGATGTCGGGCGTCGAGACGCTTTTCAGACCGGTGCAATAAAACGCCGACAGCCCCTATAACGTAACCATCATCCTGCGACTGCCAGTCTCTCGTGCCGTGTGTTATTTACATAAGAATCCCATTTATCTTAACAACGTGTCGACGGTAACGAAGGTTATCACAAAAGAAATTACATTTTTCAGATTAAATTCCACTTTGTTCCATTATCATTTTTCCATAATCGCCGTATGACATTTCGAGAGAAATGGCGATAAGATTTACAACGTGGACTACGAAAATATATTTCGTACGTTCGTTTCCCGAAAAACCGGACGGAAGTTCCGATAGAAAAATCAGTTCTAGTCCGTCGGAGTTTTCCACCGATAGAAAAAAAAACTTGGATTTCCGCGTGTTTCCGCGATTCGCGTGGCCTTTCCAGTGACTTTCTCTTCGCGCTTCTTCTCTTTTCTCTGTCCTCGTTACACGCGTGGACACATAACAGGAGCGGCACGAGAGGAGAGCCTCTCTCGCGTCCGTTGCACCGACTTTTCAGGGTTTGTTGCTCCGTCAATTAGATCGTCCGCAACGAGACTGCCGCAGTGGGGAAGACGGAGCCGACTGTAACGATCGCTATAAAGCCAGTCTACTAGAAATTCAAATTCGCGCAGTTGGCCAGCTTCAAGTTCAAGATCGCCTGCTATCGATCTATATCTCTGGAAATAGATAGAAGCCGATGTAAAATGTAGCTCCGATTAGCTCTGCTATATGCGGCATCGACGTCAAGTAAATACACATACACACGCAGCGACTATAAATGCATTTACAATTTTGTTGCATTACTTTTTGCGGAACGAATTTTAGTTTTTGACAAGTTTCTATGAATTTTTACCATTACAGCAAATTCAAAAAATGTACCATTTCCAAATTTTGTAAAGGCCATGGCATGATCCATTGGGAAGTTATCAATTTCCAGACGTCGAAAGAATACATAATTGTTGCGAAAAAAAACTAGTTATTTATGAGGGAGAATTTGAAAGATTCAAAATTCGTATCCCTCGATGCTACAACGAAATTTACATGACATGTGAAATTCGGTGATGTTTATCAAACGCAAATTTCAGGTTTTTGTTTCAGAATATTCTACAAAATTTGAAAGTAGGGCGTTTGGCGAATGTGATTGCAATTCTGAAAATTCACTAAAACACGTCATAAAATTGAGTTTCAGGTAATATTGCAAACATTCATATTCTAAAGCAAACAGTTTTGCTCGTTACCCGCGGCTGACGAATAGAATAGGTTTCAGTTTAGTTTATCTTTCTTTTTTCTATCTTGATACGTATACATTTGTTTGTACGCTGAATACACGTGTTTCGGAACATTAATTTTCGCTCCGATCGATTCTGAGAACGAGATAAATAGTCGAAATTAATGATTCGATTGAAATCATTGACTCGATATCGTCGATTTCAAACAAGACGTGATACAGATGCGATTAAGACAATCTACTTTTTCGAATCACACACACTACACAATTATTTCCTTATCAGCGAATATATATGCTATTTATAAAAATCTTCAATATACATATATAAAACACCATACTTTCATCGACTTATAATACGTACACGCTTTACACCAACGGATACTAGTTCATTAACTCATAATACAAAATAAGTAACGGATAACAGTTGAAGAGATCTCGAGTAAAGTTTATTTCCGGCTACCTCAACCTGTGATTAACAAATCCCATTTAACAATTGACTCACGTTCGAGCATTTTTTCTAAATACTTCACCCGACGAAAATGTATCGAATGGAATTACAACTGTATGCCGATAGAAATTCGAGACCTTTCGAGTGGTAAAAATAGAATCGGAACGCTCGTCTTCTTTCCGTCTTTTCCGGACTCTAATACGCGCCGTTCTCGATGCGTGGAAGTTACGTCTAAACGTGGCACAGTCGGCCGCACTCCTCGAGGCAATTAAATGCGGAACATGATTCAGTGGACGATATGTGAGACCGTGATGCAACCATTCTTTCTATACGAACGCCACTGGGAAACGCGGTACTTTGTAGAAAATAGTAAACTCTGTTTTCAAGATCCGTGTCGACAGTTGCATCGAGATGTGCCAATGCTGCGATTATATTTAACTCCGAAGAAAATTGCCACGTGTCCCGTTTGCGACAATATTTTTTTTTACCACGCCGTGTAACATCGCGAGTCTTTCAAAACCGCGATTCCACAAAAGCTTTTGTTTACGTTTCTACGATCACACGGTTTTTGCGGTCGCGGAAGAATGCCGAGTCACTTTACGAATAACTGTACTCGAGGTATAAACGCGTAATTGTAAAGATGCCATAAAGTAGACAAAGTACGTCGTCTCGTGTTTGATAGTGTTATACGATCGATTGATTTTTATAATATTTGTCCACTTATCGATTACTATAGCAATTATAGTTGCGAAAGCAACGATATCCACAGTGAACATTTCACATTAATTTTATACATTTAATTGTGTACATTCATAGAATATGATAACCAGAAATATGTTAATTACTTAAAACTAGATTTTACTCTCGTAACCATCATCGAAATTAACGCGAAAAATGATACATTGCTACGTGACAAACCGCTCCTTGCAAGCCATGTAGTCACATCTACGTTTTTACGGAACATTCCTAAGATCTCATTGCGTAACACATTTTCAAACTCGTCGCTTTTATACGTTTTTTTACATATACCGCGACACGACAGGATGGCATTCTTCCAGTAAATTTTTCTTCCCCAGAATATTTTTCTCGCTCCTGAATAAATTTCCAGATATGAATGTTAAGACAACGGGCGGATAATGTAATTATCCAGACAATGGTTACGAGGCTATTCCGTGGTCAAGTTTTTTTTATTTCTGATTAATAGGTTTTCTATTCACCCAGCACATGTAACTCGGAACGTAGATGGTAGTGGGTGTGAGCAGTTGTGGGACGTGGGAGCAAATATGGAACTCGATGACATTGTATGTTTTATAACGGTACAATTTACTAATCGGCATTTTACATTTATTCCGTGACTGACATAGAGTGGCTAATTGATCGACGCTGGACACATACTTTCAGAATCTGCTTTGGTGCGAGGTCGGCATATTCTATGAGCCATCTTAATACTTTATTGATTAATTGTTCAAGTACTCTGCGCATTGTACTTTTGGCAAGATGGGAAGATAGCTTTCATGGATTTAATATTGGAAGGACTATTCCATTTCTCCATTGATAGGCGAACAGGATTTTTGTCAGATGGTATTGAATAATTTCCATACATATTTTTTATTTTACAAAAAATTAGAAGTTTTATGTGATCCTGTGACTGTATTTTTTTGTGGTTCTTCAGATGTCAACCCTACTTTCGATATAGGGGAGTTTATCCAGTCTCTGAAGGCGCTTATGGTACTTGTTGTAGTTAATTGTGGAATACTTAATTGTAATTTCCATTGTTTATGTTTTTGCAATCAGATCTGTCAGGGTATTCGCTATATTTTCTACCTCTGTTATGCAAGTGCCATCGGTTTTTATTAACGTGCAAATATGGAAAATCTTTTGGATCATTCAAACATTCTGAATTGTTTCTAAATGATTTGCGGGGGCGCTATTTTGTTGAGGAAGAGACCAGCTGTAACCATGTTTTCTTTTTGCTTTCTTTAAGAATTCTTCAAAGTTTTCTTCCGAGTCGGTATTTTGTTTCTGGTTCATCTAATTTTTTCATCATTTTTATTCTTGACTTACTTGGTTAATTTACCCGTAGATTCTTTATTAGCCAGATACACCCATATTCTATCGCGTGAAATTCGCGACGTATACCATTTGGTTATACTATTTTACTTTCTTTGACGTAGTCCTTTTGATCCCATCAATCGAAATCGATCCTATAATTATAGCTACATACTTCTTTATTTTGGCAAACGTCTGTTACGGTTGCTGGATATAGTAAGTAATTCATTACGGTAGTACCTAACCTGTGGATTTTTCATACGACATCTGTACTCGGAAGCTAATCCCGTATTTTTCCCTTGAAAATTCACTTTGTTAAGTAATTTTGCGATGCGTAGGTTGGGAACAAATCTTGCAAGATAAACATTCAGATGCTCACTATGCGTTCTTTTCTGTCGTGTAAATGATAAGTAAACGATCATGAAAATTTTGTTTAGAAGTTCTTACACCGACTCGACAATAATCCTTGTTGTTTGTTAGAAGTAAAGTGCAGGACAAAAAGATTCCGTGACTCAAGGTAAAGATAATACACTCAGACTTGATAGTCATTAGTCATTCTACGTCCAGTTCCATTCTCGTTCAAGACTTCTCTCGGTTAAGTCTAATTGCTTGTTAAGAAAAAAAAACAGAACTTTGTTGAATCGGTTGAAATTCATGAAAGACAGAACCTATCGCTTATTATACAAGCTTGTATTTCTGAGTATTAAAAAAATATATTAAAACTATCAAAAATTCTCTTCTTTATTACTTTAATTAATTTTCAATCGATCCGACGAACTTTATCAAGTAAAATCTTCATATCAGCCAGACGTTAGTAAAGTTACATAAATCGATTAAATTCAACGTAAACCTAGATAAGATAGACAGAAATTATATGAATACATACATATAGTAACAGAGTCCAACTCTCTCAAGTAAGTTATTCTAGAAGATTCATTTTCGACCCGCTACGTGGGAGGCACACACCGAGAATAGGGATCGGAAGTGATATTTTTGTATTTCTATTAACTACGCGAGTGTAATAATCTCTACTATTTTTCATCTCGCGCTATGCTTGACAATTTCCCGTATTTTTAGCATGATTTATCGTATAAGTAGGCAGTTTATCAGGTACCGATACAAACTCGCAGATCTTCAGGGAAACCTCGTCAAAATGCAAAATTCTGAATACCTCGGGACCGTTGTATCCGCGAAAGTGTAACATTCCGCTAAAATTTCTAATTCGAGACGATGCATATTCATAGTTCTAACTAGATACGGGGGAATCGCTTCGTTATATTCAATCGTGTAACACGAAGGAAATTTGTCATCCTTATCGTTTATCGAATTTATGTATTACTTGCACTCTCGGGCCCAAAATCGGGGCCTTTGGGCGCTGCCTCAGTCGCAAACGTTGGCGGAAAGTATCGTTCCGTAAGTCAACGGTGGAAAGGAATATCGATTGCCAGTGATCGAGTCTGCTGATCACGTCTGAATGGCGATACAGAAATGGAACGATCGTTCAATAAGGACCCGGTTACGATTTTATCGAACGTTTCGATCGTGACGTTCGTCTCGTACACGTTGCATGCGTCACGTATGTACATACATACACGTATATCCGCATCTGTCGCTCACAGAGTCAATGGATTTCAGGTAACGACATAAATTATAAAAGAACGCGATCTCGTAGTTTATAATGTTATTACATTACAAGAAAAGTAACTCGAACTCTCAACGATACGTTCACGAATGTTCCGCGGTACTACTGTATTTAATATAGACGTTACTTTTTGGCACAGATGTTCGCGGTATGTATTTCAGTACGCATAGATCACGATATCACTTGGAATAAATTTCAAGTTTCCCAAGCAACGATCAAATAAATCAGAGGCACACGGTGAGATGGTAATTCATAAGTACTGTAACGCTAAATGACTTTTTCCTTGCGCCACGTTCGATTAATTCGATAAACGGCAATCACTGTGGACGTAATTCAAGATGTCGACCAAGGAAAAAGACATCGATGACAAATAGAGACAAGTTTTCACGGTGGGAGGTTTCACTGAATGCGTGTGTCGCGTCGGTTTTTCACATACGGTGTACACGCGAGTAGGTGGAATGCGTACAAGCATGCGAGTGCGGCGTTCCTCGTCATCGTTACAATTATTATCGCGATCAACGCCAGCACCATCGGCCTCATAACCAGTTTTAACACAGCCGTGTATGATATACGTACGTAGCAACGTGTATACAGTGCACCGCATCGCCGCATTAGGCTAAACTAGAAGCGTGGAAAAAAATAATTAGGGTCATGCCGCATAACTCGACGGTTCTATGCAATTGGTTCAAATAAATTTATGCACGCATCGCCGAGTTACCGCGCTGACAAATTAGTCCGCCGCGAATTTGGAAACACTTGCAACTGTGGCAAGTGTATTTAGCGACCGTACCTAACTATAGTTTCATTTGCCGTTAAACGATATTTTATGAAAGCAAGATTGAGTAAAATCATTGCGGTATAAGTGAAAGACGGTAATGCGCTTCTTTGGATTTTACGGTGATGTAAAGACATAGAAAATCTTCGAGGTTTCGATCGAAACCAGTTAACTACTTTCTAGATAATTGTTTCGATCCGGGCTCGTGAATATCGAGTGGTTTATCGAAGTATTCTTTTCCAGGGTAGAAAGCGGAAAAAGTTTTCAATAGAACTGGAACTGTGGATAGAAGAAACGATAACTATCGTAAAAGACAAATTCGATGCAAGAATTGGAACGCGACTTCGATTACCGTCGGTACAACTTCTAATTTCTCCAACTAAAAATGATTGTTTTCTAATAATCCTTCTCGATCGAACTCTTTCTAATTTCTGCAATCGTAACTTTATATCGATAAACTTCGTCCTGTATAAGTCACTTACGTCGTAATTTCTTTATATCAATTTGAAAAATACAGTTCATTAAAAACATAATCGAGCTTCAGTCTAATGGTGCAAAAAAATAAGAAAAACGAGTTACATACGTGAAATATGATTTAACGCTTGTTCCTTCGCCAAATACACTTGTGCCGTGAGAGGGAAAAAAGAAAGTTGTGGTTAAATAAAACGAAATTCATAGACTACCACAGTCTTGCCCATAATTCTTCTAGATCGATAAACCGATCAATTCCATACCCGTGCATCGGTGGTAGCTACATCACTGTGGTGCACGTCGAAACGTTGTATGTACTACATGTACATACATATGTATGTATGTACGCACATGTATTTCTCCGCGGCTAAGAATAGTGGAAGCCACTTAGCCGAGGGATTTAAACGCGAGTTTTAAATGTTTCGAATCGATTTTCAGATGATCGATACTATTTTTACATTAGAATGCAGGATATTACGAGTTTGTAAATAAACTGCATTGCGGATCGCAGCTAATAAAGTTTAGTTTCATTCTTGGAAGCGATTTACGTCGCAAAATTTAGCCTCTCCAAAATATTGTTCTAAAAAAAAGACGGGCGAGATTTCCCTGAATGCGTTGACCTGTACCGAAAATTCTTTTTAAAGACCCTAGCTGGCTATACGCATCCCCCTTAGAATATATCGCGAATAAAATTCGATAAACATGTTTTCGCAAAATTCCTGGCTAACAGAATTACACCGTATATATTATTCCAATATAAAGTCGTATACTTTAATAGCTGTAACTCTGAGAAAACGACACAATTATTATTCAGAAAAAACAACAATCCACTAAGAATTTTTTCTCATCGATTTAATCCTCTAGTTATCCGATGAATGTGTTTTAGTTAATTCATAATTCGACGATGTTCCGCTGATATATCAAACTTCTCGTGAATCCCATCGATTATATTAGAAGGGTTCATCGATCACAGGTCTTATCAACCTTACACTTTGTTCGTTCGAAAGTTCTACCGTACATCACAATAAAGTAAAGTCCCGTTCGAAAGTGTACAATTGGATGAAGGTGCTTCAGGTAGAAAGATCGATTTTCAGCACCTAAATTCAACCGAACAGCAAGGCTTTGTTAATGCAGGAGCACCTTTGAGTGGCTGGATTTCAGAGGATCGCGCGGATGTTTTCTTTCGTTTATTTTCCGCTGAAGTATAAAAGTACCACGGCACAGCTGCTCGGTGCTCGAAACGTAGGAAGGTAGAAGCATGCCACGCTGATGAACGCAAGCACGTTTCACCCTACGTTCGCTTTAATGTCAGACTCGACAGCAATACGAACTTTTTATGCATCCGTAATCATTTTCTAATAATAGAGACATTTTTTAAAACTATTGGTGAAAATCCAGGAGGAGACGAGAGTCACCAAGGAAATTTAAAAACTCATAACGTTTTTTTAACGAATTTTTCATTTTATTTACTTCGGGCTGATACATAATTATGGGAGACTTAATTATGATGAGTTACACGTTCGAACGATGTATCGAGATCGTTGAACTTTACTTTGAAAATCATCAATCAATCTGATTTCCAAAAATTCAACCTCCTTATTACACCATTACTTTACTTGAGACTAATTAAAAGAAAACGTCTTCGTCAACAGACCAATATAAGTACGAGTCTAAAAGAAGATATTGTTATTGCACTTAGAGCATTAACTGCATAAACGTACTCTTAAAAAAGAATACTATATTTACTAAAGAATCTAACAATAAGAACGAGAATACCGTAAAAAAGTTAGTGTTTCTGAAGCCGAAAATGGCAAACAGTTATAAAATTATGCTTTGTCCTCTTCAGAAAAAAAAATCAATGTGTTATTTTGAAGAGAATAAGTAAATAAATATTTTGAATTTTAAATCCAATCCGCCACTTTTGCCTGAGCTCGTGTCTTCGCAACGTCACCTGTAATACTATCGTTCTTTTAAATCAAGTGCACAATGGATTTAATTCAAGCCTGATCAGCAGGTAAATTGGCAATATGAAGCAGAAATTATTAAAAGGCACATTTTTCCTGTATATTCTTAGCAGCAAGATCGTGATCCGTAAACGTTATTTAAAGCGAGTCTAGTTTGTGCCAATGAATCACCGATCGAAGGACGTTTTGATATTCAGTTTGCATCATCAATGGATATTAAACAAGTGTCTTCGATGCATCGCTTGCGATGACTCTAAATTTTCTTCTGCTTGCAAACAATAATTAATCTTCTTTAATCTCAGTTCCCGCGTCGTAAATAGACTGCGAAAAATCATTTATTCATTCGTCGATACCATTACGGTGTGCAAAGATATAAATATGCTGATCGATTTCGCAGCGCACGCGAAATATTAATATATTCAAACGTTCTAAAAAAAAAAAAAGAAGTAAATTCCTTCAACGTTCCTCCGGGAATATAAAATAAGGTTCCCTCCGAATTCGCCATCTCCGCCCACGATTCTCTATAAATTAAGTAAGAAAAGTTCAGAATGCACTTAGTAAATTAAAAAGTGCCGACGACATTCTAATCGCCCACAAGGTGGATTTCACGCGAATCACCTTAATAGGCATTCAGACACGATTTTCGCGTGTGTGGAGGACGAGATCCGAAGTCTGAATTTCGTCGACCACGCAAAAAAAAAGGACAAACACCGGGCTTTCATCTACTACGAGGCAATAATATGTACATACGCCGCGGCCCACACGGCCATGCCTAGGCTGCCTACGTTGTCCAACGACAAAAATTTGTTGCACGTACGACAGGACTCGCATGTAGATTCCTAGATTGTACGCGTCTCGACTTACAACCGCGGACAATGCAGTGCGCCGAGATTTTTTTACCGTCTCCTTTCGACAGCTCCGAAAGAACCGGTAGTATCGTCGAAAGTAAACGTTAATTGTATACAGGGGAAACATTAAATGGAATGTTTGCAATGGGATAGCTGTTACGTTACGCACGAATATCGGTAACATAAAAACAATATTACGTATCCTGTAACGTTTAATAACAAACAACTAGGGTCTCAATTTTTTAGTATCTCGAACATCGATATACGTAGACAATCTTTATTACGTAATGCATTTGTAAGCAGATGTTACGGGAAATACGATTTTACGAGGAATGCAAAGTGCAATGTTGCACAACGGGACGGAGGAGGATAAAACCGAGCTTGTTTAGTTGCTAAACAGAAGTTCTTTCACTCTTGCCTCTGTCCTTCGGAAACGGTCGGTATAGAAAGATCGAGTGACTCGGTCTTCGTGAACAAGCGATGCAAGTGCACGGGAACGTTTTAGCTGAACCGATGCATTAACTTCTACTTTATAGACATTACATCGGTATTAATCGGTGATAAAACACGGGAACCGTGATTCCCTGTCGATAAATAATTACAACGAACCGGTCAATGAATACATACATACATACGATCCAAGCGTGACAGCTGGAATTAAATTAACTCAAGGAAAAATATCTGAGTCGACGCGGAAGCCCTTTTTAAGTCACGAATAAAGAAGGATGTTATGTAACGTTGAATCGGATTTAAAGATTATATTCTCCTTTCGACTCTTCCTACAATTATTCAACCGGGGAATGTCATGTACGGCTTTGTACTATACATTACACGAACGTTTTCCTTTAAGCAAGCTTTATTCCGCGTGTATCTTTACACTGTGAAATGATCTGGTAATAAAACTTCATAGCAATGAAATACTGGACAACTGGAAGGATCTCAATTACGGTATACCTTTGAATTTAGTTCTGGGATATATCGTTGCTTAGATAGGAAGATAGCAATAAAATGTATCTTATACCGGAATTGATTAAAGAATGTGTCATTTACGATTGCTATAACGTTTCTGTCACCCTTTCGTATGAAGAAGTGCATTATGACAGAATACTAATAAGAATCACACAACGAATCGTAGATAATACATTACTTGCGAAGGAATCTTGGAATAAATTATTAATCCCACTTTGCGTCGTATTTTCTAACTATACGGTGCGTTGCATTTAAATGTTCACTGATTTCAAAAATTTCGTAATAAACACACGGAAACGGGCACAGGTTGACGTGACATGGCCGACTTATCGTCAGCTGACAGATAAGAGATCGGAAGATTTCCCGATATTAGCTGATATCCCTAGCGGCTTGAAAGCGAGAGTTAACACGGCTAATTTCATTACGCCGTTCTATATGTAGCACGGCTAGGTAGTAAATTGCCTTTTATGTTATAAACACTGTCCAGTTATGCTATAGATAGAGCATGGCACACACGTATGTATGTACTTACATTCAATCGCGGACCCGCGGAGGGTAAACAAAGAAAACCCGCTTCCAATCTAGTCCATCGCTCCTGCTCCAAAATAAACGGTTCGCGATTTAAAATGTAAGTACATATCAGTTTTAGTAGTTCCGTGGATACCGACTTTTGAAAGTGAAGTTAAAGCTTTCGACAGCAGAACCGTGGAACATCTCTGTCAGCGTAAATGAAAAGCGTGCATATTCGACAGGCGCACACATGCACGCAAATTTTACGTGGTAGATTGACGTGAACGATGTAACAATTGTTTCAAATAGAAATTAAAAAAGTATTATAGCGTATTGGATACGGAGGCGACGGGGGCGCGGCCGTAAATCTTATGTAAAACGGGGGGAAAAAATGCGACTTTCTGTGCAAGCTACTGCAGGAATGCAGGAGAAGTAACGTCGGAAAGAGAGGAGAAAAAGAGAAAGAGATCGAGCCGTCGTGTGAGCCTTTTATACATAAGAATGTCTGTGTAAGTGTGTACAGATACGTACGTGTACGTGCGCGAAAGGCCGCTCTGCGTGCACCACCAATTAAATGTCGAGTCACTGCACTTTTTCCCCTATTTTTCTTATCACTCACATTACCACGCGCTTCTTCGCGAATCCGGCTACGATTCGGTTGTACTCCACACTACGCCGGCTTTGTCACTTTTTCACATGATACTGTCGAACCAACAAATGTCGCGCGATTCACCGCCCATCCACCATTGGCATCTCGTGTTCGCTTCGTGACTGGCCTCGTTCGACTGCACGTCAAACACCGAGCCGCGACCGAGCGAACTATGAACGCCGAGTGCGGCCGAATGAAATTCTCGACGGCAGGAGGCACTGGAAGGTCCTTTTTGTCCCACGCGTTGCGGACCCGGTGGGTCGTGATACGAAAACCATTCCGTTAGATGGCAGCACGTTCTACACCGAAGTAGCTTTTGTAGTTTTAGCGAGAAACTACTTTTAAGTTTGTGATGTATTTAATAAATAAATGCTGTACTTTTAAGCCAATAAGACTCTTATTTTTGCGACAAGTCGCTTGAACAGCTTTACAAACAAACGGTGATGGGATTCGTAATGTAAAACTATAAAATTTTATAATAATAAATACTTATGTAAATCAATAACAAATATCGCAGAAAAATCAATATTGCAATACAAGTTTAACTTAACGGATAATGTAACTGCACTGCAGTACCGACTAGCATAAAGTTGTGTTGGCTCCAACTATAAACGAAAAATAAGGTTCTACACCTCGTCTGTGCTGCAACCCTCACCGATATATCTTAATTTCAACAAAAGCAACCAAAAACGCTTTTCCTTACCGTTTTATAATTTTGGGAAACCATAATAGTTACAGTACGAACCTTTATGCATATCCTTCTTTTAGGAAAACGTTCTCAAATGATATAATCATTACATTATATTGTAATGGAAATAACACTTGTATATCACCAATTATTTCAAGTCATTTGGTAAAAGATTCGAGATTTACAATTTACAGCAAGTACTGTAGACTTTATTGAAATGTAATATAAACATTGAAAGTTGACATTAATTATTGATAACGGTAGAGAGATTTACAACATTTAAATATTTATTCCCTCAATCATTTACATATTTACATATTCTTAATATAGGAGCACAAGAGAAAATGTTATCAATAAACATAAGATATGATTGCGGCGGTTTGAAAATCTTGTAACAAAACACTAATAAATCTTATTGCGATTCCAACATTTGTTTTAGCAACATACATATATAGCTAAAGTTGACACATTGTGTGTCTAGTAATCTGTCATTACACACACCTATTCCAACCTCGTTTACACTGTAGAGATTGATAGGATCTGTCAACTCTCCATTGAGTCTGTTTTAGTTTCCAGTTATATCGTGCAATTCATCGTATAAATGCCGAAAGTTGTCTCTAGAAGTATAATATGTTCCGATACAAAGGATCAAGAGGAATACAGCGAAGAGAAACCGCTGCACATTTATTATTGTGTATGCGGACAAATGACGCTGATTTTAGGTTAGATTGACTTTTATACCATTATTTAATTATTATAGAAAATACAAGTGACACAATGTTCTGCATATTTTTGCAGATTGTGCCATAGAAAAGTTACCTCTGCGAAAAAGAGACGGTGCCAGAGTAATCGATGGAAGTAAACATGCTCATAAAATGACCTGTGAACAGGACGAAATCGTGTACCTCAAGCGGCCAGAAGGAATAGAAAAACAACATCGACAAAAATGCAAAAAGTAAGTATCTGATACAGATATATTTCCATACAGATGTTCTGACCATGTCAATTATGTTGAATGTCATATGTGCACATGATTAAAAAATAATGTAAATTGTACGTTTACTTTCATAGATGTGGTCTGTTGCTTTATTATAAACATGATCCAGGAACAAATATTGTATTTATTGTAAAGGGTGCTGTAATTAAGAGTTCTGGCGAAGGTCCAATGACAGATATATACAATCAAGTAGCTATTGAAAAACCAAAGAAGATAATGGTAACTAAACATACAAAGAATATGGGAAAATTCAGTTCAGTCACTGTTTCTACGATCGATGAGGAAGAAGATGAGATCGAAGCTGTAAGTCAATTATTAATTCTATAGCACTACATATTTAAAATTTATTTTATATCCTGTCTGTGACATCAACAGTATTTATTGTTTAAAACAAAAAAAATTACGCGGTAAACAGTCTTTTGAAAATTCTTATTAATATGAAAATATTAAATAATAGAGAACAAACAAAACATAAAGCAGGAACTATTTATATTAAAGCTTCTGAATAGTATTTTTAAAGGACACATTAACTGTTATTATATAATAAGGTATATACAAAAAATGCAGCATTTTAACACAAATTCTGTAACTACTTTTATGTGATTCTAATTTATGAATAAGAGATACCAGAACAGTATATGTATATAATTAATGTTCTATTATGGTTAAATTTGGTTTACGTAAACAGAGTAGAGATCATATAATAATCATATAATAATGATAAAATAAAAAAGCAATGGCACTTTAATACACTTATGTTTTTAGAGAGAAGTTGCTGATTCATACGCTAATAATGCAAGAATAATAGAAAAGCAATTGGAGAGGAAAGGAATGAATAAAAGAAAAGCGATGCCTCCTCCGGAAACGGATCCAAAGAGGTCAAGACCTAGGGGAACTTTATTAGATGTTTAATATTTCGTAATATCTTGCACGTAAATAATTCCATTAAAACTGTAAATAAAAGGATTGTAAAATAAAGGAATGTAAACTCTTTTTTAAAAATTAAAGCTCATTTTTTTGTAACCATACTCTGAAACTTCATGGAATATAACTTGAAAAATCAAAGCCCAACATGGAATCCTTTAACATTATACTGAATGATTTATTAACATTACATGAAAGTAAATTTTTGAAATATATAAATGACTAGATACAAATATTGCATAAAAATGTACATTGCAAAATATAGATATAAATTTAATAAATAAATACAATACCTACATACAATTCATTAATAAAATCACTAGAGGTCAAACGGAGCTCTACTTACAATCAGAATTAGTTCGTAGGATGGCAACGTTAAACAGTAAGTAAGTCAAAGAATTAGTTTACATATACTGCAGCTAGTAGGGACGATAGAGAGTACTACAAAAGAATTTGGGTGATATGGCTCCTTAATGTGGAAGGAAGATCTACCTAAAAGTATCATATTAACTGGCCATGTTACATCTACGATCTATGGATATGCAGTGTGTAGTACTACGAGACATTAATGCGTACATATATTGAAAAATGTGTAGGGCATACATTAAGCTTATTTGCGTTCGTGACCAAAAGTGATACCTTCATCGATATCCTAATTGTGCAGTATCATAATTGAATTGAATAGACACCCAAAACGACGTCTCTAAAATCTGCTTTCCCACTTTGTCGGATATCAGTTACTTGAAAAACGATTTAGTTGAAAACTTCCGTATCGCTAGTGCCATTTCAATTATAATTATGTTTAATATCGTAACAAAATCATAGCACATTTCCTCTATCACTAGTAAATGCGTTTCAAATATATTCCCTTTGACAGTCATGTCAACTGTAACTTGCATTAAATTAAAATTATATATAACTCTATCTTTACATATAGTATGATTCCGCAATTGGAATTATCACGTTTGCGATCATAAATGATAGTTCAGTTATATATTCATAAAGTTACCGGTGCAGACGTATGTAGAAAAACATACCGCGCAACCAGAAATTTAAGTATTAATCTGAGACGTTTTAATATCAGCTTTTTTAAGTATCGTAGGCTCGTCTTTAAGAAATGTTCCAGATCTAGAGCCCACCGTGGGTTGCTTCTGAGTTTCCGCGTTATGGCACTTTGTTTTCACTTTTTCATCGCAAGTAGCTTTACTAGTAACCATTCTTTTATTGATAACAGCAGATTTGTTTGCTCTATTAGTGCCAGACGATTTAGGGGAAGATCTCTTGCTAGGACTTTCGGAGTCCGTCGGATTCGAATTTACTCCCTCTTTCCTCTCTCTCTTTATGTTAGTATGGCTAGTCGTCGATTGCACGACCGGCCGCGCATTCGTACTTTTACTCGCCACGTTATTCAGTGACTTACTTGGAATGTCCGGTGTCTTCGCAGCGTCTAGAAGATTTCTTCGCAAGCTAGGTGAACCATGATAAGCGCTTATCGCTGCCGCTCTGCTTCTACTAGCCGCGGTCGAACTCTCCAAAGACCTCAGCGGTCTTCTAGTTATCGATAGCGGGCTTCTTTGCTGCATCGGCGGTGAACTCTTTTTAACTCGGTCATAGATTTGTGTCTTACTCGTTGCTTTCCCTAAAGTCGGTGAAAGTTTGTTTGAAGTATTGGACTTGGGCGTTGTGGTGATTTCAGTCATAAGACTATCCGTAGACATCGAAGTATCCATTTTGTTGATCTTCTTTTTAACAGCTACGGGTTTAATCTTCGACTCTGCCAACGAATCTATAGACAATCCTATCTCCGTGTTTTTCTGCTTAAAAGAAGGAGATTCTGGACGTGTAATTCCGCAGCTTTTACTGAGCAAGTCTTTTTTATTGTTTGTTCTGCTTACGTTAGGTTCCGTCAGACTGTCCGAAGAAAGAGCCTTTACATCTTTTTTTATGGGGAACTTCATCTTGGCTAATGGTTTTTTATCAGTTGCACGTTTCATCGCTGGACTGGATGTCCGCGATGAATCAGATGACGATATCATTATTTTTCGACGTTGTTGGACAATTACTTTCTCCGGATGTACTGGTTGTGTGGTCTCTTTAGGAACGGATTTATTTCTTGGTTCTAAGTATCTAGATTTTACCTAAAAATTTGTTCAAAAATTTTGAAAGTGGGAGTAGTTACCGTTAAACATTATGTACTGATTTTAGGGCCTTACCTCTATTTTATTAGGCCATGATTTTGGCCTAGTGGTGTCTGTACTAGTCGTTGGTTTATCCTCCTGCATTTTACGCTCAAGCGGATCGCTCTTCGGTTTATTTAAAACCCGTTTTGTTTGTTGCACTGTTGCCATTTGCTTCAAAGTCTTATTATTATGTTCGGATATAACCATTTTTACACGTTTCAAGTCTAAACTGCGGCTGATTGTGGAACGGTTTGACGGTGGTTTAGGTTCCTATAAACAAATGAGCGTTAAACGCAATAAAAACAATTTGTAGCGAATAAACGGCGTTACATAATGTAATTATTTACTTTGATAAAATTAGAGTGCCTAGACTGCCGTTTCGAGGTCTCGTGTGGAAGAATTACGAGACAAGCCAATTCCTGTATTCTGCGTCGCAGTTCTAAATCCATTTTCAACCATGTTGTGGTTCTTGCTGCGCGTGTTGCATCTCGTACTAAACATTTCTCCACGCGACTTTGAATTTTCTTTAAGAAATCAACGAATAAAGGCCCCCATTTTATTTTTTCTTGAGCTTCGTCGATTTGTGCGGAAGCTAACATTTTGTGCAACTTTGCGTAACTTTTGCAAGCTTGTTCAGGCGGCAAGCGTTCCGCAGCTGCTAAGAAATTATCTTCCAAACGGCTGATATTCCATGTTAATTCACGACCAAGGGATTGAAAGTTTTCATTCCCTAACACAGCCGCAAAGTTATCCGATAAAAATTTTACAGCAGTTTCTAATAAATTCGAAACCATTCTGAAGACTGGTTCTGCCCAGCGCACATTTGGTAGAGTTGCCAACAGTTTGTCACAATCCATCATGGTTTGAAGTACATTATCAGTCGACTACGATTTGTAACAGCGAAATACAATTACAAATATGTATATAAATCAATTTTAGTATTTACGAAATGAAAATATGTGCAAAGTATATGTATGTACCATATGAACAATATGTTGGTGATAACATTTCTCCATGAGCTCCCGCGGAAGAGTGGCGAACGCTTTGCAGGGCCATATTCGAACGAAATGTCTAGTAATCCATCGAAGAGATTTTCGATATACTTCATCGAGACCATAAGTTGCTGCCAAAGGCATACATTCCAGTACGCCAACAGCACATATTTGACAAGGCTAAAAGTATTTCGAACATAGCATGAGTTATAACAGATATTTAGATGTTAGGACACAGATTGACATTTTTGGTATTATTATACATTGCTAGAATTAAAAATATAGTGTTAAATACCTTGTGAAATAGATGGCAATATTTAACTTTAAGTGTGTATCCAATAACTTCTTTAAGACCTTCCAAGCATAACATATCGGCTAACGTTGCTAATTCAACTATACTTATCGAATCTGGTATATTACTTTCTCCACTATAAATGTGACACAGTGCAAAATGCACAGCGTCATAGGAATACCTATAAAATATGTAAACAAAAGAGATTAAGTAAATATAAACATCTAAACGTATTTCAAATTTATCTATACGTACCCTTGCAAAGAAATTACATTTCCCGCACTTTCGATCCATCCACCACTGAGAATTGCTGCAAAATATTGACAACGGGAACTCAAAATACACTTATGTGCCCTTATACGACGACCAGCTACATCAATCGTAACGTCGGGATTAATTTCTTCCAGAAACATTCTCAATAAGTCTTCTCCCAATCTATTGTATGGCCGTCCTCCCGCTAAACTTGACGTTTCCGTTTCCTCCGTGCTGCCTTCTGAACAATAATAATCCAATAAAAATTTAATGTCTTATTGTGCATCATATTTTGTTTTAAAGAAAAAATACAAATACATACCAGCTCCAGAACGGCCCATACTACTCTGCATACTACTGAGGTCAGATTCTGATATAATTCCTTCTCCATCGTATTCTCCTGTTAAATCTTCAAGCGGAGACTTTTGTTTAGGAGGCAAAGAAGTACTCATGACTGAAGCAAATTTTCTAGGAAGTGGTCTCACAGATCCATTCGTCCTAGACATTACCAATTTGCTCTCGATCCAAGAAGTCTCTGGTATACTGTTGCACATACGATATGCTGATCTATCTTCTTTTATAGTTAAAACATCGGTAGAATGAGAAGCTACCGGTGTTTTATCCAAATCTGATAATCGAACGAAATTCGAACATGTTGCTTTTTTTGAGTCTAAATATAATTCCTTTAAGTTGTAAACCAAGGGTCGTTCATTTTTCTTTGATGCTCCGTTATGATTGTCATTTGTCTCTTTGGGCTTTTCATATTCTGGACTTTTTAACTCACTTTCAATTTTTTTAATTGTCTCGTTTAAAGATTTATGTGTTTCAGATATTTTATTACCTACAGCTGGAACAGCCTGAGTTCTGTCTATATTTGGCACTTCTCCATTTAATAGTTCAGATAATTCATAATCATGATTATCACTATCAGGCGATGGTCCACTACCACTACTTATGTCAAAAGTTTCACTTTTACGTGTTTGACCTTCAGTACTTTCGGTACATGTTTTCTCCCATGCTGAGGTTTCCGAGTATTCATCGTCGTATACTTTGACATCAGACGCATTGAGATTTTCCATGGTTTCTTCCGTTCTCAATTCTTTGTAGTTGTGCTGTTTCACACTATCGCGAAGCTCTTCATTTATAACTTCAACATGAGAGTTAGGAGGTGTATCTCTTACGTCAAACTCAAAAGCATCTTCTGAAGATGTGTCCAGGTTATTAATGCCAATACTTCTTTCGTGAAGAAGTTTAGAATCTTTTTGAATAACACCTTCCGATTTTGTTGTGTCAGTTAGAGACTGATTTGATGAACTAGGTTTTGCTTGTAATTTCTTCAAGTCACCTCGATCTACGGAGAGACTATGCGCACGTTTATGCTCCTTCCTAAATATCAATTCTTTTGCAACATGTCCATTACTATTAACACTTTGTGTCTTGTCAACATTCCAAGAATGTCGTTTAAAGGCTGGCCTTGAGGAAGACAAAGTTCTTCTTCTTACCACAGGAGAATCAGATTCTATGTACATGAAGACACTGGGTTTAGCTTTTTCTCTCATACATTTTTGTTCGTTCGCAGACTGATCGTCAGTTGTTGTTGTAGCTGCACTATTTTCAGGAGTGTTATTATCCTCAGATTTTATTTCTGCTCTCTTATCACAAAATGTAGAAAAGCTTCTTCTATGGGAAGGACGTACTTCATTTTCTGTAGGTTTATGAGTGGGTTTCTGAGAATCACTCAAATCAATGAACATTGAGAAAATATTCTTCTTATCAGCCACTCCTTTGCTAGACTCCTTAGGTTTGTTAGTAGCATCTTCTGCCTCTGGTCGTTTGCTTGTCGATGTATTATTTGCGTTGGACATATCAACATAGAATTCACAATAAGACTTGCTACTTCCATTAGGTTCTTTTTTTTCCACTGAGTGATTTTGTTGTTGTGTAATCGGCTTGCTATCCATGTCTTTTAAATTAACAAAGAATCCTAAACTACCATGTTTTTCGTGACTACTTAACTTATTAGCAGGTTTTTTGACACACTCAGAACTCGAGAAACTTTGTGACATGCCCGCATGCGAGTTACTCGATAATTTTGATTCATTCTTATTGCAATCGCTCATATCAACGACCCACGCAGTCATGGAAGAAGTCATTCTAGAAGGTTTTATCCTAACTTCAGGTTCTTTCATAATTACAGAGCCACCAGATACTATTGGGGTAGATTCTGTCTTTCTGCGTACTGTCGGGCTATCCGTGGGTTTGGAAAAATCTGAAGTGCTAACACCACCAGAAATAATAGGTGTAGTTTCGTCACATTTAGTTCTTTTCAAAGAATCCGTTCTAGAATCTTTTTCTAGAATGCAATTTAAAGTAACTGGCAAACTGCTGCTACAATTCTTCGATTCATCCTCTAAGTCCGTATAACAATCCATAAGTAACTTGTCGCTGGCACTTTTTATTACCGGATACACCACAGCAGATTTATTACAACTTTGCACAAGATTGCTACTTTCTGGTTGCACTTGTGCAATTTCATACTTCCCATTGTCTAATGGTAAATATGGCATTGTATGATATTGGGTACTTGTTGGAATTTGAACATCTGCAGTAAATGTGTTTAGTACAGTCGGTACAGAGATTGCTGGTTCATCTGGTGGATGAAAGAACGAGTCACCATCGACACGATGGCCGGAATACTGAGGTATTGCATTTTGAAATACAAGATTCCCTTGTCTCCTTTCGTACTCTTGCCTCAAGACAGATAACTTTTCATCATTAGAATCTAGTTCAAACGTATTCCTTCTAATAAGAGAAGGCCGTCGAGTGTCATCCAATAGTTTTGCATCCTTTTCATTGGTGTTCTTAATCGCTTCTTTTTCGTTATCTATCACTTTCACTGTACCATCGGCATCTCCAGTTACTCGCGATATGACATCTCGGTCATTATTTAGGTGTATATTATTTTCAGGGCATGGAGAAGGGTGTGCGCTTTCACCACTGTCCGCTTCCTTAATTTCTACGGCTAAAGATTCTTTCGCAATTCCCGTGACAACTTCCGATTTTTCTTCTGGCATAGAATCCCCTCTTTTTACTTTACGTTTCTCTGCAAGTGGTTCCAGATATTCAGGAAGCTTCAATTCTCGTTCAAACTCTGCTACCCTTTCATGTCCACCTTGCAAATTATTTGCTTTAAGGGCTGTTAATTTCAAGCACTGGTCCTCCGCGAAATTATTCGGTTTTTTTGATAAATATTCAGAGGTAAAAGAAATATATGGTTGCGACCTTTCGTCAAAAGATTGAGGTTTAGCTACATTTGATATCGGAACTTCTATTTCATCATTGAGTGTCGATGCATCGATAAAGTAATAATTACTCGTGGTACAGGAACTTTTCTGTTTGGGCACATCGGTATGTGATAGTTCATGACTCGCAGATTCCAAGTGCGTACTTTCTGTTTGCGAGTAGTTGGAATGATAAACTTTTTTGTCTTGGGTTTTTTCCGCGGGTTCGCCTTTTGTAGAGTCTTTCTCCACATCGGTACTCACAGAAGACGCGTTGCCGGGATCGATAAATTCGAAGGATTCATTTTCATCACTTGCACAGTCCGATTCATAAAATGGATCGCTGAGGACTTGATTTTCGTATTGAAAAATTTCATCTGTGTGTAATTTTACTTTTTGAGCGTTATCCGTAGACGAACTGGAAGAATCGAGTTGCGGTTGTTCTGCATCGATGGAAGAGCATGTTGCACTGTGATCATTCGACGGACATTCTATCAACGCTGCTTCTACCAAGTCTCTCACGCGACACGGTCCACTATAGTTATTTGTCGTATTATAGCGGTCCGTGTCTATGATCGTATTTTGATCCCTTTTATGTGTTTGTTTAATATTTATATCTGAATCATCGTTCGTAGAAGTATATTCCGCACCTTGCAATTCTTCAAAATCAGTGCTAGAATTCTCAGATGTTGTATTCTCGTGTGGACTCACCGATCCAGTTTCTAAGCCTGAATCAGCCATATCGGATAAAGTTAGACTTACATCCGTAGCAACATATCTTCTCACATTTCTTCCCTGTTTGCTATCTGTTGTCCCATTAGAATCTGATGTTGGTGAATTTGCACATCTTGAACACAAAAATTAAAATTGATGATACACATAGAAATATTTTTCATTAATTAGTCTATTTAATACAGATAAAACATAATTACTGTTATCAAGTAGTACCATGACTTAAAATTACGTTATTAATATATTATTATATTATAAAACCTTTCAATGACGTTTGATACAACATTGATACTGGATGTGTTCTCAAATTCTGACGTGGAAGCAACATTCGAAAGAAGCTCTAGCAGCAACTGTTCTTCTTGTGAAAAATCCAAATTGCTATATAGAAGCCTGAAAATATATAAAGTGGAATTAAAGTACTTATAATTATTGCAAACACAGAAAAGTGGACATAAAGTAATAATGTGATGAATAAATAGTTAAATAAAACATTTAATGCTATAATATTGTATACATGTTTTCTGTAATAACTATATGCAGAAAGAAACAATTGTCTTTGTCAAACTGTGCACAAACAGAAATAATGTACCATGCTTTGTGTGACAATTCACATTTCCTATTAAATAAACTATGTTTGATACAATAATTGCATCCATAAAAAAACTTTATAGAAAAAGTGCTTGCAATAGAAAGTACTAGATATACAGACAAAAATTGTATACTTTCTTTATTGTCTAACAAAATTAAAACTCAATTCAAAATTTGTGTCACATACGTACTATTTTAAATTTGCAATACTATTTTAATCCTGTATTGGTATTCAGTGTACAAATATTGACACTAATTTTGTAAAAACATAACAAATACAGAAGAAAAAACAAAATGTGGGAAAAAATGAAACTGAATATATACAGAAAAAGTTTTATTTATACAGAGCTCTTTATTGTAGTCTAGAAAAATAGTTGTGATCAATCATTTTTGTACTAAACATGCAAATATAATTTTAGTTCTACTAGAAAGAATGTACAAAATTTTGATTTAAATTGCACTCAGGAGAACTTGTATCTAAATATGTTTTACTTTGACTTCAAAAACAGAATGGGGTGTTATACAATTAATACTTTTTGCAATAAAAGATTGTATATATCCTTCTTAATTCTTGTTACACAAAGATTTTCTTTAAATATGATATTTATACATATAGTGCTATATGCAATTTCTCCTTAGTTACATAAAGTTCATGCATATGAAATTGTTGAATAGTGGATATCTGTTTGTTGATACTGCTTTCATACAAATGGCGATTAGGGCTATGGCAGTACCTCAGAAAGTTTTCAATTTGATGAAAAAGTCCTGGTTTATCGAGGATACAATCAATTGTATTGTTAGTGTATACAAAGTAAGGCTTGAGAGCCACATAAAAATGTGGTGATCTTGTTTTAACAATACATTGGTTTGTTTGTATTCTATTATAGCCATGTATTATGTTAAGATCACAATACAACGACTCCGTAAATACTCTACAATTAAAACATTCCATTCAGTTGAACATATTTCTTGAATGTAAACAGTTATATTAATTCAATAATAAAATCAAAGTTGATAATCAATGCAACTAATATTTAAAGAGTCATGAAGTTATTACATGTCATTAATTTAAATATTTTAGAAATTCATATCATATGACAATTATCAGCAATTTTAATGAATTATATGATATTAAGTGATTTATGTGATTACAGATACATCATGCATCTCTAAGACGTATATATTTCTTCAAACGTTACACCGACTTCCTCATACATCCTCTCATATTATATATCACATTTTGTAGTGGAAAAAAGTGCTTATGGAACTTCTTTGAATCATGAAAATATATACATTACATTATATGTTTTTATATTTTCTACGATTTACAAGAACACAGGTGCATTATGTATCTTATTTATTTTACAGTGTATGTATATCTAAGCAAAACATTTGTATTACCTTAAAATATTGTCCTGTAAATCACTGAGACTTTTTCCCACTATGTGCTTCCTTTCCGCACAATGACGCTTCTTAAATGTTTCACTCGAAGGAGGTTCAGGCGTGACAGAAGCATAAAGCTGATGGCGGCGAAGCCACTGACGGGTTCTGTCTAAATTTCCACTTCGCTTGTTGTTGCTCCTGCCTCCAGCCATGAGGCATGTTTACTGTTTCATACTTGTCCACCTAAACTCTAGAACAAATTTTCATGCATGAAAATATATAAGTTTCGTTGTCACCTGTTTAAATGTTTGTTTCATGTTTATGTAAATATACTCCTATACATATATACATCTGCATTTAGTTTAATATCAAAATAATATGTGAAATGCTTATAAACAATTTGATTTTTAATTATTACATTAATTTTTATAACGAATTGCATTAATTATAGTAATGGATTAAATATTTGAGAGAAAATACATTTGGTTTGGCGCATGTATTGCTGACAAAGTGCACAACAATTTCAAGGCCAGCATAGTAGACCTCTGGCATAATAATTACTATTACACCCATGGAGAATCTCCAATAAACATCATACATAAAAAGCATGCTACCATATCAATTATACATCACCGTAGAAAGGATTAAAGTTACATTTCATTTTAAAAAACATTAGTTTGTGTTTTATACATTAGTCTAAAAGTAATTTAAGTTGTTAGTAAAAAGATGTAAGATATAATTCTATTACATTTAACCTTAATTTTCACGAAAAACGCACATATGGATACGTATATGAAGGCATAGAATGCATTACAGTAGTTTACGATTTAGTCTATCTTTGACCGATATTCGGGATTTCGAGAAATTTTTAAACCTAAAACAAAATAGTGGGTACATATGCTTGTCGTACGGAATAAAATGAAAATTAACAATTCAAAGAAAAAGTTATTGTCCTAATACAAATAATGTTAATCAACGGATTTGTAATTATTCATTCATATTATGACAGCTATAACATGACATGACAGAGCGTACTGTCAGGAAAGCTTGTTTTTTGACATTTAAATAGCACCGATCGAACACACCTTGTTGACAGTCATTCCGATGCATTTACGTTTCTCTGATGTGATCAATTTCATTCCGATGTAATTAGAGGTGTATACGCTTTAACAGCTTTCAGCATACTAAATGTATTTTAAGATATTCGAAAGGGACTGGAGATATTTTCGTACAGCACGTTACAGTGTTAGAATGTCTTCTTCAGTATATTTTTGACAGGACTTTCTCAATAATTTATTGATCGCACGTCGTACATATGTACGTACCTCGCATTATTTCGGTTGACGAACCGGTGCTGGTATACCATGATTATACGACATTAGAATCTATGATCTCCTCGCACATTTTTCTTCACACTTCCGCTACGAAATTCGGCGGATATTAACGGAAGGATAGTATCAATCGTTAACTTGTTTGTTGTTCAACGAATATAAATATGCGACGACTATTCCTGCTGCGAAAGCGTGAGTCTATCTACTGAAAATGCCACTAGGCGACGCCCCGTTCGAGATCAATTTTTATTTAGAGGTTATGTCCAAGAATGTTCTACCAGAGTCATTTGTGGATCATCGTTAGCGGATGTCTACGATGCTTTCCTCCAAAGTTATGTTTACGTTGTGAATGTCGATAATGAACACAAAAGAAAAGGAGAAGTATATTGAGGAGTTCGATTTTCCCCATTGTGACGAATCTTCTAAGTATGAAAAAGTTGCGAAAATTGGGCAGGGCACCTTCGGGTAAGTCTAGCATATATTTCTTATCGTTCCTTAGGTTATGCGATGTCAAGATTTTCATTATTTTCTCAATTTTCTCGATAATTTGTAGAGAGGTGTTCAAGGCTAGAGATAAGAAAAGTAATAAAAAATTCGTGGCAATGAAAAAAGTATTGATGGATAATGAAAAGGAAGGGGTAGGTATACGTTTGTTGCTTTCCGTCATTTAGCATAAATATTCATTTTTTTTACTCGCTTTGTCCTCTTAAAAATACGTCGACCGTTCTCCTGAAAACGGTGTGTAACAGTCATTTGATGCTCACTCCACCAAAACATGTATTTTATACTTTTTTTTAGTCATATACTACAGGCGACTTTTACAACATTAATTTCTATCTTAACCTTTAAAGTGCACAATAAATTAATTTACTTGTTTCTTTTACAGTTTCCTATAACAGCATTAAGAGAGATAAGGATACTGCAACTACTAAAACATGAAAATGTAGTAAATTTAATAGAAATATGTAGAACGAGAGGTATAACATTTTCAAGCTTATGCAATATTATATTCAGATGTAAAATTATATAAAACAAAGTATGAAATAAGTATCTGACGTTTGACACCTTTTTTCAGCAACTCAATACAATCATTATCGTTCTACATTCTACCTTGTATTTGATTTTTGCGAACATGACCTAGCAGGTTTATTATCAAATGTAAATGTTAAATTTAGTTTAGGAGAAATTAAGAAAGTTATGCAACAATTGTTAAATGGACTCTATTATATTCATAGTAATAAGGTAAAAATCTATGAATCGTATTATTAATTTAGTATTTAAGTATTGATTACGATATGTAATTTATGAATTATTCTGCAGATTTTGCATAGAGATATGAAGGCTGCAAATGTTTTAATAACAAAAAATGGAATATTAAAATTAGCTGACTTTGGTTTAGCACGTGCATTTAGTGCAAGTAAAAAAGATCAACCTAACCGCTATACAAACAGGGTTGTTACTCTTTGGTATCGACCACCAGAGTTATTGCTCGGTGATAGAAATTATGGCCCTCCAGTAGATTTGTGGGGAGCAGGCTGTATAATGGCCGAAATGTGGACCAGGTTCATATATTGTGTTTTTTAATAATTTACGTGTACATCTGTTACCATTGACATTTTTCTTCATGCACAGAATTTGATTTTTTTCCAGATCACCTATAATGCAAGGAAATACAGAACATCAACAACTTGTATTCATTTCACAGTTATGTGGTTCTATAACTACAGAAGTGTGGCCTGGTGTAGAGAATTTAGAATTATTTAAATCAATGACTCTTCCGAAAACTCAAAAACGAAAAGTAAGTAGTAATTGATACAGATCATTTTTGTCAATATATATACGTCTCAACGAATGTAATCGAACATAAGTGTTTTGTACAGGTCAAAGACAGATTGAAGCCATATCTGAAGGATCCTTATGCTTGTGATTTGTTGGATAAACTTCTAATTCTTGATCCTAGCAAACGATACGATTCAGATTCCGCTTTAAATCACGACTTTTTCTGGACTGATCCGATGCCTTGTGACCTTAGCAAAATGTTAGCACAGCATACGCAAAGTATGTTTGAGTACTTAGCCCCACCAAGACGTCCTGGGCACATGCGACATCCGCACCATCAAGTACCTGGTGGACCAGCAAAGCCTAGTTCCAGTATGGCTGACAGTGGTTATCAAGACCGCGTATTCTAGCATATTCTGTTCCGACGAGTGTAGAGTGTTCTGCACTCTCCATCCTTTTCATCTCTTAGGATTTTTCACTTCAAGTATAATATTTGACTTCAACTTCACATATAATAGTAAGATTTGAAATTAGTTAATTGTTTCGTTTATACAAACTCTGAAAATAAGATGTAAGATTTTCTTACGCATATATATGTATACATATATATACAATATGTGTGCTCGTGTATATGTATGTATATACATGTATAAATTTTTTACAAAACAAATTAAGTCTCGTGATTCAAGCCTTGAATTTCCAAAAATATTATTTGTTTGGTGATTTATAAAGTATGCTTTATAGCATTTACGAGCCGTTAAATTCTTGCGGAAGTGGAATACGAATACACTTTCTTCACATTCCTGTTTTAGTTTTATAAAACAGAAGTAACGGTCCCATTTATGTGCTTACCTATGTGAAAATGTTCGACTATCGAAAAATAAAGGATGGGAATTATTGTTGGCTTGTAAACGTATTTGACCATGAAATACAATGAAATTCATTAGAAATTCTATAAAATAGAATAAATATTTTCGTTCGATATTTATTTCGAGAGCTATTTTGATAATTAAGTCATGTTAAAACAAATTTTATTTCAATGAACAGACTTGAATTTTATAAGCATTTTTGCATTTGCAATAATGTACGGTCAATCGTTATAAAAAAATCTTAGCAGATTTATCAAACTAATCCTAGACTTTTGCATCATAAGTATTAAACATGTAAGAAAAATTGTGACGATTAGTGAGTTCGATAGCATTCGGCAATTGTACGTTTAAGTTTTCGCCCGCATTACCGATCGTGAAGAAGCAGCGTCATGCGTAGCACCTACATGTCGAAGACAATTATAAATATATACATGTTCGTATGCCCGTAATACTTCGTTATCCTTATTCTAAAACTATACGTTACTATACTAATATGCTACCGAATTATTAATCTGTGAGGTACGGATAAATATGATCTACGTTAGAATAAATGATATGACAGTGGTATTTATCACCGGATATAAAAATACAAATAAAACTCTTTCAATAGTAACGGCCTTTTTCCAAAGTTCAATTGCCCATGTACGATCTGTGTGTCAAATGAGTGATCACTGCGACGTTTCGATGAAATGACGAACATACGTTATATCACATAATATTTCTAATCGTCGTCGTTTAGAAATTGATCCAGTGGATTTGGACCCATTCTCTTCGGTTTACTCGTTGACGCCTTTTCCGAACTATCAGCTGAAAAACAAGCATATAAATAAATATATCAATAAACTTCAACGTAATAAATGACAGAATTTTCACGTTAATAAGAAAACAAATTACATGATGTAGGTCGTTGAGCATTTAGACAGCTAAGCCATTCTGTCATACTGATTCTCCTATCGTTGTTGATATCACAGTATCTAGGCAGCTTTTTACCGCATCTTCGGAGCTGCCTATTATTTGCTACCATTGTACGAAAACTTTTCCATTCTTTTCTTTCTAAAACCTAAATTACAAATGAAATTATTACTACTTTGTTTCAATGTTACCTTTACAAGCAAAATTAGATATAATAACGATGCTTGCACGTACCTTGTTCTTATTTTTGTCGAGCATGACAAAGTGCCACGTAGCTATTCGCTCTTCTTTAGAAGCTTGCCATTTGGTCGTAGTTTCATCGGAATCTGTACTCGAAGCTTTCATTTTCTTTTGCATCAAGTCCATTAAATCCCGTAAGAACAATTGCTTCTTTAATTCAGGGCAGCCTGATGTAGTACACGTAAATGTTATTAAATTTTTAACAAGTTATTCAACTTCAGCTCGATTTCAATTATCGGCAATTATCAAGTAGTGTATAAGTACGTATAGTCACCTTTCATGGGTCTAGTAGGTGTGGGTACAGGATTGCAATTTGGTGTCCGATCCTTCGAGGAAGTTCCAGGAATCGGTTTGCCAGTGTCTTGGTAGACGCACCAGCAATAACCAGAATAACATTGCACCCGATGATACCTTCCATCAGGAGTACACTGGGGTATATAAAACTTCTCTTGCGAATGCTGTCTCTGATCCTCCAATACGGATCGTCTATCCGTTATGCAGTCGTTCGCTATACATTGTTGTTTTTATTATGTAATTAAATCATCTGAATTTTTTAGTCATAAATTTGCCCATAATTATGAAAGTGGTCTAAGTCAATTTTTAAAATATTTTGAATATTACGTTTCTTAAAGGTTTTAAAACATTTATTAACAAATTATCAAGACTTTCATTTTTTTTTAAATATTGACTTAGACCTCTCGAATAATATTTTCTTAATTACACGTTTACTCACCATCACTGTCTTCCTTAGTGTCCGGTGGGTCATCGTTGAACGTTGGTCGAGAATGCACCGGTGCAGGATTACCTTTTAAGACTGCGAAAAGATATCGAAGCGCAAATAGTTACAGCACCGTTTAATTGACATTTCATTTATTTAAAAGAGTGATTGTGAGAATTGGGTCTTTCACCGGAGACAAGTTTTGTAGATTAATATTAATCGTTACGTATGTACAAACACGTTGTATGATATTTTACTAAGGTAACAAATACATAGCGAATTTGTTTCTGTACAGCCTGTGAATGTTTAGAACAGACGGTTAATATAGCGGTTAATTTGGAAAAAGACAGATTTGTATTTACATACACGGGTGATCAAAGTCTCGCATGTTCTTTGTCCTTTGAATAATTTTGAAAAACCGTCACCACCCGAGTAACGATAGAAACGTTCACACACAGACGCATACGTATCGTATATGTATACATATATGTATAATTTGTATTAACGGCACATGCAATGTGAAATGAAGCATTAACAAAAATGATAAGTTATAGTACAGGATGCGCTGCATATACGTATCCTTATCTTTCTTTATTTAACTTTATACAGGGTGGTACTGTCCGATGTAAATACGTGGGTGGTGACGATGGGTTTAAGAAAGACGGCGATGAAAATTGCAAAGCTATTTTTATCGTTATCCGTTACATCGATGAAAGTCCGTAGAAATCATTTAATTCTAATAGCACATGCTTTAATAAAAAGAGAGCACCGCCACGTTAAAAACGTTCAAAGAATCTCATTCTTGCCCCCACATTTCCGCATACAATAATACTATTTATATCCATTACCACTCATTATTGTATATTTCTAAATCATACCAACGCTTTTTTTAATTCTTAAAATAGTTACGCTACAACCGATGAGAATAATATTAATAAAGAATTAATATGGTAAGACTAATAAAAAAAACTACAACAAATGATAATAATAGGATAAATAAAAGAAGACGTGGCAGTGCTTTCGATGTGCAGAACTGGGACTCACCTTGGTCCGTGGCCCGGGTCCTCTGGGCCTCAGGGACCTCGGGACGCTCGTCTGCGGGGTTCAGCGACAAGAACAAACGTACTAAATGATAACAATGATGTCACTCAGCCGACCGGCCTTACCTATATGTACAATGTTTTTTTGTCATTCGCGCATCGCAGGTTTTCTAGCAGAGCAGCGAGCGGTGGCGAATATCGAATAGAGGATTCGATGCTTTCAGGCGGCGGTCTCACGCACCAAGAGAAACATTCTGTATATGTATGTATTTATGTATGTACACACATCGCGCGTTATCAATGTTCTTTAGTTGAATATTAACACTAAACCTACCAAGGTAGGTCAAATTGACCGTTTTCAAACTTTTTATTAAAATGCCTGCATGTACCTTTATAGCTTTCAACGTTAATTTCTTTCATCGATGTAAGAAAAATATGGTTCTTTATGCCAAATTAACTATTACGTGAAATTAAGTGTAATAGTTATGATTTTTACGGATTCGATAAGAATGTGTACATAAATTGTCGGTAGGTTTAGCGTTAATAATTACCATTGTAATTCGATTAGATTCGACAGGACGTTCGCGACAGGACTTGTTTGCGCGATTTTTTGAAATGTTAGCGATACCGACGATGCGATGTATGTACACGCGTGTGATAGATCCGCACGATGGAAGAAATCATAAAAGCCTCCGAAGATCGTTTCACTTTTATTAGCATTTCTATCAGATTTGTCAAGGATGCGTTATCTCTTATCTTTAACTTGCAAAAGGAATTCAATTATGTACCAATGCACGGGATAAGATCATGCATAGAATTAATAAAATCGAACAAGTTACAACGTGATCGATGGATTATGAGCTAAAATAAAATCTAGCTTTTTCAAAGTTCATTATTCTAAATGAATTGCTAATTTCTCGGGTGAACGTATACTCATCAAATGTTTTAACACATTGGTATGAGAAAATTCTTATTTTGCGACACGTGTGTGCTTTCTTGATAAATTCTTAGATAACAAGATTACAGGGGCTATTCTGAAATCCGCAGGACAATCAGTATCATCGTAGTGGTCACTTTGTACACTTAATCTGCGTTTTGATTCTTATCGTAATGAGTGAATTAACAGCATTTATTGTGATTTATCAGATGTAAATAGTTTCTGGAAAATAGTCCGACACGAATGTATTCAGAATGCTTACTTTTGAACCTAAACATGGTATTCGATCAAATAACCATAAAAAATAGTTTTTAAACATATAAATCTAACATTGGGGCCTTCATAATTAATCGATCACTTTGTAACTTCTTCGAAATTATTAATCCTATAACGTTTGTTGCATTATTGAGCAGAATGATCATGCTTAGAATGTTCTCTAGGAAGTAATTTTTCTCCGAGTGTATCTTTTAAGATTCCGGCTTGTACGTCTGAATCATGCATCGCAGCGAGAGATGCATTATTGCAAGAGAGGCGATACGCATGCCTGCGGTAATTCGTGCACGAAGGGTTATTCGCAAGATTTCGGGAGAGCGGCAAATGTTCGTGTCTTTTCTCTTTTCCGATCGCTCAATAAAATTAAGGAAAAGGAATTAATTTATTCGATTAGGTTTTACCGTCGGTTTTTTGTGATAAAATGATGTACAGATTGAATATCTATAAATTAAAACGCACAGTCTTACGTCCAGAAATTAGCTCCTTCTACTTACAATTAGTTAATTTATACGTGTGTTAAATGAATAAACTTAATATATTAATTTAAAATCGATAAAACTAAAAAAATTGGAGTTTTTATAATATGTATGTATGTACAGATATAGGGATAATTGAATATTTAAAGCAAGTGAGGGCCCTACAAATTCAGTATTTCCGATAAAACTGCGAGTTTCACGAATTAAGATAACGTGCAATGAGTCAAGAATGATAAGTTATATCGAACTTTTGGTATCGATACAATTCTACCAGTGCAAACAAATACATGTACGGAAGCAACTAACTGTGTTAACAAAAATCAGAAGCACGATGTACGAAAGCCATCTACTATCGTTAGAGAGTCCAAGATTATTCGCTTCGTTTCAAATTGTTCTACTCGTATTTGCTTTGTAAGATACAGTAGTTTCTATCGACAGGAAGAATTTCGATACCCGAACTTTACTGCGTTACTTTGAATGCGAACAATTTGCTGTAACTACTTTGCAGCAGCTCGTAAAATTGAATTAAAAGTAAAATTGTTTATGTTGTGCAATTTATACAGTGAGTCTTTGAGGAAAGGCTCCAGCCCGTCCACGAGTCATAGGAGAAGTATAAATATACAGTGTATTCGATGGTAACCTTACAAAAGTAATCATTTACCTAATGGTAAGACTGACACTCGAAAGTTATTCAAATAAATAGCGATTTTTCAATAATTTCATTCGAGAATATCAATCGACGTTTCAAATTTTCTAGCGCAAGTGACTCGAACGCGTACAACATTCCGAGCGCCAAAAACTCTAACATATAGCATTTGGACGCGTGCAAATGTTTAAATGGCAAAGAAAATCGAGGATATTGTAACACATAGAAATTTTCATGCGCCAGACGCTTCAACCTGCAGATACTTTCGTGTGCCCGAAGTTTTAAGACTTTTCATTCCAACGCGTAAAAATGTTCGAACGCCGGAAGTTCGAAGGCTTCTAAAGAGCCTGGATTTCAAACCACAGGAATTTCGAGTCCACATCGAACACAGTAAGCAGCAATTTTATTCAAATCGCAATCGCTAAATTCGAACGATCGTTAATCCGAATATAGGTACATTAGGGTGGTCGTTAAAAATTAAATCTTTTCCGACGCCTTCTAAAACGCTTCCTTTTGATGAAAAAACACTGGGAGATTTTTTTTTAATTCAAAACAACACGTGCCTCAAGACGATCTAAGTTAATTTTTTGGTATAATGTCTTTCGGGAATTTTTATGAAAAATACGGTTTTATTCGAAATATAAACAATTGTAGAACCTAAATCAATAAAAAACAGTAGTTAATTAAAATAACAATAAACAAAAATTTAAATTCAAATTTTTTTATCAATAATTGATTAGAATAGAAGTAAAGGCATTAAAAATACGAAACGTAGTTTACTTAAACCTTGGAGTGAAGAAATCTAGATATTAAAATTACGTTTGTACTAATTTAGTTTTAAAATAAAAATATCAATTTGACTATCTTTCATTTTCTTATTTAATAGATCAAATCAACTGGGAAAAATTTTGAATTTAAATTTTTGTTTATTGTTACTTTAAGTAACTAATGATTTATTATTGATTTGGAATCTATAATTGTTTATATTTCGAATAAAATCGTATTCCCATCAAAATTCCTAAAAACATGATTATACCAAAAATTAACTTAAATCGCCTTGAGGCCGTATAGTTTTTAATTAAAAAAAAAAGAAAAAATTCTCCCAGTGTTTTTGCATCAAAAGGAAGCTTTTTGGGGGGCGTCGCAAAAGATCTAATTTTTAACGACCACCCTAAAGTACATAGAAGCGTGCCATGACTTATGGACGGACGGAGTGTATGCTCGCATCGGTAATCTTGATGCTTCCTTTGGACTATTTTAAAGTTCGCATGACAAGACATTGTAGCAAATAGTCTTCATTGGGGTTCGCGTGGGCGCGGATTTACGAAGTGACAAACCGCGCGGGCGGTCGTTCCCGTGGACGACTCGCGCGAGGTCAATTGTTTCAATTCCTCAGCAGCCGGTGCTAGTGTGGGCAAACTTCCGGCAAGATTCACGAATGTTAAGCAGACGGACTATAGAAACGGCCCTTGGCTCGCGCGACATCCTGTCGGGGCCGGTGCTTATAATTTATGCCACGATTTAGACGCCGAGACGACTACGACAAAGATCTTCCGGTATTATGTTCGAATAATGCACCGTGAACGACATTCTTTCTACGGGCGACTTCCTTCTGCTAATCCTTGGGCGACTTTAATAAATTGAAACTGTTCTTTCCCAACGGAAAAAGATATGAATGGGAGAGTAAGAGACGTAAAATACTCCGCTAAAAACGGTTTGTTTCTATCTCGATGTTTTCGATGGTAGAAGAATGTCCGAACGAGTCGATAAACATATACTTATCGTACATACACCGGTCACGAAATACGATTACACGGATCTCATTGTGTGGGCATAGGAACGAACTAAAGAAAAGTAACAGTCGAGGTACAACAAATCGAAAAATCTACGTACGTTATATGTATTTATGCAAAAATGCCGCTAGCAAAGAAATACGTTGTACGACTTTCGCAGGATATCTGTTTATTGTTAATTTTATTTTACGTGAAATCTTCGAGATCAAATGTTAAAATAATCGAACGATCACAGGGGTGTAACTTTACGATAATCGCGTCTGATATCAAAACGGAAAATAATCTTCAACTATAGCTGAATGGAAAATGTGCACCGTTATATCAAAGCTTTCATCGCAAATAGTAATTGAAAAGCAAACGATAAAGTCGGGTATTTATAAAAATGTCAATTACAATAGTTTTATCTACCTATGAGATAACCATTTGCCACTGAAATGATACAGAATCGCATGATTAAAATAATAACAAGCGTTTCCTGCCACACGTTCTTACATGCTCGTAATTTAATCACCCGTAGTTACAATTACACGAGATTGTCGCGATTCCTCCTGTAAATTGACCTCCTACATTCGTAGCGATTTGCAACAACCATCACCCAGGAAAAAGAAAAGAGCAGCAGTACGCGCGCTAATTACTCGCGAGCGAGAGATTAGTATGTGTTAGGTAGTATACGTGGTATTAAGTCCGATACGCGATCGCCACTAAAACGTAACCGTACGTGACAATTTACGATCGAGTTTTACTACTTTTTCCACGATATTTTGCCACTTGTTACGACGTTAAGATTGCACTCCCACGTGTCCGTTTAAAGAACTTTAACGACGAACAGTTAGCTGTAGCAAACAAACGGCATCGTATTTCAAATTCAGACATTTCGCAGCCACACGAAAATGATTTCAAACTTCTTTGGCCATTCGTTAGAAAATTCTCTGCGAAAGGGCAGCGTAGCAATGATTCATCTTCGCGAATGGAACTTTCTTTCGATCCGCGGTGTCGTACGCGATACTACATCGGAATAAAGTCGCAGTGGAGACAATCTTTCGTGGCGCAATAGCGTGGCGCCACTTTGCAAATATCATCGCGTTCAAAACTTGATTTATGTACCGAGCAACCTCGGTTATGACCTTGAATACCTATCCACTGTCTATCGTATACCAGGAAGACGGTTGTACGGAGCACGAGCAAAGCGATGAATCAGAATGCATCGTTCAATGATTTTTCAAAAATATCACACCGCGCGATATTCACGAGAGTATTTGCAACCGGAACTCTACGTGGCGAGATTGCTATTTCTCGTATCGAACTAATATATTATTATTCGATCGTACAGTCGCGTGACTGTGGAAAATTGCGACAGAGGAATTCGAGAGAAGCATATTCGGCAGAAAGAAAAGGCAGATTGTAAATCATGCGAGGGTGCAGTGTTACGCTTAGAAGCGATCACGTGCCACGGGACTACCTGTTATCGTGTGAGAAGCACATACACCATGTGTTAAACTTACGAGTGAAGTCGTTCGCGAGACAGGCACCCCATTCCTGCCTGGAGAGTTTCAAATCCCGATTTAGGTCGCACGTGCGGGCAAACGTGCGTGCACATTTCTTCGGCCTTACCGCCTTCTTCGCGAGTCTCCTGAGCTCCTTGTACTCCGCCCTGTCCAGGTAGCCGTCTCCGTTCTTATCCAAGGTGACGAACTTCCAGGATAGCACCCGCTCCACATTTTTATCGCCTGTAGATCAACAAACAAAACAGAAAGTACATACATAGCGAATAACATCCAAGGTGTCTTAAATCGTACCGGGAATGCGAAAAAGAACAAATATATCAGGTCAGTCCAAAAGTTCGTGCGTATTCTTGGGCAATTTTTAAATATTGTAAATAAAATACAATTTAACATTTTAATCAATGATATATTTTCCTCCACTCTCTACAATCTCTCGCCATCTTACAGGAAGCTTTTTAATTCCATTGCTGTAGAAAGACTCTGGTTTTCATGCAAAAAAACTTGAAAGTTCATTTTCTACATGCTGTCTAGAATTTAATTTTTTCCCCAGTAAAAAATTTTGTAAGGAACGAAATTAGTGAAAATAACTTGGGGCAATATCCAGGGAGTAAGCAGGATGCGGCAAAAGCTCCCAATTTAATTCAGTAATTTTTTGCAGCGTTGTTCGAGCCGTAAGCGGTCTAGCGTTATCATAATGAAACAATACTTTCTTGATATTCACCAATCGCGGGCGTTTTTTAATCAATTCTACGTTTAAACGACTAAGTTGTTCACTGTAAACATCTGCGTTAATGGTTTTATTTGGTTCCAATAGTTCAAAATAAATTACACCATACATATCCCACCAAACACTTAACGCTAGAACTACCGAGGATTAATTCGGTGTTTTTAAAAACATTGGATAAATATATTTGAAACAAATAAAGACAGGAGGATAATAAATTGATCGATTTAATTATTTGCATAGAGAAGCATGGTTATAAAGAATTTTGGTAATCGTAGTGTTACAAACTTAAGCGATTCTTAGAAAAAATTCAGAACCAGTCATTTTGACTGCCTTGGTAGTTCAAGTGTTAACACTAAACCTATCGAGCTGGGTCAAATGACCGTTTTCAAATTTTGTATTAATGTGCCTATATGCAACGTTATAGCTTTCAACGTTGATTTCTTGAATCAACATAAAGAAAATACAGTTCTTTATGCCAAATTAACTGTTACCTGAAATCAATTGCAAAGGTTATCATTTTTTCGGATCCGATAAGAATATGTACCTAAACTGTCGGTAGGTTTAGTGTTAAAAGTGCATTCTATTAATGCGCACGAACTTATCGGCTGACCTGATAAATAGCGTAGCATGGGAAACAGATAAAAAGAAATCCTTACCGTCGGCGGAGATGTTGGTTCGCCTGTACTCGATCTTAAAATTCTCGATAAGATTGGCATTGAACTTGGACTTCTCGGCGCGGTCGCAGGTGTTTCTGTGCCTGTTAGTGTACTGCCTGCGCTGCTTCCAGTTCGGCGAGCGCCTCCTCTGGCCGCTCCTGGTGGAAGCAGCAGATCTGGGACCGGGTCTCAAACATCTTGGTCTTTGGTGTCTTACCGAGGTATCGGGCAACGGTCTACCTTGTGGCGTCACGCACCAGCAGTACCCGGTTTCCGCGTGGCATTGCACCGGCGCGTAAGTGCCGTCGCGACGGCAGACTGGTTGTGCACCCGGCCTGGCGGTCAATCTTGCGGAGAAGCACGCCGGTGTCTCTGGACGGACAGGTCGAGCAACGTTTGCTTGTCGTTAGTTGTATTTACTGTTTTAGCGGGATACTCTCGGGAGCTGACATTTGATACGAGTTTTCGATTCGATATACTAGAACGATCGAACTACGCGTATCGAATTCATGACAGAAGCTTCGTGACAACGATCGATATCATTTTTTGTTTTTTTTTTTGGTATTTTTTTGTTTGTTTTTGCTCTATTCAATGCGTCACCGTGAGTAGGATTATTATTGTGTATAATACACTGTTTATTTCATTCTACCTGGACAGGGACCACTGTGTTTGATTAGAACGGATACACCTTGACACTGCTTCGAGATGACCTGACACTGACTCGAATACGTGACACCGTCGCTCCCGCATACAGGTGTGCTGGCACCGCCGTTCATCGTGCATTCCGCTATCTTTTTTCTGCATTCCTCCTGAAATAATCATTATTCTGTGTCAGTAAATTTTACTGATCGAATTTCACCGGGAACTTTCTATTCCACGACTTCCCCGACTACGTACCGCGTTTCTTAATGTAGCTACGTGTATATTTGATAGAGCAAGATTTATATGTACATAATATATTTCTATCGGATCGATTAGACAAGGGTACGCAAAGTTTGTATTTATTTGTTAATGTTGCCATGCTTTCAGGTATCTCGCTGTACAGGATCTGAAAATGGTTGTAAAATAAAGGTACTTGTGGAGACTCGAGTTGCACAATTAGTAGCTAGTTTTATGTGGTCGATAGATTCTAATTGCCGAGTATTTTATCGCCCAGCACGTTGTAGAGCCATGAGCAGAGAAAACCAATGTAAAATTAGTTTTCTGACTACGTGTTAGCGAAGTAATATATAATATTTATTATAATACGCGGTTCTTATAATATATTATAATACTGCCACCGACAATTTCCGATATGTCAAAAAAGAAATGGGTTTACAAGAATCAATAAATTTTTTGATTTAATGTAAATCAGCCATCGATCTCGGGGCTCTAAAATAACCCTTAGGTTGATCCCACTGGTAATTGGGATTGTTTTTGTGAATGTTTCAATTTCCTGTGTTAACATTCAATCCGCTGGCATTCCATTTATGCAATGCTTCTGGGCTATCGGTAAACTGCCGGCATTACCTTTTTGTAATTTGTTATCTTATGATATAGGTATTGCTTGGTTCAAAGCTATCAACGAATTTGAAATATTCTGTTTCCTTAAATTTAGGTTTATTTTCTCTTGGTGAGACAAATTTCTAAGTTTCGCAAGTTAGTGCTGGCGACTTACGTTCGGCTGTAAAGCCAATGGGTTTAGTGTTAATATGAAAAAATATTTCCCCATAATTTGCAATTGTGAGACTCGATAGAAACAGGCACGTGTCACGATACTATAACTTTACGGGAAAACCAGTTCTACGAGCGCTACATTGCAGGATTCATTTTATGTTAAAAAAAAACGGAAAGTCAAAATTTAATATGCATGTAAATTTTGATAAAATACGTATTGCATGACTTTCAACAATAAGGCTTGTAAACTGATCAATCCCTAAAAATCTGAAAAATCCTCTGCGGTATGTTTTGGGGTTCCAAAATATTTTTAAACGCAATATTTACTCCAGAAATTTCCTGAAGTAGGCATATACACCTGCTTGCATTACATGTAACAGATTTTTTACACATGTAAAAAATCTCAGTATTGTCAACATTTTTTCTTCTCATCCAAGTTTTTAACATGTCATTGCGAGCAATTTAGCTAGCTCCAACAATTTTTGTTTCATTTCATTCACTTGATCTGAATAAAGTTGAATAATCAGAATCCTGTATCACGATAGCAGCAAAACGTGTATCTCCCTGTCGTATCGTCCGTTAAATGCTGGCGCACAGCACTTTCGATGTCTTTACGATGCCGTAGAATCGCAAATACCGTTCCATGAGGAACTATTTATAATTAAATTGCGTTTGTAATCGAAACGACATACATTACCATTGCAGTCAAGATAATCGATAGTGCTGATAAATTTACAATTCAGTCAATTAGATGTTTGCATAACGATTTTCATCTTACGAAGAGTCCCTCGGACCGATTACAAGACCCGTCCGCGGATCATTTTCTTAATCGATTCATTTAAACCCTATAATTCTCGAATCGATATAACGTTACGAATAATCTTTTTTTTTTGCTACGGTTTAAGAATATGACGGCATCGTTGAATCGACGTGATAAAGAAGGGATTAAAATTAAAACCGAATGGACATTCCGCGGATGACTAAGTCCTCGATTTTCCTTGAATCCGTCATCGTCGCCGGGCGTTCCAGGAAGATTGCCAGCATATTATGCTATCTGTCGTGACCTCTTATGCACGTCTGCGAATCGCATTTGCAGCCATAATTGGCAACCGCACTCAACGTTCCGAAATGGATCGTTCGAAAAAGGAATAAACGTATATATTTCTGGAGGCCTTACGCGTGCTTTGCGTGGACTTTAATCAAGTTCGTCATACGGGGCTTCGTTGGAGAAGCAATCATACGCCTGGACATTACATCGACCCAATTTCCAGCTTCAACTCTTAGAATTTCTATCGATGTTCTTGATAACCACGCGGTACCATTTCACTGGATAACTCTGTACGATGCCTATAGCCATACATGTATCTATATTTTCAAATCTGACTTTGTCCGTTTACCATCGTGTACACTTCTGATTTTGAAGTTCAAATATTTTTTAAACGCGTGTCGTACTTTCCAGTAAAATATACGCGAAAGAAAATTCAGGAGACAATAATTCAGGGGAATTGAATTACGAAGGTTTTACTTATTGGTCGTCCTTACATTTTGCTTTCAAATCACGAGATACGTTACTCGCTTGTACACGAGTACAAGTGCAAGTACACGATGTTACACACGAAACAGAGCGAAATACATATATGAGAACGGGTGTATTTATTTATATTGGGATATGGCAGCTTCAAAAAGGCCAACTCGCTCGCTGCAAATCCAACAAGGAAATCTCTGAATCGAGCGACACTCGACTTTAGGAATAATTCATCCGGAACGGTCTGGAACAGTGGCGTCTTTAACTCGCGAGCAGAGGAGGAGGCGCCTTTATCCGGCGAAGTAGGCGCCTCCGATCCGTCAGTGGAGGCGCCTGATGATTGCGTCATGCATTTGCATTCCCCGGAATGTGAAACTCGATTTACGGTCTTACATGTCCGACCATTCGTTTGTAATTGCCCCTTTTTAAAATTATGGACCGTGTCATTTATAAAACAATCCTAATTGTTGCGCACGAAACGTCCGCATAGTGTTGCAAGCGATGCTACGACGGTTTTTTTTTCGCTCATCTCGTGTCACATTCTGGTAAAGTGTATAATGTTGCTGTACTGTTTGTAATGAAACAAAAAAAGAACACCGGACTCCATTCGAGACGTGGTGACGATGTAGAGTAATTGTTTTATACGTGTATATACACCCTCGTACAAAAGTATCGAGACACCTATGAAATTCATGTAAATACTGTATTTATGCTACAATAATGTACCGATTTCTCAATGAAATTAAGCTTTATGAAGCATTTAGTTATAGTAGAGTATACAGAGAGCATAGTTTTCACAATTATTCTTACAAAATGACATAAAAATGACTAAATTTCCTTTTCATTCATATGTCCTCCCCGTTACGAAAACGCCTACGAATTTATACAAGGAGTATACTAAATAGATAAATGTTAAAAATATACCAAATAGAATGTGAGAAACGAACGGATTGGAGCTAAAATTGTCTAAAAATGTATAACCTCATATCGCTTCTATATGTATGTTTCGCTTACTTTGCTTTATAATAACTTTATCGACAGTATTAATTAATAAATATTGCTAGTCTTACCCAAAAACAACAGCAAGATTGAAGGACAACATAAAAAATCTATAAAAGAAACTAAATTTAAGAAATATTTAGGCGAATTTGGCAAATGCGTAAGTGTCCGGATACTTTTGTACGGGCGTGTATACAGGGTGTAACATATAATCGGGGACCCTTTTTCAGGATCGATAGTACGCACCAAAAGGTGAAAAAAGGACCAAGGAAGTTACGTCCGAAAATCACCCCCTAACGAGTTACAAACCCATTTGTAAAAAATTAAAAAAAAATCATATCTCCGAAATGGTACGTCGTAGAGGACCGATTTTGATTGCAATATAACCGGAAGAGACCAAAGTTTAGGAAAAAAATGTCACTATCTACGCAAAGGAAGATTTAGTGAATGCCTTTAATGTTTCCCAAGTTGTTACAAACCTGCTACGATATAGGTAATCGACGTAGTTTGGATTAAACAAGAATAAATGCTATTTAACAGCAATAACCGCAGCAATTATATTTTTTCTGTTGTCTTTGATCTTCTCTGGTTATATTGCAATCAAAACCGCTCCTGCTCCGACTTACCATTTCGGAGATATAATTTTTACAAAATTTTTTACGAATGGGGTTATATCTCGATAGGGGATGATTTTCGGACCTAACTTCCTTGGTCCGTTTTTCACCTTTTGGTGCGTACTATCGATCCTGAAAAAGGGTCCCCGACGATATGTTACACCCTGTATATCAAACTAGAGGAAGAACCAACCAATTAACAGATGTATTGTTCAACAATTAACGAATCTAACGGAATGCTTTGGAAACGGAGGCGCCGTTGATATATCTAGAGGTGGCGCCCGATCGTTGCAGCACGCACCCGCGCTCTCAGGAATGCATAACACCGTAGCATCGGTGCGATGCAACGCAACAACAGTGTAACGCGGGACAACGTAGTGTAACGCAGTACAATTCGAGTACGCGTTGAATGCTAATCATCGGTAGTGCGTGCTCGGTGCAGTTTAGTTGGCGACGACGCGACCACGTTGCGTACGTGCGGCTGTGTGCGTGTCAGAAAGAGAAAGATTTAATAATAGAATTGTATATTGTCCTTATACAGGGTGGAACTACACATCAGGGACCTTTTTTCAATAGTACATATAATAAGAAAAGGAATAAACTTGGAACCGCAAACTACCCCCCGTGGAGATAAAACCCGGTATTTAAAAAAATTTGTGAAAGTTATATCTAAGAATTGGTAGGTTGTAAAGCGCCGATGTTGCCTTTAGTATTACCGGAAGGGATTCAAGAGTATATAAAGAAGTATCACTAGTGCAATTACTGTCGTTAAGTAGCATTTATTTTTGCTGATTGTTAACAGCTTCGATTCCTTATGTTGTATAAAGGGTTTAACAATTTCAGAAAAATTAGGGGCATTTGTCGACACTTCTTTTTCGGTGGTAGATATACATTTGCATATATATTTTGTTATAAACTTGGAGGTCTCTCGTTACCCTTAAAACAAAAGTCGGTCCTCCACGATTCATCACTTCGGATATACATAATTTTGTTGAAGTTTTTCAAAAACAGAGTGAATCCAAACAAGAGGTGATTTAAGATTCCAAGTTTACTATTTTTTATCATCTTCCGATGTGTATTATCGATCCTGAAAAAAGGGGTTATCGACGTTTAGTTACACCCTGTAGATTGTTTTCTAGCTCTCGCGGTAGTAACGCCCCGCAATTAAAGGAATGATAACTATGTAGCGTATACACGATTCTTAGATATTAATAACGTGTTGCCAATTATGGCTGTGATCGAGTACTCTATACTTAGATATATTACTCTTTTTATAATCGAGTGGCGCCTTACTAAAGTAAAGGGACATCGATCTATCGGGCTACGCGCAATATAGTGGCCTCTTTGTGTCAGTTTCTCGACATTACCACGTTACGACAGCCGGTTTGTTAACGCATGATGAACGCGCCTATACATGCGCGCATCTTCCATGTACTTAAGACCCGTAATGAGGGGTGTTCAGTGCTTTACAATCGAACCGGGTGCTCGCTAAATAGCGACAAAATTGTTAAAGATATTTTTTTACAACCGTAGAAACCCTTAACGTTGTATCAGACGTTTCGTCGACTTAATCTAACGTAATTTTTCGTACAAACTTATAGATAAGTAAATTTTATAAAACTATCTGATTGTATTGCCTGATATTTATAACTATCTGTGAGAGAAAAAAAAATTATCAATGAGACATGGTTTACGATATATTTAAGTTCCATAGAAGTCGAAGAAATTTAATTTGATGAGTTCCCAATGGACACCTTGTAGAAACGGCACGAGCATCGGTGCCGACTGCATAGGCAAGCGAGCGTATGTAGTCGAGATGACATAACGTGATTAGTAATTATCTACGGTGGTCAAGTGCCACTACGATAGATGCACCTGCTCGAGCTCCCCTATGCCTGAAATTCTACTCGAACTTTGCTGATGCACTATGTCAAGGCAGAATCTTTTTTATCGGAAGAGCGAAACACGTGAAATCTACATAATTACTTTATAACTGTAACTTTGAATTATTCATCGTTTCTTGCCGCCGTCTGCCGTATGATTTCCTTGGTCTAACGTCCGTCGGTACGTAACAGTGTGTTTTGTTCAAAATAAAGCAATAAAGATATTCAAAATAATGCCCAGCTTTTGTCTGTAAAGATCAATGTCAACGGACTGTAAAAAACAAGGATTAGCAAATGTATAGCTCGTCAGCGAAAACAACGTAATAACGTTAACGACAAATGTTGTGATCGGGAAAGTACAACGTGAACGGAATATTGTAAATTATATTTCAAGTATGTTATCGTTATTTGCTGGTTTGACGAAGAAGAAAGTGAACTCGAGTTAGAGCCCGTCGTTATTCACGAGAAATCTTCTATTACTGACATTAATATCATGAGGTATCAATAAATCTCGATAATTATTTAAAATTTTCTATCTCTCTGTATAGAAAATATATTACATACAACATTCAAACGCGTATATGTATAATTCACGTAGTCGGTTGAAAATCTTTGATAAATTGATTCCCGAGGTACAGGAAGGATAAAGACGTGTTACAGGCTCGTGTACCCGATGATGTGTTCCCAGAAGGTGTCGTTTCTTCCTGTAGATTCGATGATGAGAAGAACACAGTGATTTGTCAGTGTCTCTGATTATAAGGTCGGCCGTAAAGGCGCCTGAAAATAGCGATTAACAGCCAGCCACTTGTACCTGCCACCGTGGTACGTTATTAATCGAAGAACCATACTTTGAGTTCCGACGGAACGTTCGAACGAGAAAACGATCGCGATCGATGTGCTTTTGTCCCGGCATTGTAACGATCCAAACAATTTTGCTAATAATTCACGGGTTCAAGTAACGTAATAAAATATTCAGTGACGCGGTAGTGCAATGAGATAAATTCAAAGGTGACGATGGAAAAACACTTCGCACGGTCTTAGCATAAATTACGTGCTTTCACTGTTTAGAAGACAGATTAACGTTAAGTGTAGATATTTACCTGCGTTCGACGATTGAGGATAATAATGTTAATTGCCGATTCGCATTCAGGTTCCTGAATTCTTGCGCACGTTCCTGACGTAACACGTGAGACTGTGTATGCGAGTTCTCGTACTTGTTTAAATATTCTAAGACGATTAACGCTTCGTGTCGGCCGCGAACACCGACGGAATATTAAAAGATCATTTACTCGCTCACATCCTTTGCGAGGATTTAAACGATTTGCACGCCTCTTCTTCGTGGTAATATTACTTAACGTGTTGCTTTGCTCCTTGCAACGTTTTTTTTTCTTTGCGGTACGAAGAAGTTAAGCGAAGTCCACTTGTTCATCGTAGCCCGTTTTAACGTTAAGTCGTTTAGGTCAATCTCGGTAAACCTCGAACCCTTCGCGTACGATCGTAAATCGAGTAAACGACTCGCGGCGCTTGAAAAAAGTATTTACATACTCTGCTATGCGAGTTAACCAATTTTGAATATAAAGCCTGGGCATAAACGGATTTTAATAATGAATATTGATCGTTAGAATTCCAACGAAGAATATTACGTATTTAAACGAGTTATATTTAACATTCGCTTATTCGTACGATGTTGACGTGAAAATATTATCCTTTCCCACCGGTTTGTACCAAATCGTACACGAATTCTCAGTGTCAATGAGAACCTCTCACACGTCGTTAGGCAAACAATAAGCATTTAAAAGCAAGTGTTTCAAGGAATACAAATAATATTCTCGTCACGTTGGCTATTAACAATGAAGAAACATTTGCCGGCTGACTCTTATTGAAATCCAACAAACTATCGGTGATTTGTGTCGACGTTAATGTCTAATTTGTTTAGTAATGATCCTCGATTTTCCTCCGAACGTGTGATGCTAATGGTAAATGTTTTAGTTTCGATTCATAAGAAATGAAGTATATTTGCGTAAAACTATACTTTATTCTTGGGAATACGTTTCTTCGACTGGTTACATGTAACGGCTGTTTCAATAATACACGCGTTGTCAGCTTGTAAAAAAAATTGATAACATGATTTGGTGCGAGACAAAACGGGTTTTTCGGTATATATAGTATACAACATTTCCTCTCGACAGTAAATAAATTTCAGGTACGACTTCACCTTTGAATGTATGCCAACGTAAAACTTGTACCGGGTGTTTCGTTCGTGATAAAAAAAAAAGTACTCCGGCAGCAATCTGCGTTATAAACGAAAAGTGGCCACTCTAAATCTAACATTTTACTAGTTTGTATTTCGCTTTCAACTTTTCTCGATCGTGCTTCGATCGTGTCCGATAGAATTTTAATCGCGAATTGCTGTTACGAGGTAAAAATCGAAAAAAAAATTCAATAAAAATATGTCTTATGCATTATTTCATACGGTCGAATCGATTTCGCGGAGAACACCGAGTGCGTGTGTAAATCTACGACACGCGAATGTAAATTTATACAAATAAGTGTCGACCACCAAGATTGCTCGTTGCACCTGTCACCGATCACCTTCACCTAAGTGTGTTTAGGATTTCATACGTTTCGAGTTGAATACACGCGTACCGTATTTTCGCGAAATTCAAATGTATCCTGTTTTACCCGAGCCAGTTTCCGAGCGGGAAAATAAAAGTGCCGAAACATTCGTCATTCACCGAGTGTCACAGTTTCTATCTATAATATAAAGATTGGTTTACCAATGTATCGAGATTTCGTCGCGAAAAAAAAATTCCTATCTGTAGCTGGTTTCTGAAATTCACGCACGTACGATTTGTCTCATTAATAAGATTAAATTAGAATGCGGGTAATATCGTAATGACTTGTCGATAAAGAGCATATCTTTTTTGCCGTCTAATTTGCAATCAAGGCGCGTGACACGCGTTAATTATTCGGACGTTAAAAATTCAAGTTTCTCATTAATCGACGAGCCTTGTTAACGAAATCTTTCGCTATCAAAGTATGTATACCGACGGCGGCGACGGCGATGGCGGCGTCGTCATTGAGACGCGTGCCAATTATCGGTACACATTTTCCGCGAACGTTGCTATTAATTGAAGGTTTTACGCGGGGCTCGCGAACGATAATGACGCACCAGGAATTGGAGCAGAAAAAAGTCTGCGGATAAAAAGAAAGATTGTGTTGCAAAAAATCTGCTGGCAGGTTGGCGCCACACGGCACCGCTTGCCCCATAGTTGACACCGGAGAATTGATTATAGAGTAGAACGATTGATTCGAGCCGCGATAAAACTTAATATTAGCTACCGATCGACGATCAAGGTTTCGGCGGGTGATATATCGATTGTAAAATTACGATAAATTTAATTACATTTCGAATATCTTGTTTGAACGTGATAATTAGCGCTCGCATTGAAACCGGCTGAGATATACGGAACTGTTTAAAACCCCGCTGCATAATGCTTTCGTATAAAAAAATTCTACCGATAACAGGACATTACCGAGCACACTAATTGGTAATAAGAAAATTATGTGCTAATAAATGGAGTTACCACGAAAATATCGTTTATTTATACGAGAAAACTTCCCGTGGAAGTTTTTTTTCCCCATAAAAAGGAAGAATGTTAATCGCGTGGAAAAGTTTTGTCACGGGAAACTGTCGAGGGTATTTATCGGCACGAACGCGAAAAAGAAAAGAATCTCAAAGGTTAAAAGAAAAATATTTACCAACACCTGAGCATTCGGGTGAACCTTTACGTGTCGCAATACACGGGACTCGGTGCGCGTGTGTTCGTCATAGGGGGAGAAAGAAAAAGAGATAGAAAGAGAGAGGAGAGGACCCCCGCAAGATATTGGCTCTCCCCAAACAGGTTTCTTAGACACATTCTTTCCGTACTTGATGCTCGCCATCCGTGCAGCCAACTTCGTATTAATTATTGCCCGTTTCTTATGTTAACGTAAGGAAAGTTAAAACTCGACTCTGTCACGTCGAAAGAATCGTTTTACGTCGAAAATCGGTCCACGGAGGGAATATTAATCGGCTATCGTATCCCCGATGATTTTTCTACCACCGTCGTCAAGTCGACGATTCCCACTGGGGAAATACATGTAGAAGCGAAAGAAATCGCGACGAGTCGCCGCAGCGAGCTGCGTTACTCGGAAGCATCTGCATGTTCATTTTCCAGGTAAGATCGAGCTGGGAACGCGGTGCACGTGCACCTTTAACACCTTCTCGTGGCTCGGTGGCTCCGATCAGCCGGCCAGGAGATCGTTTTATCTCTACGTAGCGGCTACGAGAAAGTCGAGATTACGCGGAAGTGGACCCTTCGTCGCGTCGGTGAAAAGAATTTGTCTCGCGATTTGCATACGTTCAATGTTAACCGACGAAATTCCAGTTCGGTAACGAGAGAGGAGCGTGCATATGTATGTAAAATGTATTCACCGGTGGCTTACGTAACGACACGAAAAATCACTTGTTTCCTGACACATTATCCAGCGAAACCAAAGAAACCTCGTCATTGTGATTCCTATGTGAGGAGCAGACCTAACCAGACGGACAACGATCGTTGGGAATTTCTTTAGCTTCGGATCAGCTGCACGACGGATTCCCCGTAAATTACCAAAAACTACGCGTAGCCTAACTTTGCATACGAGCGTGAAATCAATCAGCGACTAGACGAACGATCTACAGGCTGGCCTCGTGGTTCACGACGATGGTATACATAATATAGTTCATGAATTGTATTTTATTGTCATTGGGGACATCTGGCCGGTCCGAATGCCATTGATTAATGATATGCGCGTGTTGAATCTCGAAGGTCGATCGATGGCAAAAAGAGTCGGAGAGAAGGAGATAGGTTATTTACCGGCACCAAACTGCCCGAACGCGTAAAGTCGAAATGGAGAGGCGAAAAAAAAAAACGGTTCGGATGCCGAGTGTGCCCACGTATGAATTCCTCTTGGCGACGGGCCCGTGCCTACGTAAGTGGTCTCGACCAGAGAACCGGACGTAAAAAAAGTTTGACACATTCCGCAGGTGTGCTTTCTTCGAAGGGAAGTTGTCGTTCTCGAATGCTGCACTTATATGTACTTTCTTTTTTCCTCTACGAGCAACAGAGCGAACAGTTCCGATCAATTGTACGCCTATTCGCAAATTAAACAAGCTCACTTTCCGCGGCAGCTAAGCGGTATTTTGCAAGTTTGGAAGAGTGTAGAAATAAATTTAAAGTATCAAACGGCTGCTGACCGACGGAAGACAACTAACAGCAATTGATATTCTAAATTGAAAAGCAGGATGATCACGTGGGAAATAAGTATCGTTGACCGATATAGAATATTTCTTACGTTATTGTTATAGTTGACCACATGGTGGAGCTTTTACTTTGATAGGTCGAAATAGATCGATCAAAATAATTACCTATCGACGCTTTCTAGAACGCGTTCTGGGAAACTAGAATGTGGAAACAATCGGAATTTATTGCGAGCAGGCGATGAATCCGCGGGTGACGTTGTATACGCTGCATTTTCCGTGACTTGGCGAAATAATTGCAGACAATTGTTATCCAGTCTGTTAAAAGAATCTTATTATCGGTCGAGCTGCCCCCCGAGTTTTCACTATACAGCGAAATAGTTTACAAACAATCGACACCAGAGGAGAGAGAACAAGTTCGCTGGTTACTCGACCGCTTTTATCGTAATTAATTCGATAACGAGGAAACGAATGACCGCGATAGAAATAAAAGCGATTTTCTCTTTAACGGGTGCAAAGAGAATCGTACGCGCTCGATTACGATATCTCTACGGAAATTGATTGGGCCTCGCGATTTCTGTTCTATACAAGACAAGAGAGACGCCGTTTCACTTCGAACGTTGTTAAACTCCAAATTTCTCCATACTTCTTTGATACTCCTCCAAGGCGATGTTGTAGCAACGGAGTAATCCATCGACGACATTAGTGAGTTCAATTTGTTACATATAAAACTTAATTCTAACATTTCTAAATCAGACTACACTCGTTACAGTTTTAAATGTAAATTATGCTGTTTAAAAGGGGATAAAAACAACGAAATTGTCTGTAAAACAAGCAACGAATAAAACGTAATAACATTTCATAACGAGAAGTGAAAATTATCTCCTATGACTGTAAAAGCAGTAAGTTATCGGTGCTCCACATAATTAAGTTAGCAACGACTACGGTACAGTAGACTCCCGATTAATCATCGACGGAGATACGGCGTATTTATAGTTATACTTAAAAAATGCACTGTTGAATCTTTAATCCAGCGTCAGACATACCGCTATTTACCTTTCTTCTTTGCTTAATGCAAACAAAAGACTATTTGTATCGCGTGGCGGGTTACTCGAGAGACTGCCGTTTAAATTCCGCGCAAAGTGGTTGTAATTTTTGTGTCAAGTGTGGATTGTTAAACACTATTTGTTACTCTAAACATTGTTTCGCGTACTTTGATCTTATACGCGAATATTCGTGTTAATGGTTATTAATAACCGGTCATGCACGACCGTCGAGATAATTATACATCGCAGGTTTTCAAATTCAATTAGAAAGCGATATTGAAAATATTATAAACATTTATCATCGGTTAAACACCGATATCTCACTGATTTTTCAAGTTCTCTCCCGTCGGGATCTCCGTAGAGATACTGGCACAATCGACAATAAAATTGTCCCAATTGTCTCCGATGTATTACGTTATAATAACTCCTTGAGCAAAATTACAGAAATACCAAGAATTAGTCCCTAGATAGAAAAAAACTCAAAAGTAAAAAGTGTCCCACGCGCTCAGCGCTTACCACGTGGAAATCCTTGATTCCTCGTGAAGCTCGATTATTAAAATTTCCCAAAAGTTACGATCAATTTCCACCAACCCTGACTAAATGTTCTAACCCATGTAAATTGTTATCAATCGTAATTCTTAATCCAATCAATTGTCCAACGTTCCAAAACAGTATCCCAAGTTTCACGCGTGTTCAACCAAAACAACGATACATAATATTTTCACACCGTAAAACAGCGGTTCGGACGAAGACGAGCGATACGTCGGGACCAATGTAAAGAGCGTAAAAGACAAGGTGTAATTAGCGTTTCGGTTACCTTTGCCGTAGTCATGGTATTCGCGGCGGCGTCGAGATGAACGAAGACCGACAGGAGGACGGCAGCGCGTATCATCGGGATCGTCATCGTGTCCTCGGCTGGTGGTACGTCCTCGAGGGTCGAAGGACCGAAGCCACAGGTTCCACACGAAGGTACACACACGCCACTCACACGCACTCACTGTTCCTGGCACATGGCATCTTTCTTTTCATGATTTTTCTCCGTCGTTGTGCTTTCACGATCTGCGAACGTAATCTGTTGGCATCCGCGCGATCACGATAATCTCCGATGGGTTCTCGACGAGGGGTTTACCCCGGCCTGAAAATCGTGACAAGTGGATGGCAGCGAGGGGTAGGTAGGTGCATGCGAAGGGGACCTCCACGAGACGACACGAACGCGTGTCCAGCCGTGGCAACTGCTGCCGAGCAACTGGCACTTGCTCGCCTGCTGGAGCAGCCCGTCTCGTTCCGACGGCGGACGTCCCCGTTGCAGTCCTTCTGTACGTTACGCTCTTCTCCGCCATCGAGAACTTTGCTGCTGAAAAATTAACCAAAGATCTACGTGCGTATGTATGTGCTCGTCCATCCGGAAGTTTGGGGACAGTCGCGAATTAAATAAGAAATTGCCGGTTACGGTATCGAATTTAGTTTTGATATTCCGTCGGCTTAAAATTTCGCTGCCTCGATGCCTTCCGACGCCCGGAAATTCAAAGCCTTTGCACTTCTCATGGCCGAAAATTGATACGCTTGGAAATTTCCAATGCCGAGCAATCTCTAAGAAACACTTGGATGGAAAATCTCAGTTTTGTTGACGTAATATTAGAGCATCAGTTTTAGTAGTTAAAGGGACACTCTTTCCAGGGGATCGTCACATCCGTACAGGTCCCATTATTCCTGGATGCGAGGGCACACCCTCGTTTTACTGCGATCTCGGCTGACACGTGATCAAAAGACTTGGTGCCCTTAAACCGATATCTAATTAGAAGGGACTGATTTGTAAATAGGACGTGGAATTATAAGGGTGGTGGATCTCAAGATTTTTGGTCGCTAATCGTTTACATATAATGATATACCTACCTTTTTTTCGAAAAGTCTGTGTTTTTTCAAAGTTGACAATATTGAGATTTTTCAAGTCTTTTCACGCTTATTGAAAACATTATATTACGATTCATTTTTTAATCGAACATTTAGATACAACGATCGCATTAACCGTCCGTTTAAATCTATTTTTCACACGCGCGAAATGACTTATGCAACATTTATTTTTATCTTGGTTCCTTATCGCGCTTTAATCCGTGTACTGGCTTTTTGTTCGGGCATCCTTTCTGACGATGTTTCGCCGACCGACGATGATAAGAATGAAGATAATCAAGATCGTTGATTTTGAACGGTTTTACCGCGTTGAAAATGATGCGAAACCGTTACATAAATACACGAATTTACAAATACCTAATCCCGCTGTACAGTTTCGTAGATGGATTGGGACAGAGGAAAATAACTCGTGATCGGATGCTTCCCCGTTTCAACAAAGGCGCTTTCGTTCGCACAAATAAAGCAATTTCGAAGCTCGTTTCATTTTCTTTCTCGTACGATACAAACTCCTAGGTAGTTCCGCGCGATCGAAGATTCATGAGTCATCGGGAATTCGAAACCGATTCAGAACTGGTTGTTTGGTCGATGGAATGTAGCTTTTAACAGCGAGCAACCGAGCGAACCCGCTGGTGGAAGGGGTGTGAGAGGGTGCAGGCGGGTTATGCGCGTTTAGGACCGGACGCACACCTGTAGGCATCCACACGTTCCTCATTAAATTTCAATCGCAGCTCTGATTTATTTCCCCATGCTTGTACTTCGCGCTTCCATCCCGAACGAACCGATTGTTTTCTCGGGCTCCTGCGAAACTCCCCGACGAACAATGTTGCTGCATCCTTCGAACAGCGTCCCATCTTGTAACGCTGCGGCTGCATTGTTCTCGGGCCTTGCTGTCCGCCCTTTATATTTTTAAATGGCGTCTTCCTACCGCAGGGTGGTCAATGCTATCTCAAAACATATCATTTTCAGGTTTGAAGCGCGCCAAGTGCGTAAACATCGCATTCCTCTTTGTGAATAAATTGGTACAGTTAACATGTTTTTTCTGGATCTAAAAATTGTGAAAAATAATCCGATCTCTTAATTTCGAACCGTATGATAGCGAGAGGAATGGGATTAAAATTATTTGAACGTTAAGATGTGTTACATAAATGTAGGAAGTAATAGTAATTGTAGGTATACACATCATACGCATATCAATGTAAACATTGAGTATCAGTTAAATATATACTTTTCGGGTTATATTGAATTATACAGTTTGTTCGTATTATACAATATTGTTCCCATACGTATAAATCGTAATATCTCGCAGGACATACCTAGATCAACTTTGGTACAGTTACCCTGTAGATCGCAACGGAACAAATAAGCTACGATCTAATCTGGACCCTGACTCTCCCCCCCACCTGAGTTCATCCCTTTGAAACTTTGTGATAGTTAAAGTCTCACAGTTTTACGTGGCAATTTGGCATAGTCCCTAAGGCTTTCCACCAAATGTGGCCTACCATTAAACCTGGTCACCCAAACCTCTCCCCCTAATTTCATCCTTTAATACTTCGTGATAATTTAAATTCTCCACAAGGGTTTAGTAGCTGGTAAAAAGTGCATATTATACATTTTATCTATATATTTATTATATATCGATATGAATTAATTTCAAAATGTTTAAATTTAATTTTATATTTCCGCGGATGTTAGTATCTCAGTATAAAGTCCGAGAAACGTAGGATAATTTAAGCTAGTACATACTAAAACACGAAGCAAATCGTAGAATTACAAAATGTATTTGTTACCAGATTTAATACCGATCGTATATTAGTTGCTCCATTAATAATTGTTAATGTTGTCGCGAGCAGACGATATCTGTCTTCGAGACACCTGCTCGAGACAAGCAAACACAATGGTGCTTAATCAGGCAGAACGATCGAACTCTTCGATTGAACTCGTTTCACGGGTAGGCATAGCAAGTCCGGTAATAACTTGCTATTGCCCTGCTACCTACGTACCCGTGGACATAAACCGTCGAGTTTCCTACGAGCTTTATAGCGGATTGATATTTCTTGTTGACAAATATGTATTAAGGCGATACATTCGGAAAGTATCTCCACGTAATCGATCGATCAACGGCTCTGAAATAGTCGAGTCGATAGTAATTAAATTAAGATACATTTAACGACGTAGTACAATCGATATAAAAAATTCTCTTGATTTAATCCGTATGCAATCGAAGGTTAAAAAGTAGCTTTCTCGATTTATTGGCTAAATGTATCCGAGTTGGCCGATAGCATTCGACTGCACTCGGAGTCAGCGGAGAAAGTGGCGACGATCGCGAATGCAATTGTATTGCCATGTCTGATGTAATCGGTAAGGCAAAAATATGGCAGTATGTAGTAGTTTGTAAGACGCATTAGTCTAAATTAGTTCGATACAAATGCGATGTAATTAAGAGATTAAAAAAGTTTTAAAAGAATTATTGCCACTATAAATAGAAGAATAAATTTTAATTAATTCAATCAATGTACAGACATTTAACCACCGTTTTCAAAGTAGTTTACATAAATCGTAGTTAACATTGGTTCGATCAATTTTGCCCGATTATACAACCGTGGTAAATTAATTACGATAAATATTTGAATTGAAATCAGTGCGTGGGACTGGTATGTATTTTCATTGCCAGCGGTCGGATATGAATTTCGGCGGATTTTACTTTCGTAATTGGAATTCGTACGAATTCGGAGTAAATTCGAAAAACCGACAGTGATTGCGTCCCTGTTCTCCGCGGACGAAGGGACTTAACAGGCTGCTCGTTGGCCAAGCCGCCGCCGGCTGGACAGCAGCTCACTCGTCGTCCACTCTGGCACACCTGTTCACTCAGGTATGCGATATTCTCTCTCTTACTCTCCGTCTAACGATCTCTCTCTCTTCTCCCTCCGTATCTCTTTCCCTGTCTCTTCACCGCCCTTCCTTTCTTTCTTCCTCCCACTCTCGCTGTCTCGCGTGCTCTCTCTCTCTCTCTCTCTCTCTCTCTCTCTCTCTCTCTCCCCCTCTCTCCCTCTCTCTCTCTTTCTCTCGATCTTGCTCTTCATCACGGCACACCAGCGGTGGTTTACCGTTGCTCCACTGGTTCTGGACCCACCGAGCGACCAGGACCATTTGCGCCATGTAAACTTTGCAGCTTAACCCTGTAATTTTCTGCTCTGTAATTATAATAGCAGCGATTTCGTTCCTCCAATACGTATACGTTTGTTCATTAAATGTCCGTTTAATTACAGAGAAGAAAGGCGCAGGACGACGCGGATTCGGTCCATAATTAATTCTGAATCCGCAAACGCACGTGCATAACGCGGGACGTAGTTGGTACAGTTCAAAACGCAATATACTGGCGATAATAAAGATTCTCAAGTTATTCGTTACACTCCGGTTACTTGCAAGGTTTAATTATTTTTTCATTGTCAGATTGGCTACATTTTTATTATCGTGATCTAGCTAAAAAGAATATCGGATATTGATCGTATCGATTATGCTCGTGTATTCGGCCGTCGTCGAAGAATCCGCCACAATTCATGCTTTCTGTTCCTTTTCCTTTCACGAAGTCTATGGTGCCTTCGACTTTCCATTTATTACCATGAAAGGCCCACAAGGTCCGTTGTCCTGACAGTTTCAGATTGTTTCGGACCGATTGGAACAAGTGGTCCGTTCAGTCTATAGGGAGTTCTCCCCATGAGTCGGCTCCCGACCTGGCCGACCAGAAGAGCCAGACAATAGGACGCCAACGTCCGAACCGCCTTACACTTGTCTTTTACCGTCGACTCCTTGTTAAAGTTCTTGCTTTTATAAACACCGAGGCGGCGAGAAAAAGAAACGAAATTTCGTGTTATTAGAACTGCGATTATACGTATACCGTGGTAAATTATAAATTACGTTTTTCTGCTGCAACGTCATTGTAAAACCGGACGCATAAAAATTGTCTGTTTATTGCATGCTTTCAATGATATATAAGGATATTAATGTAATTATAGCAGCGACATCATTTTTTGTAACGTTAATTACATGTCACGTTGACTATTCGAAATATAATTGCTTGCTGGTATTTTTCGAAACTAATCCACTCCAAGTATGTATAACGAAATGAATCGAAGCGCCTGCGAGCAAGTCTGAAACTTTAATGTACTTCAGGGACGGAGGTTTCGAGTTTTAAGAGCATCCATATGCAAATAGGGGCGGATTCCAATAACGTAGCTTAACGACGTTGACGATACAATAGAAATGTATAACAAAATAAGTATATATATTCAACGGGATACATATGTGCAATTTCGACTACGTACTCAACTTTCGGAGGATTCATGTAAAACTTGTTTCAAAACTCGCGTTCCATCTTTGAGTTTATGATATCTGTACGACGGGCAATCTTCCGTTGGGGCGTGATGCGAATGTTTTTGCAATAATATCGTTCTACCGTCCTCCTCCTCGGTTACATTCCAAATATTGCGAAAATATATCGCGTATACATTTTTTGCAGAGCCTGACCACGCACACACGTGTACCTAAGTAATCGGAATAAACCAGATCAAACTTAACATTAAAATTATAACGTATCATAATTTAATAAATTTGCTAAACGGATTTTAATTTCAACGCCGTTCGTTTTACTTCGCTACTTACTTTTGTGTTTAAGATTCGCGCGCTAGAATTCATCGTATCGATAATTATGGAACAAGTCTTCGCAATGTGCACGTCTTCGGAAACTTCGGTTTTTTTGTAGTCATTAATATAGGCATCGAAATTATCTATTAAGAGCACGGAAGGTAACGTGGCGAAGGTGTGCAGTTCGACAAGTCGTTCTACAAGGGCCTCGTAGTTCTCCAAGTACCTGTGATACATTAATAATACACTCTCGAACAACGTCTCGTAGAACTTTGATTTTTATATATAATTTGCACATTTCGAGGGTAACTGAGCTACATGTATTGATTGAACGACGCAATTGAGAAACGAAATTTTCTTCGACTCTCATAAACTTCGTTTAATGGATTCTCTTATTCTTTGCGCGGAATCTTTCGTTGCAAAATAAACTGAACGAACGAGGAAGCAGCGGATCTGCAACCATCGTTAGCTATCGTTTATTTTTCTCTTGCGTCTGGTGCCACGATAAATCGCGCATAAAAATTGCCAACTACTTTGTTTATTTAATTCTTCGGGCAAAAGAATACACATCGCCAAAGTGATTTGTACGCTGCTTATCCATAAAGTGTAGGATAAATACTGTAAACATGCGCGAGAAAAATATTCAAAATTTCTGAACAACATAAATAAGAGTTTCTTTTCCCTCGAAAAGATAGTTAAGTGAAATGGAAAGACATACACCGGTTGTATGGAAATGTTGTCGAAGAGGTTTGTACTATATTGACAAAAGTTTACGATAATGCGGTAGAGTGGAATTCTTTGTAGCATAGCAAACAACGTTTTCCGCGTACACGGTTCACCATGCTCGCGTGAATAATCTTTTCCGGCATCATCCACGGTGCGCTTGTAATGCAGGCTCTTTTGAAAATACGATCGCTCGTAAACAACGAGTGCGTTTCTGCACGTACAATGTCAATACCGACAGTGTGTGACGAGTAAGACAGCTAATGCTCCTTGATTAATCTCTTCCGGCATGCGGATACAAATTTCTCTCTCTCTAAAATTTACACATTATCGTTTTCTATTATCGTTTTCCATTTTCAAGTTACCGCAGAACGCCCTCGTGATTAACGGAACAGAGTTTCGATAGACTCAAAATTAATTATCGCGACAAGATTTAATAAATAAAGGAATCTAAAGAAATCCGACAATAAAAAAAAGCTAAAAAAAAAACGACGATACATCAATTTTTGGAATTCGAACTCGACGGATCGCTTATGTAGCAACCTTTGGATTAGTCTGTGCGTTTTTCTGTTAAAGAACCAAGTCCGGGGCTTTTTTTAGAATCGAATTCCGAAGGCCGATGCACGTGCAGTAGCGCCGCAAGAGAAGTGTTCCGCTTACATAAATCTCATCAGCTTGAAAGCCGCGGGTGCTGGATTACTTCTGTCGTGACAGACCGACGGCAAGCTCTCCAACGGGGCTGGCGTAATGTAAACGACGCGGCGTCCTTCTTCAGCCCAGTAAATTGCCGCCTGTGAAGGAAAACCCGATTCCGGAAATGTCGAGACCACTTGCGACCAGACAGACCGTAACGAGAGCTACTCGCGTGAAAAACACTTAAGCTTACACAGAATTCACGGTACTTGGGAGATTTCAACAAGTACAACGTGCGGATCTTTTCCACGTTTTCGTGTGAATCACTTAAATGTTTGTCTCATCGTCGGCTTACAAGACGGTATTGTTGTGTACAACGAGGAAAGACGTTTTCTAAATATTTGTATATAACACGTATCAATTTGCGTCGAATAATATAATAACATAATATAATCGAATAATATAATAACATAGAAATTACTTTTCAACGATGTAATTCATTAACCGCGGTTACGCGTTTCCAATGTGTATCACCGCGACCTCCGATTTTACTAACAGATAATAACATGAAAAAAATTCATAAAATTGTGTTAATACGCCCGGTATTTGTACTTGTAAGTACAAGATTATTATTTAGTAAGGCTAAATAATCTAAGGATATAGGATATCGTGTATACTTATGTATACATGGCGTATTCCATACGAAATTGATCACGGTTTCGAGCAGCATCTGGGATTTTGTTCAAAACCACGTATATTGTAGTCTTTGACGTACTTTACGTTATGTATATGGAACCAATGTTATTTTTTCGAAAGTTTGAAAATTGTTAAAGTTACAGCTGTTCAAATTTACAGTTTTGTAAAAACAAGGAGGAAATTTTCATCATAAAAGAATTTATTACGGCTAATTTATTTATGCTGGTCATTGTTAAGAAATCTGAAAATATTAAAAAATTTAGCTTTAGCTATCCCCTTATAGTAGATACTACGAAAAATGTTGCCGTGATACGAAATGTAGCAGTACTGAGAGCACGACTCTGTATGTTCGTAGGAGGGGAAGGATAATTGTGGGCACGGTAAATGCTTGTCGGAATGCATCAAACGGTTGCACGGATAACTTTCTCGATTTTTATAAATCGGCGAATAAAACACGCACCTTTTTTGAAAACTAATTCTTCAAGAGAAGAGCTCAAAGAATGCGTATGAAATTTTTTCAAATTTTTAAAAACTGCCGGCAACAATAAGTAATATTCAATTGTACAAGAAAAATAGATGGTATAAATAAGTACTCTACATCGATAAATCTACAAATTATACGTTTTATTGACAAAGTTGATTCTTTTTAAAGAAAAATTTACATAAAGTAACTTGCTTTAATGAATTGCTACTCACTTGTCAGTAATTAAATAAGTGATTCTCTTTATCGGGATATCTACTGAAAGGACATACATATGTGCTCGTAATTATGAAAGTGGTCTAAGTCGATTTTTTAAAAAATTTGGATATTACGTTTTTTAAAGGTTTTGAAACATTTATTAACAAATTACAGTAAGCCCTTTTTTTGTGCGGTAGACAGGGACCGCATAAAAAAGTCGCACATAGAAAATACGTCAATTATTTAGGAAATACATGAGAAACTGCATCCAAACAATATAAATAATTAAATTTATCTTTAATCTCGTTATAAAATGAATCCTTAATCACGTGAATCGCAGATAAAACTCGGAATACGAAACGTATGTATGCTGCTTGCCCATCGCGCGAAAATAATAGAATATGCATTAGGGTGGTTCAAAAAATCGACTTTTTTTAACTAATTATAAGCATTTAAGAGTTATTCGTTAGTAATCATTAAAATTTGATGACGAATATCTCTTAAATGCTTAATTTTATCGACTAAGCATATGAGAACTTTATTGTAGAACATTAAATTTCCTACAAAATTATGTATTGCACATTTCATAATTCATATCGGTTCGCGTGTTAAAAAATTCATAAGCAAAAAACAAATTTTTCTTAAAATAATCAAACTTCAATCGTCAATATCTTCTAAATGGTGAGATTGACGGTAAAAATATAAGAGACCATTCAAATTAAGAGCTCAGCTTTGGTGAGAATTTTCTAGAGGTGTCTACGAACCAATTTTTCTGTGTAACTAGTAAAAAAAAAGTTGAATTTTTTTACCCACCCTAATGTGCATTGTCGGAAGATTGTGTAAAACAAATAAACAAAGCGTCTTAAAGTATGCATGTATACATGCGTATACTGATAGAAAACATTACAATGGTGCCAATGCAGTTGAAATTCATATACCGATTAAAAAAGACCGTACAAAAAAAAAGCCGCACAAAAATAAAATCGCACAAAACAAATCGCACAAAAATCAAATCGCATAAAAAGAGGCCTTACTGTATTGATACAGTCTTGAGACTTTCATTTTTTGTAAATATTGGTGTTAGACCACTTTCATAATTATGGGCAGATATGTAGTCTCAGTTACCTTCCTCAATTTGTCTAGATTTTTGAACATGTACCTGCATAATTAAACTATCCATTATACAAAATGTTACATTGCTAAGATTGCAACTCCGTACGTAGAAATGGAGCGAAATATGACGGCCCGGCAACTGTTTATTAAAGCGCGTGTAACGATTGCACGGTTAAGTTTCGCGATTTTTGTTCGGTGGCACAACAAAATGACAGCTTTTTTTAATTCGGATTCTTGAAGAAAAATATTCAAAGAAAGTGTATGAATTTTTCCAAATTTTTAAAAATATGACTGCAAAAATCATATTCCGTTGTTTAACAAAATTAGGTTAATTATACAAAATGTATTTTTTAATGAAAGACGTGATCTTTTAGGATGAAAATTTACAGCAGGAAAATTGCTCTACGATTTACCGTTACTGAGATATAATTTTTTAAGGTTCAGCTGCTTTTACAAAATGAAAACTTTAAACAGGAGGAACTTTGATAATTTACAAAATTTCAAAAAAGCAAAATTAGTTCTATGTATGATTCGCTAAGGACTACAGCATACATGATTTTGAATAAAATTTTAGATGGTGCTGCAGAACGTGATCGATCGGATATTGATTGAGCCGTACTTCATTAGATTTGTTTACTCCTTTTATGATGTAGGATTTCGGAAAAATTTTTTAGCGTTACTCAGTGACTCCAAAATTACAATGCTTAAACTAATTTTGTATATTCGCCATGCCCAATGGTTTAATCCCAGCCCCTTCAAAATCTGTGAACCCCACCTTCGTGACTTCTGTGTAAGATTTTCGAAGAAAGTGTTTTCCAAGATGTGACTATTAGATACGAAAAAACATTCTACATCGCTTTAGAAAAATACAATGGCACATGATGCGCTTAATATTTAAATACAAATAAATCTAGATCTTAACAAGTAATATTAAGTTACTTCCCCTTTTGTATAATATTAATATAGTTAGTGAAAATCATTTAAATAACTTTCCGACAAGAAGAAAATATTGAATAATCGACAGGTTTGCGAGTTTGTACTTACCTCAAACATGAAAGACTTGCTCAGTTCTATAGGACCGCTGAATAATGTGGTCCTCACGTTATGTTTCACAGAGAACATCTTTCACTTCGATCTATAAATCGCACTTAGGTTATAAAGTGATTACCATTGTAGTTACTCCGAATTTATAATTTGCACAGGTAACACTGTGAACTGTAACGCAGCAAAAGATTCATATAATTTATAAAAAATTAAATAGCTCGATATTTATTTAAAAAGAAAGGGTTTTCACACTTTGTATTCGTTTGTTTAAATCGTTCTCCGTGATTTTTCATATATACTAACTCACACTACTATTGCGGAAGAAATTTAAACGAGACGTTCGCTTAAAGTTGTCATTAGCGTCATCTTTGGATTCTTTTACCACTGCAATTTCTTATTGCAGCGACATCTAACCCGATGCGTTTGAGAATTGCATTTGTAGTTCAGTACCCGCAGTGTATTGTAGGTTATGCAAATGTAAACAGGACTTGTAAATGTTTACGAGTTGTTTTACTATGTACCGAGTATAAAGTTTGTATAGAAATAATGCGTAAAGTAAAAGTAAACTTTGTATCTGCATTGTAGTATTCAATTGTTACTTTATTGAAAACGGAAAAACGTTAATTCGCAAAAATGAGTAGCGAAACGCAAATCGCTAGTATTGTACACGATATTTTGGTAAGTGAGTTGATTACAAGAAGATCCGCAAGAATGAAATAATACAGAAATTTGTTACAGAAAGTAGAAGCTATAGAAGAAGCATTTAGCTGTGTTCTTGTTCATCATCCCAATTGTGAAAACGAAAAGATTTCATCATGGCAAATGGAATTAACATCTGCTATGTCTGGTTTAACGAAGGAACAACAAGAGAGTGCAGTACGACAATTTTTATCTATGGCAGCAGCTATGACTAATCACAGACGGTTACAGTTATTATTGTCACTACTTGAACATTTAGTTACATCTAATGTTTTGCCGGCAAGGTATACTCTTTCCAAACAATCTTTTAGCAATGCAATAATATTTCAAGGTTTACACAGTCAAGCCATTTTAAGAATACATATTATATTTATGTAATTGGTGTGTCATATTTAGATTGGTATGCGAGTGTATCTTCAGTTGTGATAAATTGCAATATCAGTTAGAAGACTTTTGGGTTGAATGTTTTCTTCTTATTCGTCATATTATTGGAGGAGTTGATTATAAAGGTGTCAGAGAAGTAATGAAAGTAAGTATTAATAAAGTTACTTGAAGCCTAATTTATAGAAATTTTAATGAATGGAATTTGTTTATAACTTAACAGGGATGTATAGAAAAAGCACAGACTATACCAGCAAGGGTAAATGCGTCTGTTCAACCTCAGTTAAAAGCCTTAGAAAATGTGATTGAATACATTTTTGATAGGAATGCTTGTTTGTTACCTGCTTATTTTATTGCGAACGAGATTCAAAAAGCTTATCCAGATGGTAAAAATTGGCCACATTGGGTAAGTGTAATTGAAAGATGATTTAATGAAAAGTGTTTAGATTTAATATAACTTGTCTTGTTTCTTATTAGAAATTAGCAAAGCTCCTCTCAAATTTTATTGAGAGCTTTCGTGATACAGCACAAATGGTGTCTGTAGTAGGGCATTCGAAAATGTTACCAATAGTTGAACATACTGGATACACGGATCATTTAATTAATCCATGGTTATTAGATCCAACAACATTAAAATTTTCATTAAAAGGAAACCTTCCTTATGATGAAGACTTAATTAAACCCCAAACAGAGTTATTGAGATATGTTTTAGAGCAGCCATACAGTAGAGATATGGTATGCTCCATGCTTGGGTTACAAAAACAGGTTTGTCATTAAACGAAGATACAATTCTTTTATGTAATAATAAAGAATTAATATCCATGTGCTAACATTTTATTTTCTATATATTATAGCTTAAGCAAAGGTGTATAGTTCTAGAAGAACAACTAGTGGAACTTGTTATTCTTGCTATGGAACGTGCAGAAAATGAAACTATACCAACAGAGGGAACAGATGGAACGACAGCCAATCACTGGGTATGGTTACACCTATCGTCACAGCTTATATATTTTGTACTGTTTCACCATGCTTGCTTCCAAAGTATCGTAATAGCGATACACGATAAGTTAGCAAAAAGGGATTTAAAAAAAGGAAGAGATCACTTGATGTGGGTTTTATTGCAATTCATTTCTGGAAGCATTCAAAGGAATCCACTATCAAACTTTTTGCCTGTATTAAAGTTGTACGATCTTCTTTATCCTGAAAAAGAACCTCTACCTGTACCAGACTGTACACAAGCATTATGTACTCATCAAATGGCTATTACTTGTATTTGGATACATTTGCTGAAGAAGGCGCAATCTGAACACTCAAATATTCATAGGCCAATACCACATACGTTGAAAGTTCATCATGAATTTCTACAACATTTGGTCATGCCAAATACTTCTCTGTGCATGGGCTCCGATTATCGTATTGCTCTGTTATGCAATGCATATTCAACAAATCAAGAGTATTTCAGTCGACCGATGGCTGCCTTAGTCGACACCATACTTGGCACTCAGAAAGGTCAACAACAGCAACCACTGCAAACATTGCAAAATAATGCAGCTCTTGCGAGCGGCCCGACTACGCCGTTATCAATGTCAATTCTGGATTCGTTAACAGTTCATTCAAAAATGAGTCTAATTCACAGTATTGTTACCCACGTTATTAAGCTAGCACAATCGAAAAGTAACATGGCGTTAGCGCCGGCTTTAGTTGAAACTTACAGCAGATTACTGGTTTATACGGAAATTGAAAGTCTAGGTGTGAAAGGATTTATCAGTCAATTACTTCCGACGGTTTTCAAGTCGCACGCATGGGGAATACTGTACACGCTCTTGGAGATGTTTTGTTACAGGATGCATCATATTCAACCCCATTACAGGGTTCAACTATTATCACATTTACATAGCCTTGCAGCCGTACCACAAACGAATCAAACGCAACTTCATCTCTGCGTTGAAAGCACTGCCCTTCGGTTAATCACTGGGTTAGGTTCTGCAGAGGTGCAGCCACAATTATCCAGATTTCTATCAGAACCTAAAACTCTTGTCTCAGCGGAATCTGAAGAGTTAAATAGAGCTTTGGTACTAACCCTAGCAAGATCTATGCATGTCACTGGAACTGGAGCAGATACTTTGAGTGGCACCTGGTGCAAAGAATTGTTAAACACAATAATGCAAAACACACCACACTCATGGGCTAATCATACACTGCAGTGCTTCCCACCGGTACTGAGTGAATTCTTTCAACAAAACAGTGTCCCGAAAGAAAACAAACAACAGATTAAGAAAGCTGTGGAAGAAGAGTACAGAAATTGGGCGTCAATGAGCAATGAAAATGATATAATTGCACACTTTTCTGTACCTGGTACACCACCATTATTCTTATGTTTATTGTGGAAGATGATTCTTGAAACTGATCGGATTAGTCCCATCGCATATAAAATTTTAGAGAGAATAGGAGCTCGTGCTTTGTCGGCTCATCTCCGAAAATTCTGCGATTACCTCGTTTATGAATTTGCAAATAGTGTCGGTGGACAGCATGTAAATAAATGTGTAGATACTATTAATGACATGATATGGAAGTACAACATAGTGACTATAGACAGATTAGTGCTTTGTTTGGCACTACGGACTCAGGAAGGTAGCGAGGCTCAAGTGTGCTTTTTTATCATTCAGTTATTGTTGCTGAAAGCAGCAGAATTCCGAAATAGAGTTCAAGAATTTGTGAAAGAAAATTCTCCAGAACATTGGAAGCAATCGAATTGGCATGAAAAGCATCTCGCGTTCCACAGAAAATTCCCAGAAAAGTTTGCCCCTGAAGGTATTATGGAACAAACTAGCGGCGGACCTAGTCAATACCAAAGTCTTCCCGTTTACTTTGGAAACGTTTGCCTACGATTTCTACCAGTTTTTGACATAGTAGTGCACAGATATTTGGAGATACCACCTGTAATAAAAAGTCTAGAAATATTGTTAGAACATCTGGGATGTTTGTATAAATTTCATGGTATGTGTACAGTTTACTTTTATTTTTAACTATAATGCAGTTTCCTACTACAACTTATGTCGTATATGATTTTTTAGATCGGCCTGTAACGTATCTCTATAATACGTTGCACTACTACGAACGCAAGCTTAGAGATAGGCCACCTTTGAAACGACGCTTAGTATCTGCGGTTTTGGGTTCGTTGAGGGAAATCAGAGCACCAGGATGGGCGCTATCAGAGGCCTATCAAATGTACATGGCTCGATCTGCAGATGATGCGGTGGCCTGGGTACCGGAATTAGATTACTACATTCGTTTGGTACAGAGAATAGTAGAAAGTAAGTTGTTTTTAGAAAAGGACGAACTGGTCCTTTTATTCCGATATTTGTTTATTACATTCTATATCTTAATACAATTTTTATTGTAGCAATGTCCGGAACAGCTCATTTTCCAGCTACCGACTGGAGATTCAATGAATTTCCTAATCCTGCTACACATGCACTTTACGTTACTTGCGTGGAACTTATGGCTGTTCCCGTTGCTCCGAATTTAGTTGCAAATTCATTACTTGATGTTGTTTTAAAAGGGTATGATGTGCTAAGTTATTGTACATATTCTTGTTTATATTATTTAGCATAAGGTGACCGTTAAAATTCTTTTTTTTTTTTAAATCTATTAGATACACGGTGGTTCCCTCGGATGAAATTCATTTATGGATAAATTGTGTTGGACTGCTATTAGCCGCATTACCGGAGTGTTATTGGTCGGCACTTCACGATCGATTAGTAGAGACTATTAGTAGTCCAGGACTAGCTAACTGGCAGTACAGTAATTTAACTCCGTTCCAAATGTTTAATTTTAATATTACTCATAACAGTCTGCTTGAAAACAAATACAGTTATTTGCTGGCGCTGGCTCACTCTGTATGGCATCATGCTGGCGTTGGACAAATAACAACCATGCCTAAGTAAGTACACAGATACAATACAATGTACGCAATTTTAACATTTTATTCAAACAGTTCTGTCTGTAAAATAATAAACCTATTATTTTTAAGGTTTATAAAGGAAAAACTTCAACCAGTTGTAAATAGCGAAGAGCAATTAATATATGCTTGCCATTTAATTGGGCCTACTTTAGCAAGATTCAACGCGGAAAGACCAAATTGTGTCGTGGAATTAGTAGTTTGTTTATACGAAATGTTGGAACAAATCGACCGTACTCAAGCACAATTGAAGTACATGGATCCAATTTGTGATTTATTGTATCCTTTTATAAACAAGATATTTCTTCATTTTCTTTATAATCTATTCTTCATAATCTTCATATTCTATATGTATAATTATGTGAAAAAGCAATATCGAATTTTCCTTAATGTCTATAATAGGTATCACATAAAATACATGTTTGTTGGTGACATTATGAAGACCGAAGTAGAATGTATTATCCGACGATTGAGACCTGCTCTGCAGATGAGACTACGTTTTATTGTACATATAAATATAGAAGAAATTCATTCTTCCTGAGACATTCCAAGTACAAGTAATACAGTAGTTACGCATTAATATAATAAGCCATGGTTGTATACAGGTTGTTTTCCTGATAATTTTTTATTATCGTGTACAAACGATGTGGTGTACATTCGCTAAAAGTATTAGCTCAAATTTTGTTCGATATTTCAAAATACATTTTTCATACACGACATGTATCATACGTATTGATACAACAAACGGAAAAGAAATGTTCTCTCTTGAATGAATGATCGTACCACATAGTTAAACAAAGCATTAAAGGTATTTTAGAACAAAGAAACACTAAATGTTTAAGAGATTTAAACAATTGTTGCCATTAAACAGTGTACTTTACGGATACTATTTTATATGCACATATATATACTCGTCACGTTAATATGTATGTTTATCGTATTCTTGACGAGAAAGTACTGATTTTCGTAACAGGTACGTAATATATGTACATTGTCATTGAAGAAGGCATACGTTACAAAGCTGGAAGTTGTATATATATTTATCAGTTGATCAGATCTATTATTAACAAGACTCCTCGATATGTATTACAATTAACCACGGTAAATTTAACGAAATAATCCTCATAATACTGCAATTCGTTCTATGTACATATTACTGTGGAAATCAAAAACTAAAAATAATGTATACACACCTGTAGCCGTGTGCATATATGTAAATATTTGACATAGGTTAGTATCACATGGTAAGGGATTAATTTTTATACGTATGCATTAAGGAATTTAAAATATATTGTCATAGTTGACATTTCCCTGTCTTGTAGCCCGAATAAGTTGTGTAAAATGTTCATGAGGACATTTGTTTTCTTGCACAAACGGCTGTGCCCTCATCTTGGACATCCATTTCATCTGAAATCGGTATAATATAATTAATATAATAATCGTTGATAATAAAAACGATTGTACTTAGGAAAAACGTAAGCATACAATATATGGAAAATTTGCTTTATTAAAATTTAATGGCTGTTCATAAATCATTGGTAGGCATGGCGCTCGTTCCACCCAGGGCCACATTAATATGTCAATCATACCAGGTTCCTTCCCTTTAATGAAAATTGCATAGAAAGAAGTATTTTATAATGTAAGAAATATAGCAAGTATTGTGTTATATCTACTTTATAAATTTTGTACAAGATAAGTTTCTAGAAAATATTGCTTACAGACCTCCAAAAAAGTCAGTTCCACGAGATTTAAGTTCCTCTTCGAATTCTACTAATAGATTAGATATTTCCAAAACTATTTCATCAAGCGGTCTAGTGTCTTTGTCATGTATGCAGTTTGAGAAAATACTAGTAATCTGCAAACAGATTCAATGAACTGTAAAAATCTATGCTTACCATTAGATTTCTTTCAAATATTAAAATGCATATGAAAAAGAATTAATTTCTGTTCATCTTTAAACAAATAAATAACATGTAATTTAATGTAAATATACATATTTATTTATATGTAACACTCTTATTATCACCTTTGAATAATGATCTAACAACTCCAAATCACGAGCCTTAGTTTCTTCATGATACAACGGTGGTGCAGGGTATTTTTCATTCAAATAATTAGCTATAACTATCGAATCGGTTACTACTTTCCCATCTGCATCGATAAATGCTGGGACCTTACCCTCAGGGTGAACCTAGACACATGATTAGCAATATATGTTAAATGAAATTAATGTTTTTCCTTTAAAAAAAAGTACCATTACACAAAAGTCTAAAGGTATTTACCTGATAATACCATTCCGGTTTATCTTTTAAATTGATATTAACAATATCATGTGGAATCTCTTTTAGGGAGAGTATTAGTCGAATTCGATGAGCAAATGGGCAATACTTCATACTGTACAAACGAGCTTGTCCACTTACTTCTGCCGGCTTTTCTGAACCTATGATTAATTCTAGTAAATATACTTCTATAGGAAATTGTCCCAACGTTTATACCTTATAATTTTCTCCAATAATTAGAAAAAACTATGATAAAAGTGACAGTAATAGTTATAAAAAAAATAATTTTCTATGATATAATACATTTTGCATTGACAACTATTTGCCCAAAGATAAAGACAGTTTTATATTTGTCTGAATTGTTTAAAAGTATAGATAACACCGCTTAGTTAACGATTTTTTGTCCGTTGAAGTATCGTATGCGATAACGAAATTTTAATTTTGTAGCGAACAAAACTTTCAGGAATCTATGTCAGAAACCGTACAAGTCCTGTCAAACTAATAAGATGATGTCATCAGTAAATATTATTAAAGTGTCAGGCATCTGGCATGATTTCAGTTAAACAAAATTCAGTTTGTAGACAATTTTTAAGTAGGATTTAAAACTTACCTGCTCCAAGGTGAAGGGTGCTCATGATTCCCAATAATTTATAACTTAATGAATGACAAATCAAACTGACTCGTTTCACACCACAGAAGGAAAAAAACGATGAAAATGGCGAATACGGTATTTAATTCCAACTGTAATGAAAAACTATATATTGTGACATGTCACGTGTCGATACTTGTAATTTTTTTTGCAACGGTTTGATTTTCACTCAAACGTATATAGACATGGGAAAGACTGAACTGTCAAATTTTACTATTTGATTGCTATATAAATGATTAGGAAGCGATCAATCAGGGTATGCGGTGTGCGAATGAAATTCGAACAGATACTGTACGTCACGTTAACAGTTCAAGTTTTCCTTCGTTTTTTTTTGAAGGGTCTAAGCTTCTGCGCATGACTAGGCATCGATTAATCGAATCGAAACTTTGAATGTATATGTTTACTTAATGGATCAACTAAGATACGATGACCTTCGATATCGTGCGTACTGTTCCATTGCAATTTTCTATTTTATCACGAATATATTTATATTCGTAATTTTTCGTTAATATTTTGTCGTTATTATACCAGTAACGTAGACAGTCATTATATTTAAGGATTTGTAGAAAATTATAGAAGGGACCATATTGAACAAAAACATTAATCAAATAATAAAATTATAAAAAACTTTATACAATATTTCATTATAACATTTATAGATATATGTAATTTAAAAGTTTTTGTGAAAATAGATATCGCTTTATGTGCCATTCGTCGCTGTATTTCTCTATATTCGTAAAATATATACCGCGTACGTAAATACTCATACGTTTTGCATAAATATGATATAAATATTTTATTTGCTGAAAATAGTATTTGCACACCATACATGATCAGATTGTTCAAAACTTCGGAATGTTCAATTCTAGCATTATGCTCGTGAAGGTCGAAATTTTGTCCGTAACATTTATTTATCATATATAGTATAACATACATAAATTATTCCATAGAAACGCGAGGATCCAAGTTTGTTTTGGTGGCAAGGATCGGCACTAGATTATAATAAAAAAATAATTAATTTTGTAGATGTTAGAAGCGTTATCATAATTCAGCCTTTGGACGAATAAGATAGTCGATCAAGGGTCCATTAGATTTACGGCGGAAGGTCGGAGATTTAATTGATATTCTCCGAAAAGCATAGCTGCTAACCATTTATATTGCTCGTCCTTTAACGTTCCTGCCAACGTATTTCCGAAAAATGGAGTCTCTTTACATCTAAAACACAATTAAAACAAATTAGTAGTTGCAACTATTACTTCCCGCAATGAATTGTATTTAAATCTTTTATTGATTCGTTTAATTACTTTACCTCGTCGGTTTTTTATTTTTTACTATAAATGTGATAGACCACCTGTAACATATGAAGAGTATACATTACTTCCCCTAATTAATTCGAATCGAATACAACGTTTTGCGAGATAGAAATCGTTACACTCACCCCATTTGCGGATTGCGTTTCGGTTCGTGTCCAAGATACCAAATGATATCTTCTATTTTCCATTCGTGCAATTTAATAGAACAAACTTTGTCCTTGTAACAGCAAAGTTTTGCTTGGCTAAATTCAAAAAGGTAATTCTTAAAGTTCTTCGACTTTACATCAGCGAATTTCAGTTCACCCGATGTACTCATTGGTGGTTTTACCTAAGAAAAAGAGTAATATACAATTGCTTCTATCGTATAGAGTGTTAGTGTTAGAATAGCATTGGATACATTTTCCCAATAAATCGTACAAAATCAAAACTACTTTTCATTAATGCAACAAATATCACGGGAAACACCGGTCTGGACAGAATGGGCATAATAACGTAAAACATCTTTTTGTACAAACAAACAATTTCCACGTTGGCAACATAAATTGAGGAGAGAGTGCGATCAACTCCAATTAAACTACATCCTGTTTTCGTTCCGAGCAAAATGTGTATCTATCTTTCCTTTCTGACTCACGCTATCCGATCCGCTTAGAACGATTCATTATGGGAGAGACTTCAGGTCTGAAACTTGTGCGTCCCTGAACCCTCATAATGTTGAACATTCTTATGTATTTAGACCGTGTGATCTTTTCAACTATATATTTAAATGTAAATGCATGTATCTCCAATAGAAATCGGTACCTTATCCTCTTATGTTCCACTCTTTACACATAACATCACAATATTCTCGAGCTCTCTACATTTATTTTATTAATAATACATTTCGTTACTTCTGACATTATCAAATCAATTTCTCTATGACTTGATCTGAGATTAATCTCAGTCATCGCACATTAATTGAATATTAATTTCATGTCGTATTAACACATTGGTTCCCGCTGAGGGAGTAGTACGTGTTTTTATATTTCAAGTACAAATTAATCAAAATGAATTACGACCTGAAAATCAAACGAAACTGTCATGGTCTCTATTTGCATTTGGAACATGCATGTTTCTTTCAACTTTAAACAGTAAGAGTTAGAAATATATTATTAATTAAATACCAATATAAATTTTGAAAGTAAAATTATGAACTATCTTTTTTACTTTATTCACCGAACCGTGCGACAACCAACTATAGATTCAAGATTATTATATTTGATAATGTTATTGAGTAAAGAGGAGAATATTTACCAAATGTAAGTATGATTTGCCGATAGCAAAGAGATGTACATATTTCCATTGTACTTACTAGTGGCACGATATCCTTGTATAGTCGATCTCTTTTAAGAATGAGGACGTTGTCCTTCCTATCCTCGGGATCCCAGTATCCCCACCTCGCGACTGTCTCGAGGACACGTTCGCTGTGATGCAGCGGTCGTTCCAACGCACCAGACAACGTATACTCCTCTAAACACAATTCATGAGCTGGTAAATTGGCTTTGTCAGCCAGTTCTCGACACACGTCGAATGCAGTCTTTTGCGGCCCGATCTATTGAACAGATATAGTCCTCTTCGCATTCGTACTTTCTTTAAGAACTCAACTAGTTATATACTTTATTTTACATTTAGTGTATAATACCTATGTATACGCGTATTAAATGTTAGTAAACGAAAAAAAGTAAGATTAGACTGATCAGACGGATTCTTACAGTTACGTTTACGCATTCTCTATCCTTCGATAAAATGTATATCCAAATCTTCAGATCGCCCGATGGAGCACCTCGTGGACCGTTGTTAGAAACGTGATGTCTCTCAAGAACCTCCAAAATTTTTGCTTCTTTTGCTAAATCAGCTGTTGATAGCTGATACAGTTTTGGATAGAGCTTGATGAGATCACCGATGACTCTTGTTTCGGCTCTATTCCATTCTTCGGCACTGTTCTCACCGGCGTGCATTAACGTCGGCCCCCAAATCGCAGAGAGATTTTCGACGGTCATCAGGTTCCTGGAACTCTGTTGACTTAGGCAGTGTAGGTGCGCAAGGATTCTCCGAAGTGTCGACGCCGGTATAGGAGTTAAAGTAGACAACAATTTTCTGTACGTTGAAACTCTGTCATCTTCGTTGCTGGATTCTAAAAATGTTAAAATAATTATCGTTAATAATATTTCTTTAAATGCACAGCGAACGAAAATAATGGTACACAAGTATTACAGGTATGTTTAGAAATGTTAAAATTATGTTTGGCCAAGAACCATTTGTTTAGCGTTATCATTAGCTCCGAGTAACAACGATCACGTGTAGTATTTACGTGATCGCATGTATATTCCTGCTTTGGATAACTTGCACGAATGTTCTTTATGAAAAATCATGATTCATCGTCGGCCTCTATGTGATTCTCACGCAATATTTCTCCGCAGTAGGCCGGAAATCACTAACATCGTATAAATTCGAGCCCTTCAGTTCAACGTACGTTCATTAGATTATTAAATGTGCGTTTCCCCTCTTTAGTTATAAGAGTGAGCATAGATATTATAATTCACGTATGAAAATACTTTTTCCTGCAACTTTCAATCCGAACTTGTATTCTTTGTAACAAATTTTCTAAAAATCATCCACAGCACGATCTTTTAGATTTATAATAAATAAGCTGTAATTAATAATTGCATGGCATTGAAATGAAATGTATATTTACGTGCGATCGAAAGCCTAGCTAGAAATCTGTAACTAATAACGCACTAGAAATTTAACAATATATTTCCTGATGAAGCGATTTACAATGTGAGAAAGCATGCGTGGGTGTAAACATGGACTCGCTAGAAATTCCTTTTATAATTACGTATGCAAATGACCGTCGGGAGCAAGGAGTGATTTACTTGTACGTACTTAGCTTTGAATAAAAGTCTTTATTCCTCCGTTAAGGAGGCGAATCAACATCGTATTGTATTAATACCCCAAACGAATGACGTTATCTAAAGGAAATAACTGCTCAGGCATCATTGAACTACCCGAAAAAAGTGTACTAAGTACCAGTTGATTGTAAATTGTGAAATAGTCAATTCAAGATCGCACATACGTATATTCTCATCTTGTAATCATAAGAGGGGCCTTTTAGTAAGCAGATTGGAATGCCACATTGAAACACTTTCTAACTTTTCATGCGAACGTGCGAAGCATATCGATTCCTTGCTAAACTATCAATGCATTCCCAGACAGAAATATGATCATCATTGTAAGATATTATTGCTGCAAAATATTAGCTGAACTGTAAACGTAATTCCAAACAAGTAACAGTTTCAATTTCAATGCTCTACAAGTCACAAAATATATATTATCACGGAACGTATAATAATATCCATCATAAATTCCCTTAATTTCATAAAGTCCAAAGCCTTTTAACGTACCCTCTTCGTGCATTCCATCCACGAAAAATCGAAGAAATTCTTCTTGTTAAAGAATTAAGTTAGTACATTAAAGACAACCGTGACGAGTCAAGGACAGTGAATGTACTTTACCCGAGGTAAGACAAAGGCGATCGTGAATGTTGGCGGGAAACAATGGATTCGGTAAATCACGGAGAAACCTTCTTAGAACCGTGGCGACGTCGTGCTCCGTATAAGCACCTCTGGTAATTTGTGTCGCCCATGCATCGCGTCGAAAAGCTTCCAGCAATCTTACAACGGCACTGCTCGATCCACTTCTACGATAGATGCCTTCCGACATAATTCCTAGAAACATTCGTTATTTCCGTTTAAACGATAAAATGTGCAGCGTTTATAATAGAAATGATCAACTTCTTTTATTGAGTCGTTCCATAAGTCATATCGTTTCTTAACAGACTTACGCGAATACTCAAACATCATTCTTAAAAGTCATTCTCACGGTTTGCTCATAGTTTAAAGTTTAAATAGAGTGTTCGAACCATTCACTTATTTCATTTTGTGTTTATATACATAGAATGCTTAATACGAGTGATGCTGACGCTCGTGTAACGTGATAAAAACAAGACTAAAAAAGGAAAAATAATAATATTAGAGACTTGTACCTTGCTCGCGATATTTTTTGTATTTTCACTTTTTTCGATGGATCAACATTATTAAGTGGAAACAAGTTTGAAGTTTTCATAAATTTGGAAAGCAATACTTAAAACTTTGGAATTAAAGCATCAACTGTGATAACAACGATAGAAAATAATGGTCAATTTATAAATTTTCTTCAAGTCATCAATCGTAGTATAAAAACGACATCATCTATGGAAAGACACAATTTGTACTCTATAAATTACAGGTTACTTATTAACATTACCCGAAAACTTTTCATATTTTACACATACATATACACGTCCGTCCTTAAGGGGGGTGTAAGGGTTTGCGTAATCGAGAATTCGATTTTTTTTTGCTTTTTCTTATAGTTCAATATTTCGAGAGTATTGTCCCAAAATTTTAAGATAATCGGAGAAAAACTCTCAAAGTTATTGACCAGTTAGTCGTTATATTTTCGGTCGGGCGTTTGCCGCTCACATCAGTGATTTTATAATAGTAATGTGGGATACGAAAATCTGAAATACGGGATTGTAATGTGTAAATGAAATGTGTTTAGACTGAGTGACGAAGCGACAAAAGAATTAAGGAAAAAACGGAGAAGTAAAATACTCGGCGGAAAAGGAATTTATCTTCACTTTTGTACAGTTAAATCTTTAAACGCGGTTTTCTCGAAACCATGTTTTCAAAGTCCGTGATCACTGCCATTTAAAACATACTTCACCGATTCTTTTCAAACTTGGTACATACCTTCTATATATAAAATACCTCCCCCCAACGATTAGTATGATATTTTTTTTTGACATTAAGGGGTTTTTTCAGTAGCAAAATGACGGAAATTTTAGTGAAAAATCGCAATTTTTGCTTCAAAAGACCACCAAAAGTTTTAAAATGAAAAAAATAACAATTAGCGATCGTTGGGGGGAGGATTTACTCATCTTCTAACTAAATTTTATTGTTATTTTGATTTCTGATACTTTTCGACTGAGATACAGTGATCACCGCAAAACGTGTTTTTCGAAAGGCGCTCTCGGAAAAGCTCCGTCACCGGCTTATTTGTTGATATTTTGCAACCAAAAAATTACAAAATGTTGTTGAAATAACAATATATAATGTGCAAAAGGTTCGAACAAATTTGCTTTATTCGTTCGTCTGAAAAAAAATCGCAAAGAAAGTGTTTTTTTTTGCCCTGAAACCCTTACCCCCCCCCCCCCCCTTAAGTTATGTGATACATACAAACTCAGACTAATGGACTCAACAATCAAGTAATTAAAATTGGAATAAAACTGCTATTAAGCGTGTTCAATTTACTCCTGATATTTCTGCGCTTCTAAATTTATATGCCATGAATTTAATGTGTTTTCGAATCTCTATCACGTCTATGCTTTGAGTCTCTTGTCGTTTGAAAATGTCAACGCGGTCAAATTTCAATGCCTGGAAATATTACATTTTTTTTATTAAATAAAACAAATTAATACACATGTAACATGAGAAAATTAATTTTGTAATTTTCACAAGAAAAGTATGGATCACAAATCACTGTTTTATTTGTATTTTGTTCAAGTGTATACTTCACCATTTAAAAAATCCCTGTTATAACTTGACTATCGAATCAATACGTGTCGAATGAGCTGCGAACGATTGTGTATGTACGATATCAATTAATACTTCACAATAATACCATTGATACTTTGATTTCGAACGTGTACAATTTTTAATCGAACGCTATCACTTACCGTGGGCATAAATGAAGTTGATACACTTGTCGAGTATGACCGGTACATTATCTTGCGTGAGCTGTTGCTGGTCCAGACCAGGGCCACAGTTCGTTGCGGCTTGATAAAGCGCGTGTTTCCACGCCGAGCCCTCGTGGGCACCTGGTGCAGCCACGTGTAATGCACCGCTGCCGCCCGCGTCAACGACCACCACCGGAACGAATCCGGTCCCGGCATTTGGACCTTCCTGTTCTCGTAATACTGTAACACACGTGGGATTTATTTTCATGGTCAGTCAGATACCGACGGTACGTGTCCTATTAAGAGAAGGTTTAATGTTATAACTCTCGCCAAACACGAAACTCCCCGTAAAAACACGCCCTCTCCGCGTCACATTATCCTTCACGCAACACGCTACCCAAAATCTTAATCCATTTCCAACGTTAAGTAAATACAACACTCTAATTACGAGTCACGCCGAATTTCAGGCAAGATTCATTCTATGTATAGAATCATGTCTATGATATCAATTATGGATATCAACGTGTCACGTTGATAAAAGTACTTTTGTGAATTATAATTATCTTAGCTATCACCCCTGAAAACCCTCGTGGACATGTATTAGGTTGTCCCATAAGTTCCTTCTGTTTTTTTGATGCGCAATCACTAGATGATAGTTGTTGTTTAAGGTTGGTTTATTGTGTTATATTGAACAGTTCGGCTCTATTATCTTCTTCCATCTTTCAGAAAGTCTCATTATGCCCTTTTTCCAAAAATATTCATCGAGATGCGTTTTTTTTTCCACTCTCGTATTTGTAACATTTATCACAGAGAGAATTTTTTAACGATAGAAACAAGTAATAATCGAATAGGGCAAGGTCTGAGGAGTACGGAGGATGAGGTAAATATCCCAATAAAACTGTAAGAGAGCCTGTCTTGCGTTGTCGTGCTGAAAAACGACGCCTTGTCGGTCGTCAATTCTGTCCGTTTTTCGGCTATAGCGGCTTTCAATTTATCGAATTGATTGCAATATTTTGCAGAATTGATCGTTTCACCTTATGGAAGGAGCTCGTAGCACACTGCATGTTCACACATATAGCCGGCTCGAGTGCATAGTGTAGCGCGGAAGGAACTTATGGGACAACATAATATAAGACACACTGTGTATGTACATATGTCACTCTGGGCATTGCGAGCCCAATGATCCATATTTATGCATTGAAATACACTAGATATTTGTTCACAATATCACAGACACCGAATTAGTGAAGTAGGCAAAATCTGTACCTACATACTTAAACTACGGTGCAACTATTATAACGATAAGTTGATGGTAAACAAGTACTAATTATTTCCGTTCTAGTTCACTGTTATATTTCGAGAATAACTGGAAACGTGACAAGAAACTCTCTGGAGTTAAACTTTTCTTTCGCATTGTCGATTACTACTGTAGGGTATGAAAACCGCATTGAATTATAGAGATAATGTGAATAAAGAGTATGAACGAAAAGTGTTTGGACCGAGTGACAGCGAAAGGTGTAAAAGTAGAGAATTTGCATCGAGCGACAGTAGTTAATTCGTATGAGTTTCGGAGAATGTTTAGAATAAGAGTTTGAAAAATGAACGTGAGAGAATACGGGTGACCCTTGACCGAAATCGATATGTCAGGAGTGTGTGAACGCGTGAATAAATCTGAGAGAGAATGATAATGTATGGGGGAGAGGGTAAAAGAGTTACAGAGCGAAGAGAGGAATTGAAATGTAAGCGTTACAGAAGTGTTATAGTCTCTGAAGAGTTATAACAGTCACCGAGAATAAAATAATAGGGGTGCGAGTGTTTTAATGTTACTTACAAGGGTAGTCATATAATAAATGGTTTCGAAAGTTTTAATATTATAGAGTCAACTAATTCGAACATTTGTGCTGAAACACCACTAAACGGAAGACAAATAACATCATACCAAGACAGGCTTCTTCTATATCCATTGACACTTACAATTTTCACATCTACTTTCACAATTCGTTCGACACATTCAACAAGTCCTCGTTATGTACCACAAGAAATATCATCATTTCCAAAACCATCGATTACATATTATTGTTGCACACAGTTTTTCACCATAGAAGTATAACCGTAGAAAAGTAGTACACGTAAAAAGTGTAGATATAAATATACTTTCGTATCTGTGTACAATGCATTTATCATCTACCATCGTGTATTATAGGTGTATAAAACGTATCGAGAAGCTGAGTTGTTCATTAATTACAACCGCTATCTTTCTAGAAAGAGTTGAATTTTTATTACACTTTCATTGCACAATTGGGTCATACGAAATACTCCACGAGTGATAAATGTCGACTCACAGATAAAAATGTGATTTATAATCAGCTGAGGGACTAATTGGGTTATGATAATTTCAATTAATGATTTATCTTTCCTGTTTTAATTTTCCTTGTAGATTAGTTAAACGTTGAGAACACGTAGTATATGAATCTACTGATTTAATGTAATAATAATCTTTTTTTTGTTTAAATTTGTTATAATATATAGTAGGGCTAAAATACATAGCGATAAAACGCATTCCGTGATGTGTTTCTGTTCTGGCGTTCGCTTTCAATATGCAAACAAGTTGATTGTTCTATTTACCATGGGGCATGATTACAATAACCAATCAGCCATGACATTGTATGGTAGGTCAAAAGAATATTTCAGTAATAAATCTTAATGCAGTGTGCCGACATCGTTTCATGAACACCCAAACGCGATGTGTTTCACCTTGAAAGTGTATACCATGTTCGATTGAATATATAAATAACTCTGCATAAATTTCAGACGCTATACAATGTATATGAAAACAATTTTCCACGCGATTTATAAAAATAAAATCTAAGAATAATTTGATAGCTTTTAGCCTTTAATCTGTTCGTTATGTATGAAAATAACTTACCAATGTAACGAGCTTTTCGAAGATCAAGTTCCCCAAAGGATATAGCCATCAATGGATCCAAAGACTTCGTGTAAATTAAAGTTCTTTGATGTAGAAGAACCCATGCTGGAAACCATGTACCTGTTACACCTTCCTGAAATACAGATCAATCCAGAATGATTCTATTCCATGAAATCGTCACGAGTGTCTCACATTTGTCGTCAATATTTTGCGACACCCGTTATGTTAAACAATACTTCGACTGGCCCAGAGGAGAAAAGGACGTTCGATCATTGATCCTACTTCTTAGAAAGTGGTTTTCCTTGGGCAGTTAAAGCATCCGGTGCGTTTGTTATTTCTTCATATTCAAAGAAACCTTTGTTTTCCGCATCTTAAATATCTTTTCATTCTTCCTACTCTTATGATAATTCCGTAATGACGTGATTTTAGTATTGTTTTATTATTTATATAATATATTTCCGATAAAACATTAGTAAATACTTACGTATCTTAGATCACGGAGATACGTGTATTTGTAAGCTTGTAAATTGAAGAAAGGTAAAATTATAATGGAAATTACTACGTTTCCGTGCTGTTATCGTGAATGATATCGTATACAGTTGCTCACCTTTAAGTAAGCGATTCCCACTCGAGTTAGTTCGGATGTATACTTGGTTGGAAAGACAGTAGTAATGGCCTCTAATATTCTTTGAGCCCAAATCCTCCGTTCGGCGATACCCTTCGCGTAGAAAACGTGAACACTCGGTCTTCCTTCGCCACTAATTGCTATGCAATGCACTGTTTCACCATCGACAACTCTGAAAATTTGTTGAGTTATCTTTGTTACCCCATTAGATCTTTGTACGTATATACATCGATACATACAGAACGTAATTTGATAATCAATATTATAAAGCATTTGATCTTTCAAACTCCACGTAATACGACGTGTTTATTCCGAAACCATATAATTACACACGAACCAGAGAAATAACGCGAAGCATTCAAAAGAAATGCTTCCTAAGCCATAATCGATAGGTCGTGTGGTCCAAAAAGTAACGTCATCATCGCGTTATGAAAATATTGTTCTCGCCGACCTTTATTATTTTAAGACGATCCCGGGGAGAAAGGAAACTTACTTAACGTCTTGAAGTAGATGAATACTGTACACTGTATCCAGATGCACGGACTCCTTCAGTGTAGACATACTCTTATCAGTGTAGAATAAGAGCTTCTGATCGGCCAAGACCGCCGCCCTTTGCACAAGCTCTTTCGCTCTCTCAATGCCCACCCCTGTCCTGTAAACGACTCCCCTGTGCGTTGCAGGATTCTGTGGGCTACTGACCTTCGGCCTTTCCAGTTTCGTCGGCCTAGAAGCCGATACGGCGCCGGTGTGATCACGATTTCTGGATAGTAATTTGCTACCGCTCTTTACAAAGCTTATCACGTTTGGCTTAATCACGTGCACCGTAGACTCTTGCTTTAACTTCTTAAGCTTCTGTATTACGCCCACGCGCCGATTCTCCTCCGTAGCCTTGTCGCTTAAAGGACCCGTTGAATTTTCGTCGACGTTATTCGCTATCGTCGTTGACGTTGTCGCCGTAGCTGGAACTTACATTAGACAAAGACATTTATATAACAATTTTACGTTGCGGTTGATAGACATGAAACGAGGTGCCTAAAATACAAGGAGTATAAGTAACATTTATTTAGATCTGAGAAAATTAAGTTTACAGTTCACAAATGCTCACAAATCACAATATAGTACCTTTTTTTTTTAAATGGGTATACCATGTACAGGATGGGCATTTCACTTTGATCCGTTTACCACTAAATAGAATGCTAAATTCAGAGTTTCATGGCACAGATCTCAGTTCGTTTGAGAATGTCACTTATACCCCTTGTGTTCTAGGCACCTCAAATATGAATTATTTTTTCACCGAAAGATTGTTTGCGGAGTGCATTGAAATAAATGTTCGCTAGCTAAGTTAGATACCAGTAAATTTCTTCTACCTGTTGAAGTTTCATCGTTGGCCGCAGGAGATAGTGTTTTCGGAGCAACAGGTGGCAGGTCGTTAGAACGAGGTTTGCCCGACTTTCTAGGAGGAACAGCGGGTTGTTTTCCTGTCACCAGATGCGCCAATTTCGGCAACAACGCCGGATTCTTACCTGCTGTACCTTTGTCAGACAGCGAGGCAGTTTCCACCTCGTCGTATTCGTTCTTCGGAAGGGAGTCCGATCTTTTAGGTGGTTCCGGTGGCACCGAGCAAATATGTGGATGTGCTATGCAATCTTCGTCCATTTCATCCGGTTCATCCTCGTTATCAAGCGTCTCGTGGAGATCGAGGATGCTGCCGGCACTGCTGGGCGAATCACTGGTCGACAGGAGTGTTTCCAACAGCATTAAATCGTTGTTCTCAAAATTACTGTACACACTTTCGTCGGACGTTCTCGCAAACGGATCGAATTCGAACAGTAACGATCTGCTATTTTGTTGCCTGTTCTCCACGGTAGGCGAGGTTCGCTTCTCTTCTGGGGCTTTACGAGGTGACAAATTTTCATACAAGGAATTTTGAATAGATGCCTGACTCTCATTGGACGCTATCGATGTTCTGTCAACGATAGGTACCTCTTTCTCCAAAGCCTCCTCTTCGGCGCTGGATATCCTGTCCAGGTCGTCGTTACCCTCGGATTTGCTAGGTGCGGTATCGTAAAACGTCCAGGAATCCGATCGATACAATCTCCTGGAGGTGTTGGAGGATTTGTCGTTCGACAAGCTCAAATTAACGTCGGATAGATTCAAGCTTTGATCGGAGTCACTAGCCTGACGAAACAACAACCAACGATTTTTGTCACAATACCATTCTTTCCTTTACAACACATCTACGAATTATTTCCTCCCGTGAGGAGTAAGAATACATTTTTACCTGATTTTGGGCGAAACTGAGAAGATTAAACGAGTCCGGGAAGTCCCTTTCGAATTTCTCAGATACGGTCGAACTGATCGTGTCGTATCGACTGCTACCAGACGTGACGGACTGCAGTTCGTCGTAGATAGACTCGTCAGGAAGCGGAGGCGGCGGATAAACGGGAGGCGGTGGACTGTGTCGCGTTCCGGAAAGGTCTTCCTCGTTCCTGACGCTTCTAAGATTACTATTTAGAGGGCTATAAAACGAGATGCTGCTAAAAATATCATCGGCCGGCATCGACACGCATCTGTCGTCTTCGACGGGATCCTTGTATTTCTTCGTGTGTACGGCGTTGTCTCGAATCAGATCGTCCTGGTTCAGAGAAGTCAGCCTTTTCGTTAAAAGATTTTTCACCGATTTTTCCAAACGAATACTGGCATTCCGCGTGCTCGAAATCACGGCTCGTCCTTTCATCGTCATTTTCTCCGAGATCTCGTCCTTCAATTGTCGCGAACTCGTGCTCAGGTTGCGAAAAAATTCATTGTTGGAGCTGCGAGTCTCTGGAATCGATTTCGTGTCGTCGCTTTTCTCCGACTGACTCGACTCGCTGTGGCTGCTGTGTCGAGTCGATGGCAAACTCGGTGGAATCCGTCTCGGTGCTGGTATCGGACGATCGGTTATCACCGATCGCGGTTTTGGGATCGGCTTCACCTCCATCTTGACAGGAAACGTCTCTATCTGGATGTTGTCTTTTAACCAAAGGACCCACAGTCGAACGGGCTCTGCCACATGCTCCAACCTTCTTAATCATAGATTTTCTCTTTCAAATATCCATCCATATTAACGGAGAAGAATTTTAACAACTTAACACTAGAACGACCGAGGGTGAATTCGATAAATTGAAAAATATTGAAAAAATATGTTTGAAACAAAGAAATAAAGGATAGTAAATTGATCAGTTTAATTATTTACATATATTATAGAAACATGGTTACGAAGAATTTTGGAAATCGCATTGTTTTAAATTTAAGCGGTTTTTATAAGAATTTCGAAACCAGTCATTTTGACTACCTTGGTCGTTCTAGTGTTAAGCTGCGGCTTTTGTGCAAACATATTTCTTATGATCGATATAATAGTAACCGGCATCTTTTGAAATTATTTTCACCCAAATCACTCGAAGAATTTTAAATTAATCACAGTTAAGCAATTGCGACGAAACATACTTGTATTTCCAATCCCGTTTTTTGTCTCTGTTCTCCGTAAAATAATATTTTTTTTTTATCAATCTTCAATAATACTTGCTTTTTTAATCAAGTCGTATCCTCTGTGATACGTGTAGATAAAAATATACCGAATAATATTATTATAATAATATGTATAATATATTTATTGTTCCCTGTCGATGGAAATTCGAAATGAACAATCCGAAGAACATCTTCCGATCGTCAAGATTTGTCACCATATTTTAATCAACGTGCATCAGGCCACAATTGTTCAACTGTTGTATCACGTATCAAATGCAACTTGAGATTGTACTAAAATTAGACTGAAGTCGTGCGAAAAACAGTCGTATCTGTTAGTTTAGCTGTTTCGCCACATGATTCTCAAAACCCATCGTACTCAACTAAGAATCCATTCAAAATTATTATTATTAGGCGATTCGGGTACTTTCAGCCGTTCAACAATTTTCGTTTGCAATTACATGCATTTTTAAGTATCAATTCACACCGAACTTAACGCAAAAACGTCTTTATACGTTATGTTAGTCGCCTGCATCAATTAACAGGCGTGATAGTTGATCTGCGACTTAAAAACCACTTTGTATATTAAGGCATACGCATGCATTATTATTAAGTGACAAGAGAAGCGAATTGAATCAGAGCCTGCTACAAACGAGTGAAAGTATGGTATCTTTATTGTGAAATTAGTACCCTAGCACAAACTGCCGACGCACGGGGCGATGTTTTGCCAATCCAGCGGGACAAGACGATTACTAGAAAGGCATACACACGATTTCGTCGGATTTACAGTCCTTTTTCAGCCGATAAAAGACAAAATATTCGCAGTTAAGCCTTGACAATAGTTTATATATTATACATGTATGTATATTATTCATGGGATTAATATAAATGTTTTAAAAAAGTAGTGGAATACAATGAGAAATAAACACGTTTGAAATATACTTACAAAACTATGTTTGCTTGAGAATCACTATAATGTAAATAATAATCTTTAAACTTATTTAAATCATTTTTAGCTGTTTCAATAATTTCCAACACGTCTGGAATGGTAATTCTTCGTTTAGCACTCGGTGAAGTACGTAAACTATAATAAGCGGGTCTGCGCTAATAAATAATCTATTTAACACATCTGTATTTGTGTCAATCCTTAAGTTTTTTATTATAACCAATTATTTCTGTGCCTTCATATATATCTGGACTACTATCTATACCTAATTATGTCCAACTGGATTGCTGAAATATCACACCGTGCGACGCAATACATACAATAATATTTGCGACATAATAGTGCAAGCAATTTTTACATTCGTTTGCTAATAAAAACTCAAGTCACGAGCAGGTCCTGCACCCTGTTCGATACAGCGACATCGAAAGTCATGAAAAAGAATACGTAAAACTAATTTCGCTGAAACTCGCGGACAGGAAAAAGCTGTCAGTTTCGCGTTCTACGGATGACACGCCGAGCGATTTATCACGGTTTCGAGCGTAGCACCCGTGAACAATAATTATATATACGGACTTTTCATACGTTACAAAATTCGTGGACGGTCCTTCAATTCGCGATTCTTGTCCAAGTGGAGCACGACTCTTCGAAGATTCGAAAACGCCTATACCGTACATTTTACTAACGATAGTTACTTCGGTAATAACGACAGCGCAGCACGAGGCACTTCTGCATGGTTGAATCACCGTTTCCGAGTCACGTGATTAGCAATGAGGAGTCGGAATGAATTATGTTTTATTATTTCGATTCGCTTTCAATTAATATTCGCACACGACGAGTCGTTCGAACTTGGTGTTATTAGAATTCATCAATTCCGTTTACGAAACACACCGTACATATGTTCTAACGATAAAATCTTTCCAAACACTTTACATTTAATTTTATTTATTTCGTTATTGAACGTACTCCAAATCCTATTTGTATCATTTAAAAATAACTTGTCATCGATTTTCGTATGCGAATTAAGTTACTCAAAGAATTTCGTTACAACTGTAAGCATAACGTTTCCGGTGTCGTGAAAGATAAAAACACAAATTGATTATCACCGAACCGCACGATAACAAGCAAACCATGAATAAACGATCGAATATTAATTTGTTTCCATGATAGAACGCGCGCGCTTCGCGTAATTATATAAACAGTTATATTAACTCTGGCGACTTTGACGTGTTTGAATCACCGTTTCCGAGTCACACGACGGACACCGGGGAACAGTATGTGTAACGATGAAAAACTGTGAATCGACGTGACAACTGTTTTGTAGTAGCCGAGAAATGAGTCACCGTTTCGAAATCCAACACCGGCACCTCGAATTTCCGGTTTCATACTAACCAGCGTTTACATCAGGTCGACAGTTCCATGCTTCCCCGATTTTTGATCCGCGGATCGACGGCTGGACCTACATTCCCGGATCCCCGACGATCGAACAAAGAAGTGTCGTTGCTCGTTCTCGTACCTCAGTCCAGAACGATACGTGAATCATAGCTAAGTCGCGTCAGCTGATCCATCCGAGTTTCTAAAATTAACTGATCATTCTGCTGCAAACAATAAGTATTCCTCGTTATCTTTTAAACACCCGGAACTTCCTTCTGCCGCTCTCGTATCAACGATAATCTCCAAAGACTCTTCCAAGTGTGCTCTAACATACGTGAGCTGACTGAAACTTGCCAATTGTTATTTCTCCGTCATTGGCATTAATTTAACTTTCCTCTTTATAGTCTCCATGTCGACCTCGTTAAATTTCTACGTCTTCGGTGGACGTTTTTTTTTTCTCTCTAAACTACTTAACCGAATCACACGAAACTTTCACAAATTGTCCAACTTATTAGGTATAGAATAATACTATAGTAATACAAATGGTTGTAAAAATGAGATTTAAGAATTTAAAAAATTCAGAATTTACAAAATTCCACTACAATTTGTACGAAAAACGTCTTGAAATAAAGAAATATGTATGTTGCCATATAAAGTCAATATTCGTATTTTTCATTATAAATAAGTTAAGAGTAGCTTAGTTAAAACTTGTTGCTTTAAATAAAATATTTCGTAATGTAAAAATCTACCGAAAATGTAACAATTTTACTTGATAAATATAGAGATTAGAAACAGTTCTCTTACCAAATGATTGAAAAATTTAAGGTCTCAAGACAAAAGCGGACATGTCGCATTTTATAATTTTACCTAGAAAAGTAACCTAAATCACACCTCCAAATCAGTAAATTCTTGACTCATTACGAGCAAAAGGATTAAACCTCTTTCTACAAATGTAAGGTTTTTCTATTTGGCATTAAGAATAGACGAAATTTTTTAAAAATGGGTATATACGCTTTTGCGTTGCGGCTGCAGAAATTTAACATTCAATGCTCCTTTAACCCATTATTGAAAACGTTACATAAATGCGACATTTTAAATCTCATGTGTTGTTCATCACAATACGTTTCATAAATGAAAGCACAAACAACATCTGTGCAAGAAAAAGAGTTAAAAGATGAATTACGTGATATAAAATGGGCGATATATTCCCTTTCATAAACATTGAACTGTTTCATGCCTTAGAATTTCGTCTTCGATTTACCATAATTATAAGTAATCATCAATCAAAGCATTAAAACAGCAATAAATAAACTCTCTATTTGCACTCTTGTGATATGTACAAGGGGTGATAAAATATCGAAAACTTTTTATGATCAATACTACGCATTAAAAGATGAAAAAAGCAAGAAGCCTAGGTACACGAAAAAACCACTGTTGAAAAACTGTTTAAAAAATTGTATATCCAAAAAGATAGGTGTCAGACGTACAATACTAATTTTACTACTATCGGGAAATATCATAGTTTCTAAAAATACAAAATAACTATTTTCTGAAAGGAAGTCCCTTATGCACCTAGTTCTTCTTAAGTTGATCAACAAACGGTACCATATAACCGATCGAAGTTTCTTAGAATAAATTAAAGTAAATACTACTTAACGACGGTATTTTTTTCAAAAACTTTCATCTCCTCCGAAAATGTTAAAATAAAACCCGTCCCCCTATAACCTAATCCCCGCGGAGAAATAATTTTTCAAAAAAGTTTGCTATTTTTTCATCTCCTGAAGCGTACACACGATGCTGAAAATAGATCCCCAATGTGTCGTTACACCGTATAACGCGGGCAAATAATTTTTAAAGAAAACATTCATCGAAGTATAATCGTAATATATTTTTCTTTTACAATGCGTAACAAGACGTTAATCGAGATAACAACAGAATTCTTTGTACAACCCGAGCAACATGGAGAAACATGGGCACCACGACCAGTCGATAATAAAAGTGCTCCAATTACTCATATCAAAAGGGAGACACTTGGCAGCTGCACATTTGTTCATCGAACAAATATTTGCCGAAACGTCAACAGGCCGCTGCATGGGATATAAGTAACACGCGCGTCTTCGTTGCTCGTGCAACGCATCTGTTTATGGTTCGCAGATAGAGAGAGAGCGTAACAGAGAGATAGAGATGGATAGATAGATATAGATAGAGATAGGGGGAGGGAGGAGAGAGAAAAGTTATCTTATTATGCCTCCAGCAAGATTCTCTTGATCCGTCGTCACTGCGCGCCAATTTCTTCTATTGAAATTCGCTTTCTTTCAGTTGCAGCGACGATTAATTCAAGTGACTCATATTTATCTTTCAAATATTTTTTCACGCGTCAAGGTTATCGAATCACTCGCCAAGAATTTGTTCACATGTTAGTAAAACTGTAGTGGCAACATCTGTCGCATTATTTCGACTATCTCGAGTATATCGATTAAGTAAAGTTTTATATGGACGCGTAAAAACCACTTGTTGAGTCCTCTAGAATCACCGAAGTCGAAGCGCCACGAACAAAGCATAGGTAAATTGTATACATATATACATATATGTACGTACATTCATACATACATACATACATAGATATGTACAAAGAGAGTTACGTCGACTTACCGTCTAATGAAGTGTCCGCGAAATGATTCGCATCGATCGATTGTAAACCCGATTCAACGTAGCGGTACACAATAATCCTGGAAAACTACACTTTCAACCTGGAATCCCTTTATTGTCGTCCAAACGGAGCAGGGGTCAGAGACCCACCTGGCCGATGGCCGTTGCCACTGTCATGATCTCTCTCCACGTCTCTTCTCTTTCCACCTTTAAAAAGACGCCCTGGTGTGCGCCTACGACGTATGTGCACAGATACGAAATAGTTTAGAGAGAGCCACACACTGACAGGTAGTCGCGCACCGATGTCACGCACACTCGTAAAATTCACAGTGCACCGTCGTCGAGTCTCTCTTCTCCTTTCGTGCCATCCTTCTGTCCGTTGTTCCACTCCACCCGGGTGCCTTTGCTTCCACACCGATCCACCGTGAAAACGATATTTCTCCCGTGGCACTGGTGCACAACCAGAGAACGGACCCGATAAGATAAAGGACACCGTTGCAAGTTCACCTCGACCGCACTGCTTGTGCCAACACACCGAACGGTCACTCTCCCTGCGCCTACACGAGAGCGCGCGGTACTGCGGCACGATTCATCGCTTCTCTACCGTTCTCCTCTCCTCTCCTCTCTCCTCGCTCTCTCCTCTCCTCCCCACCACGCTCCTCTCCGACGATCCCCACTGTCTGAACTGTCAGGTCCGTAGCCCGATGTTGCGTGCGTGGTAAAACGCGCTTGCGGGCGAATCTGTACGCGCTAAAGATAAACAATAACCAATAGCTACGGTACGAATTCCTCGAACACCGTTAGACAATTTCGGAGAATTTCATTTTACGGCCGTAACGACTGTATTTTCGGGGGATGCCGTCACGGTGAATTCTGCGTTGGACTCGAGGAATTTTCGATTGGTGAAATTGTAGGGCAGGCGGCTAAGAGTGAACATTCGGAGTGTAATAACATTCAGCGTGGAAAAGTTCTGAAACATCGAATTTTCGGGGGATGCACATTTTCAGAGGTTGTAGTTAACTAATTTCTGAGATCTGAGTAGTTTGTAACGTATAATTTCGTTGTTTCAAAATTCCGGGGGCATGTTATATAAATATTACGTTGACAATTGTAAGCTTCTACCTGACTTGGAAAACAGTTATTGCAGTTGTCAAAAAGTTTCAAGACCGCAAACTGTCTTCGAGCTAAAGACGTTTCTTACACCTTTTTATTATTAAAACAATAAACAGACATGAAGTTATTCGGTTTTACTAAAAGAATCAAATAATACCAACGCTTCTAGAACATGAAGGTTATCTTGTACGATTGGATAATAAAAGATGTAACATTAAAAACGATATACATAAGACATTTTATGTGTGCATTAAAGAAGTGTTTAGATCCTAAAATTTAGGGGAATCAACTGGTAGACCATCTGGGCTACGAATGAGTCATCAATTGTCGGCTTTACTGTCAAGCCGATAATTCTTATCGTCCGTAATACAATCGGGCGATCCAAAGCATTGCAGATATGGATGGTTTCTATTACAGCTATATTTTGATAGCTGCATTTATGTATTTACATGAATCGGTCAGTGTCATTTACCATCTCGATTGGCAAACCGATTTGCAATCGATGACTGTTAATATACTTCCGATTACGCATCACTGATTGAACTGTTAGTAAAGTATTAATTCTGATTGCGCGACAAAAATGCAATGAATAGCTTCTTTAAGTCATCTATAAGGAAACTACAGAACCGCTGCAGATTTAATGCAGAAAGATATGAGTTATTTCAAGGTATATTATACAGTAATAAATATGGATTTTTCTACGTCAAATCGACAACGTTTACTATCCGAGTCCTTGACTTTTTAAACTTTTGGTAATATCGTGGAATCTGTAGAAAAAAGGCCTCCCAAAAATTTCAGATCCCTGAGTAATATTCTCTCTGATGTAAAAAAACATATAAAAATAATAATTTCTTTTTTTCTTTTTAACGAACCAGTATATAAATGTATACATAATATGTATATGTAATATATTACCTCACAAGGTGAGAAAAAAACATACAAATTAATAGCACAGTTTGACTGTACACACATAACACAAGGCTACGTTGTATAACTGTAGTGTTAATATACCCTTTGTTTTCTCATGCGGAAAATTATAATTATTTAGTAGAAAGAAAATACGACATTACTATTATGACGTTATAACACTTTTTTATCGAAATTATTATCACTATGTATACCCAAAAATGATACGTTTAAGACGCATACATTACTAACAATATACATATGTATGAATTTATGTACATACGTCTTACACGCGTGTACTTAAGAATTATGCGTAATAGTTATGCATATCAACTTGTTTACTGCTGTAAATGTCGTTCAGCGCGTACAAACGGTGCATGTCAACCAGAAACCGACAACCGCTTGAAATTTGATAACTAATGGCTCCATTTCTGTCCCAAGTGTAGAATATGTTAAAGAACACCACTAGAAACAGCATGTATTGAAATATGCACTTTTTGAAAAATTTAAGGTCAAAGAGGATAATATATAATCTCATAACCTTTCCAAGGTCAAATGTTAAAGTGTTAGATATCACTAGGAAGCCCGTATCGATAGCTTTAAAATAAGAAACTCGTCGTGGTCAGTTCCATGTAGAGAAGAAAAGTTATACTTTACAGTTAGCAAGGGTCGCGAAAAGAATAATTAATATCAACGGGATAAAATTAAATAAAAACAATCGTACGTCTGGAACACTTGAAACTTTGAGATAATATTGTTTCTACAACTTCTATAAAATCGGAGGATGTTGGGCGTTAAGTCTTGACGATTTAAAGTGCAATATCTTTTACAAATCTGTTATCTATTCTATAAAGAGAATAGCATCGGTATTAGAAAACTGCATTATTAGTATCAGCGGACCTTGTTTTTCGTAAAGATGATGTTTACGTTGTTTGTTAATACTGAGACACTGTAGTATTCCTACAATTCGACTATTACGCGAGCAATTTGAGAACAATACACGTAATAATACCATAATTATCTGTTAATTGTTCTCAATCAGCGTTACTGATATCGTATCTTAATCTCAATTTACTAATCTGAATCTGCTTTCTTTATCGCGAATCTTAGATAAGGATGAATTTTACAAATATATCATTCACACACGACGACCCAATTACGCCATGTGCAATACTCTCTCCACGAGTACAAATCAACTGAATTAATACCATCGAATCGATGTTATGCACAGAAATGCTAGCTCAGCAACGAATGCAATAAGTCGCGATGGCATTACCAAATACATAAAGTCGGATCGATTCGCCTACCAAAGAGTTTTCTGATTGAAGAAAATCAGTAAAACCGCTCGATTTCGTGGATTCGAATCTAAGCTCCGATATCATATCTTACTTTACCTGTTCGTTCACACCAAACGAAGTGCAAACAGAATTTCCCCATCGATTCTAATCGTTGCGCGGCTCACGAGTTCAATTTCTCACTGCTACCCAGTGATTTTTTAATACCGTCAATACACATGCACCAAGCTAAAGGAATGCTACTTTATCGCTTCAGAACTAAACTCGCTCCAATTACGAAACGCTTATTTTTAGGCTGACTGCGGCGAAAATCTGTATAAAAATACGAACGGTGTATTTTAATGAAACCTTTATTAAGACTTTATCGCACCAAAGTCAAATAGTGACTTTGGTTATACAAACAGGTAAACGTTGTCCCGGAAGTCCTCTATGCAGATGCAACCTCAATGAATTGTCATAACGGTACACTGTATCGAAATGGTATCAATGAATAAATGAGGGAAACAAGCGAAGGGGTGCGTAAATCGTTCGAATGAATCGCTTAGGACTAAAATAATTGGTACAACAATGTCCATGATGATTACACGCTAATAATATAACAATCGACTAATTTCTTCGCGAATTTCTATTAAACCGTTAAATACATATATCTTTCGGTTGAATCTGCATTATCGAGCGACGAGCATGGGCAAATTCTACTACCTTAAATCACAATGGCGACGACAAGTTTATTTATTTATCTTTTTTTTTTGCTGTTTTAATTATTTCCTTAAGATTGATCGTTACGTACGATAGAAAGCGACATCGCGATACGCGCGTGCACGGGCTTCGAAATCCGTATACGTGAACGTGCACCGATGCGAATCGCCAAACGTCGGCGTTTCCACGTGCATCGTCGAAAGGTGCATAGACAACTGCATTTCAGTTTTATTAATCTAGCATAATAGAGTACGAGAGAACAGTCGACGATTTTTGGGACGGTGTTGACGATGAGCGTCATTGCTCTTTTCGACGAATCACATTTTACGTGAAACTAGTTGCGGTTCGTATTCGCTGTGCACAAAGGGGGTCAATATTGGTTGGCAGTAAGCGTCCCGAATTTAATATTTAAAATTCTTACCGTTGTAATATTATGTAATCAGTTAAAATATGTAAAATTCGTTAAAATTCTACGTCCTTTAATAATTGTTTAGTCCATAAAACCGTAAAAAAATATTCAAGCACGAGCTTTAGTGTCACGTATCATCGCGTATGTCTTTTTTTTTTCTTTTTCTTCCAATTTCTACACGGTCGTACGTTTTCCACGACCGACGAGAAAATTGGAAAAATACTTTCGTATACTGACTCGACGAGATCGCTTACGGCCGTTTCATTTGAGATGCACCGTGCATATGCGTAATTCCATCGCGCACGCATCTATGAAGAGGAACGATCGATGGAATATATAATATGTATAATAGGTACAACCGGAACACAGAGAGACAATTGTTAAACAACGTAATTAATCCTTAACCGGCGAGTTAATGTTTCCTGCAATTCCACGTGTTACTGTAAGAATGAAACGTTAATGATACAATTAATAACTGGAACGTGTAATTATTAGCAAACATTTGATTGACCAACTTGATTTCATATCCGTTCTTTAGGCATTCTGCGAAATTAAACAGAAACGGAAAGTAGTTTGCCGATATTAATTAGTGATTTGTGAAACAGAAGATTGCTCGAATGTACAAAACAAGCCGATTATCTCGTCAGTTAAGAATCAACGAGAGCGATCCACTCTCTTCTCACTTCCTTAAAAATTGCCTACAATCGGAACATGCGATAGAGAGCGGAGGGCAAGGAGACAGTAATATAGAGTGAAAGAGATAGTCTGAAGAAAAAATCTTTAGGCACACCCACACACATACACGTACATTTATATAATATATATATGTATATATATGCATAGAGCGCAAGAGTCTTTAATTTATCATTCGAAAAGCAAATCGTAATTTTCGAAAAAATTTAGATTCGCCTTATCACGCCTAGTTTCGCGTTATCGCGAGATCGCGATCGCGTAAGGGCAAGGTGATACATTCACGACCGAATAGAGTTTTTTTTCGAATATACGTATTCTTCGACACGCCTCGAACAACCGTCTTGCATCTGAAACGCGCGTTCATTCGACAGTTTGTTTTCTCTTATGATCGGATAGTTAATTCTTTACGATAATAAAAAATAAATTATCATAGTACTTTGTACTTATCAAGCCGATCGATTTACATACATATACAGAAGCTGGCACGGTTTTCGATTTGCAGTAAAAGAAAATAATTTTGCTGTTTCGATCACCTTGCTGTATAATAGCCCACATTCTCGCGTAGACGGACTCTTAAAATTGCTCGATTCTTTCCATACGATTCGCGCGGTATTAATAATTATAATGTAGTATTACGTCGTAATTTAATAGCAAATATATTATCACATTTAGATTGTATTAATGTTTAAGACGATTGGGCGGACATCCTTCGACAAATTTAAACACCTGTCCCATTCGTTTTCTTTAAAATTTACATCGATCTTTATACTTATTTGTGTTGACATTTACCGCGACGGGGATGTTTATGGCAAATTTAATCGTATCAAGCCTTGGGTCGTAAGCTTGATCGTTGTGAATTTCACTGTTTCCTTTGGTCGTGCTAAACAGACATTATTGACGAACTCGTAAGTTTGGAATATGTTAGGCGTCAATTCTTCGAAGGTTTCCAGAATCGATCAACCCGATCACTTTACGAAGAAAATCGTCTATATTCTTTGTACGGACAATGGCCGAAAATTTGTTAGAAGAAAATTTAAGTAATCCAACAAATATCAATGTACTCGTCTTACATGATTTCTAAAACTTGTATAACAATTAACAAAAATAATTTACAAATTATGAAATTCCGCGTTTTCATTATTGGACGATCTTCGACGAAAGCTCGTGGATGCTCGTTTATATGTAAATCTAAGAAACATTAATATAGAATATATTATTGTGTAGTTTATATAAGGTATACGTTAAGACACTTACATCTACTGCAAAAATTCAACAGTTAAAAGATTGTAACAACTAGTTCGTATTACGTACAAGACAAAAGTGCTCAACTAGCATTTTATTCCATGTCTTCTCGAAAATTCTTAACGCCGGTGAAATGTGTGTGTGTGTGTGTATTTTTTTTCTTAAATCTTTTCGTTTTATCGTTCGATATACACTAGTGAAAGAAGAAAATGTCTAATTGAGCAATTCGACTCGTAGCAGCTTCCTCCACCCTTCTTTCATTTATTTAAAACAGTATTCCCTTTCTTTTCTCCCTTTCTCCCTTGGCTTCATTTTTTTGGCACGCATTATTTCTCACTAGTGGCACGATATTTACGAATAATGAGCTCGCTAGAATAATTAGAATAAATCTCGGACGCACCTGAGATCGTTCGGGCAACACGATAATAAATGGACTCTTATTATTCGTATATGCACCGTACATCAATACAGAATGCCAATAAATTATTACGTGGCTCGAGGAGGCTCTACGTCCATTTATAAAGGGCAATATCTTAACGCAATAACCTTTGTTCGAGTATTTCTCATCGTTTAAAAACGTCTGCGTTCGCAACGGTTTTCGCTAGGGGAAACCGTCGCGCACGAGCTACGTAACACCAATCAAAGGAAAATACATAGGTATATAAAATATGTTCGAAAAGTCTTAAAAGCTAGAAATTATCTAAATATAGCCATAGATTAATTACTCTAAATTGAACCGTATCGTGCGGTTATCAAAAATAGAATATCATTATAAATATAATACACAACGCATTATTATACCAACAATCAACAATTGTCGTTCTGCAATACCTTCTATGTTACTGCAGTTAAACCAGTACCAAAAATATTATCTTACATAGGAGAGCATTGCATCGGCGTGTAAGTACATACATGAAGTTCTGAAAAAAGGAAAAAGACGACGATCCTCCTCAGCTCCACTTTCTCCCTCTGCAACCAGGGAGTCTGCTACTACACATATCTATATATGTAAAATTATTCATATAAAAAGTGTCATTAAATTGCCACACATGCCGTCAGAATAAACGCGTTAGAAATATAAAATATCATTCGCGTACGGTAAACGTATCGAAAACAACAAATAACATTATACTACTAATGAAAAAGCGTATCGCGCGATAATACGCAGTAAATAACACGTACTCTTAGCAACTGCGAAATTGAATTGGAAATTCAATAAGAATTACTGTACAACCGATATACTAAGACGTATTCATAAATTAAAGCTATAGCAACGAAACAAGTCCTGACTTTCAATCCCGACCTATAATTTGTACATCGTTAAACACTCGTTTGTTCTCATCAATCGTAACGACATTTTCTATGAATTTTAATTGCTTCAAGTACGTATTTTTTCCGACTGTAAGTATACGTGTATCAAACTAGAGAAATCATAGTACAGAATCGCAGCCGTAACGTTGTGCATCGAAGAGTATAAACACCCTTCGCGTGCCTACTATCTTCCCCCTAAAAATCGTTATCGACTACATACAACGTAGCTATGATACATTAAAAATTGACACACATTTATGTTATATGTATTGGCTTCGTTTTATCGCCCCCACCCTTTCGGCAAAAAATCTACGGTATATTCATCGGGGACGGTCTTCGACTCTAAAAGAAAAGAAACTTATGACGTACGCTTATCGTCAACTAAGAAGAGAGTAGGGCACATCGGTGCAACGTCGGAATTTTTTTAGCTGTGTCAAGTATTTCCAGATATTCACTTTCAATATAATCAAATCATAAGAAATTACTAAGTTACCTTACGATTTCTCGAGAATTTCATACTTCGTATTTTGTACAATATACTATAATTTATATTATAACATTATTTTCAATGCTTAATAGATAATTAATTTAGCACTAATTTTTTTTATTATATATCTAATTCGTTTCGAATTTTTAGTCATATCTGTCGCTATGGTTTATGTTTTATAGGACAGATATATTGTTAACCGCGGCACGACAATTTCGTAGTCCCTTATCGCTATCTGTATAAAGTTCGATAAAACTGTCTCACCTAGTCTCTTCTTAGTTAACAATTATATCACGATCTATACCTGTTGTAATCGCCATAATACTTTACAATCGTAATACCACGTTGTTGTTAAACGGTAAATTGTACATAGAAATGAAAGTAATTAGAATAAATTGGTTGTGTCCCTGTAACAGCGACGATTATTATTAATAATACTGTCGACGATCATAATTTTAGCTTGGCAATAAATATAGCTAAAGCTCGAAGTGGAAAGTTACGATAATAAAATTATTCTTGCAAAATAGCACCTTTCTCATTTGCCAGGGACCTTGTGCGATCGTTAAACTAAAACTTTTATCAACCTGTTACAAAAAATGTAAACCGTAATCGTATTTAAACGCGACTGCATAAATAAATACATCACGATACGACTATCAATACTATTAACATATAAGTGACATATTATAACAAATACATTTTATGCAGTCTCTCGATATACGTATGTATGTATTAGGTGTATCTAAACGTCGCAAACCTTCTATCTAGGTCAATTGCATGTACATTTTCAAACATGGAAAAATATACCAATCAATCGAGGTCAGGAAATCACCCTTTATAAAAAACGCACAATTTAAATTGAAATGTACGCAAGTACCTTGAAAACATATCTCGGAGAATTGATCTTTTTCAATATTAATCAATGGTTGATAAGTACACGTTAATGATTTACGGGAAAACATGAAAGATTATTGAAAAAATGTAAATATGAACTTACTGGAACTACCTAGGGCTTAACGGATGCCCTTAATCTTTTTGAGATCGTTACAAACCTGTATGTAGTACAAACAAGCAGGTTTTAAATTTGATCTTTCCATTTTCCGATTTTATCCATTATTCGCTGTATCGCTTAGTTTTTCCAATTTTTTTACATCGTTTTTGATCGAAAATATTAGGTATTCAATAAAGAATATTTTACAAGGGTATGTTTGGCGAACTTTTATAATCTTCCGATATGTACAATCGATCCGAAAGAAGGGCGAATGTTTAGATATACTTTGTGTAGAAGATACTCAATTTCGCAAATGAATAAAGTGACTTCTGTTTCATGAGTGTCGATCCGAAGCACTTGGATCCCTTGGCCATCAGTACAGGATAACAGTCTTAATCATCGCTAATTTCATTTTCAATCACGGCGACCGATGCGAGAGAAAAAAAAGGACGATATCACACCGTGACGCATTCCTACTTTCAGTCTTCCTCTATAATCCAGTCTACGATTTTAGCACCATTACGCAGCTTCTTTTTCGCTCATCATTTCTCGAGCCCGATGGCTCCGCGTTTGATCAACGAAAAACTTCGATAATTAAATCGGCTAATGTAAGATCTCGTTAGAATTTGAAGATTAGATTAAATTATCGACGTTCGCATGCAATTCTCTATATGTTTCCTATTCACTAGGGGGAAGTCTTATCGTTAACGTTCGGAAGTCGCGTTTAATTCATCGGTGCTCGTTTCACTATTTAATCTTATCTATCCGATTTTTGTTTAGTTAGTGTTTTTTACGAAATCGTTAGAATAAACATTAAATTACTGAATATTAACAGCTTCCACGAATGAAAAACGTGTTGAAATTATTTTAAAAGAATCTCCACTTGTCTCTCAAACAAAGTTTTCGATTTATCTACAAATTCAAAACCTCCGAGAGGGAAAGGAATTCATAAGGAAAAGCAAGTACGAATAAGTAAGACTTCGAATCCGTTTGAAATAGATACCCTCTCGTTTAGTGTTTTGTAGAAATTCATACCGCGCAGGCCTCCAACTTTCCCTCATACTTCTTGATCGTTTCAGAGCCATTCACTTTCGAGATTAGCCCGGACACCGATCTCTAAGGTAGCTGAAACAGCGACGGAACGATTTACCTCGCCGACGTAAAACTTCCCCGAAGACTCTAATATCTAGATCGCAGTATTGACAAAGTTAGGACGTGTAAAAAGACGACGATCGCTCGATCAATTACGACCGGAGTTGTTTCAGCCTCTTCCCGCGTGCTTGGTTCGTTAGTTCGTCGACTCCGAGTTGGAGGACGGCGAGGGTTCGGGACTTTGGACGAGACTAGCATCCCTTCCGATCGAGGGTGTTATCAGCATACCCCGCGGGCTAAAGGTGTCGCAATAGAGATTCTCCTTTTTATGTACTCGCCTGACGTGGCTCCGCAGATTGTCACGGCGTGCACTTCTGTACGCACAGTGCGGACAGAGGTGCGGTTTTTCGCCCGTGTGCATTCGTCGATGTTGAATTAGCTGAAACAAACGTTGGTCGCGTCAAACTTACGGGCAAATATTACATACTTGGAAGGAACTTCGATAAAAACGCGACGTTTCATTTGTAAATTATGTTTGTCTGGTCCTCCGTGAAGTTTTTATTTTAGAGAGAAACGCAAAAAGAAAGCATGAGACGTATGAACATTAATTGAGATCGGTGAAATAGAAAAAAAACACGCAATTTATGAATGGGAATGTTATACAGCTCATAAATCAAGTATGAAACAATTGAAGTCGGTATATCTCAGGTTTTGCCCGTTACTTTTCGGGAATGTGAACACTGCCAGGGAATCGTTCCAATATTTAGATTTTCACGTTTGTGTACTAACGGCACGCATTGATTTATCGCTCGAGAAAGCTATCCCTACCTTCTTTAACTGAACCGTGCGGAAAATGCAAATATCGCAGCAGAAATATCGGTCGTCGCGATGCCTTCTCATGTGTCTGCTAAGGTCGACTTCGGAGGATCTGTCCGCACCGCACACCGCGCAGCTTACCCTGGTCTCTGGTGCCGTGCCCCTAGCGTGAGCCCTTAGGTGCCTTTGGAACGCTTTCTCGATGGTACAAGCGTACGAGCATAGTGAGCAACGGTATTCCTCTCTTTCGTATCTGTACATTAGAAAGTACAATAAGTCGGAATTTCGACGATCGCGCGATCTAACAAGCGAGATAAATCGTATCAATTTTAGCGACAAATACGTACGTAACGTAACTTTATATTTTTGTAATTATACTTTGATTTAGTTAAATTTAATATACAAACTGAAATTATATTATATAAATACGTTAAATTAAACGAATAAGCTCAAAACTTATCAATAGATTTTGATCTTTTATATGAATGATATGCCTGATTAAAGGGTTATTTTGATGTAATAAATTATGCAGTTTTACTATCATTAATATTTTTAAAGTCAATATATTAACGTATATTTAAATTTAAATTTAAATGTATATTGTAAATTTAAATATACATTTAAATATACATTTAAATTTAAATATATACAAACGAAGTAAGGAGAATGCAAACCATGCGAAATTTCTCTGCCAGCTAATAGACGAAGGTCCTAAGAGATGCTGATAGATAATTGTAGAAAAATTTCAAGTACCTATACCTGACGCGTTGCAATGCCAGACTTCGTTTTTTCCCTGTGGGTGTCATTCCCTGTGCCACGTGCGCGGCCACGTGTGTCTCCATTTCGCACCTGCTGTTCGTCGTGAAGTCACAGCCCGAGGACGGACACCTTTTCGTTTCGCCTGTTTCCGTACCTGCGATCGGTGGATGACAATCAACGATGTGTTTCCTTAACGCCGGTCTCGTCGGTGCGACTACGTCGCAGGAACCGCAAGAATATCCGCGGTGTACGCTGCTCACGTTTGGACTACTGCCCCGCGATCTGGAAATCGAAATCGCATTCCTTTAGGAATTGATAATATTATACGTCGATGGTGCACTGGGGCAGACGAAATCGGTGGCTCTATGTTTGTCGGTGAGATTTTCCTGAAATATGAGCATTAATCAGTACGAGATGATTCGGGTTGATAAAAGTTTCAGAAACTTGGTAGGAAAATATTCTTACAGACAGGGAGAAGATTAAAAAGTATCGTTCGATAATAATTCGATTTGATTTTCTGCGAGAGATTATACAATTTTCGTAGCCGAAATTGGAACGACTGCAATTTAACGTAGATCTATACCCTTCGAAGCTTTTGATATACGGTATCATATATTATCTCGAGCTCCCGTAGTAACAGAAACTCGCTCGCATAGCTTGACAGAGGATGCTCTGGTTTTTCGTTCTACTGATTCATCGGTTTCATTTTTATCGATTCCGCGGTGTGCTAAGTAAAAGCCTGCACTTAAATACCTTTCGCCGGGTCTCGGCGTAATTTTACGACGCCTGTTGGCTTTGCTATAGAAATCCTCAGTTGGTTTAAGAAAGAACCGCTTATCTGACTCGCCAGGATAGAAAGGAATTTAAGTGCCTCGTTCGGCAGGCAAAGTATTAAGCAGGTTCTGATATAAGCTTCTCCCGCTTGAAAGAGAGTCGATAACACAGGGGATACGTACTTTTCGGTATAAGACGAATGTTCGCTCTCGGAATCGCTGTCGGAGGGAATGTTCGGGATTTCTGTAGCCTCGAGAGCAGCGGTTGCTGCAGACAACCTTCCGAGCATGGCCGTGTATGCACCGAGTACCCAGCCATTTAGAACCGGGGTGACCGTTCCTTCCTGTCAAATATCGAAACAATATTTTTTACAAATTCTGATCCAACTACCGAACTTCGTTCGTTGTAAAAATTGATAAATCGACATTATTACCCATCTTGGGACAATTTATATTATGTATAAATACCATAAGATTCGGAAGCATATTTCGACGGACCTTATCAAAAGCCAGGCAAGACATTGGATCGGGTAGCTTCGTTGAGAAATTATTGTTTGCCGAACGATGCGAACTATTTGTACTTCCGCTGTCGCTCTCCTCCCCAGCATCTTCGTTGTCGTTGTTTTCGTTTGGTACAGAGGTCTATATTTGGTTAACAAAGTATAGATACGTTTACTCTTACGGATAATAATTTTTTATTTGTGTAAAAAATAAAATTTATTTCACGTCTGTTTCAAAATGTGTTGTTCGACTAGCATTTTATACAGTTTCTGTAGACTTTAAGCAAAAGAACCACGTCCAACGATATTTATAATATGAAATTTCGCGTAAAGTTAAACCGTGATACAAGACTTTTACGTTTTTATCAGTTGGGACACGAACTGCAACTCTCTCACCGTACGAAATTTCGAACTCTACATGTCCGTTGCAAGTTGTGTCCCTATAGGATTTCATATTCTGCGAATTCCAGATTTTTCAGAACTCTCCCATGGGCGAAATTAAACTGTGCAAAATAGCTAATGTTGAGCGCGGAGCCATGTTTGCAAGCGTCTAAAAAAGAAGAATTTCGTTTTCAGGCCTCGATCCACATACGGCCTGCGTAGACCGTAATAAAGAAAAAAACAATAATATTGAGTCAACGTAACGTATGCACACGTGCACGAGAAAGAAATTGAAAAAAATACACCAAGAGCTTTGATACCGTATTACTCTGACCTGTACAAATTTCTCTGGAACAATATCAAGTAGATTTTCCCCCCAAAAAATTATCAGACCGCCTCAAAAAATGCGATTCATACCTGATTTTCATTTTCATCGGGTTTTTCGATGTTGCCTTCGTTGTCGTCATGCTGTGGATCATCGTCCTCTTCGGCGTCGATTTTCTCGGGTTCCGACTCGTGGGATGTGGCGGAGGGTTTGGTGACCAGTTCCATGGGACCGTAGGGTGGTCCGGTCGGTGTCAAGGACAACGGCACCATGTCGGGACGATGAAGAGCGCTCAGAGCAAGAGCGGCCCTAGGTAGTATCTGTGTCGCGCCTGGAGGCAGAATCGGGTGCCTTCGGGCGAGACGCGGGTCGCCCCACAGTTCACCCGCGACGTGAAGACTCCAGATCCCATATTCCATCTGAAATCGTGGAGAACTATATCAGTAGCGAACACAATCTAAAGGGGACTTGTTTTCTCTGGAATGTACGGATCGAAAATGGAAAGGATTCCATAGGTACTGGAAAACCATTCGAGGAACATCCGAACGGAGCACTGATACCGTTAAAGGGAACTTAAAATAGCGAACGGGTAATGGAAAAAGCGATATTCATTGTTTGCTCGGCGATCCCGGGGAATATCTATTATGCTGGGTAGTCGAATTTTGATAGATGAAAGATAGATGAGCTCGTGCGCGAGGGTGGAATTGCAGTTAATAAAGGATTAACCGTCTATATAGAGACACTTCTTAGTAAGTAGTAGATCTCCTAGATAAGAGTGACGAGTCTGTGTTAGATTCGATGATCGTTGTAATTATCAAAACCCGGCGGTACGACAATAAAGAGATTTTGTGAAAAGTTGATAATCGATAACTCGCATTCGAAACAATACGCCGGGACTATATTTATTAACGCGTTTGTTCTTACGTAGATGGTCCCTAACCGATATGGTAACTGGTAAATTAATAAGGTTACCGAGGATGATATTTCATACAATGAACGTGACCCCGATAAATATTGTTCATACAATGCAACTAGGTGCAGAATGAATGTAACGTCTAAAAAGGCAGCACGTTCATAAAATACTACAAAAGTAATGGTAAATCTCATAATGAAAAGAGCACAATAGCTCTGCTCACTTTCGCGACATCACTTTACGTTACAACAATCGGCTGCCTTTCACACGACACATTCATTTCCATATTTCGGTCACGAATAAGTATCAGTCACGTTCATTGGACAGGTAAAATTTCGACGAAAAATAACAGTTTTCAGGTTTGAAACGAGTTAACGGAATTCTGGTTAGAAAAGTTCATTTATCCCAGCAAACTGATGTAAAAATGACGCGGCAAGTATCTCCACTAACCAAACCATCGATCGAAAGTTTTCTAAAACATGTAAACCGGGAATTAAAATTTCATTTGCCGAGCCAATCTGTCAAACGTACGTCGCTCGTTGAAATTAAAAAAATAATAAAATCTGTCGCATAAAAGGTTCGGCAGTTTTCCATGTCGCAACAAACGACTCGAACGACAAAACGAGAAATAACGTTGCAGCAAAATTTGTTTTCGAACAACGCAAATTGCCGATGCATACGAATTACAGAATACGTGACAAGTGGAGAAATTAATTTCAGCGTATCACACGGAGATAAATGTATCTTTTCATGCCCTCCAAAGAAAGGAAAAATTTCCCGGAATAATTTATCAATTTTCCGTGCGCGAGTCAGACATAGTAAACTTGCCTATGACAGATGAAACGACCGAGAAAGGCGAGGAACTGCATTACTCGTTCCTGTCATTCGTGGTATTCTGAACTGTATCTGATAAATCAAACGATAAAACTGAAGACAAATATTTAACAGGAAATAAGTAGTAATTACTGCAATGCTGTAATATCTTCTTACACTATATTTTTAATACGTTGTTGAGAAAAACAAATAACCCGCATGAATATGCACGTACACATCTATAAACGTAAACATTAATATCCATTATCCGCAAAAATAATACTATTGTTAATAATTGTTCACCTCCTTTGATTCGGATGATCTAAATATTATCAAATATAAATAAGTGGATACGATTTTACACAGTTCACCGGATGTATAAATATAAACTTTATTTTTCACGTAGGAATAATCCTGAAAATTGGCAATCCAATAGTTAATAAGTTTTTACGTGATACGATCTATGAAGTTATTTCCGACTCTCGACGGCCATACATATTTTCATTTGCATTGTGAGTTAATACCTTGTGGTCCCTTGCGAAAGTATATCACAGTTTTACGTCAGATCATACGTAATTTATCCTACAACTTATGACAACCGTATATCGAATGTTAGCAAAATATTCCAAGAAGTAAAATAGGCAATTGTCAGCTACAGACTATAATATTAATTTAAACTATAAGGCTATTGAATAATATAGCACAACGAGGAACATGTGAAAACTCGCGTGTAACATTAAGGTTTTAAGGAACTTGTTAATTAATCAAGATATCGAAGGTTTTCGATATTAGGTCACGGTGATCGGTAGGTTGAACACAATTGTTAACGCGAGATCTGCGATAATTCGCGCACATCCAAGAGGAACAATGTTAAAATAGTAAAGAGTGCATTTTAGAATCAGATGATATTGCGTTTATTTAATTCCGATGCAAAATAAAAAAAAAGTATTTAAAATTGTGTTTTCACTCGCGCAGAACGCAAAACAAATAATTGTTTTTCATCAATCTGTAATAACAAGTCAAATAAAAGAAAATATCTGCACTCGGCATTCTATTGTGCTTCGAAACGTAATGTAAAATCATTTTTATACAAAAGAAAAGACGTAAGAACCCGTCCCTTCGACCTGTTTTTCATATCCGAAACAAAATGATAACTATGTAAATTTATTCCTTACAAACGATAACTTTAACGTGCAAATACATTTGAAGCACTTAACGTATAAGCGAACAAAACGTAAAATGCAGTCGTAACGTTTATTCGAAGCAATCTGTTCAACGATATAAATTTCGCATGGTTAGCAGGACATTCTTATACACGTAGACAGTTCTAATACGTATTGTAGAAAGAAGAAAACCAGCTGATTATATCGAAAAACATGAGTAGAGAATAAGAAAATAATCACGGATGCATGGTTAAATAATAATATAAAATAAGGAATGATAGTAAAGGATGCCTCTTACGGGTGCCCGTCCGGTGGCCTACCGCAATTTAGGCTGATCGTCATTACGGCGAATCATCCCCCGTCAAGATTCTCTGTTACCAGTAAGAAGGAACCAATCTCGACGTTACCGGTCGACCGGAAGTTATGCAGTACCGCCGCTACGAGGAACGTGCACGCCGCTCGCGAGACACGCAGAGAGAAATACGTCCGGATATGTGCTGCCGCAGAACGAACTCGCGAGATTCCTGACAATTGGACCGACCCTCGTGCATGCATACTTTAGCATAACGTTCTCTATACAATATCCAGAAAGAGGGACGAGGAGAACGAGGACGAGGGAAAGAGAGGCGCCGACGAAGGGAGGGCCAGAGACAGCGATATACGCCCCTCCCTCTCTTCCTCGTCGTCCTACCGCGCTGACCCCTTCCCATTGCCCTCGCGAATCGATTTGTTATTGTTTTTGTGTCTGCGGTCGTCGCGGCGACCGGAGCGAGCGGGGTGTATATCGGTGGGTGGTAGCCCGGAGGCCAGGGGGTGGGATGGGTGCCAGTCGCGCTCGGAGCTTTGAAGGCTTGGTTTTCGGGCCGGCGGAGAGGCGATCAGGAAGGGCGAACAGGGCTGCTACCACCCCGGACGAGGGGAAAGAGAGAGAAAAGGAACAGAGCACCCGCGGTAAGAGAGCACCTCCCCCCGCCCCAACCCCCCCCCCCCCCCCCTCGAACCCACTCGCCAAAGCGCAAAAGGGACAGACGAATAGATACACGCTCCCGGCCAGTGGTGTAGCCAATTCTCGATCTGACAATGAGATCAACCCTGCCATCTATTTTCATTCCTAGAAAAAACAATTAGACGTGATCCAAATTCGTTTACTCGTTCTTTTTTGTTCTTTTAACGTTCTTTTAGCCTTTCCTCCTCTGATAACGCATTATTTGTGAAAAATTAATCTTGCAAGAATAATGCTCTTTATTGATATCCATCCCCCGACGAGGAGATTCTTGCTCTTGCTTGAGGAAAGTTCCGGCTACGCCACTGGTTCCACTACTGAAAAGAGCGAGAGAAAATGGGTGGGTGAGGATGGAAGCTGGCACAGTGATGAGAAAGCAACGGGCGGGAACAGGAGGGAGTTGGGTGGACGAAAGAAGAGAGAGGGTGAGATAGAAGAACCGCGAGGTTTAAGCGGAGGGGGGTTGGTCGTCGGTCGTCGGAAAGAGGAGGAAGAGGGGAGAATGGATCGGATTGCGTGGTCGGCACGAGGGTGGTAGGTATGAGTGCAGTGGGTAAAAGTGGGAGATCGCGAGTAAGAAAGAGACGGCGATAGTGGTACATGGAGAGGGATAGAGAGGAAAATAGACAGAGAAGGGAGGTAAAGAGAGAGAGACAGAGACAGACAGAGACCGAAGGAGAGAGAGAGAGAGAGAAGACGAGGATCCCAGAGAAAGGGAGGAGAGAAAGAGAGAGGGAGATTCGAGGTAAGGCAAGAGATACGTTGGCTTGACAGGTGACAACCGATCGGACCACTGACGTCACAGATCACTCGCTCGACCGTTCACCCACACGTTCAAACACGATTTACTGCACATTCACGCACAGGGTAGGCCGCGCGCGCGCGACGTGTCGCCGTGCATCACGCCGTCACTCGCGTTTCGTGCATGGTACGTTATACGTAAGCTTTCCACGCCGCGAGAAAAAAGTACCGCGCGAGGGAGCGAAGGAGAGAGAAGGGGAGAAAAAAGAGAGAAAGACTTAGAACGATGGGAAAAAACGGGGAAGGCGCGACAAAGACAGAAAAGGCGAAGAAGATGAAAAAAGATATAGGCGAAATTTTTCAGCGGATGTAAGTAGTAAGTATTTACGATGCTAACCGGCCGATAGCCCCGCGCGACGCCTCTATCTGGTTACCATTACACTCGGATGTATGAAATGCGCCAGCAGCATACACCATCCCCCCACAATAGCCCTATTTATGATTGGGCAAAATTGCTTTCCATGCGCAGAATAAAATCGCGCGCGGGCCAGGAAAAATCCGCGGGGGTTGGATGCATGCAAGCAACGCGACTTGCGCCACGCTGTTCTCGATCCAACCACCTCGCGTTCCGACCGAACAACTTTTCCAGATAGCATCTGAACATCTCAGACCGATCACGAATTTGTCTGTGCTTTTTTTTCTCCGGACTTTTCTCGCTGTACATGACTGCAAAATTTCCGAGAAATTAAATATGGCGAGGTCGCGGTCATGCGTAGAGGTATTCCCACCCCTGTGTTTTAGTTCACCAATGAGCGACAGCGAGCCTGAATTCAAAGAAATTCCGTCTGTAGCGCTACTCTCGATGAGGGGGTACGTGGAATACCTTGAAAAATTCCAACAAACAGCGTTTGTGAAGTTTTTCGATAAATGTATAAATGTTCTTTTTTTTCACACGTAACATTTCCGTTCGTTGTGTACATTGCATCCACGTAGGTCTATTATATACAAAAATCGTATCATCCGCACAAAAGTGGGCCTTTTGTTCACCCTTGAAATATGGCGGCATGACTCGAATTTTTACCACGATTTCGTTTAATAATTTAGTTTTATTTTCCGTATTTATAAAAAATTTAGAAGTCGTATTTAGCAATTAACAATTACACTTTTGTACAAAATATTTATTTACAGTAATATAAAATAATTAATTTTCTTCATATAGATGTCACTTTCTTTAAAAATGTGATTATTGTAGAATCTGAAATATGCGAATTAGATGGCACAGAGCATGCAATACTAACAATAACATTCTGAACATGAACATCCGACATTTACTTAATCTTGATTTTGTGTTAGTGAAAGAGAAACACTTTTCAATGTGCGAACCTGTACATTGTGGAGTACCTTTTCCAACCTACAAGTAAAATGATCCATTAAAATTTATATGTACCAAACTTAAAATAAAATAAGGTTTATAGTAACGTACTTTTTATGATGTTCAACTATGTCGTTATAACTTTGCAAGAATTCTTTAATTGCGTTGCTAAGATCTATGTATGTATCTTTTTTGGTTCCAATTAATTTTGTAATATTGCGTAATGTTTCTGCACATATCTGTAATGCCTGTTCCATTTCTTTCCATTCCTCTGGCGTTACAGGAAGAATCATATTCTCACAACGAAGAACATCCAGAGGTTGAACAATAGAATGTAGCTGAGTTAAAGTGTTTTCTATACTTTTAACCTCATCATTGTCTACAAAAGAGTAAGAACAACTTCAAAAAGCACAAACAAATGTACAATACTCAATAATAAAATCTCGTAACTCAACTTACTTGTAATGTTATTTGCATCTATAGCCTCTGCATCTGCTTTATTTTGTAAGATAGTTAAATTTACTACATCCCTTTCTCTAGTTTTAAGCTTGAATAATTTTACTTCATCTTGGTCGCACTCTTTAGCTATTGTTGCCAGCTGGGATAGAATTATATGTCTCCTTCCCTCTGCTTTCTTCTTTAAAATTCTCTCCAGCATGACACATTGTAAATGTTCATCATATCGGAGCATTGATTCTGTGTCATTATTGTCAATATCTCCTGTTCTTGTACTATCCAGCTGTACCTGAGTGGGAAAAATAGACATGCGATCTAGTCCGAGTCTTCTTCTTGAGAAATCTAAATACAGAAATTTAAATAATTCTGTACTAGAAATTTGGATGTAATATAAAACATTTCTGCCTAATTTAAAATATTATGTTGTTAATGTTAGTGGCAGAAATGTTAATTCAAATACAATGGAAATCTTACTAGTTTGAGATGCTGCAACTTGAGATGGTCCCATTGTTGCTCTGCGATTAAAAGCACCTGTACGATTGTTTATAGTGGTATTCTCTGACAAGCTCGTCTTTTCTAATTCTGGTGTCGAGGCATCAGGAGTCCTACTCAGAAATAATAGTAGTTACATACGGAAGTACATAAAGTGTTACCGTCATACCTTTTCAATCGTCGTAGTTTTGATGTTTCTGGATGAATCTTTTGCATTTTTCAATTTGTAATTGTTTCCACGTAACTAATATAACTGCTACAATGGTGACGATTTGTATATATTATGACGATGCTATTGAGCACAAGTATGTCGTACACCTTTAAGAACCCTAAGTCAAAATTAAAAATTAATAAGTAGTATAAAACTATACTGCTATTTTATAGCAACTGACAGTTTGTACGTTTGAAACGGTACAAATGTTCGTGTCGCCCTCTACGTCTGTCAACATAACTACTCTACTTGTTGCAGCTGGCTGAGACGTATTTAATAAGACGGGACAAAGATCTCATTGGTAACTGTTGATAAGATATCTCGGTTAGACAACAACGCTCGTCGCGCCGAGGATAGCGATTGATAGCGATTAATTAGTTATCACTCGACATTTTGCCGGCCCAACAAAATGAAGCAGGTACTTTTCGATAATTCGTTTTGTTCCAACTTATTCATGAATATTCCTGTTACAAACATCATGCTGAATAATAACTGAATGAAATCTAACAAATTTTACATTTTGTGTATTTCTTATCATACACAATTCATTAAATAATACGTAGCATGTGATACTTCCTACAATTTTTTTAAAGCAATTAGACTTTGTATGTACTATATTTTGTACTGGTACTATATGATTTTCACATGAATCACTTTAATTTCTCGGATATGCATTACATTGTAATTCTTAGACGATATAAATGTACATGAAATTTTACTTTACACATATATCTACTTTTCCATAATCTTTTTTTTGTGCGATTTTGTAGTTTATACCGCTGAAACAAAATCTGCAAACGAATATCGACGTCCGGTTATAGTTTTCGAGATATAAGTACTTGAAGTTGATGAAATGACAGGTTAGGGCGACCTCACGTTGCACTCATGGATCGACATTGTTACGGCACTGAGCCGTAGCATTTGACATCACTCCTTGAATAAATACGTGCATAATGCTTCCTTTAGATGTGCATTTACTGTGACCCTGAAATGAACTATGGTAGTCTTTATAAAGACAAAGGTTTATGCAAGTAAATGAACGTTAAGGAGGATAAGAAAAACATAATCGGGAAATACACATTAGGATAGATTTAAATTCCTCTTCTGAGCACAATAAATTCATATCGAAAGCGAAGACTGCACATGCGTTTATTGAAGCATTGATACTCAGTGCCGTACCGATGTCATTTAGTGGGCGTAACATGACAGCGCCTTACTTACCATTTCGCCAATTTTAAGTGCTAATATCTTGGAAATCATAACCGAGTATCAATTTTTACCTATTAATTCGTGTTCAGTACACAAACCGCACATTTAAAAAAAAGTTCAGAAAATTGTTTATGTGCGAAAATCGAATTTATACTCATGAATACAAACAAACAAAATTTGTATTTCAATAAAAAATATATTTACTTTATCTTTAGTTGCAAGATATTTTAATTTTCTTGTAAATTTGAAAAAGTGTTAACCATGTAGCTACAAAGATGCGAATGGTACCATTAGTTAATACGTATTATTTCTTCATGCAGCAGGAGAAAAGAGAAATCCCATCGATGGTCAGAAATTTTTTGGCTTTTGATGTCTATTTAACACAAAAATTTGTGAAGTCTGTGGAAAAATACATACGTACACATGACTTGAAAATACATTACAAAGTGCTAGAGGTATAGTTTAAAATACATTATATAAATTTTATTGTAAGTTAGCACTATGTTATCATCCCTGAAAATAATGCTTAGATCTCGTGCCATGGATTACCCTGGATTGCGTCACTACTTGCCTTTATCTGGATCCTCAATAGCAAAAATTTATATCAAATGCAAGTAAATCTCTTAATGGGTAAGTACAGTACTTATTATGTCTGATATGATAATTCAATTTTTTTTATAATTATATTTCAGTTTAAGTATCAGTGTATGGAATCATCTAGTTGGTTTTTAGGTTTATTGTTGGACATTCTTATTATTGCTTTTCTAAAAGCAGTCACAAGGCGAAGACGTCCTGCAGTTAACGATGATCCCTTCACTATGGGACCAGACAAGTACTCATTCCCATCAGGCCATGCTTCTCGTGCCATGATGGTTTTGTACTTCTTCCTGTATCTGTGGCCTTTACCTATAATTTGTATTCCACCTTTACTAGTTTGGGTTAGTGCAATATGCTTATCCAGACTGTTATTGAGGAGGCATCACCTTCTTGATATTGGTGTGGGATTATTCGTTGGATATTTGGAAGGAGCACTAGTCGGTTACATGTATTTAGCACCTCAGACTTGTTTAAATTTAGTGTCTTGGATCACAGATGAGAGAATGGATGGTGCAGAATATGATGTTTAAGCACAGTTTTTTTTAAGTAACGAACAACACATTTTACTTCGTTGTCGATGCCATTCTGAATTTTAATTGGATGTGAAAAATAATAATGGTTGTATATGTGATACATTTATGTACCTTAAAGTGGGATTGGTACGACAAATTTACTGAAATATTGACACAATAAATACTTAAATTTATTTAAGTTTACAAGATATGGAGATAAGAGAAATAATATGTAATACATGTTTCAATTGCATATGTAATAATAGTTGCAAAAAATTCACGTACAGGTAACATTTAAATGATATTTAATTCGCAATGTGTGCTGTTGAACCAAATATATTTTTTTAAATTCAAATATATAGTATTTTTTATTTTAAAGACTATTCTATCCTCTACAAGATATTCAATACTGATATTAATATAACTGCCAGAAATTATATTGAATATTAGAATGACATGTCTGATTTGAAAGTTTGCTTTTAAAAGAAAAAAGAGAAGAAAAATATATATAGGAAAGGAAAACTGACTACCCATATAAATGTAAAAGTCTATGAGTAACAATACAGTTATCGTCTTGTAAAATAAATTACAACAATTTCTACAGTATTCATTTATTTTCTCATCATGTGATATATTTTGTTTGTAATAATGACGATTCAATTTTTGTATCTACGTATATCGTCGCCATAAGTGTACAAATTTTCATGTTACAACTGGAAATGAAATTAACATGCACCATTCTGATTTGATATAACAGATTGTCAAGTACCAAATACGATGCAATTAAAGGGAAAAGATATAGAGTAATACTACGATTTAATACTGTCGAAAAAAGGAATGATATTAAACGTTCTGAATATTCACCCTTTTTTAAGGATAACCCGCATATTCTTTTCATTTTTCCGCAAAATATACTTAGATCTGAATCTATTTTCAAAAATTTGTTAATAGTAGCGCTGTCATTATAAGGTGTCATACCATCCAAAATATTTATTACATACACTAACGATGTCCAGCTTTTTATGACAATACTTGCCTTTATGGGTGAAATAAATATATACATTTGAACGCGTGCCTGCATACATATCCTTTCAACATAGCTAACAGATTAGAACAACAAAAGCAGAATAAAGTTGTAAATTCCGAAAAATATATTATCAAGTTTGTATACGACATTCGTAACTACGTTAAAAATTGTCATATCTAAACTATTAATTATCTTTGAAAAAGTTGAGTATGAAAAGTTTGCAATTGCAGATTTATACCACTATACTTGTAATGATATTGAAAGGTTCATATACATATCGGCGTAGAATCTACGATACAGTTCACCAGTATAAAAAACAACAAAGCCAGAGATTGTTTATTGTATACCCCAAGATGAACTAACAAAAATTGTTTCTGTCAGAAATGACAGAAGAAAGACATGGTACATGTTTTCAAACGTGTATCAAATACAAATTCTCTGTAATTCCATCAATAATAATCATTTGAGTATCATCGAACTTGAATACTTTTTACCAGTCTAATGATATATCTATCTGAAATGCAGAGTCATATCAATGCATATTATTTATCACGTAGGCAAGCGATACAAATGTTCCAATACGTTCCTTCGCAAAGGTGGCTAATAAATGGTACTTCATCCCCATTTACCATAATGGCGAATGATAAAATTTAAGGTCCAAACGTGTATGTTGGCTGGTGCCAGCTACCTCCTGACTACACGAGGGGGATGGTTTCATACTTTTCTCCGTTTTCTCTGTTATTGGAACGAAGGGTGGTTGGTGGTCCGGTAATGCCGGCGTAGGTACTGTGGTCAGCTCGCTAGTGCGTTGTTTCTGTTCCTCCTCGGAGTAGAGACTCAGGGACCGTGGTCTCTCCGGCTTCAATTGTGCTGTCGGTGTACTGGGAATCTCACTGAAAAATTATTACTTTCCCATGAACTAGTGGCGGAAACTCGGTCTGATAGAGCAACATGCATTTCACGATCACAATTAGTTCCTGCGTTTATCTCGTATTCTTACTGATTTTTACCGTCTAAACGCAGCAAAGTGCTCCGACATCCCGCGTCATAATTATAGTTCAATTTTTGATAGTCATTTTCAATTTGTTATTAAAGGAAATTGAATAAAGTAAAGTATATCACGCGATTCGGAATGTTAAGTCCCATAAGAATCTGTAATTAATTTTGATCTATTAATTCTTTGAGGCACGATAGTATTAAATGTGCCCCACCTTTTGAATGCGTGACTGTGCACAATGGGATATTTTTTTACCCATCTCGAAATGTTGCAATTTCTACGTGCACATAGGTTCATTTTTAGTCTCACTTACGTAAGGTAGGTGCTAATATCACCAAAAAATGTTGTAAATGTATCAGCTTGTGTTAATAAGTTTCGAAATTTCGGTACCGGTTCATTAGCTGTTGTTAGCGGAAGTTTGTACTGCGACAATCTTTTTTCGGTGGCAAAATTTCTGGGCAACGTGGACCTCTTTATTTTCGAAAATTCTGTGCCTCAAGGAATTAAACGAACGAACAAGTTCCACTTGGAAAAATTGTTGGCTATTTCTTCAAAAACAATTTGGCTATTTTTGCCTATTTTTATAAATATTCCTTTAACAACCGTACAAAATTTGCAAATTTATACGGATTCGATGCGTAACAAAGTGGGCTACGATTTTGCATTAGATTACAATATATAAAACACTCTGAGTTTCAGAAAATTTGATTTGCTTTATGTAAATTTGTTAAAATTTGATGACACAATTGGAAAAAAAAATGTTTCTGGTATACTCGAGGACTGACGAAAAATATCGTGGATCCACAATCTGCACTAATGAGGGATCCAATGTAACATATATCAATATTTTCAGGCGGATAACTGCTGTGGACCTAAATGAATTTGCGCTTCCCGGGACGGTTAATTTTACTAGTAACTCCTATATTAAACATGCGTTTGATTGCGGTTTCTCATTATTTACAAACGAACCATAGTCACCATGCATGGTTCATATTGATCTGCAATTATTGCAGATTATGTATCTACGATATTCTTCACGAATCTTCGCGTGTATCTGAAGAACATACAAATACGTTGTCACGAACTTTGCATAGAAAAATAAAAACGTGTAAAAATTAGATATATTACGCATTGCACTTTAATAAAAAGGCATATAAGACAATGTTATGCATCGAATCTGTATAAATAATTACAAGTTTTACGCGCCTGTTACAGAAACATTAATAAAAATATCTCAAACGCGTACAATGCACACGTCTTGTTGGACTTTTAAATATGCAAAGTACGTTTGAGGTTTTCTGTACAGTAGGTGCATTGACAATTATTTAACGATAGTTTCAATATCAATTGCATTATAGTTCGAGCTTTGTTTAAAGAAATGGGCAACAGTTTAATAATTGAGCTATAACGAAACTAAGTACAGATTCTTATAGTTTTCGACGTCCAGAATCGTGTAGTGTCACTGCCTTTATAATTTTCATTGAACATATTGAAATTGATTGTCAAATACGGAGTTATAATTATGACGCGTAGGTACTACCTGGTCCGTCCGAATATAACCAACCTTACTCTATATTAATGTCCTCTACAAAGAACTTCTGTTTGGAAGATATAAATTTTCCTCAGGATTTCTACTTCCTGAAACACTTTTTCAACCCATTATTCAGAATAGACGTAGATCTTTTGTCGTATTTTACTTCATTACCTTCACATTGTTAGATCTGTTTCCTTTCAGGAGTGTCAACAATTTTGAAAACAGTCAGATTTCACTTGAAGCTGTATCAAGATTTTAATGGTGTGTAACGCAAAGAAAATCCTAATGGAGTTAAAACAAATGAGCCCATCAGTTAACACCCCGTGAAGGACAGGCCCTGTTCTCCAGAGTGGCTTTCTCAACCAGCTACGAACTCGTAGGTAATATGCCTTGTTTATCGTATGACCTTGTAGCATATTCTTGATGACAATACTTCGGTGGTTGAAAAATAGTGAGCATTGCCTTTCCATTATGCTGATGTTTATGTGCTTTCGTGATTTGGTCACGGACATAGACACGATTTATTAATGTCATCGACCTTTTTGAAAAAATATCATTGTGACTGATTGTTACCCAGTTGTCCTGGGGATTTTTTCTCGGTAGTCTTTTTGTTTTTACGTCAGCAGGCGAGGGACAAATTTTGCAAGCACCCCCCTTCATTCTTAGATCTTGAATTAAAACTTCAGAATCAATGCTTTTTAATTTTCTGTCTTTGCTTGTTTCTTGCATTACTGAATGACGATTGGAATTGATGGCAATGCGCGGATGATCCACATTTTGGATTGTTTTGCAATTAAGTGCAGCAATCTTTGATATATGTATTATATGTATTGCCATAAGTATTGTAACTCATATTCATTTACAAGTTGCGCTCGATTGTCATCTCCCAAGCGCCACAATAAGAGGAAAATTAAAACTTTCGAGTGCAAATGGTTATTTTCGCAACTCGATAGTACAAATTTTGCACAAAATTTGATTCAAGTTGACCGCTCGACACTCTCGGTTATTCTGTGAAAATGAGAAATACTCTGCACAGAGATTTACAGATTTAAAATTCGAAAGTCAATTGAAGGACGCCATGGCCCCGTTTTACTTGGCAGGTTCACCCTAAAACGTTTCGCTTGAAAGGACAATCGCTTTCGACAATTGACCCAGCGTCAAAGATATTTACATAGGTCGATTACTTTTCAGACAAACCAGGCATTGTGCTATGCCAAAAAACTTTTGTACTGAGAGTAGGTATACCTCAAATTTATTAAAAATTTAGATATTTCTAAGTTTGCTTCAATCTGATAATACGTATCACGACAAGAAGTGTGCGTTATTTTCTGTCTGTGTAATTAGGAGAACTGAAATTAAAAATATAAAGCATGTAAAATGATCTTTCTTGTCTCGAAAATTTAAACTATTCTTAAACTTTTCTTTAAACTTTTAATAGTAGTATCCACAGGACGAAAAATACGACAAATTCTTCTTCTCTAGTGTATTCTTCTTCTATTATAGTAGAAGATATGCCATACAAGAAGTTCGCAAGTGTGCCAGGAAAATTTACTTACTTCGAATAAAAGATTAAAAGAAACATGTTGCCATTGTGCAGAGGATTTTGGGAATACTGAACTTGTGTTTTCGTGGGATTGGAATCGTTTAATATCTGTCAACCAAAAGGAAGCCAAAATAAATACATGCTCAACATTCAATACGAAACTTTTAATAATATGCATAGGTATGTGTGATCGAAAGAAATAATAGTAAATATATCACAATAAATAAAGATAACGAACGTATATACATACACATATGCAAATTAAGATGTCTCAAACATTCTAAATTACGATCTGAAATGTCTGTGTATTAGACAAATTGATAAATAAATCAAATGACTGACATTAAAATGTTGTTTATCCATGCCAAATGTGTCTGACGCCGTGAAAAATGTGATCGAAATAAGACCCTTTGTAGAATTTTACATCAAATCGGAAATTCGAACAGAGGTAGATTGACCTCGTTTTCGGTTTTTGTTATACCGACCTCAAATAGATTTGTGATAAAATACTATAAAGGGTGATATGTCTTATATTTATATTCGATTACTAATCTAATTAATACTTGTTACTTATCTCATTGATATATACGCTTTACTAGTATCACCGAACACAATATCAAATTGCGGTAGAGTACAAATATATCTTCCTATTTTTATTAAGTCGCAACAAAATTGTCATGAAAATAGCTCATTAAATAAATATTAAAATAAATATTAACAAGCTCTTGCATCGAATTTCGACGATCCAATTCTCATTCCGGAGATCGTTCTACTTAGGACAAAATCTCTCTCAGATTTTCCTCTAGTCTTGTCTTAATGTTTCAAAACTATATTAACATATTTCGAAAGCTGGAAATGTAACCTGAGGAATTGAATGAGAGAAAAGATCGAAGAACATGTGAGGACGCTTTTATAAGTGCGGTGGCAAGAGGAAACGTGTTCGCATTCAATGTAAAAATAGTGGAAGTTGTTTTTGTCGCATATTCCTACATTAGTTATTTTCTCTTTGATCCTCTAGCGACCAGAGAGGCTGCTGAGGTCTCGAAGGCCTAAATATTTTAGTGTTAAATTTAATTATACTATTAACTTAATGTCCTTGGCAATTTTTAAAGAACAAAATTCCCAAGAATGCATGAATATAATTCAAATGTGTTTCTTCGTGTAAATTCATGTGCATCGGTATATGCATCGACGAATTAAATAAAGCTTTGATGATAATTATCTAAGAAAGGCTCGCTTCTGGTAGTTACAAAAACGATAGTAACAGATAATTAATTTAAGCGGCTTGCAGAATCGCTTGACGATCTGGAGACCGTCTTTCGATTTTACTCACCCGGTACGCTCGGCGGATGAACCAAGCACTGCAGTGTTATGTATTATCTAAAAGAAAGCGTTAATATTCGATTAGTATTGTTACGCAACATTATAATCGCCTGAATACGGAGGAGCACATACATAGAGCTTGAATTATCAGCAATTTCGAGTCGTCGAAAATTTCATCGCAGGAACATTAACATTTAGTATATAAGAGACGGATTTTAGCTTCGTGAGTGAATGACTTTTATTTTAGTATCTTTTAAGTGAAATTTCATTTCCTCACCGATCTTTTACAATCTAAAAGAGTTTAATGAGAAATTTTAATACGATAGTTGGGATGCAGAGAAATAGATTCCATTTTTCATGCCAATTTCCAATGAATCCTCCATGTTTCATGGTGTACTCACATTTGCCATTGAACAAGGCGGTCGTGCTGCAGCGTATCTGCCGAATGATGTACGCGAAACGGCGGAATTATATTGGACACCGTTGACACTAAAAAAGTGAAATTTTTACAATTCATCCTTCCTTTATTTTTCCATATTTCATCGATTTCTTGTCCATGCATTTTCTTATCAAATGTTTCCACCATTCTCGTAACAAATATATCGCCGTAGGGTACTCACCCAGAATTATTTCTTCCGTTACTGTTATGTACGTTACTCGTCGTACCGCTATCTATTGTTGTTCTGCAAGGCAAGCTGTACCTGTTTGTCCTTGCATCCTGGCTTTCTGTAAAATACAGAATCAGAAATATATTTATTTAATATTAACTATTCAACACGTAATTTTTATGAAACCCCAAAAGCAAAAGTTGGCGAATATGCTAATCTTCTTCCTCAGGAAGCGTAAGTATTTCACTGCTAATATCGATGGACATGTCTTATCGATTTCCATTTAATTCTCAAACAGTCTTGATGACAGATTGTGCTTAGCAATGGCCAATTTTCTACCATACATTAGCCCCTGTCAAGAAAATTGGAGCAAACTCATTTATAATCGACGTTGACGTGAGTCAGGGAGTTTATCATTTAAAGACAACCCAGATCGATCATGGACACTGCATAAGAGGGCCATTAATCGTCTATAGGACGGCATTGGCCGCGATTTTAAGCTCCCCTGGGCAAGAATTACCGATTTAGGGCATGAAGTCGCCAACGCGAGCAACGGACTATAAGACAAGCCGGCCTTCGTTACACCACTCTTGTACCTTTTGCTTCAAACTAGACCGACAATGGATTCGTGTGTATGACCTTGTCCACATACGGCGACACCTTGAAGACGAGACGCTCCATAAAATTGTTCGGCTCACGAGGTTTTTTATGCAAGAATTATTTATCTGCGATTACGACTTGTCTCGTAATGTTAACGTCCTATATTTTTCACGATAAATTCTGACCATAAGCAAGTCATGTTACGCCAACGTAATACGAAAAAGCAACGATAATACTTGTCTCGAAGCAGTAGTTATTTTCGACACAGATAAGGGGATATATTTTCATAAAATCGATAATAAAATTGTTCAAGAGTGTTAGAATAACCTCGATAAGATAAGAGAATTTATCGAAATTACGATGGCTCGGCTTTGTTTAGATTTAATTTATTATGATTCCTTAAAAACAACGTTAAGAATTTACCTGAAATGTTACCTATCGTTATTATCAATAAATACGAACATTCGTCGAATAGTCTAACAAGTATCGCAGTGCTTACATCGTTGATGAATATAACGATAGGCTAGCCTTTGTTCCAGAAGTACATAATTAGAGACAGAACTGTTCAACGAGCTGTAGACCTCATTCCGTTTCCTAGTTCCCGTGTTAAAGTAACCACGAAGCAAAATAATTAGTAGTGGCCAGTTTCAAAATGCGATAGACAAATAAAACGATTCGTTCCTTTTTCAAAAAGCTGAGCAGCTTTGACATTAATCATTTCACGCCTAGTTTCATTTTCTGTAATTAATACATTGGTTGTTTTAATTTTATTTTAAACATAATTTTAAACGTCAATTATTTGCTTTAGGAGGGTATAATGGGAACGTTAAACAATACCGTATAATAGTAACGACATACCGTCAGCGAAGAATCCTTGAAAAACGACGAATTTATTATTTTGCGGGATTATTTTCGAGAGGCCGTAGTACTTCTCCAAGAAGGCCAAGAACTTCTCCGAAGGTCTATCGATCGCCAACTTTACTGGTTTAATGTTTTCCTCCTGAAAATTAACGACGTAACGATCAATGATTACCGTTAGCATAAATTATGTACAATGAGGTGTATTATATTAAATTAACTGTATCGGAAGGGAAATATGTAAGTAATAGCTGAACGAATAACACAATCTACATATTAAAAATAAGTGCAGTGATCAAGATCGGAAGGAAAAGTACTGATTCCAGTATATTAGGTAAAAATTGACGAACCGTATCGAAAAAGGCGGGTTGCACGAGTTCAGTCACCTTCTGGGTTACCTTCGAGCGTAACACCCACCTACTTCATGTATAATGACCTTTTGTCACGCTTCTATTCGAGATTGTTCACGATGTTACTGTCGCGAGTTCGAATGTCGAGCTTATCGCGAGAAACGATTCCCTTGATTATATTCGTGGAACGGTCGTTGCTGTTGTACAAATATTTCTTTTCTTACCTGTTACTACTCTCTCTACTTACAACGGTATTTTCGTCAGGAATATTAAGGCCATTCTTATTGAGGCGGTAATTAAAATATCGCGTGCAATGCCCGAGTAGTTAACTACTTTCAACATTTTGCCGGCGAAATATCGATAAAGAAACATTCTATGAAAAATTGATGGAAACAAATCCAAGAGAAAGAGGTGGAAGAAAACTTGAAAGACACGCATTTCAAAGAACCGGTCATTACACGCTTTAAAGTCTGGCTTTATGTTTATGCCCGTTCCGGTTCGTAGAATATAAGGGAGAAGTCACGAAGGTGTATCAAACTTCACAACTCGTTCTTTTCGTTATTTTTTAAATCTTAATTTCTAAAAGATTAACAGAGAACTCGCGTCACATGGGCGGTCGACGAATTAAAATCATTAGGATCTGCTTTGAAGATCAGCTTTCAATCTAATACCATGAAAAACCTAATAGCCTTCAAAATCCCGCGATTTCTCAAACCCAGATTACTTTCTTTGAGGTGTTTAAAAGCAAGATTTTATACCATCAAGCTTTGCATAATAAGGGACCTAAAAGAAGTTATTTCAAAGGATCTAAAAGAAAATGTTGCACCAAAAGTTCAAGTTCCTGAAGCTGAAGACGGCGATCATTTAAAAACTGTTCTTTTTCATGCTTACCAAAAATAATTCCATGCCGTATATTTCGTATTTCAAAAAAGTAAAGTAAACACGACAAACGAAAAAGTTCTAGAGTCTGACAGAAAAACTCCCACCAGTTCATGGCTGGAAAGTATCTACAAAGAGATCAGTTTTTTTATTATATCGGCGATGTATTTCACAACAATTACACTGACACGAGAAAAGCTGCTATAGATACAAATGGCTATACGTCGTAGATCGGATTTTCTCTTCACTGCTTTTAAAGTAGTTGTGTTTTATATTACTGACAGAATCTGAACAAGTATTGTCGGCTTAGTAAGCGATACGTAAATCCACTCTGAAGTTTATATGCAGTCTAAGTACACCTCTCATGCTTGGGAGCCGGCTCAGTGCTTTTCCGTAATTAAAGTCTATTAAGCTTATCTCGTGACATCTTGTGAAATAATTACCATGCAAAGTACAATATTCTTGCGTCTCACCTAAGATTACGGTCGTTATAAGTCTTAAAAAATTATATTAATTTTTTAGGTACGTGAGAACTCTATACACGAAATTTTTGAATCGATCTTTGTTGTTTCTACCTCACGTAATTGAAATTCGTCTCTATGTAGATCTATGTAGCAGTATCATTTTTTAAATATAAAAGGGGTAGGAAGTTTTTTCGAACAACCAAAATGAGAAAAAAAAATATGAAAGTCGATTAATAAGTCTTTATTACAGACTTATCTTTATTAGAAAGTAAACAAGAAATGTTAATGGAAACGCAAAACTGCGATTTATTGCGATCGCCTGCGTGTAATGTTAAAATTAGGCGGCTTATGTTATGTTACAATTTATAGCGATTTCGATTTTATTTTTTTATTTTTATTATTATTTAATTTGTAATAAAGACTTATCGATCAACTTACATATATAATATTTTTCTTCCATTGTCATACATAGAATACGCTGACATTTGACCAGAAAAATCTCGCACATCTTGTAGAGGTGAATTTTATTTCTACCTGATTTAAACTAATGTCGCGTTTCCCAATGAAATTGCTTCAACGCAGAGTTTCTAGACATTCAGCTTTTCTTGATCGCACTACTGTCCCGTTTCACGCAGATTTCCACAGAAGTGGTTTAGATCAAGATCGCACAACGCCTTTCGGCTTTTCGCAGGAAGTAATTATATCTAGTTTACACCGTAACAATGATTCCTCTTGTAACATGGGCGGAGATTAATTTTGTACGCAGTACGCAAGTTTGTACTTGTGAAAGTTCATTTCTCAAACGTTCTTTAACATGCGGCTATCTCTTCGAGCGTATCTTTTGTTGGAATTCTTCGTCGTCCTTATAATACATCTCTATTATCAAGCATATACGGTACAAGGTAAATTTCTAAGCGTCGAGTATCGTTACTAAACAATTGCACTTTATAACTCGTGATTTCCATAACCAGTGAAAAGCCGATTTCAATTTTCCTTATGATAATCGTTCAGATTTATCCGAGTACATATCTCGTATACCGTTTAAAATCTACATAATACTCTAACTAAATTTTCAATAAAATAAAGTACTTACGGAAAGCATATGTTGATAAATGATATTTCCAAGACCCATACGTTGTCGCGACTCGTGAACGTAGAAGTCCAAAATGCATCTCGGTTGTAGCTGATAGTGCACTCCCATCTCGTCGAACATAAACAGATTTTTCGATCCCGTCTTCAGCAGGCCTACCACGCTACCAAGTCCGCTGGAAAGTCGAAGGAAGGTTGCAAGATTATGCGAATGATTCATGACTATGTTCCTCCATCTGTGGATAATCTACGATCCACGTTGCCAGAATGCATCATGAACGGATACGTCCGCAGGTTTGTGCATGGATGAGTTTGCTTCAAGACGATAATAACACCTATTACGAATTGGTCCGTTCGTATCATCGCATCATTCACCCGCAGGATTATATCCAACTATTTTTTGCATCGTATAGAATTGTTACGAAAAAAATGCCTCGTCCCAACGAGCGTGCGCATAACAGTATGCAATGTCTACACCGACAACCATAAGTCATGGTAGCCTATGGATTTGTATGCAAACACATACACGTTTTTCTGGCGAATGGATAAAAAGAGGAGGAATCGGGAAGAGAAATTTGATTTTTAGAACGATTTCAAAATAGATTAGTCAAATAGATAGATTTTTCAAATGACCAGATGCAATTTGCTAGCGATGTCCTATGGAAAACAAGTTTCTATAAAAATCTGGAGTCTATTATGAAGTACGAAAAAAGATTCGATGGTCACCGGAAAACCGGTGATTTTTTATATCATAAACTAATGTCTCTTGAATATCAAAGATTGTAAGATAGAACTGTGATTTTTAACGCTAAACCTACCGACATTATACATATTATTTATGTATATCTGGCATTTGAATCAAAGTTTATGTTTCACAACTCAATTGAAATGATAGTTAATTCGGTACGAACAGTAAGAAATAAAAGAATGTTTTAAATAGGAATACAAGAAAACGTATTCTTTAATTGATTAACAAAGATAGAGTTGAAAGTTACAACGTTGAACGCAGAATTTGTAGCCTAATTTATAAACCCTTTGTGTAGCCTAATTTAGTCCCCTTTGTGTCTATTGCTTTGATTTTTATTATTATTCAATATCTGAAAAATTCAACGCTAGACATTTTCGTACCGCCAAATTGCAGAGCGTAAAAATACTAAAACATAACGGATTTAATGTGTACAAATTTCAGAGTGAAATATTTTTAGGACAGCAGACATTTTAATGCTACTAAATTTCCGTGAGTGTTAATTTGAACTGATAAATGTCACGTAACTCATAGACAGACGTATATGCGCCTCCGAACTTCCGATCCCATTATAAGATTTACATATTGTGTGAAATATAATATTTTCATCACATACAAATATCTTATGTTATACTACTTCATCTATTTAAGACAGTCAAGGTGGTTTATCGCAGTGCAAAACGAAACCCGTTAAAGACGATTTATCTTCGGTAAGCCAACTAAATAAAGATACTAAATGTCCTGGCACATGCGTCGAGTAATTAATAACCTACATCGTTGTGATATACGTTAACCATACACGAGAGATAGGCATGTGAAAAATGTTGAAAACGTATAGACTCGGGCGATACAGTTACGCAATTAAGACGTTTATCACTGAAAACTGGCAAACGAGCTTAAATATTCTTCCTGGCAGGATTCTGCGAAGATTCGAAAGCCGGATTTCCGCAGCCAAGGCAACTCCAGACACGACATATCGATCCACCGACCATTTTGCACGCCTTGAAGCCTCTCATCCTGGGAAATATAGCTTCCTTTCCCACTCACCGTGGGATTCAAATTACACTTTAAAAGGGAATTTACTGTCACAAACATACACATACTTTCCGGAAGCCATTAAGTATATATTTATACATCAATACGTTTCAATATTTTTTAATCCATCTACGTATTGTGTGAATATTTTTAAATATACACGTACAAATAAATTCTATTCCGTTTTTGAAATACAGATATAGGAACATCTGAATGTAATATAATTTTAAAAAATCATTGGAACTTACTTGTTGGCTTCGTTATCTACGAGTAAATAAACTATGTGGTCAGTGTCCCGAAGTTTAAGGGCGCTAGTTATTGACTTGTTGAGTCCTTGAGCCCTTGCTGAAGCTTCGCCCATGTCATCGAGGACTCTGCTCAACTGTCTCTGACATTCACTGAACAAAAAACACAAATTTTATCATATCAGTTTTAACGTGCTGAAAATTATTAAACTGTTATTTTTCTCTAGTAAAAAGCATAGAATTCTGTATTTCCCGTAATTTAATTAAAAGGTTCAAGAACTGTATACTAATAATTTGACCTCGATCGAGCATCCTTATTTCTTAACGCTGTCGTAAGTTATAAGTTGCGGTTTGCAGCTCAAATAGCACGAAACAACTGCTCCACTTTCTGTATTCTTTCTTTTCCGGTTTTCATTGTGACCGACTAAAACTCTAGTCTTCCTTTACGAAAAAAAAACTTTGTTCACGTAGCTAGTAGAAATTAGTATTAATTGTTTAACGATATCTGATTTACCTATTTTTGTATTGAATTTCGTACTGACATTTATTTTGAACTGACAAGCAATATAGTTAAAAGCATATTTCTATATATTGTTCTTATCAGATTAAAAACCAAAGCGATCGGATTAAACGTTAACAATACTCTATACATATTTGAAATTTCGTGTTCTAAAACACTTTTAACGCATTAATCAATTTATTCCCCAAAAGTGTGGTTTCGTAAATCGATTACACAATAAGAGTATATACCTCGCGACTCCGAAATAGCATCTGACTCATCGCAACAGTGAACGTTTGTTTTCTCGTTCCGCATACCTATCACGAAACAAACTTAAGTTTCGTAAAGGGGGATTAACACACGGATGGAGTCACCGATGGAAATTAGTCATTTTTAAGTAATGAGAGTTTTTTTTTCTTTCCGTCTATGGTGCAAACATTTCATGTTGTCACTCCCTTATCTTCTTCGAGTATTTAAGTACACCCGACAATTCAAGATACATACACGAACGTATCATAAACTAATCTGTTAAACGATCCGACCTGATTCTTCACTTGGAGTCACTCCAATCGGCCACTTTACAGTGCAAATTATGATGGATTATTCTATCGATGCAATGCTTTCGTGAAGTAGCAAGATAGTGGGGACTAATGATGGATTGTTAAATGCCACGTGATTGCATAAATTTACACTTTATCCCGTTTTCTGCATTAAAGAATGCGAGAATTTCTCCAAAGGAAAAGTGATTCATTTTCAGGATTAATGATACGGCGGTTCGTGGAATTATAAAGTAAATAGATTCAGTGAAAGAAAAATATAAACTTCAACAATCGCTAGATACGGTAACAAGTGTATCCGAAGTTCAGCTCGTGGTGATGTTGCACAAGTAATAACGTCATCGTTTAAAATGTGAAAGAGTTCCAGAAACCTGTATTAATTAGAATTGATCAAACACTTCGTCGAACATCGTCGCACGTTATCTAAATGTGAGACGTAAATAAATCTTTCAAACTTAAGAATAACTTTCACAAAAAGAAAATTGTTTTATAAATGTGTATCCAAAACATAAATTATCACGGTATTAAAAGGTGAAATCAAAATCCTTTTGTAAACGATATATTTCACATTTTATAGCATAAAATTTCATCAAAAATTTAGCAACTTGCATCAATGAAATATTAATAAAGTAAAATGTTGAAAGGAAGTAGTTTTTTTTACTCTCAATTTAATAATCCTTGCGGAAAACGTACATTGCGTTTTTAACTACTATTTATTCTGCCGACGGCAGATTGACCGTAGGGTCAAAATTTCAAACCGTGTGATAGAACATCTCGCCCTGATATACGTACACATTATCACAAACATACACGCACGTGTACACGTCGTACGTTACAGTAGAATCGCGTGGAACGTTACACACGTTTAAAGAGGAAATTACAGTTGACCCTGCACTCAATGCGTAAATGATCTTGATCGACCACATTTCAATCTCGAATACATTTTATGCGTCTGTTACTAAGAACATTATGCAACAACTTTCAATTAAATCACAATATACCGATAAAACAATCTCTTGAACCTATTCAAGAAAATCTTTTGCAACTTGAACATTTTACCGAATGTTATACTTAACTTGTTACGTACAGAAAAATTGGCAATTATCTTTATATTCATATAAATTAGGTACGTTGCGCTATATCCTTTGACAGATATCTTTGCTATATGTAGGAAAATCTCATGCTTAATCGATACTCAGGAAATGTTACAAATGAGTGTGATAATGATGAAGGATCAAAGCTATCGGGGGAGCACGATTTATAGCTCGTCCTCGTGCTATGAAACATACGATAGTAACTTGCTCTCTCTGCTCCAATAACCCGACACGGATAAGAAATAGTTGAAAAACTCTTTTGGAATCTCAAACTTTACCCCGAACAGTATCTGAATAACAAGTTTCCGAGTACAACGTATATGAGCAACAGATCCACACAAGATTCCAAATACGAAAGAAAGAGGGCGAGTCTTCTGAACGGAATAATTAACCAACGCGCGAATAGGGCGCATAACCGTTCCACAATTTCATCACAGACTTCCGCGAGCGTTGCGACTCACTACACAAGAATTCAATGGAAATGCTGAAGTAAGACTGTGAGCCAAGAATTTTAATATCAGTTAGTGTAACAGAAATACTCGAACAACGTTTAAACTATGAAAGTATCAGTCATTCAAAAATTAGCTTAAATAAAAATCCACGTTTTTATAATTTTCCTGTAACTCCGCGTAATGTTTGCGGAACAAATAGTACTCAAAAAGAGACAGTTTATTTCCACCCGTGTTATTTAAGTGCCGACTAGACTTGTTCCGAAACACCCACGAAATAGAAGAATGAACGGACGACAGGATTTGGTGACCGTGTGTCGACTTGTACCAAAATTTAAAGTACTTTACGTCCACGTTTTAACCATATAACGGTTAAAATCTGCTACATAGTTATGTCCAACGTCGTTATGTTAGTTGCACCTTTAAACTACTTTATACTCTGTCTCATTGAACATTTTAACGTTCTTAGAATAAGTCTGTTATACAAAAGTTCTTTAATACGAACGAATATTGGTTGAGATTCCTGTATCGTTAGTCGTAATCTAGCATATGTTACAACGAAATTTTACATAGATATTTACATGCCAACGACTATCTACATAAATTTTGTATATATTTATTTATGCACCGATCCAGAGAGAACCGGCTATTTTCTCAAAGTCGATACCGAACAAACCACTGTCGTCGCCTACGCGATATGTGTGCGCCAGCGTACGCATTTGGCGACGATCGAAGTGACGTCGCGGTCTAACAGGTGTAACGATGTTTTCCATTCTCGAATTACGCACTACGAATTACACGTGTTCAACGACATTCGATTCCAACCATCGATCATTAATGGCTCGTATCAAAGGAACAGATTGTATTTTATCGAAATACTTCCCATGCGACTAGTATGTACATTCTCTATTTGGTTCATCAATTTATTTCACATAACACGAAGATACAAGTTGAATTCGAAGGAAATGGAAGTGGGAAATGGAAATTTGTAAAGGTATTTCATTGTGGGAAAAATGATATTTAATCGAGTATAATACAATTGATCACGTTATACGAGATGATTTTGAAATTCAAACGTCAAGTATATCATGTAACAACGATTATAAATTTCTCGGGGAATTCACGCCTCGCCTACAAATTCCATTGACATTTACTTTCGCCATCGGTTTACCGGAATATCGGCCAATGCGACAGTGTCAACGTGCTCGAATGTGTCATATACATGTACAGTATGTAGTTTATTTATGTACGTCGCGCCACAGAAGAGAACCGATTATGTTCCGGGAAGTCATCGAGACGCAAGAATGACTCCGGGTTACTATTCTCGTGTCATCGACGCGAAGTGAAAGTGTCTCGTATACATACGTGCACATGTATGTTCCATACTCCGGTGCAACCTTGATTATGACAAACGCCGAGAAACCAACTTGTACAGTGTACAGATTTTTCTTATTGCAAAGCATTTACATTTATCAGTATTTCATGATGCCAACTGAAGTACCGATAAACTATAGAAAAAGAAACGATAGATGGCAATATTTTTCGTTGCAAGATAATTTGATAACAGATGTCTGAGGATATCTGTTATTCAATAAAATATTTTGAAATTTAGAGTGAAAACAGTAAATAACAAGTTATGCACTCACTTTAATTCACGCCGATCACCCTTGAAGTCTTCCGGAATGAGAGTGTGTGTGACCTTGTTGATCTTCCTGGGTAACAGTTTATTTACGTTGAACTTGAACTCCATCTCGACGAGTCTTTCGATGCACTCGGCTTTCCACTAATAACACACACGATACGTTACGACCGGCCCTTAACCTTTCAACGCCCTTGTCACCTTTCCGACGTATCACCTTCAGAGTTTTTTTCGAAACTGTATCTCGAACGATTGTCCTGAATATGGCGGTCAATGGCACCCTCCGAGGCGACAACTTCACTCCGCAATTTTCAGGATAACTATAATTTACACTTGCATCGCAGTTTCCCAGGACCTTTTTGCACCTTAGCGAAACGCTAGCACACAATAAATTGACTTATACTGCTTTTTCACATTCATCTGTCACATTAATTTTGTCGTTGTCACGTGGTCTGACGATGGCTTCTTATTTTCGTAGTCGATAACACCACTAATTTGATCTTCTCGTACGTGTCACTTTGACGTTATTTGAGACAGCGAAAACTGACGAATATCCTTGTCGAAGGCACCGATGTAATAACGCGTCCTCGAACAATTCTTTTTGGTCTGACGACGAACGGTTCACGGAGCACGACACACAGATGCTGGAATCGATCGGAAACCCCCACAGCTCCAACGTACTTCGTGGCTCATAGCCGACTGATATCCATTACCGTCACGAGTGGCACGATGATGTTTACCCCTACTTTTCCACTACGACGGTAAGCTGTAGAAATGTTAGGTGATATTCACTAGTGTAAGTATATCTTTGGCAATGAGACGATTAATTGACGTAATGATCGTAAAATACACTAAACCCGACAAGTTCTATCCACCAAGTTATCCGTTTCAATGAAAACTTCGTACGCGGAATAAAGATTATCTACGATTCAACAACAAGCAAAATTTAATGACACAGGCAGACAAAGGCTTCACCTGGCAAATCAGTGGAAGTCTCTAAGTTTACTGGCGAGCGGTACGTTCAATTTTTTCCTGAAAGCCGCGGATGGCGCCGACATGCGCGCGCATGCGAAACCCACTTCGCCAGTCTTATGTACAAACTTATCACGCATGCGTTGAAATTTATTTTTTGTGCAAATTTTTTAATCCTTAAGGCCGATGATATGAAAATTATATGATAATATACATTCAAGGCATTCCGAACGGAGGTAAAATAATTAATGCTAACAGTGTTACTGATAGAAAACGGTCAATTATTAAATCTAAGTTTTCAACTATAAAATAAATTGTTAAATACCATTTTATCGGCTTGTTGCCTGTAAATATGAATTCAGATAGAATAAATAAAATTATATTGCGTTTTTAGAAAATTATATTTTTAATTACGATCGTCTTATCTTATGTTACGATACGTGATTCGTATCAAGCACGCCAGATGTCGACAGAATACTATAATGTCGTTTTGTAAGGTGTGATTCAATGACGATTTACGATTTTTCAGTTGCAAGATGTGTTATAATAAACTCATTCGTTATTAATATAATATTAAACCATATATTATTTGAAAATAGAAAGATTAATTCAGTATCATACATTTTGAATATTTTAAGCTACGTGTAATCATATAAATAGAGACTGCATGTTTCGAGGATCAGATAATTTTACTGGTTATAAATAAAAATTTGTACACTTTTACGTTGTGTACGTCTAACTCTATCATTGTTTCAAAATCTACAATTCACTTACTCATATTATCTACTAATTTGTAATATGTACTTTTCCTCTTACCATATTGGAATGTTTTAATGACACTTCGATGTTTTTCTCCGCTATGTGCAAATGGGGTTGTTGGAACCAGTTATCGCTCATGCTTCAAGTAAAAAACATTACTGATGGTAAATCGAGTACTATGTGGAAACATTCTGGCAAAACATTTTCCTTTGGAGATGTAATTTAGGGCGATGTATTGAACAGTGTTTTCGAATTTATCGCATGCAAAAAAATCTTTAAGTATATAAACAAGCGCATACAAGTACCACAGTCTTGAAGTTTACTGCGCTCGAGTGCTGATTCTCATAACTGCTCATAGGTATATTTTGGTACTATACATGTTGAAGATACATAAGCATATCTCTTTTTTAAATAAAATCTTTTTCTATTATTTTTTTTTAAATTAATCTAAAATTAATACTTAAATAATACTTCAACTTTGACGCTTAGAACCTTATCTTTCGATATTATAAATTTGAACTACGCCATCTTACAGCGCAGAAAATAATCATTTCACACGTTCAAACCGCTAATTGGCACATGATTAAAATATCTAAGTTCGGACTGTATCCCCCTACCGATCTTGCAAATAGCATCGAAATCCCAATCTTCGAATTCCAGGAAATTTTTTTAAGAATGTCGATTATTTTGAAAGTAAGTCATACTTTCCCAAGGCGGGAACGAATGAAACGTGCCCAACCACAAAAATTATAACTGATAAGGTAAACATGATAGCGAACGGAGGTTCAAATTAGATATCACGTCACAATTTACGAAATCAGCGAAGTTTTAATGCATTTTATAATATAAATTGGCACTGAAGGAAAAAGTGTTACATATATTTCATATTTTATAATAATTTCTGGAAATTGTATTTCAAAAAAGATTTGATATCTCTCGCTGTTCTTTGATAATACATATTATTTAAAATAATAAGTACATTAAGCTTGAATTAAAATGAATTCGATAATATTTTATGCTGCATGTGTAATTGGACTTCTCTGGAAAATTTACACGTATTCAAAACAATGTATTTACAAAACGAAACTGCATGTTAGTTTTGTTGGAATTGTGTATGGTTCTTAATCTTATAATTATTATTCTTATCCTCTTGTGACCGACTCACAACATTATTACCGTACACGTATAAGATGTAACGTAAACGTTACCTTTTGAGAAAATGGATTACATTATCCATTTACTTTTCTTAGACGCTTGAATTTTGTCTAATTGTATTCATTTGATCCGTTCGGATTAACGGTTTATCCAGAAATCCGAATTAAGAATTATAAAATTATGAACCAGAGGAAATTATAATCACTGTACCTGGCTATGGTCCATTGTAAACACTGTAATAATAACTCTTCAATCTACCACAAATTGTGTAATCATTGAAAAATAAAATTAATGAATTATGAATATTAGTTAAATATACAGAGATACATGGCATTCGATCAAGAGTGTCCTACTTAAATAAATTAGATATAAATGTTAATGTACCGTTTAATTAACAAACAATAAGTTATTCCGGGGACAAATTTTCTCGAGGTCCTCCTCCCTCAGGTGACCCTGAGAAGAAGGATGCGCGTGAAGCTTCATCTTTGGCGATCGCCTCCCAGAAGCTGAGCACGAAAGATACTTTGCGAAGCACGACTGCACGCGACGACAATACGTGCTAAGGGTGCGAAGTGCTGTTAATAAGAATTGTACGACTCTTCGTACTCGATTACACCTATATAAACTACAACGAGTCACGAGCGAGGGTTTAGTTGATCGATCGTTTTAACCGCGAATACAGACTGTTCGTTAAAGTGTCGTGGCAGAACGGGCATGGTATTTCCATGGTTTTAGTTAAGGTGAGAGACACTGGGTCCCATGGACAACGATTAATTTTTTTTTTTGAAGAAAAATAGTAAGGTTCTCAATAAAGCTTGACAATATATGGTGGACTGTAAAAGTTTACGCCTCAAGTTATGGATAAAGTGGGAATAACACGTGGTATACACACGTATAATTAATTCCTGCATTTCTCCAAGAAGAAACGTTTAACACAATGTGTACGGATTAATAATTATACAGATGTATTCATGATTATGATATTAACACGTGTATATTTTTATCATTCAAAGTAGCGACCAATAACAATGAAATTGAATACATAGTTATCGTTACTAAACCATGCAATTCAAATATAAACAAGTATTATTACTATAAGTAAAAATATTAGAATCGGTATGTGGTGTTAATGAAAAATTAAAGAAAAAAAGAGGAAAACACTGTGAACAAAAAATGTGTACGCGGATAATGATGTGATGCGCGATGTACTCTAAGCATATTAATGGACTTTGAGCAAATCTTGAACGATCTGTGAGAATCTGGAGGGAGGCAGGGCATAAATATGCTGAATCTCTATGGGTACCTCGAGTCATAAGTCACTGAGTTTAAAAGAAATTTACGAGAGTAGACTTGGAGCAATATGGTCGTCACGACGCAACAAATTGTAAGTGATAATGATATATTGTACAAAATTAACAACGGTATCAATTGAATAAAATTCTTAATGACAACATAAATATATACATATATTTTACGCAAATATCGGTTTTCAACATATAATTTGTTACGCAATTATTCTTATATGTCTTACTTAATTTATTAGACATGTGCAAGATCTATACCAATTTAAAAAGTCTGTTAAACTGTCTATCTTTTATCAGCACTTTCACGACGTTTCATAGCTAAATTTTTAAAATGGAGACACGACATCATTATTCTCACCGAAAATTGCCTCTGGTCAACATACCTTGTTCTTCGTTGTGAAACATTATTCGCCGGCACGTACGAATATCAACGGCACGTTTTAATCGCGCACACCGGTAAACCAATTAACAGAAGTTACAACTTGAATTTATAATGCGAAGGAGTGAATGTCCCTCAGCAAACTTGTTCGTTTTATAAAACTGACAGAATTAAACGGATCATGTACGAAGTGTATATAAATAAGGAACGATGAACTGCATTGAACTTTTTTTCTTTGGCGTGTTAATCATTACTCCCATAACGTGTAAATCGGACACTTTGCAAAAGAATTAACACGTTCATCACCCCTTGTTAGCGTACTCTGTTGGGATACAAAACTAACATATTTCAGTCTTTGTAGTATGACATTAAAATAACCATTTATTTTTAGTATTTCGTTGTTTCGTGTGGCATTTTCAAGATTCGTTATTAGCAACATACTAATTAGACGGCACGACGACCAGACGTACGAATGATCGTGTTAAGTACCGATCGATCTACAGAAGAGACAACTTTAACGATATGGTCGTAAACGCGTACACAACTCGAGGACTCCAATTAGTTGTGCGTTTAATTGCGTACCGACGAGATACGCCTGATACGCGTGAACAATGTGCTAATGAATTATTCTTTCTTTCAAACATTTTCACATGCACTATCTAATTGACTAGCATTTATTGCAACAGAAGTGTCTCCTTAATTGATGTACATAATCTGTACTTCATATGAATTAAGAAATGTTTTACATCGCTTCTTCAGCTTTTCTATTTACATATACCATTCAATGTCCAACTCGATCGTGTAATAGTAATATTATATATTTATCGAAACCTTGTTTACCTTCTCAGTGGGACCAAACACCGGGTGAGGTATGGACTTATTTCATCGTTCTTGCCAGCATTTACATTCTGTATATTCTGAAGAATTACATTAGACATGTTAGATGTGCTTGGCGTCTTAATGGTCCGCCGACTGTTCCTATTGTTGGCAATGCGAACGACGCTCTCAAAGACAATAGTGAGTTGGCAAATCGTTCTTCTCGATTGGACAGTTTTTTCAAAAATTTTAAGAATTCTATCCATTCGTTCCCAGTAATAAAAAAAACATGTTTTTTCAAACTTGTTTGTTTTAGTGCTCCATAGATTAGGAAATGCATTCGAAGACTATGGAAGAGTGTGTCGTATATGGATGTCATGGATACCATTCATAATGCTTGTAGAACCCGAAGATATTCAAGTGGTTCTCAGCAGCACGAAACATACGAGGAAAACACATTTGTATAAATTGCTCGACAATTTCCTCGGCAAGGGTTTAATCACAAGGGATGTAGAGACTTGGCGAACACACCGGAAATTATTGCAACCGGCCTTTCATCTCAACGTCCTTCAACGATTCACTCATAGTTTTGCGGAATGCGCGGATGAGTTGGTGAAAAAACTTCTCGTCATGAATGAGAAGAACATTAATATTACTTCTTTCATCAACGATTCCGTCTATGACATCTTAAACGGTGAGTTTTAACACGTTGTTTCTTTACGAGAATGTTGTGTAGATATTTTTGACTTGACGAAAACACCTGGGAAATAAAACTTATATATTTGTTTTTAATAGGAATGCTTATTGTTTGTGATTAATTTAGTTATGATAAACGATTTTCGTTTTATTGTAAAAATTATTTTCAAGTCACTTCTGTCGTAGTATTTCAAATTGACGCATTTTAGGATGAAATGTTTCGAAATACCTACTTGGTAAAGATCATGGAAATGTCACGTGGTATTTCAACGGCAAAAATATTCTTCTAATGTGGAAAGCATTGCAAACACATTGCTTACATTCGCATAATGGAAATATGACGATGATGACAATTTTAAAGCGTGTCATAATCGTATAATTACCGGCGTGTTTTAGCATACACTGACGATGGCAGTTTTTTAATTGTTCATATTTCATCGAATCTTCGTTTTTTCATTGCTTGCGAATAAATTATTTCGGAAAAAATGCACTTTAAAGGGATTTATTATTCTCTTTCATTAATCGATACATTGTCTGACCGATGGAACTGTATGTAAATATTCTCGATGAATGACTAAGAGATCTAACATTTTGAATATTTAAACGTCGACTATTTTACAATTCTTCTATTACTGGTAACTCATTTACTTACAAAATGTTTCGTCAAGAACAGGTACATACTACGCAATTTAAAACAATCATTTTCTAATACATACGTCTTCATACTTGTACTTTATACTGTAACCAGAAAGTAAAAGATTCCTGAACCGAAGTAACATATTAGTATAGGACTCTGTATCGCCTTCAAATCAACGCTTTTGCAAAAAACCTATACTCTTATAAAAAATAAAGAACGGACTTGTTATTCATCCAAGTGTTTTGAAATCTAACCAGGTTTCAAATAGCCGATATATGCTAAGTGTTTTCGTTGTATTGCAAAGGTGTCGCCGTTCAGCGTATATTAACATAAGAATCAACCTGAAATACATGTAATTACTGCACTGCTACCATGTAGGTTTTCGTGTCTTCTATGTATCTGGCATTTATTTATATACAGTAATACATATAAAAAGACAAAGCTACAAATCCACGGTTTAAATCTCCTCTTTCTATGAATATATTGTCACTTTTCATAGTTCTTTTTTTACAGTGAACAAAAGATGCAGCTCTATTTAATTATTTGTATAACAGTGATACGACTTTTTACGTTTGAATAGAAATTGTCGAAATATGTTTGTCTGCCTATTTTTACAATAGTAATGGTTAAAAACTACTACATACATCGATTACCACGAGTCCTTTTTTTAAAAGATCCATCACTTTTCTGGCAAGGTTTATCATTGTCAGATATATTTATATTTTATGTATGTTTTTAAGATACTAAACAGAATGTTTACGACGCATGTGTGTATGTATGTATGTATTTACATGTATACATATTAACATTTCGTGACAGTTATAACCATTATGACTCTATTACCTGTATTAATTCGCCCATAAAATCTTTAAAAAACTATGCCTTTTTACCTATTGATCCTGAACATCATCTGTTCACGTCAGCTAATATTTCATAAATGTATAAATCAAAATATATCTTCCTCTTAACAACTATTAATACATATTTTTGCGTTTCAAATTTACATACTACTAAGTAGGAACTGGCAAACAATATATTTTCAATCGATAAAATTATTAACCCATAAATTAATTATGTATTGTTTTAAGGTTCACTTAATTTCATATGTTACATATAAAAAATCATCAAGATACGGTCAAAGTGTGTGAAATAAAATCCATTATACAGTTAGAAAATCGTATGCTTCAAGTATCGCATCGTAAATTTTTGTTTTGGATGGAAAATGTGCTGTAAGTAATGCAAATAAATTGAAAAGGAAGTAAACTTGAAACCCAATGTTTGAAATCACGATCATCCTTTTAAAAATATATTACATACATTATCATTCATATTTCGTATAACATTTTTTTCCATAAAACTGGAGTTGTTATACATACAAAGTGTCTAAGCTGTAGCAGTACAACTGGGAAAGACATGATTTTATGCAAAGAAATAAATAGGTCAAAACGTAAGAATAGAGTTGATTTAAATCTAGAGTTTCTTTGTATGTACGGAGACATTATTTTTTTCTAAGCAGTCTAAAGTCGTAATATTCTAAATATTCAAAGACGAGTTTCTCTTATTTTTCGTAAGGAATCAGTCTTTCACAGGTTGTGTATGTATCGTGATACATATTGCGTCATCTAATTTCAAGATTAATTTAAAACTCGAGTAACACTTAAACTTTACATTACCATATCGTTCAGTACTTTTACTGCACTGGTAACTCTGTTCTTCTAGAAACAGTTTTGGGAATATCGCCAGAGAGTCGGCGAGCTAATCCTATTATAGATGCCGATATGCCTTTCAGAAAGTAAGATTTCTTCAAAATACTATTATTACATTCGATAAATAAATGGCATTCGTAACTTATCCAAATTTTGACAACAGGGGTCATGTAATGCTATTCCAACGTTTGGTAAGGCCATGGTTGTTAATCGATTGGATCTATCGATTAACTAAAGCTGGTAAACAGGAAGAAACACAAAGGAAAGATCTATTTAACGCGTGCTTCAAGATGATGAAAGAAAAACGCGAACGTCTCCGTAACGGTTCTACAGTGGATAATGAAACGAGTGTATCAAACAATAAGATATCTTTATTGGAATACATGGTTGAGATGAACGAGAAAAACTCTTGCTTCACCGACGAAGATATCGTTGAGGAATGTTGCACTTTTATGTTAGCCGGACAGGATTCGGTTGGAACTGCTACTGCGATGACGCTTTTTCTTTTGGCTAATCATCCCGATTGGCAAGAAAAATGTATCGAGGAACTCGATGAAATTTTTGAGGATGATACGAGACCACCGACGATAAAAGATATGAAAGAGATGAGGTTTATAGACATGTGTATAAAAGAATCTCTTAGGTTGTATCCCAGCGTACCACTTTTTTCGAGAACTCTTGGCGAGGATGTCAAAATTGGTATGTTACTAACGTATGATCATTGTTCTGACATTATAATTATAATCGTAAAATTCTCATTTTTTGTGTTATATGTAAAATGTCAATCGAAATTTTAGGAAAACATGTGATACCAGCAGGTTGCAATGTGTTTATAGCTCCTTATAGCACTCATCGCTTGTCACATCATTTTCCTGATCCTTATTCGTTCAAACCGGAACGTTTTAATCCAGAAAATTCCGAAAGAAGGCATCCTTATGCTTATTTGCCATTTAGCGCTGGTCCCCGGAATTGCATCGGTAAAATTATTACAATACTTATAATATCTTAAAATACATCAGTTTTATTATATTGAGTATTATATATTCATACTTTTCATCATTATTTTATATCATTTTTCATAAATTTGATATTTCTTCAGGATACAAATTTGCGATGCTCGAAATGAAATCTATGATCAGCGCTGTCCTTAGAAAATGTCGAATACAATCCGTCGCCGGAAAGGAAGAAGTACGACCGAAATTTCGAACAACGCTCAGAGCGCAAGGAGGACTATGGGTTAAAGTTGTATCACGCGATAGATTAAAATGTAATTCGATATAGCCAATTGTGTTGCCTGTAATTTATCATTTGTATTTGATAAGTAGAATTTAGTTGATGTATCTTTTACAACAATGGTATTTCTCTCTAATATACATTACGATACCTTGCATATACATACATACGAGTTACTTTATTGATGCATTTTCTCATAGACAACCGAATATTAAAAACAATTCTACTTATTCTATAACGATAATGCGAATAAAATTAAAGTTTCACGTTCTGTTTCTTAACACGTTTACATAAAGCAATATTAGTTGAAAAATTTCTCAATAACATATTGTATAAGGAATTCTTTAATACCTTTAAGTACATTTATTATTTATTAGTTTTAAATATTTAAGAATTAGTGGTTCATGGATGCAAAGTTACTTGAGACAGTATAAAACGGATACTCTATGTATATACAGGGTGTAACAAAAATACTGGGACACTTTTTCAGCATCGATAGTACGCACCAAAAGATGAAAAAAAAGTCTATAAAGTTTTGTCTAAAAACCACCCCCTATCGAGATACAACCCGATAGAGGACCGATTTTTATTGCACTGTAACCGGGAGAGACTAAAGTTTACGAAAAAGAATATCACTATCTACGAAAAGGAAGATTTAGTGAGTACCCTTAATTTTTCCCAAGTTGTTACAAATCTGCTACGATATAGGTAATGTTGTTGCTTGCATTAAACAAGAATAAATGCTATTTAACAGCAATAATCGCAGCAATTATATTTTTTTTCTATTATCTTTGATCTTCTCCGATTATATTGTAATCAAAACGGGTATTCTACGACGTACGATTTCGGACATATGATTTTTTTAAAACTTTTTACAGAAGTTGTTGTACCTCGATAGGGGGTGCTTTTTAGACAAAACTTTATAGACTTTTTTTGCATCTTTTCAGCATTTTTGTTACACCCTGTATACATAATAAGAGTACATATCTAATCTCTCCCTTTGATTGTGTACCTACATGCGCTACGTATTCTTTCACACACAAAAATCAAATTCTTAATCATTTTCCGTAAAACTGCATGCCACTAAATAATTAAAGAATAAATCTGACAACACCTATAAACAAATATTGCTTTGAATGAATCTTTAATCGGTACTACTAAAATTGGGACCTTAAATTTCGAAAAAAAAATTAACAATTTTTGTCAAGGAATACAGAATCATGAGAATAGGGCAAATCGTTTTACGTCACTCAATCAAGGTAAGTGTATACTATTTTATTCATGTTATAAGTAATGCGTGCACTATATTCTACTACATAAGATTAACTAATGTTTCCCTTCATTACATAAGGGTTAATACGTGCTAATTAAACTTATCTAATGCAACCTTCCAACAATGGAGTTTCATGACTTCAGCGTTTATTGCGATTATCACTCGCGTGACGTAGCGTGACGTTCATCTGACGTGGTGTTACAATAGAAGTGTCAGAAACACGAAAAACCATCTACGTACATAAAGATATCCATATCCACTTAGATCGTGAATAATTAAGACAACGTTGAATTTTTATTTTTATACAATTCAGATATTCTCTAGGAAAATTGCACAACATGGTTTACATATCAGATAGTAATAATTCTAACCTAACTATATTCTTTGACAGAGTACTGTTTACAATTTCTGATGTAATTAACAAATATTACTACACTTTTAGATGGAGAAGTGTTACAATCTGCTCCATGGAATATAAAAAGAGTGTTTGGTTTCTTCACAGGCATAATTTATATGTTCATTATGTTGTAAGTAATTTCGCTTAATCTCCTAAGTTTGTATTTGTTTTGACCTAATATACAATCATTCATAAAAATGTATTTATAAATTAGTTTCAGAACACTGATCAATCCTGATATGAATAAGTATGGGAGTGAATACACAAGAGATTACAGACCTGGATCTGGGTAAAGTGCTTTGTATATTAATAATGCAGCAATATGTTATAAATGTATGGAGAATCATTTAAAAAATCGGGTAGCAAAACAAAGTATTGAATTTATTTTGTTACATTAAGATTTATAATTTTGTTTGATGCAAAACATGATTTGTTCCCAATATTCAGATTTTATGTATATTGTTGTTATTTATTACTAAAGAAAGCATTGATATGTGTAATAAATATGTCCACGCATTTGTTATACAGGCCTCCACGTCCACCAACACGAAGATTAGGTAGACCAAACACGGGACACAATGTTAACATTCCTTTTGGTGGGTGCAGAAGCTGTGCGGGTTAAAGCACAAAATCCAAAAGTTTCCCTTAAAGTGCAAAAATTCATTATGAAGAAATCAGTTAATATGTTTATTTCATATTTATATAAATCTTGTTTATACATAACTAACGGATGTATCCGAAATCACCCACTATCCGTTATATGCTCTATAATATAAGTCAACAGCAATAAAAAATATGAAAAATTCTGATCCGCATTATATGGTTCTGACCCTAATGTTGCCCGCAATTTCCGAATTTCCATTATAAGTAATATGCTTCCCTACCAGACTTCACATTAGTTATTGTTAAACTTTCATAAAGATAGAGCCACAATTGTCAGATATTGCAGTACTTTGACCCTAGGAACAACCCTGCTTGTAAAGAAACGAAAATCGTCTAGTTTTCCATTAGAATTGTGCAATCTGTATAAAAAAGCTACATCAAACTTCATCAACTAGTTCCAGGTAAGACAAATTCATAGATACTTTATTTGATACATCTAGCAAAGAGATCTGATGCATAGGGAATATGCCAAAACACAAATAGTAAATAAAATTTAAATCAAATGTTTGTATCTGCTCAATGAGAAACCATTTTATTAAACACGTTAATCTAGGTCTACATTAAACATATTCGGAATCGTTACAAACATATCACACACTATACGTCAACTAAAAAAGAAAAATTAATCTCCACAGGAAATTTTATATTTACATATCAGTATAAATTAACTAAAATCAGGATGGTATAAAATCGTTTTGAATATTCTTCTCAGCAATGCTTGCACATTCTAGCTGCACTATACAAATAGCTATTGACGGAACGCCTGGAGTTATTTTCCTATAATTAGTACTTTGATCATAAACTATTTCTTCGACACTACTTGATCTTTGTAACTAATCCCGCCGCAATAGTTGTTCCTTCTACACGGAGCATAACTCTACCTAATTGTTTAACGTCTTTGTATAATTCCATACAAACTGGATTATGGGTTGTAATTTCGATAATTGCACTCGAATTTTTTGGTAAACAACGTGGTTTCTTTTTTATCGTATCACCAGAACTTCGGTGAAGCTGCGCTATTAGCTTCGTAATAACGGCTGGCTGTACTAAAGACTGCTGATGCATTACTACTGGAAGACCTTTTGTAATTGGTATTGCAACTGCAAATATCACTACATGTGCCTGGAAACATGTCGTCACTGGCACTGGATTTTGCGGATGGCAAATAATATCACCGATACCAACATTCTGTTGCTCTATTCCTGACAAAGTTAAAGCAACGTGGTCTCCAGCGAACGCATTTGTTGTGGATACTTCGTCCGCCTGCATACCTACAATACATTTATAATATATTATAATATATTACAATAAAATACATTATAGCCAAATTTATATAAGATATAAATTATATTATTTTAAATGCTAGATTAAAATACCTTTAACAACAGCAATCTCATTCCGCGGTAACACTAAAACCTTGTCACTTAAAGATACCATGCCCGTTTCTACATGACCAGAAACACAAAAACCAGATCCGGTACCTTTAAATATATCATTTACCGACAAACGAAACGGTTTAGTTACAGGACGTTCTGGACATTTGAAATTGTCAATAACACTGACTAAAGTGGGCCCAGTATACCTAGGAAATTGAAAAGTATTGAATCTGTATCATATGACTATATCTCTCAAAGGTAGATTTATAAAATAATATTCTTACCAATTAGATAAGAATTCTTTAGGTTTTGTTACTATATTTTCTCCAGATAGTCCACTACAAGGGACGAACGTAACAGAGTCTTTAAAGCCGGCTTGTTTCAAAAAAGCACTCATTTTGTCGACTATTTCGTTAAACCGATCTTTCGACCAATTAACAGTATCTAGTTTATTTACTACTACTGCCAATTGCGATACACCTAGAGAATAAGTCGCAAATAATTACTATAAACAAATAAATGTAGACTAACATACATATTATATATTATGTCTATACCTAATGAACGTAGTAATAATGCATGTTCTCTGGTTTGTCCTCCACTGTCGAAACCAGTTTCAAATTCACCTCTAGTCGCATCTACCACTAACAGAGCTACATCTGCTTGTGTAGCACCAGTAATCATATTCGGTATAAAATCCTTATGTCCAGGCGCATCCAGTAATGTAATAAACTTTGTTTCTGTCTCAAATTTAGAATGACCTACATCCATAGTTATTCCACGTTCTCTATAGAAAGTTTTATAATATCAGAATTAAATTCAGTATTACAATGAAAATTAATAAACATTTAATTTACCGTTCTTCGCCTGTCTCATCAAGCACCCACGCATAAGCAAATGATTGTTTTCCTATTTTCTTGCTTTCTTGTTGATATTTGTGAATCAATCTTGATGACACCTGACCCAAATCGCATAGAAGTCGTCCTAATAATGTACTCTTGCCAGCATCAACATGTCCAACTGCTACTAAATGCAGGTGCTCTTTGCAATCACCTCTTTTACTTTTGTATATAGCTAGAGTATCTACTTTCTCCTCAATGGATTTTGTTTTTGATTCCAAATCAGGAGTTACGTGTCCCGATATAGGAGACTGACACCGTGGACTATTTGTATTTGAAACATTTAACTTCTTTTCTTTTTGTATTATGTTTTCTTTGTGTTTTACATCTGGACTGTTGCGATCAGAAGCAGGGCTCTGTGAGCGAGGACTTTCAGTATGAGAACTCACTAGATCTGTATGCTCTACCCCACGTAAATCAAAACCCTTTATAACAGGCCGCGAACCGGCAGGTATAACTTTCACAGTGGAGGGCGGTGTTACTTGAAACGTTGGTTTAGATGACAATTTTTTACCTGTCATAAAATTAATTGTAAAGTATTCCTCTTCCAATACAATACACAAAGAGAAAAATATAACAACACTTCAATGCTTATATATATATATATATATAGATAAATATATATATTGTTACACGCATTCGTCAAAAGGTACATAAATCGATTCAACTATTTTGTACATTTCACTTTCCAATTTTCACATCAATATATACATAAAAATATAATACATATATTATTCACTTGAACAGGTCAAGCTACATCTTTTCATATATATAATTAAGATCCTTTTTACATTTATACATTTGTATGTAAAACATGTAATTGAAAATATTTAAAAGATTTGTGTGTGATACGATTTGTAATATAGTTGTATACACACATTTTATCCCCGACAGTATGGAGTAGAAAAATCAAAACGTTTTATTGCTTGATTCTGTTGTTCTTGGCATTTAATGACTGGCTTTCTTGGCTTCCATGTTTTACATAATGTTTTGCCAAATAAAGATACGTCTTTCTTTGCATGAAAGAGCTTAATGCTTTTCAAATTACACAAATTTAAAATTGTGGGAAGTGTCAGATATGGTATAGCATTATCTTTGTCAGCTGAATTGAAATTTAAAGATGGAATATTGTTACAAATACTTGGCGTTACTGTTGCATTTGCAGAATTAGAATTATTTGAAACAAGAGACTCTGCTTCTTTTAAAGCAGTACTTAAATCTATCACCCATTCATTTGGTGATAGTGTTTGGGAGGTTTCTGCACTTATTGTCAGGTCTTTAAATTTGGTTTTCAAATCATGCAGATTACTTTTTTTATCACAGTTATTTGTCGATGAAAGTAAAAAATTAGATAAACCTTTTTGGCTCAAATCTTTTGAACGACTTTCAGAAGTATCATTTGAATTTAAAAACATATTTCCATTGTTCTGAACATTTGGTAACTTTAAAGATCGTATATTTTTAAACTCATTGCTGTTACCTCCTTTAATGGATAATTTAGGTATTATAAAATTTGTATTTGGCAAACGTACTTTATCACTACATTCTGTACTACTGACTGAATTACTAGATTTTTGTAAATAATGTGCCGTTAAATCAGCTAAATTTCTGAATGCTGTGGTATCATTTTCAGTAGATATTTTTGTAGAAGGAGACGGTTTTAATTTTGTATGATTAGTAATGATTCCAGCTAAAGAGGAAAACGATGTGGATATATTGGTGGTAGAATTTTGAAAACTGTCAAAATTGTTTAAGGACACATTTGCACTACTGTTTCCTAACACATTTTCAGATTTCTTGAATGAATATTTAGGTATGGTAAATGAAGTAGATTCGAGCTTAATATTCGTAGCACCTTACCTTACCGATGAATTCAAGAGCAGGACATGAAACAACCAAAAAGATAAAAGAGGTCATAAAATTATCTATGATTACAATATGATGTAAACTATTTAAATTGTTTCCTATAGAGAGCTTCTATCTCAATTTTTTGAAACTCATATATTATATGTAATGTGAATTCGAAAATAACAGATCCACAAGAAAAAAATATTACTTTCATTTTTCTTTGAAATACAATTTTGTAATGATTGCAGTTAGCAAGTTTCCATTATATTTAGTCTACATATAAGTACACTGTAACAGTCTCATTATTTTTATGCTATTGAAACAAGTATCACAGAGGAATTCCTTTTTTATCAAAATAAAAAATAGTCTAACATAAATTAGTTTCTATGAAATGAAGCAACCAGTACTAACAGTAGTATCATGTATTAAATACAAATCCACATAGAGAATCGTAAAGTAAATAATTAGCGAAAGTATGGATATAAACGACTGTACTGCAATCACTAGAATTGCATTCAATGTTTACACAGAGTATATCAATACGTCGGGCATCTTTTTGTAGTATCGATAATACGCATTAAATGATAAAAAAAAGTAAACTTAGGTTCGCAAATCACCGCCTATCAAGATACACCCCATTTTTTAAAAATTAAACAAAATTTATTTATCCGAAATGATAGGTCGAAAGCGATCAACTTTTGTTTCAATATTATCAAGATTAAAGTTTATGAAAAAATTATAACTATTGTTATTACTACTGATAAGTAGTATTTATTTATGTTTATTCCAAAGGCTGTTGATTGCTGCACTCAAAATTTTCTTTTAAAAGAAATTTTTTTAGCATAACATTTGCTTTCTAATAATATTAATACCAAAATTGGTCATCTACAACCTCCATTTTGAACACATAATTTATTACAAAATTGTTCAAACGTGGAATGTATCTCAATAGACAGTAGTTAGCAGACCTAAGTTTATTGTCTTTTGTCTGCAAAAAGGTCCCTAATATTTTGTTACACCTCGTATATTAGAACATACCTGGATTATGCTCTATGCAATCCCTATTGATCTCAGGCGAGTCTGGAAAATTGTTGAACATATGACTAATATAATGAATAAAAGGAATTTCTACTGTAAATAAGAAATATACATACCAATAACATTTTTTGGTGATGACTCCTTTAAAACTAAGTCAAGTGCCACGTCTGTATCAAAATTCGATTTAATTATGTGCTTTTTCAACTCAGATTCAGGTACTGTGTCTCCTATGATATTTTTAATAGATTCCAGACAAGACACTAGTTTAGCCTTTTCTAAGTCTGTAAGTACTGTATTGTTTTCATTGGAAGGTGCAGAATCGTCAATGTCCTCATTATCTTCCACAATATCTGGCTCCGTGATAAAGGATGCAATATTTTGTTGTTTACTCCGATCAAACATAAATTGCTCCGCTGTAATTGCAACATCTTACCACATCTGTTTTTGAAGTCTGTTAATCATTGTTAAATAAAACATACCACTGGGAGATACACAATAGTCATCCTCCACGGAATGTCCATACACATCATCGTAACCGTCGTACTCTGTAGTAGAAATATTATTATCAGAACAAAAAACAAGATGTTAGGACAGACAACATACAAATGAAATACGCTTTCATAATACGGTATAAAATACATACCATCCGAGTAATTCATACATCGTACGTCTCGGTGGCGAGACATTTCTAAAACTTCTGTAAAATTTCACAAAAAATAAATGTCTTTTGTAATAAACGCCCTTCTGTTACACTTTATTATGTACAGTCTCCCATTATCTACAGAAAATATACCAGACTGAATTCGGTCGTGAATGTTGGTAGTGGATATGATTGACAATGCTTCGAAAACGTCGGAAATTGTCCAGAGTATTTTTTTGGTGTCAGAATATAATTCATTAATTTTCTAGTAAATATAAGCTACTAGTGAGCATGCAAAAATTATTGTGTAGCTTTCAAAAGCACTTTCTCTTAGAACTGTCCAGTCTTCTTATAGAAAGCCTAGTAATTATAGACACTTTATCTTCTTATCGCTCTTGCAAAACATCACAGAGACAACAATGGCTGGGACCGAAATTGTTGAGTTTTTAAGAGATTGATCGTATGAAATATCTATAGAAAAATAACATTTTGAAATGTCACTGAAAAATTTGGGTAGGTAAATCTAAAGTTTCCCCTAGATCCTCTCATGCCACAATTCTTTCACAATTTCGAAAATGCACTCCTGGAGGAATAGGAAACCCAAATGTTGATAAATCAGGATGATAGTGACTATCTGTATCGGTCGAACAAGTGACCTCCGACGTGACAGGTGGTGACAATCAATGAAGGATATTTGAATTTGATAAAGGAACATGGAGTCAGCGATTTCTCCCTTCTCTCTTCAGACATCAGTTTCTTTACTGTCTAAAACAGGGGTTCCCATAGAACGGCCCGCAGACTAATCGCCGATTGTCGCCGACCGAAAATCCTAGAAATGCTCGCAAAATCAAATCATCCGCGATCTTGAATTTATAGTAATCGGTGATTCCTTCTTTGATAGGGACTATAATGCAATATATACCTATTTATGCATACACAATTACATTGATACACTTGACACTCGAAAATATAACTTTCAAATAAACAATGTATTTTTTTTTAAATACAGGTATTATGTATTGTTTTTAGTTGCAATTATATGTCGTTTATACCAGATTTTTACATTCAAACAGGGATGACAAGCTGCCGTAGTAACGCTTTAGCATTGTTGACCATTGCTAAATGGTACTGTATCCCGACTAAGTCGACGACGCATACTAAAATTTGTATTGTTACTTCGAATGCCATTAAAATACCAGTTATTACTACGGTTACATTGGGCACGTTGGACAAAGATACAATGCGCACTTATTCGAATTTAAGGCATGGATTCGTAAATGAAAGAATAACGTAATGCGAATGTTATTATGTACATACATACATACATGTATGCGATTACTTTAATTTAAATACCGACATAGATTTACATCTTCACAAATCTTTAATAATTATCGTCAATGTGTGTTGCTATTCTTGTCCTTATCTAAACTAAATTGTCGATACTTATTTTAATTCTACTAGATGCACTAACTTTTATACACAAGTTTACATACAAATGTATCTAGACTTTAAAATTGTTTTTATGCTTTATTATCCAAACTGTATCGTTTCGAAAAAGGTCTATCCCACTACAATAATAAGAAAATAAATCTCTGCTATATTAATATCTTCCTAAGAGGGTCCATTGTTTGCAAAATTTTCAAATAATCCTTAACTTGCAGTTCAATTAGGATCTAATAAATGTTTTTCTAATATAAAATTATAATACGTGACAATGTTTGTTACATGTATATAGCGAGACGCACTAAACGGAAAACATTAACATTTATACAAAGTGAATACGCACAAAAATTGAAGTGCTAAAGATCTAGGGTTTTAATGTATATGTGTAGCTTTCCATTGTGGAGTCACCAATGCGACACTGCTTCTGAATATTGCTATGACCAATCAGAGTCAGACAATACGTTAAGGCGATTTTCTAATTTATTTAATGCCTCGAATCTTGAATGTATTCGTTTTGTGGAGTGGTAGCGTCAATCTCGTTCAGCAAGTTTGCGAAGCATTGTGAATTAAAGATTGAAAATAATTATCGGATTCACTATAAAAGTTCTTATTTTAGATAATAGAAACGTTCGCAGGTAGACACGTAAGTTACATCTATTTCTATAAACTACTCTAATACGTGAAAATAGTTTCAATATATCGTGGCGATTATAAAGTTTTCATACACCGTACACCGCGCACTACTATATTTATTCAGGACTTATTAAATTGTGTTATTACTTAAAAAATGTTTAGTTAATGTTTTCTACCTCAGTATGTTACTCAAATACTCTAAGTAAAAGTCACTTTTTGTAAACTGTGGTACATAATGACCCCAAATAAATTTTGTTTCATTATAGGCTGTTATTTAGCACTACTTCATTCTTACGTTTCATTAAAATGTTAACTCTGTTTTTAGAATATATTGAAAACAGCTCATACTGTGCATTTTAGTGGAATATATTTTTCAACATTTTTATGATTTATTAGTTACAAGACATTTTTTATTAGAGAACATCTGTTGTTCGGAGTTGTGTACGTTGCTCTAAATTATATTATTCAGTGGGAAATATGAATAAGATTATATTATACTTCAATATGAAACAAATATTTAAAAAATTATAATCAGAATATATATTTTTTAATCGTTATATAAATTATCAACTATCTCACACAGATATGTATAATTAAAATCTGTTTATCAATATGCTGTTACCTATTAAAGCATAGAATTTTTTTCTATGAACTTCAAAGAACTTTGTTCTTTGTTACAGAAATGTCTGAATCAGATCTTTTAGCTACTGATCACATTGACGGTCTTGACGGGCTTGAAAATGGTCAAGACGGAGATGCTATTATGCAATGCGATGGTGTAAAGCGTGAATTAAACGAAGCAAATATTGATGATCCGGTACTTTACGTTTTTGATGATCTAACGTTCAATATGACATATGATATTTACGTGACTTAAAAAATTACATCATTGATCTCATGTAATTAGATGTACTCATAAATTAATGACAAGATAATTTTTTCTTAGGAATTAGAAGCTATTAAAGCACGTGTCAGAGAAATGGAAGAAGAAGCAGAAAAATTAAAACAACTTCAGTCTGAAGTGGACAAACAAATGAATATGGGTAGTCCACCCGGAATTAGTAAGTATTTAGAAGCATTGGACATAAAGTAATGACCATTAAACTCATTGATTTATATGTGTTAATTATTGGAATCGCTTCCAAAAACCAGCAAGCCTGTGTTACATACAGCAAAATATTATAAAATGACTGTCATGCTCACCACTAATTGCCTATCTCATTATTTATAATATGAACACTTTTGCTTTTAGCAAGTCCACTGAATATGTCATTGGAAGATAAAATGGAAGTTGATAATAGGTCCATTTATGTTGGTAATGTAAGTTGAAGCGTGCCAGAAATTATAACTAGCGAATGCAAAAATCAAATGACTTCCAAATAATCAGTATTGATTAATATATGTTACATTTTAAAATAAAGGTGGATTATGGTGCAACGGCAGAAGAATTGGAGCAACACTTTCATGGTTGTGGCAGTGTGAACAGAGTAACAATATTGTGCAATAAATTTGATGGTCATCCCAAGGGTTTTGCTTATATTGAATTTGCGGAAAGAGATTCCGTACAGACTGCTATGGCTATGGATGAATCTATGTTTAGAGGACGTCAAATTAAAGTTATGCCTAAGAGAACAAATAGACCAGGACTGTCTGTGACAAACAGGTGCTTAAATATGAATGCAATCTGAAATGCTTACATTGAAAACATTTTAAAATGTTCAATTACTAGAATATTATTTATAATATTATTAATACTTTTAACATTTATAGGGGACCTAGAGGTGCACGGGGTTATCGAGGTATGGCCAGAATTATACGTGGCAGTGCATATTTTGGGTATAGACCTACGAGGCGGCCGAGGTATGTTATGAAATAATTTATATTTTGCTTGTTTTTTAGTTTTTTTCTGGGTAATCTGTACATGTTTTCAATTGTATAACTTGCTTTCTGAATGTAGGAGTTACAGACGAGGTTACTACATGCCGTATTGACCGTTTTAAAATACTACACTACTCTTTTGCAAATCAAGGTAAGTTTTTCTTATCACTTATATAATCATTTGTGTCGTCTTCCTTGAGTGATTGTTCAAACGTAAAACGTCCAGCTAATAACGGACTGCTCATATATGTAAATAAGTATATATATGACATGTAAGAGCCCTTTACATAGCGTGAAAGCGATGAATAATTTACTAACTTAAGCAAAACTTGTGTTTGAGCAATCAACTTACATAGTCTAAACTGAAATATATAAGGAAAGGCTGGTCAAATAAAGAATTTGGAACTTCAATATACATCTTTACTACATACTGAAACAAGTATCAAAATATGGAATCTACACATTTTGCCAGCCATTCTAAAACCAAATTAAATTATTATTTTTGCAGTGATTGTCATATGTTTTGGGTCATTGTCTTAATTCTCCGATGTATCTATATGATGTACCTTAAAATCTTAAACTTCGATATAAATAATGTGAAATTGAACATTTTTTCAAGTATTCATCACTTCTCTGTAGTGAATATTATAGAACTCATATCTAGATACATTGGCCTTGTTAGGAAATACTATATTTTGTGCTCCTGAGTTTTTATGCAGCCTTAACACTTGGCCATATTTTATTTACTGCTAAAGAACGGACACCGGTATTGCAAATAGTGTTTGTACAGAAAGTATAATTTTATAATCTATGATATTATTATCTAAAACACTGATACATTCATACTGCATACTGTATGTGTGCATTATCGCATATATTAATATTTACGTTTTTAATACATTTATTTTTAATTCGTGGTGTCCAGATTAAAAGAATAGAGTATGACCATGTGAATGGTAATATTAGATGTTGTAAGTTTTTGTGCATATCTTATAATAAGGTACGCAAAACTTACATATTTATACGAACATGCATTATAACATAATGCAGCTAAGGTGTTTAAGTAAATTCTTATGATATGTCCACAGAAAAAAAAACTGATACGATGGGGAAAAAAAGAGAAAGAAAAAACCTCATGTCAAAAGAAAAAAAAAGATTGGACAAAGATGGGCACAATTAATCATATTTGATTTAATAAATCACCATATAAACATTACGAATGTAGATCAGCGATCATTCACTATTGTAGTTCAATTTAATTAGTTCCATATAATTATAAAACTTATTACAAATCTAACTTACTTCATAGTATCAGCCTTTACCTAGTTATGTGAACTTAATTTATTTCAGTAATTAATGTTCTCGAGACATGGGATGTGTATGTGAATAGATAAGAAAACATTGTAAAGAAAATATTTAACTACTATTAATCAATATTACTTCAATACCAGGTTTGTCAAATTACAATTTCTTGCAAACTAAGTCATAAGTCCTTTACATTTCTGTATTATAAGTCAATCTTGACCAATAATAAAATTAGAATGATCAGAAACATTCATTTTAACACGAATGTGTTTTCTCCATTTTTTCTAAAATATAATTTAATACATTTCTAACTATCCTGCAATATATTAATTGATTAATAATTATTAAATTATCTGAAAAACATTTTGATTGAAAAATATCATTATTTCAAAGAAATTACTTTTAGGAGAATAGCATATAGCAATAATAGTATTAGGTCTACTGTAATGCATTGTACTGGCTGATATGTATGAAAACATAAAAATTGTACATTTTTATTAAGTGTTGATATTGCAACACATTCACATTAAATTGTATAAACAAAAGAATCAATGTTTTTCTTACAAAATGTGAAGTATATACTTCACAAAGTAATTACAAAAGGAAGGAACAGAAAACTAAAAATTGAACTGCAATGTGAACGTCTAGAGTAATATCATATTACTATAATTTATAGTAAATTTTGTATGCATGATAAGTGAAAGTTGCTAAAAATCGATTATAATTTGTTAGAATTCTGCTACAAAGCACACTATTAAAAAGAATACTAATGTATGCAACTTTCATTTATTCACTACTAACTATACATTCTCAATTTTATCTCAAACACATTGCTACTAATTTGTAAGATGCGTGTAAAATGTGTTTCTGAGCCATTAATCCACTGTGCTATGGTGTTAGGAGGAGAGCCGAGTTTCCACATATTAATGATCGAGCCACATTTCGTAACGTTACTTCCATGTCGCTAAGTATTTTGCAGGTGCAGTGCAGCATCAGCATCAATTGAGTGATAATCATACAAATTTCATGAACAATTTTTACGTTCCATTAAGGAAAAAAAAAAGAAAATAATTAAGGCATAAGTGTAATATATAAATGTAACATGATTGGGTGGTAAATAAAGACTTTCTCGGCTTAAGTTTCGCATATCGAATATTCAACTGATACTGCTGGATTGATTTATTTAGAGAAAGTAATTAACTTACAACGATTGGTGATTTGCATTTATTAACATTCAGTAGTGTACAAATCGACATTTCTTACATTTTTCAGATCAACAGTTAATGTTATCAGAAGAATAAATTTTGCTTATATAAATTAATAATATTTTAATAACAGATATAATCAGAATATTGTTATGTTTATTTCATTATAATTTTTTTCTTTATATCTCTGAAGGCATGTAAATGCACAAATAATCATTAAAGATTCTTCAATTACTCATTAATGGAAAGTTTACGAGATGTAAGTCTTAACAAAAGAAATTGAAGACCTGAATTTAGAGGACTGAAGATATATCACAAACAACGAAGTAACTACGTTTTTCATCTCTCAATTCATAGTTACCATGGAACGACAAAGCAAACACTATTATACTGGCAAAGTATACTATTTCATAAGATCCTAGTCCAATTATACAGATTATTTGTTTTGTAATATTAACGTTAATAACATTCATATTGTGTGTTTAACTCCTTAACGCGACAAAGCAAACCAAATTATACTTGCAAAGTATACTATGTTCATAAGACCTTAGTCCAATTATACAGATTATTTGTTTTATAATATTAACATTAATAACATTCATATTGTGTAGTTAACTTCTTAATAATATCGTCAACATTATTCGTATTAGTTAAACGTCGAGAAGGTATTCAACAGTACCCATATTTGGAAAAAGATGAAAACTCATAATTCTCTAAATAATGTAAATACAAAATTCCCATAATTGTTAAATTAACGCTTTTAATTATATATTTTAAACATCTTAAATAGTAGTTAGCCTTTGTAACAGAATTTACCAAACCATAAAAAATGTTATCATTGACTTTTTAAATCTATATCTGAATATGAACTCATATGCTTCATTAAAACCTTATTTATATTATAATTTAAAAAATCCGAAACTTCTATCTTCAAAGGCAATTTCATGTCTTTAAATAAGTATACATTTCAGTATATTCTTTTATGGTACTCCTCTTTTCAACGTAACTTATACTATATTTATCTATTTAAATATACTTGTCGACATGAGATCTATGCATAATATACTTTATAGTACATAGAGTTGCTTTCCTTAATTCAGGTCCTCAATTTAATTCTACAGAATTTAATTGTAACATCTAGGACTGGATTATTTGTTGTTTCACTTCAGTCCTACCTTGATACATATCCATGTCCATATAATAGCTTCAATTATTTGGTCTAAAGAACAGGATATAAGATTGTATTGAGATAAAGATTGACTAGTAATACCACCTGCATGGTATGTAAATTTCATTTTGGAAGGCATTAGTCATCGTTAAGAATGTAATTTAAGGGTTTGAAAAATTCCTTGACACAAGCTTTGCAACTTTGATAACGTTGTAGAATCGGTGTATGTATTTTCTAAGGATTTCAATAATTCTACAATTCCATCCCCGACCAACATGTTGCAATAATATTTGGCTGGAAATCACAGAAAATATGTATACGTAAATTTTCTGGATAAAAATGACGTGATTTTATTTTATTATTTTATTTCCTATTTTGTTTTTCATAGACTTGAAGTATAAAAAAGTGAATACTTACGACTTTTTGTACATACGTGATGTATTGCCCATACTGCCCAAAGTTGAACGGGATAAACATCCGAACAACGTAAAAGAGGAATGAATGGTTGGAAACTTTTGTATTTAACTATTTCTACTAACGGAGTTTTCCACTTCGCTACGGTACAAGCTAATTGTTCTAGCAATTCATTTCTGCTTGGTATTGTGGGACTCGCACACCATGCGAGTGGACCATCACTAAGTAGATTCGCGGAAGCACCAGCCGCGAAATAAGATACATTGATATGTTCAGAATCCAAGAACATGGATAGCATCACTATTAAACGTGGTTGCATAAGTTTGGATCTTAAGTGAGCAACCTGTAACAAGTCATCACATTGATTAAGTGATATAAGTATTTACATATCTGTCAGTATGTGACGTACAGACCTCTGCTAAATTGTTTAGCAACCCGAGCACTTTAATCTCAACACTTGAATCTCCTTGAAAATTTTCAAGTAGTTGGAAAGCCAGTTCCATTCCACCTTTATCAAAAAACATTTTGCATGCCGTAGCATTTTCGTCTGTTAAACTCCATAAAACAGATAGCGTGAATTTCATTGCCATAGTTACTGATTTGGATTCAATTGTCGATTGAACCATTGCAAGTAATTTACACATTAATTGGGGTTGAGCACTGAGCACAGATGTTTCTACTGACGACATTTTTGTTGCCAATACTGAGAACAAAGCAACAGCCATACGATTTGTTAATAGGTCGTCAAAAGTCAATAAACAATTCATTACCAACGTTGCACATCTGTAAGATAAGAAAAGATAGGGTTACAATTATTTAATTGACTACTATCATATTTATATTTAGTTTTTAATTATACTATATTATAATATATTATATTATACTATATATAATATATATTATAATATACTATATTATACTATATATAATTAGTTAAAAAGCATTGGAACAGAGATAAAAATTGATTTCACATTCAATTTTACATTGTGTGTACCTGTATTTATCAAAAGCAACATCGTGTAGAATTCTATCGCTACACAAAGTCAAAAGTGTATTCTTCTGCAGCTGATAACTATTAGGATGTAAATCCATTGCAACCATAGTTACTTCAACAACTTGTTTAAGTATTGATGGATGGATCTTTGTAGCCAAATCGTCTTTAGTAAGTTTGTACAGACATGCTGTGGCCACTACCTGAACCCGAAATAGCTGTGGATGTTCTCTCATTGCAAATAATACTAACATTATGATGTCAACTCGTGGTTCAGGAAAGCTTGGCATCAAACGAAATAAATGAAACAGGCATTTTTCAACATAAACTGGTCTGTGTGTATACCTTCTGAGAGCTTCTAAAATTTGAGATTCCGTTGCTGTACCACTTACCTAAAGTGCAAACAAATTTATCATTTTATATTAATACTTTGAAGTAGTGCTCTAGTACTCTATTTATTCTATGTATGCAGATACTTTATAATCTATTTAAATCTTAATGGTCATATATCTAATTTCAAAGTTGATTAAAGACTATTGATTAAAAACTTACAATAAGCCCAGGTCTATAGTCTTCATAGCAAGCATCACAATATACAAGTCCCAAAAAACTTAAAGATGGATGGGCTTTGATAAACTCTTTTAAATCATCTACATTTAAATCATCCATACCTATTGTACACAAAACATGCTCGTTATTTATACAAAACATATATTCCGAAAAGTATATTACGAACATACTAATGAACTTGTATGAAAACACCTACCAGACAAATCCAAACTTGATAAATATGGCATACACCAGAGAGCTTTTAAAAACCTTGTCATTTTAGGTTTTAAGGGCCCTAACACTGAATCGAGGGCATGTGTATCTTTATCACTTGAAATATCTAAATTCCTTATTTCATTCAGCTCCAATAATACTGAGGTTAAATTTACACTACCATTTATTTTCAGATTATACATACTAAGTTTCTTCAGTCGATTTTTACATTTTTTTAATGGTGTTATATCATCAACTTTTGTACATGATATATCTAAATTTTCTAGAAAAGGAAGATCTTCAACCACAATTTCCAAACCATGCTTGTTAAATTCTGTTCCTGATACATTTAATGTATGCAATGCTCTTAATTTACTTAATGTTACAACCACACAATATCTATAATAAAATAGAAGTTTTTAAACATTGAAAATGATACATAGTACTGAAACAATTGTTCAATATAAAATAATACTGTATTTAAATTATACAAGATTATGAAAATTATTCTTATTATTATAAATATAGAAGTTATATTCATCACCTTGAACATGTCGTAAAACTGCCTTTAGCTACACTCAATGACCTAAGGTGTTGTAAACTCCATTCTCCCAAACAATTGATCAGGTCATTAACAGTTACTTTCAAACCATCGACTACCAAGTCTGTAACTTTGTGTTGCTTTAAAACTTTTAAACCCTGTACCGACAATGCAGATGCATCTTTTAATCGCACGTGTCTATGGAGAAACATTTAATCCTGTGATCCACTTAAGATAGTAAAACTTTTGTCTTTATATAAATGATATTTGATCATTATTTTATTCCTACAATTACCTTAATCTGGTCGACTTTGAATCAAAAAGTGTGATAGTCAAATCTGACAAAGTTTTTCTTTCACAAAGGTAAGACAATAATTCCTCCGAAATTTCAGTCGGTAAAAAAATGTTTGGATACCTAAAGCTTAGTTTTGATGTTGAACTCGACGATCCTTCATTAGACACTCTAGGCATTGTCTCATCTGCTTCAATATTCCCATTATTAACATATGATTAATGATTAATTTACTAATATAAAAAAACATTACATATTTCAAAAATAGTAATGTACCAGAATTTACTCACCGTAATTACTTGCATGCAATGAATCAGGGGAATGTTCTCCTGTATCGGCAACATGTAGTGTACACAGGCCCAAAACATTGTCACAAATAAAATCAAGGCAAACCTCTCTCAAAGTTTTCGGTGACCCAAACATTTTCTATACTTGTTTACACGCACATGTGTTTCTTCTATCTTCCTCAATTATTTCACAGAAAAATGTGATGTTTCCTTCAATGTCACACACTTAAATGTCATAAAAGTTAGTTTGTGTAAAAGATTATAGACTCTAAAGAAGCAACCATCATGTAACTTAATGTTCTTACTTTAATTGAATATCAAAAGTATGTCACATTTACCTAACTGTATGAATCTCATAAATATACATATTCCAACATATTATGAATCGTCATAAAGGAATGACAAACATCATGTAGTATCTAACTCGTAAATGACAGTATTTGAAATAATGATTACGTAATAACAAGTCCGCAGAGTAGAATAAATATTTGTGTCACTATACTATACATCACCACATTGCATACTATACGTATCGAAAGACAGAATAAATTCTAAAATTATTTGCATAATATATTGCGACTCAATGCGTATATTCGGTATTTTAACGTCACTCGCGAATTAAAGCGCGAATCCTTTTACAAACTGTAACAAAACTTAGTCGAGAAAAGAACCGCGGAAAATTGTACTCTCTCACCTGTGGAGAGAACGCCATATTGACTTCCTAAATGTCAAAACAAAACAAGAACTCCAGAGTTTTTGTAGTTATATATTGTTCCGTACGTGATCATGATAATTAAATGTAATAATTTAGCAAAATGTAAAGAATATCATCGATCGAAATACAATTGTGTAACTGGTATTCAATGAGATACAGTATGGTATAGTAATGTCTTCTTTAAGTTACACGTACCTTTGTATCAAACAATAACTGCTGCAGTGTCTTCTTTTATACAAGTCGAATTCATGTTCTATTTAAAGTAAATTAGTAGATGAAATGAAAAAAATTCCTAAACAGTTAACGAAATCGTTTTATTCTTTCAGACATGACAAAGTGAGTGTATAATCTACTTATGTTAGAATTCATCGGTTATTGACACATTACCAATATGGCGGTAAAGTGGAAAATGATGTGCTTTTACAGTGTGTATTGTGATCCTGTTCAGTGAGAATTTTTTCCAGGTAATATTACTATATCTACAGAAATATAATTTTACAACGTTTTGTTTCTTAACTTCAATTAACAATTCACCAAAGCAATTTGTGATTGTAGTTAATAATTAACTCAAAAATTAAATGATATGAGAAATGAATTTAAAATGTTAAGGTTTAGTATCTTATAATATGTCACAATTAATTCATTTGATTGTATAGTTTATTGCCTTAAATATTTCTTCATCTAAATTTCAAGGCATTACAAACATATTCTTTGCTATTAGAAATTGTATACAAAAAATGATTTATTCATTATCCTGACAAGTGTCCTTGATACATACATGTTTTTCGTTTATTTTTAAGGTTTACCCAGGAACCTGTTCCTCCAAATTAAAATCATGGTTTGAACGCAGCACCACCCGTTAAGCATGTTCGAATGTCATGTTGAGTAATAATTAACATTATTTATTGTTCTACAAGTATTAAAATTTAACTTCTCTAAAAAATGCCAAGTTTACGAAAAAAGGTTGCTGGCTTTATGCGGCAACTATCCATTAGCAACTTGGCCGGCGCTGTAGAAAATATAGGTCAAGGAGAACAAACCCTACGTAGTCCTAGATCACTGACACAAGATTTTCCAAGTGGATGCTTCATTACACGCTATCTTGATGGGTAGGTAATCTGTTTTTAAATGTGATTTATCGCTTATACAATATATTAGGTATAGTACTCAATAATCTTAGTATGGCATGGATAATTGCGATCTTTTTGCAAATATAAACATCATGTTTTAAGATTTTGTTTTCATGAATAAAGAATATGTCAGTGATTTCTTCTAAAATTTCAAAATAACTAATTAAAGGAACCTGACGTAATTTTGTGATACCATATAAGAACTTATTGTTAATATTAATACAATAATATTTGAATAAAGTATTGGAATTCGTACTGTTTTTTAGTCTAGAAACAAAACAGGAAGGTCCAGCTATTTTACATGGTAGGAATCCAGAAGAACTGCCAATTAGACAACTTGCAAATTTCCAAGAGGATAAGGATATATTTGCTGCACACACCGGTCCAGATAATGGACTTACAGCAGTTAATTTGCAGCAGAAGCATTTGAGTATTAGTGATGTAGATATTGATTATATTGATATGTTAGATCAAAATGACCAATATAGAAATAGTAAGTATTGATACACCATAGACTAACTTCCTTATTAAGAAACTATCATTTGAAATCCATATTATTTTAGCATCGAGCGTGACTACTCCTACTATTGCTGGTGTCATAGATTGGTCTAATCCTCATGAAATGGCATATGGAATTGCGACTACATTATATGAGAAGAATCCTATAAACAATACAAATAATGGAGAACCAATTGCAGATTGTTTTGGGATTATAGCAAAACAAGAATCATCTATTTTAGCACTTGCCGATGGTGTTAATTGGGGTATAAATAACATATTAATACATATATTATGAGTTGTCGTAATGTATATATTAATGAAATGAAATAATTAGGTGCAAAAGCAAGTATTGCTGCGCGATCTGCAGTGCATGGAAGTATGGAATACCTGAATAAAGCACTGTTTTGTCCCTCAATTAATAATGAAGTAACAACGACAAAAGACGTATTTATAGCTTTACTGCGTTCATTCCATGCCGCACATTCGTTAATTCTTCAAGAGCAAGGAATGCTCACAACGTTAACTGTATGTGTGGTTCTTCCACTGCCAAGTACTGATGCTAATGTACATCAGAAAAAATATGTGGCCTGTACCTGTAATGTCGGTGATAGCTTAGCCTATGTATATTCAAGGTAATAAAAATTTAACATTAATATGGTTATCACTCGTAACTTTGATACAAAAACTGTTGAATTTACATAGGAAAACTGGAGTGAGAGAAATAACAAGAGGGTCTCATGATATTCATTGTATGCGTGATATGCGGGATGCTCTTGGGGCTTTAGGTCCTGTAGATGGATCAAATCCTGAATTGAATAATTTAACACTTGCGATGACAGAAGTCGAACGCGGTGACATCGTATTTCTGACAAGTGATGGTATATCGGACAATTTTGACCCTGTAGTCGGAAAGTTTGCCGTACTGCCATGCCATAGTAGTAGTGTACCTGATTCAAGCATGAAAGGCCATACAGATGCAAGATCAAAAACGCGTCGCAAATCTGCAGAGAATTTACGCCACACAGAATCTGGCAATAGCAATGGGAATAGAAGCAATCTGCCTATAGTCGAAGCTTATCAAAGACACGAACTGACGCTTCTTCGAATGGAAGATATGTTACGCAGAGGTGTATCTGGAGAAGGACCGCCGTGTCACAGTGCCAAACATCTTTGCGAACTTCTTTTAGATTTTGCTGTAAGTTGCGTAACATTAATTCGCGTATAAAACACGAAAGTAAGAAAGACTGGTAATCAATTTGTAACTGTTTACCATTAATATGAAATTATTTTTTCTATCTTGTAAGGTGCGTATAACTGCTGCCAAAAGACGAATACTAGAAGACACGGATTTATATTATGCGCAAAATAACGACGGCCAATTAATTCAACTTTCCAAACAAGAACAGAGAACTCGACGCAAAAAGACATTGGATAAAGTTTCCATGATTCCAGGAAAGTTGGATCATGCAACAGTTGTAGCGTATGTAGTTGGATGCTCCGATTCGGAATATAATTTGTAATTGACTATAATTAATAGAATACCATTTTTATTTGTAATCAATTTAATAAATTGAAACATTTCTATATCATAAGATCCTAAGGATACGTTCTGTTAACACTGTTGTTTTATGTAAAATGAGATTAAGTTGTTTATACCATTTTTTCTGTTATTTAAAATAAAAATATGTATACATATGCTTATTCCATGTATATCTGTTTTTTCATAACTCTTGTTATTTCATTCTCCAAATTTCTATGAATGTAGTTCTATGTATATATCATGCGTGTACAGTGACAGTCTGAAATGAATGAATATATAAAAAAAGGGTAGAGGGGGGATTTTGGTACGTTGAAAAGTACTTCATTCATGACATTTAATCACCATTTCGTTTATGATGAAATAACGATTAATGACTATCTTGATTAAGATGTGTTGAATGCCAATCGCACGGTTCAATAGAAATTCGAGGTAAACATAGTATATTCAAAAACTAGAAAAAGTTATCGTATTGAAATCACCAAGATATTCAGCATAATGATTGGTTATAACTAAAGCATCAACCAATCAGAATAAGGATTTCGCTAAATACGTACTGCAAAAAGTTACAGTACTATAACGAAGGTGTCGCCAATGGTAGATGCTCTGGGATTTTATAGACTTGTGCTAATGGCAGCCTTGACAAATACATGATGGCCGTTGCCACCGAATAGTGTAACGCGTACATGGAACTGTCGTGTGCCAGAAAAGTTTATTATTTTCAGTAAAATTTTTCCTCACATGTACTTCGTGTATGTTGTTTCTGTTTACAAAAGAATAAATGGTTGTACTGAGAACTGAAACCATGCAGGAAAAAGCGTGAAAAATCGAAAAAACGCAAGAAGAAAATACGGGTGGCAAAACCGCGTTCGCGGAGGTAATATTGACAATTTTTCATCGCGACGCTACTCTCATTTTTCTGCGTCAATATGAAATACACGTACCCAGGATACCTTCTTTAGGTTCCTCAGCTATTCGAACCGAGAAATTTTGCACAGATGGTTGCTTTTTCTTTTGTTTACGCCTTGTCAGTTGAGCTTTTGTTGTGTGCATCCGCGCGCCGCTGGTACCCGTAAGTGAGAGTGAGATGTATACGACTCTTGTATGCGTGTAAGTGGCTTGTGTGGCACGTATGCTTGCACACAATCGCGCAACTTATAACCTCAAAATATGCTTCCAGCTGTCGAATTTTTATACGGAACTTTTTTTCGACACCAGAATGGTTAGATCTTCAGAAAAGTGTTGTTGTGTCATAACCGAGTGACCACTGTTGTTCCATTGCACATAACAAGATTTTTCAATCATAGCATTCATATTTTGGTTCCTGAAAAAGTTCTTGCAACTTTGTGTATTGAGAATTTATGACAAATTCAATTTAACTGTTATCACTCAAATTGTGCTTTCCTGGACATTTTCTTTAAATAATATCTAACTTCATGTTGTTTGTGTGTTACAGGATACAAGTTAGACATTGAGTCTGTGCAACTGTAAGTGTAGTGTATGTGACAATTTTCAAACAAAATTGAAATATGGAATAACAGTACTAAATGATATTTATAGTTCAAATGCAGAATGTCCTGATATCAGTGTCTTAAATACTTATGAATTGCCGAATAATGTCTGCCAAATGCTGCCTGGAGTTGGGATAATATAAGAAACATACTAAACATAAAGTGACATAGAGAAATGTTTTATATATCAAATTTTTAATGTAATGTCATGGGAAAATGTAGCTCTATTGCATTTATACATGGATGAGATCCTGCAACAAATGTACTTTAAAAATAAGTCAGAATATTTTCGAAATGCAATTGTGCAATTGTTCTTTAATGGATAATGTAGTTCAAAAAAGGACTACCTGCAATGTGCAACAAATCAACAATTGTAATACTCAATCATGGTTAGCACCGAAGCATGATATTACGGATAAACACCAAGAATCGCTATAAACATAAATATTTTGGAAGACTAAGAAAGTACTGCCTAATTAACGGGTGAAATACGAAGTTACATGCATGACAGGAACGGGAGACGTTGGTCGCAGACGCGTTGAGTGGCGCCGTAGCGCAAATATCATTTTGTTCGGTCACTGTACTACAATTCATCAGTGGTAAGTGATTTACACATCTGTTAGATGTTATTATTCTTAAGGAAATGAATTTTATACACTCTTATGTAGATTTTAATTGACAATTCATATTCTATCAATGATTTCAAATAATATATTGTTTTAAAGCATTTGATCACATCAATCTTAGTTTATTTAGTATTTATCAGTTCTACACCATTTTTATTGCAATTACTAATTTGTTTTGTTCCACAAATGTATAGGAGTGTATAGGAACAAGCATAGGTACGCTGAAAAGGTGGCTAGACGCTGCCCAGAGTAAAGAGGGGCTGCGTGGGCATGCAGCAGCCTCAGTCACGCCCTCTTCTCGGGGACTCAGTATCCTCTACAACTTCCCCGACTGCACGGCGTAATAACCCTGTTGCTGTACTGACGCAACAACAAGTAAGATATTCACAAATCAATATTAAACATTGTAAATTGTGAAATTACCTGGTATTTGTCTTCGACTTCTAGTTGCAACAATTACAACAACTGCAGGCTCAAAATTCAAGTGGTCAATCACTAACGTTTGCTTTGCAACAAACATCAAATAATGTGAGTATTTTTATTAAAGATTATATGAAAATAACATAATATTTGTCTCACAAAATGTGCAACACTTATGTACAAAATCCGTATGTAATAATGCAAAAACTACTAATTATTCCTATTGTACGAATTTCTATTACAGCCACAGGATCAAGGAAATGGGTCAACGACTGGAAATCATATAGTCTATGTAAACCAGTTAAACCATTTGAATCAGGGTACCATAAATCCCTCGGGGACTGGTATGGGCCTACCCCCGGCCACCCCCACTTTTGGGGTGGGCCTTAATATGGGATTGCCACTATCACTTCTAAATACGAGCCTTACATCCCTCACTTCAAATGTTATCACTACATCAAATCCTCTGCTCAATTTGGGCCTGCCAAGCATAAATACAGGACTAACTGCAATAAATCCTAGCCTGAATCATTTGAACGCTATAAATTCAAATCTGACCTCGAATATTGGTTCAAACAGTATTAATAATGGTTTATCCAGTTTGGGACAGGATTTGAATAGTATAAATACTGGAATAAATAGGCTCAATGCATTAAATTCCACAAATATCAATTCTGGATTATCCAGTGTAAATCCAAATTTAACAAATTTAAATTCCAATCTGAATCAGAATCTTACTAATTTAAGCACAAACTTTACTGCCTCAAGTTCTGGTGTTTCTGGATTAACTGCAATTAATCCAAATATAAATGCAAACTTGACAACCACCAGTATAAATTCTGCTATAAATCAAGGTCTCAACCGACCTGCTAATGCTCTAACAACTGGATTGACGCAAACTAGTCTGAATTCCAGCAGTACACAGTTTCCATTCCAAACCATACAAAGCATACAGAGTATTGCACCACACATTGTCGGGTCAAATATTGCACATGTACCAAGTTCTGCTATATCGCAGCACACAAATCCGAACGTTTCTACTATCTCACAAATATCGAATTCTGGTACTCTAACAAGTTCCAGTATATTCACAAGCACTCCCAGTGAATCGATCCATTCGACCTCAGCAAATGTGAATCACGCTTCAAACGTGAATCTCACTACAAATATTTCGCATCTTGGTACAATGCACTCGAATCTGTCTAATATATCAACATCTAATGTACAACATATATCTGCATCCAATGAACCGAATATGTCATTGAGTCATGTTTCTTCTTTAAGTTCCTCTCAACCCACTGGATTTCAACCACAACGACAGTATTCGCAGGGAATTAATCCTGGCTTAAGTTCGTCGGTAACATTAACAGGCTCGTCTCAGCCATCAAATGTGGTCAGTACAATAAATACTGTAAAAAATATGCAGAACATTCAGAGCCAGAATATTAGTTCTCCAGGTAGTCCATTTTCAATACCATTGAAAAGTCCAGCATCTAATATCGCGCCGCCCACGCCAAGTCCTAGCCCTAATAGGCTTTTACTTAGGAGTCCGGCATCAAATTCTATACAATCAAACAGAAACAGTCCAAGTCCTGTTGGGACGTCGACTTCGAATAATAATTTCAATATACAAATGCAAAGTCCGATGCAGAGTCCGATGAGTGTTAGCCAAATACAGAGTCCTGTACTTAGCCCATATCCCCCTGCAAAAAGTCCTCATCTATTAAGTGGGAATAACTCTTTAAATAACCGAAGTCCAGCGCCTGGAGGTAGCCCTGGCCCACCTGTGGTAAGGATTTGTTACTACGTTATTAATATTTGACTAACACAAATTATTCAAATCTAATTTAAATTGTACATTCAGGTCAGACCTAATACACCGATACTACAGCAAGGTATGCAAGTACTACAAATAATTCATGGTACACCACAAGGATATCAGCCTACGCCCACACAGCTGGTAACGAGAACGCATCATCTTTTTGGAAATCAACAAATTCAAATAGCAGCTTCTAAACCTGCAAAACAGCCCCCACAAATTTTACCAAAACCTCCGAATCAACAAGCTAACAGTTCGCAGCAGAAGCAGCAACGTGTTACTACTACAATTACAAATCAAGTAATACAATCCTACTTACTTGTAGTTTATAGGAGTTATTGCTTGTAAAGCCTGTATTCGTTACTTTTAAACATTATTTCTTTTATTTTTATTTTATTTTATTATCAAAAGGTAACGCAACAGACACAACCACAGCTAGTTCTTGCCGGACCTCAACCAAATCCTACCACAGCCACGATGATACCGACAGCACAAGGTCTATTATTGAATCAGGTGAATATAGTTTTCTTATAACATTTATCACGTGCATGTATTTTCATTATGTTATCATTCAATATTGTACATTTCCATGCCTGTTTTAGCAGTTACCTATTTTATACGAGGTATTTTGATATGCTTCAATGTCTATTATAACAGCTTATGTGCATTCTTAGTGCCACAAAAGAAACTGCTTCATGCTTCATATGTTTGTCACATTTCATACATAGGTTTTGCCGTCGACTGGACCTGTTATCGTACAGCAGCAACCAGGTGGTGTTCAACTTATTCTAAGGACGCCTGCGAGCGCCCAGCAACAAACACATACTGCACAGGTGATGGTTTCATCCATTCAGTCATCCGATTTCATATTCACGTCCATAATCATTGCTTACTTAATTTTTACATAATATTTCTTATTTATATTGTATTTAAACGTGATATCAGCATTTCAGAACGAAATTCTTTACATCATATATCACAATATTATATCTTATGTATTAGTACTAAAATCCATATGCATACACATATTTTCTTGCTGTAGTATTACTCACGGGTTTTTCATGAAAATTAATTATTTTAAAGTACAACGTACCCCTAATGCATTCAAGTAGGTATACGTTATCATAAAGTAATAAATTGTAACGAAGGAAAGAAGAGACGTTGCAAAAGTGAAAATGTTCTGTCATTGGTTTACTAAAATAATTGCTTAATACGGTGAAAAAAGTTGTAGCGTTTATAGTGTATGAACTAGTTTAAAGTGTTTTCAATGAAAATGTTTTTACAGCTAACTCAACAACAGCTGGTAAGAGTGGTAACGGCACAAGGTATGCAATTGCAAGGCCTTGCACCTACGTTTTTCGCTGTACCTAATGGTTTTCCTCCAGCTGCTTCACCAGTAATTAGGCATACTCCTTCTAGTCCTGCACCTTGTAAGTCTATTAGAAATAATCTACTTAAGTTCTTATTTAACGAAAGATCGATAACACTGTATATTGGAATTCTTGCTTTCGCAGCGAATTCGGGGACTGGTAACTCTATAGTGATTCAAAATGCAATGGTACACAGTCCTCAACCACAAATTTCGCAAGTTAGTTCAGGTACTACTACTGGTAACACCTCGTGCACGCAAACAGTTGTTGAGCAAAATTTATTACCACCACCCAAGAAAAAAGCAAAGAAAAAGAAGAAAGCCAAGCGAAAAGACGATGAACCACCAAAATTAGACCTCGCTAGTATAATGAAGATATCAGGAATCGGAGATGACGATGATATTTTTGATACCGATCTTGTAACTGAATCGGATGTTTCCTGTCAAGTTCAAGTCGAATCAAGTTCAGGACAATTATCATCTCAAGCAACAGTACCTAGCAGTTCTGCTCAGAATCTCATACAAGTACCTGCACCGAATACAACGAATACACAAACTTCTGTATCTCAGACATTTAATAGCCAACTTGTTGCCCAACTTCAGATGCCTGTGCAGAACGCAATACAGGGCCAATTACGGTTAGCAGTTGGGGAGGATGGAAGAGTAGTTCTACATCGTACTCCAGAACCAAACCAGCCGGAAATGGATCAAGCGACTGCTCAAGCATTAATACGATCGTTAACTCAAGGCAGTGGACAAAATTCTCCAATAATCTCTCATCTTCTTGGACAGGCGCAAACTACACCGCAATCGACGCAAAGCGCCGTATTACACAGACAAAAATACGTTAAATCGCCATTATCATCTGGTGTCTCGGCAACGAGCAGTTCTGTAAGTTCCGCAGGTCCACAAAGTGTAACTTGTACCACTAGTCCACAGCATGTGCAAGTATGCTCAAAACCAAGTAATCAGCAAAAGAATGTAAATGTTTCTCAAGAGTCCAATCCCATGTTAAATGTTTGTGGCCAAAGCAGTCTTGGATCCTTACAAACATTAGACATGCAAGCATCTAAAAGCATCAATGTACAAAACCTCATACAAACGTCGAAAACTATTCAATCGCCCAATTCTAGCCTCCCGCAACAAAACAGTAATGTTCTAACATCTCCCGACGTGTTGTCGACAAAGCCTTCGTGTACTACATTCAATTTACAAAGTTCTCGATTACCTAACACAAGTCAAGCAATTACTAATCAACAGAGTTCTAATGTTTCTACACAAAAATCTAGTCAAGTGCGACTTACAAATGCTTGCGTAACCACTAATGTGCGTCAAAATTTAAATAAAATGTCACACAATGGTGCTCATGTCCAAAAATCTTTGCCAAATAGTTTAACTGTACAAAATGAACATATGACGAAAAGTAATCAGAATGTTCAGCAGGGAAATCAACAGGAGTCTTTGACTTTGCAACAAGAAACACCAATGTATCAGCATAATCAACACCAACAAATAACAGCGCAAACTGTACAAACGCAAAATGTCCAACATGTTTTTGAACAAAATCTTCAAACTTCTGGATCAAATATTCAGCATAATTCGGTAAACATGTTGCAACAACAAAGTTCTTGCAATACTATGCAGCATGATACTATGAACGTTTTACAACAACATTCGAGCATTCAACAAAATACAATTAATGTTTTGCAGCAAAATACAACCGGAAATGTACAAAGTATCGAACAAAGCTTGCAGTCTGGTATTAATGACATAGCCCATGCGCAACAGAACGTCATCACTAGTTTACAGCAACAAAATACATCAGCAATTGTACATAATGCCAGTGTACAACAAAATCTAAATGTACAACAACAAAAAGTTGTGGCGGCAAATACGTACTCGTCTGTTAATGCGCATCATTTTGAATCTCAAAATACGGGTAATGTTGTACAACAAGGAATTAATGCACAGCAGCAGAATAGTCAGCCTCAGAATATTGTTATTACGAATGCCCCTGTTTCAAACGCGGCACAGCAAAATGAATCTCAGAAAATGGAGACACAAGGTACAACGATACTTAACTCGGCGGCAAATAATATATTAAATAATGCACCAAAAATTACACCAGAAATTCTAAGTGCCCTGAGTAATTTGAATCCTAATGATCAGTTGTTGATTGCAAATGCAAATGGACAGATGCAAGTAATTAGTCAGCAGCTTTTGCAGCAATTCTTAGCAGGGCAATTAAATGCAACAAGTCAGCCACAGAGTCATAACCAAACGCAAAAGATAGTGATTGGTGAACCAGATGCAAATAATCAGAATTTACAGGGTGTACAAATCAATACTCCAACCAGTCAAATAATTGTAAATAGCTCTGGTGGAGCTCCTACTATACAAAATAACATACAAAACATTGTGGTTCAAGCTGCACCTTCACAAATGCCCCAACATATACAAATTCAAAATTCCGGTTTCCCTAGTCAATTTATTGACAATCTAAATCAACAACAAATCAGAAACTTAGGTAACAGTCAACCAAAGAAGGCGAAAATCGTGAAAAGGACGAAAGCAGCTGTCACGACTCAAAGCATTGGAAATACCCAGGCAAGTACACCCACACGTTTTATCGCGTTACGTATTTTATTTGCCGCGTATGTGTTTATTCCCAATTTAAACATTGTCATTAATATTATAGGTGACGAAGACTGTTACGGTTTCCCGCCCAACCATGATATCAACGAATACAACTAATTTACAGAAAGTTGATAATTCTAATAAAACAAGCACTGTGGTGTCTCAGAGTACAAATCCCACTAAGAGTGAATCTACTCCAATCGTCACGAATGGTCCCGTGCTTTCATCTTCTCCTGGAAGTCATTTACTAGTTCCTCCAAATGGTCAAATACTTCAGAGAGTACAAACTATTCAACTTCCTGCGCAAAAGCAACAATTATTAAAAAATATACAGTCTCAGATTCAAGCGATTTTAGCTCGTAAATCTGATGCACAACCAGATCAGGCTGTCCTGACAAAATTATATCAGGAGCAAGCAAAAATTTTAGCAAGTGGCAAGGTGGTCAGTATTACAACGCATCCCGTTAGTAGCGTAAGTACAATACTGCATTCATATTAGGAAAAAAAAATACAATTGGTAAAGTGACTAATGAAATCAAATGTTTTTGCTTCGATCTGCATAGGGTTCGGAAACAACTTTCAGTGTGAATGTAGTTTCTACAAGTGCATCGAATTTACTTCCTCAAAATTCATATAAAAATCAAACGTCGGCAGTGCAAACTCAAACGCAAACATCTGCCGCGGTAGTAACTTCGCAAAATTTAAATCCAAGTACACCGACAACTGTACCAAGTAGTACAATAAGTGGTTATATGAACAATCTCACGGTAACGATCAAAGATACTTGGTTCATCTATTATTTTCATTTCACTTCACGTAGCTGTGTAACTACATTTAGTAAAATTACAACAGGTATCGCAGAACGCGCAAGGACAACAACAGTGTGTACAAAATACCAATAATTCGAATGTGCACCAAACGCACACGAAGCAGCACAAGTTTCACCAGAACCATGGAAATCAGATCCTGAGTCCGTCCTCTGCTAATATGCAAATTTTCTCGCCACCAATTCCCTCTGTAGCTACTCTACAAAGCAACGCACAACAATTAGCTCCGGTTCAGGCACAGCAGACAGGAATGCAGCAATCCACTCAGTGTCAAACGGATCCCTTGGACATCAAACCAAACATACAAATACCGAGTCCTGTTAAGCAAGAACTTTCCTCGCCTATCCAAGTTCAAAGCGGCTCGCCTGCCGGACAGGTAGCCTCACCGAGAACGATTGGTAAAGGAACACAAAGGATTCAAAGCCCTGTTAATACCACTGGAAGTTCGAATAAACAGATTGTCAGTCCTGGTAATACTTCGAGTCCCCTAATAAGTCCGAGGCAAGGTGTAAAAAGACCTGCATCTAGCCCAATTTGTAGACAAATTAATCGTAGTGACTTGTAAGTATTATTTTTTTACTTTACTTATTAAATGCACTACGATAAATGCCGCGCATATATATGTATATGTTACACACTACGTACTAATATTTTCGTGTTTTTGTGTGCACAAACAGATTAGAACAACAATTAAAAATTGATCAAAATGGTGCAACAAATCCGGATGTGAATACACCATTCTTAAGCAAGCGTGATGCTTGCAAACGCCTTGTAAGGTATCACTGTTTGAACGAACAGGTACTTAGCACTAAGGATTTAGCTAAAGCCGATGAAATATTTGAGGAAACAGCAAAGCACCTGTTAACAAAATTTAACTCTATGATAAACAAGTACACATACCTTCTTCTGATGGACAGTATGGTACGTTCAGATCTATTATTCTTTCTTCAATAATACGGAGTAACTGTGTGCAACACATTTGAAAATAAATATACATATAATATTAACATTACGAAAACTGTTTTCAGCGTGAAGTGCGTACATCGGAACTAATGATGATAGACAGGACTTTCGTCACTGAGGAACGAGGTGTTTTAAATAGGTTACGAGAACAAGAGGCTAAAGTTAACGGTACGTTTTTCGATAATAACATGAAACGTCGGAATAGTTTAGTACGATAATGTATTGTAATAAATATCGATATTGAATTACAGAGGAATTTAAAAAGGAAGAGAAGCCATTGGTGCCAAAGGTTGAACCTGGTCTTACAGAAGATGACAAGCTACCTTCACCATTAATAAATGTATCTGTGAAACGTGAATTAGAAGATGACTTTTTGGGTGACGAGATGGAATGCAAGCCACCGGTGATTAAATCGCTAAGTAATACAAGTGGTGACTATGACGAGTGGGCAGAAATTCAAAAAGAACTGGGTGTATATCAGTCTACCACAGACTCATTTAAATGTAAAAACAGTAACAGTAATAATAGTGGATGTGCTGTGGCTATTACAAGGTCGTCTAAAACTGAAAGAACACGAGCGAATGGTGAATGTCGGTCGAACGTAGCAAGTGCAAGTGTTTCTGGGGTATCAAATACATTTGAAAAAGACAGTTGTGAACACGACAGTATTCCCGTTTGCGAAAGACGTTCAAGTAGCGCTACAGATCTCGAACGAGACTTGTTAGAAGACACAGACAGCCTAGATGGTCTAGCGTTACATTCTCAGACGCAATGTCCAGGCTCGCTCCATGTAAGTAATGAAAGCGGAACTGGTAATGAACATGATGACATTACCGCACAGGTACAATCTGCCATTGATAGCATTCTTAATCTTAAAAAACGTCCTACGAATACATTACCTGGTAGTAGTGGTAACAGTGCATCACAGTCCAGTGAATCAAAGGACACAGTGCTTGACCAAGCAGTCCGCAGCATTTTAGGCTCGTGACCCTCCTTTAATAAAGTATGTTAAACAAGTGAAGTTGATAGTGAACATCAAGCTAGTTACTCATCTTGAAAATTCTAATGGGACTGTATGTTCTCTTTTGGTGATCTTTTGTGGTTAATGTGAATACTGTGAAAACTATGTTTGACATTAAAAATGCAGCATTGTCTTCAGTAATGCATATCTCGAATCACAGATTGTTACTAAATTATTTGTATGAATCCAGTAACATTGATTTTTGTTCAAACATAGATTCAAGCAGACAAACTGGATTATGCAATCATCTGGGTTTCTCTTGCGAATTGGTCAAAATTTTCGTTCTTGCAATGGCAATAACTATTCGTAATATAAAATCATGTATACTTTCCAGTAGTCTAGCTGTAACAAAGCCATCGTGTTAATCTAATTCTAGCAGCTGTACATGTGGATACATAGATAGATAACTCGCTCAGATTTTTGAATCTGCCACTTTGTAATGTAATTTTGTAAAAAGTAATTATTTAAAACAACTTATTCCACTTTGTCTGTAGTACTTGTAGAAAAAACTTATGGATACTTAAAACTGGGTCGGTGAATTGTACATACGTTTTTAACGTGTATTATTAATATTATTAATATTATTATTGCTATTATTTGTATTATTGTTATTGAGATTCGCTCTCAGAATTATTATTGTATTATTATTATTAATATTATTATATTATTATTATATTATAATTATTACTACTATTATTGTCAACAATACCATCATCTCGATTGATGACGATTGTATGGTATAAAGAGAAAGTAGTGGTTTAAGAGACTGAAATGGAAGACAATGAAAACATAGAAGGCAAAAGCAAATGATATATAAGGTGAAAAGGGAACATAGAACCTCTATACTGATTATTTTCAACTCATTTCTATTTAACTATATATGCAGTCTCAACGTTTAAAATGCAAAATCAAACAGACAGACACTTTCTAAATAGATATAGTATTTTACAACATTTTTGTCATCACATAAAATCACAATAGATCTGGGTAAATGATGAGTACATGTGTAGAGAGCACATGTGTGGAAAAAGGGTAACACACACATTGGTAACATTCTAAGTAAACGATACATAACCGGTGAGTAAGAATTAGAAAGCAGATCTTTCTATATGTGCCTTTTTATTTTTTACATAGTCAACGATTAATATATCTTGTACGTATACATGACTCGCGACTTTAATTCACTCGATGCTAGTATATGAAGTAATAAATGCAGCTTTTTTAATCATAAATTATATACATACAGGACTGTGGTCTAATTTAGTCGTGTTCTAAATATCGCGTGAATTACAAAGAGTAATCGTTCATCACCGACAGTGCTTTTGCAAGGAAAGTTTAGTTACGTGGCTGTATTTTTGCATCCTTTTCCCACATAAGTTCATGATAGCTCTCTATACGCAGAGGTAATGAAATGTTTTTGGCAAAAGCAATCCAAGACTGACGTATATACAGAGAAAAAAGCAAAAACTATGTAATGTATTACAATAAGAAATAATAATCATTTGTACATAATATTCAATTACACTCTCGACGGCAAACGTGACTTAATGAATTCTTCAAAGATTTTAAAATTTGGATATGCTAAAGTTCTTTTGATCCTAATAAATTGCCGATATTTCACGAGTACGTGTATGTAGATATTCTATTCTTATCCTTGTCTGTGATTAAGATTTCAGTTTTTTTGGTGATTCCACAGAATCGTGGAAGATGCCTGATGAGAGTGAAGTCAACGTGAGGTTAACGCGATAAAATGTAATTATATTAACAATTACATGATTTTAGATATCATGAACAACTTATAATAAACAATTCCTCTCCTATTCACGATATCGTGGAATTAAGATTCTATTTTAGCCACGAATTTACGTGCCTTAATCCAGAATGTTAATTAAACTTTCTACCCTGTCATTCTTATATATAATACATATTTTAGTTAAGGCAGACAAGATTGTAGATTGTTTCAAATAATTCGAATAGTTTATTGTATTTCTAATATAATTCTGTGCATCTACAACATAATCAAATATTTCTAGCTTTTCTACAATTTATATATTTTTTATATACCATTCTATAATTTATTAATGAGCAATTTTCCCGTGCGCTCTTCAATGAGTAGTATATAATTCTCTCTTACACAAAGTTACATGTTTCATGTGTATACGTGGATTCTGAAGTGTGCCATCAAAGGTCGCGAAACAGTATTGATTTAGTTTTATTTTACATAAGTACGCTTAACACGAGTTCCGACCAACGTTTTATTTTAATCTTTCCACTGTTTAAGTTTTATTTATTCTGTCCAAAAACTAATATGATCGATATTTCGAAATAGAGTAATAATTGCAAAATTAAACTCAGTCGTTTTGTTTGAATATTGATTGATTACATACGTATATGAAGTATATAGAAGAAATGGGAACTCTTTCACATTTAACAAATTTTGCTGTATACTCAGACAAAGTCTTAAAGTATATATTATCTTGTACCCTTTCCCGCTATAAGATACAACATTAACTTGAGCATTGTAATCAATTTATACTTGACAAATTTAAAGGGATAAAAATGCTCAGTCACTTCTGACCTAGGATATAAAAAAATAAAAAAGACATTCATTAAAGGTAAGTAAAAATATGACAAAAGAAAACATGTTTTATCATAAAATGATTGTTAAACAAAATTGTTAAAATAGAAGGATCCTATATTCATTCCATAAGAAATAGTCCCCAATAGATTTGTTCGCGATTATTGCGATCCGTATGCGTGTGTGTACTCACATCTATTCCGGTATGGAAAAAATAAAAATAGAACTGTGCAACTGAAGTAAAATCAATAAGGAGCGCATAAAACTATAGTGGAAGGAAAGCCCTTATTTTTGCTATTTATTAGCACAATACGCTTTTTAATACATTTTCCTATTCCGAAGTTGTAACACCGATATTTTGTTACATATTATTTATAAAATTTAATAATTTCAACCTACATAAGAAAAAATCTGCAGAAATTCGGGCACAACCTCCGAAGTTATGCGAAATTTCAATAATCCTTTATATTATTAAAAACTGCGTATTTGCAATTGTGGAGTTTAAACTACACTGAATTGCATATGGCACAAAGCACGTAGTATAGTCATCGCTATGGTACTACCATAGAGAATGAAGTACAATTCTGTTTAGGTGCTATCAGGTGCTACGTGACATCGTATATTTATACCCATTTGTCATTCAAAATATTGTAATTCTTGTTAGGAATAAAAGTTAGTACACGGAGGTGTACTATTTCAAAAATGTCTGTAGATAGGACAGAGAATGAAATCACTAATGTTCAAGATGATCCGTATGATGTTGAAAAATGTGCCAGATGGATTGAAGCGTGTAATTTAACTAAGGTTTACTTTCCCCCTGTCTATTTATAATGTACATAATTTATATTAAATAACATTGAAACGCACATTTCAATTTAAACTTTCCATTTAATAACCTCGAAATGAGTATTACGGGGGTAATGATTTATAGTTATAACTGTTTCTGTTCTTAAATCTTTGCGAATTTTATAATTGAATACTAGTTTAAAAATAGCTCATAACGAAATTTGATTATTCTTTACAAACAAATACTTTTAGGTATGCCTACAATTTCCTGACAACCTTTTGCCAGATTCAGTAGACGTTGCAGTACGTTTAGAAAATCGTGTGAGTAAAAAGGTGTACATTTTGGGAGATACTTCTTGTGGTAGCTGTTGTGTTGATGAAATAGCAGCCCAACACGTTAATGCTGATGGTATAATACATTTTGGTCATGCTTGCTTGAACCCAACGTCTCGATTACCCGTATTCCATATTTTGCCAAAGCAGGAGATTAATATAACAAATGTTATTAACAAGTTTATGGACACCTTTCAAGATACTTCTGCAAGAATATTATTTTTCTACGATGTTTCTTATGCATATGCAATTGGTAAGTCCTCCTTACTACATGGAAGATATTTTTGTTTTGCAGATCGTTTGGTATTTCTAATATTACAACGCTAAAAATATATTCTTTTTATTTGCAGAAAATATACAACAAAGTTTAAGTTCAGTTTTTCCAAACTTAGTTATTTCTTCTTTAAATTGTACCTCTAATGTGGAATTCACAGATAGAAAAGATAGTTTATCTACAGTTATTTTAGGCAGAAGTTTTACATTAGAATCAGGGTGTAAAATAGAAGATTATGAAGCATTTTTTTTGGGCGGAGGTGGAAAAACTTTTAGTATATTAGCAATGAGCATTCCTGCACAGAAATGGTTTTACTTCAATAATATAAATATTATTGAGTTTGAATCTATGAATACACCATGGTTAAAGAGAAGAAGATATCTAGTTGAAAAATTAAAAGATGCTAAAGTTGTTGGTATAGTTGTAGCAACACTGGGCATTAAAGAATACCTTAAGGCTATAATGATGGTAAAAAATGCTCTTAAGCAAATGAATAAAAAGTCTTATATATTAAGCGTTGGTAAAATCAACCCAATGAAGCTTGCAAATTTTCCTGAGGTATGCTAGAGGCTCTAAATAAAAATATTAGTACATGTCAAAGGTTGAGTTTGTTTATGTATATATTATATTCTATTATTCCAGATCGATTGTTTTGTCATGATATCATGCCCTGAGAATGAAGTATTTGATTCAAGAGATTTTTTGAAACCCATTCTTATGCCTTACGAAGTGGAGTTAGCATTTAACTCTTCAAGAGAATCTTATACACAGTATTGCATAGATTTCAGGCAAATATTGCCTGGTGGAATGAATTACGTTGATTTTAAACCATCAACAGATTCTGACATTTCTTTAATTACTGGTGAACTTAGAAGTAATGAGGAAAGTACAACATGTACAAACAAGATGAGTGCTTTAGCAATTAATTCTCCAGGTATTTAAACGGTTAAAAAGAAAATAATTCAAAAGAAATGATATCTCATTTACTAATACTACTTTAATGACCTAGGTACTGTGGCTATTGGGAAAGCAGGAGCAGAGTTTTTACATAGTAGATCTTGGATGGGTGTAGAGCAAAGATTAGGTAAAGATATTGTAAGGCCAGCAGATATTGGTCGTAAAGGCTTAGCAAATTGTTATGAAAATGAACCTACTTCCACAGATAAGCATAATATATAGACTTAATAAATAATTTATAACAAATATAGTAAAAATATTTCCTTTCATTTGATTTACTCTACATCACATTTTTCATTACACACCCACATGTATTTGAATAGTTTTCATATACCTATATACCCTTATTGTGTATTACAGTCCGTATTTTTATCAAATTTAATGCATAACGATATATTTCATAGACAGGTTTTTAAATGAAATCTGTTGTCGCGGATAAAAGCAAATAAATTTTGTATTTTTGTTTGCTATTAATGACGTTTGCACATTCATCGTTTTTCGAGCGATACTTGTGTGGCATTCTATTCATGTGACGTACGACGAGATATCGAAATATTTCGTGTGTGTAGTCAGCTGTATACTATCGCATTGCAACGTCAAATAATACAAGGAAAATTACCTTCCGAATGTTGTGTAATTATGTAAAAATATTTTAGAAATGAAGGAGTTACCGCTTATTTGTAAATCGTCGTATAAAACGTGCATTGTTTTAATTATACTTCTCGTTCTTGGTGAATGGACCGTAGCGTCATATGCACAAGAGGTTCTTAACCCTAAAAATGAAAATGTCACACCGATTAATAAACGTACCTCAGTGGAATCTAACGTTTTAACGAATGTGACTACAAGCAATCCATTAGAGTCACATATTTCTGCGAAACCCAACAATGATAGTTCCAAATCGATTACCCCTACATTGAGTACAGCAATCACAAAATCTCAATATGCATCGATCAGTACAATACGACCAGATCATGAAATTAACGGATCAACGACAGAAAAGACTAGTACAGTGTCGGCGAGTGTTATTAACGATAAAAGTGGAAGCACTATGCCAGATTTTTCAATTCCATCGCAAAATGCGGATGGCAGTAATACAACGAATACAAGCACAACAACTGTTGTACCAGCAGAACCAGTACTACCCGATAAAGGATCCGCAGAAGAAGAACACAATAGTTCTATGTCCATATTCTTTGTCCTCTGCGTTCTAGCATTAGGCATTTTACTGATACATCTTATGTTGCAAACAAATTTTCAATATCTACCTGAATCGGTAGTAATTGTTTTCTTAGGAGGAGCTATTGGCATGATCATCAATCTTATGTCGCATCAGAATATAGCCAATTGGAGAAAAGAAGAAGCGTTTTCTCCAACTGCATTTTTTCTTGTGCTTCTTCCTCCTATCATATTTGAATCAGGATACAACTTGCACAAAGGAAATTTCTTCCAAAATATTGGCAGTATTCTAGTATTTGCTATACTTGGTACTGCAATATCAGCATTTGTTATTGGAGCTGGAATTTATTTACTGGGATTAGCTCAAGTGGCATATAAGCTTAGCTTTGTTGAAAGTTTTGCATTTGGATCTTTAATATCGGCAGTAGATCCTGTAGCTACCGTAGCCATATTCCATGCCTTAGATGTAGACCCAGTATTAAATATGTTAGTATTTGGTGAATCTATTTTAAATGATGCAATCTCCATTGTTTTAACTACATCCGTACTGGAATCTAACAATGCAACAACCACTAGCGAAGCCATTATTCTTGGATTAAACAGATTTTGTCTCATGTTTTTTGCCTCTGCGGGTATTGGAGTCGTGTTTGCTCTCATAAGTGCATTATTACTTAAGCATGTGGACTTAAGAAAAAATCCGTCTTTGGAATTTGGAATTATGTTAGTATTTACATATGCTCCATATGTTCTTGCAGAAGGAATACAGTTGTCTGGTAAATATGCAAAGACTAACAATCAATTTCTTCAGTGTCTAGAAAAAAACTGTCTTAAAACTGGAAAATATTTAATTTCAGGTATCATGGCAATTCTGTTCAATGGAATTGTAATGTCACATTATACACATTTCAACTTGTCAACAGTCACACAAATTACGATGCAGCAAACAATGAGGACCTTAGCTTTCATAGCTGAAACCTGTGTGTTTGCATATTTAGGATTAGCTTTGTTTAGCTTTAGACATAGGGTAAGAAATTGTAACCTTTTACATAAAATTGTTCGTGATATGATATTTACTACATCTCAATCTTATTTTCATAACAGGTTGAACCAGCTTTGGTCGTATGGTCACTCATTCTATGCCTCATTGGTAGAGCTGCAAATATCTTTCCTTTAGCCCTTCTTGTTAATCGTTTTCGAGAACATCAAATTACCCGAAAAATGATGTTTATAATGTGGTTTAGCGGCCTGCGTGGTGCTATTTCCTATGCCCTGTCGCTTCACTTAGATTTTAGCGATGAGACGCGGCATGTGATTATTACAACGACATTAATTATTGTATTATTTACAACTTTAATATTTGGTGGTTCGACAATGCCCTTACTGAAGTTCTTAAGAGCTGAAAAGAAACAAAAAAATAATAACAGCAGAAGGAAGAAAAAAGAGAAAGAAGTTTCACTCAGTAAAACTAGGGAATGGGTATGTTTATGTAAAAATATTTAACGAGACAATTATAATTGATATGTTTTGTTACTTTTAGGGACAAACAATAGATTCTGAACATTTGTCAGAACTTACAGAAGAGGAGATTGAAGTATCCTTTCTGCAGTCACGAATTCGTGGTTTTGCCAGATGGGACTTGAAATTCTTTATTCCCTTCTTTACAAGAAGATTCACTCAGCAAGAGCTAAAGGATTGTAAATCTCAAATGACTGATTTAACAAACCAATGGTATCAGGCCATTCGTATCAGTCCTATGGAATCAGATGACGAAGTAACGACTGCTTCAACAGCGCAATTAAACATAAACATATCTGGCGAAGGTAGAAACCAAGCACACGGGAAACAAAACAAAGGACGTCCTAGTCACGGGTCTATATTAAGTATATAATTAATTTTTGTGAGTTTGCTAAGTGTGCTACAAAGTGTGCCGTCATATGCTGCGCTTTCACATGGGTATACAGATATGTACTTATTGGTCATAGAGTGAACTGTACATTGATGGAAGTGGTTTTGCAGTTGTAAACGCACTTTACATCTTTAACAATACAGTATTTTCATCGCGTATTATTAAGATTCAGGGTTGTAATCTATTTTTCTTCTAGCTTGCTAAGGCAAAGTGATATTTCCCATTGAGGAGTGAGATATTTATTTAAAGTTTTCTTATGATAATTAATTGGCTTCAGCAATTAACTTATAATTGTTGTACCACCAACAAAAATGTACTATTGTAATAAGAGCCACCCGGCACTTGCAAGTGTTTGCTTTGCTCTCAGGGCTATTGTCGGTGAAGGGCTGTACGTAAAACTCATAACGATTTTAAATAACTAACAAAATTCCAATTAATTTACAGAGATGACGAGGATTGGTCTGATTAATGTTCGAGTTTATATAGGTAAATTTGAAGACTATTTTGTTAGATACAAGTATTTTTTCCGTGATTCTCCACGTATGTGTACAAATATTACGTTTTAATCTTTCATATTTTATTAGTGGCTTTGGACTTGTGCACAAAAGACAAGTTCCTATGTAATGTTAAATATAATAGTACTTAGAGTAGTTTACTTTTCGAACATATATTTATTAATGTTTGATTAATAGTAATGCCGTTTTCCTTTGTTTAAATCGATCAAGAAAATTTACTTACAACTTGTTAGTATTAGTAATTATTACCTTATATGAAAGGATTCAAACAAATTCCATTACGTTATTATCTTAAGTAGTGGTAAAAGGAAACAAAAGAATTATTTCAATATATACCAAATGAAGTGTATAAAATTTTAAATATAAAGCATACCTTTAAAATAGTATTTGATACTGCAGATAGAAGATAGAAAAAGAAATCATTAAAATAAACAGTAATTCATATACCGAAATAAAAATTAATGTGATATACAAAAAACTATTTAAATTTCTGCATAAACAATTGGTAATTATATCAATTCCGATAAATTAATTGACACTGCATATCGTATGAAATAATTGTATAAATACCATTCGCACGGCACTAAAAAGTACTTATTGTCAATCACGATAAGATTAACCTTATAATAATTTCTCTTGCAACAGCGTACACGTTTGAATGTTTGAGCATTTCGATATAATTTGCCATCCGCAAACTGTAGAGTATCATTAAATCTATATTCTATCTATATACGTATGTCGCTATGCCTGACATTAGACTTTTAGTTTCCGGTAAAATATCGTACAAATCAATACGGGTTTTCTTAAGTCTAATATCAACGATGAATTTTTACGTACAAGATGTATTTTTATCCGGCAATATAACATGCATTCATTTTATTTAAGGACTATGTATGCACCAACCGTAAGTCCGCACAAGGTTTAATTTATTAGAGTTCAATTATTTTCCAAACACATAATTGATCAATAACGAAATATTCGAGATTTAAGTAAATGTAATAATTACTTTATTGTTAATACTGCGAATTGAAAAATAATTTTCCAGTATTATAATTATGTTTTGTTTCACTTCTTTCCTGACACGTTATCTAATTCCCTCACAGCGGAACATTATCCCATGATAAAAATTGAATTATTGTAAATACACGCCATTACTACATCGAACCTACCTGCCGATAGGTATAATTTAACTGAAACAAAATATAGCACACATATACGTAACGATTGTTTAGTTTACATAAAAATCCACTCGAAGGGAATGTTTTTAATTTTGCGATTTTAGTAATTGCAATATTACGTGATACTGTACGATATCCATAACATATATACGATATAGACAATAAAAGTGATATAGTTTGTACAATAAATGAACCGTTTTAAAATAAAAGAAATAACAAATGATAATAAATACCATTATCGTTCGTTTTATTTCATTGTGAATTTATTTCTTATATATTGATCTCAGGGGGTGGGTACATGGGTCAATTATCTTATTTTTTTGCGGCAGGGCACATAATGGAGGCAGCGTCTAAAACATCAAATCCATTTATTCGTTCGACTCGGTGCCGCTACTTTATTATGTCCTAAGTTTTTTTATGCTTTGTCTGGCCGTATATCGAGTAACTGGAGCATAAGGCATATTTGTATTATAACTCATGGTGCCTCTTACACCTTTCCGGTATAATTTTTTCAAATAATTTAAGATCAATATTTTTCACGGTATTTCCTTTGGATCTTGAAGGGTATAAAGTGCATCGGAATTGGTTACAAGTACGTAGAAAAAAATGGAAGTTTTTGATTGTACGATACGCTTCCTCTGTGTACCGACACAAAAATATATTAACTGCAGGAAGTACCGTAAAAATCGAATGAAATACCAACACCTTCAACGAAAGAGATCTTTTTAGGGCATACGCGGAAGTCCGTTCAGAAGAATCGATAATACGTATACTAAAATTACTCGGTTTGTTATGGGGCACATTTCTTTTTATTTCTTTCGATCAATTAAGCACACATTCCCATTTTTGGTGTCGTAATTCAAGTCCTATTTGGCCAACATTAATATATCGACGAAGATAATCCTCTTGCACTAATATTTTTGGAGTATTGTCTAGAAGCATGGCAGAACACAGTTGCCTCGCCTTCTTTGATGCTCCAATCGATTTAGTCGCACACATCCTCTGCTCAAATATACCTTCCACATTCGATTGCTGTCCAATAAATTTCTAAAAATGATCATCACGTATTGTAGGTGTCTACACGCATTCTTTTTATCAGTAATTATACCGTTATTAATGCTCTTTACGCTGCACTTGTTTGTTTTCGTACATCGTCGAGCAATTAGCTAAGCATGCAGAGTTAAATGATTCTACAACGCTACGACCAGTTTGACTATGTACCAATCAGTAAGATTACATTATTATATCTTGATTTCATTGATTTTTTTTTATACACGACGGAGTGAGATGTCTCGATCGTTTCTTATATCATCAAAATTTCTAAAATGTAGACACGATGGTCTAAAAATGTGTAAAACCTCCCCAATTACTTCACAATATTTACAGTATCTCAAATACGCGTGTTACGTACGTCACAGCTTAGATAATATAACTTGGTGTTCTTTTGTAACGACCGCTTTTTCTGCTCATGTTATTCAAGCGCTTGAAAAATCATTTCCCTTCATTGATTTATCCGCTTACCAATAAATTTGTATGCTTTGAACGTTAATACGTTACACTTCACTTTCGCCGTATGCCTTTCCATCTAACAGCGCGCTGCCTATATTGAGATTCTTCGTTCTGTTTAAGCGCATCATTAGTATTTTCTATATCAATCTTTCGAAACATCGTCTTGGATAATCGTGTACAGTGAAAAGCGCAAAATGAAATTCGATCCAATTGTTTTCTAATATTTTCATAGACAGATCTCATTGCATGAAAAGGTAATATTAGGATTTTCATGAGGATCAATTCGGTGCAATTCAAAAAATAAAATGGAGAACTATGTAGCGTTACCATATACTACATTCTATTAAATTTGTTATTCCATTAACACTATGCAATAAATTTATTAAACTAACGCGGAGAAATCCACTGTAATGACAGCGTCGTATCCTTAACACGGTGTATAATCTAGACCTACCGATTGGAACATAAATCCCTGGTAAAAATTTGAAATTTGGGTCCCTGTACAAACCGTTTCCCCTTGTGTTCGACTACCCATCGATTTTTCGTACTTCATATGCAAGAAAGTCACTCTATCGTCGGAAAAAACGGCGCACATCGAGGCATCGAGTTTCCTCTTAATGCATTCAAGTACAATTAATTGTTCGAACTTTAGGGGGGAGGGCTCTCATACATCAAGCTATACACATTTTACTGTTAATGTTTGTTAAATTCATCCTAACTATCCTAGCGCCAAGCAGCGAATCACACCTATGTAAATTACCATTCGATTTATTCTATGTATATATATATATATCTATATGTATATATATATACGTACATACATACATACACACACACATACACACACACGCGCGCGCGCATATATATATACACATACATATATATCATCGGTATGTATGATCGTAATGTGCGGCTACGCGGTGAAGTCACACGGTCCTTGAAATCCGTAAATGTTTGATGAAAGACGCAATGAGAGACCGATCAGTACGATGGAGATTCGACAGGACGATCAAGCATGGTCGACAATGACAATAATCGGTAAAACATATTATTAACATACAGTAAAATCGAATTGTAAATTGTTATGTATTGGTGTGGCATCACAAGATGATCGGTAATTAATCAGCGATAAGGACGGTCAGATGAAAGCTCGAGGTGTATTTAAAGATTCTTCATTTTTTGTAATTCTTTCTGTCCTTATGTTGCTGCGTTTACTTCATTCTGAACGGATTTCATTGACCGCATTTTGTAAAATAATATCAATATATACATACACACACATACACATATATATATACATACATATACATACATATATGTATATATATCTATGTATATATGTATACATCTACTGTGACTTTAATTGTGTACTGTACAAATTCAACGCGATTGCCATCATCAGTCCCAACGTCGTAATCACGGTGGGGCCGCACGGTTGTAAGGGATGACTTCAATAGGTAAATCTTGAAAATAAGAAAATTAACTTAAATTTATCGGGCAGAGCTTGACATATTCTTTTGCGCCTTGAATTCTAATTGTAGCATGGGTAGAAGAGGCACTTTTCAATATTTTGTATGCACGCAAGAACAAAAATGAAACTAAACATTTTCCATTGTCACCTTCATGGCTATACGTTTCTTCTCTTCTTTGCATATCAAATTCTATATCACGTTTTTCAATATTTCTTTTAACATAAACTTGTAGTAAAACTGCACGGCATCGAAGTTATGAATTTTTGCTTAAACGAAGTGAAAATTTATTTGTTATGATTCATATTTATTATATATCCATTGCATGTCGATTTCCAAGTAGTACCGATAAAACTTAGACACTGAAGGAGTATGATCCTCTTTTACCCGGGGAAGGTGTATCGCCCGTATAATAAAATATCATTGTGTTTACGATTTCCATTTACATATGCGCCTCCACAGTTCAATACAAAAATTTTTCAATTGATCGCATGTTTTTAATAAAACGATCTTAAACTGGCAGGCAAAGCGAAACAGAACATCTATGTGGAAGCATGAATAGAATTCAACGATATAATCGGTTTTGTGATGTTGAATATCCGGTGAATGTACTGTTTCGCTTTCTTCGTTATAAAATAGAAGACGATTTATCGGCAGAGAGCTCAATAGTCAGTCAGTAGCTCGAAGTAAAGAGGGTCGCACAAAACTTAACGTCCTTATATTCCCGTTTCGCAATTATATTACGTTCACCGAGGCGTGTCAGTCGCGATATAGAAACTCGTCTCCACTTCGTAATTGTACATTATGTATATGGTGTTTACCTTGACGGCGTAAAGAACTTTATAACAAATGAATGAATACGTATGCTAAGATCATTACCTTGACCACTAACCGAAAGCAGACAGTGTACGCACGCGTCTTTCCGTTCTCGTTGAAACGAAATCATACCATTTAAATTTATGTGTAAACAATTTTTGAAAACTTTGCGCTTCGATTAACAAATGTAATCAATCCGTTGCGTTCGATAAAACATACAATTTCAAACCTAGTAATTATAGTCGAAAGTTGTTTCAAAATAACTCCCTTCTGCTTCTTCCTTTCCATTCTTTCTTCAAATAAATAATGTACATACTGTCTTATTTCGGACTGCATCAAGACCATATTGGCTGTATTACCAAGAATCTAGCGACCAACTCTTAATTATACTAACAATATACATAATTCTGCATTCTTTGAATTTGTACAAAGATTCAGTTCCTTAAACACACGTTCCGGCGCATGTGTAATGAGTATTTTTCTTTGAATGGGTCTGCACGTGTTAGGGTAGTAACAAATATAATAATTTATTGAAAATTATTTAAGCACAGGATGAGATCACAGTGAAAAAAAGTCGTTTTCAAAAATTTTGAATGAAGGATGTAGCGCAAGAAAGAATTTACAATAAAGTAGATTCTAATCTTCATTACAATATTATATCGGGCCTGCCCTTAAATACAGTACATTATGAGTGGGTCCCATGACTCTTGGGATATTTTTTGATAAATTAAGTGACAAGTATAAAGGATGCGACGAATGTGTAAAATAATAAAGTACTACGAAATTTTAATTTAAGAAACCATTACTAAATGATTTAACAAATTTATAAATACACAAATAGGCAGCCGCTGTCGAGAGTGCTCACCAGAAGCGTACCGAGCTGTACATGGAATTTGGCGGAATGTAACAAGTTCTTTCTGTTATAATTTTCTATCTCCTTTATCGCTTTAAGTTCTCCGTAGCCACATGGAGATTAACGATGATTAACAAACTATCAGGCGTCTAGAAAGGTGAAAAGCCATTTCTGAATAGTAACATGTTATAAGATATACGTTCGTAATAATTTTGCGCTATTATATAACAGCATATATTACAGTTCATTTCCGTATATTAAATATTAAATAATTTCTTAGTGTGCGCTCTTAATAACAATATGCACTCGTTATACGGAAATAAAACTTGCATTATACTGTACGAAAGAACCTGACACCTGCAGGTTATTGCTTTCTGTTACACTCTCGACTTGTGATTATATCAGGATGACAGGAGCGGGGAGATGAAGAATTTGAAGATAAAACAATAAAAAACGCGATCACTTTTTGATTTGCAGCCACGGATGCTTCAGGCACTCTGCTGCTGTAACTCGCATACTCGGATCAAACTCGAGCATCGGAGTGAGGAACTCTTCAAACTCGCGTGCTTCTCTTGCTGACCAATCGTATTTCTCTGTGAGCACATCATATAGTCCCCAAGGTTTTAAACCTGTTATATGTTTCAATTCGCCCTTCTTATTGAAGTACATTTTTGAATTTTTCCCAGACAGAGCGATACGTCTCGGTATATCACCGAGCAATTCAATAATATGCGCTAGGTGATCTTCGTCTCTGTAAATGAACAAACCAATTTTTCGAATACAAGTTTAAAGAATATAAACTGTTTTCAACTCGAAGAAATAGAATAAAAAGTTACAACCTACCTGCAATAATCTTTACCAGTATGTGGTTCAAAGAGATAATCACCGGTTGCTAACTCGAATGCCATACAAGCAGTCGACCATATGTCTGCAGAAGTATCATATCCAGATCCCAGTAACACCTCTAACGATCTGTACTGACGAGTTTGAATATCATCTGTAAACTTTTTATGAACCCAGCATGCATTACCAAGATCTGCTATTTTCACTTCAACATCGCATTCCACTACAGCAGGATCTAGGGGAGCTGCTGATGCTCGTTTCAACTGTTTGCTTTCAGGTGGATGCAAATTGCGACCTGTGAAAAAATAGTAATATAAAATAAGTATAAGAATGAATAAACAAGTGTTTACACTGCGTATTTCACTCACCTTTGCTACACTCTTCTGTATCTTCATGCTCAGGTGGCAGTACTTCCTCCCCACAACTTTTCTCTATTTCAGACAAATTGTCCATTTTTTCAGAAATCTCGGGTAATTGGTTCTCTACTTTTTCTGCGCCTGCTAAACTATCTACACCATTTACATGTAATGAAGGTGCTGATGGTTCAGAAATATCAGGCGAATCTTTGCTCTCTGTTGCATTATCTTCTATACTCTCTGTATTTAACTCTTGATCTGGACTATTTGTTTCTAATTCTCCATTTTCTCTTGTTGTTTCTGCAAGTTTCAGTTCCTCTTTATATTCTTCAAGTTGTTCCATTTGTTTCTTTAATAGTTCATTTTGGCGTTTTGCTTTCTTCTTAAGCTTTTTCTTTTTATTCTTTGACATCTTGGAGTTTGGGGTGGGTGCTTGAAATTCCTTTGGTGCAGTAGAAATAAGAGATATTGGTAATTTCATTCCCAGAGAATGTAACTCTGTAGCTTCGCAAGCTAATTTTCTTATGTAAGCTTCATCCACACAAATAAGAACATTTTCAGGTTTAATGTCTGTATGAATAATTTTACCTGAAAAGAATTATACGTTAAAATTTATTTTAATGTTTTTTCTACACAATTTATCAGAAAGTATAACAATTCTATGTGATGGTTTATTAAGTTAATGCTTAAATATGCACTGATGCAAATGTTTCATAAATTTTCCTTACACTTATTATGAAGATAGTCAAGCCCTTCAAGAACTTGTCTGATGATACGTTTAACATTATTTCTTGGAATTCCTCTGTAGTTGGATTTGATGATCAATTTAAGAAGGTTATGTCCAAGCACTTCAAATACCATGCAAACATGCAAACCATTAATACCACTGATCTTGAAGTCATTGAGCAACTGGACGGTTTTGTTGCGTTTAGGATCACTGGGATCGGTATCACGCACATCTTTTAACAATTTAATTTCATCCAATGCGGTTTCAGTAAAATGGGATGCAGATTTCACCACTTTAAGTGCCACAAATCGTTTATCCTGCAGAACATTTTTAAGACATTCTCTGAATGTGCTTAACGATTAAAACAATACTTGCTACTAGGTTCTACTCATACCTGCAGATCCCAGCAAAGCCAAACTGTTGAAAAGTGACCCCAACCAAGTTTACGAGTAACATGATAACGGTTTAAGAATAGATCCCCTATTTTGACTGGATGGTATCCTCCTTTGCAATAGTCAGTACTATCCTCCTGTTCCTCGTCCTCACTGCTGTATACTTCGTCATCGTCTTCTATTGTTTCGTTACTTGAGCTACGGCATGGTTCCAATCTATAAGTTCCATTTAAAGAAAATGTAACCCAGAAAGCAAAAAACTACAAAGACGTTTAACATATTTTATAAGTTTTAGAAAACTAATTATCAAGTCCAACAAGGATCACTGACATCACTGCAGGCTACAACAAATTCAATTCCATTTTGGAAAAAATGATAAATGATACAATTATTGTTACAGTTAGAACGTGGACAGAGCACCATAGAATGGTACATATCAAATGTGCATTAAGTTGGGAAAAGATGGTTAAATAATCATATACTGGCAAAGAAAAACGTCAACGTAATAGAATGCTATGACAGATCGAGAATATCAAGGTGTACCTGCTTCCATTGTCGCTGGAATATGGTCTCAATGCAGAAGCACACTCAAACACTTGTCCCGGCCGTGCGGATGGTGCTTTTGAACACTGAGCACCCGGCGTATCCGGTTCACCCTGAGAATTTCCTTTTCCTTTTCGTTTACTTGGCTTGTGTCTCTTCTTCTTGGCTTGAATGATCAGGACCCGCCTGTTCACGTCCGTCTTTGCACTCATACCGTTCTCTGGCCCTCGATTTATCGGCCCGCTTTCCTCTTTTCCTTTAAACTTCCCACACTTCCGTTCCGACTTCCTTCGGTAATTCTTTCTCTTACGTTCCGATAGAGACACTCACGCCCGTTACCTCGTTCCCGGGTCTATCAGAGCGATATAATGCGATTTATTATCGCCTCATTTCTGCGCTGTGTCGCGCACTTCGTTCGGCGGTTGTTTGAGTATGGCCGCCCCCGCCGTCACCATGTATCTTCGCCACTCCGTTCGTTTCGTCCGCTTCTGAAGCAGGTGTCGTCCTGCAAGTCGTTCTGCAACCGTACACTGTTGTACACACACGATGCACTACGACCTTCTTTCTAGACTATAGCCCCCTACAAGCTTACTATAAGCTCCGTCCTTCCCGGTTCACTCGTGATTTCCTACTGTTTCCACTGTTTCCTACTTTTCTTCGTATCGTACTGTCTTCGTTGGTACTCGGCATTTACCTCACGATGTCCTTTTCTATGCCGTGGTAGCAGACGAGGCTCGAATTTGGCCACAGCTTTTGGATCATCTGGATAATAATTGTGTAGTCTGTAATGCCTCCTACGGATTCAATGCTACGTTAGTATGTTCAGTATTATGTTCATCGCGCAATGCGTCCTCTGTCGATCATTTCATATTGGCCTTAAGCTTTTTCTTTAAATAAATAGAACACATCGGAATAGGTATTTAATGAATATTGTACAATTTTTGCATCAACCAATCGAACAAAAATATTAAATTAGTATGATTAATTACATAACACTTTTATTATACATTCGTTTAATATTGGATAATACCGATTAATTTCTTTTAAATATATGCATTGGCTATATAACAATGTGAAAGATATTTAGGAAGACTAACTTTCGTAATTGATCTTGTAACTTTTATTAAAAAAATACTCGATTTTTTCACCCTACAAATTGATAAGACCAGATTACCGTTTCTTTCTCAATAGTTGGTATAGCTTTCCCGCGCGCGCATTCTTACCGCGTGCATGTCGCATGTTACATCGCTTCATATCAACATTATGAACGAGTGTCAGTGATATTTATTCATATCTGTTACCAAAAGTTTCAATATTTATAGTGCTTAAGCCTAAAATTGTAAAAAGTGAAGATCAAATATTGAAGAATAATTATTAGTGAAAAGTACAACTAAAAGCGACGTAAATCATGTCTTCGTTTAATTTAAGCAAACTTGGGGATCAATTGAAAGATGCTGTTGAGAATTCTACCGGCGTTGGTGTATCTTTCGCGAAAAAATCGCTGAAACTAGATACTGAAGAAGATGGTACGTTACTTTGATTTATGTCTTTTGTTTCACAGAGTCGTGTTCTTGAATTTTAATTTAATGCTTATTTCGATAAGGTTATGTAATGTATGGTTATTATACAGACTTTAAACAGTAGGCGAAATATACATTATAATTAATATTTTTTAAACAGCATTGGAAGTTGTCAAAGCGATACAAGCATGTCCGAATTTGGAGTACTTGGATCTAGAAGGAAACACGTTGGGTCCACTTGCTGCTAAGGCTTTGGCTGATGCACTGAAAGAAAAGGGTGCTTTCTTAAAACGTGCACTATGGAAGGATATGTTTACTGGTCGTTTAAAGACAGAAATACCAAAAGCAATTGAGTATCTTGGTACTGCTTTATGTGCAGCTGGTACTTCTCTTGTCGAACTGGATTTAAGTGATAATGCTTTTGGACCAATTGGAGTTGAAGGATTAGCTACTTTCTTAACTTCTAGTTCATGTTATACTCTTCGTGAATTAAGATTGAATAATAATGGACTGGGCATATCAGGTGGCAAAATATTGGCGAATGCACTATTAGAGTGCTATGAGAACAGTTCTAAAACAGGTCAGTTCTACCTAAGATTCTATTATGTTTAAAAATCAAGTTAATGCTGCAAATGTAAATTACCTCTTTCAGGAGCATCTCCTTTAGCTTTAAAAGTTTTTGTGGCTGGAAGAAACAGGCTTGAAAATGAAGGTGCAAAAGCCTTGGCGTCTGTATTCAAAAAATTGACCACTTTGGAAGAAGTTGCTATGCCTCAAAATGGTATATATTATCAAGGCATAAGGGCTCTTACTGAAGGACTGTCTGCTAACCCCGAATTACGAATTTTAAATCTTAACGACAATACGATTGGTGTGAAAGGAGCACGAGCTCTTGCTGCAGTATTGCCAAATTTCCAAAACTTGGAGCACCTCAACCTTGGAGATTCTTTACTAAAAACGAGTGGAAGTATAGTTTTAGCAGAAGCATTAGCTATAGAGGGAAACCATCCAGCACTTACTGAAGTTAATTTGAGCTACAATGAGATTGGGACAAGAGGTGTCCATTCTATAGCCGTGGCCATGGCTGATAAGGATCGTTTAGAGACTTTACAGCTAGATGGTAACGCTTTTGGAGCAAAAGGTCGTTTTATTTTGCGTGAATCCCTTACAAAGTCTAACAGAATCGAAACACTAAGTACATTAAACGAGGATGAGTCTGATCATGAGAGTGAAGACGAAGACGAAGATGAGACTGAAAGTGAGAATGAAGAAGAAGATGAAGAAGAGAATGAAGACGACAATGAAGAATCAGTGCAAAATGATAGAACAATACTCAAGGACTCAAAAGTCCAGGAAAATGTTACTATTCCAGATTTTTTAAAATTTCCAACAGGTGAAAAACTGTTGTTATTACAAGGTGATCTTGTGGAGGATTTCATACAATATGCAAAAGTACGTATATGTAATCGACTGAATTTTGAATTTATATAATAATATATGCTGTGTTTCAGAAATTGTCAAACGATGCCAATTCGTCTTCAGAATTGACGTTCGTCGATGGATTTACGCGAATAATTATGAAAGTTTCTGCGTTATGCGGAAGCGGTTACTATGACGTGAGATTGGCAGCTGAGAACCTGACTGATGCTTTATATGCGAAATTATGTGCTTTTGCTGTCGAAAACGATCAAATTTCGATATGGAATAATTCCTTACTTGTTAACTTAGGCTTATTAAAGGTAAAATTGTTTTAAAAAGTTGTTTATGTAAATTAATAGAAATGTAAAGAAAGAAATGCTTTACTATGTTTCAGAGTGAAGATAAGCATAGTGGAAAAATTGATTGGAACTTAGAAGGGTGTTTCAAAGCGCTCGAAAAGGTTTCTCAAAGAGACTACTTTTTGGAACAGATAAGAAATACGTTAAAGTTGTTTTTAGAGAAGCCTGTTAAAATTAGTAGAACAAAAGTAGTTGACTCATTTGAAGATTCGAAAAATGCGCTTAGAGCGGTCCTGGATCGGATCTAAAGGAATCAATGAACAGTAAAAAAAATATTTAAAATTGTTTTATTAATTGGAAACATCAACATAAAATATATAATCTATTTATTTTACATATTTTGCAAAATATAGGACATGCATAATTTTATACAACGTTGGAAGTAGAAAAACGTGATTATGTATGTCTGTGGTAAGATATATGGATCATTAATTCCTAAGAAGCTATTGTAAATTTTGTACTTTATAATACTGCAGATTTTCAGAAGAAATTTCTAAACTGTGGAACTTACATCAATTTGCAAAAAATTTGAGAAATAAAATATTTTTTTCATATTCTGTTATATATCAAATTTATTGCATCAATCTTTGTAAAGTTGTTGAATACAGTCAACATTTACATTGTAGCATGCATTTGTAATTCTCTCCATTTTTTTACTAAAGGTATTTCAAAGTTTCTAAATCAGATGTAACAATGCTAGACTAATCTTCAGCTTTAATTATGAATAGGAAAGCCATACTCAAATTGAATGTGTTTATAATCTTTGAATATGAAAAATAGCTGGAAGTGCATGGAGTATTTTATTGTTTATTTATAAAATTTAATATCAAATGCACTATAGGTTAATACGATGATCGTGCGTTCTTACTATTGTAAGAATAAAAATTTCAAAAAAGACCTAGTGAATTATTAATTATTTTACCATGCTTACCTTTTATCATACAGGCACATTATTGATACTTGACCCTAAGTTTCACAGATCAAATGGTAAAATATAATTCGAAACAAACAAAAATTCTACTTTGACTCGCATTCAAACAAGAAAGCAAAGTATAAATATTCACTAAGAAGAAAAATATATTTTATGATAATAAGAAATTTAATAGGATATGAGTAATTATTGAAAAATTTATGTAAAATAAAACTCAATTTATTGTAGGCATTACAAATATGGAACATATACTATTTAAACACATATCCTATTTTCGGCTTAAATTTTTGTTTATAAGGGTGTTTTGTGCTGGTGAACACGAATCCGACAGCAAAAATCGACGCTCGGTTATAGATTCAGAAATATAAGCACTTAAAGTCGATGATTTTAGAGGTTAAAGCACCACCATTTACACCCGTGGAACGGCACTGTTACGGCACTGAGCATGGATAATTCGATATGCGCATGCACCCTGCACGCTGTAGCTGTGTTTTTACTGTGAGCTAAAAGCGGGACATTTAAATTTTTGCGGCTCTGAAAAATGCCGTTTAAATGTTTGTGGACTTGAACGGTTCCCTTTAACCAACTCTAATCTGACCAAACCAGAACCACAAAGACCTACACAATAAATACACAGGTTAAGCAAGTATTTTTAATATATTTATAAATACAATAATGCTTAGTGTAGCTGAATGGGCCACAAACATTTGAAAAGCTCGCTTCTAGATCAAGTAAAAACACATATCAAAATATCCATGCTCAGTGCCGTCACAGCGCTGTTCCGTAGGCCCAAATGGTGGTGCTTTGACGCGTCATTTTGTCAACTTTAAATGCTTATATCTTGGAAACTATAACCGAGCGTCAATTTTTGTTTGCGGATTCGTGTTTAGCACCACAAGACACAAGTAAACTAAAAAATTTGTGGCGAAAATCGTATATGTTCCTAAACTGGATATATGTATACCATTTGGATTTTATCAACTTATTTTACGTACATACATGTCCGATATCCTCTACTTTTGTTATAGAATTGCGTGTACTGTCTTTTTCGTAGCAAAAAATTGGTCTTCAATTATACTTTTCAAGCTATGAGGACTTAAACTTAGCGAAGTGACAGGTTAAGGCACCACCAGTTGCGTCCGAGTAACGGGATTATACATACACCACTGATCGAGACCATACAGCACTGAATATTTACGTTGCAATACGCGTCGTGTTGGCGGCACAAACATATTAAAAAAAAGTGTAAAAACCGACATGAGCGTAAAATAAATTTTAATGCAGAATTCTGTCTACAATTTTGCAATAATCATTTTAACACATATGAAATATCATTCCACTTTTCATTATTTATGCAAATTTGTTGAACATTTTCCATTTGCATTGAATTCTGCTGACACACCATTTAATTTGCACAAACTTTTTGGCGCAGAGTAGATAATTTTGGTGCATCGAAAAAGTAATTTCCCATGCACTTCGCTAATTTACTACTCCGATTTATAAGATTTTTGTTTAAGCTTTTCTAACCTAATTTATATGTAAAAGTTACGCTACGCTTTATTTAGAGACACTTTGATGTACTGCTTTAGACGTGTGTAAGCTATCAACACTATCAACAATTACTAGACGCTACTATACCCTACTATACGGCGGACAAAATATAGAATATTCTGTATAACATCCTAATCCTATCTCTCGTCTATGCTACTACGGTGTATTCGTATCATTCGTATTGATACTTACATAACGCTTGCAATTGAAATGAATACAAAAGTAGCTTATTAACAGGCTCTCGAGACGTTGTGTTAAACAAACTCTGAAAATAAGGCAAATAATTCAGGTCATATCAAATAATTGTGTTTCTTTTACGAGGATACTAGATGACTCAGCTAAAACGAGAGTGTGACTTTCCATTCTAAATTCTCTTTAGGCGGATTTCGTCTCAACCATTAGAAGTCGTTACAACCCTCTTAGTTTGTCAAATTCATATTTTCTTCCGTTCATGTTTCATCATCATTGCCGCGCCAAACATAGGCTAACTCCCGCCAGATATTCTTACATTAGACTACATTTATTAAACAGAAAGACAATTTATACATTATTAATGAATTTGTAGATTTGGTTTTTATTATTTCTATTTTACAATTATATCTAGAGAATGAATTAAGACTTTATGTATTAAATACATATATTTACAGCAACATTACATTAATACATTTGTATTAAATTTATGTTACAGAAAGATTGATTATTAAACATAAATTATATTTGAATGTACTACAACAAATGAAGTTATCTTTAAGGCAAAATCATAAATATCGAAAAAATTAAAGTACAGTTCACAAAGTACCTACACATGGCTCACTGCGAATCCCGAAAGAAGAATAACAATAATCGTGCTTTCATCGTATACATATAAATGCGCGACAAGTAGTTTATTTAAAACGATTCATATAATGGCTATGTCCAGCATATTATTCATCCGAAAGAGTCTTTCGATTACCGGTAAGCGAATCTTACTTTTGTAAATACTTGTCAATCTCGATTCATATGTACCACATTTCCGTATTTGTGCTCCTGTGTAGAATTTCCCAAGTAAATCATTGAACAAAATAAAATCGTACGAATTGTACGATCTCGGAATCATTGCATATTTTTGCGCAATCCAATTTTAAACATACATGTCGCACGCTCATAAAGAAGCGACGTATGTTTTCGTTTATCGTTTCGGATAATTTCAGAGAACGGCGATATATCTTGTGCCGCTGTCAGTTCGTAACCTAAACGTTAATCTATTATATTCACTACAATATTATACCTTTCATCGTATTATTTTGACATAGCATCGCTTGAGACGATGAAATAATGACTACCGGCATTTAATACTGTGGGAATGGTGACAACAAATGTGTTGATAGGAAAAGTTGTCTGAATGCTGTACACTTTCAAATCATCAACGAGACCACTTCTAACGAAATCTTTCGCAATTAAACTAAGACATGATGGGAATCGAGAAGAATTTACTGAAGAACTTTAAGGATGAGTTAAATGACTACCTCAAAGAACATAAATATAAAGAAGCCTTAGCTGTTTTTGAAGATAGCACTCATGAGACCGTTATTCAGAAATCTTCATGGGATATTGTGCAAGTTGTATCTTCTTATCTCACAGCTGAAAATGCAAAGCTTCACAAAGAGTTGATAGACTGCTGTCAGTCTATATTAATTGTCTTAGCAGAAAAATCTGATGCTTCCGAAATAGTTTTGGAGTTATTAGAACAGGTGGAGGGTCCAGACGATGTAATCAAATTCTGTGTAATACTAAAAGCTCTTGCGAAATGTCTTAACAGAATAAGTGATAAGACAAAAGCTGCAGAATGGTGTATTAATACAATTAGGTCTTATATAGATGATTTATCTATGTCAATGCAAGAAAAATTAAGCGAATCTAAAAGCAGTGAATGTGACGATAACGTTTTATATAAAATTCAAACTATTTATCCTGTGATAATAGACTTTTTGGAACCATTAGTGGAAGAAGCAGCATTAGAGAAGCATAACTCTGAAAAATACTTTATATTAAGAGACCATCTTTTAAGTATTTTGATATTCTTAATGGGGAATCCTTTATGTCAAATTCAAGACGAAGAGGAGTTACAGACGGATTTAAAATTTATTTCAGAAAAGATTGTCATTCTTACGACTCGCATTACTGGAGACTTACTTTGGTGTTTAAATATAATAGATATAAGAAGTAAAAGAGAGAATTCTATGAAGAAAACCAATACAGACGAAGGGTGTCCAAATTTAAAAGTTACACTTTTTGAGTTACCTGAAAATATACCAGATTTGGCATATGCTAACTTTTATTTTCATGTTTTAACTAAACCGGCTTTGTGGGAAAGGGTGCCGCAGATATATCATCCAGAATACATTTTTCACTCGTGTGTATATTTTATACTTAAACTACTTCAAGACAATGGTACAGTTCCTAAAGGCTTAAATTTAATGCATCACTTAATGAAAAAAATGAACAAACGCTGTCTGCCCCCAGCTATATTGGAAGTGAATATTTATTGTGAATTATTTGATATGATTATCAAAGTGATGATTTATAACAATAATGATAAGCAACGGAAAAAAGCTTTACATGTATTCCAAGAATATAATGAACTGTATAATATACAAGCTAAGTATTTTGTTATTCAGCGCTTATATCAAACTAGCCAGCATTCAGGATTAGTAGGTTTAACTACTGGAATATTAAAATCTTCAATTATCGAATGTCTTGACACAGTACCACCTATTCCTGATTTTCTTGGTGACCACTTAAAACCTTTACTAAAACATGCGTTCAACTTGCCACATGGCAGTGCATCAGATTTAGTGGAAACATCTGATGAAGTAATTACGAGCCTAAATCTTCTAAGGTTCTTACTGATTAGAGATCAACGCAATGAGACTGGTATATGGAGTATGATAGATGATCTTAAGAAAGATTATTTAAAACCTCTAAGAGATGCAATAAGTCAGAACAAAGCATATTGGGTGGTTAAGATAAAAGATTTAGAAGAACAGAAGAAAATTAACACTAAAAAATATGGCAGTGTTGCATTAGAAAAACGTGACACAGAGATCTCATTAACTGTTGGTGGTGAAGAATTACCTCCAATGCCAGTATCACAGAAAATTGCATTTTGCAATCAGACTGTAAATGGTCTAGATGTGATGGAAAGCATTTTGATTAGAATTAATGAATGTATTGCTGAGCATCTTATTAAACAAGATGGTTGATAAATTTTAATACAATTACATTTATATGTTTGTAAAATGATGCCCAATTTGAAATAAACTCGTTTTCTTTTGTATATATTAGTGAGTCTCATTATCACCTACACTTTATGACGAATTGTTGCAAATATCAGTAATAAAGAGTGATGAGCGAATTTCAAAATTCATTATGATTTTATTAGGTTTTAGAAGTTTATGGACTTCCAAGACACTACTCACAGACCACACAGATAATGTCAATCATCAGGAATCGAATCAGGAAGAGAAAAACTCCAGGGAAAGTGATGAAGAATATGAAAAAAACATCAAGGCAAAAATTCTTACTGCTTCCTTGAAATATGTACAAGATCTAGGATGGAGCCAGCAGGCCATCAGTGCTGGTAATTTGTAATAATTTTGGAGTTAAGTAGATTAATAACATATGGTAGCTTGATTGAATATAAACATTAATTATTAGCACGTCATTTAGTTGATAAATCAATAAATGTAATGGAAAGTTATGTACTAAAGGTGCGGAGTCTATTGGATATCCTGGTGTGATTCATGGAATGTTTCCAAATAAAGGGGCAGATTTGGTTCAGCATTTTTATTTAACCTGCAATAGCGAGTTAAATAAAATTTTGAAAGCCTATTCCCTTGCTATTCAACAGAATCCTGACAAAAAATCTAGACCTTTAGAATCACAAGTGCGTGATGCAGTTGAAACGAGACTTAGGATGGTAATTCCTTACAAGAAAACATGGCCACAAGCTTTGGCACTTATGACGTTACCACCCAATGTACCAATGTCGCTAGCTAATTTATTAACATTAGTGGATGACATTTGTTACTATGCTGGAGACAGATCAGTTGATGTAAGTCTAATATTTACAACTGCTTAACTTCGTAATTTTTGGTGTAATAATAATCGTATCAAAATTCGTTCTATTAGATTAACTGGTACACAAGAAGAGTGGTATTGGCAGGTATTTACAAAACCACAGAATTGTACATGTTACAAGATAATAGTGAAGATCATAAACATACTTGGCAGTTTTTGGAAAGGCGAATAAATGATGCTGCGCAAATTCACTCAATTCTTACAACAACATCTGATATGGCATTGCCAGATCAAGCTTTAAGTCGCGCCACTGAAACAGCAAGTGCGGCTTTTATAACGGTAATATTTATGATGTTTGTAAATATTTAAGGAATCAATATTTGATTAGAAATGTTTCTGTCTCTACCAGGCCCGAAATATACTTGGACTACACTGGAATAGGTAAGCCCAAATAAATATAGTGGAGAAGAAATAAGTTCTAGATTATTTATAGAATGAAGGCAATTCAAATATCGCTCCGAATCAGTTGATACATGTAATGAGCAATACCATAATTTTGTGCATCGTGAAATGATTTTCAATGAATGATTTAATCGTCGATTAGCAAACATGGCTAATTTATTTTATGTAGTATTTTAACAAAATCTGTACAGTAAAGTCGAGTTTAATAAATCAACTATTTTCATGCAAAATATAAATAAAGATATAAACTGTTAGTGACATAAGTCTAACGATAACAACTACCCTGCAATATTGTCATAATTAAGTAAGGTAATATAATTTTCTTCTCTTTATACAAAATTACTCTACTTCTCCATGGAACGACAGGAGATTAATGTCCAACTTTAATATTCGATTGAGCATCGGATTATATAAAAATTCATAAAGAAATACATTTGCACAGCCACAAGAGCTTCGCCACAAGTCTATTATACATTAAATTACGTATAAAACGTAAGTATAAAACGTATTTCATAATGAAATAATTCATGCAAGTTTATCTGTTATTTATGTGAATTTTAAGATTAAAATTTATCTGAGTAATATAAATACAGCAATTATTATAAAAATAAAAAGTACGCCAATCTCGAGAAATTCGATCTATATTGAAAGGATACTTTCCTTTAAACTCATATTACCTTTTTAGTAGGTATGAAAAATTGAATTAACAGTATAATTTTTTGAATAGTATTATGATGCACATCGATAATCTGATTCGATTTTCCTGCAAGAATTATTCCTCTATTGTTTAAATTTTTAAATGATTCCCCAACTACGTACGACCGATGTCGTAACATAATTTATGGTATCATAAGTAGGAAACGAAAAGTGATTTGTCAAATACTTTTGAAGACTTGTTTTCTCTGCCTTAGTTTGTATCACATGTCAGTAGTGTGCTTCTTCAATATAACCCTTAATGACTGGTGGTAAAGGCAGCTTGTAAATATTGTCTAATCTGGTATTTTGACGAATAACAAATCTGCAGAGATACTGCAAGCTTCGAACTTGTGTGAATCTGCTTACTGGTTTTGTCAGTCTTACTGGAAATGATGGATGACCAGGATATTTAGGCCGTGAATAACAGAATACTGCTGATTGGCTAAAATTCATTGAGTGGTTGATTAATGCAGCCACTGAAGTGAATCCTTCGCTCTCACTCTGATTGCACAGAGAGAATAAACTTCCACTGTGCTCCATGCGAGAATGAAGTAATTTTCCAGATGATTTAAAGCTGAGGGTTAATACATATCTGTAATATTAATCATTATTAATCAAACACAATACTTGTCATCTGTTAGTATACAAAGGTAAATATCAACATATTTCTTAGGCACATGGCCATCAATTTACAGATGTATGTGATGTTATAAAAAACACAAACCTATCATCTGAAGAGTCCCTAACTAAAAATGCTCCGTCTGGTTCAGATTGAAGTTTTGCATCTGCTTCATCTCCGGATATTGGTCCCCAGTACCAACCATGTTTACTTAACTTTAGCAATTCTTCTGCAAGGCTTGCCTTTACTTTATTATCATTAGACATTGGATCAGTGATATTAGATTGTGTTTCTCTGTCTTCCATAACATTATCATACAGATGCTCTGTTACTGTCTCTGTTGTTCTATTGTGCTGTACCTCTTGCCTTTCAATATTTGAGCATGACTGATAATCAGTAGGAACATTTTCATGATTATAGTGTGCTTTGTCCATATTGATAGGTTGTGCATTAATCTCTATACGGTTCTCTGTATTGGAAGTATTATTCAACGTGTCGCTTAAGTTTTGCAAAGAATGTTCGGTTTGTGAAAAACCTTTGATAGTATTCTGAATCTCTTCACTATAAGAAACATTCATACTAGTTGAAGTATTGTCACATTTGTGTCCAGACATATCGTTCTCTTGATCGGGAATCGTAGGCCTGTCACTTTGAAGTGTATTTGAATCATAATGCATGCTATTCTGGAGACTGGACGCTTCTATTTCCTTCATCTGAAAAAGCATCATTTAGACTCAAAGACACAGTGGTTTCTTTATATACTTACTTTCTGCTTAGATTTACACGTCATCAGATTTTTTATGTGCATGTGTTTCTTGATATTCCTGAAGAAGTCAAACGGCATTTTGGTGGAGGGAGCATTCTTCACTCTGAGCTCCACAATTTTGACATCTCTTGCTTCCTCTCTTTTCAAATGATTTTCTTCCTTTTTCTCCCGCCGTGACTCACGCTTCCAAAGAAAATCGAACGTTTTCCCGCTTAATTTTCGCGGTTGTAGGGTCTGCCTCGGTTCCCTCTCCGCACCAGGAAGTGCAGTCGCAATCGACTCCTCCGACGTCTGACTTATCATATTCAAATATCCTACAATTCTACGAATCTGGGAACTGGCGTCGAACTGGTAAACGGTTCGTTTCCACTGTCTTATCTAATGATATTGCACACGCCATCTATTCTTTAACTGCTGCCGTTAGAGAAAAACTGCACTATTTTTTCGCGCATTTGAAAAATTACATTACAACTATATACAGTACATACCAGAGATCTTGGATCGAATCGGAATGTACGTAGCGGATGTTTTTGTGCGCTTCCATAAATGTGCTTGATACTGCTCCCGTTTTCAGCAAGGTTAATATACAATGTGCGATGCATGGATGCATCTAAGAAACATGTAGTAGGAGCAGTATTGCTTTTCGACGAGAATAAGCAACATATTCATTAACACATTGTAAAAGTATTTAGACAAGATTAATATATGTCACCATATAGATTCGTATAACAAATATATAACTTTATATAATTTTAAAACATTAAATTTGGGTTTGGACTAGTTACTATTCGACTAGTGATATATGTCAGTTTACCGATGAAAGCGCTATGAACTCCCAAAGAAGGGATATGTATTCTCGCATTTTTCAAATACTTGAGTTAAATAGAAATTTCTAACCGGTGAAATATTCTGCGGCAAATATGTCCAATTTAGATTATGCCACTGGAACATTATTAATTTTGTCATCAACGAACTTAAACAAACACATACCGCAGGTATTAATTTTCTGCATGTAGGCGCAAATGTGATGACGTTATAACCTCAAACCATCTTTGACAGTTGAATTAAGGCAAACGAACCTTATTTTCGATGATTATTGGATACTAAATCTAATTCAACATGACTGACTCCGAAGATGAAAATTACGTTACTTTTGGGGTTGCGCTGGATCCTTTAGAAGAAGGTAAATATATACTTTGGTTTTTAAAACTTGTCTGCATATTACTATCTTTTTCAGAAAATATTACAAGGAAGAAAGCTATGACAATTGAAGATCAGTATGCTTATGATGCACAAGGTAGAAGAAGATTTCATGGAGCTTTCACAGGAGGTTTTTCTGCTGGATACTTTAACACTGTTGGAACTCGTGATGGATGGAGACCGCAGCAGTTTAAGTCTTCCAGAAGTAGCAAGGCTGAAAACGTGAAACAACGCCCTGAAGATTTCATGGATGAAGAGGATACAAGTCAGTTTGGAATTGCTCCTGTAGGAATTCGAGCCACTAATGATTATTCAGATCATGGACAAAGGGGTATGAAACGGGAGAGAGTTAATTGTGACAATGATGGACCTATTCCTGGTACCCCCGTTTTAAAGGAACTTTTGAAGCCTGTAAAGTATGTCATCCCTTGAAGATACTATATTTGTAATAAATCAAACTACCAAAAATATTGTGTTATTATACATACTGGAATTTTTAGGGAAACAGTGGGTATAACGCTTCTCAAGAAAATGGGTTGGAAAGTTGGTCAGGGTGTGGGATCTAGAGTTACAAAGAAAGAAAAAGCCAAACTAAAACGAAGGAATGAAAAAATAAGGAATGAACAATTTGGAAGAAAAACTGTAGAAAGTAATTCGGACGATTCTGAAGATGATATTGGAGATATTACATTTGCTCCTGACGATTACGAACCATTTAGGTAAATAAAGAGTACTTTTGAGAAATAAGATTTAGAATGGCCTTACTTTTAAATTTCCCAAAAAATTAAAACTAACAAGATTTTACGATTCTTCCTTTTATAGGTGTAATCCAAAGGACAATTACTTTGGTATAGGATACAGTGGTTTAGATAGAAGAACCATACTCTCTGGCCATGTGAACTTGTTCGATGTTCCTGCGTTTAGCGTTCAAGATAAAAACAAGAAGCTGTCCATACACGGACAAGCGTTCGGTGTTGGTGCTTTTGAAGCCGACGATGAAGATATATATGCGAGAGAAGATATGTCACGTTACGACTTCGCATTGGGCCCCGAGCGAAAACCGAAATCTCGGTGGTCGGACGAAAGCAGTTCGAAAGCCGTGGCATATAATTGCTTGGCGGGATTCGTACCTGCTAAAAACAAATTAGAGCGTAATCATGTTTTTGCGCCTCCAGATTTACCGAAGGACTTCATACCAGTACATGCGGTTAGAAAAAGTCGCTTTTATCCGCCGATTGAAAATGTTGCCCGCTCACTGGAGAACGGGAAACGTACGGATCTTACTGCTACGGATAGAGCTAGGATATTGGAAGATACACAATGTAGATCCAGTGTTGTGACATCGGTGGCTGCGAACATCGTTACTAGGACATTGAATTTGAATGGAAGGCAGCAAATTCAGGAGAAACAAAAGTTAGAATGCCAGCAAGCTAAAGCAGCTTCCTCATGGATGGATAAGTTAAATGCTCGGAATTTTGTGAAAGGTGGTATTGTTGGATTAAGCGAAGATTCTACAGGAAGCTTAAAGAAATTGGAGGAGTTCAAAGATACAGCATCAACAATTGATAAGCCACAAACAAGTACAGGAGATGTGACAGAAAACAGTGTTACAAAAAATACTTCAGTAAAACCGTTCATATCCGATCCCGATAAACAGAGACGTTTTGAACAATATTTAGGTTTCTTGAAGAGCGGGGAGAAACATAAATTGGACAGTGTTCAGCCGTTATCGATGACGGAATGGGATAGAGAACATGAACGTTCGGAATTCGAGCAGACTGCGAGATTATTTGAACAACCAACTGACAGTGCGAATAGGTTTGTCTCTGCTTCAGATTCGGGGACTGATATTTCTACTACGGTGAACGGTCCGGAAGATGAGATGAAACAAGCCGTGAAGATGAAAATGTTTGGGAAATTAACTAGAGAACGGATGGAGTGGAAGCCTGCGAGTATAGTTTGCAAAAGATTTAATATTCCCGAGCCAAAAGTTGGATGCGCTCAACCGGAAATGCAAAAGAAATCAAAAGCAAAATTTTCGATCTTCGAAGCTCTCGATTGGAGTAGCTCTACAAAGTTCTTAAAAGCCACTGATTCAGCGAGGAATGAAGCAACGGATCCTATGATTCGAATAAAAGAAGAGGATGTTTCTTGTAACTTAGTTTCCGAGTCTGAATCAGTTAATGTTTGTTTCCATGATCAACCTGCAGCACCAGTCTCTGAGAAAATGAAGAACTTCGAGGCTTCTTACGAGAAAGTCTTCGGTAAAGAGGTCCAAGAAATTCCCAAACCTATCGATATGAAGTCAAGTTCAGAAAAGGTCGTAGAAAACACAGATCTAAACATTGAACATGAATTGGCAGGCAAGCATCAGTTAAACGATGAAGACTCTGATGTGTCAAGGATAACTTCCAAAAGTAAATCCGATGAAAAGAAAGATCTTTTCAAAGCAATATTCTTAAGTAGCAGCGAAGACTCCGATTCGGAACCCGAAGAAACCGTCGACAGCGAAGCGGTGAAGTCTGTTTTGATCGGTAAAGTTCCCAGCAGTATGAACACCGATAGAAACACGTCTCCGCCACGGGGAATATTTGCTAAAGTGGACCTTGAGAATTTACTTACGAATAGAAAAAAGACCGAACAGGTGGACAGTACTAATGAAGAAAAAGACACAAATTTAACGGTTCCTGAACAGATACTCGAGCCGACTGAGAGTCGTGATGATAATAAAACCGTTCCGGAAATATCGATAATACAGGATATGTACGGTCCAGCGCTACCAGCGAGATTAATAAAAACTGAGAACGCCCCGACGACGCAGGCGTCCAGTTCTGAGACTTATAAGCCGGTCTTCAAAAGCGTTGTGGTGTCGAAGACAACTACCGACTCGAAGATTTCTGGAAAATGGGTAGAACGGGGAAAAGTAAAAAAGTCGAAGAAGGAAAAAAAGAAACATAAGCATAAAGAGCATAAAGGCTCGAAGCATAAACGGAAATCAAAAAAGGAGAAACGTGCCTCGCGATCTGGAAGTTGAAAGATTGTATTTATAATGAAGCAGGTGAAATAAGAAAGTTATTGTTGGAGCGAACACCTGTGTTGATTATTTATAGAACGCTCTTTTTTGTTTGCAGCGTCATACTGCGCGATATTATGCTAGAAGGCAATCGGGTTAATCTGTAATCAAAATATCAGTAAGGACACACTTGATATAAACAGGAATTTACGTCGTTTCGTATATGTTCTAATACGCGAAATTGAGCAATCGCTTCTTTTTTATTGCAGCGTCATTGATTGTAATTATACACTTGAATAATAAATATATTAGTTGTTTCTAATTCGGGGTATGGTGTTCTTCCGCGATGATCATGCTCCTTATTATGTGTCGGATGTCATTGAGTTTCTTGAAGCTGGTCTACTGTGACTCGTGGACCCAGTTTTCTTATCTACACTGAAAATATAAATAGGAAACATTTTCAGAAACGGGGTACTAAATAACAGTTTATTTGTAATCTTCAAAGATATGTATAGCTCTGAGAACATCGTAAATTTAATACTGCATCATAATATATTCTGTTGGTCACTTTCGTCATATGTAAGAAATAGAGGTTCTCTACGTCTGATCTCACTCAGATTTTTATTGGTTTCCACAAAAAATAACTCGATTAGCCGTTACTCGAAGTTGTTAGAAACATATACCGTTCTTTCTATGTTTACGTAAAATATTTGCCATTCCTTACGAAATAAATATATACCTGCTGCTTCTGGAGCCTCGTTTAAACATGTCGGTTAACTTCTTCTTTAGATTTTTCTTTTCAACCTTGTCCGTAATACTTGTTTCTGATCCGGAAGTCTAAAACAGTGTTAAATGTGTTAGTATTTAATTCGCCTTGAGAAATCTCCATTTTAACAGTAACTTGCTTACTTGGAGTGAATAATCTATAGAAACATTCGGGTCATCCACGCTGGCCGATTTCGTTAATTTACTCGTGAGTTTCCTCATTATACTTTTCCCGTGTTTCTTCTCTCGGTCCAGCATTTCACTTTTTGTAGAGCCAGCTGAGAGACGGCTAAATATGAAACAAATGAATGAATTTTTAATTCTACATATTAGATTTTATTTCATTTTCCAACCAGTTAAATCACACTAGTCCATTAGTGAGAACTGAGATAACATAATTTCATTGTCAGTCAATTTGTATCTTTTGTTAAAATTGTTATTTAAATACCTGTCAACACTAGAATCTCTTTGCATGCCAAATGTTCGCGTGTCCATTCCGGATCCCTCTAGAGATTGCATGCTTGAGAGATTACTGTCAGTGCCCCAAATAAGCTGCAAATGAGATATTAGTTATTTGTAGTACCAGTAGCAACGATATCGAGGAATTTTCTAAAATTAAAACTTTCGTTATGATACTTACTTCCTCGTTTCGACCCGTCGTCTGTTCTAACGATAAACTCTTTCTTTTCAGTCGTGGTTTCGTACGTGACATTGTTATTCCTTTTCCTGGGTCACTTTCCACGGACGTTGATCTGTCGCAGTGAATTGTTAATTAATTATAAAGTATTATACTGCCTTCTGGGCCTTTTTTTGGAAATTTTTCGTTATTTTAATGACACCTATGTAATATATACCTTTTGCTGAGTTTCTTTAATCGCGTGGCATTCGTTTCATCGGAAGCCCTCTTCGAGTCTCTGAGTTCTTTTGCCACGTTCATTAACTTTTTAATAGTGTATTCCAATTTTTCTGTTCTTTCGTTGAGATACGAATTCGAGCCTGTAGTAATCAAATACATGTATACCGTTAGAATATTCATAAACATAATGACAAAGTTTGAAAATAAAAATCCGTACCTCTCACATCGCCTTTAGCGTCCAACATTGGTGACGATTCCCTCGACTTTGGCCCCTAAGAGACGTCCAATGTTACAAGGAAGAGCATAAGTAAGAGTATTGAGTAAGTAAATCATTTATCTTTTGATATACCTTTAATCGTCTAGGCGGAATCGGCGTATAAGGGCTCGAAGTTCCATTCTCAGTGATACCGTTCAATTCAGGGAAAAGTTTCATTAAATCGTCGACTTGCTGAAGCAATATATTTATGTTACGCGTCTCGGCATTCTCTTGCTTATACTTCTTCAATATTACATCCTTCATTTCTTCTCGTTCCTTTTCGTGCCGCTCTTTCTCACGTCGCATTTTCTCATTGCTCGTTCTCAATTTTGCATGTGCATCTCTTAATTCCAGTAGATCGCATTGTAACTGCAGAACACGAATTTAAAGTAACGACCATTAGCATTCATTTACTAAACAAAATTCTTAATTCTACACTATCACAGAATATATAAATTCCACTTTTAAGGAATATAAAGGAATTTCACCTCCAATAATTTCTTCTTGCTCTCTTCTTTTTCTTCGTCGAACACTTTTTTCAATTGATCTTGTCGTCTCTTGTTTTCAAGACGTTCTTTCGAACGTTCCCTCTCGATCTGCAAAACCGACACATTTATGTAAACTTCGTACATTTGGATTTCGAAATGTCGAAACAAGTAAGTCGGTACACACTTCGAATAAAGTTTGCCGCAAGTCTCTTGCAAGCGTGGCTGTTTCTTGTAATAATCTTTGATGTTCCTCCCGCTCTTTTTGCCATGCCAATTCCATACGAACTTTCAGTCCGGGAATCTTCGTTCTACCACTTGTTAGCATTCGCTCCTCCTCCAGCTACCGTCGGCGTGAACACAGCAAAAGGAATTTAATGATAAAACAATCGATAATTAATTTATTCTAGAAGAATAATGTTGCTTATGTTACGTATAAATAAAGTAGGTAAGCAGGTGAAAGTACCTCGTTGATTCGCGACTGCAACTCGGAAACTTTAACGTGACTCGCCGATTTTTCGGAAACCAATTCGGCTTTTAATCTGGACGTTTCCAGTCTTGTTTCAGAAAGTTCATCCTCCAGGCTGGTGATTTGCCTTTGAAGAATGGATAATCTGGGGCCTGATAGTTCCTCCTCCTGATGCACGACAGGAACAAAAATTTCGTTAATAGGCAGTATTCATAACGAAGGAAATTATTTATTTGATTATTTGCCAACCTCGTCAGATTTTCCGGACGACGCATTCGAATGCCTGCCCTTAGAGGATTTCAAATTCGCAATTGTCTTCTGTGCGCCTTCCAACATGTGTTTGTAAGTGTCCCGCTCACGTTTGTAGCGGGACAATTGATTTTGAATCGCCTGAATTTCATCGTTGATGGCCGTGATTCTGTGCTCGTATCGCATCTTGCATTGCGCAAGATCCGCTTTCTTTGCTTTTTCCATATTCTCGAGGGCATTCTTCAATTTCCGTATCTCGGATTCGAGAGCCGTGGTGTCCGGTGTTAGAACTTGATGAATTTTCGATACCGATTCATAGTCTTTTAGTTTGTTCGAAAGATCATCGTTCTGTGCGCGAACAATTTGTTTAATATCAATATACAAGAAATTATAACAAATGGTATAAGATAGCGGCAGAAATCGTTAAAAAGAAACGTCGACATTGCTATACAAGAACTTATTACTTTCCTCGCAATTTTTAATCATAACATCAAGGATGTGTCGTCATTCTTTCATCCGTTAGAGAGACAAGTAAAAAAAATATAATGATATAAGACAACGACCGATATCCTAATAGAAAACGTTGATACTGCTGGAATAACTTACTACTTTCCTCACGTCTTCTAAACGTGATATCAAAGAATTGTTTTCTTTCTTCAAACCGTTAATGTCACTGTTCAGCTCGTTGATTAAAGACTTGTTTGGCAATTCGGCTTCCCGTATTCGGTTCTGAACAAAATATTAAATCAATGACAGTTGTGGATTCGAGTAGAATTTTTTTTTGTTCGGTTCCTACTCACTTCTAGAGATGATTTTTCTGACCGCCATTCGTTTTCCTTTTGTTTCAGAGACTCCCGCAGCATCTCCAGTTCCTTACGAACGCTACTCAATTCAGAACTTTGCTCCCATAATTTGCTGTAAGTTATTTAAAGATATTTTAATACCCTCTACCGATATATTAATTAAACGATAGTCATGATATACCTATCAAGAACAAAAATGAATATACGATAGTCAAAAAGATGGATAACAATTATTTACTTATTCAGCGTTTCATTTTCGGTTTCGAATTTTGTTCGTAATTTCACGACTTCGTTATACTTCTCGTTCAGATTCTCGTAGTCCTGCTGAGCTTTTTTAATCTCGTTCTCGAGACCTAAAATATAGGATACTGTTATCTTATACAAGAATTTCCGATCTCCATTTCCATCGACGTGAAAAGACTTACTTAAAATCTTTTCGTTGTACGTTTGCTTCATCTCGTTCATTCGCTTCGCGTTTAATCCGGTCTTCTCCAACGAATTGATTTTCTTTTTCAGCACGGACACCTCAGACTCCTTCGATTGTTTCTCTTTCTCAATCAAGGACTGTAATTTCTCATTTTCCTTTTTCGTCTCGGAAAGGGACGTGTTCAGATCGCTTATCTTAGTCGAAGTCGAGGACTTGGTGTTCTCCAATTCCTTCTTTAAACGCTTCACTTCCGCGTCCAGCTTACTCTTGGTCTGTTCTACCTGCATTGTAAAAAAGTCAATTGCCAGTTAGATGAACTGCAAGACTTTCATATCGATGGATGTATGTACTACAAATTAGAATTTTTATTTAACACGATGTGATAGGTATTCCAATAATAATACCGTGTTTTATTTTTCAATGAATTTTCAATCAAGGTGTATTTAAATAGGACGCGTATTCTTTAGTAAGTTGGATGCGCGGAATTCGGCGTTTTTAAACATTTACAACACTTGAAATTGACTTACTAGAAACTTCCAAGATGTTTTAAATTAAAGAAAATTAAAGCTAAGTCAGTCAAATATTGGTGTACTACAATATTTTGTAGAACTATCTCCGAGAAGGATACTAGACGCTATTATTTATTTATAGCATTTAGATGTAAGCGAAAGAAAAAATCATCTAATCATCGACACCTTGGCTACCACCCTCAATGGGGGAAGTTCATCACACGAATAAAATTTGTTGTAAAATATAAGACTGTGTAATTACATACATATTATCTGGCAGAACGATAGGTATTCTATTAAAGTACTTACAGATGTCATCGATTGGGTCATTTTCGATTCTCTTTCCGTGTAGGCGGACAAATCATCCTGCAAATGTTTGCACCTGTCTTTCTCCTGTGAAAGCTCTTTCTTGAGGTCGTTCAACGTTTTTTCCATTTTCGCGCCCTCCTTCTCCACCGACTTCGCCGTTTCTATGACCGAACGAGTAACCAGACTAGTCAGAATGAACCTTCGTTATCATACACGCCGCATATTTACCTAAGTCCTTTTTCAATTGTACAACTTCATTGTAAACTTTCAGTTTCTCCGCGGATAACGACAGAAGTTTCGACTTGAGCTTTTCCTTTTCCTCGGAGAGCGCAACTTTCTCATTGTCCCATGCCTTTCTCTCCGTTTCCCTTAGGGCGACCGCCTCGTCCAGTTTTCTTTTCACTGCAAGAAGACGATTATCGCTCAATATTTTATCTGATATCTCGCGAAATAAGAATTTTTTTTCGAACGGAAAAAGTCGCGGAAAAAATGGTACGTACTATTTTGTAGATCCGTGCCTTTCAAGTCCTCTAATTTAATTCCGCTCTGCGGTTTCTTTTTCTCCTTTTCTTCGGATAATTCTCTCATGGCAGTATCAAGTTTCTCTTTTAATATCTCGTGTTCCTTTACAAGTCTATCGTACTTCACATTGTTCTCCTTGGATTTTGCTTCCTGAATCTCGGCGTACTTTCCGTCCGTGATATTGGCGAAAACACCCATCATATCTCCTGAAAGATTTTCGACATTGATTTGTACAATATATATGGAATAATGTTGCTTCCAGTTGATAACAATTTTTTGACACTTCTTATAAACACACAATGTAATTTATTTATTAACTCTGACACCCGGGAGTCATCGGATTGAATCGAATCGTTCAGGTTATCGAAATTTATCAAGCTGTTCAGTCGTCGATGTCTTTACGGGTTATCACAGTTTACCGAATGAGTCGACAAATCCTTTCAATCGTGCGACATTAATATTGTTGCCAAATTAATATTTAAAACCTACCTATTTCCTTTTCCATGTCATCGACCATTTTCTTCAGTTGAACTTTGGTCGTGAATTCTGTCGGCTTTTTCGGAGATCTGTTCTGGTACTCGCCTTTGATTTTCTTCAGCGTGTCCTCTAATTTCTTTACCTATAACAATTACTTTGCTTATGTTAACTGATCGATAAGAAACTCATCGGATATTTACCTCGTCATATTTCTTTTCTAAGCTTGACTTTTCATTCTCGACTTCCTCTACCTTTCGCTCAACTTTTCTAAGTTTGAACGACAAAATTCGGCAATTCTTGTTCGATTGTTCCAAACTCTTTTTCAATCGGACATAGTCGTCCGCTTGTTCGTCCCTTAAAAATGTAAAGAATTGTTGTATTAATTGATCGTTTTATTCATTCGATCAACCTATGGCATATTAGAGCTGGATAAAAACATTGTCCCTGATATTTTAATATAATCGACGTTTTTATCATGCACCGACTAAGCACTCAATTCTTTAAGTATTCTATTCTAGGTAATTGTGCAACGATAATTTATCCAGCGTCTAACGATCATCGTCTGACGTTATAATTACCTTCGCTAATTACAATTGTTCAACGCTGGTAATGGAAACACGCAACTTGTTAGACACGTAAAGCCGAAAGGGTTCGATAACAGTAACACGTTCCACATACTGCTCTCGTATGAAAAGCTATCGTCATCGTACGAATGTATATGTATATGTGCTACATACGTTTTTCACGTAATTAACACAACGTAATCCAACTGTTCTCGCAAATGGAAAAATGAATTTCAAGCTATTCCGTTTGCCAAGCAATGAAACGGCCACGTTTGATCCACGTTTGGCGAAAGTGCTGTCGTGTTGGAATCGCACGCATCTTCCGTCCAAATCGTCGTCCTGCAACAATTCAGATAGCTTATTTTGCAAAAAAGAACTACGAGATACGACGCGCCCCATCAAATCTCTTCCATCAAAATCGCTCACGGACGCTCGAGTTTTTATTTTCGGATTACGAAACAAATTCGATTTAAAGTGTCGAACATTTAGGTACCTACATTACGGTTTTATTCGAAAAAATTAAATTTTTTATCGATCAAACTGCAGTAAGTGGAGATCCACTGTGTTCGAGCCCCTTCAAAATATTAGAATACTTTCGTACGTTTGCGTCTTCGTTCGAAAACAGAGACGTTTGATTCAGTGTAACCTCGATATTTATTACCATTATTCTGCTTTAACAGTGATAATTGTACGACATCGTTCTACATTACGGCAGAGATATTATATGCATTCATTAATACAAACACACGTAGGTTATTGATTCAAATGAGAAATAAGTCGAAGGAGCGAGTCGTAGGTCGCCATCGATCGATGAAGGAGATACTCTTAGTAATCGGTTAATTATAAATCCGTTATCGATCAAATCGGTTAGTAACGATTTACAGCACTTTTTACAGCACTCTTGAACAGCAGTTTTTTAAGATATGATAAAACGCTGATTAATAAAATAGAGGTATCGGATACGTAACGAACATGTAACATCGGTGAATCGAATATTTTTTTGTTCCGGAGGTAAAAATAGCACACAGTAAACAATGTTGATTTCTTAACGAATACAGGGTAATAATTTCATACAAGGAACGGTATTATCAGTCGGAAACGGAAAAGCCAAAGGTTTACATGCGTGAGCACGGATTGAGGTGCGCGTGGATTCATCGAAAATATTTTAAAAAATCAAGCAAGCGCAATATTACCTAAAATTGTCCTGCAATTCGTATATTTCTTCCTCGAGCTGTCTGATCTCTTTTTTCATATCTTCGTTTTCATCCATCAAATTTTCGCACAGATTTTCCGCCGCCTTTAGCTTTGAACGCAGTTCCTCTTTTTCCCTGTCTCTGTCTCCTCGAAACGACTTCAAATTCGCCTCCTTCTCGAGTTCTCTTACCTTCGCCAATAGCGTAGTTTTCTCTTGCATTAGCGCTAAACGGGATTAATCGACGTGTCAAGTGAATGAGCGAAGAGAGCACGCAAATAATAGATTTCTAATAAACATAGATTACGAATGATCGTTTTCTGACGCATCCACTGGAAAATTACACCGAGGTTCTCTTATTCGCACCTTCGTTCTTTTTTTGCAGTTTCTGCACGTCGCTGGTCGACGCTTTGCTCGATATCGTTTCCATGGTCGTCAGTCTTCGCATTAAAATCTCGCTTTTCTCCTTCTCCGCTTTCTCGCATCGTGCTTGCAATTCGTTCATTTGTGCCCTCAGTCGTTCCATCTCGCTCAGCTAGCAACACAAATCTCGTTACGATTGATTATTCTCTCGAGTTATTTGGTACAACTACTTATATATTCTCCGCTACGAATGAAATTCATGTTTATTTACAAACGGTGCACGTAAGTCACATTCGTGAAAATGAATGGCGAAGTATGATAGACGAGAATGAGGTTGAACAATTAATGAAGTACAAAAAGTTAAAGAAACTGTGCAGGTATTGTTACTTTCTCGGTTCCTCTCCTTTCCATCTGCCGATCCTCCCTGTCCTGTACGGCATTTTTCGAAGAAGCGGTCCGTGACTTTTTCACCTAGATACGTAACAAACGAGACTTAACACACAACGACTGGGCGATTGTCCTGCAATCGGGGGCCGGGGGTCATTTATCGTCCTTTCATTGCGAATCTTTTCGAACGAACGAAAACATAATGTATTGACAAAGGATGGCTCGAGACAGACAGACAGTGCGATGAAAAATGATAGAAGGAATTTGTACAATTATTTACTTCACTCTCTTCACTCCGTTCAGCGAGCAAAGTCGGGAAACACAATTTACGTACTCGTTTTGACTCGCGTGGTTTCGATTCGTCCATAAATGATGAATTATCATGTACAAATCAAACACGATGAGATTGTAAATCACGGGGGCAGATGGAGATCGGCAATTAGATCTGTGCGCATCTATATTACCTGAATTATAAATTCCACGTCGTTCTCGGAGGTAGTTCCGTTACTGTTGTCTATGACCCCTTTAATTTGTAGCTTCGGTGGCCTTTTAACTGAAGCAAGTAGCCGTTGAAATAATATGAAATGTTAGATTTTTACAATTACCCAATATTCTGTGACTGAACTAGTGATATATGTATTGTAAAATCGATGTATAATCAAATGATTTCCACGTGATAATAATAATAAATAAATGGTATACTTCACGTTATTACTTTCAAATCTCTCCTCGTCCTTATCGATAGAAGAGAGATCCATGAGTGATGTCCAACCGGCTGAGGCTTGCGGTTCGGAATTTGCCTTGAATTCATCTTTCGCCAGATTCGTCGCGGACGACCAGATTCTTTTGCTTTCCGCGGAACTAAATCATTTTTTCGTCGACATTTGAAATCCTTAAAAATATTCCGCGAGTCAGCATATTTTCTAGCTTACCGGTTCGACAATGGATCGGAGGAAAGGCTAGGCGAAGAAGACGTAATGTCCCTCAAATTATCCTTCTTGCCCCCATGTTCTTTGTAATCCCTGCAAAACATTTCAAAATTATTAAGAAGAATTGTCCTTTGAGTGTGGATACTTTCTCACTAAGTACCCGTAACCGTTTAATTCTTGATTTTACACGTTACTTAATCATTGTAATAATTTTCTACCGGTTCAGTTATTTCTGTTGCTTCTTTTGATACTCAATCGATTTCATCCGATTGACAGTGTAACTTGTGAAATTCAATTCGAAAGTTAATTACCTAAAGCATCGTTTGCAACGGGTTGGCCATCGAACTTGGGGGTGAAAACCAAGCGGGCAGAGGGGATCTCCTTTCTTCGAGGAATACATGTGATGCATTCTGTACATGAAAGAAAACGAAGAATATATGTATGTGTGTATTACACGTGTTACACTGAGAAGTGCATTTTCATTCTCGTCGTAATAACTCAGTTGTTTGCGAGTTCTGTTTTTGAGTCACAAAAATACATGTATAGGAGGCGTGTAAGTCACATGTGAGTTAACACTCGAATGGAGCATTAGAAATTGTATAAGTGTTTGCAAAGTCGTATATAATAAGGGCGCTGTATGCACATATTATCACTGTCACGATATTCATGTATTCAGAAATTATTACATAAATGAATCTCTTAGTTTTTCATGTGTTTAAAAAGAAACTGTCGAGCTGGTACAATTGGTGAATTCAGAAATCTTATCTCACAAATGAAGTAAATTCTTGATTATTTTTTATTATAATTAATGCGACGAACAAAACTATTAGTTTCATCGTTAGACACCAATGAATAAAAGGGGGGACAAGTATATTATCTTATGATCGTATTTTGCTACGATCAACAACAACGATAACATAGAGAACACGTTTTGGAATATTCCGTACCACCATAAGCGTTACGTGTGAAAAATACGAAAATCTCGTAGAAAGATTTCCAATTGAATGTGTCTGGCACGACTGTCACATGTAGTGTCGATATTATTAAATGTTGCACATATGTGGCGAAACCTCAGAAGGAAAACGCAGCACGATTTACCTAGAAAGTAGGAAATTACACTTTATAAGCTGAAAATTGTATTCGACGTGAGTACAAGTTTTTTACACATATGCGATATTTACTGGAGGCCGTTGTCTTTCAGTCTTGGCATAACGTTAATAAGATGCTACTTGTAAGAGCGAATAATTATACATAACTACTAAGTAATAGCTATAGAGAATAATGCATTTACAGATTCCTCGAGTTTCGTCGGAATGAAAAAAAGTATCGCAGTTTTAAAAAATTCGCGTAATATCGGTACACAAAATTTGAAAAATATAAAACAAGACTTAATAAATATGAAATCAACTATACTGAAAATTAAATTTTAAATAATTCTGGCCATTTCTTGTAGTTTAGTTATTTTTTTCAAAATCCAATATCTTTTAATAATTTCAGAAATTTCAAAGGTTTTTCACGAGTTGTCGTTGAATGTATATTGCAATGCTGCTCGTTGATGTGAATTAAACAAAATTATTACGTGACATGGCATTCAGGGCCGTCACATTAAAAGCATACAAAACCCGCTCAAGACTCATCATAATCTCCTTCCAAAAATACTAGAGCGCAATGCTACTATATGCATACGTTTCCACGCGTGCATGAAAATTCCCTTCCATAGCTGCATTAGACCGCTCCGTTTTATCCTTGGAATAATTTTATACAAAATCGTGCGCAATTCGCTCTTGACAAGTTGCGAGACTAGGTGCCTCGGAGAGGAATCTTGCGAGAATGATCGTAAAAGGAAATAGCAATAGAAGAGAACTCAAGAGACTAAGACGCCGAACGCAGAAACGCTCAGATCCCGAGCCCGGTCGCATCGAGGAGATTTGCTTACGCAATTCTATATACGGCTAGTATGTACATACTCACTTTATCAGTGTTAACCCAAATGCAGCAGGCCAACGTGATTAAATTTATCCTGAACGCTGTTAAAAACGTTCGATCGCGGTGCTTCTAGGTTCACCTTTCGTTTGGGGAAAACAAACCGGAGCCGTCGCGGTCATCTTAATTGAAACGCAAAACGTTTGATCCACCTCGAGTGGAACGGTCCGCACGGATCAGCTACAACCGTAACAGTTTCCACCCCTTTGGTTTAAATGAGCCGCGAGCCTCTTACATCCTCCGACATTTTTCTTGGATGTGTTTTCTTCCCTCTTTTTGTACGGTCTTTTTTTTCTCGCAACCGCGACTCGCCACGTCGGTAGACGTCACTAATAGCACTGACACGATGCTGCTATTACGGGGGTTAGTCCGTTACTCGTACTCGGGCCCGTTGGTGTGGTAATTTGGAGGATAGCCAGGGTATATATTTGTCTCTAGCTATAAATATAGTGCGCCTCCTTACGCGTATTCTGCGTATACGTATACACCGCGGCGAGGGTATCCTAGAAATTCACTTCGACGGCAGACAAGCTAGTGCCAGGGACCGGCGTTACTGCCGATAAATTATTACTCGATCTTGTTCCAACTACGTTTTATTTCTTGTTTTTATTATCCGATATCGTTTATTACCGCCTGATCCTGGTGTATGGTCGTAGAGAAGCTTAACGGTAACGTTTCGGTAATTTCTCATCCGATATGTAACATTCTAATATTCTACATGTTTCTGATACGCGTATCATTCCATTTATAAAAACGGTATTCTAATTATAATATTCTTGATATTGACGCAGGTAGATTTTGTGCAGTTTGTTACTATTATATGTAACTATTACTGCGTAGGACTCTCTTTATGTATTATTATTGTGATAGTTTCTTTTTGTAGTATCGACTATACGTATAATATTTTCCCACTAATTTTAATAGAGATTATTTAAATTAACGTTGATTACCACAAACGAAGAATATGAATCTCCTGGAGTGGTTGCTCCAGTAACTGTATATTCTTAAAGAAGCATAGATATCTAAAGATACGGGCCAAGTATAAAGGGATGTAACTGGAATCGATTGTTCATTAATTCAAACTTATTTATTCGATGTATTTGAAATTAAACAAATGTGAGTAAGTGCAAAGAGTTGTACAGCTTCTATACAGTGGTATCGCTAAATAAATATATTCAATTAACTAAATATGCCAACAAATGATTTTCTTCATTTAACTGATAAACCTATTTACTGTTCTATTAAATGTATTTAGTTGCCCGGTTTTTAAGAAGCTTGGTGTCCACAATGTAACATAACAAATATTTGTGGTTATTTCTAATTGAACCATTTAACAATCCCGACATATAAGGGTGGAAAATGAAAATAAAGTAATAAACAAATTAGTGTGTCCCAAATTATAGGACGAATTGTAAACACTTTTTCAGCTCATGAAGATACAGTACAAGCAATTGCATTTGTTTAACTTACCACTCAATATTCTTATTAGTGCAACGGTAACAGAGAAACCGTTAATTATGTTGCAAAATGAATCGTAGTCGTATAAATGTTATCTTTACGAGTCGGGGACTCCTGCATTTGGCCCGAGACAAGACCTTGTCTCTTGATAAAAGTACGCAGAAATATATTTGGGGAACATTCCCTTTTTAAGACTTAATTGAAGTTTCTAACATTTCTAATTTTTAGGCAATTTTCTTAATTTTTGCGAAAATTATACGCTTTTCTTTCATGTAGTAGGAGTAATAAGAAAAATGACGAAAGGGTGGAATCGAAATAAATCTTAGGAATTCGTCGATCTTTTTAATAAATACGTGTGACTCTAGATGCCTAATAACCGGTCTAACAAGATCTTGAACGGTCATCGATACAAGCCCGTTGCATCTTTTAAAGGTTAAATTACTTTATGATTCCGATGTCAGTATTGTTACGAACGCGGATATTTCCAATAATCCTCGTTATATTGCAATCAATATCGGTCCTCTACGACGTACCATTTCGGAGATATGATTGTTTAAAAATTTTTTACAAAAGGGTTGTATCTCGATAGGAGGTGGTTGTTAGACAAAACTTTATAGAATTTTTTTCATCTTTTGGTGCGTACTATCGATACTGATAAAGTGTCCCAATATTTTTGTTATACCCTGTATATGTATATGCACTTTAAATGAAACCTTGCATTAGGCTCTATCTGTTCCACAAAAAAATGTCTTCAACTAATTACATATAAACATCTATGTAATCGATAGAGGAATTATCGTCATCTAGTCTGAAGATATGATGTAAGTTAATCAGGTAGCCGCGTTACATCTCAATGTGTGGTGGCGATGGCGGCGGAAATGAAGCAGATGAAAGAGACGGAGGAAACAGCGGAGGCGAAGACAACATTTCTTACAAAAAAATACTACTTTTGAGGTCAAATATTACATAACTGGCTTGACAGATTCTTTCTTAATTAGTCTGAAATTACTTATCTCAATGCCGCCTTTCCGAATATCATCGTACTTTTTGTGAAATTTACGATTTTAATGCAGTTTAAGTACCCCGAAAATCACGATCTAATCTTTCTTATAAAAAATCAAGATATCTACGAACCGTAGACTCTGGTACTTAATCCAACACAAGACTTTGTCCCTTGATTATTATCGTATATATCAGCCCGTAATTATATACGTTTTTGTTTACGAATGTATGCGTATATGTATCAGACAATGTATGTATGTATAGATTCTATTAACGCATTCACTTCTGATTTATTGTGCATACATACATTAAAAATTCTTACATTTTTAAGGAGAGTAACAAATGGAAATGAAATAAATGTAAATTTACGATTACAATAATAGCCCTTTTTCAACCATGCCTAATTAAATAAGTTATCTATATCTTACATTACATCCAGATGTATAGTTGATCGATTATCAATCTGGTAGAATGTAGATATTCGGAAAAACGGTTTTACCCAGATGTTTTGTCAGCGATTCAGGTGAAACTGTTCCATATGAATCGTAAATTAACCCTAATTTAATTCCAAGTTTCTTCTTCAGCCCAATTTTTCTGCATTCGTAAACCATTGTAAGATATTTCGTGAAAGAATTATTCCTTGCTTTAATTCCAATAGAAGGGATTACAATTATTTAACAAAAAGAACACGAAAATTCATTTTCATCGATGTATTTTATTTAAAATGCAATAAAAATATAACAGATGTGTATAAAAATCCATGTTCCTTACCCTCCAATAAACTTATTTTAACCCTGTTTCCAACTATGTGTATGAATAATTATTAGTTGATAACAATTCTTATACGTTGCATTGTGTGGCAATCGTGATAACTTTAAAAATATTTGTCATAATGGTACTGCGTGAAACATTTGATCGTATATAACAATTAAAAATAGATTAGTGTCACATTTCATTACAATTAAGAACAGTACATTTAACTGGTGAAGCGGATAAACATATTTTCAATTTTCTCTAATATAACATTGGCTTTTTACTAGTGTTTCCATCTATTAAAGCTGATTTCGATTCTTATCAAGTACCATTGAAAACAGTATACTAAAGATATAATAACATAGAAAAAAATAATTTCAATATCTTATAATACATTTTCGTGTTTATCGTCATACGATAAATAGTTGCTGCAATATAAGTATATTCGCATGTAATTATATTGCATAATTAATGTTTCATTTCATTAATCGTAGCGACGCATTTGTTCGATAACGTAAGATGCAATCTGTTTACGAAGAAATCTTTATGCAAAACAACTTTCAATCTTGTTACATACAATCTCTTGCATATTCTTAATTCAGGACTGATCAAAGATCAATATAACATTTCCGATTTGATTGATTTAAAAATTCGGTCAATCTAGGACATAGCACCGCATTGATCTTCGTTTAGATTTAGAATTGTCTTAGAATTGGCCAGAGATAGGACCATACAATTATAACATTTGTATAGTTTAGAGACTTATTGCTCTGCGATTAATTTTCTAGAAGATAGCGAAAGCACAATTTAATTGGGCATCGTTATGCACAGATCGTCTTCATATAAAAATTGTCTTCTGTAGAATAAAAATATTAATAATTTTGTAATATGTTAAAATTCATTGAAAACATTTATTTATAATTTATAACATAAATCATTTTATAACATTGTGCCAGTTTATTTCGTCTGGACATATAAGTGTCATTTATATTCTGATTTAAAATATTCTGTAAAGCAGAATTCTATTTATAAAAATACGATTCTATTATTTTATATCTTTTATGTCTTATATGAAAATTCATAAACATTTGCCTTTTTCCTGTTAAAATTCCAATATTTACATAACACATCATATTGCACGTATAAATTCAGTGTCTCTGGAATCTTTTCATCATTAACTGGCATGTACATATTTCATTTAAGAGGTTCGGAAGGTTACTAGATTGACATATGTTTAATAACCCTAATGTAAACAGTAAATTTTAATTCCAAGCATTTGTTCCGAACAAGTTACGATTTATGTAAATCGTTTAATTGAGAAATTTTCCATGGTATTAAGAAATGCTTTTTAAGAATAATTTTTGACAAATATTTATACTGATAAATTATCAATGCTAATAAATGGAATATGCATGTATCTAAAAGTAGAAAGATCATACATACATATATAAGTAGTTTTTCAACTAATTTGTGTTAGTGCATAAACTTCCGAGCCTTACGATGTCAACAATCGATTTCTAATATTTTCTGTATGCTGGTAAGTTTCTCGTACTTTACAGTTTCGCGCGGATCGATTCAATTTTCTTCGCGGCGCGCCTCTGTAAGTCGGGCAATTTCATCGCCAGTCCCATATTACCCTGAATCTTAACTTTTCCCTGGAAGAAAGCTTTTTGCGGATTCAACTTTCCGGAAATAAAATCAACGACGTCTGTGTCGCTAATCGTAAATATAACGTCGGGCTTAGTTTTTCCATTAAACTCGACCTTTCCCTTCCCTGTTTTTGCGTCCACGACCCAGAAACTTTCCGCGCCACCAGGTCCATTTATTATCTTAAATCCGTACACCCCGCGAACTTTGTCGATCAGACCATCTGTATCCTCTGCCATCGCGACCTCTAAAGCCTTGAACAGTATATTTGCTTTGAAGTGGCTGGGATCAACCGCGGCTTTCACGTTTTCTTTGACCGGTGACTGGTTCGGAAAGCCTAAGCGATAAAGACCGACTACGACTGCTCCACCTAATCCAATGTTATGTTGGAGTGCAAGCTTGGCTCCAGGTACTTGTCTTTTACCAGCTTGTCCACGAAGTTGCCAACAGAGTTCCGAGCACTGAGCCAATCCCGTAGCACCCAAGGGATGTCCCTTTGAAATCAAACCGCCACTAGGATTTATCACGTATTTACCGCCGTACGTGTTATCTCCCGCATCTATTAGTTTTCCAGCTTGACCAGGAGGACACAGACCCAGAGCTTCGTAGGTAATGAGTTCATTCGCTGAGAAACAGTCGTGTAATTCGATCACATCGACGTCCGTTGGTTTGTATTTGGTTTGGGTGAATACCTTTTCAGCTGCATTCTTTGTCATATCGTATCTGTAAACAAAAATTTATGTTGATAGTTAATTATGACAATTAATTTATGTAAAATCATTTTGATAAAAGTGAACTTTTTGTACCCAACAAGTTTGATGCAACTCTGCTCAGTGAAAGTTGAAGGCAAATCAGTGGTCAATTCCATTGCCAAGATTTCAACTGCCTGTGACTCTAGATTATGTTTGTGGACAAAGTTTTCATTAGCTAGGATCACTGCTGCTGAGCCATCGGATGTTGGACAGCATTGTAGTTTCGTAAGGGGCCCAAATACTTTGGGAGAATTCAGAATTTGCTCTAAGCTATACTTTTCTTGGAATTGAGAGTAAGGATTGTTCATGGAATGTAAGTGATTCTTGTAAGCAATTTTTGCAAAGTGTTCAGGCTTTGTGCCATATTTCTTCATATGTTCTATTCCAGCGTTTCCAAACATCTGAGCAGTAACAGGACTCTCGTTCATACCTGATATCATAGATAACAACATTTTTTTATTTCAATTACTCATAAGCTACAATCAAACAGTATAACGAAACATAATACTTTTAAGAACATACCAGCAACATCAGCCATAAGTTCAACGTGTTTATCCATTGGATTTGTGCGATCCATAAATTTGGGCATCAAAGAACCCCTTTCCATCTTTTCAAAACCAACGGCCAGAGCACAATCGGCAGAGCCACTCTCAATAATTTGCTTGGCCATAATTAGAGCAGTCGAACCAGTTGAACAATTGTTATTTACATTGTATATGGGACAACCAGTGAGTCCTACTTCATAAAGTGCTCTTTGACCACAGGTGGAGTCTCCATAAACATATCCAGCACAGGCAGCCTTTACACAGTTATATGGAATGCGTGCATCTTGCAATGCTTTGGTAACCGCTTCTTTTGCCATTTGCGGATAATCGAAATTCTCTCGTTTTCCTGGCTTTTCGAATTTGGTCATTCCGACACCCACGACATATACTTTCGGTTTTTGTGTCATCTTGATGATTTAACGGCGTCGAACACGAAGAAACAAAAACTTATCGATCAAGTAGTAGTAGCTTGGACAATTAGTTATTAATTGCACGGTTTAAGTACTACTAACAACACAGGAATATCACCGACGATTTTTAAGGAAGTTACAGTGTATAATTCAACGTGTTTGCTTGAAGTGGCTCAGTCTACTGATAAATATCATATATGAAGTGAACTTTAATCTTTCATATACATATTTTATGATAAAAAAAAATCGAGTAAATTCCTCGAATGACAAAGCTATTTAGCGATGATAATTGCGACCAGTCGCTCTCAGCTGTCGGTCTGAGCATAAATAATTTCAAAGAGATCGGACACTCTATAGGAAGACGAAAGTTATTGGACCAGAGTATTTGCAAATATAAGCCACACTAGCTTGGAACCTCCAATGTGGTCCAATGATAGCATAAGGACCAATGATTTTACAGCCTATGATCGCTACGCGGCGCAAGTCTGCCACTCCCCCTATTTACGCAGATAGCAATAGATAATCACATGTTTTTTTTACATTGCGTTGAGCTAATAAGGCTTTATTTTATATCAGCAGTTAATAATCAGGTTTTTATTTTGTATCAGTATTTAATAATGTACTAAATCCGGGCGATATAGTTATTATTCGATTAAACGTTGTAATCGTAAAGAAACTCTTTCTGCAGCGCATGTAAGTTACAATGTTCTGTATCTTGCATTTTAGGAAACTTATATATTGTGAAAATCATTCCCTGTCTTGGAATACGTTACGAAATCGATTAATTTGTTTTTCCCCATAACGTTTAATGTGATAACATTGGTATGTATGGTAAAAATGACATACCAATAAATTACGACTTCCATGTTAAACAAAGAATGATGTGAGTTAGTAATGTTTGAACGGCATAGGGCGCTTCGAGATTTATGGAACAAACTACGAGAGCATGTTCTACAGGTGGAAATTACAGATAAATGTTACTTGAACTTCGGTTAGAAACGCTTTATTACAAAGTTCGAAGCAAATTAAATTGAAATGCATAACATCCGATTTTCCGTCGCAAAATATGAAAGGTCGAATACGTTTATCTTATCATTTCAAAATTACGATCTTGTATGAGAATACATGCTTCAAATTGATGCTTTATGGAATTTAATACAGTACAAATGTTCACTTTTCATATTTTACGGAAGCGAGTCAGTTGCGCCGCCTAGTGATTAGATTTTATACAAATTTTGGTCTTATAACTGCTTACAACCAGTCTTAACAAGGGGTTGTGTTTATACATGTAGAAGAAGGTCATATAAGTACATGTGAAATATAAAATACATCTAAGAGATGTAAGATCTCGGACTCTACTTCCAAAATAAAAAGTTTTCTTTTAGCACTTGCAAATTTATTACGCTTTTCATTCCTATTGGTCGGTCGATTGGACGTATGAAAATGTTGAATGCGTGTACGCCTTACGGTTCTTCCTTCTTTAGTTGTACGCGGTTCCAAATGTTCATTTGTTTAAAAAGCGAATAGGAATTAATCGAGTGAAAATAGGAAAATTAATAATAATTTGCAGGTGCTTCATTCTAACGATTCCTATTTTGGAATTATGTTTTTGAACTAAATTGTACGTAAAGTCACAAGTTTACTGTGCTATACGTTATAATTTAAAACAAAATAATATCAAATACGTACATGTATAATGCGTTTTAAAGGTCCATTTTAAACTGAGCTCGTTATATTAAATGTATTCTTACTATGTGAAAGAATGTCATGTGTAAAACTATGTACTTTACTAGTCGAATTTTAATTTTCAACCCTTGCCATAATTGGTATTTGACTTAAATTTACCGCTCAATCTTCTAGTTGCAATAAATGCTTATTTCGAGATGTCGCTGTTTAGTTCACCCCTTGTCATTCAACTTTATTTCGTTCCCTTGTTAAATGTAGTTCTATTATAAACATAGTTGGTAAACGTCAAAATGCATCAAATGATATGATGGAATTTATTTGTAGAACGATGATAATCATCGGATGATTATTCGGATGATTATTCTCCATTTTAAAAGAAATATATCGAAATAAAATTGATATATCTCGTTCACAAAAATTAATTTAAAGAAAAAATTTGATAAGCAAAATACTCGTTTACTATCCCTGTAATTATGTATACTGATTATCAATTAGTTGCTTATTAAAATTAATAAACGCGCAGAATTCATAGGCACTTTTCTGAATCAATTCATTTGTCTGATGTGTTTTAAAACATTCCTATTGATGGTCTTATTTATAAGTTTATAATTAATCACTTTTGGAAATTTTAAGTCTTCAAATCTAATACAGAAATCCCTGTGTAGAAACAAACCAAATTGTGTGTACGATTTTGTCAACAATCTAGTGCTCACGATTTATCTCGTGTAAAAACTATAGTGTGTGTCTTCATTCGCACGGAAGATTATTCGATAATAAAAACGTCTAAACACAAAGCACGAAGCGTCGAATTGAAAAGTTTGTCACAGAACTTTTTTCTTAACTCCGTGTGGCCCTGTGTATACTAGAAAATCGCGCCGGCCATTGCGCGCTCGTGTTTTGGTTCTGAAAAGATGGCGGACCCTTGTTTTCAAGATCGGTCATATAGGAATACGATAATTTTGAAATACATAGCGAAAGTTGACATGTCGCACGTGTAATAACGTCAAGTGCACGAAAGTATCATTACGGCAAATTTATTTACTGGATTGACGGAGTTTCTGTGAGGCGTAACAACCGACGCGAAAGCGGTGTCTGTAGCGTGTAGATTACGCGAACTCTAGTTTGCCTAGTTTTCGAAGATTTTCATTGCTTTTTGTGCGAAACACAGTTCGGGCCATACAAGAAGGATTCTGCGATTCGGATTGTAAAATGACCGAACTCTGAGTAAACACACGCAGGGTTCAATGTCTTTGAGATTGACATATTAGCAATAGTATTTGGTTAGGTTTATTGGCTAGGTAGACGTTATACCTATGATACCCGCACAACGTTCCACGTGTTCCTCTCGGTGGTTCACGTTAAAACATGATAACGAGTTGAGTTTGTAAATAGTCTGATAAATGAATTGTGCTAATACATAATGGCGACAAGTGACTTCGATGTGGAGCTCTTTGAGCGAAGACTTCAATCACTGAAGGATTCGCAGGAGTCAATACAAGGCCTTTCAGCTTGGTGTTTGGAGAGGCGACAGCATCACAAAAAAATTGTTGCTACTTGGCTACAGGTTTTAAAGAAGGGTAAGTTTTGCGGCTTTTGGTACATTCAAGATACGTTGTAATTATAATGCTTTAACTTTAACGACTTACTATTACGTTCTTTTGCTGATGTTCCCAAGCGTGTGTTATGTGCATATAATAATATTGAAAGTGACAAAGTTAAATAACTGCCATTGCTTGCATTATTAAATATACGTATATAGTTAGAATGCTGGAATACATATGTATTTATTTTAATAATTTTTAAATAACAGTAAAAGTCGAACATCGCCTAACGCTCTTCTATCTGGCAAATGATGTTATCCAATATTCCAAAAGAAAAAATTTCGAATTTGTGGAGTCGTGGGGTACAACTCTACAAAGAGCAACAACAATGGTTCGAGACGAAAAAGTGAAGCATCGTATATTGAGAATCTTCAAGATCTGGGATCAACGGCAAGTGTACGATGAAGAATTCCTTGCAGACCTATCTGGATTGATTTCAGCAGCACCCAAAAAGAAACTAGACCCTCAGCCAATGGCTCCACCTGAAGATTTTCAGGCTGCACTACTGATTTCTACAATGAGGTCTTGTGCCACCTTAGAGCAGGCAACTGATGCACGATTACGTGATTTACGGGAAAGTAATATTGACATTGAAAATGCAGAGGAATTATGTGCTTCACTGAAAGATAGAAGACGAGTAGAAGATGCAGAGAAAGAAGTAGACCTCGCAGTGAGAAATGTCGAAAATTATGTTCGGGCATTAGAGGCAGAAATTAGAGAAAGAACGCAAGTCCTTGAGCTGCTGGAACAAGCAGATCAATTTTACGAGACCCAACGGAGTGAAGTCAAAATAGTTACGAATGTAAGTACATTTTATATGGCAAATGTAATTTAGAACAATACTGTGATTTTTAATTCACAACACCAATATTTCGTGTAAACAGGCATATCGAAATTTTGGAAGTCGTGTCAAAAACTTAAAGAAGAAGTTGGACGAACTGTTACCAACGTTAATTTCTCCACTTCCATCACCAGACATAAATGCTCCTTCGCCGAGTCCTGATAGCGATATAGAGCTCCCGGGAGATGAAAATCAAACAAATCTGTTAGGAATGATAGATGTAGCTCCACCGTCTATTTACGGTTCATATTCGCACGAATATGATCCTGTACCCGTGCCAGCCCCTGAATTAGGGCAAGGCAACGAGTCAGGTGATTTTACTAACAATTTTTCATCCTTCATGGGAGGAAATATGGATTTCGGTAATATGGTAAGGAATTCTATCTAAAAGATCCGTTAATCTGGACCAGTATGACAAATCGTAAATGTTACTCTTTTTTTCTTTGTAGAGAAACTTATTTAACGAAAGATCATCAACACCCACGGGAATGTCACAACAGTACAATGACTCTTTAGAGGTATATTTAATTGTGGTCGATATATAAGTCTTTGTTACACTATTTTAAATACACGTTTACTGTTTGCCAGGCTAAGCCAATAGAAGTAATTAACATGAGGCCCTCCAAGAACGAAAGTAGTAGTGCAGACTTTAATATATCTAGCTTTCTAAAGACTGTTCTTCCTTCCTCCGATGGAGGACAAGATGCCGGTGGTATCCCGGGCCTTGGCTTAGATATTCCCGAATCGCAAGTGGACTCTCCTCAGCGTTCGAATTACAGACATTCACCTGTATTGGGACAACTTCCTGTAACTCCTGTGATCTCAAGAATGATTGGTAATCAGAATGCGCCTCTGGGTGTAAATAACTGCCAGATAAGCCACAGTACCCCGCTGTCTGTTCGAAACTTATCTGGTGAATCGCATACTCCCTCTCCATACTCCAGTCAAAATAGTCAGAGTAATATTACTGTACCTTTCGATGCCCCTACTAACAATAATACAGTTAATCCTTTACCACCCCCACCATTACCCCCACCTATTTTTCTGGACGATGAAAACTGTTACAACAAGCTGCCGCCAAAATTTCCTACATGGACTCCTCCAAATGAAAGCATCAAAGACTCTGCCAAATGGGAGGAAAAGGGTATGCGCTTGTTATAAAATATAAACCACGGTGGTCGTTTGATTTCAGAATAATAAGATCTTTGTAACATAGCGGGTTTCGCTATATCTTCAGGAAAAAATAGCATGAATCCCACTTGGCCCGGAGAATGCGATGTTAAGAATAAAACGTGGATGGACGGAGACGCAGATAGGTGGGACGCGAACAACGATACCACGTGGCCTAATGCTGCGAGAGGGAAAAGTGAAATACTCTCTGAAACACCAGAATCACCTCCGATGTACGAGAAGACTGGATTCACGGATCCAGTGGAATATGATGATCCTCAGCCGCAGGAATCGCTTCTTAGTACCACGGGAGATGTAGATCATAGGTGAAGTATTAAATACTTACATATTTGACAGGGAATGAAAAATATGATGTAGAAAAAGTATTTAGGGATAGACATAATGTTTATGTTTATATGTAGGGTAATACCAATTCCAATGACGGTGGAAAATCAATTGCCATATCGTCTGATGAAAGCAGCAGATGTTGATCACCGTAATTTAATTAGTTTGACCGGAAGCCCAGCAAATCACAACGTTAGCGACAACTCTTTGAACGCGTTACCCAATAATAGCAGCCTTTGGTCGACGGGCGATCAAGATTATCGGTAAGATATTTTTATGATATGATACACACCTTGAAAGATTTGTATATTTTGAAAAAATTCTTTAACTTTACTTATTAACAATGGATCCGCGTGATTCAGGCAACACATGCAACCTGGAGATATCGTGGAAAGCGTCGACATGGAAATGTCGGATGACGAGACGGACAGCAAACCAAAGGGAAGAGTACTGGTAGACCTTCGATCTCAGGATCGGGACATGCGAGTTGGCAATCAATCAGGTCCGTCTCAACATATGGACATGGATATGCGTATGATTCCACTTCCTACCGGACAGATGCCAGGACCGCACGGGCCAATGATGCAAGACGTTCACATGATGCATTCAGGCCCACCTCCACCTCCGCCTCCACCACCACAGTTTCACCAAGGTCAACCGAACTTCCATCAAGACCAGTCTGATTTTCGTCACAATCCGGAATTTCATGGGCCTCAGTCGAATTTCCACCAAAACCGGCCACCACCGAATTTCCTCCAGAATCAACAAGACTTTGGTCAAGAGTTTCACCCAATTCACCAGTCTCAACCGGACTTTCCGCAGGACTTTGAGTATCGGGAGAACCAGCATAATCTGCGACCTGGTCAAGAATTCCTCGGTGAACCACAATTACGTAGGTATTCTCAACCTGGAGATCATCCACATCGAGATCCCCAGTTTCACCGAAATGATAGAGGGGGACGCGGTGGGCGAGGATTTCCACGAAATCGACGAGACCGGTACTCCGACGACCACAAACAGAGGAATCTCGCGAACAATCGAAAACCACGGCCGCAGGAGCAGCACCAAAGATCCTCACCGGACATCCCACCGAACAATCGCTCCATGTTACTCCAACCACCGGAGACCGTTGTTATTCTTGACGACGAAGGCAGGCCGATACGTATGCCTGACTTTGAACAGGAAAATGCGCCGAACGTGGATCGAACACAGGAACCTGAAAGGGAGGGTCCTTGTCAGTCTTTAACACAAGACCGTAGATTGTCGCACGATACTACTCTGAATTCTCGTGATCCCGATCAACTCGGCGGTCATGAGCATGAAGCAGAACCGTCGTCTACCGAGAACGAGGAACAGCAGAAATTGAATCCAGTGACCGTTGTGCCCGTGATAACCGAACCCAAAGACGCGCAACAAGTCCAGTACGTTCCTATATCGGAATATGAGGAGCACGTAGAAGCGGACTCCGTTATTCCAGAGAAGGGTTGCGACAGTACCGAATCAGCGGAAAATCCTAGACAGAATTTTTCTGAACAATCACAACACCTGTGCGATCAGATGGATACTCTCGTGAATTCGACACCGAATAATGATCTCAAGAGACCGTCGACGAATGGCAGCTTCGACGAGCAGACGAATGACGTTAATTCGAGTAAAAAGAGGATCGCTTTATCGAACGGACCTCAAACACCGACTGGATCTGACTGTGGTCCAAATGGACCTTCACCGCAGCTTGCCGAGTCTCATCCCGGAGCGTACGAGTTCGATGGACAAGCTGGACCGATTTTTCGGCCGCGTATCGGATCGTTGCCGTTCCCTCCTTGGAGGGTTGGTCCACCAAGGGGCAGAGGTTTCAGGGGTGGGCCGAGAGCTCCTTGGATGGACAGAGGACCGCGTGGCCCTGCCACCGGTAATTTTATGCCAAGAGGACTGAAACGTGGCGGACAGTTTAGGGGTAACGGTTTTAGAGGTCGGGGTCGGGGCAGTAATTGGTAGAGAGTGTGCAAAGTTTGAGACACATGCCAATTATTTTCTGGAACTTTTATCAGGAAACATCTGCACTGGTTTTATCGGTCGTTTTGTATACTGTACATATATAAATCACAAACCGTCGATACAAAGGTACCTTACCTTGGGTGCATCTCTTGAGGGGGGCAGAGAGTGATCCCAGATGGTGAGATCTTCCGCGTCGAAGAGCTCACGCTTCTGAGCGATTGATTCGCCTATATACATATATAAATAAACTATATAAATATATAGATATAAAGATGTACACGTACACACATTAAGGAAATCACACAGCCACACGTATATGTATACGTTTGTTAAGATCTACGTATATTATTGAAGCGGCTCCTAAAATAATCTGTAGCGTGTCCGTATACCTTGTGACAATGGTGATAGATACGAACGTGTTAATCTCGTCGCTGGCAGTCGCTTCGGTAATAATCATAATGTCCTATAGGATTCTGTGTAAGGCAAAAAAGACTTCTGTTTTACGTATGTGTTAACGAGTATAGCAAATATTTATCATCAGGTGAGTTGACCCGTGGCAGACTCATTTTGGCGAGTGTATCCTTATCGCGTGAATACAGACACGAGAGTGTTTGTAGGTTTCCAGTGGAAATATGTCGTGTAACAAAAAGAAAAGAAGAAAGAGACAAAACTTTCTCGAAGTCGCCAGAATATGTTTCATGGGTCGCCTGTTTGTTCACTTGCCTCTACATATACGCTAATTGCCTGTTTATTCGCCTATCTTCGTTTCTATCGTTTCGTTGGGGGCGCAATTATGAACAGGCATGTCAATGAACTTTCAAAGTGTATTAATAAAAATGCAGTGTTTATGTTCTGGTCCACTTCGTACATTTCCCCTATTTTTTCTGGAGTACATCGTAGACACAGTTTTCTGGCAAAAATATACAGATAAAACATTGGATTCGTTTGATACGGAACGATAATGGCAAATCGAAGGAAATCAAAAATAGGTCGACAGAGTGTTCTACGATGTGTTTATATTTTTTCACGTACGATTGCGTACAAAAAAAAAAGAAATAGACTAATGTAAAAATGACAAGCGAGCGTTATTGGTAACGATTCGTTTGCTCGGCTAACCCAGTTTCGTTTAATTTCATTTTTCGCACAGGGGTGAAATTTATTTAAACAATGACATTTAAATGTTTTCACTGGCAAACAAATATTGAAGAGATCTTAAAACATTTTGATGAGGTACAATGCGACCCTATGTACATATTTACACACGTACTCCCTGTATTTTAAGACAAAGATTTTATCAACGTCATAAAGATTTTTCCCATTATTTAAACAGTTTTCATACTTTCATTGCTGTCGTTCTTGTTCAATCAAACACGTTTCTTTTTAAATAAAGTTTCTATTACTCTGATAATTAATATCGGGATTTTGAAAGTCAAAAAACGAATCATTATCAACAAAAAACATATATAGAGGTACTAATAGTCAAGCGCACAACAAAATGAGTGTAGCAAGACAAACCCTTGGAAATTCATTAATTGTTTAATAAAACATTAAAATCTACCGAGGACCCTGCCAGCACTAGACGAACCGTAATCCTTCTTGATGTACACTGTATTTTTTTCAAACCCATTTGTTTAACCTTTTAAAGCATTCTGATTCTATCGTTTTAATTCTTCTTCGTCGGTATGCGACTTGGCGTAAAAGAATTAATACGTGCAATTTTAGTTTTTCTTTCGTAATCCGATCACTCGTGAAATCCGACTTTATAGATCTATAGATCATTTACAGTATCAATTCAGGTTTTTATTTTATAGGTTCAAAAATGACGTATCTATCGATCTAGATACAAATGGATACTTTTAAAGATCTGTTTTCTTTTGACGAAAGTGTATTTGTTTTATTTATGAATTCCAAGTATTTATAGATGTATGTATGGATTATAGTATCATGTTTCTATAAATACTTTTATGGGATTTTATTTAGGGGCGCTATACATGGGTATAAAAATGATGTGTTCGTCGTAGATTTAAAAATTAGCTGCCGTTCCTACACAGTTTTCTTTTATTATTATTATTTCAAAAATTGCTTTTGTTTGCAGATGTGAGATGCCTACAGATCTACTTTCTGTATATTTACGTACACTCTATGTCTTTCTGCCGGAGATTTAAATTAACTGTTTTATTTCTAACTTTCACTTTATTTGTGATAATTATGATTTTATGATGCGATTGCTTTGATTTATTTGATAAACTTGTGGATCTCGTATACATTTAACCCCTAGCGTTTTTGTGTCGTAATCATTTCAAAGAAATATAATTTTTGTTATTTTTACATGATAATATACAACGTTATTAAAAATATGGAGCATGTAAAAAACATTTTAACTGTTAAGATACATTATATTTATTAACGAACATTCAAAGTTAATATAACATACTGATATGTCTGTAAATATTTTAAAGATAAGAAAATGTAACTGAAGTGCGGAGGGTTAAATTTTATCTCTTCTCGAAACGATATCTAATAAAGATCATCGATTATCTCATCGACAGTTCTTTCCCTTAAATGAATGCTTTAAAGGGTTGACAGAGTGAATGGGCCGAAAATGCATTGTCTCGGAACAATGTGGAACACTTATCGATTTGTATGTAGCCATGGATAGTGATATGAGCGTTTGTGACACGGCCCCATATTCGAGAAAATAATTGTATAAATACAACTTGTACAGTTCTTTTCGCCATTATTACTTTTTATTTTATACCGAACAAAGTTACAAACAAATCAATCATAATTACGATCCGTCTTATTGCCCGATACTTTGTTCATCTTCTTGCTTCCCTCGATTAAATCGGAGAAGAATAAAGGAAACTAAGCATCGCTAGACTCTAAGTGTAGCTAAAATGTTGCCACAGGGAAATACCAGTTTTCAACCCTTTGCGACCGTTCGCGTCGTCGTATTAAATTTACACGATTTATTTGATCAAAATATTCCAACAGAGTTACTCACGATATCGTTATTATTTATGTTTTAGATTAACGTTCTATGAAACGGGATATCTTAATTATTTATTTAATTTCTTCTTTTGAGACTGCTTGGTATCCCATGTGATTAACTTCAGGAAGATTTAAGGATCCATATCGCTGATATACATCGGACCGCAAAGGGTTGAAGGTTGTCTCGAAATTGTACAACGATCGAAAGATATTAAAGTATGCGTGATAATCGTCATCGAGCGATTCGATGTACCGTGAAATTTGTTGTGTAGATAAAAAAATATATAGTCTGTACTCCGTTCTGGGAATACTTTGTATATCTACCCGGTTTCTTTCGGTTAACTCTTTTTTTTCTCGGTGTTCTGACCGTTACGAAGGGAAATTGATGGGGTCGCAATTTTCCCTACGTACGCTTTCTTTATAAACCTGCGTGTCGCCGTATCGATTTTGGCGACGAAGCCACGCGACACATCGTGTGCGTGATTTAAGTGCTAACCCTTTGCACCGGGTACCTTAGTCGGGGTATACGATGAATTTAACGCTGCGGTCGAAACGCTCGTTAAAAGATTAGATACGTAGAATAAGATCTTTAACGAATAGACAAAGCAAAAAGAGTAAGATATTTTTCTGTAACAGATATAGTTTAATACACTGCAGTTGTGCGTTCTATGTTTTAATATAGAAGTCGCGTGGTGCAAGGGGTTTACGTGCAATTGTATGATAAATCATTGTGTGATAAATGGGTTAAATGAAACTCGAATAAGGAAAATAGAATGTAACGTGTATATAATAAGATTCTTGTATTTGGATTATTTTTCAATCTCCAGTGTTTCATTGTCGTACTTTTTAGTTTAACGTAGATTATTGTAATTTTAACTTTAATATCAGATACAAAGACTATATGACATAGTTGGAAAATAAAATTCATGTTGAAACTGGATGGAATGTAAAATGCAAGATATTTATTATATGTTCACTCATTCTTTTATATAATTCGGGTTTCATTTAAATAAATCGTGACAAAGCTGAGGAGAAATGTGTTTGTTATTAAATTTTACGCGTCGATGCTTAACCGGTGTATGTAAAATATAGAATAGGGTACGGTTTGTTGAAGCGGATAGTGCCTTCATTCGAAGAAAAGAAATTCAATCTTCGTCGCGCTATAAGCATGTTGCGATTGTAACGATCAATTTATCCCTCAGCCCTTTCAGTTCAACACTTGACGTTCGCGAGTCGCTGAACTTACCACCAACTAACTTGAAATTCCTTCATTCGACTATCTGTTCATTACCGGGCGTGGATTTCATTTATACCGATGAGATATTGTTCTATTTTATCTCAAATTCGAACGTACAAAGGGTTAAACAATCTTATGTAAACAACAGTGGCTGTTTTTGCATTTTTTTTTAAATCATAGTATTTGTGGGCTTCAGATGTGGTGCGGTGAGTCAATCGATCTGAAGTCCTATTAATAAGTCAGACACGATTATCCCGTGCGATAATCTTGTAAAGTAGGTTATTGTTTAATTATGTAATAATAGATCGTTAACGTGTTTTATATTCTTATATAAAACTGCTGTGCATACTGTGTATGCTGAACATTTTGTACATTGCCTAATAAAAATGTCGACTTCTATCGCCAGGCGCTATGCTCACGGTTTTCTGCGGTTTCCCAGGAATTTCAGGTTCTGCATGTTGTGGGATCAAAAACAATTTTTATTGCTACATATATAAGTGAAACATCGATATAGATATAATATATATATTATATATTATATATTATATTTATATACGTATGTTTGTACATATCAAAACACGTGATACAGATTTTAATAAAAGGAAAATCGAAGTTCGATAAACTATGAATACAATGGTTGTTTTAATATTGTAAGAACACTTTGTATTGCAATTGGACCGGACATACGGGAATACGAAAATTCATATTTTCGAGAAAATTGCATCCTCCAAATCGATACAGAAAAATTTCCACGTATTCCCGTGTGGCCAATTCAAGTGTGTCATTACGCTATCCGTGTACATTACGCGATTATTGTGGTATGATATGGTGTAACATCGCGTTGACAACGAAGGGTGTAAATACGTCGTCGTTCAAGGGCTTCTCGAGCGGCTTTGAACCCTTTGACTGTTACGTGCCTTTTAGCTAACGCCGAGAGCCTGTACTCCGATATCATTTCGTTTCTATGTTTACTGTACTTTATGGATATGTTTATATTATGTCGTTTGAAAACAGTGCATGTTAAAAGCCAACCGCAAGAAGCTGGTCTTATTAACTGTTTCAAGCGTTCATTTAGCTCTAGATAAGCCTCACAGTTAAGCTGTGTATACACGTGTACATGACTCATTGAAAATTCTCAAAGCGGTCATTAATATTACGAAGTTGGCTGGCTACAATTTCGTTTATACCTTTTTATTAATTAGCAGCCATTATGTCATAATTTGTTGGCATTTGTTTTCAGATTATACCGATGGCTGGTTTCCAACTTGTACCGCGGTGGCGTTGGCAACATTGTTATTAGAGAGTCTTCGGAGCCGGGGACCTGCCGTCGAAGGGGTTGGAGGTGGTAATTCCAATTAAGCTTGATAACAAAGTAGCCGGACGACGTAGTACGACAGCGTGCCGCTGCCGGAGGACGGCAGCGCTGTCATACCGGGGATTTTACCTTCGCCGGTAATTCAGGTTTATGGAAATTGATTTTTATTTCGCCCGGACGAACCTGTGACACACGTGTCATCGCGGACGCACTGTAACCGAATCTTTATTTATCGTTTTTAACGAAAGTATCCGACTTATTGTGGAATGTATACGCGTTACATCAGTGTACATACATTAAACGAAATGAGCCTCTTTCAAGGTTACAAAGACACTTAGACAAAATGTGACATTTTACACATTTCTTATTGTTTCTGGAGGAATTGTTTTGAACCCCGCTGTTTGTTAATTGTTCTTGTCGCACCCGAAATAATACCAATTTTTAAATTTTGAAATCTTGAAAATGCCGGTTTAAAGGTGTAGTCGTTTAAAGTTCGTTAACTTCTGAAAAATGCGGTATTTTTTTTTAAATGGTCTTGAAACGGAAAGTGTAGAGACAAATGTTTTCCTTCGATGTTTGTCAGAGACGTCACATTTTTCTGTAGAAACTAAAAATAGCATGGTTACAGTTGTTGACTGTTACTTACATTTTATTTTATTAATTAATTTGGTACATTTCTTCGTTACTAACTTTAACCCTCTTAGTTCCGGAGGCCGATATATCGGCCCTTGCTGCACTGGCGAGAAGTGCCAGAGCCGATATATCGGCCCGCGCCTTGTAGCGTTTTACTATTCACATTGCGGGAGAACTCTATCTCAAAATAAATTTAGTTAAACTAGTGTCATTGTTTTGTTCTATATTTCATCCTTAGTATACTGCTTTTTGAATCATGTAAATATTGTTTCTCGTTTGGTTTTTATGAGCATTTTCCCAAACCCTAGGAAAACTGTGAAATTCGGCCGGTTATTCTCGCATATGCACCTGTTTTTCGCCCGGCACTAAGAGGGTTAAACAAATCTAATGTGTCTGCTATATCTCGTATGTGTCTCTACCCAGATGACGTACCAGACGTGCCGGAACACGCTTGCAAATTCACACCCCTCGAAAGGGGGACCTTGGATCCCTTACCATCTTCGTGTCATGCTCAACGTTACCGGCTTTCCGCTAGAATTCGTAGCACGAACAAGGTATGCGTATATTCGGCATGCACTAACGATATTCCCCTATTTTAGGCGAGGATTGCTTTACGTAGAATTAAAGATTTAAGTTAGTCAATAATTAGATAGGAAATCATTGACAATAAAATGTATAACAGGATATTCTTCGGCAACTAAAATTCTAAACGAACACGTGCAAAGTATAAGACAATACCGTTTAATGAAGTACTAAGAGAAATTATTATCAATCGTGAAGTATATTAAACTTGAACAAATAAGTGGTGTCAGTGGTGTGGTGACATTTTTTAACTTATTCATCGTCTGGAAACACTAAATTATTTTTCTACTTTGAAATTGGTTGTACTTGGACCATCCAAATTTTTACAACTTTTTTGCCTTACGCTAATTCCAAGATTTTTGTTGTGGGTCTTCATATTAATTCATAAACAATTTTTTAAGTCTATGCTTATGAAATAGTTAAAAATTTAAAGAAAATATTTTTTTTTATGAAATGAGTGTTAGAATTTAAAGTCTTGTATTGTATATGTATATCACTACTAAACTTAGACTACAATGTGACAAATTTCAAGTTTCTACCCTTACTTAACACTATTTCTATCAAGAGGTGTCAAAAGACACCTTTCAAATTTTAACGTAAAATCATTTATTAAGTTGAATCATTTCTCCACAATTAATTTGTTGACTTTTTATACAATAGTTAGGTTAAATTATCTACCTTTAACCGGTAATTTGAAATCCCAACAGTTTTGGCAAATATTTGCTTTCAAACAAAAAGGTTTCAAAACACACCTTTTGGTCGAAATAGGTATACATACAATCGTGGTAAAAATAGTGTTAATCGTTCACGCGAGAAATGAACCAAAACGTCATAATTTTAGTATCTTTGTTATAAAGCCCGCTAATTTGGTCTATACTACTTGCCTTGAAGCGACACTATAGAACAGGAACATATTACATCTATTTGTCTTTGCATTTTAAAAAACTATCGATGCAATGCATTATTAATGAATGCATATAGTATACTAACGATGCAGGCCTCACCGCGTCGTTGCAACGAAGGAAGACGCATCAACATTCATGGTGCCTAACCGTCCATGCTTTTCAGAGAATTTCAACGTGTTCACTTTATTGTCGATTTACCTTTACGTGTCATAGAGTACAGTTTGTACGGTGTAAAAGATGTTTTGACGAAATAATGTGTAACGTATTTTCAGAGATACTGATATCGTTTTTATGATGATATCGTTGTTATGTTAGTATTTTCAGAGATACTTTTATCATCGAAACTACGTTAATTGGGGTTGAAACCTGCAACCTCCTAACTAATACTACTGAAAAACGAATTCAATCGGGAAAGACAGCACGATCTTAACTCTTTGCGATCGGTAACGCATTGTGGACGGCATTTCAATTCTGTTATTGAAATCGGTGTGGCAACTATGACAAAAGATATTTTATATTAATTACACTTTTATAAGTTGGAGAACTAACTATGGAGAAGTGTCCCAATCGTAAAGTGTTATACTTAATTGACGCGGATGCCTCTAAACATTAACCATAAATCGACGATAGATCAATTTACACGCTTACACGACTCCCTGCAAAGTTTACGGCGCAAACCATAGCGTTAACCGATGCCAAGAGGTAGCATTGTGTCGATTGGTGAATCTGGTGGCAAGGAGACCTACCCAAAAATTCTAATCAAGGATGAATAGAAAATATACCTGGAGGATTATTCGATTGAATTGATATACGAGCCAAGATCGACCAGTTTAAACCATCATCGCAGAATCCGATGCACACCAGATCTTATAAAAAGCAGTCCACAGGTGCACAGTGAGATCATAGTGTAATCTCGTACTTGTGCGGCTACGTGGTTCACACTTCCATTGTTAGTGTTTTGTTGTGTCGCATAGGTGTGATCATTGTAACACATGGGGGAAATAATAGACCCTTTTATCGCAAAGAGGGGCGATTTTGAAAAAAGAGACGTTAACACGTCAGACGAACGAAGAAGATGAGATTCCCTGGATTGCCGATGACAAATGAAATGAAATTGGTCTGTAAATACCCAACAAACTGAGCGATTACTCTCCGAGTGATTAATCAGCCCAATTAGTTGCCTCTTACGACAGGCGAGTAACAACGTTATGAAATAATTAAAATTGTCGATCGTCTAACTTGAGAGTTGGGATAATAACACGATAAATGAAACCGTGCTCCAAATAATGTTTCGTTATCTCTCTCATCTGTAAACTCATTCTTCATTCGAGGTAGTTAATAAATGATTCTTTTCCGTCGCATCAGGAAATCAAAGTCGGAGGTAAAGTAATTGCCCTATTCTACTTGAAACAAATCTTGAATCTGGAAGAAAGATTTGTTCGGAAAAGGAAGAGAAAGGAAAGCTACTCGACACGTGTGATGGACAGTACTCAAAATTACTTTGCAATTTTCGTGTATCGTATGCTGAAGAATAAATCATCGTGTGACACTTATTTTCCTTGAAACATGCGTGTAATGCGAGTATTGCGTGTTTCGAATGCAATTATTTTACTTTCATGGTTGTACACACAGATATTATGATAATTAATTGTTCCTTAATTATCAAAGTTTCGATTTCAACGAACTATTGGATGAAAAAATATAATTGAAAAAAAGTGTATTTATGCTTGCACAGAAAATCCTATACAATAATCGATAACACTGTACAGCAAGAGAAAACTTAATATACTATAGGATATATGTAAATACATTAAATCATAGCAGTATTCTTTTTAATAAATACTTGGTTCCATAGCTGTTATTAATTATCATTTTATCACGACAACGGCGATCCTCGCATTCATGAGTCACATGGTCGTTTGAAATTTCGTGATAATTTCATTTTTGGAAAATGAAACCGCGCGTCTCGTTGACACAGTTTCGACGAATTTTATGGGAGAAATGTGTATAATAGCAGAAGAATATCGAGCATCTAGCCAACACGATAGTAATATATTGTAAGATAGTTTCTGTTAATTCTTTGTTTGTGTTTATATGTATGCACATTGCACATACATGTGTAGGTTTTTCGTCTGTATCCAGTATTAACGCTCCGGATAGCAAACCCTGTCGGATCATTTTTGGTCCATTTTATATTTGTATATGTATTCCATGAGTTATCTCCTTACAAAAAGAGTATGGTTGAAAATTGACTCGCCTTCGCCGGCGGACTGTTAATTACGTTCACTCTCTATTCGGATCCAAAGCGGAAACTTTGAAGTGAACCTAAATTGATAAGTAGCCCTCTAAGCTCCCCGAAACTACATCTGATCTGTGATTCATAAAGTATATTATGAATATCGGAGTTTTGCGTACCAAATTAGTCAGTTTTTTGCAAATAACGTTTGCATACGTACTCACGTAGCTGGTTCAAGTCAAAGACTACTTGTAAGTTAATCGAACAATTTTGTTTGTAACGTCTCGCAACCCGTGCCGTTCCGATCCTTGTTAAGATATGAATATTTGATGAAGGAAATCGATTCTTTATTTACAGGGTTGGGGGAAGTTAGGATCGCGGGTCCTTTAATCCGGGCATGTCGTGTCCGAGGGGCGTGAAAGGACTGACATTTTGTTGACAGTTCGTCACGAATGTTGGTCACTCACAGTTGACCCCCGACAATTTGTCACGTTTGGATTAAATTTGCTTTTCTGCTTTTGGTGTGAGGAGAACATTAGCTTATCGTATTAAGACGTGTGTGTTACATGCAAAATATGGAAAGAAATTAATTTTCATTTTTTTATAACTCTTCTAGTTGTACCTTTTTAATGTTTTTCTTTTACTTTTACACGGTTTGGACCAGGTTGGCGAATGTTCAGTATTACATTTTTATCTCTGTTATGTTTATGTTACTTTTTTTTTATTCGTATCAAGTTATGTAAAACAAACGCGTTGAATACAATGGCTCTCGGAATAAATATGTCGACCTTCAGCTTACAGCGTAAGTACTGTTCCGTTAAAGTGGATGAAATGATAATATGTATACATAGATACATACATATGCCGCAGATATACTGGTGAAAGGAGAATATGACAATCTTAAACGGAGACAGACACTGCCGGACCAATGGGAAACCACCCCTTGGAACAGTGACGCTCAACCTATAATTTTCACTGCGAATCACGGAGTTTCTGAAATGAAAAGTAACTGTTAATTACTTACGAGAAACACGTGTGTTAGGCGTGTCATATTTTGATTTCATTTGGTCACCTGCAAAAGGTCAAATAATTATAATACCACGAATATCGCGTGTGTATATTATGATAGGTGTGGTCCTGTAGCAATTATTCTAATGTGTGGACATTAATTAATATAAAACTACCATCGAACGTGTACAGTCCGTCAGCGTATGACTCATTATGCTGAACACAGCGTTTTCTATAAACATATTTTCTACTTATACGGACAAAGATGGTGGATATTTTTTACATATATTTACGTAGGAGTTAGGCAATTTAATAAGCATACTGTGCCAAGTACTAGCAAATTGTAAATTTTATTATTGGCGTATTTATTGTTTGTAATAAAGTGGAATATCAAAACATAGTGGTTTATCCAATGAAAAATAGAGAATAAAAAATCACATTGCATCAGAAAACTTTAATGTTTTAGATCTGCTTTTTAGCCCTGAGTGGAAGGATGTCGACCTGTAATAAAAGTTCCAACCAAATAATACAAAATCAGAAAATAAAATAAAAATAATAATTAAAAATTAAAAAATGTTGATAAACCACTACGTTTTGATATTTTATTAAATTTACTAAATTTTCAAATTAAGTAATGTTACGTACATTTATGTGTAACGTGTAAATATTTCATTGCAGTTTATCGTTTTTACAGTTCCACGTCTCTGGTATGAAAATCTTAAGTACATGTTTATATGTTTACGGTTTAATTTCAGCCATTTCAATTAAGTTACAATCTTATATGTAGTATGTCGGAGTTTTCCTTCGTCAACCTCGCGGCACTATGGACTGCGGAAAGAGCCGTTGCAGTAATTAAATACAAAATCGATTGCTATATGCGGAAACGCGTTATCTTGTGCACAACTCTGCGATCGACATTTTCAAACACGCACGTTGCAAGCTTCATAAAAATTCATCGCGAAACGCCGGCAAGTTTATCATACGACGTAGTGACACTTTCACAGCCGGAAATTATAGCGCGGACTAAAGCTGATTGTCCTAAGGTTTTATCGTTATAGGAATAATGAAAGCAATTAAATTTATTTAAAAATAACATATAATTATCTATTACTTAATAATTAATGAAATTTATGCATTACAAATCTACATAAAGAAAATACCAAAATTGATAAGCACGAGATACATTAAACTAAAATTCCACGCGTAAATTATTTCAATTTTATCAGATTGGAATTATTATTTTTACTAAATCCGACTTGAATGAAGATGTAATTGACTTCTTTCGTATCAGTATTATTTGTACTCCCTTAAAATGTTTATTTTCATAATTTTTGCTGGCAATGCTGGCAATGTGTTAACACTCCACTGGGGTTAGCAATTGTAATGCGTAACCAGTGGCGCAAACCCCTTTCTTTTAAGGGATATCAAGATAATTAACACCCGCCCACACAATTGGGGTTCTTTTTTTTATACATAATTCCATAAATGCAGCAATTCCCAAATGATACTTTCATTTTACTTGACTATCTTTATGTTTCATTAACGCATACATGAAACATAAATATCGTTATTTTTATCCAAAAAGAAATTGCTTTATAAAATATGAATTAAGTGAAAAAACTCATCCTTCGTCTGAGTCCAATACGTAATATTTCTATCGTTAACCGATAAGCAAATTTCTATTGTGCTTATTTATGGGTGCCCCATGCTATATAATCCCAAAATTGCGGCGGGGGGCAATCTCACCCTCTGCCCCGGGGGGGATTCGCGCCAGTGGATGTCAAGGGACCAAAGGTTCTCCTTTCGTATGAATCGATCCAAGTTCGAGTACTCGAAACGTATCTGGAACACGATAAAATTCGGCGCGGACCAATGAATTCCGAGCACTCGTCACCGAAGTAAAAATCGACCCGGTACTTTATGGCGTGCGGATGACGTGAATAACGGTGAACGAGCCCTTCTATGCACGACGCTTATCCACGATTGTTCCTCGTATTTTCCGTCGGCCGTCTTTTCGCGACCCTCCGAAACGTCGAAATTTCTAAAGACATTATATTGCTCTTCCAGGGGCCAACTTGGCGCCGTTTCGTCGAAGCGTGCACGTGCATAGCGATGGCATCGATCCCCCCTCGTACTTGGCATCGATGCATTGCCAGAGAAACCATCATCGAGCATGCCTTACAATGCATTAACTTGTTGATACTTCGTATTTTCGGTGGCCCGACAAAATTCGGGGGAAGGGGCAACAAGCAGAAGCTGCGAAATCATAGCAATCGCTCGAGAATCGTCGTTTAATGTTGAACATTCTGTTGGTTTGTTGCAAGCTTGCGAAATCGTAATTCGGGCCGAATTATTTCCGCCGATTTAGGGACTTGTTGATGCCGGATATTTGCAGTTCGCAAACTCTATTAGGTGAAGCGTTTCGGATTCTGGAGGTTATTTTAACTGGTAGCTAATTAATCGGCGTGTAATGAGCTCGGTACCTGATTAGGTACGGTCTTGACTGTCCCACGGAATGATTGGTATCTTACGATACAATTATCTGTTATTACCGGTAACACCATGACGACGAATGCACTTATGGTATTTGGATTCACATTTTGGGATGTGGTAAATTGCTACGCTATACGGGTATCTGTATATTTAATCGGAAGCGCAGAATTAATTTCGATCAAAATCTAAATATTTGTACTCGTAGTTTATTGTGTAATATGAAACGACCAGGATTATATGAGAAGTGGTATTAATTGAACGTCATATTTTAAAAGGTACAAAGAAATGCAATAACAATATTCTTTTCCTCCCTCACAGAACGCTCGACCCAAGATGCTGTTGGTTCCTATGGGACAAGTAAGTAGCTGTTCCCGGAGATTACTAAGGCGCTTAGAGTGCTAATAATAATATCGTGGTAAAACCTCCTTCTTACATAATTCTATGACAGAATAAAGCATTGGTTGTACAAAAATTATCGACAAATGTAACAGATTTTTATTTGGCATAGAAATACAATTCTGCACGTAACGAGTAAGTATACGGTATAAAATTACACATACATACAAAGTAGATCAAACGTATTGAAAGAAGAATCGCATTACAAACTTGCTTGTCCAATTTACTTTATTTACAGTTTATTTACGTTGCGAAACGTTCAACTACCATGCATTCCTCTCTTCGAACAACAAGCTTGTTATCCACGGAACATTATTATGAAGTTCATCGACAAGCAAACCAGAAGAAGCTGTGTGCCTTTACAGTATGGAAGATATTATGCTATCGAACATCACAAAACATATATAGACATCGTTTAACAAGTTGGTTTACATAAAATATTTGACAAAAGTGCTGAGTATAACGTTTCTTTTTGGACAATTTTCAAATTGTATCGTACACGTTTGCGCTGTACCGCTATACATAGACTTTATTTTCTTGTGGTGGTAGCGAAATTTAAAAAGATGACCGTATTTCGATTATAACATTCGTAGCAAAATGAAAGATTTTCATGGAGAATAAATAAATCGCAGTCCTCTTAGAAGAGCTCCATGATGTGCTACATAGTTCGAAGGGTAATGCGACTACTACACGCAAAGAAACTTGTTGGCAGCGAAACCATTTGTGTGGTGTTCCAAGAAGATTCATTTTTAACCTTGGAAGAGTAATTCGTAAATCGTGCATGTGTCGCCATTGGACCTACTAGTGCCGCCTGCGATTGTAGCTATACATATGTAAGTACAAACATATTACACATATGTATGTATGTGCTGTAAATTGTTTTCTTTATCGAAAACTATAAGCAACGTAACAAAATCGTCTATTTCATAGCGAACACGTGCCGAGGTAAATAAATATCGATACGGTGCGAGTGATGTCATGGATACCGAAAGCGAAACGATTCCGTCGAACAAACATATGGTTTAATCTGTACTTTTACACTTTTCCAGAGTTCTGAGAAACCAATCCGGACGCAATCAACCCTCGACGGGGCATGTGCCCCACCTACGGATTAACCAGTCTCCGCATCACGGTATTTCACCCCCGAAACAATCCGGCGTCCATTCGCCGTTTCGAGCGTGGTGTCGATAATAGCCGATAACAGGCGCGGGAGAGTAAAACAAAGTAGTATCGGACCCATCGCTACCTGTGTACATCTCCGCCTTTTGCGCTCGGCGTGGCTTCGGGTTGGGTCGATAGAGCCTCTCTCTCTCTCCCGCTCTCTCCAGGCGCGCCATCTTTCTTCCCTCGGTTCGCGTTATCCCCACCGTCGATGCGAACGCGAAGGGATGGGGGTAGGAGTCGCCGAAGATGGGGAATCGCGAGTTTTGTCAGTGGCCTCTCGGACACGGAAGAGTCGAGGTCGCGGGCCGTCGCTCGTTTCCCGTTCCCGCACGGAATTTCACGCGGTTGTGGCTTCCTGTCAGTGACTCGTTCCCAAGACACACCACGTTGGACCGGGCCGTCGGATCGTCGGATCGTCGTCAGGTAAAAACCCGAACACGAACACGATTTATTGCATGCGAAGCTCCGAAACTCGCCAAGCACATACACATCCCCCCGCGAAGGCAGAGCAGAAACGAGATTCTATGGTAGCTTGTTGGACGGATTCGGGATATCGAGGAGCCGAGAATGGGTCGCGAGGAAAGGTCAGAGGCGAAGTGGAACGTCGGATGCACGTTTTCCGGTGGAAATGCGTCCGTCGAACGGGCGTCGCGATGGTACATACATACATACATACATACATAGATTCGTTTGGGGAAACGTAACGTGCGAGATGCTGGCCATCGCGAGGAGAGCGACGTCGTTAACCGTAAATTGAATAAAAAGTTTGTCCGTCGAAAGTGCGATTCGGGAACTGTTTCGGAATCGATCGAGAAAGTCGGGGGAAATTCGGTCGAGGTCTAAGGTATTCGGTATTAGGAAGGACACATGATTATCTTTCCTTTTTCTTTATTCGATAAGTGAAACAACGGATAAGAGCACTCGGAAGCTGAATTGATTACGAAGCGAACGCGAGTATCACGACGAAACTGGCAGCAGCTGGAAAGAAATAGGCAATCTTCCGTTGCGTTACGAGAGTAATTCAGAATCGTTACGGATGATTCTTTTATTCGTAGAGTCTCTTGCGTGTCTTTTTATTCAATCGTGGTCTGTTGTGGAAAATTGAAGAACAGTGTCTGCTTCGCTCTCTGGAGGATGGTGACAATCATTAGCATCGAATTTTCCCTCCCGCCTTTGTGGAAGAATCGATTTTTCTGTTTTCCATGACACAATGTGTCAAGCTTCCGCTGCTTCGTTGTGAATTAATTCAAAATGAAAAATTAGCTTTTAGGGCTTCGATAAATTCTAATTTACCAGTTATTTTGAAATAGCAGCATACCAACAGTGTTTTTTTAATACTCGAAGAATACCTGGATATATTTTTCAGATGAATTTGTAACAATAATATTCACGGTCCATAAATTATTTGCGAGTTTGCGAGTTGTAAAATTCAATGCACGTAATCAATTGGTTTGAACGGGTCAAATAACGCATTGCGTATACATTTGTGTACACCATACACGTTTCCACGCTTCCCATTGTACGGAAGAAAATTTCTATTCAAACAACGGGACGTATATCGCGAAACTTTGGGATTTAATTCTTTTGTTCATGACCAAAGAAACGATTCCATGAAAATTTCCATTTCAATAACGTTTCAATTGTATCTTTCTGGAAAACACTCGTAACCCGAACCTTTTACCATGATCCTTCTATTCAAGGAGCAATATTATTATGCAAATTAATTTTCCAAAGTTCCTCATAATTAAGACACCGCGAAGGTGCATAATAAAGCAGCGGTAAAACACGTTACCACTCCATTAGAACAATTTTACTCACGTCCCGACAAGATAAATAAAGACACGTTTGTTTCCGCATAATAAGCATGCATCATTGACGGTCGGTATTTTCACAACCGCACGAGCAAACACAGGTGGAACGGGGTGTGTTTATAGACAAGTCGAATGATAACCGAAAAAGAAAAGAAAATGACGAGCAACAATCTCACGATAGGCGGCAATTTTTCTTTAAGTGGCGCGTATGTCACATATCGATCAGCACGTTTTAATAGTCCATGATATGGCGCGAGTGCATAGCTCGTTAATTTATTCCCTCGGATTTTAACCTGATTATCGGCTAACGAAGGGCTCTTCATGAGATACGTTGAACGGACGACGAACCTTTTGCTCGGGATTTTCCGTGATACTTACACGAAGGCCAGTGATGTTCGATTAACATCGCGCGATGATTGGGAGCCCGTATTTGAAATCCATCTGAAATTTAAATGCCACACAACCGGTTTCGGTTTGTCCCTTTCGTAGATAGGGAATCGAGTCTACTCGAGACCGTATACCAATTGGAAATTGATTTAAACGCTGCCATAGACTAATTTTACTTGTGCTTTGATAAAGTAAACATCGAATGTTAACAAGGATTACGTAATTTCGAGTAGGTACGCGGTACTAAGATTGGATCAAGTAATATTTGCATCACTAACGGTACTACTCGGTGCAAAATATAGATTCCAATTTTCTGCAAAATATTGTTTACAAGTCGCCGCGACGTTTCTTCGTATAAAATTCCTTTGGAGCCTGTGTCAATACCTCATCTTTCTCCTTTTCGCGATTCCGCGCAGAGAGACCTTTGGAATTGAATTTATCGTAACTATGTTTTCCCTTTTGAAGTGTCGCGTGGAAGGTGTGCATTATCCATGGTCAACTTACCACATGGAATATGAGCGTGATCCAATTTGGAGCGCGAAGTTGTCACTTTTGGGTTTTCCGTCGTGAACTACGAGTATGTAACTTCGCGACAGCTTCGATGTTGACTTGCTCCCATTCGATATTCCGCCTAATCTGCCATAGACATTCGTGAAAAGGAGTGATAACCGGCAGTGTCAACTTCCTGTTCGAACCACGAGCCACAAATGCTTGCATTCACGGTGTGATACGTAAGGTGGTTCAACCCTGTTAATCTGCTCCGCTTGTATTCTGAATGCACAATTTTTTGCCTCGCTTAAGGCGGTGCATTTGTAGAGCAAGTAAACCTAAACGGTGGCAGCGGCAGGATCCTTCTGGCATTCGCAAAAAGATCAATTTAACAAATCGAGCAATCTTGCGTGACTCGGAGTACATAGAAATGTTTCGATTTTTTTGTTCAATAGCGTGTAACGTTTTTCATTATTTATTCTACAAAAGTTAGTGGGAACACTATTCGTGTTTGTTTGAAATATAATTGAATTGTCTCCATAGTAGAAAAGTGTCTTTGAAAAATTGATTAGATTTTCTTTTTTAATTCTTTTACATTGCAATTAACAGCGTGTTGGCTGCCACGATTGAATTCGTTCCCTCGGCCATACTATTCAATTTTTTATCGCCATTTACTTTTTATGCAAATTCGGTATTCAGGTCCATCGCAAAGCTTTTGCACCTTTTTAGATAGTGTATGTACGTGGTTCAGAAATATTTCTATAGGCTTATGTAATGCGCAGCCATCGTTTGACGCTTTTAACACTGTTTTGTAAGACTCGCCTGAAATTCTCGTAATTGATTTAAAACAGGAGGCCACACTTAACCGTGCGAATATGAAACGATTACGTCGGAATAAGTGTCAAGTGTTTACTGCGGTCTAGAATTTCCTTCGTTCGACCGGGAATCACGTGTGCATATACATAGAATCCTAGGTGCAATTGTTTTTGGTATCAGGGTCACGGACGTATCGTTGGACGAACAAAGCTTTGGCGAAAACACGTTGTTACCATGAATCGACGGGAAGGAACTTTGGATCGTTAAATTCTAACGATTTCTTTGAGCCCGTTCTGAAGCGCTTCGATCGACACAGTAATTTCTCGTGTCTGTTGGAAGCACTTTTTAGAACCACGGACAATGATGGTTAATGATATACACAAAGTCGTACCTGTGAGGTTGGCAATTTTTAAAATGGTTTCAGTGTTTCACATTACGCGGTTTTTTAAACATTTTTCGCGTGGAGAACTGACTTTAGGTTTTTTATTATTCTTAAATAACCAACTTTAATGGAACGTGGAATCCGATGGGAAAAATTACTAAATGGTGGCAAACAGATTTCTTGGACCCTGTAATTAATAATTTAAAATTCCAATTCTGTTATACAGTTAAGAGTTGTAATAATTAAAAGATCACCCAGATCAATTTTATCAATTATGTTCTACAAGATCTGACGATATCTGCTGGGAAGATCTCGCGACGTTGTCTAACGAATCATGAGAATATCTGATTTACTAACTATTCCAACCGTCGCAGAAATTAACCGAGTTAAAAGTGGAATCGAGAAGATTGTCGATGACGGTCGTTCTATAACCGTCTGCGAGCCATTTACAAATACGTATACGAAGTGTCGTTATTTATTCTTTTATATCCCATCACAAACATTCAGGATGAATACTTTAACCTACATTTCTTTGCATCAACAATACGTTGGCGGAATTGGCTGCATCCACCTGAGAGGTCTTTCGAGACCGGAACAATTTTCTGTCGGATATTGAAATCAAGTGGTCTTATTATCCGCGCTTTTTAGCGCGCGGTTTTCTTCGATTCTTAACCGATCGACGAATCTCTTAGATTTACATTTCACTCGTAATTACACGCAATTCTTCGATAGATTTTCGAAAAAGTATCGCCAGGTTGCCGAGCTAGGGTAGTTTGAAAGCAGATGTTAATGTCCTGCCGGAATTTCGCCATTAGTCGACATGTATGTATAATATGTAGATAACTGTCGGCGATAATTGAAATTAGGCGCGAAAATGCAACGCGGGCGACCGACCGTGCAGAGGAGGACTTAATGCGATTGTAAAATAATCGTGTACATATTGCAGACTCGATTTACGTCGTGTTGTTTGAAACTCTCCCACCTCTCGTGTAATCTCCGTCTCGCAGAATTTCTGTAGATACGCCGTGATTTACGAATCCCGTACCGACCCTATTTATTCAAGAGCTATAACTAAATATAGCCCCTCTTGAAAGTATAATTTTCACATCTTATTCCTACACGCGAAATTAAGGATTCGTTACTCGTACACGACAGTCGTGAATACTTTGGTTTCCCGTTCTTAAAAGTTGCCGAATATTTTACTGCGTCGGGTATGCAAATGTTACGAGTAACAATTAAGCGTTCCGATAATACATTTACATATAATCGAATTCTGTTACAACGTTATACAGAATCCATGGACTAGGTAAACGTTCTGCGTTTCTGTAACTCGCGTGATTTGATGGGATTTTAATTAGAACGCACGGTATTTGGTTAACAGGCTGAACGTGAATTACCGAAAGTAAATTAAAACGTTTTAAAATTCATTTGCGATTAAAAACACGTAAATACGTTCAACGATAGCAAAGAGCTTTTATAAATATAAGGACGGATAATTGTCATTATTAACTATATAATACATTGAGTTTTTCCTATCTCTCTGTGCTTACCGGTGACCCTGACCTTTCATCGACCATGAAACACGTGAATATTCACGTGACATTTATTTTTTGTTTGCAACCGCCTCCGCCAACAAGCTGTCGAAGTCTCGTTGTAAAATCTGCCGTTGAAACTCGCTTGGAAATTCTCGCTTGAAACGTATGCGTTAATTGGTAACCGCGAGTCTGTTCCGGTCGCGTAGCCGGAAATAATTCTCCCTATCTTTCGTTGATATCATTGGCCGTTGGTTTCTGATTTAGACGCGCGTGCTTGGGAAGCGACGACTCGTAAATTAGCGGAAAAAACTATTCGATGCCCTTCGCCCGCACGGCGGGAAATTTACGACCGACAATTTCAAAAAATTTAATTTAAAAGCATTACTCTGTCCACTTAATTTACACTATTATGGGACACGCGTATAGACGTCAGTTTAGCTGCAGAATGTACGTGGAGTTTATTTACGTTTTTTTTAGTATCCACTGGTTTTTATTCTGCTTTGAACGACGTGAGATAGGGAAAGGTTTTTTCGTAACCGTTTTAATTGGATTAACGTTCTTTTGAAGATTGCATCGAACAGGTTGCCGCTAACAATACGACAGGATATTGCGATTCTAAAGGGATACTGTTATGAATTACCGAATTAATATGCAGATCGATTGATTTATTGGAATTATTATATTATAAAATTGTAATTGTTATCATCGGATTGTGTGAATAGAGTGTATTTAATTTGCCTCGCGGACATTTGTTTCGTACATTTCATTGCGAATCTTTGAACAAGCATTGAATTTGATATTTACTGTGTTTCGATATTTATTGTGTTATTTCATCTTTGTTTTATTTGAAAACTCACTGTATCGCTAGCGATATGGAAGTTCCTAGAATAAAGTCAGGGAACGCTTGCAGAAAAATGAGTTTTTTAGACCATCGATTCGTGTTAATTGGGTAAGCAGGGAGAGTGTTAAAGTAAACTAAGACACTCGACGTTCGAAATATTTTCAAATTTTATTATATCTTCAAAATATAATCATTACTCTTATTACTTTATTATTTTAAAGACATTTTCGATTATTATTCTAACTTCCAAATGTTCTTATATGTATACTATTCTTATATTATTATCACTTTTACTCGCGTGAAAAACTAGCTTAGGGATAGGGTTAAATTAGGGTCCTCGGTGTCCGAAGAAATCCCAGGATTTCATAATAGTTTAAAAATACATGTACGATGGAATCGCGTCGGTCGTGTGCACCAATTGGAATTCAGTGCAGATGGTCGTTGCTCGTCCGTGGAACGTTAGCTCGACACGCGAACATTAAACCCTAATATTAAAAATATCGATTTATTCTTACAGTAACGAGGTCGTCGAATCTCGCAGGAATATACTTTTCCGAACAATAGCGCAGCTCTACAACTAATCTCTGCTATCCGCTAGTTACTCTTTTTCCCCTCCTTACCAACTTGTACTCGGACTATTAAACTTACACCGACTACCAATAAAACACTTAAATCACTCGTCCCGTTATTCTACATGTCCGGAGAGCGTAGAATATCTGCGCGCAGAAATTTCCACACCCAGATACTTGAACGCAGACAAGTAATTTTCCAGCGCACAAGTCTCCAAATTATTTCGACAAAATCATATTATTACCAATGTGAAACTCAACGCAGCACCACATACTCTCATTCTCACTATTTTTTTTTATTCCATATCACACACGCGCAACGATAATACACATCCGATACACTCGCACGATTACTCAGCCTCTATCGCAAGGTAGCATTTTCGACCGATATACAGGGTGGCCCAGCTAACGTGCAGGTCCCTGAACCAGGTGATAGCTGAGGTAATTCTAATATAGGGAAGTGACACTCGTAATGTCGTATCTTAATTTATGGCCGAGTTATTAACGAAAAACGATAGCCAATCGGAGGGCTTCGTTGGGTCCGGCGGCGCGACAGTAGAAGGTCTGCACTAGTAGGGTACTGCGCCAATAGGAACTGTTGCGCCGCTGGGCCCAACGGAGCCCTATGATTCGCTATCATTTTTCGTTAATAACTCGGTCACGAATTAAGATACGACATTACGAATGTAACTTCCCTATATTAGAATTACCTCAGCTATCACCTGGTTCAGGGGCCTGCACGTTAGCTGGGACACCCTGTATAGCAGCTAATTGTAAGTAACTGCTCATCACGTCGCATCGCATTCTCACGGTGTTTTCATCTATCATTTCAACAGCTTCTCATATCGAATCACGAAACGCCGGGGAGAATGCACGAGTGCCGGACGGGGGATCGTTGAAATTGCACGGAACTCGAGGATCGTCGACGTGGGGTCCCGCGAGTCACGAGATATGCAGCCGCTGGTCGATGGTCCTTAGATTCGTTAATCGCCCGACGAAATCATGCTACCGGAATGCGGACTGGCGCACTTCAAGAAGAGATTAAAGGCTCGCGAGCTGGGGCTTCGGGAAATAATCCGCGTTTTCGGTGGATAAGATGAGCAAGAGCGTGGAGCTACTCGCTGGATCGGAGGACGGTGACCGAATACCTGTGGGTGAGTTCTCGAAATCATCGACATGCTTGGTTCTTTAGATCGTTAGATCACATTGCGGTTCATTATCGTAGCGACACTTTCGTCACAGGCGTATTTTCAGCAGACACCTCAACAGAATGACTTCTAGAGGTTTATTTTTAAAGGGCTCTGCCATGAAATGGTTGGGAACGCGAAAGTTAATACTTTACCGTATTATGTTAATAATCGTTTATTGCTTAAAATTAAAAGAGAATAATTGTTTGAAGTTTCAGTCGACCAAATTAATGGTATTAGAATGGTATTTGAATTAGTATTAGAATTGATAGAACTGTTTAAGTTCGCTGAACGTATTGATTGATATGGAATTCAATAACATTAATATTAAACTTAAAAATAGTATTACATCTAGTAATAGCTATGATGCAGCTGCAGTCTATAGCTACAAATTTTGAATTGACGTATGAGAACGTTACCAGTCACGAAAGTGTTAAAATCGTTGTGTTCCAGTGTTGATTTTCTATGACTGTGCGACAGTTTGACGTACATATTTTTGTATTTGTCTGCACTTGGTTTTTACTTTACTCTTTTAATCCTCAAATGCACTCTGATTTTCTTAAGGGGAAACTATGAGGTGGGAACTTAAAATACCAGACTAATTGTTATTCATTTAATTTTATTTGTTTTCGTGTTAGCGATCAGCTATATCATTACATTCCGAGACACGCTTTCCATTTTACATCATGCAAGTGGGTCCTGTATGAAATCCCTATATTTACTATAATTATATTATTGTGAGTGACGCGAGTTAATATGTACGGTAAATATCCTAAAAACGAAGAACGTTGGATTGGTTATGATTTTTATTCCCGTGACACGTCTCGATTTGTTTTTACAAAAGGTAATGTGTTTTTAACAGAACGTTGGACGAAAACTCAAAGTTCGATTGGAACGTGATTTATGAAATTATTCGAGTGACGCTTCGTCCGTACGCCGCTGAACTCTGGTTGGAAGAAAAAGTTTCATTGAATTTGCTACGTGGCCAGCCACGAATTAATCAAACTACCCCACCAGCGGGAGAAATTATCCGACGCTCGTTGAATACGAAACAAGATTATCATCTGTCTCGTTTTAACTATTTTCAAGTCACTTTATGCAAAGAAATTCCATTTGGCATCTCAAGGCTACGCTGACAATAATCATTGCAGATCACTTTGATTCTACAATAGGTCGTTATAAGAATGTTTCTTGATTTTAGCTGACGTAAAATCAGTGTCAAACTAAATTTGCAGATATTTGCCAAAAATCTTGATAAAATTAGACCGGGTCATAAAACAGCCTGGACATTGTTAATTTTAATTGGAACCGGGATTTAAATCGCATAGAAAAAGTGCCATCGACGTATCGCTGAAATATTTGTTTTCAAAACTTTGGTGTTGTTGAGTACAGAACTATACGCGAGTTCGTTCTTCGACGTCAAGCAGAACGTGGAGAACGGGAGAAAATGTTTCTGCATTAATTCGAAGCTTCGAACGGATGCCCGTTGCTTCGGATCGAAGCTCCGTTGATTTCGTGGCAGAGAAAGTGGTCGGGGTTATGTGGAACTTGGAGATTGTATAAACGGAATTATACCAAAAGTAACACGAAACTCCTGTTTTGTACTCAACTTCCAATTTTCTTAGCACGCAGAACGAACATTTTCGTTAACTTTCCTAATATCAAATTTATTGGAAAATCAGCAATGGAGAGAAACCGAGAGGTATCTGCCAAAGTTTGTTTTCAACTTCTTATTCTGAATTTGTTTCTCCGTATTGTCCTCCCTCCACTTTTTTTAACTTCGCCATACTTTCATTAACTATTCATCGAAATAATATTCCCGTTATTATCAAGTTTATAATTTACAGCTAAATGTCGTTATTAGCATTTAGAGTCGTAAAAGTGTTAACCCCATTTTCTCAGAAAATCTTTTATTTCCCCAATAATTGATTACGAGTCGCAATTAAACCGGAATTTAGGGCAATGGTGACCGCTTAATAACACTTTTCATTCAACGGAAAATACCATTCGACTCGATTAGAAGTTTAATAAAACGACGGCTCGTTGTCTTTTAAAATGTCAATCAAGCCGTTTGAAAGTTATCGACAATGTGTTAAGTTTACGGCTATCTGCAAAGTGGGATGGTAAAAATATATTCTTTCCCGGCTACATGGCGGGGAAAATTGCTTTTCCGTCACCTATATCGGCCGGGGCAATATCCCATAGGCAGGGTACGATCGAATGTCATTCGTTTCCGCGATCCATCGACGCATTAAGACGGTTTCCGGTCAGGCAGCCGTGGAATCTAATAACGGCGAACGCACCGGTTCGATTTATCCATGTCCGACCTGCCTATTTCACCCCGCTGGGTCACTGTGTTAACCCTTTGCAGCCCTCTCCACGTTGAATCGAAATACATCTGTGTAGGATTAAGGACGTGTAATTTGGGATTTGGTTATTCAATGTTTACACATTTAGTATTATAACAATGAAGGTACAAGGGCAGTGAGGTGTTACGTTTATATTTGTGTCTATTTATTTACAGAATACTAAGTGTTGAAATATTAATAGATACATGCGAAACTTTTTAAATTAATCACGTGAATTACTTGACCAGTTTGCATTGTAAAATAACACCACAACCAAATAAATGGTTAGTCCTGTCCGAGAATATGAAATTTAAAGTTTTTTTTGTCAAAGTGCGTAGGGCTTAGAGAATATTAAAGTATTTATAGGAATAGACGTCGTTGTTATGTGTTTTTTTGACGCATGTCACATGTACAGTGAGACACATTACGTCACGCATAATTACGAGGCATTTACGCCCTCGTAAATTCTGGTACGTATATGTATGTATGTACATACATACATGTATACGTATCAATGTTCATTAGGATCTATTCTTATTTCAATTCGAAATGAACATGAATATGTGAACGAACGAGACACGATGCAGAATCTACAATATATTGTGCAGAATACTTTTTATTCCATTTGCTGCTATACATATAACATAGGTTTTAACAGAACATCAGAGGCTTTTTCTGTGGATCGATATTACATATCAGAAGATGCAAAAAAGTGTAAACTTAAGTCCGCAAAATCATGCTATTTTTTAACAACTTTTTGAAAAATTCTATCTTTGAAGTTGTAGGTGGTAGAGGATTGATTTCATATTAATATTATCGGGAAAGATTTACAAATAATTTTTGCGGTTACTGGCGTTAACTACCATTTTATATTGCTGATTCTACACAACTTTGATTGTTTACGTTACAGCAGGTGTTTAACAAGTTGAGAAACATTAGGTGTATTTGTAAAGACTTTCTTTCCGAAGAAAACTTTTGTTTTCTAGTTTTTAATTTTTCTCGGTAAAATGAACATTAAAATCGGTCCATCACGATCTATTTTTTCAAAAATATAACCAAATTGCCAAAAGTTGGCGATCTCGACAGGGATGGTTTTAAGACCTAAGTTTATTAACTTTTTGTTTCATGTTTTGATGCGGGCTATCCATCTGTAAAAAGATCCCCGATGTTTTGTGACACCCTGTAGACAGATGCATCAGGAAATGCACATTTAATAGGCAATGTAATCGAGTTGGATTGGATTTAGTTTGCCCAGGTAATCCGACACGTTTCCTCACGCTGTTGCTTCAAGTTACTCTTCTGTATCGAAACGTACCTCGTTTTTTTTCGTCGAAAAGTTTTGAAAAAACGTTGATTCTAATTTAAATGCGGTCTTTCAAATACAATCATATTCGATGGGTATGGTGAGAAATGGATCAATGACTATCGATATCGTCACTCCCACAGCGATGTAACTGAACCGTAACGTAATAGCAGCAGTTTATATGTATATAATGTAAATATACTCGACTATCCGCGTTTCCCTGTTCCGTATTTTATTACAGTTTCCTGTTACAGACAGACCACGGTGTACCATTTAGATTTTCGTAACACACTGTTGTGCAACCTGCTGCGTAGCTTTGATCCGATTGGCATAGTGGTACATGTAATGCGTTTCCCTTGTATTTTCCCTAGGACCGCAGTTTTCCCCTGCAAACCTATTTCCCTATAAAAAGTTTCCAGCTCGAACATCGATACCCTCTTAAATGTTGTCAGCGATAGTTTCACGCCTGCGGATCGTTCGCGTTAACTATAGCTGTTATTGCCGTATTTTTAGAACTGGATGCATGATTCCTTGCTTGCGCGTATGCACGATTCAAGCTTTGTTTCACATTCATGGCGCTGGATTTAATATCGGGTTGGCATCATCGATGACAGAGAAGAATCTAATTAGTCCAGAGTCGTGGATAACTGATGGTACAGTTATTATTACAACGAAATTACTTTGTTGTTAATAGCAAAGAATTACAATTGTCTGAAAGTATGGTATACCTACGTATAATTTCCTTAATCAAAGTAAGGAATATTACAATTGTCTAAATATATAATTTATTCATTTCCAACCTGTTTGAATTATCAGTCCAGGATGTATGCTCGTATTAAACACGTTTCCGTAGAGATAATAATTTTAACACGACGGTGTCGGACTACTCTAAATTCAATAGAGAAGTCGCAACAGTGTTCGCCTCGTTCATCGGTGCTGTGATTATTTCGTCCCATTCCGAAGTTCTTCGCATTCGGATTTAATTAGCTAGCTTTTAACTCAGCCGGATAATCGGGAAATCCGGGAAAACGCTCTTCTCAATAGAGGAAACTCCTTGTTATCTCTTAATTATGACCGCTAATATCATCTGTTACTTTCACGAGTATTAATATAATAAAATATATTATTGGATACGTCTAGACTCTGCAACTCGGTATACCATATTAATTTATCGTAATACCGATCCAACGAAACTGGCGCATCCGTTTAATTATTTTAATCAATTTCTCTTGACAATTTCAATCGTATCCCGATTTCAGAAATTAGAGGCTTACCTCGTCTCTTTGGGGTGTTAGAAATCGATGAAACGCTCCGTGATATCGCATACATGCCGGATGTATAATCTCCGTTCTTGATTCCAGGTCGGAGATTTTATATTACCTTCAGGGATTAATCCTCTTATCTTCTTCTTCGTCGGTTTGTGATCGCCATTGATGAGGTCGGGCTGCCGTGTGCCGTAAACTAACTTTCACGAATGTTCGTGCATCGCTCCATATTGCGGAAGTTATTCGAAAGAATCGTTTTGTCGGTACACTTTTTCTTCGAGAACTATTTTCTTTTCTTCGCCAGCCGCAATCGAAAGTTCCAAATAGCCGCAAATAATGCAGACCGTATCAGTTTCGCACTTTTTCAATTTACCAGTTTGCCGAGCGTCGCACGATCGATGGAAGTTTTGGCGGGAAGGCATTAAGTTTTTATTTATTTACGCGAGCCGTAACGAATATTTGATAGCATCCAAACTATCTACTGGATTTTTCCGAATTGGCGGTATAAGTCGAAAGGGATTGAATCTACGTGAAAAAGTGACTTGAAAATGTGGAGCGACATTTTTACGCACGGGGCTTCGGTTCCACAGAATTCGTTGTTGAAAATTCGTCGATTAGGCGATTTTACAATTACATGACTTACTTATGGCTACGTCTGAAAGATATTAATCGTATTACCATTTAGATTTATTATAGTACGTAGTAAAGGATGAATATAGGAATACAATTTTGTCTTGATCGAAGATATTATTTTGTTGCTTACGTTAAAATTGTTGGATATGAGTCCTGTTTTGTTGCCGACATAATTATGTCCTGCGTATTATTCTTCTTTGAATACCAAACTATTATTAAATAGACTCAGATGTAAGTGATATGATGCGTTATTGTGCGTGTACCCGTCCAATATTCAACAACACTTTATTTCGAAATAAAGTTCCTCGCGAAAGAACGTCTCCCTACATTTTCGACTTACCTTTTCATGTAGCTTCACTTCTTTTCGACGTGTACCGGCAGGACGGAAACACCCTATATGATACATATTAAGAAGTGTTTCCTTTATTTCTGACCTTGTAGAGCCGTGAAGGTCTAGATCATGCAGGTGAATGAATTCGTCTTGACGTACGGCCCCATACGATACAAAAACATGTAGTATTGCATTAAAAAAACTGAAGGTTACCTTCGTTTGCCGAAAAATATTGGCGAAATATAGTATTCAAGTACATCACTGTATAACTTATAGAAAACAGAGAGACCCTCCCCTTTATCATTATTTTCTAGTATTTTCCGTTAACGAGAAAACCGTTGTCTAGGAAATCTCTGATCACCTTGTAGATAATCAGACAGACAGACGTATCTAAAGTTCCGCGATCAGCCGGAATCAATTCCATTAATTGTCTCTAACCCCCTTTTCTCTTGATATCCTTCATTTATCGTATCTGCCACGGTCCGCTAATGACCACATCCAGTAGCGGAGAGATTACAATGGGACCCAAAACCACGGTCGATCGATCGAACGTCGCCCGTTCGACTGACACAGTAGCGTCGTTAAAAATGTCAGAATCTCTCTCTTCCGGTTCTCCCGAGATCCCGTGCGATCGCAGAGTGATCTAGACCCCGATCGTAGCGTGAATTAATTCCAAATATCAACTTCCTTATTTTCATGTAATTACGATTACATCTTATAATTCAATATATATACATTTGTATAAAAGAACCGAAAATGCAGAAAAAAATGATACCATGGTGACATGGTCACAATTAAAATCTGTTTACGCGTGTAGCGTCTCTGCAAACTCACATTAGCTGCTGAAAATCGTTTGCCAAATACATACATATATTTCCGTTTATTTTGTGTGTTAATTTTGCATATTTATTATGAATGATGCTAACCAAGGTGAGATCTATCATTTTTTTTATATTTTAGTATTTAATTTTGTGTCACGGGTTTAAATGCTACATTGCGAAAATTTTATCAATTTCTTAAAACATTTTAAAAGATTTAAAAAAAGTGCAGGTAAGTGCAGGTCTCAAAACTTATTTTTTTCAGTAGCTATGAGTGTTAGCTTTAACGTAAGACAGAAATTAAGTGCTCCGAAGTGCTCCTCTTAGTTTTATTTAATTCTTTTCAGGGCCCGTACCTTCCATCGTGCGGTTGGAGTAATTTAATGAATGGTTAAAATTAAACAATTTGAAGAATGTGTAATTGTTGAATGTGTTTAACTTTAAGATATAATTACAAAGTATTGATGGGTGATGTAAATAATTGTTGAATTTTACTTTGTTATTAGCAGAATTATTTGTTATTGTAATTTAAAAAGAATTATAACAGATTATTATAGTTTTTTTAAGACTAGAACTGCCAAGGGGGTCAAAATGACCGGTTCCGCATTTCTTCTAAGAATCGCTTAAGTTTATAACACTGCGATTTCCAAAATTCTTCATAACCATGTTTCTCTATGCAAATAATTAAATCGATCAATTTACTATCCCCCTTTATTTCTTTGTTTCATACATATTTATCCAATGCTTCTAAATATACCGAATTAATCTTCGGTAGTTCTAGTGTTAATGTTTGGAATTAATTCACGCTACGATCGCGGTCTAGACCACTGTGGATCCCCTTGAATCGTTTGGCACACATTTCCAGAGCACAGTCGCGCGGAGGAGAGATCCAGACTGAACCTGAACGGGAGCCGTCAGCTCTCGAAAAGCGCCACGGAGCTCCGGAACAACGATCACACGAACAGTTCGCCGTCGCGACGCGGTGAACAAGCGGATTCGAGCGTGGTTCATCACCATCGTCATCACCGGCACGCCACGTCCGTGGCGCAGCGGACGCACACGTTCTTCGCGACCTTGAAGAGCCGCTGGGCCCGCAGCAGGAGCAAGGAGAGGAAGAAGTCGAAGGATGCCGGAAATACTCAGGACGCCTCGTACAAGGCTCTCGGCGTGGAGTCCGACTACGCGGCGGACTACTCGTCGGAGCACAGCCGCAGCTCGTCGGCCACGCAGAGTCCTGCGCGACACTGTCTCAATCATCCAGGTACGATTTCATTTTTTTTCTTCTCTCTCACCTTTGTAGTTCGTGTGCTTCGAACGGTCGAAAGAGATCAGTGGCGTTTTATCTGTGCCGCGGGAAAGACTAACGGGGAGGCTACGAGAGCGATCAGCGCTTTTTGAATAAAACTGGTGTCAAATGGTAGAGGATGACGAGTATAAAGACCCAGTAAAATACAGGGTGGAGCAGAGGAAACGTATGTTTTTCAGTATTGAATGACTGGGGCACGGTTTGATAAAAATAATAAAAACAAGCATTAAGTGATAGGTTTTTTAATGCAGTTTTGAAATATACATACTTTAATTAGGTTCGAAAAATAATGTCTTGGAGATGACGTCCTTCCTCTTGGAGAAGAAGTCGCATATCGACAAATCTGGTGAGCGAGGGGGCCAGTAAAGGAGGCCCTTCTTTTTGTGGGGATATTTGAAATCAAGAATTTACATGAACAAGCCTCGCACAATCGATGGCCTGAAGAATTCTATTCGTCAGGAAATTCAAGCTGTGCCGAATGAAATGTTGGAGAGAGCCGTGCGTAACTTTCAGGAGAGGATCCAAATTTGTATCCAGCAAGAAGGACGTTATCTCCAAGACATTATTTTTCGAACCTAATTAAAGTATGTATATTTCAAAACTGCATTAAAAAATCTATCACTTAATGCTTGTTTTTATTATTTTTATCAAGCCGTGTCCCAGTCGTTCAATAGTAAAAAAATATGCGTTTCCTCTGCTCCACCCTGTATTAGCGGTATATGGCCAGCCATTTTTATAAAAAAAACGACTTAAAGTTGAAAATTCGATGTCATCGAATCGACTCCAATTTTGTTTTGGCCATAGGGCTGGATGTAAGGAACAAAAAATTGTTATGAAATTTTGGTCTCAGAACAATGTTTTAGTTAAAAATTACTATTTTTAATTTAACTATATCCCTTCGTATCTCAACAACCGTTATAGGTGTGAGCGTTAAGCGGGTGTTCAACCGCTGCAGAACCACCCTCCCTTTTTTACCTGTTCAAATCCACGCTGGTGTCATCTTTTTTCAATATATTTTTGATACATGTTTTTTCAGGCAAAAAAGAGGCCCACTACCAACCCTGTCAAACGACAGTTCTCTATCGTCGAATATTATCATTCAATTATCTGTTATACTTTCGCTCGAAGGTTTGATCTTTCTATGTTCTACCTGTTCCATACTGGAGATTGTACTACGTATTACATTACTGTCTATTCACGTAATTATACCGAATTTTGTCCAGGTTCTCTTTCTTCAATCTGTTTAAACTAAAAAATTGGAAAATACCTTTAAATAAAAAAAAATTAATGATTCCAACATGGATTTGAACAGGTAAAAAAACGGTAGTCCAGTAGCGGTTGAACACTCCCGTAACGCTCACGGCCACTGCGGTTGTTAACACTATTTTTACCACGATTGTGTGTATACCTATATCGACCAAAAAGTGTCTTTTGAAACCTTTTCGTTTGAATACAAATATTTGCCAAAACTGTTGGGATTTCAAATTACCAGTTAAATGTAGATAATTTAACAACTATGTATTGTATAAAAAGTCAATAAATTAATTGTGGAGAAATGATTCAACATAACGAATGATTTTAAGTTAAAATTTGAAAGGTGTCTTTTGACACCTCTTGCTAGAAATAGTATTAACAATCGGTCGACCATTTAGGGTCTTGATGCCGTCTACAATCTTCTTCAACTTTAAGTCAATTTTTTATAAAAATGGCTGGCCATATACCGCTAATATTTTACAGGGTCTCTATACTCATCACCTTCTACCATTTGACACCAGTTTTATCCAAAAAGCGCCGATCGCACTCGTAGCCTTCCCTTGTAAGACATCACGAATTCAACGCATGCAGAATTTTCCGTTTACAATTAAAATGTGGTAAAAGTCGGGAAACAAGAATTTTGTAAGATTTTTTTGTAAAATTATGTGTATCATATCTAAAGTGCGCTTATTAGTACAATGGCCGTATTCGTAGAAGCGACGTGAAAAAGATAATACCGGAAGCTAAATTATTAATGATAATAACGTGGGACGCGAAACGACTCACGAGGTCTGAACAAATCACGAACATTTGGTGAGACACGGAACGTGTTGGTCACGTTTCCCGGGCAAGAATTTTTTGCGATATTTCGTTCTTTTTCTTTGGTCCACCGATAGACCCGTGTCGTGGGAACTAAGTTCGACCCGGGAGACCTATTTCACTGACAAGCAGTAATTTCATATAGAAGTACCACATGGTACCGCGCTAGGTTCTAATAACGAAAAAAATGGCAGGGAAAAAGGTTAGTTTATAACTCTGGGTATTGGGTTTTTACAGTGGAAAAAAAAAACTGTAACGAGTAGCGTAATTTATTGGATATTAGCACATCGTATTAAAATCGATTTTGTCGATAATAGTTAGCTGGAGCGTACACTTGGAAAACAACACCGTATTCCGACGTGGCGTCGCCGTAGCGACGGCAGCTCTTATTCGATTGATGCGACGCGATGCTCCGATTCTATCACAGTAACACGCCCGCATAATGCAACGTAGTCAACAAACAAAAAATAGCTGAAAAGGAGTGACAGAAATCGTTGCATTTTTCTTACAAAAATAATAGCGAATACGTAACTGTAGGAAGGGATTATCAAATACTGAAAGTATTTTTGAAATTGGAAAAGTATACAAATTTCAAACTTCCCGAGTAGGAATCCTTAACCCCTTATAGTATAAGGCTTATACTCAAACGTCGAGTCGTGCTCGTCAGTTATTTCAGTTGGAGCGTTTTACGTAAGAAGCGTATGTAAAATATACTAATTTTGTGTACATTGTATAGTATACATATACATACAGATAAATTGGTCTTCTATAAAACTAAGAAATTTAAATTGTCTGGCTGGAGAATATTGTCTGAAAATAAATGACAGTACAAGGGGTTAATACGGTTATTATTCACGCATTAAAAATACATTTATTAACGATAGACTCTTCTTTCAAATAATTGATGTTCTTCCAATTATCTTGTATGGTCGGATACCATCCCCAATTTAATATCACGTAAAAAACAAAGTTTTGGTGTAATACGATACTAAAACGGAAAATAAGAAAACTTAAAAGATACGAACTATCTTGCAACTTTATGGTAAACAATACAATTTTCCGCCCGGTTCGCAATATGCTTACGACGGGCTTTGTCATGGTAATATAATAATAAATCGCAGCCTGAGTGAACTCGGGTTTGTCCTCGAGGGGTTAAACCTATGGGTCAAAAAACACGCGGTCAGTTTTAGGAGAGATAGTTTCACGCGAGGCGTAAAAATAGAAATTGACGATTGATATTCAGAGTTATTTATGACACGGACAAGTTAAAATTAATGATTCGTAAAACACCTGGCGAAACTATTGAAAAACGATAGAAATCGTTAACCCTTTGATAACGATTAATCGATCGACTGGATGGCGCTGAGTTTGTACATTAACCAGAACGCTGGAGTACGTATGTACAAAGGTTGAAACTATTAATGAACTTTCACATCATTCTGAAGCCTGATATTTGGAATGGAGAGTATTCGCTTTGAATTCCATCTGCTCGTGTAGTACCGCTGAGGAGTTACGACAGTTTTAGTACACCGTTACGTTTTTCCGTCAAGATATGTACCTGAACTGTTTGCAACTGACGGGCAGCAAAACTACCGGTCGGTTGAGTGGTAATTCAAGCGTGGTCGATGTTTAGCTTTGATTTACCGCGAACGAAGTTATATGTTTTTATTCGTCTGTAGAGATCACGAAAATCATATACAGAATGTTGATCCTTTCGACACGTTTTATTAGTTAGATATGAATTACAAAAAAGTTACATTCTCTCGCTTATAAGAAATATCGGGTGTGTAAATAGTGGAAACAATATGGTATCTAAATTTATCGCAAGGTAATATGGTGTCATTTTTTATGGTAGAGGATACAGTCCGTTTCGATGAAAGTTTATTGAAAAAAAAGAGTAAAATATTAGAATAGTGATCCCCTGGATTGAAATGTCGAACGAAAAAAATATTGGCGGAAATGGAAATTGTATCTTCAATTTTCTCCAATCAACGCTGCGATTTTTCATGAAAACGACATAAGTGCAGTGATAATTCGAAACTTTTCGTACCATTTACTTAATTTGTTTCTCATTTATCCTATAACGGTTCCATTGGAATTCAGGATACACCCGACCTACATTTAACACGATGATAATTTGTAATACACGAAACTGTTGGTCAAATGTACCAAGGTACCGGCTCTATTCTCAAGACTATTTAAAAACGACATTTCTAACTAAGCAGACACTTTAAGTACAACATTCAAAGCGAACGTAGTTGGTATTTCGAGTTCAAAGGGTTAAATTTCTCTAGCCCACAATGTTTTAGTCTCGGCATTACCGCGCGGTAGCAGCCAAAAACGTTTACAACAACCCGTGACATACCTTCTGCGTAGATAACAACGTGAAACTAACAGTAGGGCTATTATACAGCAATAACTGCTTGCGAGGGCAGCTTAAAGAGCAGTTAAACGAAACGATAGTGGTCTCTAACGACTAAATATTACAATATTTGTACGCGTAGATTTTAAGCAGATTTATTCTAGAGCACGTCACTGTACGAGGTATGATCAGAAAATAACGAGAATTTTTTAATTTCGCGGGTTTGGAGAGTCTAATTGTAAAATTTTTGTTTTTATTATGTTGGTATACCTGTCCCTGAAGTATGATAAAATTTTCAGCGGTATACATTGTTTACTTTGTCTGTGACAGCCGTTAACGTTAGACGTGTTTTTATGAGCTCGGCGATTTTCGTTTGGACCAAAGAAATGGAGCAAAGAGTTTGTATTAAGTTTTGCGTAAAAAATGAAATAAAATGTAACAAAGTGTGTGAAATGTTGACAAAGGCCTATGGTGAGTCTGCTATGAGTAAAGCAAGAGTTTACGAGTGGTATTACGAGTGGTATACGAATGGTTAGTAACCATTGACTGATAATGGTTAGTAACCATTGACTGATAATGGTTAGTAACCATTGACTGATAATGGTTAGTAACCATTGACTGATAATGGTTAGTAACCATTGACTGATAATGATTAGTAACAATTATCTTCCACTTTTTGCACGTTTTCATCGGTTATTGATGTGCTGGGGCGACCAGGGCGTTCGTTATCATCAACGTCTTCACGGCCACCTTGGAAACGCTTATACATACCACTCGTAAACTCTTGCTTTACTCGTAGCAGACTCACCATAGGCCTTTGTTAACATTTCACACACTTTGTTACATTTTATTTTATTTTTTACGCAAAACTTGATACAAATTCTTTGCCCCAAACGAAAATCGCCGAGCTCATAAAAACACGTCTAACGTTAACGACTGTCACAGACAAAGTAAACAATGTATACCGCTGAAAATTTTATCATACTTCAGGGACAGGTATACCAACATAATAAAAACAAAAATTTTACAATCAGACTCTCCAAACCCGCAAAATTAAAAAATTCTCGTTATTTTCTGATCACACTTCGTATGTGTGTGACATTTTCAGTGTCGAGTGCGTAAGTCTTGCGTGCAACTTTTTGACGAAAGATAGTATGCATAAATGACGTGTGTGCGTGTCGAATAAAAAAGGACTATGAATGCCGGTTGTGTGGTTTGTGTTCAGAAACATTGCACCATGTGAAAGTGTAGAAATTGGTGTCGCAAAGGGTTCCAAATGAGTTACCTCGAATCCGCTGTATTATAATTTAATTCGCGTAGACTTAATTAGGGAGGCAAATCGCTGTCCATCCAATCCACGATTCGCGTATATTCATGATATGCTATTGAAAATAATTGGATATTAATTGGTTTTCGTTCGAACGAAAAGCAGATATTACTATTTGGATTATATTTCTCTATCCGACTAATTAGGATAAAAAAAACAATCTGCCGTTGTCTCCGTACACTAACGAGCCACAACATTTGTGTGCTTAGAAACCTTGTAATTCTTCTTTCCAGAAATCCGGATAAACTACTAGCGCTACATACATATTTCATGTTAAGATTATCCAATCGCCCTCGCAAGAAATATAATATGCAAAAGACCTACATCAACTTTGATATATTAAAAGTAGCCACTTGGGGCGTTGTTGGGCTCGAGTTTGAAAACTCGCGTCGTTAGAAGAAAGTGTCGGTGCAGCGTCCGAAGTATGAGGTCTGAATTAATGCAAGCGCCCGATACATCATTCAAAACTTGATTATTTTTTTCACCTCATCGCATTATCCTCTTACCTGAATTATCGTGTGCTTCGTTAACGGACTTTTTTTCACTCGTGGAATACTTGAATGGTTAAATGTTTCCCTTGAAAATGTCTGCAGAGGAGGAGGAACGTGTTCTACGAACTCGCACCTAGTTTCGCGTATTTATAGTACCTTGGCGGCAAGTTGTCAGGTTCAAGTTGGAATTCTTGCGGAAGGAGAACGATCGCATTAATGCGTGAGAGACGAGGTCGCGTTTAATGCACCGGATCGATACTCGTATGTGGCGTTTATGGTTCATCGCATTGGCCGATCTCGAAGAGTTGTGCAGCGAGTGCTTGTTACACTCGTCCCGATTACGTCGATTAACCTGAAATCTTTCGCATGTACGTATAGATGTCCAGGCTTAATTATGTAGATGTGTCGCGAGCACATTTTGCGCCGTCTTCGGAAATTTTGGTTCTTTGAAGTCGAAAGGACCGAATCCTATCCGACACCAAAAAAGATCTTAGGAAAGGCCGCGAAGTGGAATACGCAGATTTATATGAAACAAGACTTAAACTATTGGGGATAAAGAGCATATGAACCCCGTGAAATATTAGTTGCCTAAGGCCAGTCGTTTCTGCAGAAAATTAGTTTAACACTATTTCTACCAAGAGGTGTCAAAAGACACCTTTCAAATTTTAACTTAAAATCATTCGTTAAGTTGAATCATTTCTTCACAATTAATTTGTTGACTTTTTATACAATAGTTGTTAAATTATCTACATTTAACTGGTAATTTGAAATCTCAACAGTTTTGGCAAATATTTGCATTCAAACGAAAAGGTTTCAAAAGTCACCTTTTTGTCGAAATAGGTATACACACAATCGTGGTAGAAATATTGTTAATCGTTTCAATTTCGAAGTCACCGAATCGTGCACAAATTTATTTGCGATATAGTGCTTCTGAAAAGGAGTAAAATAGTCGTATGTGATGTTTCTTACAAGTGAATAGTTATGCCAGAAAAAGATGAACTTATGGCTCTCCTATGTATGCTAAAGTTAGATACTCCCAGGATGGGATTAATAAAGTAATTCAAAGGACTCTGTTTCTGTGGATACTGAAACACTTTTGTGTTATTGTTTTCTATACTGCAAATAGTACTTCAGATACAAAACGAATTTGGGAACTACTTTCCTATAAAATCGTAGGATAGAATGTCGGGCTTGCCGGATAGTTCGTGCAGATTTTTTTATGAAAATATAAAGGCAGCACATTTCAATTTCGCTGTATATGTACATATTTATTTCATTATACATTTTAGTGTCATTTCTGCTAATTCACGTGTCGTGTAGCGCAATCTATTCTTGGTCAGGATTTTGATAAACTTCATGTGTGGTGGATGGTCTACCCCAGCGGTCTTGCTGTTCTAGGTTGAAATCACCGGTTTTAAACTTAGCGAATCACTTTGGCACAAGTCTTTCAGCTACAGTACCTTCCTCGTAAATAGCATGTATCTTGTATCCCCCTTGCGTGACATTCTCGCCTTTCCGATAAAAGAAAAGGATCAAGTGCCACTAATGTACTTTGTTTCCTCGTATATTCAAGAGGGTGAAAAATTGATAAAAATCAATATATGCTAAACCATTTTATTTCTCAAGAAGGCTGACATGTCACCTTCTAGAGAATCCTAATGTCACCAACCGAAGACCGGCACGAACATTCCGGGCAACTCGATACACAGAAGAATCCTGAAACTTCCATCGTATCGTAAACTTAGAAAAGAAAGCAGAAGTATATCGAACTTCCTTTGATCTGTACTACATCCAGCGCGCTAAAGCACTACTCTTCTTCGTTCTAAATTTATCGTGCCATGCCTTTAACGTTCCTTTAGCACCAGGTGCGTCGGCTTGAGTCCACACAAATAATCACCCGAAACGTCGGATATCGATTTCAAATTGTACATTCTCGAAAGCGCGGAGACATCGACCTTAAAAGCAACGCGACCGTAGTCGATTCGATTTTGTCCCTTTCCTCCCTAGTTCGAGGTGAAACTAATTACGCAATTAAGGAAACGCTTCGATGTACAGAATCGCCGTTGGTACGCGGCGGAAAGCAAACTGTCGTGACGAGGTTGGATGACAGTCCTGGAAAATGCAGCGAGGGCTTCTCGAAGGGCTCCTTGAGCTTCCATGGTTCGAAGGATCCGTACTCGAACGAGGAAGCTCGGGGATCGACGAACCAGGATGATAATGCATTTCTCCAGGAGGAAGTGGCACGGAAGAGGGAGTTGGCATTGAGACAGCACGCCTTCTTTCAGCTGCGTTTGCACATTAGAAGAGGAGCGAATCTCGTTGCCATGGATAGATGCGGTGAGATCAATCTTTTCCTAAACCCCTAGGTTTACGTTACGAGTCCACCACGTTTGCTTTTCTATTTGCTCTTTCGTCCGATGGCGAGCAGTGCAGATGACATTTCGTCGGGATCGTAAATTCGCAGTTAAAAACGAGACTTTTATCTCTGGACCCTTTAGGTACTGAGAATCGAACAATCGATACAATCGAGACTTAGAAACGAGCGATGCCGAAATAATGTCATCCTTTGCAGTCGAGAAGCGACTCTCGGTCGCCAAAATAAGAGAAAATTGAGAGGTCTCGAGGGCGAAGGGTCGATAGAGCGCGGGTATGGGGAACATTTCGTTTGTGATTCGTGTCGTTTGAAGAGGAACGTTCGATGTTTCAGGCGCCAGTGATCCTTACGTGAAAGTGAAATGCTCCGGTCGATTGCTGCACAAGTCGCGGACCGTTCATCGCGACCTAAATCCTGTTTGGGACGAAAGCGTGACCTTGCCCATTGAAGACCCTTTTCAGCTGCTCACAATCAAGGTAAATTCCGATAATTTATTCTCTTCGTGGGAATGGCAAAGCTCCGCCATTTATATGACTATTCTCTCCAGTTGGATTCTCTAAGAACGTCGGGCGTTACGCGATTTAAAAATACAACGCATGACAAGCCGATTTCACGGATTTTCTCGAACACGCGAAATTACGTAACGAATTCGCTGGATCAGCGGTTTAGATGAAACGAGTAAGATTTATTTTCCATCGTATAGAATAGGATTGCAACGAATCGTTTCAGTGTTATTATTTATTTGGAATACTAAAGCAACGAGATTCTCTCTCGGTATATAGATTTTCGATTCGAACCGTTCGACCCTCTTTCTATTGTAGTTTCTACGTTCCCATAGTTTTACCGCATAGACTTGGCATACCACGTACACATGTCAAGGAAAAGCTCGGAATTTTGCTCAGTTTTCAAACCCTCTGTTTCGACTAGCAAAAGACCTTCGACGTTTCGACAGGTCTTCGACTACGACTGGGGTCTGCAGGACGACTTTATGGGTGCAGCGCAGCTGGATTTGACACAGTTGGACCTGGGGGTACCTCAGGATATCACGGTGGAGTTGAAGGATCCCGCCAGACCAAAGCAACACCTGGGTGAAATTTTCCTCACCGCCACTCTTTGGCCGAGAAATCAGCAGGAAAAAGAGCAGGTAATTCCGACGAGTATTTTTACATAATTTGCATGTCCTACTAGGGCGATATTATATTTCATCATAATATCGTACTGTGAAGTATACCTTTTTAAATATTAACATAAAAATGATTTATTTGGCCTTTTTAGCGATCAATAAACGCAATAAAAATTAAAATATAATTAGAATTATAAATTACTCACCCATCCACGAGGAGGAAAAACAGTTAATTAATTGAAAAATAGTAGTCCAATGTTTCGGTCCTTTATGAAACCCTCATCTGGGATCAATTTTCAAACCATGTTCCTCATCGTGGATGTTTAATATTGTTTGGAGCCAGATAACATGGTAACTCCTATCCGAGACACGTCTTAACATGCCATATTCTAATTATATTTTAATTTTTATTGTGTTTATAGATCGCTAAAAAGGCCAAAGAAATCATTTTTATGTTAATATACACTTGCGATCGTTAAAATCAACATTAAACTTTTTTAAATAAATTGTTATTGCGAAAATGGATCAAATGGTAAAGAAAGCATTCGAAATAATTCGTGCGATTTAACCGGTTTAATGTTTCGACAAGTGAATTTTTATTCTATCGTTTCTGTGTGTTTTGTATGACTTAAAAAATGTTAATTGAAACGAAGCGAGGTTAACCGTGTTTTTCGGAGAGTTTTCATAATATACGCAGCCCGATTCCCGTGCACTGGTGACATAGATTTGAATAACAATGCTGTGATATGTGTACGGCTTTACTGCGGTACTCGTGAAATAATAAAAGAACGGGTTTTTGTTGACGGGAAACAATGAATTTGCCGCGAACGAAAAGAAGCGACATCAAAGGATTTACATATCACGCAGGAAGATAAGAGCTTGTTGCGTTACATTCGACGAACGTTATCTTTTTTGGCACAGGATACTCGTAGAATTCTAAGCGAGTTCGATTTGTACCTCGCTATTGAAGGAATTGTTGCTTTCTTTCACATAGCTCAGGGTAACGTAGTATTACAGTATTAATTACTAATATTAATTATTCGGTAAAAGAGTGACACATTTACAATACGTCATGAAACTATAGTTTTTATTTATGACGTTCAGACCGAATTTTTGTTGTTTTTTGAAGAACTTTATCGTAAAATTTATTACTTGAGATGCAATACTAAAAATTAGTATCTATTTTCTAGTCATAAAAAGTTGCCGTAATGAAAAATGACTTTTTTTCATTAGTGTATATTTTGTTTTAAAAAGTATATGTAATATTTACCAGTTGTTATAACTCACGTTCGAACAATATAATCCGTGAACAAAGTGTAGTTTTACAGGGAAAAATGTTCTGTGATAATTTAGGTATATGTATAATTGTTGCTTGAAATTTGATTTTCATATATTTTTATGGTTGTATTTGCAGTTTTATTTATGGTTTTTATAAAATTTAATTTCACTGGCTTGTAAAGTTATATACCTAATACTACGCAAATATTTAACTGAAACATCCAAGAATACCTTGGTTTTGTGGTATCACTAAATTTTCCAAATAATTAAAAATCGCGGTCCGTCGAAAATAGTTTCCTAACACGAACATCCGGTCATAAGTTGACGTATAGACGGACTATGTTTAAACAGAGCAAGATAGGTTATTTCAACGAATATGTTTTTGGGCTTTAGAGACACAGTGAAACTTGGTACAGACTCTACAGACTGCCAGGATGAGTAGCCTGTGAATAGAAACGTCTCTAACTAAAACTTGTATACATAGATACTGCTGGCTAAGGGAACAACGGTCTGGGTACGGCATTACGCTTTGTCCATATTGGAAAGCCATTTGTTCTATCGCTTGATTAGTTTTGCAGCGGGAAATATAATAAAACGCATATTATTTTATCAACATAGGTTATTCACTTAACTCTAACATTTTGCAGTATTCATTGTAAAATATAATAATAACACAAAATGCCTTGTGTTATTGGGGGTTTTATTGTAATCATCTTGAAAAACGTGATTAATACAAATTTATAATAAACACAGTACAGCTGACAACGTGTAATCATAATAAAATTTTATGTTACTTATGCACAGTGTAATAAACCATCTTGAATGACTTTGACATATTTATACATATAATACATTTAAAATTCATCCTTGTAACCGGACTTCCGCTATATGTATCTTAATAAAAAAAAAACTTCCGGGATTTTTTCACAAATATAAACACGTGCCTGGCACGCTAAATAAACGTTCAGGTATTCAAGCGTCGCTCCCAAAAACTCAAATCGGCCTGTCCGGCTCCTGAATGGGTATCTTTTACTAATGTATTAATAATCGATAGTCTTATGAGTCTTTTGATCGACTTTGATCGGTCACTCCCCAAGAACGTCCATATACCTGTGACGCGTATATTTATAGCACGTGAAGAATCGGGAAACTGGGTTGTGATAGAGCCGGGAGCTCCTCTTCGTGTCACGATATCAACGACGTTCGTTGAAAGCTCCCTGCAAAGCTTCGAAGGTTCGCAACTTTCATTGAAATGTTCCTGTCTGTACGCCACGGACAGATTTAATTCGAGCACAAACACGGTTTGATCCATTTAGGTAGTTCTGTTTGAAAATCACTGTCCTCTACGTAAGGAAATGTATAACAATTGAATCCGGAAGCCTTTTAACTAACTCCGTGTGTACGATTATACAAAAGAGGAAGGTTTATCGAGAATTATTTTCAGAAAGTCAAAGTGTCTTGTTCGTAATATTCGATTTCACGCGTGCTTATGAAATCTTGGATTTTTGTTCGCGTTCACGTTGGTCGCATTTCTGAAATAAACTTATTTTTCTGGGGATATTTAAGATTCTTAAGAAGGATTCAAAGTTGTTAATAAGCAGTCCATGTGTCAAGCGTGCACGTAACACAAGGATATGTACATAGGCGTCGAAAGAAATATGTATAATTTTTTATGCGCCACTGATAGTTACCGAGTAACTTTATCGCCGATTTCAGATTAATCGCAATCTCGTGAATCACTTTAATATTTGTCCAGATTTATTTAATCCTGCCGTATTTGTATTTCCGAGATTTTTCTGCCTTTTGAATCGGAGATTTTAAAAATGCCTTTGATGCTCAGATTCCCACGAACAAGAAAAGCGCCGCGGGGGATTTAATAATGTTAATGTAACTTTCAACACGTGTGCGGATCAGTATTCGTGTGATTTTTAAAGTTCATATTTCAACAACTTGTATGCATAAACTTTAGCAGAAAATTAAAGTGCCGCGATGGTCTGAATTATTTATTATAGTCCCCTTTTATTTTGCGCTACATTATGGCTTCCATATTATTTCTAACGATGTGTAATAAACTAAAAATCTTTACGTATAACACGGCAGCAGGGGTAAACTTTTCACACATCGTTGCTCTAAAATGGGTTTTGTCGCGGCGATAACATTCTTGTTTCCAAGAAAAATCACAAGGAAACATTTGCCGAGGTCTGAGAGATTAAAAGGCTCAAATACGCTTATACTAATAGCAGACTTGTATCGATCAGACACACATATCGATAAAGCTATCGCTAGTGTTTAGACACTAATGGATCGTTGATGTAACGAATTGTAGTCTGACGTAATGCCTTTTTAAAAAATAACAAGTTTCGCAAACGGTGTCGAATTTTTGTTATATTTCCGACGGCAAAATGATTCATTCTCAATGCAATTTCAACTACACTGGACGTATGTGCTGCTATCTCTGTACATATTACTTGAATAGTATTACAGAGAATCTACGGAGCTATGTTTGCTCTAATTTATCCATGCATAAGATAATTCTCACATTCCAAAAATAATTATTAAAATAATTATGATTAAACTTATACAGAAAAATACAAGTATCGAGAAGATTATTCGCCATTTTTTAAACGCGTTCAACCTGAAACCTGTAGTTCATTTTATTTACACGTGTAGTGTCATATTAAACATCGGTAATTGTCAAGTGTGTTCATTTAAATTGATTCTTATTAATTAAACATGATTCACTGGGCTAAGCGATCACGGTTAATTGTGATTAATCGCTTCCTCATTTTACTATTACATTATTTTCCACCTGGCTGGATGGATCGTTAAACGAAGATATTAATAGCCTCACGTGCCACGTAACATTGAGTTACGTAACGATGCCGGTTAACAGGTTAACGAAAATCTGTAACCATTGCGTTCGTCTGTGTACTTTCATTTTTCACTCGTTCAATGTCGAGTAAGATAATCTTGCGAATTCGAGGTTACTACAGTGTTACGACACAGACGGTGTATCGATTATCTTTCGTTGATAATTCCTCACTTGTTCCCGGCATAATAGGTTTATTTTGAGAACGATAAAAAAATCGTGTCGTAAAGCATGGCAAATATTTTGGCCACGTATCGCGCAAGAATTCGGTGGTTAAACTTTCCGCACGAGATGTAAGTACAGCTTTCGGGACCTTGTTAGACTTCAATTTACTTTGTATCAGTCGCTGAAGACCGTCACGAAGATGTAATCCGTGCACGGTGTAGCCATCATCGCGGGGGCTTGCCTGTAAATATGTTGAATGAACCATTATGCGGTTACAGGCGATTGCACAGCTGGGGTTTCTACGTGTTGCGTGTACGATCGATAACGGAACGAATTTTTTTATCGAAATGGGACGGTTATGAAAAATAATAGTGCAAATAAATGTTGATATTTAATTGGAAATCATTCGTATAAAACGACGAAAATTCGATAAATGAAATCTATCCCATTGAAAAATATCAATTAGAATTGGTTGAAATTTTTTAACTATTGCTACATTTTTATTCAAATTGTATCTGTTCGAGATGAAAATTTGTGACGCATTGATTTTTCTTTATTCGTATTACGTAAATTTATATATTTACCGCAAGTGCTCTCCGATTCGTTTGAACAAGAACTTAAACGGCGCGTATTGCATATGTATTGCCCTGTTTGAACTGTTTTTAACTTCGCATGCAATACCGTTGGCATATCTGAAGTACATGAAATAATTATAAAAATTGTAGCGTATCTGATTTTTCGCATGATCGAAGGTGTTGTTAAAAAAACAGGGTAAAAAGGAGTACAAAGACACTCCCTTTGAGTAACGGATGTAACCACAGCCGGGCTTTTGTAACATGACATTGACCTCAAAACAGAACCGGTGCGAGGTCTTGGTTTGCGTTTCTCATAATGTTTCCCGTGAAATTTCATAATATTAGATTACAGTCACGCAAGCCTTTTAAACCCTGTGTTTAATATTTTTCATAACTATCGTTCCCATTTTGTTTAAATCCTAAGATATTTAATGCCGTTAATAATGCCTCGATTGAAAATATAATTTAAACAGTTCCTGTTCTGTTACGCAAATATCGAGGATCACGTGGCCGACGAGGAACGATTTATACGGTATATAATAATGATTCACGTGTTTTTTGCTTACCGATGTGTATACACGTATACACGAGGAACACGTGTATCCTAACTTCTGGCTGTCTAGTAAATTGAATGCGTCTAGCGGGGCATTTATTATTTCAATGGGGAGTTTTAACCAACGCATGACAGACCGGTAATGCCCGTTTCTGCCTATTACTCTATTCCACAGCGGAACACAGAGTTATTTACAATGATTTTATATTTCAGTTAATTTCGCAAGGAAATCGTTTCGTGTGTATTTTTAATTGAATTTATTTTTGTATCTGGGATTCCGCCTTATGGTAGGTTTTACGTGATTCTCATCGCGGCACGGTTGATTTATTTTTATTGCAAGAATAGAAGACACGTTCTCGGAACGATACGTCTGACAGTAAAATTGAGTTTCGAGAATCTCACAAAAATATTAAAAGTCTTCGCGAAATCGAAGGGATACACTTTACTGGTATGTTCGAGGTAAATATAGCACACCATTCGAGGAGAAGTTGGTGCAGATTAATTAAATTTTATTGGTTCTCGAAGGTCCATAGAAAGGTTAAACTTTCCTGTATTCGATCTTTGTGAAAGTACCTAAGAAAAGTTCTTTCCCGTTTATAAAACACAAGCAATCGGACGGTTCCGACAACTTTAAATTTAACAACACTTACATACATCTTTTCTTGAACAAAAACAAATTAGACTCGAACCATCCATTACAATTTAAACCCATGTATTCTCCCATCTTATCTTCAGAGAAACAGGATTAAAATTAAATAACGAAGTTTATTTTCTTACTTCTGAACGTTCATCGTGAAACACCTCTATTGCAATCCTACTAGAGCATATTCAAACCGATCGACTTGGATATCACTTTCTATACGCAAACAAGAATAGTATGAAAGGCACGTTACCTAGATATCTGATAGATTCCAAGAGAAAGTGCTTACTAACAAGTCCTACGATTTTACCAACAAGCAAGTATTCGTCTGACCATTCCAGCGAATAGAAAATTCCACTTAATATTTTCGGATGCAGAAACAGTGCGAATATTGCGGGAAAAGGTAACGACAAGGTATTTTGCCTACGCCAGTGGCATGCGGGCCGATTACACGCTACTCGTACTCTCTCGGTATCGCAATGTTTACCAGCATACATCAGCCTCCTGGTGCGAATGGAGAGGGAAAAAGCGGCCTGCTCGTCGACTTTAACCGCGCCGTCTGCCAGTCTCGATTAGTCGTCGAGGAAGTAACGTTTCCGTTTCTTTCGATCCTCGCCGATCATCCGTGCTTGTTTATTCTTCTTGGTGTTCTTTTTTTTCCTGTTTTTTTTTTTTTTTTTTTTTTTTTCTATCGATCCCTGGGTCCCGTCAAACGTCACGACGACAATGAGCTTTAATTGCACCGATAACAACCCGTTCGTGACACGGTGGTGATCTTATCGGCGAAATTTGGTGAATTTCCGGAGTACTCGACGATTAAAGCACGACCGGTGTCGTGATCGATGCACGTTCCGTGACCAGCATCAATTCGCCGTAGAAATCGTTGGATTCGGAAGCGACGCTCTCCGTGGACGCAGCGGCGTGGGATCGACGTCTTTCCATCGGTCCTTTATGGAGCGTCGATAGCGTTATGTAACCTGTCGCACCGAAGTCATGGATACCTGTAAACAATACCGGATGCCGGGGAAATCGTGCGAAGTGTGACACGTGCAATGAAGTGGTGTGTCGCCGGAACGGAACGGCGCGGCTCGTTAATCGGCTGTAACGTGCCAAAGTGAAGTTTCACCGGCGGAGTCACGTGTGCACGTGACCGACGACTTTTCGATGACTCACTGACGCTAACCGCAACCGAGTTGCATCGTCCATCAATTCGCGTAAATATGCGAACAGCCTTCGAGATTCGCCGACGCACTCTTTTGAGCGGACTCTTTTTTTTTTTTGGCGGTTCGCCAAACCGCGGTACGCGTACCAGTAGAGTTCTCCAGCTCCGGAACGGCTGTTTCGCGGTGTTTCTTATCACCAGGGCCGTGACACGCGACTGGTGTGCGTGAGGAAACTGTTCTCGCAAGGTCCCGAGGCGTACGCGAACGATTCTGTCACGCTGCATCGATTCGCCGCTGAGTTTTCGAACCGACCGGGTTATTTTCATACCAAGCATTTTTATCGCGATGTTTTTGCGACGAGGGAACGAGTGTCTGGCGTATTTTTACAAATACAATCGAATTTGACAGTTCACACCGCGTAACTGTATTAAACGAACTGAACAAACTTTTCGTACACGGTTTTGTTCTTTACGCAAGATGTTTTCAGAAAATATTTTACTTATCTGGATCGAGCGGCCGCTACTAAACACCTGTTAGAGCAAACGTAATATTCTCCGTGGCGAGGAAAAACACCGGACGTTAATGTCAGGTAATAGAGTAGCTGACAAAATTTAACGCGAAGAGACATTTGCGTGTCGGGAGAGTACTCATTAAGTAGACACGTAATACGGTCAGAAAGGTTAAGCGCGAGTTCCGTCGACGTTGGGTCAAATTCAAGGAATTTCACGCGATTGGCGGAACAATAATCCCCTGGCCGAATTTGCATACCGTTCAGCCTGAATACACCGTCTGCAGATCAAGAACCCACAACCGAAAAGCATGCAAGAGAACGCCACGAATAAGGCCCCTTCGATGGAGAACGAAAACATTGTCACCCGAAACGCCGAGCAAAGTAAGTCGGGGAACGGTGGATCGCCGAAAGATCCAAAGTCGATCGATCCGGAATCGAAGATGGAATCGAAGATGGAGGGTGCGACGATGGATCGCGCGACTCCGGCAACGGCCAAGGCCAACTGTAACGATTTCAAGAAACGTGACGACGATAGTGATGTAATTGGGAAAAAATTATCGGTTGATCTGGACTCCGGCGTGGAATCGTCCAGTATCAAATCGACCGAGGAAACGCTACACGACGAATCGAGTAGCAAGAGTAGTCCGTATTATCGGAAGACTGGCGAAAAAACCGACGGAAAGGAAGGGGACGAGATAGGAGAATATCCATCGTTGGACGACATAACCGCAGAAGCGGACGCGGTTTTCCGAAAGGCAATTAAAGAGATGCAATTCGATCAAGGCGCGGCCGAACGTAAGTCATCGGACGGCGGCGAAAGCAACGACGGAAATAACGTTCCCGAAGGAATTCGTTTAGCCGGTAATTCGACGGACATCGAGGCACCACCGCGACGAAGCAGACAGCAAAACGTTCGACAGAAAGACGCTAAATATCCCGAGAGCTTGGCAACCGATCAAGCCACATTTAAAAAAAGGACCGACGATAACGCGGTTTTGCAAACGGAACCGCCAAAGGACACGGACCAGAATAAAACCGAACATTTCACCGCCGTTTTCGAGAGTAATTCCTGCGCGGACCTTGAACACCAGATGAACAAACGTCTCAGTGACAAGAATCTGTCTGACCCATCCTCGAGACGATGGAGTTCCTTGGAGAATCTCAGAATAAAGCCTGAGAATGGATCGTCGAAAACGGAGTTGGAAGGTCTGTCGATCGAGAAGACGGCGCGGGTCAAAGAGAAAAGAACGATCGGGTCGTTGAGGACCTCGTTGGAGAGGAAAATGGGTTCCGTGGAGAGGATACTGGAGGATCGGATAGAAAAGATCTGGGAGGAAAACGTCGAGAAGCATCCGTGGCTTTTGCCAATCGAGTCGTGGATCGTGGATCGCTGCAAACCGTCCGGCTCGTTCACGGTGCCGCATGATCGTAACAGCCTAACTTTGGAGACCGAGGGATCGAGGTCCAGTTCCCGCGAACGACGACGATCGCGGATCCTCGAGCCGACGGTAGAGTTTAAGTTCACGGTCGCGGAAGACGGGAAGGACGAGCCGAGGATCGAGAGCAATCTAGATCGTCCGAGGACGTCTAAGAGAGGGGGCTCCCCGAAACCGGAACGATCCGGATTCGACGCGAGCCACTGGATCAATCGGTGGAAAAAATCGGAACATTTCTCGCGCAGCGCGGAGGAAACGGTTAACTCGACGACCCAGACCGAGGACGTCCTGGTGATGAAAGGTGCGAAGCATCATAATCACGATCTGTTCGACAAGCTGAAGGACAATTTCAAAGAGAAGATGGAGGATATTCACAGGGTAGCGTCATTGGATCATTTTTTTTTTTACACGATTCTTATAGGTCGAGATGCTTCTAGGGATTGAATCCGACGATCGGTATATCGTCTCGTTTAAGTCATTGGAATTTTTCTATCATTAAGTAAGTTAAATTGTGGCGGAACGTCCGGTCGCGATGTAACGAATAGCGGGAAACGGAAGATTCTTGACAGTGTTATTTATAGTTACCATTCAACCTTATCATTACATTGACAAATTAACGTTTCTGACTTGAATTCCGAGACGGAATATTACCTTCCACGAATGGGAGGATTTACTGTTTCAACTGTTGAATGCATGACACGTTTTCCGACAAGGAAGTAATTCTTCTAGTTTGCCATTTTACACCTTTATTACAGTAAAAGATGTAACACGGAAACTTCATTTCTTATTTAAATAAGACAAAATATCCGTTACAGAAGTGAAACACTTTCCCACGGATTCGCATGCGAATCAAACGGAGAATACTAATATGAAACGGGAAATAGTGGGGGGGGGGGATTTCGAAATGGGAAATAATCATAATACAGGGTGTAACGTTTCATCGGGGGCCCTTTTTCAGGATCGATAGTACGCACCAAAAGGTGAAAAAAGGACCAAGGAAGTTAGGTCCGAAAATCACCCCCTAACGAGTTACAACCCCATTTGTAAACAATTTTTAAAAGTTTACGAAAAAAATATCACTATCTACGCAAAGGAAGATTTAGTGAATGCCCTTAATATTTCCCAAGTTGTTACAAACCTGCTACGATGTAGGTAATCGACCTTGTTTGGATTAAACAAGAATTAATGCTATTTAACAGCAATAACCGCAGCAATTATATTTTTTTCTGTTATCTTTGATCATCTCTGGTTATATTGCAATCAAAACCGCTCCTCTCCGACTTACCATTTCGTATATATAATTTTTGAAAAATTTTTTACAAATGGGGTTGTATATCGATAGGAGGTGATTTTCGGACCTAACTTCCTTGGTCCGTTTTTTACCTTTTGGTGCGTACTATCGATCCTGAAAAAGGGTCCCCGATGATATGTTACACTCTGTATATTGCATTTCTTTATTTGGACGCATGTAAGGGTGGAATTCGTGTGAAACCGAACGTTCGGTATGCACTTTCCCTTCGGATCATCCTACCGGCAACCTCATTCAATCGTTTCAGTATACAAATACAGATTACAAAGGAACAATTCATAACGTGTCTGTTGCAAATAGAAATATGTCGATAGAAATTACACAGCCCGCGGTGAAATTTTTAACAGTATCCATTACGTCCTGCTGAACTTTGGCAATTTCTACGGGACGCGCGGAAAATAGTAATATCCCCGATACCGTGAAAGTTTCGCGTTTATTATCGGAGAAGTGTCGCTAGCTAATATTGGAATCTGCACGACATTGAGCTAACGTTTCGCCGATACACGAGTCCGTATCTCTGCTCCTCTAAAATTGTCATTCCCATCTGTACTGTTACGTATGTCCATCGTAGAACCATGGACTCTTTTTAATGGAACCGCTACCGTCCCTATATAACGTGTCGTATTTTTACATTGCAGTACTTCCAGAGGACTAATCGATTGGCCGACGTTAACCGGCGCCTGAAGTCGCAGATATGGAGCTCCGTGGTGACGATCGTTCTCGTGGAAGCGAAGAATCTGCTACCGATGGATATCGACGGTCTCTCGGATCCCTATGTGAAATTTCGGTATGAAATTAATCGCCGCACTTTGATGCGTTATTTAACACGTTGAGCCCCACGTGGCCTGGCCACCGGTGGACATTTTTGAATTCGTAAGTGGACCACCGTGTCCACCGGTGGTACACGTGGGTATATGACTTTAGCCCTATGTGTCCACGCGTGGATATGAATTACATTACTTACAATTAAAAATATTAAAAAAATAGGAAAATGTCCCACGGTGTAAAACACGAAAATGACGATGGGGCTCAACGTGTTAATAACAATTGCCGTCACTTCGATGCCTTTAATCCTGTCGGTGAAATCTGCTACCAGTACTATACAAACCGTCTATCTCATCCCGATGTGAAATTTCGGTATAAAATTATTCACCGCATATTGATGCATTATATTGTAACAGCTGCGGGTACTTAGATGCTTATAAATCAGTCGGTTAAGTCGTACACGATTACGTGTTAAGTGAGTCTATATCTGATCAGGTAAAATTGGCACTATAGCGCTAACGAGAGAGGCTTTATTACTTCGAATCCGTTCGATCGAAGGTATTCAATTATACCTGTCTATTGTTACGAGTTGGCGGAGTGCAGGCAAAACCGAATACCAACGTGAAAATAAATCTCGATATTGTTTTCCGTCAATGCGATGTGGGATTGACGCGAGAGACCAGTTTTGCCTATGGCAGTACATACTATATGTATATGCCTGTTAATAACTGTTTAAAGGAGTACTGTTTGAAGTCGCCGCACTTGTTCAGGCTGATAGGGTCCAGATTCGAAACTAGGAGTTATCGCAATTATGGGGCCTCCTTTGCTTGTTAACGGCGATATCACTTGTGTCAGTAGAAAGATTTGCCGCGCCAATCAACGCGAATAGGGGCTTGATTCGATACCGCACGTGCTTAGAATGGTAAAAAAAAGTGCAGTAAGGGCACTAAGATTGGAGCCCGTGAACTTTTTAAAAATTATTCGCTGGAAAAAATTAACAGGGTGGGTTGGATTACTCCGATATTCTATTTTCATCGCAAGAATCTTAATAAAATGTTACGCCTATAAATTGGAAAAAAATAGAAACTTATATCTTTTAATACATTATAAGAGATTCCATTGCACACAATTGCGTTCTATGTTTGGGATAAAAAGTAGTTCGATGAAATGAATGAATTAGAACTTCAAAAAGGGACCGAATAGTACTATTCTTAAAATTCCAGGAAAGAAAGCTGGATTCGTTCTCGTTGCGATGCTCAGAAGTCGAACACTAAATCCATAACTGTTTATACAGGGTAGAACAAAACGATGGGATCCTTTTTCTTAGGTTTAATTATACACATCAAAAGACGGAGAAAAGCCAATAAACGTAGATCCGCAAACCATTCCCCGACGAGAAACGGAAATGAACGCTCGTGATGACCCCGATTTTTATTTTTGTTTACGCCGAGATAGATCAAAGTTTATTTTACAAAATACGGCCACTGCGATTAATACTATTAAACATGTCTTTAAAAATGTCCTCAATTTTTTGCAGATCGATATACCCCTGCTGTCACAAAGCCAGTCAAGGTTGTGTACAGGAAATAAGAGTAAATGCTACTAACTGTAGTAATTGTAATACTTTATTTTGGGAACGCTGTTTCGGATATATCTTTTCAAAAAACTATTTTCATTTTAATTTTAAATGTACCTTGACAGGGGTAATTGTCTTTTTCTATTAGTTGACGTGAATCGCTTCTAAAAAAATATTTTCGATGTGTTGTTACACGTTGAGGTAGGAAGACTTTTCGTAAATGGGTTAAAAGATTTCGGAAAATTATCGAGTCGTTTGAAATCCTTTGAATGCTTGATGATCAAGAAAATGTAAGTTGTTTGCGGGGTTCGTACGTTGCAAACCGTCGATAGACGAGGAGGCGTGGATTACAAATAGATACTTTGAAATTTAATTAAAAAAGAAGTATACCTTTGAAACGTAAAATTCCCTGATGATTTTTTAACCCAGATTCTATATATAATATCATAAAATTGAAAAATTGAGTCATTATCCATGTATGAACAGTTAATTTCCATCTACCTGCAATGGAGGTCCCTTTCTGTCGACAGTTGGAATTTTCTAAAAGGGATCAAATTTCAAATCGAAGAGTGTAATGTATTACCATAAATGATTAACATCGTGAAACCTTGCTTTTCACTTGCAAAGTAGAAGGGAACATGTGAAGGTGCCTGCCTCCGATTTCGATGATACTTCTTAGGTTCATTAAACAAATTGAATTTAAGTTATACTCTTTTATTTATCGGCTCTGGTGTGACTTTGGGGGATGAAACCATTTTGCTGCTTAAAAATGCCATCTTGAAAACTGTCGCGTATACAATAATTATTTTTAGCCTGCAAACTGATAATATTCATAGATTTACTAAGAAAAATGTAACACGGATATCTAGTATTCCATTATTTTTAAAGCTGTTGCGAAGTTTTATTTGCAATACATTAAAAACTAAGGGATTCTTTCCAAGTCGACTCTGATATACATATACAATGTAAGAGATTCGCGTTACAATTCAGTAGGTATGTATTCATCTATACGTATAGGTATACATGTGGATGTATTATATGCATATCGTGCAGATCGACCGTGTGGCGTTCGTACATACAAGATATGGGACTATGATCAATGTCCGTTACGTATGTATTCGAGATAAAGTATGAAAATAGGTATTAAGTCCAAAGAAACATACAAAGCAATTTCTCTTCTGCAGAAAATGACGAAGTATGTCTTATCGCTGTTACGAAACTTAATTGTCTTCAAGAATTGTTACGTTATGCGTTTCGATAGTATATAACTACACAGCACGAGAACTACCAACGTTGTTTTGGGTATATGTAGGAATAATACGTTAAAAGTTTGCATCAATTCCAAAAGCAAAAGAAAAATACTGTACACAAATAATAATTTATTTATTTCAAAGAAAATCACAAAGTGCTTCGGATAACGAAATATCTTAAAAGCAGTAGTGATCATAAGAAATGAGAAACGAGAATTTTTAAAAAGAAATGAGAATTTTTAATTTCTTGGAAGATCTAATGTTAATTTGCAGTTTATTAGCATGGGATTCGCTGTATTGCGGTTATAAAAGAATCGTCGACCCCTGTTCAATCGCACGCTCAATTACCCAATGATTAATATTACCATTAAACCTACTAAGAGCGGACAAAAGATCGATTTAAAAGTTTATATTCAAACTTCGATATTCAACGTTATTTTCATGAACTAAAATATAAAAAATTCAATTATAGGATATATAATTTTCTTTTAAAGATTGGTCTTTTGATAGATATAAGCACACATATGATGTATACATGTAAATATATGTATGCATATAAATTCCTTGCAGCTTTAGAGTAAGATCTATAAGCGTCATTAACCTTTCGCTTGCTGTTTTCCGTAACAATTGTCAACCTGAAAGTCCAGACAGCGATTTGGACGTTCAATTTCGAAAGCTGTTCGTTTGATAAGCCTATCAAGTCTCATTAAAATCGTAGACAGCCGCTTCGGTAGGTTTCCTTATTATTTAGCGAATATGTAGTACCGGAGATACTTCTACATAACGATGTTCTGCCGCTCGTCATTAAAACTGTTGAGTCATCGCAATTAATGCCCCTCCAATTACTTCCGCAGACTCGGAACGGAGAAGTACAAATCAAAAGTGGTGAACAAGACCTTGAACCCGATCTGGCTGGAGCAGTTCGATCTGCATCTGTACGAGGATCCGTATCTGGGCCAGGAGCTGGAAGTTACGGTCTGGGATCGTGACAGGAGTCATCAGGATGACTTGATGGGACGGACGGTAATTGATTTGGCAACCCTCGAGCGCGAAACCACCCATCGCCTCTGGCGGGACCTGGAGGATGGGTCGGGGAGTATTTTCCTCTTGTTGACGATCAGCGGCACCACTGCCAGCGAGACCATCAGCGACCTGGCGGCGCACGAGGAAACGCCGCGGGAACGCGAACAGCTCTATCAGAGATACTCCCTCGTGAACACGTTACAGAGGGTGCGCGATGTCGGTCATCTCACCGTTAAGGTACGGAATAGTGTGCATTATGCGTAGCAATAAGTTCTTTTCAAAAGAATTTCAGTCGTTTCCTATATTCAATTGTAGCGAAAGAATTTGTTGATGATTTACTACAATAATTAGTACATTACTAAAAAATGGAGGGATAACTGATCGAAAACGGGTGCGAACATTTCGATAATTTTATATCATTTTTTTATACAATTTTTGTTCCACTAGAATATTGGACTAAACTTATTTCCATGCGTAACGTTATTTATTTTGCGCTCTTCGCTTAAAATCTTCTGACCATGCCACAGGATTATGTAATTGAAGAAAATAAATGTTATCATTAAATTCGAATAAATCAACAGGTATACAGGGGGCAGGGTCTCGCGGCGGCCGATTTAGGGGGTAAAAGCGACCCGTTCTGCGTGCTCGAGCTGGTGAACGCCAGATTGCAAACGCAGACAGAGTACAAGACACTGGCGCCAAGCTGGCAGAAGATCTTCACCTTGTAGGTTACCATAATAATATCGTAGAAACTAAACACGGAATAGAAACAATCGGGGCTAGAGTGTCAAGGTGAAAATACGTTTCCAGCAACGTGAAGGACATCAACTCGGTGCTGGAAGTGACGGTTTACGACGAAGACCGGGACCATAAGGTAGAGTTCCTTGGGAAGGTCGCCATTCCGCTTTTGCGAATTCGGAACGGTGAAAAACGTTGGTACGCCTTGAAGGATAAGAAGCTTAGGGGTCGAGCGAAGGGCAACTCGCCGCAAATTCTGCTGGAAATGACCGTCGTGTGGAATGTGTTCAGAGCCTGTATCAGGACGCTGAATCCGAGGGAGAAAAAATATATGGAGCCGGAAATCAAGTTTAAGAGACAGGTCTTTCTCAGGAACGTTCTCAGGCTGAAAGCTATTATTATTATTTTCATCGACATTGGAAAGTACATACAGTGAGTACACTCTTTAAGTATTTACGTCTTCAGTGAATAAGAAGTTCTAAATCACCGATAAACGCTGCAGTCTGATAAGAAACGAAGAGTGTTCTTGCTGGCGAACGATGTAAAAAAAGTTCATAAATAGAGGAAAATTTCCGTTTAATCGATTTGATCGTTTGCTCGACTTCTGGTTAAATGGGAATCGGTTGTCGGTGATTTTAGCTTGTATATTGGTTTAATATGCGATCGGTCACGTTTTAAGTAATGTGATACGAGGTACATACATACATATGTACTATATGTATAACATACATACATACTATGAACGTCAATAACAAAGGGCGAGTCTCGTCTTTGGGTTGGGTTCACATTCGATATCGATACCAATCGATATATTAATAATGGAATTTATATAGATTATTCGTTACACGTTTATAGTTGTACCAAAGATCGCACTTATTTCTGGCGGAATTTTTACGTCTAATATACTTCACTCTGAACACAGAGTTAGCGACGAACACATGCACACGCATCGTTGATAGCGTATAACACAAACGTTGCTTTGTTTCTTCCCGCAGGAGCTGCTGGGAATGGGAAAGCAAGATGAGAAGTGTCATTGCATTGGTTCTATTTATTTTTGGTTGTTACTATTTCGAACCTTACATGATCCCTGGCGCAGCATTGCTTATTCTTCTAAAATATTACCTGGTAAGTAATAAACATTATTTATCTTCTTATTCATTCTTTTTAACACTAATTCTCCATTAACCTACACACTAATTCCGCTTTCTAATTGGATCGAAAACTCATAATTACCTTTACATTATCACTTTTTGATCGTCCTTTGCTCAGATTTAATCTAGCTTGAAATCAACATTGTACTTTTACCATTGTAAGCCGTATTCTAAGTAATTAGTAATAAAAGATTGTAGTTTACGCTGTAAATTAGAATATATTAGATTCGGATGTATGTATGTAGTACATACATTGTACACATATGTATATTGATTAGCATTTACTCAAGTCCATGTAATTTTTGAATGCACCGATAGACGTGCATGATTAGAGTCAATAAATTGCTACTAGACGTACCAAGTAGAATTTAGTATATTCCTCCAGCAATATGAATCTGAAATCGAGAGTAGCATGAACGTAGGCTTTGAGATAAATACAATGCGTGGACATCGCGAAATATTTGACCCATATGTATTTAATATAGGTTTAAAATATTTGACAAAATTCTGTACATCCAAGTTGTATATACACGATTTTTTTAGATGATCTCTTCGATCTAATACGAATTAAAAGGAAACATTACTTTCACACATAGTAATGTGTATACAATACATACATATATATATTTTTTATATAGTATATGTATGTGCATTAGAGTGGTCGATAAAAATTACATTTTTTGCGACGCCCCCTAAAAGCTTCCTTTTGATGAAAAAACACTGGGAAATTTTTTAAAAATTAAAAACAACACGTGCCTCAAGACGATCTAAGTTAATTTTTTGATATAATCATGTTTTTTAGGAATTTTTTATGAAAAATACAATTTTATTCGAAATATAAACAATTATAGAACCCAAATCATTAAAAAAATCCAGTTAATCAAAATAACAATAAAAAACTGTTACTTCAAAATTTTTCCCAGTTGATTTGGTCTATTAAATAGAAAAATGAAAAATATTCAAATTGATATTTTTATTTTAAAACTAAATTAGTACAAACGTAATTTAAATATCTAGATTTCTTCATTCCAAGGTTTAAGTAAACTTTCTTTCGTATTAACTTAGATCGAATTGAGGCACGTGTTGATTTTAATTTAAAAAAGAAATTCCCAGTGTTTTTTCATCAAAAGGAAGGCTTTTTAGTATAAACGTAATAAATTTGAAAAACCAAATATTAAAGAGACTTGACATATTCAAACTATAAAAGTTTTAGTAAATTTGGGGTACTCGATGGTATTAAGTTAAAAAATGTTATTGCACTTTTAACTGTTAGTATATTTAAATCGATTTTCAGAGATGTCTTTCTAAATTCACGTATTTTTCTTTCGCGAAATTTTCTACTTTTCAAACCTCCCTGAACCAATGCATTTTGTTTTGATTCGACTCTACAAATATTATTGTACCTGTACCAATGTGCACTGTCGTTTAAAAGTCATGGGACGCGTTTATTCGATAGACACCCAAGCAAAATAATCTATTTTATATCAGGTACAGTTTTGTGTTATGTACATAGAATTGCAAATTCGCATTTATTTTTTAAGGGACAGGTGTATAAATTTAAACGTGTATAAATTTTCTAAGTTTAGTTGGTCGTCTATGTAGAATTCGAAAAGCGTAGATATAATCGTACGTAAAAATTTTCGGAAATAAATTTCAAAGATCAGAAATTTGTATACGCCAGAAGTTCCAAATCATAGAAATTTTTTAATACCAGCTGAATTCGAAGTGCAAAGGTTTCCGTGCGGGAAAAGTTTTAAAGATCGGAATTCTTTGAACATAAAAAGTTTCAAGCCATAGAAACTTTAACACTGAAGCTGGCAAGACCGGTCGAATGATCATATTCAAATGTTTCATTAAATATTCCGCATTCAACGTAATTAAAGAATAAATTTGTATGACTATCCAAATCTTATTTTGTTTATTATTGCCTGTATTAAACAGACTGTTATCTGCATTCAATTACAAGAAATTTAATTTGTATTCCGGTTATTTGATCGTAGCTGTAGATTTATATACATTCGACACGTTTTGACAATTAACTAAATTAACAAAGATCTTTTCAAACATTTTCTGTAGAGCAGACGTACATATTGCCAATGTTTAGACGATAGCTTCAATGCCAATTGCATAATCATTCTTGCTTTGTTTAAAGTACTAAACAACATTTTGCAAAATGGACTTTTATCGTGCTTCGACGTAATCTGTCTCTACCTTTTCACCGACTATGTATTCATTTACTAATTCAGCTACAACCAGAATTGCATTTTCTTACATTTGTGACGTTTTGAATCCCATGCATTTTTCAATTTCCTTTAACAACACGTCAAAATTGGCCATCAAATGAATCAGTAAAATTATTGGTAATACAATTATTATTACATACGACATACAAAATTATTATTACATAATTTTACGGCACCTAGAGTATACATTCCCGGTAGGTTTAGTGTTCAATATAAATCGAATACCGTAGACGGTAGTTGAATTCCAATGGTAATTCCAATCTTGATCATCATTCGCAAGTGTCCCATGACGTCTAGACGGCTGTTGTCTGTAGTCGGATGCTTTCCTCTACCCGCATCGCTGCATGTCTTTCTTTGCTACCTGCCAGTTTAGCGGAGACGGGAGTGGATTCAATCACTGGGTTTCCGGACAGGTTGCGGTGATAACAGGCGCACCCCTGAGTCACAACACGGTTCCTCATCTCCAGGACGACGGGGACGACGGTCCAACCACTCCTGGTGACGACGACGACGACGAGGATGATAAGGATAAGGTCAGTGTTACGTTTCACAATTTTGTAGTTGCGCGATTTCACACATTTCGATTGCTAGGCAGGGAATATTTTATAGCTCAATTTACTTTTATTTATGAAAATATCGCGTTGGCAAATGATTTATGGTATATGATATAAGTAATCACGTTAGAGTGGGTAAAGCTAAATTTAATACTAAGAAAAATCGGAAAACTGAAAATATCATTTCATTGAATTAATATGAATAATTGATGGGCTTTAGAATCTCTTAGGGAATACAATTTTAGGCTTGTTTTTTTTAAGTATAAAAAAAGAGTAGTGCGGCTTAAATAGCATCTCGCTGTTTTCTTTTAAACTTGTAATAGAAGACTGAATTCTTACGGAGATTCTATTCATACGCCATTGGATGCGAATCGATTATTACACTTTCGTCGTTTCTACAGAGCTTTTAATTGGCGTGACAGGTTAACCTTCGACCTATTCCTATTAAGCTCTGCCCTCTAGTCGAAGCGAGGTCAGGAAGTTACAATTAACTCTCATGAAATATTGTATCGTCGCACGATGAACTGTCTCACAAAAGATTCTGGGATTCCTGTGCACCTTTTTTTTACATACGATAACATCATTATTTGGACTCTTTTCAATCTCACAATTAATTTTTTCCAGTATCATGTTCAATCTTATTAATATATCCCGATGAAAAACGTAGCATCTCTGCTATCTCACAATTGCTAATTAGGTTAAAACTTTCCAAACGAGACGATGAAATAGGAAAAGGAAACTCGTTTTAGAATTACGTTAAACAATTCACTGAAGTAACGCTATGAATAGCTTAAACTCATCTTGTACCAAGGCTTGTCGGTATCTTTATGCGGTTTAATTACAAAATTCCTCGACTCGTTCAGGTTTCATAAGTTTCATGTTAATTAACCGAGAAAATTATTTAATCTCCCATGAAAAGGTTGGACAGCGAAATTTGTCGATTTTAATGGGATAGGGCTTGATCGGTAGGGAGTGACGAGTACATACATACATGTAGAACCATGTAAAATATTAGTTGCCAAGTAGCTAACCGTGTTTTGCAGAATTTTCGTTTAGATAATCCCAACCATTGTCGTATCGATACGAGGGCACAGATAAGAGTACAAAAGTAGTGAATTTGTTTGCAGGAAGAGAAGAAAAGCTTGAAGGAGCGATTACAAGCGATCCAGGAAGTCACGCAGACCGTTCAAAATTCTATCGGCTACATAGCAAGCCTTTGCGAGAGGGTGAAGAATCTCTTCAATTTCACTGTCCCCTATCTGAGTTACCTTGCCATACTGCTGGCGATCATCGGGGCCATTGTCCTCTATTTTATCCCCGTCAGATATCTTATCTTGGCCTGGGGTGTCAATAAATTTTCCAGGAAGATTTTCAGGCCTCACTCGGTTCCGAACAACGAGATTCTCGACCTTGTATCCAGAGTGCCCGACGACGAGGAACTTCTTAATTACAGGTTCGTAATTGAATCGCATCGTCGATTACGTATTTCCAACGCGATCGCTCGATAGGCAATTTTTGAGTAACGTAAATTTAAGGGCCGATATAGCAGATACCGCAACCACCCTGGAAAATCGATTGAAACAATTTGTCCAGTTTGGAATGAAAACTAAAAAGCGTAACGGTTACGATACGACTGTATTTTTAACGACGTTTCGGTAGTTCTATGGGGCAGTTCGTGGGAACATTTAAGTGGACAATACGCACGTAGAACGCGTATATGTATAGCGAATGCTTTAGAATGATTTCTATAAAGGATAAGAATGCTATAAAGAATTACAATTATAAACAGATTAAATTAAAAATATTACACAGTTTTAGACCGTAGATTTGTTATATCTTAGCAAACAATTATAGCTCGTTTTTTATGGTGCACACGATACACATGGACGTAAATTATACAAACATACATAAGTAGTAAATGTATAAAAGTATGTAAACTACAAAACATTCGTATCCACATCGTTTACAATATTTAAAGTAACTTACACTCATCAAAAATATATCTTCATCTAAAACTAAATACAACATACAACCGATTAAGTATAAAAGTCCAGGCTTTTTATATTTAATTTAATGTAAATTGCATTTTTGGATTATTCGACTATATTCAATAACCTCGGCACGTAATCGGGATATTCTAACCGTGGAAACCTTTTCCCACAGAGAATTGAAGCCGCTGCCAACCGCGGACTGCGAGAAGGGCGGGACGGGCAGTCCGGGTGCCTCGACTATGACACGTAGGGAGCAGAGGAAACGGCACAAGGCGGCGTAGCAGCATGCCCCGCGGCCAGAAGTCGCGGGTCTACGATCACCGAGCATCCTGAGGACGGTCCTGCTGCGCCGAAAGCGACAGAGGAAAGAATCAACGGAAAATCCGGATGTGATCGACATAGACTGAACTGAATTCTGCGTTTCTTTCTTTTAGACCATAGTTAGAGGGATTTCGCGTGAGCTAGTCACAGAGCCCGTCATTCGGGCGGAAAGATCCTGCGTGGTATGTCTTTTTTTATAGTTTCGGATAATCGTCGAAGGGATATATTTTCCCGATGGAACGTTCGTTCATTGGAGTTAACGTTAAAGGGATCAGGATGACCGAGTTTAATTCGTTCGTATGTATCAATATATCGTAACCGCAGTAACCAGATGGTGTTTCGCGCGTAGGGTAAATTCTAGGAAAATTATACAGTTCATTCGTAATTAATACGATACCGATAATACCAGTTACAAGTGCCGCCTCGATCGTATTAATCGAACGGCAGGTTGTACATCGATATTTTAATGTAGCGACGAGTAAGATGATAGATCAGAAGCGTCGTTTGAATTCGACTCGTTTCAACAGGGGATCCAACGAGGTCATCAACAATTTTTCCAAGACATACCGCGCGTTTGTTGCTAGTTTTTCGTTCGATAGTTCGGATAAGTCAGAGGAGATACATCGAGAATAGAATGGTGTCGTTTATCTAGCTAGCTGTTTTGCGGAACGTAAAAATGTGGTAGAAAATCCTAAAACGCACTTGCCTCGAACGTAGTCGCATCGAACGGCTTCGCTGTTAATGACGACGAACGTACGTGTGATTATCGTCGAGAGGGAAGTCAGTATTTCACAAATACATTCAAACAAAACTGCCTGAAGTAAAACAATAAATCTACACGAAGCTAAAACCAAATTCAAACGAATGATTTGAAATTTCGTTGGAGCGAATGCGTTTCCCGTGGAACGTGAAATACATATTCGCGACTACGGGAATCTTTTTAATTTAAAATTAGCTTGTAATTAATTGACTTCCCGCTCGATCGATCAGGGTGAAAAGATGCGAATCGAGAAAGTTTCTGAAAGTATCCCGTTCGAACGGGAGGACCGCGTTTCGAGCATATCAAGGAGAGTGAGGAACGTGTGTTTGATAGCGGTGCATTTAGCTAATAAATCGACGGAGAAAAGAAAACGTAGATAATTAAAAATTTAAACAAAATAACAGAAGCGAGGATGATCCCAACGCTGGGATTATCCTCGTCGATCCGTTTCGTCCATCGGTGTCGTAGATATAGCTGCTGAAAATCGTTACCAATGAATGAGAGATATAAAAGACAAAATAGTTGTTCTGCGACAACCTCGCAGAATTTATCGCGATACGTTATACTTCGTGAATTCGCTTTTACGAGTTTTTGCCCGCTCAGGAACGACGAATGGACTCGCCGCATAAATTCTCCTAAACAGATCGTTCGGTCGTTTAATACGAGTGTCGTCTTCTCTTAGTTAGTTTAAGATAAGTATATTTTTCTGGGTATTTTTTAACGAAAACTAATTTCTTACGTCTTTTGTTCCATAACGATGGCGGACGATTAATTGTGAAACTTCGATCTATCATTGACTTTATGCGCGCAAACGTTTGGATCGATAAAGAAGATTCGAGGTTCATTCGTTCGTCGTTCGTGAGATCGGTCGTTAGTCTTATCGTCGAGATATTTGCGTATATCGCGAAGTTATTCTCTTTAATAGTATTTAACATTATTGAATTCTTCGTTCCAACGCACATTTTCACGCGTAAATTCGTCTCCTCGAGCGTGACGTTATTAAAGATGACAGGAATTATTTTTACGTTCGAAGGAACAGTCCCAGCATCGTGTCACGGATTTCCGTGATTATACAATCGATTGTTAATTGAAATAAATTCACTTTTTTATTTTTTTACCTAGGTATTATCCTCGCGATAGTTGTATCTTACCGGGGTAACCGATTCAAGCTCCTCCGATGATTTACAAACGAGCCTTATTGACACATTTATAACAATAATAGCCGTTATGGTTATTTAATAACAGTCCAAGCTCGGTTTCTGATTAGATAATCCCCCGAGTCTGTCCTATGATTTTCTTTATTGCAGTCCCAACGTGAATATTATGCCTTCAGGTTTTTCCGCAATTTTTTATTTGCGGCATTATGCAACCATGGTTGATGTAAAAATCACGTCACTTTCATAACGATTCTTTTTCCGTTCCGTGACATTACGATTTCACATTACAGTTTATAGAAAGTAATATCTCTGTATGTAGACCGTTCTACACATTTCGCAATGCGAGTCCTTCGAACGGTACGATCCTAAATTTCATCCGCCTGCCGGGACACAATTTATACCGGCTGAAAAAGAAACGGACTTCGCAACATAATTTCGTTTTTACACGAATAAACAGTACTCCCGTGAGATTCACCGTGAAATTTCATTGCTGATACGTCAACATCACGTTTTCTACAAACCAGCTACTGTTTATGCTGACATTGATCTGCAAAACGATTCGAATGATTCATTAATTATCGCGATATACATAGAGTACTCGTTGAAATGTGAAAACACGCTCGGGGAGAGAGGAGCTAAAACGCCTGGACTCTAATTATTCCTAACCGCGATTTTACGGTTCGTGCCAGCCGATGAGAAAGCTGAAAGAGGAAGGAGAGATATCGCCGATCCATTTTTTCGCTTTTCTAACTGAATCTTTAAACGCCACTATTCGAATCTTTCACCGTCGATCGTCTCATTGTTATATTACGATACACGCCTCGGTGTCATCGGTTTACGGAGTGTCGCGTGGAACACCCCTCGAGGCTCGTTTTGCACGCATATTTAACCCTTTGAAGTACGTTACAACGTGCGTTCCTGGTGTCGGGTTACACGGTGCCTTTGTTATACGATGTTTCTACGAGATGAGTCAAAGGAATTGCTCGGTTCCTCGCGTAGAACTGGCATCTCGAAGTTCTATCGCCACGCGAGAGAAATCATTTTTCTTTTTCACGGGTTTCCCTCTGGACGAAGAAAACTTGTTGACGATGCGACACTCGAACGTAACGACAGTACCGACCACATTCTTAACGTACATTCGAGCGGTGATTTCAGTAGAAGCACCGATCGTTTCGTTGAATTTAACACACCACTGTTTGCTATTCTTTTCGAAATCGTTTTTTTTTTCTCGCGCTACTACGTAACTGACAGAGAATTGCACGGGAGTACTCGGTGCTTGGCGTCGCGACGGGAATTTGCGAGTTCGTTGGCGCGACGCACGCCGAGTATACTCGTCGTTAGCATAATGCTAGTATACAGATGTATGCAGATGTATTCGTATAACATGCATCGAATGGCAAATGATACCAACGGCGTCCGTTATGCTCTGTACGTTTCCTGTACAGTGTTTTCCACATTTTATCCTCATTCTTTTTAACGGGTGCTTTGAACTTTTTATCCTTCCATTCAGTTAACGCGCGGAACAACGGTGAAACGAGAATGCCGTTAATTACACCCTTTTTTGTATTTTTTCAATCAACCGTGCTCGGTTCATCCTTTCTCCCGGTTCACGGTAAATTTCCGATAAACATGGTTTATCGCGACTTTCTGTAATCGAGAGTTTTTTTTTTCAAAACGTTGCACGTTTTACTCCGTTATTCGGTTCATTCGCTGGTGATAATTTATCGGAAAGAATAATCGATGTTTATCGCGACGTTTTTAGTTAAGAAACCGGATTAGCAATCTCTTAATCGTCTTAGGGGATTAATATGTGACAAGTCCGTTGGTATCGGTTCTTTATCGCGTCGATTTTCCCTTTCATTTCAGAAATAACGACGAACGAAGTCGTTTAAAAACTACCGTAACAAACGGTAATAGTACATACTAGATTTCACGGAACGGTATTCGCGAACGAACGCTTTAAAGGGTTAAATTATATTACTTTCTTTATCGCCAATTACGGGCCTAAGATGCGCGGCAAATATACACGGACACACAGTTACATTTACACGTTAAACACTGAGAGTCGGAAAACGAGAGAAAGAAAGACAGGTACGATCATTTTTTCATCTAGTCAACGAACTTTTTTAGTAAGTGAGACACTTGTGATATTTCGAGCCGTTTTTTTGGACATATCTATTTTCCCAATGTTTCCCGGAAACACTATAAACACCATCGACTTCCGGTGTGTGATTTAAAATTTCGTTAGAGAATCATTATATTTACACGTTTAGTGAAAACATAATTTTTTCATCTATCAAGACGGAAAAGCGTATGGTTGAGAGAAGTAAAATGTGTCTGCATTACGAGAAAATTGCAAATTGCATTTGAAATTACGAGTAACGTACAAAAATTTATTTTTTTTTTTTCTTTTAAATGCGAATCCCAGTAAAGCGTAATTTTATAATCTTAAATCACACAACCGGCAATTTGATCCAATCTCTATGATCCTTACAGCATTCCTTTCACTGGAACTGTGCGGTTACGAAGCCTTCCTCCTTTGTTATCACGATCGAGTGACTTTTCGATACTTTCAGACAATCTCTGAATACGGAATTACTGAAATAATCCTTAATCCTAGTACCGAGTACAATACACGTATTACGATAAAATATATTTCTGGCTTCGCGATCGTTCTTACGTACAATCAGACCCGCTGGCGTTAATTGGGAATTCAGCGTCTAGCGTAATTAATACGCGGGGATGATTTGACCCGCACAGTTCTGTTTTTCGCGCATTTAGCTACGTTTACTCGCGTCGATGTGTCGGATGTTCGATGATCCTCTTAGGGAAACTACGACCCCATAACAATCGTGTCAGTATTAAAAGCTAGCATGGGGAAACACCCGGCAGACGCTTCGCGAACCTGTTAACGTTTTACTATGTCGTTTTTCTACTCTTCCATTTTTGTACTTCCAACTAAGTAACTTATCCCGTAGATGTGACGTAGATTGCTTTCCTGGTCGGAAGTGCGAACAGTCCCCGACTCGCGTGGAATTTTATAAGCGTAAGCTCGACGCCAGCTTAACGTATATATCCGTTACATAAAACTCAACGTTATGTAATTTCGACGCGAGCATTTTTTTTTACTGTTTTATGATATTACCTTCCCATTATCGGAAAACTACATTGTCGACGAGTAACGGGGAATAAGTTCTTACATATAGCATTCCCTTAACGTTTAAACTACCAACGTAGATCTCGCTACGTGTAGACACAGTGCATAAAAATGGTACAGGAAATACGAAACGGGATGAAAACTATTTTATAGAATTATTCGTTTACACATTTCGGTAAAAGTCACAACAAGTTTTAAAATAATGAAATATTTTAAAACTCAGTAACGATTACAAGACATTACTCAAAAGGAGATTTCGATTCAGTTGGTAAATCTTGAATTAATTGTGTCGTATCTTGTTACGGTAAACCCGTCATTCGTTTCATAATTAGCACCTGCGTATTCGGAATGGTATTGTCATACATTATATCGCATTAACTAGGGTAATGTATGCACAATCACGTCAACCTCGTTTGTGAACGGTACATAGTAAAAGGGGTGGTCTCCATTTTCCTGTAAAATTCTTTTATCTCCTCTACGTTTGCTCCGATATGGGTTACACACAAATGGTAAAATCCTTAAATCGGGTTCAATGGTTCGCATAAAATATACCATGCGCTAAATATTGCGTTCAAAAATATGTCAAACATGACGAATCCTATTTTTCCCACATATCTTAAACTTCTTTTGTGTACGTACATTGTCTATTAGTTTTTTTTTTAATTACAACCTGAGGACTGTTTGCGCGACCATCTCGGCAAAGGAATCTCATTATTATTCTTCCTGTCCCCCCCCCCCATCCCCGATTTCTACCGCCGCCTCATCCTAGATGTTAATGTCTGTGAACTTTTTTTCGGGAATGCACCAGCTTAAATACGAAGAGACGTGTCACACCACCATACACACACGTGAACATACACATTGTATACGTATACTACTATTCACGTACACGCACTTTCGAGTCTGCATGCTCCAGTTTCTTCGTGATCTATGAATCTTCATTAAAGTGTTTTTAGCCGTTAAGAGAAGAAGGAGGGCAACGGGGCGAATGAATTCGAGCGGAATACGGGGGTGGAGTTCTGTTCCCGGAAAAAGGAAAAAAAGAGAAAACGAAATATCACGGACGCATACTATTTTTTTTCCCCGCGACCACGAGGCCGGTCGTTCGGATCGCGCGATCGATCGATCGACCGTTCGATCGACCGACGACGATCGCTCCGCACACGTCTGTCTGCTTCCTAAATTTCGATAAGGGAAACGATGAACACACTTTACACTTAATTAAGGTACTCTTAGATAGAGAACGCAATTGTGATCCGATCGGCGGGGTTTTTTTTTTCTACGAATCGACTACGATTCTACGACGAGAGAAGAAAATATATCGTGTTAAAAGCAGAAGGCCCGGACCAAGTCCAGACGAACGATCCCCGTCGTTCGTAATGGGAAAGATTGAAACGAAGAGATATATAAAAAAGAAACGAATATGGGAGCACGTTGGGATAGACGGAAGGACAAAATTTTCATTATTTTCGGTGATCGACGAATTCTGGGACTTGGTTGGCGTTCTCGGTATTCCCGATAAAAATGTACTTATGACAAAGCGTGATAAGAGTCGTTATTATATTCATAATATGAAAAAGGGATAAAATTAAAAATAAACAAAGCTTTTAATATCCAAACGAGAGATCAGTATTCCTCCCTGTTTACCGTAGTCCTTCCCCTTTACGCTTATTTCAAGGATAATGATCGAACTCATGAATCTCAACACTTTATTTTCCAGGGAATCCACATTTTTTTATTTTTATCTTCTAGCAGTGCAAAGCGGTGGGTTGAAAAGCGTGCGATGTCAAGCTCAACTTTATTTTACACGGTCGTTACAAAACTTCAATTCGTTAAAAGATACGGATTTACTTTCACCCGACGTATTATTAGTATATATTTTTCTACGGATATCATTGTACATATGCCGTAATTACATTTTTGTAAATACTTTTACAGACATCTCACGGTCGTGATTAAAAGCGTGTACTTATGGATAAATATCTGCTCTAACAATAAGTGGTCAGGCGTTCGAATCTCCGGAACAATTTCCACCGTAAATGGTTTCGACGAACGGTCTCGTCCCGCCCATTTTTTACGACCTCGATCCGTCAAACGTGGCTCAACTTTCTTGATTCGAAAAAAGAAGCCTGACAGTAGAACCGTTCGCGCTAGGCCCGCGACAAAGAATGCCGTCGCAAATGGTGAAAGTGAAACCGCGATCGTTGGTAAAGCGGAGTTCAAAAGCTGACTCACACACATCCTTCTGTTTTTTATGGAATTCTTTTACCGATCTATGACGAATACACGGTATCGCAATATCTTTGACCGATAATGTTTCATGCATGTAATCATTTTTTTCTTTATTGTTATTATCAGTATTCTCTAAGGTTTAATTTTGCATCGACAATAAGGTCATTAGTGTCGTGAAACTCTAGCTAAGGGTAATTAAGGGGACTCCTATAATAATTGGTTGCTTTTGATCTTGTTTAAAATTATCTGCACGTTTTTTTATTCCCCTGATTTTTTTCTGATTCTTTAAGTGAATTGGCAAGTTTATATTGAAATTTCCCAATAATTTCCCAATAATTTATGACATCGCGCGGATATCTGCATATCCGATCAGGGTTCATATTTAAATTTTGATTTATCGAGAACTATGTGTCTAGTGTCGGTTAAATCAAATAGATAATACACGAGCGAATCGTTGTTGTATCCGCGTTCCAGTAATTGCTGCAGTCTCGGAGTTGCCGAAATTCTGGTTACATTCCGCTAACCGAATTTATCGAAGTTTTGCCGATTTATGATAATTCGAGTTCCGAAGCTGTTGAATTTCAGTTTCGCCGATCTCGCTGCGACTCGAATTTTTAGTTACAGTTTGAAAGTACCCACTTGTGTCAAGTGGTGCGTCAGAATTACACGCAAAACGGAAATTTACGCTTGCGATCCAGGATAATCTGGTTCTCAGTATTCTACCGCATTTTCGCTAATTTGCATTCGTTTGTTTCGGAAGTTGGTGCGGATTTCAAATGTTTAGATTTTGTTAATATTAGACTTTGTTTGACGTGTTCGTGTAATACATCATTCTGTTTCTCTAACGAAGAGACTTTAAATTTAGTTCGTAATTTTTAATTAAAATTCAATTTTATTTATTTTTTGACCTTTAAAACGGTGGAACCATTTAAGAGCTATCGTTTGGGCAATATAATTTTCTCGATAAATCGCACAAGTATTTCTGGTGCCATCCGATGCTTCCACTCCTCGATTAAAGGAGAACAATAGAAGATGCTGCAAATGATCGTTTCTGCTCACTTGGCGTTCCATATTTTAACTGCAAATCATAGAAATGAATTTGAATTAGAATTCAGAAATAAAGTCTAAAATCTTTTGGTTTGGCAAACCAGATGGTGTATAATACAAACAATATCAAACAAAATATATTTCTACGTCATGATTAAAGGAAATTGAACAAGTCGTGGGTAATTTGTAATAACTCAATTATTATTGTCCATACAAAAGTATGCGGTCAATTTGGAAATTGTTGCTCTCTTGGAACAAAGTACGTACTTTAATGCTATTCGCATTAAAATAATCGTTCAATTATTCGCAATACGCCAGCGGCACAGAAAAATGCATAAAGTACTTCGTTAATTAAGTTAACTGACAAATCGTTTTCATATTCGCGTTATTTATATTAAAATTTATTTTGCCATTTCAAAAGTCACAATTATGCATAACTGTATCGCGTAAGCCATACTAATTCCTAAAAAATTTTAATCAGATAAGAGCGTTGAAATTTGGTGATCCGATGCGAATGTGTGTGTATGTGTAAATATGTAACATGATGAAATTTGGAATATTGAGTAATGACATAAACCTTTCGAACAATTCAATATCATTTATATAATCCAAGTCATTGTTATAAATTTATAATTAATCGTGCAAATAACATATTCTATCCGAATCGTTAATTTAACGATATCTAAATTTGGTTGCATTTACTGTAATCAAGGTAAGTAGCACATTTGACCAGGGAATATCGATTGAAAGTATATGGGAATGTTCCGGCAGGCTGGTATTGGATACTGGTCCACAAACATGATAGGTGAAATACCAAAGAAGATATGCGTCTCACCTGCGTGTCCTAGACCTTGTCCGAGGGTGAAAGTCGAGGTCGAGAGTGACACCCAGATTTGGGCGTTATTTAGAAATCTCTCTCACGACGGCCCCAAACTAACACGAGAAGATGAGATATTATTCAGAATATCAATCTGGATTATAACATTTAATAACATTTGTCGGTTCAACAGATTTTAATTCCATATTTAAATTACTCATTTAATGAATGATGAAAGGGGGGACGGACGATCATTAAGAATTCGGATTAATCATTTTAAATTTTATCAGAAAACGACAAGAACTATATCAGTCGAACTTTTAAATAATTTCTATTTTATTATACGTCGATAAAATTACGTTCGTTTTCGTTCGACGTGCGGCGGAACGCTGAAACTAGTACCAAGTCTTCGTTTATAAAAAAAACGTAATGATTTTTTATCGTTAGCCCAAATTAAACTTTTATTTCGGCAATTGAACAGGTACATGCCCCATTTAAATATTGTAAATGGCTATCGTGTTGATAATCGAAAGGCACTTTCACGAGAAGAAACTTTTTACGGCGACAACGGCTTTTGCGCACGAAAACCTGAACGTATGAATTTTATTCTTGGACACAGCCCTACTAACCTGACCGGCTGAAATTTTCATACAGGTACACCAGTGGAAAGTTACGGCGTTGTGGCGGTTATAAGCCGGTCGATCCAGTTTTCACGATTCCACGTCGCGAATCCGGATCCGGTGTCCGTGTCGTGACAAACCGGGGTCCGTTCCTTTCTACGGTGCCATCTGACCTCGTAATTATCATTTTCTATATTGTATTCGCGCAACCAGGTAACCGGCAATCGTACATAATTTGTTAACGATTACGTACGAAGCTATTTCCACTTTGTCATGATCGGCGATCACGTTTATCGCAGAATTAAATCGCCGATTCGTTGTATATTCGTATTAGCCCCTTAAATCAACGAATATACAGAATGACGTAATGCATTTTCATTGGTTTCGATTCTATCCGAATATGTAGGTACATAATATCAGCTTTGTTTTAATCAAATTACCCTACTGAATTATAATTGCTTTGTGTGTTGTCTGAGCTTACAGTTGCGATTCCCTATTATTATAAATTGCCCTCACGTAGCAGTGTAACCGAGAAAGTCCATTTATCACTGATTGCATATTTTATTTTATTAATTCATAAATAAGCGTGTGCCGTGGTAATCGTACGGTGCATAATAAAATATCTGCTCTTATTATACGAATATATGGAGAAACGAAAAAAGTATAATAAATAAATGTTTTGTTTTTTAATATTTTATGTAACAAAAATAAGAAGATAATATACGTATACTGTATAATTATATTTCCTTGAAGATATTACTGATAACGTCATAATATGCATAGGTAGAGTACATCCTGCTTCCACCTTGTCACTCTAGTTACTTAACTATTTATGAACGCTGAAATTATCTATCGCAAAAAAATGCCGACATTAAATTACACGTCTCACAGATCTATCCAACGATTCGGAAATTAAGTTTCACTTTCCGCTTTATCTCGCGATCGATGGAAACGATCGAAAACGAGCTCTGTCTTTTGTATCCGCTACTGTACACTTTGCCTTGATTTAAATTGAAATTGCATGTCATTCTAAGGATACTTTGCAGTGGTCGATTAGAGATTGCCGTATTTCGAACGGCAAGAGATAACCCTTTCTCGCGTGAAATGAAGCCACTTACTTGGTCCATCATCAAAATTCAAATGTGAAAGTATAACTCCGTTGCACTCTCCAGTTATCTTGTATTTACTTGACACACGTGCGGGCAAACATAGCGGAATGGCAGTTGCAACGTATTTTTATACGGAATTAAGTGCAGAAAATTTGTATCAACCCATTAAGCACTGCTGCACTTTCTTAGTTGGAAGGATTCAACAATTGCAGCCTATTTCTAATCTATTAGGCTTGCTTTGGTTTTTAGTCTACGTTCCATTTCAAATTCTTGATGATAGAATTGTAACATCGTATCTCGTCTAATAAGAGTTGCCATAACAACTGCCACGCCAAATCATACTGCTGATTGTGTTCCTTTCTCCGAGCGTATCTTCCAATTAATGTGTTCGCAACGTAGTTGTATAATTGCATTTGGATCATATTCTAGATATATTTATAAAAATATCGAAATCGATGCAAGGATATCCATTTTTATAAGAAAACAGAAATTGATTTGTAAATCCACGTACGTTTGCGAATTATTTATCAGAGCTTTATTTTGAAATTCCATTTTACCCGTGATGTTTACTGATATTTGTATGTAACAATTGTTACCTCACATTATTTGAGGGATGTTTAGGAGTTTTTTTTGCTCAAGAGGTGCTTCGTTACATTTTTGCAGTTTTATCAAAATCTCTATGTTACGTAACCTATATTTTTCAAATTCATTTAGGCTTTCAACACAATATCGCATTTTATACAATGCTACTTATTTCTTTTTTATTTCAACCTGGAATGATGATCTATACATGACTTAAGAATTGATTTCCCACAAGTAATATCGATCGTGTTTTGGATTGTATTCGGAATAGCTATCTAAATTTCATGTCAGCCGATTTGTAACACGTGGACCATGGGTTCTACAGAAACAAGAGTTTATGTCAAGAATAGTTGCACCAAATAAGAATAATAGGCGATACAGGGAATTATTTGCAAGAAAAACTTCAACTGTCACAAATTCAGATTTATTAAATATATGGTATTATTAAGTTGTACAGGCCCGTTTATAGCAAGTTTACGTACTCTCCCAACAATAAAACAAGAAATATTATCAGTTTAATCATTCCATGTCAAATCGATCACGTTCTGGAGCAGCATCTTCGATTCTGCTCAAAATCACACATGCTGTAGTACTTATTGTTAGACTACCATATATGGAACCGATTTTGTTTTTTGGAAGTTTTGAAAGTTGTCAAACTTACAGCAGTTCAAAGTTTTGTGTTCTGTGAAAACAGCGGAACATTAAAAAATCATATCTCCGTTACTGTGAGTCACTAGTCCAGTTACGATACGTAGCAGTGTTAGGAGTGGGACTTCCATTGTATCACATGGTTAAGTTCAACGAATTGTTACTCGATTATTATTAATCAAGTGACACTTTCTTTCTAGGTATCTAAGCAAATATCCTAAGCTACCTTCCTGAATTTAACCAGATTTTTTTTCATCGTTTGCCTGCACAAATAAACTAGCCGAGATACAAAACGTAGCAGTATTAGGAGTGCGACTCTGCATTTATGTATACATAAATACATACATATGTATGTAGGAGTGGAGGGGGAAATGGCGGTCCGACGACTGCTCGTCGGAATGCGTAAAACGGTTGCACATTTAACTTTGTCGATTTTTGTTGGGTGAGGTATAAAAGTGCCACCTTTTTTTAAACGGATTCTTAAAGAGAATGGTTCAAAGAAGGTGTACGAATTTTTCAAATTTTTAAAAATTTACCTGCAAAACTCATATTCAATTGTGTAACAAAATTCGATATTAATGGTATTTCACATCGTTAATTATGCAAATTGTATTTTTTATTAAAAAGCTTGGTTCTTTGTGATGAAAATTCTCACGATAAAAATTGCTCTACGACTTACAGTTATGGAGATATGATTTTTTAAAGTTCGGCTGTTTTTTCAAAACCCAAAACTTGAACGGCTGTAACTTTGACAACTTTCAAAATTTGAAAAAAACAAAATCGGTTTTATATATGGTATACTAAGTACTACAGCATATGTGATTTTGAACAAACTCGAAGATGCTGCTCCAAAATATGGTCGATTTGATATGGAATGATTAAGAGAGAGAATTGACCAGGAAAGGATTAAAGTGATAGTTATTTGGAATAAATATACATTGACTTTAACGAGCATTTTTCGAACGAGTTTTTTTTCCTTGGTATTTAAATGCTTTTTTATAAACATTAACTATATCATATATCATAATTATGTATACGTACATACATATGTATATCATATGTATAAAAACTACTGTTAATGTCCGGCTGAAGATTATATTTTTTATTAGCACAAAAAAGTCGTAACTTACTTTACGTATTTCTCTACTGCACATTTTTATTCAGATAGTAAAAATCTGGTAAATCATAATATGAATAAATTCAGAATTTCCATGTGTTAGGATTACGCAACTCTTGGCTATGTATAGATATGTACATATGTACATATGCTTGAAACACACTTACGACGGATCAACCGAATGAAACAAAATTTTCAACCTGTACAGGGTGTAACATATCATCGGGGACCCTTTTTCAGGATCGATAGTACGCACCAAAAGGTGAAAAAAGGACCAAGGAAGTTAGGTCCGAAAATCACCCCCTAACGAGTTACAACCCCATTTGTAAAAAATTTAAAAAAAATCATATCTCCGAAATGGTACGTCGTAGAGGACCGATTTTGATTGCAACGATGATTGTTTAGCTCGAATCAAACTTATACCACTTTCAATAATAACATTTTATAAGAAATAAAAACCAGAGGAAAAGGTTCTTATTTATATACATTGGCTTTACTGCAATGGAGTTTATAACGTAAAAAATAATAATTAAAATGAAGACATGAAAATACACGTATAATCAAGTTAATTAAAAATTAATTTCAGTTCTAATTTTAAAAAAAGTGTATTAATAAAAAAGTGTAAAATAAAATTACTTCGTTAAGAAAATTAAAATTTTAAAAATTATATTTTAAACTTATTTCTCCTTTACGAGTAGCATAGTAAAGTAATCATGGTAAATAGGTGGTACGTAAGAGTAAACTCATCATATCGCTCTTAACATATTTCTCTCTTGACTTTTATACAGTTTCACATTTCATATTTCTCTCTTGACATTTTATACAGGGACAACATAGTACGTTTGCAGAGATGTTTGATCTTTTTGTCTTCCAAATAAAAAAATTACATTAAATATAGCCTTTCCATCCATATTAGATTTGTTGAAAGTGTTGTCGGTTCAACCCTTTAAAACTACATCCAGAATATTTTCAGACGTTATATTATTTCTCCGTCCATAATTTTTTCCTATTTGATATTGTATTTTCTATAGATTTTGTTGCGACAAAATCTTCTCGTTTCCTTTTATACGAAATGAAGCTATTTAACTCTTCTTTGTATTATAATAGTGTTTAGCAGTATATAATTGATACTTTTTCTTTAATTCTATTTCCATAACTTTAACGATTATAAGAAATGGACTTATTCCACTTTCAACAAAAATATATTTACGATAGCATTTTATAGCTAAAATTATTCATCAAAATATCGTGCTGCATTGAAGGTATGATTATAAATATTATATAAAAAAAAGTATATCTATTTCGTACTAAAATTTATTTATTTCATTTTATTTGTAAAAATCCATTTATACCACTATTAAAAAAACGACTCATGTATCGACTTGTTTGGTGCTATAAAACTCGTTCATAAAAACACCGGGGCTCAACGCGTCAAACACTGATCGGCATCCATTTTAAGTTCAACAGCTAACGATGCTATTTTTATCCAAATTGAAGTTTTAGAATATGTTCAGGAATAGCACTAAGAATAGTATATGTACATGTATTTAAAAAGAAAAGAATACTTTTTATATTTTCAAGTTCACGTTGAACAATATATAAGAATAAGACTTTGTTAAATATTTCGATGTATGGAAAAATGGACTTATATAAAAAATAACGGCTCATATCATACATGCAGTTTTATTACGCAAAACTCTTAAATGTCCATATATAAAACGTCAATTTTTAGTAACGTGTGAGGCCTAAATGTACATATAATTATTAGGTTTACGGCACGATAAAAATTGTCATAAAAAAATGAAAAAAGAAATAATAACTGTTCCTTTCTTTTTTATCTACCAGACGCATATTGATTACGTAGGTGATTAAACGAGAGACACAATATTAGTCTAATCGAACTGGGACAGACTTATGGTTGCATACTGTAACACGTGGCTATTTCAAACAAGTATACGAATAATGTATTATACGTATCTCTTTTTTAATCATCATGTGTTTATTCGGTAAACGAAAAAAGATATTTATATTTTTACAATTTGTTTGTGCGATATGCTTGTCGCCACGCGTAACTCAAAATTATGCACATTTATCTTTGGATATATTATACATGCACACGTAAGGGCTTTGAAATTTGTTGTCGGTCGCTTAGAAACAGGTGCATGGGGCCGATGACCTGTTGTCATGCATGCTCTATGGTATACATGATTACGTAAGGAGTCAATTGAAAAAGAGGATTCGACCGTGCGGCACATCTAAAAACACGTATGAGCAATTCTGGAGATTTATACCGTATTAATTAGTTGACGGGTTCATAAGTAATAAATATCTAACAGATTATATCGACGATTCATTGATTATTAACAATTTCCGATTTCATCAATTAATTTTTTTACACAGAAATTTAAGAATTATAGATAATAGTTAATTTTCGATTAATATAATTATCTGTAATAACATTATAGATAATTTTCGATTTTTTGCTGTATAGTTTTGATAATATTATAAAACTTTAGAACAACCGGAGGCGTTCGGATAGAAAACCTTGCCGATTTGACGTGGAATGCGCGTAGGTTATCAATATAAATTATATAAGTTAGACGTATGTATGTATGTACAACATTTTCCTTCTCTTTTTTGAAGCATTCATCAATATGTAATAGAGTTTTTCAAGTTTCACACATACGGATATGTATAGATGTTCACGGTTTACTTATTTCATATGCTCAATCCGACAATTTCTTCACACCAGTTCGTATTCTAGCAACTTCGGCGTACGAGAAATAGCGCGGCCTTTTCTCGGTCGGCACGTCGTTGAAAATTTTTACCATTTCGTAATTTTTCAAAGAGTAAGAAAGTCGAATTTAATGAAACACGCAAATATGTGAGCATGGACCGTGATGTGTTAACACTTCTACCTTCTGATGTGTTAACACTGCAACGCCCATGATTGAACGGTGTCCCTTTCAACAACAAAGTGTCCCGTGAATAGAAATATCTTGTTACGCAAGCACTTTTGGGACACCCTGTACAACGGCCTACATGCATATGCACAGAACACGTTTAAATCTCACGCGTCAGTGTTGTCGAAGAGTCGAGGACCTTCCCACGGAAGTGATTAGAGGACTTTCTCCTCTGGCCGTGACCTTAATACTCGTCACGTTTTGGTAATGACAGGCTGACAAGGCTGGATAAGGTGAATTAGCGAGTACCGGTGTCATTACCGAAGCTTTTAAGGAGAAAACTGTACTGCATTCAGATACGTGCAGGGAGACATTGATCGTAACTCCGTTTCAAAGAAGCTTTTATTCCTAATCGATATTCCGTGAAAGTATCCATCAGCACGCGAGAGTAAGAGGGAAAATTTATATCGTTCCAAGTGCACGCATTGTTACGTGGAAATAGAATCCGCGTCATAATTACTGCCTCGTGTTTGATCGCCGATTTTAAGATGTTTTTAAAGGATTTTAAAAAAAGTAACGATCTTGCGGACTCTGAACGCCGAAAACTATAAGAACCTGCAATTAGTTTTTCCGTAGCTCGAGTAGTAAGTAAATGGTGAGTGAAAAATATTTACAAAGGGGTTCTTGCGAACGGGTTAAAAGTACAGGGTCATTTTTGAAATTGTTTACATTTTAAAACAAAGCACAAACTTTAATGGAATTACCACTAGCAGAATCGTTGAATCATCGACAGCACTGCTGCTACACGGAAAAACATGAAAAGTAATTTGTTAATTTAATTGAATGACAATACGTGTTCAGTAGCACGCGTTCGAGCTATTTTTATATTGTAAATATTTCTTTCAACAATTGAAAAAAATTGTAAACATTTTCAATTTCTCCACGTAAAGTGAGGTTTACTGTTACGATGTGAATTATTATCGATTTCCTTACGTGCTACACGCAAGAATTGGTAAAAAGTATTGTGCATACGTAATTACCCTAATCACGGATCAATGATCCACGGCCATATTTACAGTGTTGTGAAAGGGAAAAGAGTTTCCGAGAAAATCAGACTCTAAATAATTAACCCATTCGCTGCCAAGACGAGTATACTCGTCCTACTTTCAATATGTTATGACATATAGGGTATCGAATTAGCAAATTTTTTGTGACCACAAACATAATTATATAAATATAGAAAACTTGAAAAAAATACTACAAATATAATTTATTTGTTAACTTTGGTAAACAATACCACTCAAATTATAAATGGCAATGAAAATAACTTTATATAATTTAAGCTTGGCAGTGAATGTGTTAATGTTAATGGTGCTTAGTATGTATTCTTTAAAAATCGGTTTTAAGACGATTTTAAGTAATAATTAACATTTGTAGAAGTAGAATTTCATACGTATTAATTATGGGACTCGGTTTAGCATTGATTAATGCTGGTAGACTTCGTAAATTCACAATGGAAATATAAATTTACAATGATATCGGAAAATTGTAAGGGATTGCATAACTCTTGGCGAAGGCGTATCCGTTGATACAACCGTAATCTTATTGAAACAATCTGTATCGTGAAATGTCGACCTGCAAGGGGTCAAGATCTTTCCCATGGATAATGTATAACTGTTATTAACTACACTTTGTAACACATACGCAATGGAAACGCCATGTGTGTAGGTGTGTACGCAGGTTGTTATGGAACTATAAAACTCATCAGCGAGCGTTTCCCATTAATATATTGTAAAGTGAGTAGTTCTTTTGTTACTACAATGGATATCACGAGTACAACAATTAGAAGACAGTTTACGCAATACGTTCTCAATGAAAATTTAACGAAAGTCTAGTGAATCGTTTTATTACGTCAACGGTAAAGTCATGTTTCAAACATTTGCAATGTAATCGAGCAGAAAGATTCTTTTATGGGGGAAAGACTTTCTGCAAACAAGATTTCTACACTTTCTAAACATATAACTGTCAGAGTTTGACCGAAATTATTCATAAACACAAAACGTAGAGAATTATTACACGCCCGTTATTTATACGTAACATGAAATAATCATGAAGATAAGAATTTACTATCTTCTCTCCGGGGGAAAGATAGAAATTATTTTATCGTTTCCCCGGAAGATCGTGCATCGGTGTTGATTATTTCCAACGGTTTTCTCGATTTCCGCGACACGTGTTGGGAGGAACGTGAATTGAGATTCAGCTGCTAAAGTTCAGACGTTACGTGATCCACTTGCCGATGCGGGATCAAAATTCGCGTGCACCGGCCAGTAGACTTTCGCATTAACTTTTACTGAAAAGGGCGCAGCTGAGCGATCGATTACATACGGATGTGGCGAGTCCAACGAATTGTTACGCGAGTGACCTTTATCGCGGCCACGTTCCGCCTTCTTACCTTGGCTATTTTCCCACGAAGCGAATTCTCTTTCTCTATCGGTTCCATCCAGCCGTGTGATCGAACCGTTTTCTCCCTTAAATTACGTGTTCACCGGCGATCATGTGGACATTCGATTAAACATGAAGCTGCGAACACCGCAGAGAATTCTTCGACGTTTTTCCCTGAGATCGCTACTTTAACTTCGTATCACGTTACGTCGTATGTAATATATGCTAGGGTAAAAAATGATTCGTGCGAGTGGAAACTTTTCCATCCATCGGGACGTAGTTTGTGACGAAAAAAAGGAGCCGGAGAGGGATTTATTTGAAATTTCAGACTTTCTAAATTGACAATGGTATTGTTCTCGTGTATAGATTTTTGGGCACAATACGTTTCACCGAATCGAGTTTAGCATGAAAATCGAAACGTAACGCGGAACACGGTAATCGTGTGTCACAATGAGATTCGTTGCAAGGCGCATAAAGACTTTTGATTGCGAGCGCGGAACAACGGGAGCAGATTTGCTTGAAATTCGCGCCGCGTCAACAGCCTTCGGCTTACGGAAAGCGATTTCATAATATTAGTCAATCACGCGGACTTCGGTATTCTACTCTTTGATACACAAATTTGGTTTAGACTGGTTCCAGCGTCGAAAGTATCGCTGCAACTACATACAATTTCAACTCTGGAGCACGGTAAAGTCCCCCACCTATTTAATACCTAAATATGCATACTGACAATACATACTATCATATACTGTATCAGTAGGGTACTGTACCAGTAGCAACTGTCGCGCCGCTGGGCCCAACGAAGCCCTCTCATTGGCTATCGTTTTTCGTTAATAACTCGGCCACGAATTAAAATACGACATTACGAATGTTACTTTCCTATATTAGAATTATCTCAGCTATAACCTGGTTCAGGGACCTGCACGTTAGCTGGGACACCCTGTATACATATCTTAGCTCCTTTGGCTCCTGGGAACCCTCCTTTTAGAAAACTCCGGTTTTTCCTCTCGAACGGGTTAAAGTAAACCGATCGATACGTCGGAAAAGCGTATTTTATTTACGGTTATCCGTGAGAGATTTTCACGGTGCTAGACATCTCGATTCTATGGCAACGATCGTGAAAATTCGACTTACTTTCTATCACGTGTTGCACTGTTATTATCTAGTAAGGCATGCGTGATAAATAGGACATACGTTTACGAGATTCTTATGAAAAGTACGAACTAGAAAGAAAGCCTCGGAACTTTCGAGTGAAATAGAATTTTATACTCTATAAAACAAACCATTTGCCCTTCCTATCTGCAAGACTGGCGTTGTACAGAAACGAAATGCATATACAGTCACTCTTATAAATGTTGAATCAATAGATATTTCGTTGCAACTTTTTACAGAATGTTAAACCCTATTTCATCGGCTTTGAAACGATCCATTTAAACTAATTAGCATTACTAACAAATAATAGAAAACCAAAACAATTTCATCGACAATAAGGAACTAACCATAATTTTTGAAAAATCTTTCAACGTTTCGATCCTGGTTTGGACTCTCTTCAAGGAATTTTTCAACTCAAATTCCCTTCAAAAGAAAAAGAAAATATAGAAGTAAACAAAAAAGTTATAAATTCGATACAATATTGACTAACACATTACCATGTAAATTAATTACTTACTTATTGATACATACTAAGATTTTTAAACCGGCGTAAGTGATATGTCGGCGCGATAATCGAAGGATACAGTGAGATCGATATATTTATTCAATAGCAATTGACGTGAGAATTCAAACTATTATACATAAGAGCCAACTTTCGACCTGAGTTATTAATTATATAATATGCGTAATTTGACAACAAGAATTTTGTCAGAAAACTAACATAGTAAGTACGTGATGTATGTACTGAAATCATAGCCAATTCGGCTAATCATAGCCAAATCATAGCCAAATCGTTATGTCCTATCTGAAATCATGTTCATTCTTAATCAAAAGATATTAATATCTATATTATTGTAAATACAAAATATCTGTTATGAATACAAAAATAAGTAGAGTAACTGGAGAGGTGTCATAAAGTCGAGATGCAACTAAGCAACAAACAATTATTAAATAAGCAATTCAATAATGTTCGTGACAGTAATCACTCACCTCGTGCTTCTCAGTTCTCTTATTTACTGTGTTATGTGTGAGTATATAAAAAGTTTCATATAACAGTCGTTTGGTCGTTATTTTCTTTATTTTCCAAAAATTATGATTAGTTCCTTATTGTGGATGAAATTGTTTTGGTGTTCTATTATTATTTACAATACTAATTACTTAAGGGATTTGGCATTGAAAGTCACAAAAGAAGTATTTATTACGAGCCGGGTGTTACGAGCGGGGTGTGTTTCCAGAACGTGGCCGGCGAGCGTTATGGACTTACTGGAATAAGACGTGCTTTCGTCTCTTATTTGAGTTTACTATAGCAGGGGGTATCGTATGTCGAAAGTCGTAGGAGCTACGAATCGATGTACGATTTAGGAAATAACGTTAATTCGAGCAATATGAGCTTATAGTAAATGCTATAGGGTGCTGGTCTCGTATCGGAATTAAAGTGTTACGAGCCGGGCGGGTTTCTGGAACGTGGCCGGCGAGCGTTATGGAATATACATAATGAGACGTGATTTCGTCTCTTATTAAACTTTACTGTAGCAGGAGGTATCGTACGTAGAAAGTAGTGGGAGCTACGAATCCACGTATGATTTAGGAAATGACGTTATTCAATCCAGATGAGCCTATAGTAGATGCTATAGGGTGCTGGCGTTGAATCGGAATTAAAAGGAAAATCTAGAGCCAGATGAGCCTATAGTAGATGCTATAGGGTGCTGGCCGCTAGAACGGTTAATGTAGTGGATGAATGAATCCAGATGAGCCTACAGCATAAACTGTAGGGTGCTGGCGTTCATTCAGGTGCGAGAGGAACTCAGGAGTGATGCGAACCAGATGAGCCTACGGCATAAACCGTAGGGTGCTGGTAGGTCGTATCGGAATCAAAGGAATCTGGAACCAGATGAGCCTACGGCATAAACCGTAGGGTGCTGGTAGGTCCAGAGTGGTTGAGTCGAGGAAGATGAATCCAGATGAGCCTACAGCATAAACTGTAGGGTGCTGGCGTTCATACAGGTGCGAAAAGATCTCGGGAGTGACACGAACCAGATGAGCCTACGGCATAAACCGTAGGGTGCTGGTAGGTCGTATCGGAATCAAAGGAATCTGGAACCAGATGAGCCTACGGCATAAACCGTAGGGTGCTGGTAGGTCCAGAGTGGTTAATTAGATTTTAGGTAAGGTGTTTCCCCGAGGTAGATGTACTTGTAGACTAACTGCAAGGTGCTACTCTCTGGTTAATAACGGCGCACTTGCTAGGACTGCAAATGGTCGCGCAGGTACGGAAGCAAGCCGAAAGGCACGCGCAGTCCGACACCCGCTGTTTGTGGTTTTGACCTGCTACGGTAAAGGTCGTAAAGTAATAACTCTCGTAACTTTTGTTTCACTCCGAGCGGTTAGAGCGAATAATTTTGTGGGTTCGTTATTCGATTATGCTTTAGATTTAATTCGAGTGGAAAGGTTTTAATTTCTAGAAATAATTCTTCACTTGAATTTTACGTTTCTAGTAAAAGTATAACAAGTATATTCTTTCAACCGAATATATGTATATACAAGTACATACGTTTAGTGTTTGTGTATGAATTTAATGAATGTAAGTAATAATTGAAAGCTCTAAATGTTTACCCTTGGGCAGTGACGGTTGACGAGACTTCACAATTATGGTGACTCCGAACTAGTTCGCGAGGGATTCTAACGTGAATTGAAACGGGGGCACTCCAACCAAGAGTTGAATAAATGCCAATGAAAAGACTAATCTTTCGAAGGTTAAAGAAAACTCGAGTAGGAACTGGGCCTAGGTCTCGTAGTATCTTGCTCAAGCGTCGTACTGAGAATAACCCGATGAGATGCATTTTCGTGGCCCTTATATAGGTCGAAAAGCAGTGGGAATTGAAAATTTTAGGAAATCTGGTCTATGGTGGGAGAAAAGATGCTGCAGGAAAAGACGGTTGGAAACTGTGGAATTTCGGGGGAGGCAGACCCTCGCGGTCGAGTTTTCCTTATCGCGTGGGGTCTCAAGTGTAGCTATCCGGGCGTCCTAGACGAGCGGCTAAGGGTTACGTGCGTATCGCACTTAATGTATCCTGTTTTCGTTCAGAAAAGGGGACTAAGGCGCCTGGGTGTCGCCAAGAGAAAATTCCAGACTGAGAATTTTCGTAGGAATCATACGATTCATACGTAACAAAAGGAATCTAGAGGCAGATGAGCCTATAGTAGATGATATAGGGTGCTGGTCTCCAGAGTGTTTGAGTCGAGGAAGATGAATCCAGATGAGCCTATAGTAGATGCTATAAGGTGCTGGTCTCCAGAGTGGTTGTATGTGTTAGGTAAGGTAAGACCCGGAGGTAGATCTACTTACAGTTGAACTCTCTGGTTAATAATTAGGACTACAAATGGTCGCACAGGTATGGTAAGCAAGCCCTTGGCATATTCTTCATGAAAATCAAATTCGTGGAACCTCAGTTATAACAAATTGTGTATATTCCATATATTTTCAAACTAAAAATCGGAACTTACTTATATACTAATGAAAAATAAATCTTTTCTCCATTTATGATTCTTTTTATGACCAATTCACAGATGAAAATACTGTAAAGCATCTATAATAATACGGTGAATACAGAAATCAACATTTACAGTACCGAATCCCCTGAAACTCAGTTAATTTCTAACTCATTGACTCACAAATACAAAAGTCCGGAAAGCGGTGAAAAATCTATTACTCGAAACCATTCGGAGATAGTTTTCATGGGTCGAAAAATATCTCGGTGGAAAAGAAATACCTGCGTAACGTAAACCAATTTCATCGTGGATGAGATATTCGTGTCGACTTTTATTGCTTCCGATATTGCGGCGGAATAATACGTCACCGTACTCGTTAAACTACTTATCGGTCATACTCGAAGAGTCACGGTGCCGCGAAGGATGCTCATCGAGCTCGAGGAAGATTTACCCTGACCCACTTCCGGTCAAGTTCATTGCTCATCTACGCCACGTTGGCCTTTCCTTGCACGCGTGCTCTTACGCGCTCCTCTTTGCTCTTTCTCTTTCTCTTTCTCTTTTTCTTTTTCTATCACTTCTTCCCGTTTCTGTATTTTCTTTTCTCTTTGGCCTTTCTCTTTCTCCGTCTTTTTCTCCATCGACGTTTCTGTATTTCTTTTTATACCACCTTCTACTCGTTTCTTCGCTCGGTTTCTCTAATTCTGTTCTCTTTCCCCTTCTCGGCCCTGTTTACCTGTCTCTTTTATACGTGTTTCTTTTTCTATGACTCTTCGCTACATTCACCTGCCCACCTGATCGTGTTCATGACGCGACGGAATCTCTACACACCGTTCACGTTCGAATGCCGGATGATTATGCGGTTAAGGTCGTTTTAGGCTGGGTTAAGGTGTAAACGTGTTCGATCGGAAGTGTGTATCGGAGGAATGCTTATAGAGGGTGCATCCGAATGGTGACCTTTTTTTTACCATCGATTGTGTGTATCAAAAGGTGAAAAAAAGTGTAATAAACCGAGGCCCGTAAACATCCTCTTCACAGTTGTACACGCTTTAAGTCGAAGTAACATCAAGCTTTTGAAAAACTGTGGGATTCTGTTTGACTTTGAGAACGTTTTAGAACATGAAAAGCAGCGAAGCTTCGCTTTAATATTAAAATGTGTTTAATGAATGACGAAAGTTCAAAATCGGTGTCATTTGAAATTTCGCAAGAGCGAAAATGTATATTTTACATCGATTTTAGAATACATTAATAAAATTTAAATTTGTTTAAATCTAAATTCTTCAAATTCGTTTGAAAGCAGCAAAAAATACTGAAGTTTAGGAAAAATTGACAACTTTTCAGTTGATATTTACACAGTTTCGAAGAAACGAAAATTTCAAAGCATACAATCGTCAACCCCTATAAACTTTCGGAGGTAGAAATTGCAAATCCCGGAATGCGGGCACCCAGAAAATTCTAGAGGTAGCAATTTTATACCGCAGGAACGTCAGAAAATAAATATAATATAATAGTATGGAAGGAAAATCAATCCCAGACTGTAATTGACTGCGATCTCTATAGCGATACGATGTTATTTGTTATTCTACAGTCGTGAAGTTGACCGACAATTTACTGGAGTTTAGCTCTGTTGGTCGATTAAACGTTTAATTGCTCTGCGATTAAGCACGTAATTTTGACAAAACTTCCCACGTAATTTTCATACACGAAATGTTTGACGAACACTGATTTTCTAATATAACTTTCTACGATAAAGGCACATGCTTTAATTGTGTAACGTTCCATGATCGACCTCTCATGCGCCTCATCTACATCTGTAAAATAACGAATGACTGCGCCGCATCGTTATCACGAGCCAATTAAAGAACGGAACTAATTTTTTAGGGCAGAGTATTTTAAAGCGTGGAATTGTAGGCGCTTCGAAATGTCCAGGATCTGAAATTCTAACGAACAGAAGCACGTAGAGAATCCCAGGCCTAGAAATTTGAAATAACTCGATCGGCAAATAATTATGCTCACAATTTACCAATTAGAAATTTTTGGTCTTCACGGAATTTCGTATGCTGATTTAGAGTATTTAGGTCAAATTATACAGAGATATTTGGTTTGAAGAATCCAAAAAATAAATCTGTCACCGATTAACTTATTATTAACTTATTATTAATTAATGTCTAAAATGTCCAAAGAAATGGTTGTATATTGAGTTGTGACATAGTAAATTTTGTTTTGGTTAATGATGCTCAACCAAAGGTAGAATAAAATTAATTAATTTAAGTATCACAATTATGATGGTGACAAATGTTATTATCTGTTAATATGTATATCTCCACGTACTTACTGTACCAATATTTTATAAACAATACATTGAATAATGGTAATAGGAGCAGGAACTTTTTTGGTGCCTTAAAAGATTTGATTTCACCTGAAAATGAATGTTACTCTACTATTAAGAGAATACATAACTAATATAAAATATAGAGTTAATTGGCGCACATGTTAAAATTTAATTGTGGTTTTTTTAAAAATGACAAATCTAATAATACATATAATTAACAAAAGTTTCATCACTGAAACGTTATTGCTTTCATACGATCTAGAAAGCGCAAAACAACATACTGTTGTAAAAGAATGGTTGTTTAATGCAAACAGCGGACATCTAGACTCTATAACAATAAATAACGCGTCTCAGAAACAATAACAAATTATTCACGGGATATGATTTAGGCGATCCGCATGTATTTCATTGTTTTCCCTAATTATTTGTTGCTATGGTTTAGTACAAATTTTACACGGTAAAATTATATATATATGACGGAAATCGATGTCTAAAAGCAGTGATTTTATTTAACGCCGGGAGTGAGGTATACATCTTTTCATATAAAAGTGGAATGATTCGATCTTGTAAGAGTACTCTGAGAATTGGATTCAAAAGAGAATTCCATAGCATCGGTATAATTAAACAGTGATAATGAGCGATGCAAAGTTTGTTATATTGTTCAGAATACAGTAAGAGTAACACTGTAAATGTACTTACATCATCATGTTTGCCATTGACCGGAACAGTTTAACGACGATGCAGCTGTAAAACTCGGCAAACCAAACAGAAACGTTTCGTTCCTTTTCCCGTGATGTCCTGTTGGCATGTGGAACAAAGCAATTAAAATCTTTGCCTTTGAAATTTTACAATCTTCATCAAGAAATATGTACATACATCAAAATGTACCAGATCAAATGCAAGAAGAAAGCGTCATCCATTAGAAATTATATAAATCTCAATTTCTTGGATTTTAACGATAATTAAAAGGCAATGGAATATTTAAAAAATGTTTCCAATCACATTTTTTCATAATTATTTAACTGACAATGTCTTCCTTTAATAAATCAATTACTGTAAAGGATAATATTATAATAAATGATAGACTACGATTAAGCAATCTTATACAAATGATGTACTGTTTATCACAATTTTGAATGTACTTCTTTAACAAACAAATGCTAATAATACCAAAAGATAAATTGTAATACGTATTCAAATCGTAATTAGAAGTGAGAGGTATATTCGCGTTCACATTATTCACCGCGTTAAATAGATGACTTGAAAGGCACCGCGGAGGTAGACTATTAATCTAATTGTAACACCTCATTATTACCCCATTAATTAAGATCGCAACTTTCCGTTGGAGAACATTCGCCACTACCGAACCTAAATTTTCACTTATCAAAATCCAAGCCCTTCTCGAGCTTCGCGCGGGATTCGCCCATGATCTCGAGCAATCGCAGAAACGTCAAAGATAGAACCAACCGATTCCGACGAGCATAATTGTAGAAGACGTAACACGATTACACGGAAGATCTTCGTAATTCTGGTGGCGCGGAATTAACATTCCTTTGATTCGTAGCGAACCGTAGGTAAATAAAAGAGAAAGACGAAGCCGCATTCTTAGAGAAGACGGGGAAGGGATCGCCGAAGCACGAACCCGGATCATTATCATAATTACCCGCAATTACCGCGAGGCATTACATTATACAATTAAGACAATCATTAAAGCCGAGAAGTACGTTGGATCAATGTTGTCGTTGAAATAATTTCCGCAAATGTCCACCATCGCGAATTATCTCTGGGACCGAAACAATTTCAAGTTGGTGTAATAGAATGTTAGCAGCCATCCTCTCTCCATTTTCGCGTGGCGAATAAGAAAACTTTGGCAAACAAGGCTGCTTGACATGTGAGTAGTTCTTCTTTTACAGTTCTCGAACCGCCATTGCGAAAATAACGAAAATTAACTTTCATCTTTCTTAACGATAGTCCGTCTGTCCGACATTAACTATCAAACTTGGACATGTTATTGGAAGTCGTAAAATATCTGTGGTGGTCTCGGTATTGAAGGTTCTTTATATTTTATACCTAATTTTACTTGAAGTTACGATATTTTGGTATATCTAGAGACGGAGACGAAACGTAAGGATATTGTGAAACGCCGTAAATCCAGCATTTGAAGATCTGGAATAACCAAATATCCGGCACATTTAAAAACACCGCACTTTGGCGAGTTGCCGAACGTTCACGGTTACGAGTATACTACATTTCCCGGATCTAATGAAAACATTACGGATCGTACGGGTTATGCGATACCTACTATTCGGAAATATTTGTTTATTCCTTAATTAAATTTTTCATATACATACTACTTACAATAATATCCATTTTTAACGATTGTGAATATAATCATAAATCAGAAACTTTAACTGGCTATAAAACGATCAGAATAGAGAAAGAGACTAATATGAATTAATAGAAATTCAGTACTTACGTATCATCCATAATAAAGCAATAATATTTTTATTGTAATACTTTCCAACGTTTCGGTCAGATTTGTGACCCTCTTGAGGGAAATATTAGCAATTATTTACCTTTTTATGGATGAAAAGAATTTTTATAATTCCCTTATAAGGGAACACTAGGTACGACGGTTACATGTTTGTTATAGATGATAAGTAAGTACTGAATTTCTATTAATTCATATTAGTCTCTTTGTCTATTTTGATCGTTTTACAGCCAGTTAAGAAACCTTCACTGGTATCTGATTTATCATACTACTTACCGTTGAAATATTAGTTTGCGTAATTTTTGGGCTATTAAGAAAAAACACGTTTCAGTGTTTGGTTGAATGCGTCGCAATTTCGGCTTTAGATATAGGGCCTCGTCAGAACAATACCTATCTTTATTGATATTTTTTTCTCGTAATTCAATCAAATTATATAGGAGGGTAATCATATTAATGTTTGTGTTACTTCATAGATCGTGCTACGTGAGTTAGAAGTACATACTGATCGACGATGTATGGGAATTTTAGGAAGATGAATAATTTAAAAAAGGCTTCATCTGCAACTAATTAATACCAAACTTTACGAAATTTCGTTGCTTTTTTTAACATCACTTTTAGCAATGAGTGGATCAAATATACTTTTTTTTTAAACAGTGCCATTGAATATACGTATAGAGGAAAAACGAACATAAAACAATATCGCATAGAAGCACCAAATTTCACCGACCACGCGTATAAAATAATGAAAAAACTTTTAATATAAGTACGTTTTGTACGCGCTGAAATTTAATGATAAATCATATCAAGCAATGTTGTGATTCAATTTCTTATAAATAATTGCATGCAGCTGTTAAGGCTATTTATTATTTCGAAACGTATCTCGAATTCGTGCCTCTCCACACCTTTTGTCAGTTTACAATATTAACAAAGTATTTTCCACATATTTCCACGTAACAAGCGTGTTGCCAATGATTTAACGATCGTTTGAATGCCAATTTCGTTCAAGTTCGCACTTGGATAAAAAAAATAACTATAATATACACTTTTCACGCATTTTTAGATACTCCTTATTCAGAGTATTTCGCTCGTCATTTGTTTAATAATTTGGCTACAACAAATCTGTTGGCAAAATTTTATAGTTTTGTCATACCGAATCCCATCATATACTGTAATTTTATTTTTCTATAATCTATTACTAGACTCAATCGCTGATATAACCTTCGATCACTATTACATGACAGCTCCACAATAAAAACAAATATACAAATATGTAAAACCTCTACTAACAAGTAAGTACCTATGTAGCTATGTAGCTAAGTACCTATAAGTACCTTAACTTGTAAGTACCTATTCTCACAACGTCACAATCGTTCCTGTGTATAAAAAACACAGGAAAGTGCAATCCTAAGCGGCAGGAAAAGTACATTATGTTCAAGAATGTCCAGCAACACGCCTAGGCGTGTGAAGCGTGGTTCGTCAGGGAAAGGAGCTGCGAGGACACTTGGAAACACCGTGATACGGAGGCAGATTATTAAGGTAATTACACAAAAGGAGCACGGGGGGCTGGCCACGGTATAGGAACGCATTTTACCTCCACGGGTGGTTCGCTTTCACCGGCGGCGATTCCGAACCGGCGACGATATCGTCGCCGGGACAAAAATCCATTGTCTTTGCGATCAATTAGCTCCACTCGTGACGGCAATCTCGCGTTTCTAGGACCCGGTGGATCCTTCGACTGAAGTGGCCGGATAAAAAATCGAAGAATCACCGGGAAGAAAGAGAAAGGCCATCTCGTAAGCTTCGAACGGCTCAGCGGTTCGCAAATATTGTTGCGTTACGTTGCTTAGTTTTTCAACGTTTTTAGAATTGTGCTCGTGTATCATAATCCCAGGGCCCCTTTCACGTAAACGAGAGGAGCTAATTGAGATTAAACGGGAAGGTAAGAAGCTGATTTATCTGCCGTTTTTAATACTCGTTGCTAAGTACCGTATTTCAAGATAATTAGGAAATGCACTTTGACGTGAATAGCAAGAGAAATGAATGGAAGTTCGGGTGAAAGTACAGTCACAGACGAGGTGTAAGATTAGACATGGCACGTAATTGGGTTTCGTGTGTCACGTACCTGAAGCCAAAATTGCTGCGGACTATTGTAACACCCGCTGGAACCAGAGAGCGACTAGTCGAAAAACTACAGTGAAAAATATTCAAAGTTAAGTTTGTCAGATATTCGTGGTTGCACGGCGTTCTCCGATCGTGAACGCGAATTGATCGATGAATATTCTTGGAAATGACGTGACAAATGTAGAAATTTGGGAGTGATTTATGGAGTCTGCGATACTACGGGCAACTACTTCCAATATGTTCTGTTCACAAATCTCGTTTTCAGGAATTTCCCTACAAGTTACCATAAGTTTATAAGTTATTTCCACATATACTAATAATTAATTTGTATGATTTTTCAGATCTTTTCTACGGTGTGTTCTGGGAGGGATCGACAAGGAATGGACCTCGTTAAAGTAAGAATTTTTTATAAGAATAAATTAATTTTAAGGAATTAGTTATAATATACCTACTACGAGTTTTTAAAATCATTTATATTTTTAGGAATAAGCTTAGTTACTCGAACGGTTTGTAAATTTATTCATAATTCATATTGTATCCTTTGAACTACATGCATTGCAAATTTAATAAATTTTCTGTTTTTAGAATAAACTGTTTATACATCTGTAATATAACGATTATTTCTATCCTTTTCATTTATGTATTAAATTAATTTGTAAGTTGTAAGCGGGCGATGCACTACTTCTTATGATGTTACGTTCTTCTGGTACAGGGATTTCCAAAGTTAAACCCAGATTGGCCAAATTGTAAATTCCAAACTATTTGGAAGATCAAAAGAATCTTTATTTATGACAAGAATTACTTTGATAAAAAACTGTTTATTAACACATTTTAAAAATAACTAAATAATGTTAAACAATAAAGATAATAAATTCATCCATCGGAAGTTTCTCATTCGTTCAGTTTTTTTTTCTTATAATATCTTAGAGTTTGCTTCCAAGTCAGTTGGGTGTATTCAACACCTCTGCAATTGTTCATTAGTTAATCTTGATTTCAATTACGACTTCTTAATGCACATGACATGTCACATATGTCTACGATCCAAATAATAAGGAGATATGTGGCACAAAATATTTTTTTTAACTGAACAATTATCAATTATAAAGTGATAAAATTTGTTTATTATTTTGTAAAAATGTAAATTATCTCTCTAAATACGTAATTAACACCTGGCTGTACTTTTAGAACTACTGCCCTAGTACTAAACTCCAAAATATCAAAAATTGTTATTCAAGATTGTCTCTGTCAAAAAATTGTGTGAACTTGAAAACGATTACATCACAGAGCCGAACTAGTGCCACATCGCGTGGTATCATATTCTTGTAATAAGAAAATATAAAATTCTGAAATTTTGAAAGACAAAAATATTGTAGTGTCAAATATCAAGTGACCTTGAAAATGTTAGCCTCACTAGGCGATATTGTGACACCTCCTATGTTATCACATTTTTCTAGTAGAAATGTAAAAAATCTAAAACATTTGAAATATTACTGGTATTTGCAAAACCTTGTCATTACAACAAAAGTACATGATATCATAGGAGGTGGCATGAAATTTGCGGATTCTTGGAAATGGCATCAAAGTTGTGGGAAATACCGGGAATTAATTCGCGGCTGGATATTTGTGTGAAAATTTGGCAAAATCGAAACTATGTAGAATAATAGGAGTTCGTGACGTTATATGACGAAGGCGGTATTTTTCGACAATTTCTAAAATTTGTTTTACTTAGCTAATTAGTAATTTGCATTACATAAACTTAAAGATACAATAGTAAAACATACATACATAGAGACTAAGCGCTCTACGTACAACATATAGTTAACAATATAACTTTGAATTACTTAATAAACCGTTCGATACAATTATTTGTCTAAAAATACTTAAGAACTTATACACTAATTTTTTTAAGTAATTCATTACGTAAAGTAGAATTATTGTACTTACTTATCGTTGTTCCAGATGGTTTACATATTTCTGTTTCCAACTATAATATAAATACGCAAATTAAAATTAACTGCTTAATCAATTGATTTCGATAGATTATTTTATTCTTCAGCCGCCGAAGGTAATAAAAAAAAGTACAATATTCATATATCGCGTTCGTTCCATTCAAGTAATCGGAGTTTTATGAAAAGCCGGCAACATTAAGTGTGACACGAAAATGGTGAGGGTCCTAGAACTCATTGTCGTGACACTGTCTCGGTACTATCTTTCTAACAATTATCCAGAATGTCCTGCCTGATTCTGTATGTCGTTTACAGTGCAATGTTTTGATGTAATGTTTTTAATTAGGTTAGAAAATCCGTCTATCCAAAAATTAAATCGACAATTAATAATGCTACAATATTTTCATGTTTATGTTTAATTTCATGCGATATAATGACTGGATATGGCTATCACATCTATTACGTTCCGAAACAAATAGAAACTAACGCGGGCAATAAGAGAAATAAAAGAAATTCCATACGGAAGACGGTGAACTTTCTTAACTTTCTTTTCTGTATTTTCGGATTTTCTAGAACATTATCCTTTAATTTTATCGTACACGCGAGATGACGCGAATGCCGTGATTTGTCTTTGTCTTCATTTTAGGAAAACAGCATGCGTTCGCGGTTATTTCAGAATTCTATCGGATTGCGAACCGCTGACTCGGAAGGAAAAGAATCATAACTTTTTGCAATCACGTAGTGCTTTCTAGTGCTGTGTGACGCAGGAAGGAAGTATGTTGCTCGCGTCGTGTGTTTCCGCGTGTCGCGAAAATTAGGTGGTTCATTCTTAACCACCGTTTCCTGTACTTTTAAACGCATCTTCGCCCTGCTTTCCCAGTTTCGTGCAACTGCATCGTTCGCTCGCTCGCTATAACGGTACAATAATTGTGTAACGATAGGATTTTACGTCTTTCGAACCGCGGATGTTCGAACGTCGTTCGGTAAAATCGTTATTGTTCCGCTCGCTTTGTAACGCATCCCGTGAAACGTGTCACTTTCCGCAGGTATCCTTGTTGCATTCGATCCGTTTGTCTCAGGGTTTTGGTATATTTTAATCAAACGAAGTAGAAACGGAAACTCATCCTCGTTTGACAATTTCCTGACCAGCCTTCAACAAGACAGAAGTTTAAATTGAAGCTGGACGTTATCTTCTCTTAAGGTGCTCGTAAAATGAGCATAGTATTACTTTCCTATTAAGTTTCCTACCGAACAACAATAAAATTCAAATAAAGCAAGAGGATAACTCTTGCATAAACTGGATGAGTACGGAAACCTATCTTCTGTATCACGCTAAACGTTTAAGTAAGCTTTCAAAGCTAAAATCCTCATTGAAGAAAGATTACAATTTCGTACAACAGGATATTCATGATAAAAAATAATCCTTACTGCGAGTATTGTTTTCCTTTAACACGAGTACCAATTTCCAATAAAATTCTCTATTCCATATGTATGCGGGGTTAATACGCATTTTTTAAACGACGTCAAATACTTCACACGATTCCCATCGAAAGGCATGAATCCTTTTATTTTTAAATGACATCTCTGGTTGAAGAAAATCAATTTACAATTACGAGAACAGAGCGACGTAACCCGATCGCAATGAAGTGGTGATTAACTCGCGATGGAAAAAAGAAAATCTACCAACCCGCCCGTTGGTCCAGTTTCGCAAGGACACCCGGTGATCCGCTCTAATCGTTAAACTTCTTCCATCGGACGTCGACGATATTCTATAATATAACAAAGTAGACTCTCGATAGCACGAGCAGGCGTGAAAGTAAGAGAAATTTACGATTCGTTTTAACCGTTCTAAGTAAATCACACACTGGTCGCTACATGACTGCCGGATTATTCGATAAAAGACAAACACTGAAATTCTTGTCATGAAACTTTCCCGAAGATACGTGAAAACGTTTTTACGACGCGGAGAAATATTCTTCTATGAATAACGTATCGTTCAATCAACTAGAATTCGTATTTTCCATAAAAACAATGTTTTCTAAGCATATTTTATTTCCCGCGAACGATTTTATAACCATCATATTTTCTCAGGTAAAGATCAAGCGAGGGTACGAATAATAATACGGCGAGATTTCCAATCGAAATTGCGATCGTTGTATCAGGAAATATCATACATACAAGTTGCAACGATTATCGATCGTCGCAACGATATCGGGATTGGCTGAGAGTCGAAATGGTATCGCGAACTTTGCCGAATGTAAATGAAGGATATAAGATAGACAGATCTCGGGTATCTAGGTCTCGACGACTGGAAGTATCTTTCCCTTTCACTGGTGCAATGCAGAAAAATTCGCACGATTTTATACGGACAGCCACGTTCACGTACGTTCGTTATCGTGTATGTTGCTCGGTGCATTAGGTCTGCTTTTCCGCACGTTAATACACTCACATACACGCGTAGCCATATGTCGAGCCGAGAATTACTGAATAGAAAGGAAGAACGGAAAGAATCTTAATAATGTACAAAATTACTCGATTCAAACCCGCTTACGTCATCTATCGGATTAAGTAATATAATTACAATTTCCCTTTTCAATTACTCCTACCTGCTACGACGTAAAATGGGTTACTTTTCTTTAGAAATCTTCGACATCGCAAAATGTGATATGCTATAACGTATTTGATCTTATAAAATAAATATTATTCATTAAGGCCACACAGAAATTAATGACAAACGTAATTGATTAAGTTTACATAATTGTAATTTCCGTTTTTAATTAAACCTACGAGTTATGGAAAATAGGTTACTTTTCTTCAAATATGTTCGAAATCACAAAATACGTTGTATTGTCATATATTCGGTCTTATAAAATGAATCTTATACATATACCACAGTGGATACTTCGGATTGAATTTCATAACGTCGACGATAATCTTTGTAGACATGCTATATTCTTTCTCTCTTTCTCTTTCTATGTCACACATAATGTTGTATTTGAGCCATTGCCCATGTATTCGGGTATCTCTCTGTATGTACACATTGCGTGTGTTTTGTGGCATGCTTACAACTCTGTTACTCTTACATTATTTGTGCTTTACTTATACTTTTACTTATTTAATCTAGTTTTAAGTTTAATTGTAATATTGCCAATCGTTTTATTTTTGTAATATTATCAACAATTTTATCTATATAAAAACTTGATCTACCAAAGGGGTCAAAATGACTGGTTTGTCATTTCTCGTTACTCGTTTTCAACATATTTTTCTTCTGACGTTTCTTGCAATTTTTAATGAAATATATATACGTTCAATTGTATAAAGTAGTTGTCTTATCGCTTTGTATTTTTGGCAAAATTTGTATGTATGTACACAATTCGTACTCCTACATTCACCGATACCACGTCGGTAGTTCTACTGTTGGCCCATTATTATTCCGTCTTTTTCTATAGTCATTCTTAACCCCCTGTGCTGCAATGTCGAGTTCAGTTCGTCACGAGCATCTAGGAATTTCTTAAAGAATTATTTAAGTTTAAGCGTTTTACGTGAGAAAAATACATAAAACATAGCGTGTCTAATGCTTTGATACATTGTTTCCGCGTTAATCCCTTCTTTACAAACCTGAGGAAATGATTACTTGAATGAGTTACGTTTGAATGGCTTATTGTTGAATGGTTAATGGCGTACTGGCCTCCCTCCCCTCAAAATGTGACTGAAACATTTAAGGGGTTACACCAGTGTAACAGCCGAAAAAAAGCGCTATTTTCATGAATTATTTTGGAAATATGGAAAGGCGCTAACAAAAAACTCTTACAGTATGTTGTTAAGCATACATTTAAGTACAAAAAAAATTTTTTTTCACCAAAAAGTAATTCAAAATGGCGGCTCTACAATAATTTTCTTGAGACATCTTGACAAAAACGCGTTCCACGGCACGCACTAGAGCACGTGCAATTTTGAAACTATTACAAAAAAAAATTTTTTTCTTAATCTGCATGAGTATAGCTAGAGAAACACGTACGGATTTTAAAAAATACGAATTTTTGGATATTTGGCAGTTGTTTGAAGTTAAAACTCACTTTTTCGCCAAAAAAAACAGCACTTATTTGGTTATAAAAATTTTTCTAATTAACATATCGAAAATTCCGTACGTGTTTCCCTTCAAAATGTTGTTGCAAAGATGTGTATAAAATTTTATATGAAAATATGCAAAATTGATGGAGTTATGCTGCGTGCCGATTTGAAAAATCGTGTTTCGAGAAAAACGCATTTAAAGTTTTAAAATGAGTTTTAGACGTGAAAAAGTTAAAAAATCGACTGAAAAAAATTTTTTCGCAATTTTCATTACGACTCAATTCATCATAAATTGGTATGTTAGCTTTGTACACTTCTTCAGGTAATGGCGATTTATGATGAAATTCACTCAAAGTTACATTTACCGCTGTTCGTCGCATAAAAGACGTTTGAGGCGCTTGAGGAAAAGCGCAAAATTTCATACAAAAAAATTGTTTTCAGGTATAAAACGTTTTGCCTCATATTCTTAAAGGTTCAAAGTACCTTGTGAGCTAATAAAAAAAAAATCGATTTTTTGAAAATTTTACACTGGTGTAACCCCTTAATTGAACTTAATTCTTTCTTCGTTAGCACCGAAGACGGGAGAGTGACGATCTTATATCGCAATGCCGGGGACACGATCAGCGAGAAGATGATATTCTACGTTCGCAGGTCTTATTTAGTACAGTGGGGTATTTTCTACGTGTCTAACGGCCGACAGCTCAAGTACGTGGGACTACAGGTGTCCCGCGAGCCATGCAATCATCAACATGCCGTGTATCCGGGCATTCAATTCGAGGATCGCCTCGCCCTCCTTCGACTCCTCTTCATCATTGTACATCTCTTTTGCTTATCTTTCACAAGATATACGACCAGGACCTCGTGCATCCCATCCCATGAGAGGAAATCCGCGGATCCAACAAAGGGATACGATGGAATTCTTAAAAGGAAAAATTTGGCTCTCGTTGTTTCACTTTTACCCTCGTTCGTTGGGGGTTTAAGGGGGGAGTTAGGGTTTCAGGCTAAAAAATAACACTTTCTTTGCGATTTTTTTTCGGACTTTGAAAACGTGAAAGTCGTAAAGGTGTTCCGTAGTATCGACTCACATTATCGATCACTTTTCCGATGAGTTTCCCTTTGCTGATGATTAATTTGTTTCTCCGTTTTTCCCCTGGATTTTTGTGTCACTTCGACACTCAGTCTAAACACTTTTAATTTACACTTTTTAATCGCGCAATTCAGATTTTCTTATTCCACACTACTGTTATATAATCACTGAGCGGCAAACGCGCGACCGAAAATATAACGACTAACTGGTCAATAACTTTGAGAGTTTTGGTTCGATTATCTTCAAATTTTGGGAGAATACTCTCGAAATATTTAACTATAACAAAAAGCAAAAAAAAAATCGATTTTTCGATAATGCAAACCCTAACTCCCCCCTTAGAGTCGTCATAAGTGTCACTGGGTTCTTCGGAAAACTCAATGAAATACTGACGAAACCTTGAGAAAACTATGTACGCGTCCATTTTTATCTTCAGTTTTCTCGAACTTCTTCTATTGTTTTCAGACGAATAAATCTCGGTTTACAAAATGTAACACGGAGTGGTGGAAAAAGTTTGAGAGCCGGTGAATGTATTTTTATCCTCGCTTTCGGCGAAACGTTTGGTTATTGCATTGGTGGAAAGTTCTTGGTTTTGCGGAAAACCAGCGGGAAATGTCGACGACGGCCCGAAGCGAGTACATCGACGGCTACTTTTCTCGCGAGAGGCCCGACAAAAACCGATAACGACGTCGACGGCGCCGATCCTGATGTTCTTAAGAAGTATTTCTATGATCGCGGGTAAAACCACTTTTTGCGGCTACTCGGTATCGATCCATCGGCATCCCATTTCCTGGTGATAATAGTGCTCGTTACACCTTTGTGGTCGTAACGCACGTCTTTATGCATGACAGGTAATGTTGATGGATTTGATTTGATGGATTTATAGGTATGTTTCCTAATTTTTAATTATCTACGTCAAAACAAATTTAAATTGCAGTTATTTGCCTCCTTACATAGTTGACATTACAAACAAAACTTTGAAAACAAGATAAAATTAGATCGTTCTGAAAAAAACACAATTAAAAAATAAAATAGTAAAAAGAAAATTACATCATCATAATAGGAAATTAATAAATAATAACTGGAAATTCCTTTAATTTTAAAAACCCATAGCAATCCGCAACGTTTCCAACAAGATTATGATCCTATTCATGCGTATTCGTCGTCGTGAGAAATCATTTACATAAGAAAATCGAAACACATATCATCGAATAATATACTTATTCCGCGAATTAACAAGAACCAAGTATTTACTACAACAAACACTAGAATGGATATTATTATTCTTATAGGTAACTTAATTTCTATCTATTTTCTTTACGAAGCCTACAAATCGCACATGTTTACAAGTTAATAAAACGATCCTATATAATTAAAGTTGAACGATTAGGTAAAAGATCAAAAAGTGATCAAAATTCCAAAGTGATCTGACAATGAGTTAAACTGTTTCTCAAACATATGTTTCTAATACCCATCGCGTAAGGAGCCGAATGAGTCTTACAACTACTCTTTAATTTAAATTCTACGTTGTATTAGGACTGTCAAACAAATTTCATTAGAGTTTTTGATATACTTCTGATAATTTGTTTATCTTCAAATCTAAACAACGAGTTTCAAATTGTACATGTTCCCCGACTTTCCGTCGGGGAAAAAAGATTTATACCTTGAATCGCGATGCCCGTAAACGAGTATGTATAATCGTACAGCCTGTTTATTGGAATCTACGGAAAGTAGGATCGAGGTCGTGTGTCTGCAGTTCGAGTGTTTTATTAATCTCGGTCAAACTTTGTTTCCAGGGAGCCGAGTTCGAGGCACCGCATTTATGATCGGACGTTCGGCACGAGTGTGTTCGATCGGCTTGTGGGAAGCGTTGGAATGACTTTCTTCAGACGTCGGGCGCAGACTTTTTCCTTCTGCGTGTACATCTAACCTGGATTCCGTGTCTCTACCAAATTTAAGATTGCTCGTAACTTCCAAATTTAGAATCGCACGCTACGTCTTAAACCTGCACACCCACCGACAAATTATGTTAATATACTTATTTCTAAGGAATCGGTAGAATGACCGAATTTTAAAACACATTCTTTTAAATTGAACGTGGGTAATAGTAAATTTAGTAAACAAAATAATTTGTAAACGGTAATGAAAGGAAGTATTCTTTTGATTATAATTAATGAAAATAACGTTGAAAGTTAAAACGATGAATTGTAGAATTTTTACCCTAACGTGTGAAATTAACCATTGTTAAAGGATGTCAGTACGTTTCACTGTCACCACAAAACTATAATAATCTCACCGAATTCCACCCACTGCAAACAAACGAACGGTGCTTTTTCTCTAACCGACAAAGAAGAGTATCTCCAAATGGTGTTGCAAAAACGTAACTAGGATCCAGCGTCTACCAAACGTTGTATCTGGGTCACTTTCAGTGAACGGAATCCATATCCACGATAGACACCCCGCGTGCAAAAAGGAAGCAAGGAACAATAAGCGGATTAAAATTGGAATTGCACAACGGATCGAACGTTATACATTATGTAACGAACGCTCATTAGCGAAACATCGTTTCCCTTGCAATAAGCGCCAAGTCCAATTCGAAGAAAGGTGTGCGAAGGCTTTTCCCGCGAGGGAATCATAGTACGTACGCCCGTAAGAGTCGACGAACTGACCGAGCCACGATTCCTATCAGAAATTGCATAAGAGCGAGTAGCGCACACGCCGAGCCGCGGCCACCGCTCACTTCGCTCGCTTCTGTCGTTCTCCTCGAGCCGAGGCGAACCGTATTCCGAATCTGGCTCAACCCTTTCAGATTCGATGCATAGGAACGTGCACGTTGGAGTTTCATCAAATTATTCACCTGAAATGCAAGGCAACGCGATTCAGCATTTTTCACCTGGGAATTTGGTTGGAATTGTGTGAATCCTCGGGCGAACGAAAAGGGTATTCTATAATTTTAAATGGTTTTTTAATTAAGGTGTACGATAAATATTAAATGTTTAGTTTTACACATTCTATTAGCTGTTTGAGTAATTAGTAATAATTGGTTGGCTTTGAATGACTGTGCGTTGAATATTCGCATTTTGAAATTAGTACCGTTTGTTTCCTTGGCGCTCTTTTTTAAAGGGGGAGTTAGGGCTTGTAGGCAATTTTTTTTGCTTTTTCTTATAGTTAAATATTTCGAGAGGACTGTCCCAAAATTTGAAGGTACTCGGAGCAAAACTTTCGAAGTTATTGACCAGTTAGTCGTTATATTTTCGGTCGGGCGTTTGTCGCTCAGTGATTGTATAACAGTAGTGTGGGATAGGAAAATCTGAATTGCGCGATTAAAAAGTGTAAATTGAAAAGTGTTTAGACTGAGTGTCGAGGTGACACAAAAATCCAGGGAAAAAACGGAGGAACAAATTACTCAGCGGCAAAGGAAAACGCACCGGAAAAGTGATCGATAATTTCAGTCGATACTACGGAACATCGATTCTTTTCAAACTTGGTACATATCTTCTATATATAAAATACCTACCCCCAACGTTGAGTATGATATTTTTTTTTTACATTAAGGGGTTTGTCCTACTACAAAATGACGGAAATTTTAGTGAAAAATCGCAGTTTTTGCTTCAAACGACCACCAATAATTTAAAAATGAAAAAATAACAATTAGAGGACGTTGGGCGGAGTATTTAGTCGTTTTCTAACTAAATTTTATTGTGATTTTGATTTCTGATAATTTTCGGCTGAGATACAGTGGTCACCGCAAAACGAGTTTTTCGAAACGTGATCTCGAAAAAGCTCCGTCACCGGCGTATTTGTTGATGTTTTGCAACCAAAAAATTACATAATGTTATTGAAATACTAATATATAATGTGCAAAAAGTACGAATAAATTTGCTTTATTCATACGTCCGAAAAAAAACGCAAAGAAAGTGTTATTTTGTACCATGAAACCCTAACTCCCCCCTTAAAAACGAGATATTTCACGAAATAACGGTATGCGGATTCAATGTTAACACATATACGAATCCAGCGAAATCATAACGAGGATCTTTCACTATGCAAATTTCGGAGGAGCCACGTGCAATGGTCAATTTCTTGCGGAACGGCGAACCTCGTTTGGCTGATGCGAATGTGAAACCAATTATTTTGTGGAGTTCCGTTCGGGAGTCTTATGAAAGCCAATTGTACTAACTTCTAATTCGAATAAAATTTGTTATAAAGCGGATTGAAAATTCGAAACAATGATAAGAGGAATGATTTAATCCGATATTCACAATTGTTTATCCATGAACTTACGTGTATACATAGTAGAAATTAATTCCCGGCTAAACATTCATTGATGATTTCTACCACGCATCTTTTGCTATGCAAATACCGAAGAAACCGCATTTCCTATTCAGCTTCTATAATGAACCGTTGCAGATGATGTACAGAAGCTCATTTGTATTCGATCTGACATACATTATTCTTTGCTTGAAAGCGTATACCTTCAAATGGAGATAACAGTAACCAAAGAATCTGTTTCACTCGATACACCAAATCGTTTTTATATCCACAGTTTCGACTCTTTCGTTGTCACGACCGATACGGATATAGCAATATAATTGCAACAAAATTAATATAATGTCCAACTAATTAAAAATCCCACCGTATCCGTGTTACAGATAAATAATTACCTAATTAAAATTAATAACTCGTATCGGTATCCATCGTGCATAAATTTCCAATCCAGAAAGATTAATTAAATCAGAGTTTCTCCCACGAAACCCTAGTAACAAAAATATACCACCTACTATCTAATCCCAGCCGTACTTTTTGTCGATCGTTCTGACACGGTTATTCGCGATTAGGCATAGCCGTCATTATTTACGGTTGTTAGGAATGTCGGCGCAAGAACTGCGATACAAATTTCACGTAACTTAGACATAGGTGTTCTTTGGTGTCCCGAGTTACATTGGTTCACGGTAGTCGATGTTATTAGGGATCGAATGTATCTTCGTGAATAATGGAGTACATTCAGCATGAAAATCGAGCGTATCGCGTAAGTCGTTGCCAGGAATCGCTCGCGGAGCCTGCTTCATGGGCCATTAGATCATAACGTTTGATCGATGAGATACCTTATTCACGTTGAACGCCCGGTCGCTGCGGGAAACGTGACGACCGTACGTCCCGTCGGACGTAAAACGTGTTCGGGTTTAGCAAATCCGGAGAGACATAGGCGGCTAAAGGTGAACCGGTGCGAGCTTTCGAACGTTCGTCTTATCCGGGCATACGATTAAGTCCTGCGCGGCTGATGTTTACCGTGACGAGTTCCAATCTGGGAAATTTGCCGCGTTTTTTTTCGCCGCTCGCTCCTCCGAGCGAACGAAGTAAATTTGTTAATCCACTGGGACGAGTTCATTGCGACAAGCGTGTTGACAAACCCCGCGAAGATTTATGTCAACTGGAATGTACGTATGTATGTATGTATGTGCGCGCATAGTTTTGTTCGTGTATGCTTGTTACGCGTTAAAACTTCTATTCGAACTTTGCAAAGTGAGCTTTGTTAGACAACGTTTCAACAAACACGTAGTCTCTGCACCATCGTGTGTTCACAGGGCGCGCATTTCATAGACTTAATCTATTGGAAGAAAATGAAGAAAACTTGTCAGGTCACTTTAATGCTACACTTTAAGTACGAAAAGAATCAAAGACGTTGATTACAAACAACACATTCTACCTAACTCATTCTTCATTTTTGAATCGCAATAATATGAAATGGTATAACTTCATTTCCAGTCGCCTGATGTTAAACAATATTTGTGCCCATAATTATGAAAGTGGTGTAAGTCAATTTTTAACAAAATTTTGGATTTTACGTTTTTTAAAGGTTTTGAAACATTTATTAACAAATTATCAAAACTTTATTTTTTTTTTATATTGACCTAGACCACTTTTATAATTATGGGCACATTTAACATTCCCTTACCCTCTACCATTCCTGTTTCGTTACAAACAGTAGGATCCTCCCCCGTTCATCCAACCGATTCCATCCTGCCGCAGACATTTCCCACCGAAGTAACGCAATCGCGGACTAACAAAGATAAGACTCACCACGGAATATCGGATCGCGGGCAAAACGCGGTGCCACCCAGAATTTCTCTCCCAAAAACGCGCCTCACTTTCAGAGCCGAGTCGGAGAAAGATGCGGCGGTGGCCGCGTAGCATCACCTGGAAAGAGATACCTGGAATCGGCCCGGTACCGGTCCGAGGGGCCAATCGAACGAGAGGCTTTCTCCTGGATCACGGTTCGCCGGTGCTCCTTTACGCCCGTCGCCTCCTGGAGGGGATATCTATATAGCCTGTCCATTCCCGGTGTGCCCCTTCAAACTGTTCGCGATCCTAAGCCGTGCGCGCATTACGAGTGGAACACGCTGCGAGACAGACGGAAATATCGCGCGCGCCTTCCCCGTGACTCTTTTGTGACCCGTCCAGGAAGTAAACGTTCTACAGGAGAGCCCACGCGGCGCCGGACATGGGTTATTCGTGGTGCGATGTGACAGAGTGCAACGAACAAGACCAGTAAAACGCACGTACCGATCTTGGAATTTTATTTCCGGTGAAAAGTCGACCCGGAACGTGGAGACAGCTAGGCTGACAACGTGTGATACCTGGGATCGCTCTGCACCATGGTGAGTCTATGGGATGACGCGTGACGGTTACCAGGTGGGATTTCAGCGCACTTTTCTCGCGCCTTTTACAGCGAGGTGTGACCTCCTTATTTTATCCGAGATTACGGATAGATGTATTGCGAACAACCGCTTTTTACCGCGGAGAATTATAACCCCGGGAGACTGTCACGTAGAGGAATTAAAGTTGACAGTTGCGCCGGGGACTAGGAAAGTGGCGCGAATCGTATGGTATTCGTAAGACGATTACGTTCCATCTATCGATAAGGATTGGATTAATATAAGGATAGGGATATTTTTTATTTGGGCCACGTTCATAGTTACCGGCAGATTTGACGATTCATTAACGCCAATTTTAGAATTTTTTAAAACATCACCGTCAAAGTATTTGGTCGTACCCGGACTTTTTATATCTAGAATAAAGTTTCTTAATAATTAAACTTAACATCGATTAATGACAAAAATTTGGATGATCGTCGAATAACAACCGAATTTTTCGGAAACCAATGATAAACTTCGTTCTCTAAAGTAAATCGTTGCAATGATGGATCATTCAAAGGCTTATAATAATTCAAGTAATTAGTCAATAAATGATATTAGACAATCGGTGATTGTAAAAGGTATCCCGCCCGAGTGTCTCAATTTGTTCTGTTCTTTGCTTTGCGTGGATAATCGATTTAGAAAATTATCTGCTCGTCGAACTGAGCAACATTCAAGGTATCGAAACAGGTATGAATATCACGTTTCTATTTGTTTTTGTAGGACGACGAATTATCGTACCCACGATTCTTCGAAGTTTACAATCCAAAAGCAGAAATCGGAAAAATCTTTACGTATTGTCATTCGAAAACTATTTGAAAAACTGTGAAAAATATTGTTATAAAAAATCTGAATTTTGAGTTATCTCGTATCACCGTGCGATATACCTATAGACCTACATACATACGTACATACATGTATATCCTTCGTAGACATTTAGGTGAACGAATGATTTTCTACGTATGTTAAGGAATTTGGCGAATATCATGATTCAGTTCCGGTTTCACACTTTCTATCTGTCTCTATTAGCACTTTTCCACCCACGCGTGCGTCGAATAAAGCAAATAAACGATAGAAAGTAACATTCTTTCACGCCGCTAATCCTCTGGCGTTAATGAAAAATTATTCAGACGTGTCATAAATCGCAATGACACACGGCAGTTCACAGCGGTAATTGCACAGGCGTTTAGCTCTAAGCTCTATCCGGGATAAAAAAAAACGAACGAGACACACTTCTCGATTAGAAACCGACGGATCTTGAATTACAAGTGAAACATGTAGCGTAATACGGTATAAAAATTTCATCTAATTACCCCCGCAACGACTCTACTGTGCCATGCCCTATAAAACTATCGGGATAAGACCACGAGATTTTAACGTGTCATCGCGATACGTTCGGATGAAGTTATAATACTTTTTTTTCCGTAAAAATCGCTACTTTCTGTTGGCCTAAAAATCACGTTTTCATCGCATTGTAAACTCTTTGGAGAAAGGAAGAAGGCAGCTACGCGACAGAGGGACGAATAATAGACAAAATCGACGCTACCACGGCGCTATTCGCCGGCGGGGACGAAATGGGGGTCAGTGTGTGAACAGCTTCGCTCCTTATGTCGCAATTCAAGAGGTCGCCGACCGTCTTCCTCCTTTGATCGCGTTACTGCTCTTCTTTCTCCTTTTTTCTGTCCGGGAAAAATCAGATCACACCCGAAGATCGCAGTCCTCCGCTTTTCCACGTACACCTTAGTGGTCGTAAAAAGTTTCATGGAATTACAGACATTTTTCTCCAATGAATAACTAATCGGACGAATTTCAACATTCGATTGGAAACTTTCCAACAGTTTATTTCTAAAATTGCGAAGCTATGTGGAAACAGAATTGTTTTCGCTGTAATTAAGACACAAATGGGTGATTGAGCTATTTTCAATATTCTATTGCCTCACTCGTTATATTTAGTTAAATGTATTCGATTAATTGTTTAAATGGTCGCATATTTTTAATACGGGAATATACATATGGGGATGTCTTTTATGTCACCCTGAAAAATTAAATATTATTTCACGCCCCCTCCTTGTTAAATAACTTTTAACACTTTTCATTCACTTCGTGATATATAAATTCTATAATAATGACAATAAACCTACCTCGCTACATTTTATAAGAAACAAATTCCTAGGTAACAGTAGCCTTTTTATTTTCTAAAACTTTGGACGCCAAAAATTTAAATAGATGCAATGGAATGTCTTAATGTTGCAAAATTCTTAAAAGCCAGTCATCGTATCTCAGCCACGTTACGATTTAAATAACGTCGAATCAAGTTCAGACGATCCATGTGTTAACGTGCCGTATCACGAGTCCTGTGAACGCATCATCGATCACAACGAGGTGTTTCGCTTCGTTTCGCGTGCCTTCACAGGACGCTTAACCGGGATCAAAGAGAGACACCGTTTCTCGGGTAATCAAAGGAAGGTGGGCTGCAAAAGAGGATTCGCGACGAAAGAAAACGGAATTCCTTTTGTCCCGGGCCCGTCGCAGGAACGGAAATCTCGACAAAAGAGTCACTCGAGAGACAGACGCGACCGAAAGAAAAGGAACCGCGGAATTCCTCTCGGTTCCTTAATTCCGTAATCGCGTGCCGCTTTTCCCACGAGGAAACGGGAATCAGGAAGGACTCGTTATTCTCGACTAATTGCTGCGTGCGCGTCATGTGAACCGTCTGCCCAGACGACGGAGTCGCGGCTCGTTGACTCGCGCCAGAAAAATGGCTAATTAAATTGTTGCAAAAACGACGGAAATTTCTAATGGATGCATCATACGATTATCTTCGACGCTAATGAGACTGTAAGTGTGAAGGACGTCCGCGAAAGGAAATTGGATTTTGTTTACACGGTGAATTGTAATTGACGGAACTAACTGACGCGTTTACTTATTTACCTTGTTTGCTTAATTGTCGTATAGAGTATGAAACGTTACTTTGGACGGATTAATCGAACGTTGAAGCAATTAAGAAATTAATTTCTTTCGACAGAGACTCTGATCCTCGTGAGATTATATTATCATTTCTGTTTCTCTTCATGCTTCTAAATTGAACTTGGAATTATTGTTTTACCGCTTTAGAATAAAAGTGACTATAAAATTAACTAAAGAAATACGAGATTCATCCTGATCTTATACATTTTAATATGATAAATAGTACGTGTACTTTAAAAACTGTATTGCAATATTTATTTGCTTCGCATTATAACATTAAAATTGTTATTCCGAAGAAATACACGACACGATTGTAAAATCTTTAGGCATATAATTAAAAAGTGTGAAATAAACCTTGACTTAGATCGCGCTTTTTCCCATTTATGGTGTATGCGCGTTTTTAAGTATAATACTCCTTTATGGAGATTATCTTTTCAACCACGACAGAAATGTAAATTTCGTAACCGTCTGATGTTCCACATTTTCTACATTTTGTACAGTTCGTAATCAGCATTTCACATACTCTACTATGTAATTCCTCGCTACGACGTCCAACAAGATTTGCAAGGATTGCGTGGAGTATTGGGCAATCGACAGTAGCAATTTACGTGCGAGGTGGAAAAATTCTTTCTCGAAGGCAACGCCGGGCTATCGTTTGCTGTGCATAGAACAGCGTTAATAGACAATGAAGATTTGCGGCCGCGATATAGCGGACCACAGGAATCCGTCTTCAATTTTCTCGTTAATCATCCTTTGTTAACGTTCTTCGATGAATTCAAGGTAATTATACAGCTGGGATTCCGCGCACCGTTCGTATTGCGCAAAATCCGATTCTTAATACAATATCCGGACCGTTCTCGTAGAAAGTCTTCATTATTGCAAGACACGTTGTAATTGCCACTCGACACAAGGATCAAATGATCGATCGATCAAAACAACCGCTAGATCTACTTACGATAATTCATAGACTACCTGATAAACCGATCGAATTAATTCCATCGTGCTACGTCGATCGATTTAAACGAACGATCATCCACCGCGACTTAACTATTTCGCTCGCCTCGACTCGCTTCTCTAATTTCTAATCGCTCGCGGAACTCGCGCGATCCCCGTGCGAATCGCTGGACGGCAGCGTCGAGAGCCAAAGAGACGACCATAATTTAACAAGACCTCGAACGCAGCTGGAACTTCGAGACCACATGATTTTCCCCGCGACATTTCTCACGTTCCTTCGTCGGGCGTTATTAGTTTCACTCGAGGAACACCGAGTCCCCGTGAGATCCGGATCAGGGTGGGAGCCGAAACGGCTCGAAGGCGAAAGTGAAGGTGGGGCCGGGCGAAGAAAGTCCCGGCCGCTGGAAGTGGCACAGATGATACGTTGACTCCCGAAGAGAACTCTGGAATCGGGTCCATTCGGTGAACTACGAAACTTGAGAAAGAAAGTCGGATCTTGCGCGCTGTTACCTGGCACCGTACATTATACGCGTGTGATATACGCCGGAGGATCGATACGTGGGGCTAGATTTTTCTATCGACGACTGAAAGTACGGCGTCCTGTAATTAACCGTTTGAAAGTGGAAAGGGGATATGTACCTTAACCTGCTACGTTTTCCAACGTTTCCCAAACTATTCTTGCGGACTTTGAAATTTGAACGGAACCCATTAGTTATTTTGTCGGGTGGATAGATATAAATAATAAATTTTTAAAATTAGTATATGATTTATATTATTTGGTACAATCTCCGCCCAAAGCGATGGGCGCCTGATTTACAACCACGCTTCACCTGGTGGCAACATTTAAAACAATTACAGGCTTGTATATCAATTTTGGTAATTGCTTATGGAACACGGTTTGGGAAACGCTGACGTAATATACCGTTCGTCTGGAACAAGTGGAAGAGCTACGAGACCGTTGACCGGTGAAACGTAATGTAAATTCAGAAGTATTCAGTTAAGCGATTTCAAATTAGCAGCATGAAAACATCGGTTTGCAGTGATTTACATGAAGCAGAATTTAGATTGATATTTAGCATGCTGCGTTTAGAGAAGATCGGAGCTACTCAACTGTGGTGCCTATTCGATCGGATTAAATTCGAATCTGAATCACGATAAAGATTGTAAGTCACGAGGGCTATAAAAACCAATTAAGTCCATATCCGTATTCAATGGAGACTTCTAAATTGAAACTAACCATGATCCTCCATCTGACCACTATCGTTTAACATTAGATACTATTTTTATTCGTACAGATGAGTACTTTGATATGCCCCGTAAATTTTAATTCGATCGGCCATCAGCGCCGTGGCTTTTCTAGTATACACCTGCATACAGCGTGCACCCTATCGAAACAAGAAACGAAAGTTCGCCAGAGAGACTGGAGGATAGTGCACGGATAGAAGTAGAGCGTGAAATTCCGAAGGCCGTCAATCTGGCATTTTCGCGTGTCGTTTCCTCGATTGGGTTACGCACGGTTCCCATTCGAGTCGCCGCGTGTCTCACGAAACACGCGATTGAAATAAAGTAGCGCTTTAACACGTCCAGGCTCACTTAACACGTCGGCTGACACGCGAATACCGCCGCGACTTTCGGATCACTAGGGAATTACGAATAAAGTCTGCGTAATTTAAATGTTGCGATATGTTTTAATCGCACCCTCTGATTTCGTTGGGGCCCATCATGCTTTTGCTACGGGAGCAATACTATTTCGGGAAACGTGTTTTTCGAGTTAACACTGTGAGACAGTTGCAGAAAGTCTGATAACGGTGTTTCTTTCTTTAACTTTCTTTTTGAAAAAAGAAGTCATTTTGACTAGTTGTGTCAGTTTTATAGCCGGAGCGCTATACGCTATTTTTAAGATCTTGAATGTTGATTTATGAAAGTGATTTACTTATGGTAATGAATGACTCATAGACCCACCGCACATTTGCAAAGGAAAGAGTAAAAAAAAATTGATAAAATTGCGTATGACGCATTTTGGTCTTATGAATGGTCTGATATAGCCGTTGGAAAAACTAGTTACCTATGTTCTAATATACGTTTCAATAGCATTATTTCACGGATTTAGTTTAGGGTTTAGAATTATTCTCATTGGCTTCAGAGAAAATCATTTATTATTCAAGCGGCAGACAGATTTCTATGGTGTAATGTTGATAAGCCTGGGAGAATTTCATTTTAAATGTAAAAAGTTGAGTACCAATCAAGTTCTTTCACGGTAAAATTTTTTAAAAATCTAATATTGGTCTTAATCGCTTTGACCTATGAACGTGTCAGTTATAAATGATACGATATATCGTAACATTGCTGAGAATGATTTCTACTGATGCGTATATAAACACAAGCGTGCATTTATATGTATGTATGTATACATGTATTGCAGTTAGAGAATATTCGTTTGAACAATCGTCATTCTTCTTCGTATAGTTTTAATCGCGCTATTTTGTCTTCGGTCTTTTCACGATTGTCTCTGATTGTTTGAGGAGGAGTCTATCTTTAGAGCGCGAGTGCAATCTTTTCTCTTTGTCTTCCTCTTCTTTGGTTACACCGTTCCGTCCATTCAGAACCAGGTAAACGCAGTGGCTTTCGGCGGTGCTTAAGTGCACGGGGGCATTGCCACGTTTTCATCAGACTGCTGAAGTGGTTGTCACGAAAGGTTCTTTAAGAGTTAAAGCTACAGTTTTCAAGTCAGGAAACGCGTCCCTGATATCTAACAGTCCCCGTCCAATGGCAATTTTCTACGTAATACGTATGTAGATTGGAAATGATATACGGTTGCGGGCAAAGCCGCAATTTTGTTACGGCTATGTGCAAAATGCATCGATCAAGTTGAAATCTTTTGCGATACAAGCTGAAAGGATTTACTTTCTGACGTATTTCAGCGAATTTTGAAATACGTATTTCGTATTCTCGATATATGTGTAACTTTCAATTCAAATTTTCGGTTCGATCTAGGGAAGAATGGGAAACGTATACTTTTTAAAGGTCGTTAGGTTTTACATATTCGGACAACTTTATTGTATTTATTCGATTTATTGATAAGTTTTTTTTTTGTTTAAGAATTTATACGTTTAAAAATTCCAATCTCCTCAAAGGTACGATAAATTCAAGAAAGTGTGCAGGTTAATATTCGGCATTACAAGCTTCATTTAAAGTGCGTTTAAAATCTGTTTTAAAATTGACACAAAATTCGGGACAGGTGCAGCACTTTCCAAATTTTTTTGTAATTTTGAAAATTCTCTGAGACACGCCAAAACGTAAACTGTTCTAACTAGTATTGCAACGAATTTCATAGCAATTAAGTAGTACATCCTGTAAAAAGTTATGACAAAATTTAAGTGCCAATCTAGTTTTGTTCGTTACTTTAAGGTAAAAGTAATTATAAAATTCCCGTGGGATGAACCCTGCGGAAACGTATGTTAAATCCGTTTTTATTGATTTTCTGATTTACATGTCATGGGGTAGCTAAAAGGGAAAGCTTTAGTATGACATCGTCGAAAGGGGGAAAACCTGTTATGTCGAAAGATATGAATAAGTGTTCAGTAAAACAACCCATTTAAAAACAAGTATCTACGGAAGTAACATGAGAACGTTAACGTTAAAATTGTTCTTCGGTAAACATGTAGGAAACGATTCGTACCATGTTTTTCTCCTGTGGTCTTCATATGCATATCAAAGAGTATTTATTCACATTTTTTTAGTCCTTGACAATGAAAACGCTAACGCTTTTATGTGTATATTCTCCTGAGTTTCCGGTGAAAAAATAGTTTATTGATAAGGAATAAATTATCATCACAAACTAAACAATGTATAATATTTGATAGTATCATTTAATTGGAACAAATTTAGTAGTTATTTAAGTAGATTGTTGATTACTGAATAATTTTGCTGAATTCAGTTAGGAAAACACGTTGTAAGACAAACGTTAAACAAATATATTTATAGATTCCGAACTACCGAATTCTATTGCCAAAATAATTTCGAGTCATTTACTCGAACAAACTTGGCACATTGCGAACTGGACACGTGAATCGACATCTTTCATTTCTGACTCATTGAACACCGGAAACGTCGGTTTGCATCTTCTGAGTGTTCTCAAAAATCTTTTTCTTCTCCTAATTTTTATTCTATTTCGTGCTCCTTCATAATGGTTATTCTTTTAACAAATATTACACGAAAAACCACGTAGATTAAAGAATTCATTAACGGTACATATCAATTTCGAGTGAAATCTGCAATCGCAGTGTGGTAATACGAGTATCACGATGAAATAGAAAAACGAGAAATCTCGTGACTCAACGTTTGTTCGGCGAAAAACCGAGAAATCTTTTCACGCCTGTTATATCAAGAGAAAAGAAACCGTGCGATCTCGTGACGCACGCAGCCCGCCAATTTAATATTTCCATATCGGAGTGGCGACTCGAGACGAGGAGTCTGCGGCGAGGTGTATTCTCTAGCGAGATGAAATCCAGCGACCGCGCCTTCGCAGAGGAGGCCGTTTCTTCTCTCTCGAGTAGAGAAAGGTGCCCGACCTCCTTTTTAACGCCTCCGCCCCGTGTTCGTACCAACTATTGATAATTACATCGCGTTAACATCGAAATTGGGCGTGATGTTGCGAACGACGGACGAACGAGTGCAGGAAAATTCTCGGCCACCGTTTCACGCCACGGAGAAAGCTATTTCTCCGGGCAGAGGTGGCGAGAATCGGGCTAGAAGCACGATCGGAAAGGAGAATTATAACATACACTGGCTTTCTTCGATAGTGAAAGGGAGAGTTTTTAGATCCATCGATCGAAATATTAGTTTTCCATTCGGAGCATTAATCCAATTGTTCCTTCACGGATATGTATTTCTCTTCCTCTTTCGATCGAATGAAAGGATACGGTGGACTTACATGTTGTAAAACTTATGACGTTAATATGTGCAGACGTGTGTTATTGGAGAAAATTTCACGTGATCGATAATGATATCGAAATAGGATATACATATATAATAACCTGGATTACGCAAACCGACTTCCGTTAGAATCGATCCTACCTACCAGGTGGAAATCATATCATTTCCGTTTGTTGTAAAAAGCAAAGTAAAATTCGCCGGTAAGAAGTAAATAAAACACTGCGATAAAAGCCTGTAAAACACGCAGCTGAGGGCACGTAAGAGTTTCAGTTACGTAATGTTATTCCATCGTTCCGGGTGCTTTTACAACGTGAGACCAGCATGACCAAAATACCGATCAGGAAGTCGGCGGGAACGCCGATTCAATTTAGAGTCGCGCGACATAGCGTGACGCAACGCGGGCCGAATTTAAAAATCTGCCGATCGGCGGTATTTCACAGTGGCTGGACGCGTTTCTAAAAGTCGGCGTGCACTCGGGAACAACGAAGAAAGCAGAAAAATCGCGCGGCGTGTCCGGCACGCGATCTTCCGCAATGAAAACCCCGCGCTTCGTCGATTCTCGTAATCGAAACGATGTCAGTAGTACGCCACTGTGTGATGTTCCGAACGATGTGCATAGGAAAGTCGCTGCTCGATTGACGATAGCTGGGCGAATTTATGAATGAGAACCTAACGAAATTACCACTTGCTTGTGAATCATAAGCATTTGTATTGGAATAGAAACGTATTCGCCGACAATATTCAAAGCGTCGTTGAACCGAAGCGATTCTTCGTTTGCTTCGTTTAAAATATTCCTGCGCAACTTATTATAATTATATTAAAAACATGGTACTTAGTTATTTCATGGTATGGTAGATATCCATAGTATTATAATCAGGAGAAGTAATAAACTATGGAGGGTAATTTAGGACCACGGGATGATCCCCGTGAGAATAATCGTGTTAACTTTTTGGGTTTCGAAAGGAATCAAATTCGGCGGGTGTTAAGTACAAAATTATAATCGACGTTGACTATAGGAAGAAATATTTCAGAATTCAAATGTTTCCTCGATAGTGTAAAAACTTAAAATGTAAAATTCTAACATTCACCCTAACGATTAACACACTTGATTGCCGTGAATATCGATTCGAAGAGCTCGATCTTTCTCCGTAAAGCCTAGTAACGGTGAAATTCGCGGAAACATCAATTAAGAGTCTACCGAAGCAAACTTGAGCCACTGTAGCAGATACTACGACGAATTCCCTTGAAATATCAATTACCCATTAATTAGAAGAGAATAATGTGATCTCGATACAATGTACTATGTGTTACATCCCATGGATTCCAGTGATTGATTTCGAGCTCCTACGCGATTCTCATTCTAATCGCGACGCTTTATCGCGGTGCCAATTTTGTCGACACAGAAAATGCCAGCAGAATCATTTATATCTCGATCTGCTGTAAAAGTTAATCAAACCGAATCACGATAATTACCCGTGGCATATTATATATGTTAGTGTTATTCGGTTTCGAGGACTCGGGTGAAAGATCCGCTGTGGAATCTCGGATAGTCCTGGTATTTATTAGAAATCACCGCAGCGCTATTTCAGGCGGTTCACAGTTCGTTAGGTTTCGTTGCACTCTAGATATCTCGTGCCTCTTACATACGTACACGCGACACGCAATAGCAATGATAATGCTAATTCGCTCTTACCGGTATTGGCAACGTCATAGAAAGTTTTAAGATTCAATCGTCCAAAGATCTGTCGATCCTTTGCCAGCGCCACGAACGACGAGAAGGACTCTCGTAAAATCATGTAAAGCCGCTAAAGAATCGTAATTACGATCTACAGATTTATATTCTGCGGTGAATGAATATCGATGCCAATCGGGGGTCTCCGACCGCTCAATGATATCACCAAGACGTATTTATTCTAAAGAAAGCCTGAAGTTTAAAGAAATACTTACACCGATCCATAATATCGCCAATAAGAAATGTATTTTCCGCCTACTCGAACGAAGCAACGAATGACGTAACGTGAAAGCAACTGGGTGAGTTTTCGCGAGCGTGTAAACAACGAACGAATCCGGAATTCGTGAACCGGTCGCAGAAAGAAATGTCAACGGTATGCATATAGTGACCGAAAATCGCCGGTCACACTCGGTTACGCGGCGTCCGAACGAGCATTTCCTGGTGTTTCAATGAAACCGAAAAAGCTCGTTGTTCGCGCGACCATTCTCCCCGCGGTTTTCCACGGTGGTTTGCTCGTTCGCGCGAACGCAAATGGGTTAAAGACTGCGAATACGTGTGACGCACAGCATTCCTACACTTTCCGGTGGACCGTGTTAGAAGGCCGACAACATTCACCGTTTCCACTATCACGCGACCGGCAAAGCGGCGACCGCAAAAAACAACAGAAACTAGAAACTTGAAAAATGCGTTCGATTATCGCCGATCAAATAAATATTATTAGCCACTGTACGCTCGGCGAAAGGTAGAACGTTAAACTATTGGCAGGTCAGCTAAGAATAACTTCAGATTTTTTATTCGTAACGGAACAGTGGCAAACCGAAACTTTTAGAACGTCCACATTTTTGGCGGACTTCCGAATTTTTTGTGGCAAGTCAAAGAAGCGTTGAGATGCATCGAACTTTAATGAATACATTATACCAATGATATATGATTGATGTATGAATAAAGATTCGGAAGTATTTCTCGAGTTCCTAATTAATTTAACTTTAATTTAACTTTAACTTTATCGGTCCCGGTACTTATTTTTGATATCCGAGAGTTTGTACCTGGACTTTTAAATCAACGGAGATACACATTCTTTGTCTAATTCTGCTGTATATATTTTTTTACAATTTTTTTTTATTAGTTGAAAGTGAGGACCGATTCAGTTGAATTGACTCTCGACTTTCTTAATGATAAAGTATCGAGGGTTATTAGTAGCACAGTAGAAAGTTTCGAAGGAACAATACAAAAGCTGTTTCTCCCATATAAACAATACTTAACTATGTTAGATCAACAGGGCAGTTTCCAAATAAAATAATCATCGTTACCCAATAATTAATATCAATAAACCTGAATCTGCTTTCAACTTTCCTCATAATGAGACACCAAGATTATTAAAACTTGTCCTATTCTTGTTCCCGTAAGTAATACTTTGTTCGATGGTAAGAATCCTGAGAGATCGAATCAGGGATCCCCTCTGAATAGTTTCACGACGAGGAAACAATTTCACCGGCGGATTTAGTCGCAAATTACGAAAGACGGCAGACGTCTATGTTGACTCGACACCGCGATATTATTTTTTCGCGACCCCTCGCCGCAGTTTGTCGTCTGTGAAACCGCGGACTTCATTAAAAGCCAACCGAGCCGCGGCTAAGTACTTGCGACGAATATTTCGATTTCTTCTACATTTCGTGATAGCCATTCAGCCGGCTGCGGTTACTTCTTCTCCCGGTTTCGACGCGAAGCGTGAAATCTTCGTTCCTTTCGTGCGAAATGCGTCTTCCTGCGTTTACGTTAAATATACGGTGGACAAAGAGCGTTGCGTTAAATCGATTGTAGCCGACGGGCGATTGTCGGAATTACGCTAAACAAAGTCACATCTCGCTGCGTTTCGACGTGCTATTACTTAAAGTGGTATTAATTCGCAATCAGTTTCGACTATGCGTTTACCGCGCTAATCGAGCTTCGTCGTAGCTACGGCAATTTCAGTGATTAGAGGGTAAAGGTAGACCGGAGCGTCCTGCGGTGACCGATATAGATGTATAGCCTTAGATATTACGCGTTTCATATTAAATTTTCAGTTAATTTCTCATCATCTGCCGAGATTATGGGCTATCGAAATGTTAGGAAAGTTTTAACGACCGACCGATTTAACGTTAATTAACGCACACTTTTCTTTTCTCCGCTTGTACTTTCTTGCGCTTAACTATTATCTTCGTGTCGATAATTTAAGTAGGTATGATCCCGAAACGAGCTTTCTTCATTTATAACTGACCTTATATTACCTATGAATGCAACGATCTTCGTAACTAATGATTTATCTTTATTAATTTACATTCTAGATCGTGCGGAGGTGTTTGCCACTAACGATCCCGATCTGGTTGACCCTGTCGATCGTGTTCGGTGCGATTAATGCCGAACGATGGTCTCGACAGGTGTCAAACAGCGAATGGATTCCGTTGGCGAATCCACGAGCCACGCAATCCCAGATCGAACAAAGTAATCCGGGAACTGGACTTCTGGCCGGCGGTGGAAGTCAACTTCAGACGCTCGCATTGCCGCCGGCACTTCAGCATCAGTATCAGCAACAACTGTTTCAGTTGCAGAAGACGCAGGAGAACATCCAAAAACTATTGCTTCTGCAGCAACAGCTTAGGGCTCAGCAGCAGCTACTTCAGGTAGGATAACTCATGCGTTGATTTATATCTGTAGACTTTTCTCACGGCTTTTGCTGTTTTTCCCGAGCTCGGGACAGTTCGAGTGGTTCAAGTGTTCAGAGCTGGAATTTGGGAAAGCGCGTGACAAATTAGACCACCCTGACAAAGTCACGCGCTTTCAAGCGAGGACCAGTGCATATAAGGAGATGCACTGTGTATCTTAGGACAGTACGCTTTGACTTTTGTTTTCGAATACATCTTTTCTACACTTTACTCGTCCGAGTCTTTTACTTCACTATCCTTGACTTTCCTGACATTACTTTTAATCATTTCCTTCTATTACCTTTTCCTTAATGATAATCTTTACTATCGCTTTCCTTACCCTTTCCTGTTTCTCCGATCTATGCCCTACATATCGAATAAGTTATTTTCATCCTTAGTACTCGAGATTTCTTATTTTTTCTCTTATTTTACCGCCTGATAGACGAAAATCAGGTGCAAAGGGGTTAAGAGAAAAGAGAAATATTTTACAGCCTACCTGCATTTAATTACAATACGTGTACTATGATAAATTAGCCGGTGTTGCCGAAATTGTCGAGATTATCAATTTCATCCCATAGTTGTAGATTTTATGGTAGCCGACATTCTCTGGCGTGTACTAGAGAGCAATATGTGCAAAAATTGGTCCAAATAGAACTTCGGTTATTGCTACTCTTAAATTGTGACAAAGTATCAATAGGATAGAATCGAGAAAAAGATGGGTTGCCCCGATTCTTCGACAGCCTAGTATATTATATCATATACTATGTACGGAATTCCAAAGAGTAACTTTCTTAAACTTTATTCAAATTAAATGAAAAATTTAGGTATATATAGGGAATATGTAGACAGACATTGTGATCCATTTGTGTAAATACATACATTCATATATATAAGGGGATGACAGAGTGGTATAACTCAAATTGTTTGAAATACTGTGTCCTGTGCATGGACTCTATTTATAAGATTAGGTATGTCCTACATATTATAAATTACAGCAACCCTAGTTCAACAAGAACGTAGACCAAAAGTTCTGGTATCAGTGATAGTATTGCGAGACTTACACCGTCGTACCGTACATCCCAGGTAGAATGTGCGAGGATCGTACTAGAGCTGTTAAGTACCTTTTCAAGTCGAAACAGACTTGCCGATAATTTAATTCATGTAGGTTAAAAATCCATTTATATTATCCATTATTACTCATCAACAACTGTGAGAAACGAGAAGAAGGAACAGACGTGATTCATCTTGTTCCCCTAGATTTGTACCTAGAAGTCAGCCGTCTTCAAATGTAATATCACAGAGTTGTATTGTTGAATGTGTAGATTCATTAGATTTTATGCAAGTGGAAGATGCATGAAAATCTCTATTTTAAGCCTATTTTTTGGTAAAATCCAGTATTAAGCAAACATAAAAAATTTTGTTTATGAAGCTCGCTAAAAGAATAATAACAAAATTGAATTCGTTAAACAAGTCTTATAAAACGTGTTATTTCTGGAAATGAAGAAAACAAGGTTTACACCTCTATAGTTTTCACACTGTCATAGGTAGATATGTGTTAGGTTTAGGACTTGTAAGCGATACATCACCCTTATATCGTCCCTAAATCCATCCGAAAAAATAAATATTTTGAGACATACAAGGCCCTTGCTAATTCGCTTCTAACTTCTCGTTTATAACCGAATAGTTTTGTTAAAGAGTATTTTGTTGCCTAATCAGTTATTCCTAAATTAGATCGATAATAATCTGGGGTTTTAGCAATAAATATTATTTTCAGAAACTCACTTTGCGGAAAATAGGTCGTATCGTATATTTTATTAACTTCCATTATAACGTCGTATTAACATTTTCGTGCGTTCATGAAAAAATGTTATTTCACTAGAAAGTAATTACTGTCGCGTGGTAACCAAAATATAATATAAAGGTCCAGTGGAACGCTGCGCTGTTAAAACTTTTTACTGAAAGCCATTTCGTTATTCCGCTCCCCAACTAAAGCAGTACAGCGAATCGATAACATTGTTAGAGGTTAAAAATTTACACGTATTTATTTCACGGTTACTCATAACGCCATCGTTAATAACACCTTTAAAGATGTCATGCTTTAGAAGTAGTTGCGCAACAACGACGAAGTGCTACACAGGAACGCCATTAATCTTACGAAATTTATACTTGGCCTCACAGAACTTTTTGTTCCCCCAGTCTCAAGGATTCCTCCCGAGCGGCTTCAGCAATTCGGAGGAGGATAAACAGCTGCATCAAGCGACGTTGACTAACACGCCAGCAATATCCGAGCTGGCACCGGAAGTCCTGGTACCACCTCTTCCTTCCTCCGAGGCACTTCCGCCTGTTTTTCCGCCACAGAACTTCCACGCCCAAAGACCGCGGACCCAACAACCAACAAAGCAACCTCCAAACGTTCCCGAAGAATATGCGAACCTGCAGGATCAGGACTACAAACACGACTCGTTGCTGGGACATAACGTAGAGACAGAAAACATTGAGGAAATTCAAGAGGGTCAACGACAAGGAGGGAAAAGGTTGAAGGAATCGAGTCACGGCTTGATACCACAACCTTCACCGCTGCCACCAACTGTACAGGATGAAGAGGAGGAGGTCAGTATTACAATGTTTACCACATTTAAACATTTAATACCATAATTAACTTTCATTCTGAATGTGTTAATAAATACTTCCTTGAATAAAGATAATATGCATTTATGTACGTGCAAAGCTCCAGATTGCATTTAGTGATATGTATGTACAAAACGACCGTTTCAATTAACCCAGATACCAATCCCGTATAAGTGTCATTAATATAGTAACAGGAATGATTATCTTGTTTCTCGTAGGTGCAACTTGTGTACGTGCCGGCGGAGACATTGGCGCAACGAGGCCAGCCGAAAAGAGGCCGCGGAAGAAAGCAGTATCCCGTTCGAAATCAGCAGCATCAGCAGCACCAACAGCAACAGCAACATCACCAGGAACAACAACAGCACAAACATCAACATCACCAGCAGCAGCAGCAGCAACACCACCATCAGCAACTGCACCAAAATCAGCAGCTGCACCAACACCAGCAGCAGCAACAACAGCAACAACAGCAACAACAGCAGCAGCAACAGCAACAGCAGCAGCAACATCGAGATAGCCAGAGTGGCGAACCAATTGGGATCACGAACGATCAGGATGCTTTTGCCCGTCAATTGTTGCAGCAGATCCAAATAGAGCACGAGGAGAAGGCTCAGTTCCTGAAGGAGGAACGAATGAAGGAGATCACCAGATTAAACGAGGAACAGAGGGCACTTGAGCGCAAAGCTAGGCTACAACAAGAGGCGGTGCAACGGGAACAAGAGCTGCAACGACAGCGAGAGGCTGAGAAGAAGAAAAAAGAGCTCGAGAAACTCGAAGAAATGGCGAAGCAAAGGGAACTGGAGAAGATCCGAGAAGCGAGGGAGAAACAGAGGCTGGAGGAGCTGGAGAGGAGGAGACTTGCTGACATTCGGGCGAAAGAGGAACGAAGAAGAGAAGAGGAAGCCAGACAACGCGAAGCGGACAGACTGGCGGCTATAGAGAGACAGAAGGAACTCGATTTGCAGCGAGCGTTAAAACAACAAAGGATCCTGGAGAAACAGCGCGAAGATGAAGCTAGAGCAACCAGTCCAAGTATATCGGAGAACCATGAAGTCCAAGCGCAAGCATTGCCGTTGATAAGGGACCAGCAGCTACATCGTCAACATCTCACGGAAATTTCAAAACCAGCAAAAAGTAAGGTACGAGGACGACAACGTCACCGAAATCAGTATCAGGAACAGCAGCAGCAACAGCAGCAGCAGCAGAATTATAGGGAGACCACAACACCTCCGTCGCCGAATCAGCCACCATTATCGGTTTACATGGGTACCGCGACCATGAAATCGACTGCCGTTAAAGTGTCAGACGTTTTAAAGTTACTGAAAGACGCGAAAACAATAGCGGTTTTGGATACCGTCGGGCCAGACACTCCGCAGGTATTCGTGGGTCCTACGAGTCTGGATCCACCGACTGGATACGCCAAGTTTGACCTGCCGTATCTTTCATCTATCGATCACAACCGCGTCGAGAGGAAGGTCGACAAACTACCGTTCTTCGTGGCGCCTCTCAGCTTCGATCCACCTCCAGGTTATTCAAAAATACCATTCCCAGCACCCCACATCGGATCCGTAGTCGTGAATACCTTGGATAACACCGACCCGAGAGAAACAGACACCCAAAATCCAAATCCAACGCCACTAATCGAACCGAACTCGTATATCGACGGACTGGAAAGTGGTTCCGACTCCACAACACCTTCGTACGAGACTCACACCACACCGAGTTACACTCAGCCACCGTCTAGTACGCCTAAGTACGAACAAACTTACTCAGCTACTCCTTCACCGAATCTATCAGGTGGAAGGTTCAGATTCAGACAGTATTATGATAATAAACCAGCCTCCGTCATCAGCACCTCTTACTACGAAGACCAAAGGACCACCAGGAAGCACAAATATTACGACGACAACTCGAGGCTCCCTGCTGAAACAACTGTCCCAACTACAAGATTCGAGACTTCCGTGACTCGTGACGATGTCACTTACGCGACTACACCGAGTTACAAAGATGGTCCAGTCGGTCCCCAGGATGCCACCGCGAAGGAACAGGATTTGGCTGCGCAACTGGCTCTGATAAACGAGGAACTCAACCAGCAGAGAGAAGCTCAGAGATATAACACTGGGGAACAATATCAGCAGGTTTCTCAGACAACGACCGGTTTGGGCAATTCTTTCGACGGGGATGATTCTGTGAGCGATATCAATGATGTCAGGGCTCCTGTTGGGCCTACGCAATATAATTTACCGGCGGAGTTGCCCGCTATTTCGCCTCATCTACCAGGTCTGGTGAATTCTTTATTGGACAAGCACGAGTCTAATAAGCTTCAAGCTGCCACACAGGCTCCAACTACCACCACCACGACCACCACTACCACCACCACCACTCCTCGACCTCCACCTACGACGACCTACAGGCCACGTAGTCGACAAAGGTACATTTCGTATTATGAGCTGCGTTATTAACTCGCTGTGTTTCGTGTATCGTTTTTAGAAATGCAAAATGGGTTAGTGTCTTACGTAACAGATATGCTTCCGTAAATGCATATGTACATACGTCGATTACATCCTCTCCAAGAACGACTTAGAGCATGAATATTATCTCTGCAGATATGTACGTACAAAATATTCGGACACCTTAAATTTTGTGATATACGCTGCTGTGTACGCCCTGGGAAATCTTTTTATCTACTGTCTTAGAAACCAAAATTATTAAGTTGATTATATCCTGCAGAATTTATTTATGGATTCGGCCGATCCGGTAATACATATATACAATTTGACGTGCTGTACTTATATTTCACATTTGCGCTTCGAGACGGCGTCAAAGATTTTAAAATGATACATTCTCCAAATTCGAGACGTTTCGGAATTTTACGAAATTCCAATTGGAGTGTCGTATAAAGAATTAAACAAAATTTAAAGTATTAAAAGTTTGTGGCAGTACATATTTAGAATGCCGACAAAGTTAACAGTTGGATAAATCACTGTGAATTTACAAAGCACGAATCAGCATCATTGTGGGCGTTCAAAGTTTTATATACAGGGTGTAACAAAAATTCTGGGACACTTTAGGTTTACGGTTAGAACGCATAAAAATAAGAAAAAAAAGTCTTATAAGTTGTGGGCGCAACCCACCCACTATCGATACACACCCTTTTTTAAAAAATTTTTTAAAAATCATATCTCCGAAATGGTACGTCTTAGAAGACCCGTTTTGATTGCAATATGAAAAAAATATAATTGCTCCGATTATTGCTGTTAAATAGCATTTATTCTCGTTTAATCCAAACAACGTCGATTACCTATATCGTAGCAGGTTTGTAACAACTTGGGAAAAATTGAGGGCATTCACTAAATTTTCCTTTGCGTAGATAGTGATATTTTTTTTCGTAAACTTTAGTCTCTTCCGGTTATATTGCAATCAAAACGGGTCTTCTACAACGTACCATTTCGGAGATATGATTTTTTAAAAATTTTTTACAAAAGTGATTGTATCTCCATAGGGGGTGGTTTTTAGACAAAACTTTATAAACTTTTTTTTCATCTGTTGGTGCGTACTATCGATATTGAAAAGGTGTCCCAGAATTTTTGTTACACCCTGTATATAACTGTAACAAAAAATACAATACTCAAGTTGTAACGCAAGGAATTTAGTGCGACACAAGAATACAGTACTTTTCTTAAAACACAGAACCCGAGTTGTTCCCACGAGACCAAGGACAACGACTCAGGCATCGTCGACGAGAACGACCGTCGATAGGAGTCGAAGACCCTACAGCAGATCTAGGTCTAGGTTCACGACCACTACCGAGGAATACCGTGAATCCGCTTACGAGTCAACCAAAGCTAAAGTCCCAGAAACGACGTCGAAGTATAACAATATAGACCACAGAAGGCCGACGAGTAGAACGCAGAAATATAGGAGCAGGGATAAAACGAGTCACCAATCCGACGTAAGTACTTTAGATTCGCACGAAGATTTTGCAATGAAAAATTGATTTCTCCTGTACTTCCATACGTCGCACATATTCAACCATTTTTAGCATGTATATGAACCTGTACGTATGTAATAGTAAAATGAAACGAATCGTTCCTTATTAGAAGCTTTAATAGTTTCGAATGTGAGGAAGTTTATCCAACCACACCTAGTGTGCGCGTCTCTATTAAAGTTAATTTAACTCCTAAACTAAGTTCTGGATTTAGTTGAATTACAGTACGCGCACTCGCCGAACTTTTGTTCGCAACAATATGTCAGTTTAAAGTACTTTTCTACAAAAGTTTTCGAGTAATATACAGATTAATTATAAATTCTGTAAAACTCCTTCGCAAAAATTATCCTTAAGAAGCACAAAAACAAATTAGAATTTCTCTTTCGATTACGTAATCAGGGTATCGGACAAGGTCACAACGTTCAAGCTCAGCAAGCGTACGAGAATATCTCGCAAGGAGATGCTGGTTCCCCGTCGGCGGATACGTTCCTGCAATCGAGTGGTCCGGGAACGAGTCTACGTCAGCAGGAGTCCATTTCGTCGTCCCCGAACGACTTCACACAAGAAAATTATCCACCCTCCACAGTGGTTCCCACTGAGAATTATCCGCTACGCGAGGTGACTGTGAACCACGCGACAGCTCTGGTATCGGAGGATTACTCGAGGAGTCAAAACTATCCGCAAAACCGTGCCCAGGACGTCCATTATCACGGCACTTACGACCAAACCACCCTGGAAGGAACCGGTCTTGAGAATGCTCCCATAAATGGATTTAATTACCAGGCGCAGAACGGGGAGACCTTGGAACACACGGTTGCTCAGAGAACAAAAGATTATCAACTGGACGGAAAGGTGGCGACCACTGACTTTGATCTACCGACCACCGTCAGAGCCGACGAGCACCGTTATTCCCCTATTTACGATAGTAACGTGCCGCAAAGCCAGCCAGAGTACGGCGTAACCGGGCTGGATAGTTTTCAACGAATGGAGAGCCAGAAGATTCAACCGGGCGACGTGGTAGCCGAACCCAACGAACCACCGATATTCGTTCCACTGCCTCAGAACAAGCAGGAGGATTACGAGCTGCAGACATCGTCCACGGAGCCACCGATATCCGAGGTGAGTGAAGAGTTTGGGTGAATCACGTTTGCACTATAAAATCAGATTTTCTGGAGAAAATTTGTTTCACAGATGATTAACTTATCTATTACATTTTCGGGATGATAAAGCAGTAGCTGTAATCCGCCCCGTACGTGTATTACATGTATGAATATCAGAGTATACGCAGGGAAGGAGCTGTGAGATATGTACCCTTTCAATTTTCCACGTCGCATCTTTCTTCTTCTGACTGCAGATTACAACGGAGACTACCACGACGAGTACAACTCCCCTGGTGATCCGTCAGAGGGTCCGTGGACGCGTGGGAAGTCGCCCACATCACGAGCCAGCGATTCAAACTCGGCCAAGAGGATCTCAGGACGAGTACGTTCGTTTCAACGTTGTCAATCAAGAGCCAACTCGATCCAGTTCCGGTCGACATAGAGAAGGATCTAGAAACAGACCGAGGACGAGACAACACGGTCATAATAGCCAAGTTCAGACCGACGGGAACGATTACATAAAAATTCACGCGGCTCAGCAACAGAGATTGGCTACCACTACGCCAGCTCCTACCACCACAACGACAACAACGGAGCGTCCTGTGGTGGAGGACATTGATTATGGATTCATCAGACCACCGAATTTCAAACCCGTACATCCTGTTGACAATAGGTTCCTCGCGCCTGTTACTTTCCGACCTACGCTCACAGAGGTAAGTTAGACCTCAAGATCAAACAGTGATAACAAATATAATACTTGGCCGCAATGTTAAAGTGCATATTACTAAATAAATAATTTACAGATACCCGCACAGTCGCTTTTACCCAGCGAGGAAACTGCAGTGGAACCGAGTCTGCCTCAAAGTCAATCTTTGAAAAATCGTCAAAAGTATCAACCGCCCCCGAATCGACGTTTTCCGGGAAAACTAACAACGTTACCGGCGACCACGACGACGACGGAAAGTAGCACGTCGACGGAAAGAATACCTGTTGCCACCACGTTACCCGATGACGCGATATACACGACCAGACCGAAATCTCAATCGGATGAATCGAGGCCGAGAATAAGAGGTCGAATTCGCCGACCCGGGAAGAAACGCGTGTCGACGACAACCACGACGGAAGCGGTGCTGGAAGCGCACAACGAGCTGCCGTTGGATGAAAATTATCCGCGAATAAGTCCACAGCTGCCGACGGTGGAGCAGCAACCACTCTACGAGGAAAATTATGACCCGCAATATTCCTCCGTTCGTAATCGACCCGCCCATCAGTTTTACGAGACGAGCAGCGAGAACGTGAGTATGCCGTGGTTAGATTTTCGTGGATTACAAGAGACTTTAGAGAACGGTAGAATAATGTGACAGCACGTGGTTAGCCTTGTGATTAGAAATTTGATAGTCCTGTAAGTATCTCTCGTTTCCTATCGCACTTGATTCCGAGCTGATTACTGCGAAGCTCTTTCTCGTGTTATCTTTTATCGATTTCGACACGTAACCACGGCCTCGATGTCTGGTTACACGCGTAATAGAGTCTGTTAAGTAGAATCAAGTCAAAAGTCACAGGACGTAGACGTGTAGAAAGTCACCTAAGTACCAATACATTACTCTATGTAACTACTTGGCCGCTTCGGTGTGATCGCTTTATTCAAATTTTTCGATAGCAATTGCACGTACTACATACATAACGTATAATATTAGGTTGTCCCATAAGTTCTTTCCGCGCGACACTATGTATGCACTCGAGCCGGCTATATGTGTGAACATGCAGTGTGCTACGAGCTCCTTCCATAAGGTGAAACGATCAATTCTGCAAAATATTGCAATCAATTAGATAAATTGAAAGCCGCTATTGCCGAAAAACGGACAGACTTGGCGACCGGCGAGGCGTCGTTTTTCAGCACGACAACGGAAGACAGGCTCTCTTACAGTTTGATTGGGATATTTACCTCATCCTCCGTACTCCTCGGACCTAACCCTATTCGATTATTACTTGTTTCTATCGTTAAAAAATTCTCTCTGTGATAAATGTTACAAATACGAAAGTGAAAAAAAACGCATCTCGATGAATATTTTTGGAAAGAGGGCATAATGAGACTTTCTGAAAGATGGAAGAAGATAATAGAGCAGAACTGTTCAATATAACACAATAAACCAACCTTAAACAACAACTATCATCTAGTGATTGCGCATCAAAAAATAGGAAGGAACTTATGGGACAACCTAATACATTGAAACATCCGTCGAAAAATGAAATTAAATAACAAATCCCTGCACTTGTAGTATCCCCAGGAGTTCGTGCTAAACTTCGGCAACCTTCCCGAGCAAGTGCCACGGGAGGAGTACGATCAGACGCAATTGGCCAGCAATCCCCCGAGGAAGTACAGCCATTCCACGCGGGTCCGGCCAACCTCGGACAATTCTCAGTCGACCGCGGCCGACATTTACGGCGCCGAGAGTCAGTGGTCCACGAAATTGACGAGGACCTCGTTTCAGCCGAGTTTCGCGTCGAATCGTGTGCCCGGCGAACCGACGAAAGGGCACGAGTGGATTCGCGAGTTAGAAAAGGAGCGGGACGTCCCCGAAATAATTACGGCGGCGCCGGATATCTCCTCCGTTACTCTGCTCGTTTCCTCGGATGACAAACGTAACGACGAGGCCGACGACGAGGAGATGCTAATGGGCACGACCGTGTTCGGGAGGAAGACAAACTCACCGGATCATACGGAAAAAGTGAATGCGAAAGGCAGCGTTACCGGGCCGACGGTAGCACGGGACGCGAACGGAAACGCGGCGGAAACGAGCTACGATGCGGAATCTTGGTTGATGGATAGGGTGGAAAGTTCCACCGAGCAACAGACCACTATCGATTTCGAGAGCAGCTCGAAGAAAAGCGCCGACCCTCTTCCTGTTAGAAAGGTACACTATATATCTTCGGTAACCTTTCTACTAATGATATCTCGTCGACTCTTACTACCAGAGTTTATTTAATTGATTTCTGTCAAGGGCTATTATTTATATTACGACCGAAAATACATTCAGGAATGCACGTACGCGGAGCGTCATAATTTATATTGAATTTAATTTCGAGCTTTTCGTTTAACTGATAGGGCGGTAACTTTCATCGAGAACTAGCTCTTACTTCCAGCTTTGCTTGCCTGAATTTCGAGTTTAAGTATGTAAAAGTTTTTCTTTAGATCTGTTTATTTTTTCTATGTTTTACATGCAATGGTAATGGGAGCGTGCGAGATTTTCAAACGGAATCCAAAATTTTGTCAAAAATTCGTCGATTCGTTGAAGAGTTACGATGGAAATAACTTTTGGAGAAATAGACTATCGGAATGGTTAAGCAATCCCCTAAATACTGTAAATTGTAAAAAAAAAGTGAAATCACAGAAATGAGTATCCCTAGAGATATTATTATTCGACGTGTATTGATTTCCCAATATTCTGTCGTAGGGGACGAGAAGGAGAAGAGTTCGCGTACGAGTCAGACCGGCGGTAGATGATTTCGTGACTGCCGAATCGCAGCATTTTAATTCAGCGATAAACAGCCTGATTCACGATCAGTACAAGTTCAACCCCGTTCGTGAGTCGAGACTCACAACCACCGAGGCACCGACGAGTTTGCCGCAAAAGTCGATCCTCCAGGACTTTCTGGCTGAGATTTTAAAAACTGACGATGTACCCGTGAAAACTACCACTACCACCACCGAGTTGCCGGAAATCGACTGGACAAAGCCGACGGCGATGACGACTTCGATTGTACCCGAAGGCTTCGAGGAGACGACCTTGAAAGAGATCGAGGTCACTACAATCCCGACGACTGAGAAAATAGAGGAACCCGCGACCACCCTCGCATCGTCCGATCGAGACACAGAATTGACACAGCAGTCTGACGATTCTCAGCGGAAAACTGAGAGACCGCTGAAGCGAAACGAAGAGAGCGAGGAAAAGAAGGGGACTAAGGTCCACGAACGTAAGAAAACGAAGAAAGAAAGCTGGAATGAAAAAGATATTCAAGCAGCCTTGAATATCGAGTTACTGGCCGAAAAATATACGACGAAGGACAACGATGTTAATAAATCAAACGAAGAGGATCAGAGTACGGAGAAGCTGGACCTCAGCACGACGCAATTAAAGTTCGCCAACAGCGACGAGGGGATGGAAACGTTCAGCAAGATCGCCGCTGAAAGAGAAAAGAAACCAGATTCTCCGACGAGAAACAAAGATTCTAAAACCGAGGAAAACTACCCGAAGAATCACAGGGCGAAATGGAGTGAGATTAGAGACCCATCGGAGTTCGAGCACTCGCAGAGCTCCTCGTGGAATCACGAAACGAATGCAAATCCAAAGACGACCACCTCCATTCCCGGATTAATCAGCAAAAACGAGGGAGACTACGACGTAAAAACCTTGTCGGACTACGTAAAAGCGATCTTCGAAACGATGAAAAATGCGGAGCAAGAAACGACCGTAGCTAAAACCGACGAACCGATCGAGACCACCACCATGGAAATTCCAATGGAAACCACGACCGAGCAGTCTACGCCGACAGAGCTAACAGGAGAGAAAGAGAGCGATGTTCAGACGACGACTCAGCCGACCTTTACTACCATTAGAACACCGAAAAACAGGGCAGACGAGAAAGCGAGGTCGAGCACGGAATCACCAAGAATCGATACGGAAAATGTGACGACCTTGATCAGCACGACCTCGCAGGAGAGTTCGAGTTCGTCTTCCAGTGAAACTTCGGTTACCGATCCTACGACAACAACGGTCACGAATACCGCGAGCAACTCGACCGAATCGGCAATGGGAAAAGTTCTGCGAACCTCGACGACCACGAAGGTGTCGCACATGACGGAGATCTGCTACAGAGGTCGATGCGTGATGACTAGGCCGAAACGGGACGATCGTCTCAGATGAAACTAACGAGACTCCCTGAACGCGGCCCCTCGCTTTCTTTCCGATCCAACGTGAAGCAAGTTGGTAGAGCGGATCCGTACGAGGGCCATGCCAATCGCGATCTTCGATCCGTTCTCTTATTTATTCAGCAGATTCTACCTTGTCCGCATGTCGCGCTTCCGGCATGGCTTTGCACCTTTAACCCCGAACTGCATACGATTTGTGGCTTGACTCCGCGACCTGGCCGCGGCTGTGAGTTACGAGGTTTCATCGACGTCATCGATCATTTGCCTTGCGATCAATTTTCAGAGATGTTTGCTTAACGAAATTGGCGAAAACGAAATTTTTCTCGCGTCGATGTACGAAGTGGAGTATACCAGAGACGTACGGGCATCCGGGGGTCATGGCAATTTGTATGCGTTGCGGGGTTAAAAACAATGTACGTGATAAATTACCCCGACCAGGGTAAACCGGCTCGGTGAAGAAAGTCAAGCAGCGCTGACGCCAAATCGATCGACCGTCGCGACGCTTGTTTATAAAAAAAAAGACGAAAAGATATAAAGAAGAAGGAGGCCACACGTTTCTGGCACCTTTCTCGGCCGATGTCGAAAACGGAGGCCCGGCTTGCGTTCAGCCAATGTGTAATCGTGTCTGTCACGTCGCTTTAAACGATAGAGAGATAAGTCTATTTAATTTAATTACCTACTGTCCTGTTGGTACACGTGTAAGTTAAGCGTCTTAAGTATTTTAATAAAAATTCAACAAAACAATGTCCCTCAATTTCAAACGACCCACGAAAGTTCTTTGACTCTTGAAACATCTTGCAAGCTTTGACAAATTTATAAGAAATGATATTTCTTTAACTGGAACAGTATCAAAGACGATTGAACAATCAAAGACTAGACGTAAAAAATACATTTCCTCCGTCTATTTGAGTTTCTTCTCAATAAATAGGTTTTTATGGATATTTAAAAAGTTTAGAAAAGACTTACGAGACTATTTCAAAGTACGAAGCAAGCAATGAAATCTTCTCCTTGAGTTTGGAAATAAATAAAATGTTAGTAACAAAAGAACTTTCACCAATTTTAACGTCTTGCAGCTTACACAATCTTTTTATGTCCAAAAGCAATTACAGAGGGTTTAACTGAACATCGTGGACTTTATTTCTGGATCGGTAGAACGCGTTAAAAAATGAAAAAAGAATACACCGAAGTCCTGAAAGCGGACCCTATCGAGATACCCCACTTTTTTGAAGAAATTTAAAAAGAATATATATATTTCCGAAATGATACATTTTTTGAGTTAATATCATCGGAAGAAATTCAAATTTTTGGGAACAAAGTGTAAAATCTTTGTAAAAGAAATTTTGACAAATGCCTTTCATTTCTCTCAAGATATTATGAAGAACATGCGTTGATACAAGCAGCCGAAGTTCTTTAGAATAAACACTAAATGCTACTTTACGGCAGTAATCGCAGCAGTTATATTTTTTTCAAACACTTTAATCTCTCCTGGTAAATTTGAACTCAAAATCAGTCTTCTGTATTCTACCATTTCGGACATACAATTTTTGTTAATTTTCCATAAAAGATGTATGTATCTCTTTGTCGCGTGGTTTTCGTACCGAAGCTTAATGTCTTTTTTTATCTTTTGATGCGTACCGTGAAACCTGAAAAAACGATGTTTAATTGCACCCTCTACACCTACAAAGTGGACGTTCTCACGAATAGAGATTTGTGAAAATTCCACTGAGAAGAAAATAACCCGGTGGAGAGCAGTGCCAAGAGCAACGCATCCTTTATTACGTTGCCGATATTTTTCAAAATCCTAGTACGCGTCGAAGGGTAGTTCCTTCTCGATCGAGTAGAAAAACAGACAGTTCCTCCGTGCACTCACCCCTATCGCGTTTAATCGAGCCAACAAACTCTCGACCAAAGTTCAACGAAGTTCGCTATTCCCCTTTTAATTCCCGTAACGAAGTCCCATTGTTTTTCCGAAAATTTCTTGGCGGCACTACGACGACAACGAATGTAATTATCAATTTGCATTAGGTGCTTTTCAGAGATAAACGACATGAAAATTGCTCCATTGCTCGCGTATCGTATTCGCTCGCATTAATTGCTCGTTCGTTCGAATCGTGACCAAGCCATTTTCGCTATCTCGTGACGTAATTGGTTAAAAGAATACCTGCTTACATATATCCGGGTTGGAAATGCTCGTAAAATCACGCCTCGCGATACGCGGATGCTGCAAGCGTAACGGAAGTCACCCTACGATCATTTTTCGATCGTAACGTCTTCCTGTTTCGTCGGCAGCCTACATTCAATCGAGAAACTGCCATCGATTCTCCGGGATATCTGTGCCACAAGAACGAAGCGGCTGTCGCCTCTGATAGGCACTTCGATTCCGGAAATGGAGAAAAACCCAGTCAGGGATGTTTCGAAATGAGCTAACGACAGCGGAACTTAGAACGCGGCCTTGACACGTCGGGTGAGCAAACAATTCCGTTGGAATGGTACTCGTTCACCGACACTTTCAACATTGCAACTTTTACACAATATGACGAAAACGGCGACCCTTTCTTTTTCAGTAAAAAGTGAATTTTTCTGCGAGCATTCTCTGGTAAAATGCTCTTTGAATAAAAAAGTATTTATCGTTACGTGGTGAATAGGCTTGAAAATCTGGGGCGGTTAAGTCTATCGCGTTACATTATCTCTTTTTGTAGCAGAGTGGTTTGAAAATGTTACAGGTAACGAAGGGAATATGTAAAATAGGCGTTCGACGTGCCGAGGAAACGTCGGAGGAAGGAATTTCGATACCGGGAAAGTTTTGGGGCGATTTTTGCCCGACTTTTCGGGCACCATGAATTTTGGCAGGGTCACCTGTTCTCGAAACATGCGAAAAAAGTAAGTAAAAAAGAGAACACACGAGTCGCGGTGTGGTTCGACGAAAAATGGCGGTGCACGCGATCGATCGCGGTTCGTGTTTGAAACTCGCCACAGATGGCACAACTGCGCGGAAACATCCCCCAGGCGTCGACAGAAGTAAATACATATATTTTAACGCGGCGAAAATAATTCCTCCGTTCCCAATCGATGATTGTTCTCCGAAAATTTATTGAAAATGAGTCCAAAAAATGCAATACTCTAGAGAAGTAATGTCGCTGACATTAGTCAAATTAGGTACAGTGGATCATCTATTGTTCGAGTTTCCACGAATGTCAAGATAGAAAGTAAGCTCGGTAATAGAAATTTAAATAAGTTCAGAAGGAACCTGATCTTCAGAAGAAATTATTATTTGTAAATCTACCATGCGTATTTCCTGAGATATAACTACCGAAACGGGCCCAGTGGACCACAAAGACTAAACAGGAACGGTTATAGAAATAATACACATCTTCTATTAAACCAATGTTATGTTCCGTTAACTACAGACCCAACGTAAATCTACAAAGCTGAACGCATCACCCTATCTTGTCAATTATCATTCTAAAATTTCTTTTCTTCTCATCTCTGATTCATATTGCCTCTCCGTCAAAAGTCAATTTTCAACAAAAGCATGCCGGCAATCAAAACAAAAAAATAAAAAAAAACCACCACCCCAACAAACGCTCGCAATCGTGCCGACATCATCCTCCCCCGGTACACCGTTCGAGCTGTCATTCACGAAACGTAATCGCATCGAATCGCGTTCCCCGAAGATTCGGAAAATCGTCGCGGCCGCCTAAAAATTGATTCCGCGTCGTCGCGACGGTGGCGACCGCGCTAGGTGGCATCGTGAGACGTCGCGTAGGAAACGGTTGCGAGGCGCGGGGGGGTTGGTCCGCGAACAGAGAGAGGGTGCATAGAGGGAGTGAGTTCAGTTCAGGCGCAAGGGTCCTCGGTTAAGGACGCGACGGTCCTGCGAATCGGGACACTATGCCAGGCGGCGAGGGGTCCCCGATCAATCTCCTCGACCAGCGTGCATCGACCACCCCCGGCGAGTGCGCGAACAGTGACGAAGATGAGAGAACAACGGGCACCGCTGCCAGCACGATGACGAACGTCCTCGCGGGCGACGGTCTCAGACGGAGGAAGGTCATACACGCGGCCAAGGAAACCCTCGACAAGGGTGAGTTTCCTTAACGCCAGCCCGAGCGATTCCACAACCCCCTACCCCCTCGGGCAGCGAGGAAGGATTTATCGCTTCGGAATGATAGTCCCCTTTGTCGCGCGAAGTGCCACTTAATCGTGCGGGTTAAGTCGCACCTTTTGCGTCCCGTCGGTTCGTCTCTTTAGGGAAAGCGTGCGAACGATGCGGTACCCGGGATACCTATGTACGGACCAGATCGGGATCGTTGCTCGAAATGATAAGGCCTGAAGAGATTGCCGTTACGTGCTACTCAATTGTACCGATTGTCCGTACGTTGAAATGGCTACGGTGCCAGGTGGACGTATTACCTGATCTCTCGAACGGAAACGTGCTTTAGTGGACACCGATCGTACCTACGTATATGTAAATGTATATGTATATGTATAACATATATGTACGTACGTACGAGGCTAAAGAAACCTGAACTTTCGTTCGAGATGATAAACATTAATCTTGTACCATACGCGACACTCTGTGGACTTACACGATTCCATAGTGACCCCGATGATATTTCTGCCACACATTTTCATCGCCCACGATACTTTCCCCCAATCGTATTTTTTTTTGTACCCGATACTAGAGGAAGAATAGGTTGCCGCTCGAGATGATAAATATTAGCGATTCGTCATACCTCGTGTAATGTGATTTTTAAGTGCATCTTGGTGTGACACCGATGCCTCTTACATGCATAATATTCCTCTTACAAGAGCATTTCTCATTGACCGTGTGTCCGTGGGTGTGTGTGTGTGTGTGTGTGTGTGTGTGTGTGAGTGTTGAACAAGTCATACATATATGTATACGTGTCTCGGAGAGATACAACTCCATTCGGGTGTAATGCATTCAGGACGATAAACGTTAACACTTCATCGTTCGCGGTACTTAAATGTCATTATCGGTCTCGATATTCCTCCAGTGAAACGCGTTTTTTTTTTATAAAATAAAAGCTGTCACGAGCGTTGTAAATCTATGCCGAGGGAGAAACAAAAGTTAATTCTTTCCTATACGCGGTTCTTTAGCACGTAAATGCGTGTAACTGACTTTATGTCTCCGTGAATGACACTCTCACTTCAGATAGGGAATTAGCGTCGATATAACCGCGTTAAGTAAACTGGAAATGTAATATCTTTCCTCCGCTGCGCGACGTTCGGTAAACTCGTGCGCCGGTCGTACGCGTTTTCTTAATTCCTTTACGCTTCGCGTTACACTCGACAATTCGCCTGAATTACTTAGAATCGATGTCAACCAAGATATCCAAGATGCTGGAATCGTATTTGTCAACTTTCATGTGGAAATAAGATTTCATTCTCTACGTTGTTCATCGTTCCGTGTTACGAAATTGGACCATGATACGTGTCCAGAAGCTCGGCATGAAATTCAGTGATCCGAAATATTAATACCGTATCGAAATTCAAATGGCTAATGCTATCGGAAATTTTCTGGTCACGGTGCAAAATCTCGTTGTGAAACCTCGCGCAACGGGTTCAATGAGTGATTTCCTTCGACGATAGTCGAAGATATCTTTCACCGTTAACGGGAATACATTAATTTCGCGAAGGATCGATTCCGGTTCCCAAAATCGTTCGTACACACGCCCACCGCACATCCCCTTCTTCTTCAATGGTTTCGAACGTCATCCCTCTCTGTGTTCCGTTTATCTGCCTTTCTACATGCATCGTCTTTCGGTTTCCACAGCTGTGTACGCATGTCTGTGTTTCCTCCACTGTGTTTTGCCCGCTTTGTTCGTCGTTGTTTCGCGTCGTCAAGAAATTCCTTCGCTTTGCTTCGCTTGGATTCCAAGGATCACGTGATCTTGAGCTTCGAGGTGTTTCAGCCAGTCGTACGTTACGCTGTAAAATAATAAGAATGCGTAGGAAAGCACGGATACGGTCGTCAAAACCCTGTCGAATTCGCAAATTGTATCGTGGAGTTTGTAGAAAAAACCTGGCAAGTTTGAAACATTTCTTCGAGCAACGTCTACGAAAATGTTTAGTCCAAAAATAGCTTTTTCATAACTTTAGGCAGTTCGGGATTCTAAAGAACCCTCTATGAATAATTAAAAAAGTAGTAGGTACACTTTTCATACTTCAAGAGAAATCTCCCCGCTAGAGACCTTGATAATTACCGGACTTCTTCTAAACGTACTTCAGTTTCGTGTAGTGTTACGAGTGCGTTATTTGACCTGAATCGGGGTTAAAACGCGTGCTATCAAAGCGGGATTTACATATTGAGTGCTTCTAATACCGTGGATCGCGTGAACGCAGACTTACGTGACTCGGAAAATTCCTACTGACCCGAAGATAACCGCGCGATCAAATTCGGACGCGTGTAAATTCTCCGGCCGTGCGAACGCACTTGCATCCAGTTTTAATAATCCATGCGAAACGAACACGTTGACCCGGTTCGCCGTGCGATTATCTTACGGCGCAACATAGGATTATTACTTCAGCGATACCACTGTAAACTTCGAGCGATGAAAAGTCGAGCTCCGTTTTTCTTCGCTTTCCTTCGTTTTCTCGCGATTAGGGAAAAATGGGTTTGGTAAGTGGAATCTCATCTACGCGCGAACCGGCCTTGTGTTTGCGCGATACGTAAAAATACGAACGACTCGGAATTATACGCGATGTAAACTAAAAACGCGACCGGGAAGAGACACGCCGCTTTGAGGGATTGTATAAAAAAAATGGGAAAATTTATCGCGTTGTCGGTAAGCGAAAATTGACGAAAAAGCGAAATATTTTGTGCTCGGGAAATGTTGAAAGTACGTTTTCGACGATGATTCGTTTCCGGTAAAAGGATGAAAGATTTTACTACGACGCTTCTTTGAGGAGCAAAGTGTACAACGTATTAATATCGTGGAAAAAACTGCGTATTCTCAAAACGGTATCGTCGTTAATGGAGTTTTAATCGCATCGTTCCACAAGTGCAATATGGAACGTATAGTTTCGCTTCCGTTCCAAACAATTTGCATTCTAACACCCAGCTCGCGTTTAAACTTTAATCTGATTTTCCGGTATGGGTGTGTGTCTATGTAAAAATTGTGTAACACCTCTCTACAAGTTACTTTCCATGCACATTTTCCTAGTTACTCGGTGTAACAAAAGGTCTACCTACCGTTTCGCAAAACATGTACTTACAAATTACATTGGCGACCCCAGAGGGCTTTTGGGCTCCGTTTCTCTCGTCGGCGACGTTAAAAATGCCTGCAAGGTCGCAGTCAAGAGTTATTACACCGTGCACGATAGTTTCCATTCAGAGGGAAAGCCAGTTGCAAGTAGGTTTAAGATTACGAAACGACAAATTTAGATACAGCGTGCATTGTACTAGCGTGTTTATCAGTTGAACCTAGGAGGATGTACCTAACCACGGTTTCATCTAGGTGAGCGTGCCTGTATAGCGCGTCTGTATATGTATACTTTGGTATGACGTAAGAGGGTTCTCCGCCCCCACCGTTACCACGAAAATGAGAGGGGTTAGCGTTTTAGAAACGACTCGCCCATCCAAATGCGAAACGCGATTCTCGAAAGAGAGCTAAGTGTTCTTCCGCGTACTTAAAGTATTAATTATTAATAGCCCGGATGCGGAAGTTTCGTAAAATTTATGAGGTGTGTTGGAAACATCTCGACTGCCTCTAATCCAAATGTTTCTGACTTATTTACGTTCGCCAGTCCATTTATTTCCGCGCCACGAAAATCCTGGGCGTCCAAATTCAAAGATTAATTAATTATTTAATTATTAACTCGAACCACGGAAACCGAGTGTAAGAAGATTACAATCCAAAAAACATACGTTCGCTTACGCGGTAGAGTGTACTTCGTTTAATCCGTCAAAAATTAATGCGGTCGAAATAATGTGGTGGATAAACGGAAAAATAGCCGCGACGTATCGAAGAACGGTGGATCGTCGGATGAAGAACGCGAAGCCTTACACAGGGACACGTAGTGCAGGGTGAAAAGCACGTGCCTCGCATAGTCGCATTCCAGCCGTAACACATCGGTTGAAAGGTGAAGAAACGAAAAGTCGATGCGCCGGCACCAAAGCGCAAGACGTTTGACATCAATCTCGGCGTGCACTTTGAACTTCTGCTTGGAAATCTTTGTGATCCTGAATACGCACACGTCCGTATTGTTAGGGATTCCGGTGAATGGCTGACGCGACACGATACACATACGGGAGCTATGGTTCTTTATTAGTATACGATATATACCGACGACACACCGTTCCCCGCGAACCGGAAACTAAGTCGATAGAGTTTTTAAAGTCACGTTCGCAATATCGCGAAACTCGGCTGTTTCGAAGTTTAAGTACGACGTAGGTAGTTGTATGCTGCATTGAAATTTAGTTTCTGGTGGGATAATAGAAAAATGAATAGCGCTTTTATGTGACACGAAAGGCCGTAGTACATACATACATACAGGGCGTAACAAAAATTCTGACACTTTAGCTTTGTGGATAGAACGCATAAAAATAAGAAAAAAAAGTCTTATAAGTTGTGGGCGCAACCCACCCCCTATCGAGATACAACCCCTTTTGTAAACATTTTTTAAGAAATCATATCTCCGAAATGATACGTCGTAGAGGACCGATTTTGATTGCAATATAACCGGAAGAGACTAATGTTTACGAAAAAAATATCACTATGTACGCAAAGGAAGATTTAGTGATTGTCCTCAATTTTTCCTAAGTTGTTACAAACCTGCTACGATATGTAGGTAATCGACGTTGTTTAGATTAAACAAGAATAAATGCTATTTAACAGCAATAATCGCAGCAATTATATTTTTTTCTATTATCTTTGATCTTCTCCGGTTATATTGCAATACGTACCATTTCGGAGATATAATTTTTTTTTAATTTTTTACAAAAGGGGTTGTATCTCGATAGGGGGTGCGTTGCGCTCACATCTTATAAGACTTTTTTTTCTTATTTTTATGCGTTCTATCCATAAACCTAAAGTATCCCAGAATTTTTGTTACACCCTGTATATCGGGCGCTCGAGGATAAGCGAAGAAACAATTGGTAAAAGGGTATTGAATCGATGCGTAGATATTCTAAGAAATAAGTTCGATGAGAAGTTCCATCTCTTATAGTATAAGACTTATACCATATTATCGTTATCTACTCACGGAAACCTTTCGCTCGGTGACTGACGTGTCCCTTTTTTCGTGCATAACCACATAGACGTAGATTACGACGACGACATAAAATCGATAGTAACTGTGGATTACCACTGAACACGTCCTTTTTACGTTCCACAATAAGGATAGAACGATCTCCTTGTTTCGTTAACGTCAGCTATCTTTCTTGTAATACGATATTTTTCGAAAAAGAAAGTATCATTTAATATCTCGTTACCCCGATCGTAAACTCTCCATGAAAGCAGCTGATGCTGTATTAAATCATTAACACTCAATCTGTCAAACTCGGACAAATAATTAGAAAAAGTTTAAAAAAAATAGTTTTCTTATCTGTTGTGCGTACGAAATTAATGATTATCCGAATTCATTTATAAAAAAAATATCTTTTGTTGTCAAATGATTTAACCGGTTCGGTAGGTGGGTGAAGGGATATATGAATTGTATCGAATTTATTTGCTATGCAACGAATAATAATTACTTCTGTGTTAACTTATTGGGGACGAATTGCACACCACATCTGCGATGCAGGATGTAACCGAAAAGACAAATCCACCGCCTGTGATGATCATAAACTTATATTATCCGTTAGAAATGAAAAAAAGATAATGGAGATAAGATCGTTATCGAATAAAATAAAAATTAGAAATTGTACTGGTTTTGATCAGGCCTCAAATCACCGTCAGTCTTGTAAAAAAATTGAAAGTGATGATTTTTTACTTCAAAGTAACATATTTTCCCTTTACTTACGTTCCGTTTTTATGTATACATCACACATTTGGAGCAATCTGTTCTTCGCGATAAAAATATTCTGAAGAACCAAAGAAAGTCGTATAAAATCATCTAATTTGTATAAGAAACTAGCGGAGCGACCCGTGGCGTTGCCCACGTTGACCTGTAGTCGTTGGAAGGTTAAGTCGTTTTGAAGCAATTTTTAGCTGTTTCCCATAGAGTTACATGTAAATTGTAAGTCAAAAACTAATAGAGTTAGGAAGTTGAAATTTTGTCAGGAAGATACTCTTCAATAAACTAAGAAATCTACAGAATTTCAGCCTTGTAGCTCGGTGCGATCATGGTTAAATTTGGAGTTTTTATGGACAGACAAACAGACATACATTCATTTTTATATGTTGATTTATAAAATTTTTTATATATTATTTTTTATATTTTTTATATATTATTATCTGATTTCTACGTTGTTAATTTACCACCTTCAAAACGTTTTCTCTTTTCTAAACTTTCAATCCAAACAAAACAAAATCTTGTGCCCCGAAGAGCATGTTTTAAAGAGTCCGTGGTTTCGAAAGGGATATGTATGTGACTGATTTCGTCATTGGCCGTTTTTTTTATTTTATATGTGAAAATTAAAATGCGCATTAAACGAAACGTTTTGGGTATACGAGATATCGATCTTGTATAAAACTCGCGAGTTCTAATGAACTGGCAGTGGAGAATATCCCGTTAAGTAATCTATTCCTCATGAATAGGCGATAACCCGGGAATTAATTTAATATTTCTCATTCGAATAAAATATACATGCGCGATGCGAACAAACGATTATTTCAAACAACGGTGCAACGAAAATTGCGTGGAAGAATGCGGTGAGCTTGAAAATCAATTCCTGAGCTTATATCCGCTGACCAGAAAATTACCTCCGGAAAGGTAGCGGGAAACGATACGGGTTACTCCTTTATTGCGTTCCGCGATATAAGTATAGTATGTAAGGAGGCTTGCATACTGCTATTGACGCATCCCTTATTTTTATCGGACAATTTTCGCAAGAACAGGCGAACGGTGGTAGAATACAATTTTCGTACGATATTATTCCGCCTGGACAAATAAATTCCGTTCAACGTTCACATTTTTTAATTATTTTAATGACTCTCGACATAACATACCTGCAGAACAACGCAATCGCGGGCATTTGCGTAATAATTTATAAATTCCTTCAATTAGCGTGTAAAATAAAAATTGGTGTCCCCAATTGCTCTTTACCGAAAGATTAAATCAATTTAAACCCAATGTAAAATTTTAACACAAATTAAGTATACTTGGCCTTTTTAAGCGATCAAAAACCACAAAAACTAAATTGTAATTAAACTAAATTTTAAAATTACTCGCCATCCACGAGGAGGAAAACAGGAATAAATCGAAAAATTAATAGTCTTATGTTTCGGGCCTAATTTTGGACACTCTTCAGAGACATTTCTCAAACCATGGTCCTCATCGTGGATGTTATATTAAAGATTGGAGTCAGATAGCATGGCACTTCCTATCGGTCACACATCTTAACGTGTAATGCTTAAAAAGGCCAAGTATACTTAATTTGTGTTAATATATATTTTGCGATCGTTAAAATTTAACTGTTAAATGTAAAATTTGTCTGAAAAGTGTATGAGTCGTAGTTGTATGTATACAATTTCGATCGCAGTATTGCGATTTTAATATTATCATGCAATTTGCTTTTATTAAGAGCCATTCGAGCAGAGGAACAGACGAATGAAAATGAGAGTAAGGACTCATCGGTCGAGAGGGACTCCCGTAATGATCTGATTCCCGTAATGTGACTCGCGTTCGTTAAAATTAAGGGATGGCTGATTTTTCTCTTTGAACTTTGACGATGCTCCGCATTATTTTCCGACGTTAATTCGTATTCGACGAGGAATAAACTGAGGATTGCCGAAGGCTCCACGCCGAATGCTCTCTTAGAAAAGAAAATACGTGTCGCTGTTTTTCAACGGCAGTCCTTGAGCACCATCGAATTACATCGGTGTAATACATGTAATACACACATTAATACCTGACCTAGACCTAATCCAGACATTTCCATACAAATTTCCAACGTAAACGTTAATTTCGTATAAACTCTCCATAGAAAGAAGTATAATTAACTTTAAAAATTATTCGACTTTGAATACGTCCGAATCTCAGACAACTAATTAGTCTTTATTTATGCTAAACAGAGGTGGGTTACGCTCGGTCCCCGTATCAACAGTGAGTTATTGCACGATGCACACCTCGTTATGTAAATCATAATGATCGTGTTTCCACCAATTACGCAGGCTATTAGCTTCCGTGATTCAGCGCTCTATTAAAGAAGCCGCGATGTCGCTTTATCGCTTTCCCGAAGAATCGATCGGTGCAAAAATTACACGTGTACCGCTAACGATGTGTCTCATTAGAGGCGAGATAGGTAGATCGATATTTAATAACAATGTGTGCCTCCCTTTTTTTTCAGCTTCACGTCTCCTCAGACGAAAGATACCATGTACCGGCCACTTGATGACTCCCCGCCGCCTATGGATACAAAAGGTTCCAACTCAGGTATATATAATAATAAACTTCATTATTAACGCTCGTTAAAACAGCGATCAGCTTCATGGATTTCATACAGGGGAAGCTGGCTAATCGTATGATATTAAGCATTATTCCAACAGATACGACCAGCGGTACATGTTGAACCGTTGCTTTTGATGTCATTAATTATCATTAAGTGCAACAGTGAGCTCCAGCTTTTCTCTTCAGTTGGTATCGTTGGTATACGTAACAATTATGCCGTAAATCAGCTTCGTTTAAACTATCACGGAATTAGCTATATCATAGAGTTCTCCCAGTTTCCCCAACGGTGAATTATGTATTTAGCAGATATAGTATACAAGTGTATCTACGTCAAAAGAACAGTCATGTCTGTTGAAGTACAGAACGACAATTATGAATAAAATGTGCGAACGATAGAAATGATTATGGTATTACCTTTATGAGGATCACAGGGAACAGACACGAAGTGGAAAGAAGCTTTACGTAGCTTTGTAAAAAAACCCAAGCCAATGAGTAATCTAATGGCCAGCGCTTTAAACTAATATTTAAACGTGTGTGAAAAATACGTTTAATAAGTGTAACAAATAAAAAAGTTTTGATAATCCACGCTTGATAAGGAGCGCTTTGAACGTTCTGCTACGAAAAAGAGAAAAGTCCGATATGCATCCAACATCGTTTTTTTCGTGGTCGTTATGTGAACATGCATGTATGTATGTATGTATTTTGTACATCCTGAATTTTCAACTGTATTACAATGAATCGGTTCTGACGATGAAAAAGAAACCCATATGCATCTGAATGCTTCGTTTAACGTGAAATATCGAATCGAAATCAATGACAAATTACATGCTGTCATTGTCCACGTACGATATGACTTATAAACAGAGTTCGACACACGATTTCCATTATCCTCCCTTTCAGTTGTATTTCGCGGTTATAATTCGGTCCACGCTCGGTATTTACGTGATAGCAGCGTATGTATGCACATTGATTTCATTGTTAGCGGCTGATCGATTATATTCTATAGCCGTATAAACAAATATCGCTTAGAGACGGTACAAAACTGTACGTACAGTTGGTGCCGACTTGTAGCGGTCGAGCGAAATAAAATCTGCACGTCAAACACAGCCGTTTCTTTTGTTAACGAGTTAACACGTATTTTCTTTTGCCCGCGAAACGGATAATTAAAATAATTTCATTCTCTACGTTCGTATAGACGTTAGATACGTTTGCGTAATATATCCTTAATACATATTCAGAATTATTATTCCGTTCTAAGTTTTGTAAAATATTATAAAACGGCATTGGAACGAATACTATCTTATCTCCTTTTCTACGTTAATTTCTCAAAAAAAGAAGACTACAAAGTTTCTGACCTGTAAGAAATGAATCAATAACAACAACGACGCTGATTCAAATCACGACGTGGAAATAATGTGCAGAATAAAAGACTACTTCTTTCCGAATGTACGATCGTAGAGTTTTAAATGATATTCGTCCTGAAGTATTATTATAATATTGGCCGCGTAGCATTAATTAATGTAGCTATATTGATATTTATACAGGTACACAACAATATTGTTGTTTATAGTAGAACGTAGCGATGTTAATATGTATACTGGTGTCTAATAATACTGACGTTCGTACTCGTTTATCACAATAATAATATTGACGTTGACATATAACAACGTTAATGGTTATACCGGTATATAAAACGGGTCCGGTAAACATTAATAGCAACGGAAACTACCTTTGAGCACTTCTGGCTAAGAACAAGCGCTGATACCGATTCGAGAGGCTTTCATTCGCCCCGGCGTTTCAGTTCCAACGATCGTTGAAGTCGTACGTAAGGACAGTAGCTATCGATGAGCATTCTAGTAGCGCCACTCTAGGGAAACCCACTCGTTAGAGTTCTTTCTCACGAGCAGCCTGTAATATCAGTAATTTTATTTACCCTCGTTTGTGTATGTTCGTAACTGGCGGTGTCCACGATACCGTACAGAAATAGATACGCGGGGTAAAGAATAACGAATTACGTAACAACCAGTGATCGCACTGTCGTATTTTATATCAGAATTATAGTACCTTATATAACGGTGGCATGTTTATGATATCAACGGAGTATTAAACAATGATAAATTTTGTAATTCCGTTCCTCATCAGACTTGTACAGGGAGTAACGACATATGGGAAACCATTTTCAGAATTGATCGTACACTTTTCATTTTGGTTCATTTTAGATCAATATATTTCATTTCATTTCAAAGAGATGATGAAGAAACGATCAACATAGGTCCACAAATCGTCAATCGTGTATAGAATCTCGTTTTCTTATCATGAGAATGGGCCAAATACATACATACTTTCAAAAAGTGAAACGCGTATCGATCCCTTGGTGTTACTATAGTGTCCAATGAGAGTCAAGTTTTGCTATTTTAACAAGATTTCCAAGGGACAACGCCGTTCCACAAATATTTTTTCGACTATTTGTTCAAAAACATATGTTTACACCTGAACTCTCAACGACGTATTTTTCAGGTTATTTTTATGAACCAAGACTTATTTGAAAAATAAATGACAAGCGTACGAGACGACTAATATTATATTCTTTAACAAGAGCTATGTTTGTAAGAAAAGTTGTGTTGAAAAATTGGTTATTTTCTCAATATATTTTCCCCGATAATTAAACTATTGTTCGAAGATCAGATTCAGTCATCACCTAGACTCATTCTTTATCTTTCAAATAAATTTAAGGTCATCAAAATCGGAAGAAAAGTACGCTTTTCAGAGTTCAGGAGCTAAGCCTGTGCAATCCGTCGGATGATAAGGCGCATTAGAATGAACGTGAAAGCTTTTTCTGAAAAATTATATTTCTCAACTGAAAGCCCGTAAAGAATCGATTTCATTTTAGTTTAACCGAGTGAGACGAAAGTTTATGAAAAAATTATACAATAGTTAAATAAGTCTTTACAGTTATCGCTAAGCGTTCGTATAACACTAAATAAGGATAAATGAAATTTAACAGGAATAATCGAGAATTCATATTTTTAAAAATATATTTCGATTTTTCTCTGGAATGGTAAAACAAATATCCGATCTCTGCCACCTACCATTTCAGGGATAGAATTTTTAAAAAATGGCTTTCATCTTATCTTTAAGGGGGTGTATCTTGATAAGTGGTATATCTCGGCCCTCTATCATCGGCTTTTTTGCAGGGTGTTACAAAACATCAGGGACCTTTTTTCAGGACCAATATTACGCATCAATAGGTGAAAAAAAGCTATAAACTTACGTCCAAAAGACATATACACCGTATTTGAAAAATTGCAGAAATATATTAAATACATATGTATCTGTATGTATCTTCGAAATGGTACGTCGAAAAGGACCGATGTTGGTTTGAACAGTACTGCGAGAAATCAAAGTTTATAATAAAAATGTATTGATCTATCTTCGAAAAGGAAATCTTGACGAATGTTCCTAATTTTTCTTAGCTCATTAAAAGCCTGCTAGGATATAAGCAATTGAAGTTGAAATAAACAAAAATAAATACTACTTATCAGCAGAAATCACAGCAGTTATACTTTTTATAAAATTTCATCCCTCGCGGTAATATTAAAACAAAAATCGATTCTCTGTGACCTTCCAATTCAGAGATATAATTTTTTAACATATTTTAATAAAGTGGGGTGTATTTCTTTTGGAATTGGTTTTCGGGTGTAAATTTATTGTTTTTTCATCTTTTGACGTGTAACATCGATGGTAAAACGCCGTACCCAACATTTTATTAACTGTGAATATGCAATATTTAAACTTCATAACTCGGAATTTAAAAGGTTCATATGTATTATATATTTGACAATATAAATTTGCTTAAAATACTATGTAGACCGTCACTATGAACGATTTTGTCTAATTCAGAGATACATAACGTATGCAATCAGTATATCAAGAAATAAAGAATAACAGAATCTGTGTGTCTTTACCGTTTCATAAAGTGACAAATAATAGTAATGGTGGAAATAACGAATCGTATAGAATTACATAATAACCTGCGACCGTCTGGTAGCATTTTATACCAGAATTGTAGTACTTCGTTTAATAGCGAAATGTTTGTGGTACCATACATAGGGAGATCTGCGAAAGATAAATGTACATATTTGCCATACACGCGATGGGACCGGTATATACACAAATAACCGTGTCGCTAAAGTATGTGCCTTCGTATATATTCTAGAGCATAGAACTTCGAAAGCAAATAATAAATGACCATATAAGTAATCGTGAAAATACATACCCGTTGTTTTCGTTTGTCCCCTTTAAAATCGTTTCTATAATTAATCTTAAATTTGTGGCTGAACACCGATATCATGACTTTCTGGCAAGGAAGTCAGTTCAGAAGCGTAATACTATAACGAGTATTCTAACTATCGGGACACACGGCTCGTAATTAATTTTCCTTTAAGTATCGGAGTGTTTGTAATTAGTTCGCCAGTTTCGTGGATGCAAATAGGATCGATTCGTGCCACATGTAGAAATATGATTACGAAATGCCTGTATCAGGATCCGCCAGGCGAGTGTCGTTACAGTTCTACTTTTTCTACATGACTAAGCAATTAATTTCTATTATTAAGTACCCAGTTGGTATCGACGTTCCGTCACCCGCGTGAAAGATGTATCGCACGATATGTACGCCGACTGCTTTACTCCGATCCCTTATGCGAGTTTCAAAGAAATCGAAACCAAATTAGATCGCCGTCCGAAATAACGACTGTAAATACTTTTATTAAACATACATGTATAGTCTGAAATATAATTTCCAACAGCAAAGAAGAACCGATGCTTTAAAGAGTTGTCATAATTATCTCATACAAGTTATGAAGGGAAAAAACTGTATTGAGTATCGGCTTTGACTGAACAATACAATCTTTTTTTTTAGAAGCTGGAAACAAAATTTTATTGTATAGTTCAAGAAAGATTTTCTCTCTGCTTAACTATTTGCAACTCAAGCACTACCGTACTATTGTTTATTCCTCGACGAGAAGTTTCTTCCTGTCTATAGTTTTAAACAAATTCTATCGCTTCCCGATACCTTTTTCGGTGTTCTTCTTGTCAGTTATTCGTCGTGACGATCGAATCAAAACTAAACAGGTGCAACAGGTGCCGCGACACGGATTACGTTCGACGACGTCAATTGATATTAACATATAATATAATCCGTTTTTCGACATTGCTTCGTCAGGGCGAAATTGTCACGTGTCCGACTCGATTCAACGTTGGATAGTAAATAATTTAATTACAAACTGTGGTATCGTAACCTTTTCATAGCGTTATTTCCATATCGCTGGTGTCACGGCAAAGCATTTCCACGGACACCAACACATTTTTTATTTATTCCACGAATCCTTTTGTACGCACATCATTACCCACGATCAACAAGGCTGCTTGAACAAATTTACTATATTACTTTGCAAATTAGAGCTTCGATGGGTTCTCGAGTACATACATACATATTGTACATACAAGTATCCCAGACAGTCATTCTTTATTTTTGTGTATCGATCCATTGCGCCCTATTCATCTTACTGACCGTAGTCTTCATTCTGGGTCAAAGAAACCACGATGACCGAGTTACATAAAACGTACACCCAATGAACGATGAGCCTTAGAAATCATGGTATCGATACTACATTGTACACGTCACTGGTATAATTTTAATATACGTCGACAGTAAGATCATATTACAAAGAATTGAATGGCTACTTGATTATAACACGTTTTATTTTGATTGTTGCAACAGCCGTAAAATTGCACTACATCTAATTAGTTTCAACAATCGATAAATATTTTGATTTAAAATATTCCAAAGAATACAGAAAATCGAGTTTTAACACACAATATCTTTGATATCAAGATTTAATTCTGCGCAGAGCACATGCCATTTTATTAAACTGCACGAAGGAATCGGTGTACCGATCTTAATACGCAGCATTAGTATAATTGTAATGTTAGCCAGTAATAAGACTTTATATTCCAAAGAATTCAGATAATTGTGTTTTAGCACTCAATTTCTTTAATATCGGCAGAGGTATTTAAATTCCGCGCGGTACACTTGCCACTTTATTAAAATGCACGAAGAAATGGAGGGAATCCAAGGATTCCTACGAGGCATATTTTAATATCGTTTTAATACGAATTACAAGTGGTTACGTCAGAATTTTCGTCCGGACCGAGTGAATAGAGATTTCTTTAATCCTGGTTGCTCCGGGCTATGCCGTCGAGGCGGTCTTTACCGGCGCTACTAGGTCAGGCATGTTATCAGGATATCGTTGCACGTAGATTGGCAATACCAAGCAATCTACTACTATTTGGATGACGGCCAGGCGAAACTACGTTACTCCTTGTGCCAGAATTTGCCGAGCTGGGTGACCAGCCTACAATTACTACGGGGACAAACTTTACGCTACAGAAAATGCCCGATGTTTCTTGAACAGAATGGAACGTGATGAAACGAGATAACGCGATTCATAGTGAAAGAAATTGAATGGCAACTGGATAATAGAGTGCTCGTTCTTTTACGTAGATTTCATTCAAACTATAAAGTATTCACATGTACCATATGTACATATGTATAGTGTATACGTATGGTCGCAGTAGTGGTTGCAGAATACGTCCTCCACAAAAAAGGTGTAAGAGGATGTACCGTTGAAAGTACTTGGTAACTTATGCAAAGTTCTTTATACGATGTATTTGAAATCGAACAAACGTGACCAAGTACAAATTATTGTACAGCTTTAAGACTGTAGTATCGCTGCATAAATGTATTCAGTTAACTATATTTCAAACAAAATGATTTCTCTCCGTGTAATTAATAAATCTGCTTACTACTGTGTTGAATGTACTCAGTAGCCTGCTGTTTACGAAGCTAATGTAAATACGTAACGTAAAACATCCTGTTACCCGCTTGGAATTTTTTACAGGATATATTCTACCTCTTAAGACTGTCATGAAATGTTCGGGTAAAAAGCTCTGTGCTTTTATTCCAATGGAATTTTCTAATACTGGAATACGTAGCTCCGCGTGTAAAAAGCTGGAAAATTGTAGAGCCCGGACACGTTACCACGCAAATAACAATAAGTCTCCATCATATAAGAGTTTGTAACTATATTTCCACATTCTGAACTCCCTATCAATATTTGTATACCTTGAAATTTTCACGGCTGGAACTTGCTATATGTCTATAATTTTATGCATCGAAATTGCTATGCTCGTAGTTTCCCATCTACCCACATTTTTTCGCGTTCGATTTCCAACGCTGGAACTTCTTATCTGTCAGCGGTAAAATTTATGCGCTCTAACATTTGTACGTTTTACAATTCCCCAGAGATCTCCCAGAACGATCTTGTCCCGGCCGTCTAAAGTTTGTTTTAAACAGAACAATGAAAATTTTCAAAATATGATATTAAACACTGCCACATATAATGTTTTTGCAAAAGTTACTTTACTAATAATATTATTGATCTCCAGTCATCATTGCTAACTCATACTATAATAAACAAAATTTCGTATACTTTAAATGTAGCAACAAATTATCTTAAAATAGGATATTTATTTTCGAGCATTATTACTAACCCATAAACTTATTCCGTGGAAAATAGCAGTCGATTCAAATTTATGCTCAAAGTACGAGATATCGTGTCCATGATAGTAAATAGGTTGATATCTATGTAAACGTGTCTTTGTATTTGTGTAAATGAATTGTTTAATTTTGTAGGAATGCGACGTCGTAATGATGTTCCCGAGTGGAGCGAGCGACGAAACCCTGATGTGGCTTCTAGGCCGCCTTCGGGCTGGAACCCCGGGCCTAGTGGTGCATGTCCGGCACCATGCTTCTTCAGATAGTTACGGATTTTATCTAACAGCCCCTTTTAGCGTGTAAGTTATCACAGTCCATTAAAAAGTCAATAAAATCGATGGAAAGACTTTAGTCTTGTAGCGCAATTTTTTCGATAACTCTCTTTCAGGTTTAATAAGTCTGTCCTTTAAGTCGTTCTTAATATTTATGGATTCTGCATTTTAACTTCATCCGATACATCTATATCTCGTTCTTATAAGTTTTTCATCATACCAACATTCGCTCTACAATATCCTTAATTTTTAATAACGTTATACCTTACTTGTCAGACCGTCACAACTTTTCTAAATAATTCTGGGCGTCTTGTTTATAACTCCGTAAACTTTTAGCAACACTATTCTTTCGAGTACTCTGAAACATTTTAAGAGTTGTTGCAACTTTGCAGAAAAAGACACTTAAAAATTTCTCCAAATTTCACGAAGGGAAAATAGAGCTCGGTTCAAGTATATGTATAACTAAAGCATGAAGCTAAGGTAAACTATAAAAAACTGAATTTGTACACTTTCCAAAAATTGTAAAAATTTGATTTTGGAATTCTCAGAATGTGACAACGCTGCGCGAGAATTGTTTGTCTCTCACATTTTAGCGGTTTCTTGCTACCATTCTTCGCGACTCCATATTCCGATCTGTCTGTAGTCTGTTGAAAGCCGCCGAGGAGGTGCATCTGCCGAAGACATTGCGCCAGGAGTTCGGTGGCGGCCTGAAGGAGTTCGTTGGCGCGGAGGCGAGCTGCTTCGAAGGCAGCGACGACGAGGCGCGTTTCTTCACCACCCAGGAGAGGCAGTCCCTGGTGCTGCACCTGCTGCATACACTTCGCGCGGGTCCGCACGATCTCCACAGTCTGTCTGGTCTTAAGATGGTCGAAGGACAAGCAATTATCCCAAAGTGCATTTCTTCTGGGATCATCTCCCAGGTCGGAATTTATTAACTTGTTCATTAGGAATTTGTTTACACGTTACGCAGAAAATATTAACACTAGAACTACCGAGGATTAATTCGGTATATTTAGAAACATTGGATAAATATGTTTGAAACAAAGAAATAAAAGAGGATAGTAAATTGATCGATTTCATTATTTGCATAGAGAAACATGATTATGAAGAATTTTGGAAATCGCAGTGTTATAAACTTAAGCGATTCTCAGAAGAAATTCGGAACCGGTCATTTTGACCACCTTGGTAGTTCTAGTGTTAAATGAATGCAAAATGTTCGACGGAAAGAAGTGAATATGACGTGGGCTTATTTTCTCGAACATTTTATAAAATCCAACGAATGTACGGAGCTTCAAGATTCTGTTCGAATGACTCGAATTGCAATGCTGATTGATGCCCCCCCCCCCCTTTACAATGAGTGCCAAAAAGTTAACGAGCAATTTTGTAGCGTCGTTATATCGCATTTATAGGGAAACTGTGACGTCGGCATTAAAATAACCTAAGCTGAACAATGAGGCTGTGCACACACGGTCTTTTGTCTTGTGGTTAAGAAATATTATTCTAAATACAAAATCGTAAAGTAGAGAGATTGGTTTTCAAACTCATTATGATTTGAACAGCAAAACAAAATTTTCTAAGATTCAAAGACTTTTGATTTCGTCAAATGACCGAGGAAAATCGCATGCTACTTGCTTTTTCGAAAATAGGGGCTCCGTCAATCAAAACAACTTTAGAGATATTATTACTGTAAGATTTGTTTTTCAAGAAGTTATAATAATTGAAAGTTCGACAGTTTTCGTACAAATTTCATAATCCGTTAATTCTGCTGTGTTATGTAATAGATTTTCAAAATATTGATTTTTTACTTGGCAAATGTTCCATGCATAAAACGAATTGCATTTAAATTATTTTATTGACTACTTAGACATGGTAAGTTTCGCCGTAAATTGAAATTAGTAAAGATAGCAAAGTTGTTCTGTGAATAGCGATGCTAATTTAAAAATCAAGCGTTTTAAAATTTCTTATAATTGAAAAACATCACTGATGGCGATAATTTAAAATTCATTAGGTCTTCCCTCTTCACGAATTGCCTGCATTGGAGAAACTGCAGCGAACCTGGGTTCGCGCGTTTCTCAGCCCTCAACCTTTGGACGATATTTGTAAATACTTCGGAGTAAAGATTACCATGTATTTCGCGTGGCTCGGGCATTACACCACCGCTTTGATCGTTCCAGCAGCAGTGGGTGTCATATACTGGGTAAGGAAGCACCTTCTACCGGAATACCGTCACATAAAATCGATGTTGTACAATCATTTCGTACAACTGTTCTTTCCAAATAGAAAATAATCGTATTGGAAATATCGTTCTTGCAATGTTCGTAATTAACAGAATTTTTCTCGGTTTTTTTTATTAAAGGACACGTCCCTAACTTAAAATGACACAAGTTCTATTTAGAACAAAAATATAGTCGTGAGAGAAATTTCATTGATACAAAGATTGTAATTAACAATCTATTCTTGTTTATTAACGGACAAGTTTGTAACGTAAATTAATGTAAATTCTATTTTGAATATACGTACAAATACGAGTACATGTATTAAATAATTCTGAGAAGTCACTCAAGCTTCTAATAAAATACTAACAAATATTTAATTTGCCTTCAGGTCGGCATCATAGGTAGGAACCAAGCGGTGGAAGACGTGGCGTATGTTTTGTTCTCCGTCTTTAACGTAATCTGGGCCACCGTTTATTTGGAAACTTGGAAAAGAAGAGGCGCTGAGTTGGCCTACAGGTGGGGCACCTTGGATCAGAGGGATGACCTACTACTCGAACCTAGACCTTTATTCACGGTACGTATTAAAATCTGGAATCATCGATTAACCATTTGAAGATATTTAAATAAATTTTGAGGAGAGACCAATTAAAAAAATATCGGGTTTCTGAGGTTTTCCGGAAAAATGATGTGAGAGGTTTTTACTCACGAAAATGAATTAAAAAATATTCGAAAATCAACCGAAAGTCGATCGATAAGTCTTTATTATCAAGTTATTTTTGTTACAAAATAAATAATAAAAAAATAGACAAATGAATATTAACTAATTAATCAATTAATTCGTTGAATTATTCCAAGTTACTAAACATTTTCTTGCATAGACTACCACTGACAAAGTTTGGCCCGAAAATCCTCGGACACCCTTTTAAGTATTCTTGAATATTTACTGGACACTGATATTAATCGCTCGTTTTGCAAAAAATACACAAATGTGTGTGCGACTACCCGTCACTTTACGTACATTTTCTAATAACGAGGGCTAATTTTTTCAACACATAATTTAAATCACGCGAATAGTGAAATGACGCGAATTATACAAAAATATTAACAAATATACTTGTCAATGTAACAAAACGTTTTACGAAGTATTTCTATACATTTGAAAAACGAGTAAAATAAAACCTCGTTTTCTTGACATGTGTCGAAAACAACGATTGATGAATTCATTCTAAAGAATTGTAAGAGTGGAAGTCACAAGTAGTTGTTTGTAATGATAAAAGACTACTTCAAGCTACATTGGGGTGAAAATAATGCGCGTACTCTCGACGGTTGAGTTAACCCTTTGCACTCGAGATTTCGCATTTTCTTATTGTGTCCCCTCGAAAAGGGTGGTCGTGTGCAGAGGGTTAATAATTCCTGATTCGTACAAGTGTCTGCCTTATCTTCGTGGTTGGCTCAACGAGTTTCACCGAACATTCGCTTAATTTGTTTAGGGAACCCTGGAGATTTCATCGGTAACGGGAAGACTGGAACCGACCTATCCTAGGTGGCGAAGAAACATGTTTCGTTACTTCGTGAGCGTTCCCATCATCGCGATGTGTTTACTTTTCGTTTTCATCGTCATGATCCTAAGCTTCCAAATACAGGTTTGTAGAATTATTCACACTTACATGTACGTCTTTATTAGGGTGGGTCAAAAAAATCGACTATTTTTTTTTAAATTACACCGAAAAATTGGTTCGTAGACACCTCTAGAAAACTCTCAGCAAAGCTGAGCTCTTAATTTTAATGGGAAGGTCCTCCGCATTATAGTTTTATATTTTTTACGCAGTCCTTTATAAAAAAATTCATATCTCGCTCATAACTTTACCGATTTGCAAAAGTAAATATATAATTTTGTAGGAAATTTAATGCTCTACAAAAAAGGACTCTTATATTTTTACAGTCAATCTCACCATTTAGATGATATTGACGATTGAAGTTTGATGATTTTTAGACAAATTTGATTTTTGCTTATGAATTTAATAACTCGTGAACCAATATGAATTATGAAACGTGCAAACGTCATTTTGTAGGAAATTTAGAGATATATGACGATGAATATCTTTTAAAATCAAATATTCGTCGTCAATATCTCTTAAACGCTTAATTTTATCAACTAAGCATATGAGAACTTTTTTGTAGAGTATTAAATTTCCTACAAAATGACGCTTGCACGTTTCATAATTCATATTGGTTCGCGAGTTATTAAATTCATAAGCAAAAATCAAATTTGTCTAAAAATCATCAAACTTCAATCGTCAATATCATCTAAATGGTGAGATTGACGGTAAAAATATAAGAGTCCTTTTTTGTAGAGCATTAAATTTCCTACAAAATTATATATTTACTTTTGCAAATCGGTAAAGTTATGAGCGAGATATGAATTTTTTTATAAAAGACTGCGTAAAAAATATAAAACTATAATGCGGAGGACCTTCCCATTAAAATTAAGAGCTCAGCTTTGCTGAGAGTTTTCTAGAGGTGTCTACGAACCAATTTTTCGGTGTAATTTAAAAAAAAATAGTCGATTTTTTTTACCCAGCCTAGTCTTTATGTATATTCACCCGTGGTATCAGAAAATTTCCGCAGCATCTTTTGCTTCTTTCATCGACAACGGAAAAAATATTCCCGATATGTTTTCAACTTTTGGCAAATTGCCTGCGAGATAACGCATATAAAACACATTCGCATACGAGTTTCGAAAAAAAAACAAATAGTTATTCTCAGGTCTAAGAAGAAACTTTTTAGAACGGCGTCTGAAGCGAGCCAAAGAAAATACGTGAATGGTTTTTGGCAGTGGGAACTGATCGAATACGTGGCAGCCGTTTCTTTATCGATTTGTCCCTACTTCATTGAACCTTTATGGAACTATTATTGATTGCCCGTAGCATATGTATAATACACAAATTTCCGCAGAGTTATATTTTACAAATCAATCCATTGCAGCATCAAACCTTGCATGTATAAAATCTAAATTGAATTCAGTCTGTTCTCTGCAAGGCTAATACATTGTGCATAGGTACGGCAAAAAAGGGCAGACACATTTCAACACGAAGGAACCACTTATTTATACAACGAAAATCTAAATGTTTGACGCCGTTTATATTTTCTTTTATATCGGTTTCATAACTTCCGATTAGTTTTTAGAAATTACTTCTTCTAAGTAATTCGCATTGAATTTAATAACGATATATTGAAACGTTTCGCCCAACCTACGATGCAATTTCGTAAAGATGTGGTGCTTAATTAGATTGTCAGGAGTTAAAATGTTCGCGAAACTCTCGTTCAGATTAAAACACAAGATTGCAATTAAACGCCTCCAAATTCTGTTAAAAATCGCTATTTTTCTAAAAGAAACTCTGGATTACAAATTCGAATAAGATAGGAAATAAATAATGCACGCGTAACATTTAAATTTGTGTGCTTTAAATAAATATAGTTGTTGTATGTTTCAAATGTGTCTGAACAAGATATGAATACCAGTGTTGAATACAAATTTATTCCAGTAGCGAATAACGAATAAAATGTTATTTGACTTTAATTCGTTATTCGTTTATTCACAATCGTTATTCCTTCCAATTCATTTTAGCGAATCACTTTGCAGTTGCCCGATCGCTCTACATTTGATATTGATGTTTGGTTATTTAATTAAATCGACTCGGAATTTTTTCTTCCTTTTCATACAAAATTTCTAATAGTGAATAAAAAAGTAGGGAGTAATTTATATTTACTCATTCTTCGCGAATAACGTCTACATCGCTTTTCGTTGCACATGAATGACAAATGAATCAAATTTATCCGCTATTTCTTGACTTGTTTTGCGTAATAATTTTTGCCTAACACTGGTAAATACACATTTCAATAGGCAATAGAAATTTCTAAAATTCAATTAAAACTGACACCTCAGAAATAACGAATAAAATACAGTACAACGTACTATGTACATACATATATGTATGTATACGTATAAACTCTTAAGTAGTTTATTTCATTTTGAAAATATGCACTTCTCAGCTTATTCATTTTTAAAGTACCATGAACTTAACGATCTTAAGTATACTCGACAGAAGCAACGTAATTGCATTTACTTAAAATAAAAATGAATCAGAATAAAATTACAAATTGCTCTACGAGTATATCGTATTTTTTAAAAATTCATATTTTTATTATAAAATTGCATTATATCATGAAAGATTCTATACAAATAATAACAGTACATAAAAGGGCTAATAATATTTTCTTTTTCTCCTAAGATATTGTAAAATGCATACAGATTATGGATGTTTTTTGTTTTACCAACAATCCCCTTTACAGCAAATGCAAATCTTCTTTATCTACATAGGTACTCGTTAGTAAAACCAAATCAACCGAAGTAATCAAAATCAAATATACCTAACCCGATTACTACCGTTGAACAGTATTAATTTGTGTTTATTTTAAACAACTTCAATTACTTAAATCATAGCATAGGTTTTTATCATCTCGAGAAAAATTGTCGGCATTCGTGAAAACTTCAATTCCGAAGACAGTTATGTATGAATATATGTATATGTATTGTATATTTTTATTAATTCAGTCCTCACCTGGTAATGTTAAAAGAAAAATCGGTCCTGCATGACCTACCAGTTAGGAGATATGATTTAATAATTTTAAAAGTTTTTCAACCAGAGAGTGTACCTCGACATGGGATGGTTCGTGGATCTAAGTTCATTGACTTTTTTTTATCATTTGATGCATACCATCGATCCTGAGAAAGTAACGTAGTTTTACACATTCTAATGTGGTATACGTATACGTATACATGTACAACAGTATAAGTCGCAATAGTTCCTCCGTTAAGGGGGGAGTTAGGGTTTCAGGGTAAAAAATAACACTTCCTTTGCGATTTTTTTTCGGACGTATGAATAAAGCAAATTTACTCGTACCTTTTGCACATTATATATTAGTATTTCAACAACACTATGTAATTTTTTGGTTGCAAAATATCAACAAATACGCCGGTGACGGAGCTTTTCCGAGAGCGCGTTTCGAAAAACTCGTCTTGCGGTGACCACTGTATCTCAACAGAAAATTATCCGAAATCAAAATAACAAGAAAATTTAGTTAGAAAAACATTAAATCCTACCCCAACGTTCCCTAATTGTTATTTTTTCGTTTTTAATCTTTTGGTGGTCGTTTGAAGCAAAAATTGCGATTTTTCACTAAAATTTTCGCCATTTTTTAGTTGGAAAAACCCCTTAATGTAAAAAACAGAAACAAAACTCAACGTTAGGGGAGGTATTTTATATATATAGAAGGTATGTACCAAGTTTAAAAAGAATCGGTGAAGTATTTTTCAAATGGCATTGGTCACCGGCTTTGAAAACGTGAAAGTCGTAAACGTGTTCCGTAGTATCGACTCAAATTATCGATCACTTTTCCGGTGCGTTTCCCTTTGCCGCTGAGTAATTTGTTTCTCCGTTTTTTCCCTGGATTTTTGTGTCACCTCGACACTCAGTCTAAACACTTTCCATTTACACTTTTTAATCGTGCAATTCCGATTTTCCTATCCCACACTACTGTTATAAAATTACTGAGCGGCAAACTCCGACCGAAAATATAACGACTAACTGGTCAATAACTTCGAAAGTTTTGCTCCGATTACCTTCAAATTTATGGAACAGTACTCTCGAAATATTTAACTATAAGAAAAAGCAAAAAAAAAAAACGACCTACAAACCCTTATTCTCCCCTTAAACAAAAACGACTACCCCCTTCTCATGACGAGTGTACTCGAGAAAATCATCGAGATGGTTAAGAGAATATACGAAATCCTTGTATCACGTCTAGGATTGGTGGGATGCAAGACTCGAGTCTGGAGGGTACGGATTCTGGCTTAGCTACGTGCCAAAGGTTTTACTCGCAGTGGTGATAGCCCTAATGGACGAAGCTTACTTCAAAGTCGCCGCATGGTTGAACGACTTGGGTATGTATATCGAACGACCCGTTCCCCAATGTTTTAGTCTCACTACTTTTCGACATAATTGTCCCCGTACGAATACGAGATGCGACCAAGCTGTCGTTTACAAATTCTTCGCATCGTCTTTCTGTATTCACGATGACACTGTGCACGTTTAGTTTTCAAGACGCCTATAGCATATATACTTTCGAATCTTTTCACGGCTTAGCTTCTTCTAGAAAGTAACTGAGAACTATGCCCCTGATTAATATATGTATAATTAAACGGATCTTAAGTAACAGGCGAATGATTTTTTTTTTGTTATTCTTCCTGATTAATGAATTTATTCGAGCGACAGATTTTAGTATCGTTATACTGTGTATCTCTTCTTTCATTTTTTTTTCTTTCGTTAATTTCACTTTACCATTCCTTACATCCTGGAGAGCGGTCATGGTACGGTAGATAGTATTTGTAATTTTTGTGTGTTGGACGCAGAAAACTATCGGCTAGACACCGAGTACGAGAATCATCTGATCTACAAGGTGGCACTGGTAATAAGAAGAAACTCTCCATTTTGAACGAATAGAGTATAAGTGTTGTCCTAGCCGTTTAACATGTCCTCCTCTAATGTTAATCGAGAAACCAAGTCTTTCATAAATTTCTCCAACAATTTACTAAGAATTTGTTTGTAAACCTTTGTCCGTGGTTTTAATCTCTGTCGACGGATTGATATCGGCATCGTTACAACGTAATCATAATATCCCCCGTTTGAAGTAACTTTGAAGGACTGAAATTTGCCTCGCACCAAACTTTGTATTTATTACACTTATATTCATTGTTGATATATATTCTGCGGTAGTGCAACCTGTTGAAAGAATGTTTTAAATCAAATTATTCTACTTGCTTATCGTATAATGTACAACGTAAACAGTTGTAAGTACGTGAACAATGTAAATGTTAACGTAGAGGTTTAAATATGAAAATCCGATCGAGTCTCATCTTGATAAACAGGATCACAAGATTCGAGAACGAGTAGTCATAGATTTAGAGGTGGACTTATAAATAATATAAATGAAATTAGAGCTCTTTCGCTTTCTGTCTGCTCTGGCTGTCTCTGTCGCTGCATGAGGATAGCTACTCTCTGCTTGTGCTTTCTAATCCGTCGTAGAACCTGTATGCATTTTGCATATTACATGTATGTACATGTGTTTCAATTGAATACGAAAGATGGCCGGTATACAGAGGAGACTATGTATTTCAGTTTCAGTTTGTAAACTCCTTCCTATCGCTATTTTACATCGCCTTCTATCTACAAGATCAAGAAAGACTCAAAGAGGTAAGGATCCCTCTTTTCCCGAAATTATCCCACGTATCTCTATTATTCTCGGTTTTTTATTAATCCAAAAATAATTACTAATGTAACATAGGTTTCTATCTGTACTGCATCATATGTCACTCACACGCGATACTATTGTATAATACCGTGAATCTTACTAACAAGAGACAAAGGTCTCAATAAACGGAAAGACGTACAAATTCCAAAATGTAAAATATAAATATATATATACATATATATTTATATATATATATATATATATATAAATATATTTATATATATATATATATATATAAATATATAATAATCTATATTATTATATAATAATATATATATATATATATATTATATATATTATATATATATATATATATATTTGTAATGTAAATTTCATTTCACGCAGCGATAACATAAATCATGTTTTCTGGGATATTTAATGTAATGCAATGTAGTACATACATCACCGTCCAGAAATCATGAAACGTGTACAGATGTGATAGTCACTTAAAAGGTCCGGCGCCCTTTTTTCGGAAAACTCTCACTTGAATGGGACATACATGAATTGCTACGATTTTCCGTTCATGTTCTTCTAACAATATTTGAACAGTAGTATCCAATCCGAGATGTGCAAGATAAAAATGCGCATAATTTTAACGTCGATAAATTTCTAACGCCAAAAGTTACAAAAACTCATGGATTATCGACCATTAAAAGTTTCCAGTCTTAAGAATTTCAAATCTAAATCGAACACACTGTTCTGTAGTTTCATTCAAATCAAGACAACTTGCTAATTCTGCGCCATCCTATTTGAATATCGAAATGTTCCATTACTTGTGAACTGACGTGTGTTACACGTTCCAATCCACAGAAATTTATAATCAACCTTCGTCCTAGAATAGCTTAATAGTACAATTGAACAAGAGCATCGTAGCGTAAAGTATCTATAATAACCTATTCACCACATACCCTATTATTCCAGCAACTGGCGGCCCTGCTGATAGCGCGGCAAGTGATCGGCAACCTGAAGGAGTCTGCGGTACCGTATCTCGTCGAGCAGCTTCGGCTGGCCCGTTTGAGCTTCGAGCTTTTCGGCGCTTTAAGCCCGAGCGAGGCCAGGCCGCCGCCGGGTGAAGAAACCGATGAAAATCGTACGAACGAATCGGAAGAGAAGGAGGAACGGCCGGAGGGCAACAAAACGAAACCGCGAAACGTCAGCCAGGCAGAGCTGGAGAGTTCCCTCTACAGAGTAGGGCACCCCACTAATTCTCTACTTAGTGACGTTACGTTCAAGGTTTGGTCTAGATCTAGCCAATTTCTTGCGATTCCTTTTTCCGATGCACTCCGCATTCGCGCGAATCGAGCTTCTGGTGTTTGGAATTTCGACGAATGGGCACGCGATGTTTCATGGCGTCGATGTCTTTGATTTTTCGGAATTGTATTGCATTCATCCATAACTCTATTAAGTTGTGGTGTTCGACTTGTTTTGGATTAATTATTTCATTAGCTATTACATAGTCGTGCAGTGTTTTCAGGAGTTCGTCATTCGGGATTGCTAACACTACAAGATTCGATTTCACACCATTAATTATCTTTCCCTTCTTATGTCTATTTAATGTCCAGTTCGCTTGTGTATACGATCTTTCTCTTTTTCGTTGTTGATTTTTTGTCAATCTCGACCAATACGAACCCAACCCCCATGCTACCCACACGCACGTCAAGAAGAAAGACCAAACGGAGTAATTAATGTTGTCCTGTGTTGTCTGATCGGTTATTTTTTGCAGAATTTTAATGATTTTTTTCCCGTTTTCCACCGATTCCATCGACGATGTGCAGATTTCGGCAAAAAAGGTAATATCACGCTCATTTTATCATTAAATCTTAACCCTTTCAATATGATTCATAATAGATCGGTTAATCAATTAATAGAACGAATTAACAATTTTTCAAGAACATTGCGAGTACACTAGTACATTAAACTGAATCTCATAGTGGGTCGATATTGTCCATAAAATTAATTTTAATTTCACTAATCTATTCTATAGAACGTCAGAACTGATATCGTTAGTCGCATAATAACTATCGTTGCTTTCTCATACCAAAACGTACGTATATAATGGATTGATATATATTAAATTTAATGAGCGAAATATCGAATGACGCGCGGTAGATTTAGATAAAGTATTCTAGATAATAATATAAGCATAGAGAATGACTGGAATAGAATAACTGAAAGGGTTGAAACAAATAATCACAGCTTATCATGCAGCTTCGATATTAGATGCTATCGTCTGTCTCCGCTAATTTTTTTACTTTTTTCTGCAGTGTAGTTCCCTTTGCACGACCTACGCTAGAAAATTTACACTGTATGTAACGTAGTACGATCCGTTAAATATGGCCCAAATATATGCCCGTTTCAAATTTTCTCGCAGTTTTGGATTACGTCGAACGATATTCCGCGAATCGTTAACATCAAAATTCATTAAGAACTTCTATGATCTAGGATGGTAATCTGCCCAAGTGTTAACTCTTTGAACCACGAAATTTAAAAAAAATGCCCACGTTGCACAGATATTTATTAATATTGCTATTAAATTTAACGAAGTAACATCATTTTAATTATTAAGGATTTTATGGTACATAAAGTGAATCAGATTAATAAAAGATTATTTAAGTATTTCATTCCAAGGGGAGTGGGTCATGAGTATTATATCGCTATACTAAAATATATTTGGGTTTTTATGTAAACCGTTCTGCTTCGAATAATTTTGATTCTTCGACATGAAAGAAAAAATATTCGACTGTGCACAGTTAGGAATTAAAAAGGGGGGGGGGGGGGTACACATTTAATTCTGCCTTGCTTCAAAGAGTAAACCGTTCAAATTGAAATTATACATAAAACATTCGGATAGAAAGTGATGAAACTGCGACGAAATCGTTCATAAGCAATAATGAAGGTTTCCATTTTATTTAATAGGAAAGCGGTAAAGTTATACAATCTATCTAGAGTTCCAATACTCCGACTTTACTTTACGAATCATAATTTATAGAGCATGGCTGCAGATCAATTGCATGGAAACTGATGTCCCAACTTTTCTATTCGCAGTACGACGGGGCTTTTTCAGAACACCTGGAAATGCTATCGCAACTCGGATATGTCTGTCTATTCTCTTCAGCTTTTCCGTTGGCTGCAATGGCCGCATTACTCGGCAATCTTCTCGAGTTACGCGGTGATGCGTTCAAACTTTGTTTCGTTCTTCAGCGTCCTTTCGGTAGAAGGGTTTCTAACATCGGGACTTGGCAAGTAAGCGAACAAAATTATTTTCAGCTCGAGAGACACGCCGGACATCTTTGTCTTATTGTCTGATATTAAATTTTTAATATTTTTAGACTAACTTGAAATCGAACTTTTATTCCTACGACGATGGATATCGTACAGGAAAATATAAAGTTTGTGAAGTTAAGATCTAAAATGAAATTTAATATACCTGCACGCATAGTCTGTTCGTAAATCTTCTGGACTGGACGAAAAAACACGCTTATTATCAAATAATTAAACTTTTTCCTGTATATAACACTTGTACGAGCTTTCATATCCTGCAGCAGTGGTCACACAGCTCCTTAAAGGATTGCCGGAAGTTCAGCTTTCGCGTAACCTCCAGAAGGTCGGTTCAAGCCTTTTGAATGTCCTTCGTGTCATCTGAGCGTGTTCCTTTCATTTTCAATCTGAGTTTCGGAAAGAGAAAATGAAAAGAGCGCGTTTCAATGACTCGAAGGACATTGAAAAGGTTTCAACGGATCTTCCGAATGCGGTCTTAAAGGAGGACTTCTAGCCCTGCTTTGGAATATCGTATAACCACTTGCAATATCTGTGTCGACACGGATAGAATATACGTCGAGTAGGATATGTATGTAATGTGCAAGGCATTTTAATGAAAAATGGTTTAACTTATGAATATAATAATATGAATAAACTGTATTACGTTTGCGATACCTGCAAATTACGACCATATTTGTAACAATGACTGTATTGTCTTTTAGCTAGTCCATTGTCTTTTAGACATTCTATTTCCTACTTTCTTGGGTTAGCAAATGATCTTAGAATTTTAGCAAATGACTGTAATCGCTATCTGGTGAAAAGGGAACAGGCATTTGATGATACGTGTACGTGTTTTTCTGAAAAGCTCGGAAGGGATTTTGAGACAGACTGTGTAAATCATAGAGTAGATTAAGTTGAGAATTTCCAAGCTTATATGTATCTAACGATAAATGAAATAATCGGCTGACTTTTTTCAGAATGCCATGGAAGCGATGGGTCTGGTCGCCATTTTAGTGAACTGTGCCCTAATCGGGCTCAGTGGTCAGGTACAACGAATGTTCCCGGAAATGTCGGCTACGCAGACAATCCTCTTGATCGTAGCCCTGGAGCACATCATGTTGGCAATACGATTCGTAATCATCTGCGCTATCCCGGATATCCCTCACTGGGTGGCAACGGAAATGGCGAAAGTGGAGTTCTTAAGGCGCGAAGCAGTCAGAAGATTGTCCTCGACACCATCGCCGGAACAGCAACCAGCGACAGTGATAGGTAAATAACTTACGATTACCTATATATATTTAAATCGATGATCTTTTGACCTTTCGCTTATCGCCGGTCTACCCTGCCCCGTTGTTCTCCAATAACAAATTCATCTCCCTTTTCGTGTAGCCGGATCGATATCGAATCATTCTCCCCGTCTAATAAGTAGAAATTATAGAAACTAACTCTCGCTTCTCAATGTAAACTGTTTATTCTTTATAGATACATATGTGTTCCACCTATCGAATCTTATCAACTCTATACTCATACGATGCAAACCATGCTGCCATCATTCTTTCACAGTCCAACTAACAAGCCGTCACTAACAGATTACTTAACTCGGACCTCATCGACCGAAGTTTCCAAATGCTCGGAACAAACTCGTTGTTGTCGGGATTTAATAAAAAAAAAAAGAACGTCCCCGCACGTGACTCGTTGCCTACGCGGTATCGGGTGCAGGCCCTCCGACAATCTCATCCTTCCTCCTACCAGCTATTAATTTCGCTCGAACTCAGGGAGATTCGTGGTGAGTCCAGCAGACGGTGAGAGCGAAGAGCAGCAACTGCTTTCCGAACGTACGGGAGACGTAACATCGCCGAGTCTTCCGGACACGCCGACGCTGGGCTCGACGACCCAGACGCCCAGCAGCCCGGCGACACCCAGCGCGGCCTCGGTGCCGAGGATATCGGAGACGCCGTCCGTCCAGACGCCCGGCAGCGCCGGGAGCAGCGACACGGGCAGCTCGTTCCTCAACGAGAACAACTTGGGCAGCGTGAGGGACATCCATAACCAGCCACGATGCTCGATCCCGGGTGGAGAACGAGGTTCGTCTCGATTCATCTTTGTACTGTAGGATATTTCTCCTACGTATGTGTGGTAATTAGGATTGAGGTGATACGGTATATTGCAGACAATTTAAATAACAGAAAACACAATATATTTAATACTTATACGCCTAAACTATACTCTCTACACTTTACAACTTTACAACTTTACAACTTTACAACTTTACAACTTTACAACTTTACACCTTTACACCTTTACACCTTTACACCTTTACAACTTTACAACTTTACAACTTTACAACTTTACAACTTTACAACTTTACAACTTTACAACTTTACAACTTTACAACTTTACTACTTTACTACTTTACTACTTTACTACTTTACTACTTTACAACTTTACAACTTTACAACTTTACAACTTTACAACTTTACAACTTTACAACTTTACAACTTTACAACTTTACAACTTTACAACTTTACAACTTTACAACTTTACAACTTTACAACTTTACAACTTTACAATTCCGATGCCTCTTTTGTTCTTTAACTCTTTACCACTTTATACTTCGGCTGCTGCTTTCGTTCTGTCGTCTCCGACACGATCTTCGCTTAACGAAAACTCGCATTCACACTCTTTCATCCCTTCATTCATTCTCACACGTATGCATACACTCTTCCCACGTGCCGACTTTCGGTCACGGATCACCATGCATTCTTTCTCTACGCATGCATTCCTAGAAACCATTCATTCTTATCGGTTCATGGAACTCGCTCGCACGCAACTGTCACTCGGTCCAAACACTTCTCATTCGCACCTTACGCGGTCACTCGATCTAAAATCCTTTCATAAACCTTACACTGTCACACGGTCCAAACACTCGTCTCTCGCGCCTTACATTGTCACTCGATACAATTATTCTTTATTTACACCTTTCGATCACGCATTCCCAGAATTTCACATCCCACAGTACCTTCTTACACCGTGTGCTTCACAGTTCTGCTGTTGGGGAAGCACTCTAAAGGATGTGGCCCGTGAGAACGGCCACCTAAATAACTTAACTGCTACTGGCGATAGGGAAAAATGTTTGGTTCCGTGGAGGAGCCAATTTAACGTTAGTAGTTTATTTGTCGGTTTACACTTGCAGGACATATGAAGGTGAACTTCACTATTTCTTTACGGGATACTTTGAGAATGCAGTTAATCATCCTGGATTTCTTTATCGACAATGCACGGATAATATAAGGGTTGAAAATGGTGACCTTGAGCATTGATCCAAGCTCTAAATTGTTGCAAGACAGGTGATACTGCATTTTGAATTTCATTTGGGTTTATCGTGTCACAAGCACTTGGTTTACTCTCTTTCTTGTCCCATCTGACTGTTGGTAACTTCGAGTAAATTTGTTTCCATCACAATTGAACAACAACCTTGAACAACCTTGGCAGACCTTGAACCATAATCATGCTCTACCGCATGATATGTAAATCAGCATGTCATCACATTAAACAAATCGAAGTAAACCTACATGTTTCCCCTACGCGTCGACTTTCAAATAAACTACTAACATCGTATTATTCAGGTGGTTGGTCTTAGGTGCCTCACTCTGTATATGGTAAACCATTCTACATTGTGTCCCAGGAAGTTTCTTACACCCGGGACCAGATGATAGCTGAGGTAATTCTAATATAGGGATGTAACATTCTCAACGTCCTATCTCAATCCGTGGCCGAGTTATTAAAGAAAAACGACAGCCAATCAAAGAGCTCCGTTAGGCCCGGCCGCGCGACAGTTCCTACTTGTACGGTACCCTACTGATGGAGAACTTCTACCGTCGCGCGGCCGGGCCTAACGGTGCCCTCTGAGTGGCTGTCGTTTTTCTATAATAACGCGATCACGGATTGAGATAGGACGTTGAGAATGTTACATCCCTATATTAGAATTACCTCAGCTATCACCTGGTTCCGGGTGTAAGAAACCTCCTGGGACACCCTGTATAACTGCGGTTCTCTAATTACACGCTGTATACAGGGTGCCCCAAATATATCTATGAAAGTTCTAGGGGTGATAACTGAGATAAGACTTAAATAAAAAGGTACGTTTTAGTAATACAATTTAAGTAGCTTCTAGGCAGTCTCTTAGGGTTGAGATTAATGAGAAATTTATAACTCCTTTTCACGCACGTATGTATGAATTTATTACTCCAATCATTTTTCAATTCTTTTAGGTCGAGATTTATTTATTTTCATTAAAACTTAAAAGAATTTGACAATTTAGAATTACAAAATATCAAATAGAACTATTGTTGACAAAGTACTTATCTGTAAATGCAGAAACGATGCAGCATAGTTGTTTTATGCGAAAACTACTTCTTAACACAAATTGCACAGGCAGTGCAGTGATAATCTCAGTTGCCCTGTTTCCGTTTCTAAGTTTGTTTATAATGCGGAACAAATTAATTGCGATATATGAGGGTTGACTGTAAATTATCTAGGCCCATAAAACACCTCGGTATAAAGTGGCCTAAACACTTTTTTTTCTAGAAGCCAGCAAAACTAAACGACTACATTTATTATTTTTTCATCTTTTGATGCGTAGTATCGAATCTGAAAAAAAAACGTCTCCGATGTTTTGTTACACCTTGTACATAAAACCATATCCACGAGTCTATGAAATTCCCTCACGTGCCCACAGGAAGGCGCTCCAGAGAATGGCTGACAAACGAGCCAGAGGCATCGGGGGGCACCGATCATTACAGTCATCATCTAACGATCGGACCACACGGTGGCGTGGATTGGGTACGGAAGCTAGGCCTAGAACCTGGGGGTCGAAAATCCAGCGACTCGGAGATAAGTGGCGCTGGTACCGGCAGTGGAAGCGGAGACGAACTCACGCTCCATAGATCGACCGACTGTATCGTCTCGAAAGAACTCGCTTCCTCGTCGGATAGCGATCTACTCAGGTACGCGAATGCTGGCTGATTGGTCTTCAACACACGACACATTTTTTTCGCAATATCGATTCATATAATCGTAATACAATAAATAAATCGCAGGTCGGCCCCGCCATGGACGGTGGCTCACAGGAATCAGAAGTTCCGTTTTTCGCCGGAGAAGGAGAAAGAACGAGAGAGAACGGAAAAACAGCAATACCAGCAACATCAACGAGAAACTCAAGAATTCCGGGAACGACAGGCGCAACACGCCGAGAAGGAAAAAGAGTCCAGCGCTCTGTCCGACTCCAGTAAAACGATCTCCAGTCAAGAGGAAGAGAAACCGTCGGAGGATCGGGAGGCGAAGAAGACAAGGGTGAAACAGAGTTTGATGAAGAGGGCCCGTTCGGTCGCGATATTCTCGTTGAAACTGAAGGAACGCAGAGCAAGGGAGGCGGAGATAAAGGCGAAAGAGGCGGAGAGAGAAGCCAGGTGGCAGCAACCGCAGTCCTGTGTCGGCGGCGAACTCTCCTGCATCCCCATAGAGAAGCTTATATCCGTGGATGACATCGCAGCTATGGAACTACGCAGAATTAATCATTAGCCGCTTGACGTTTCACTTTCGTTTTACACGCTACGTAGAACCATTCGTTTGCGCCAATGATACTCACTGAGGAATGAACGTTACCTCGTTTGTTCGGTCTCGAATCTTGCTCAATCTACGATAAGATGGTTTCCATTTTAATCAAAGGCGTCCGAGATCTCGAGTCCGTTGTTCTCGGATCACGGTATCACGGTTCAATCGAAGTCTTGCTCAATTTCTTAAATAAATAATCATTGTTTTCCAAACAATTTCTTCTTCGTAAAGCAATCGGTTTTAACCTCCTATCGATCAAATTCCTTTAATTGACTCGCCAAATACCGTTAATACCTTCAAATTTCTAACGTGACGTATGTCCAATGATAATATAGAATTCCTGTCAAAACTGACAACTGACGTGAAGGGTTAATCAAACGTCTGTTCCACGATGTTGTAATTGGGTGCGACCGAGGACACCGGAAGGGTATATCGACTATTTATGATCGCGTACTCGAAGTATGGAACGCGGGACCCGATTTAAATTCAATTCTTTTCGTAAAATTTACGATATCGCTCGCTCCCCGTTTCGGGAGTAGATTTTAACGACGGGATTTCTAGTGAGTATCATTCGCGTACGCGAAAAACGCGCACCGGCGGAAAGCTCAAGAGACCCATTACAACGCGAGGGGAGCTTGGTGGAGGGTTAAGATCGACGAATACTTCGGGCACAGGAGGAACGATTAACGAAGGACAGGAACAAAGAAACGGCGCACAAATTAATGAGTCATTACGAGAAAATTTTAGTCGACGTTCTTTAGAAGACACTCTAGACTATCATCCTTAAAGATCACATTTTAGTAGATTAGTCGATACCTCGGCATCGTAGACCGTTAAGCTCGTAAATAAAGTCTCGTTCACGCCATCGGTGCGGTACGCTGCGATCGATTGTTTTCGACCTCCTTGTAATTCGACAAAAAAAACGAGAAACACCAAAAAACCACGGCCGTGCGTCGTGCGACGTTGCGTCGTATCGGTCGTTTCAAGTTCGATCGCCCGAAAAAAAAGAATAAAATTAATTAACACGTTCGTCGCCGTGTCAAGACTTTTGGGGATCCTGAATAATATATTCGTTCTTATGTTACAAAAATTATGTTACGTGACAATCGTAACAGTCTTTCGCAGAAAGCTTTAATAAAATTTATTTGACAGGAAATACATAAATTTAATGATTTCGTTTTAAAATTCTCTCTTCGAACCTACGATAGAAAACGAAAGGATCGAGATAGCTCGTAATCGGAAACGGACGCGTTAATATTACAAGGAAGTCATCTGTAAAGTCTGGAGACCGTTATAGGACGAAACACTGTTACAACATTTGTAAAGTATTTAAACAGCTGCTGCTTGTCGCGGGAGCCGAACAGGTCGACCGACCTGAGACGAGGTGGGTTTTAAGAGGATCGTTGTTGTTGCAGAAGTATAAGTTGTTACTTAATGTTAACTAGATGTTAATGGGTTAACGAATTTTTGCTAAATAGCTCTCTACGAAGCCATATCACGTACAGATGCACACAGTTTACACGCGTACAAGTAACGAGCTGGTTCTTTATATTGCGATCTTTCTGTTCGACGAAGCACCGGACACCGACAAACAAAGAGAAACGGAATTTTCTGTCGGAATCTATCGAGGATGAAAATATAAAAAAAAAATGTATGAAAGAAGAGAAGAAAAATAGAAATGAATGCCTCGAGATGATTCAGTGACGAGTGACGAATTTTAGGGACCGTTTTTGTATATAGCAAAGGTTTACGAGCCACGCGATGGTGAATTTTGGTTCCATGGCCTAGCTCATGTCCCCGTCCGCTGCTAAACACGTAGCGCAATTGTTGAGTGAACGTTTGATTACATTCTGATTTTTTATGATCACTAATAACTACTAGTATTATCGATTAGATGCGTCAACATCCGAGCACTGTTGAGCATAAACGATTATCGCATTGTACTTAGCGTACCCTTCGGGAGTTGCAAGACTAGATGCGAAGTCGCTAGATTAGCCGCTTTCGTGAGGCAAAGTTTTAAAGTGTCAGCGGAAAGCATCTGTGTTTGTTAGATGTTTTGTATAAAACAGGAACTGAGCCAATAAAAATATTCTACAAAGGAACGCGACGTTGCTTTTCTTTTCATCTCTGTACATTCGATCGATACCTACTTTGTGTTGTTTTAGAAGAGTTTAACGGAGCATCAACTCCATATGTATACATGGTTATCAGGGACGATACTATGGGGCGAAAATATTGTACTTGAACTCTTTGACGCACGGTAGGGTTAAGAGTGTCCCACTTTTTTAATGCTAAAGTGCGCGCAGTAAGATGTTTTGTGTGTCATCATGATAAATGAAACTTAGGTACGTGAAGTACAGAGTTTTTCACTGGATAACATAGGGGGACTATATTATGTGTTCTACCCTATAATTATTAAACACTTGAAATTGAACAATTTTTCGGTTAATCGTTTGAAACATGCTGCGGTGAAAAGTGTAGCACCTTTTTAATGCCTAAATATGCACAGTCAGATATTTTACTAATTTTTGCCGTCTATATCTGCAATTAAATACTTAAATACCTTTCATTCGATTTCATCCATTTTATAATTAAAATAATCCTACTTTGTTGCAGATGGTACAATCTCTTAAAAAGGAAGATACGATCGACATTTCGCGATAATCACAGCAATTTTCATTTAGAGTATGTTTAAGTTTAAATTTATTATAGTTGAAACAACAAATTCCATGAAAATCGCTTTAATTAAATCCGTTTATTATTATCGTTGCGTTCATAAATCATCCCATAAATTTTATTTCAGAAATAAAATAACAATGTTTAATTTATTAGCATATCATTAACACTAGAACGACGGAAGATTAATTGGATGAATTGAAAAAGACCGGATAAATATGTTTGAAACAAAGAAATAAAGGGGGATAGTAAACTAATCAGTTTAATTATTTACATATAGAAATATGGATATGAAGAATTTTGGAAATCGCAATGTTTTAAATTTAAGCGGCTCTTAGAAGAATTTCGGAACCAGTCATTTTGACTGCCTCCGTCGTTCTAGTGTTAATAGGGTAATTTAAATAGAAGAATTGACAATTATACATACATACGTACGATACAAATTGGGGTATCAGTTTCATTTAGAGACTATGTACGAATGCATGAGTTTCGCGTGGTCTATTCTGACTCTATTTAAAACTATAATATTTGTTGCTTGCGGTCAAACTTTGAAGAGTTTTTGTCGTTATAATGCATATTGTTTTCGTGTGCAATTTAACAATAATATGAAATCTTTTTAAACGCTTTAATGGCACGTCGCCACGATTTTATTTGCCTTAGACGTTTTATATCCCCCGGCGTACGATCGATAAGACGTGTCGTCCAATGGTTCTGACGCAAAGAATGCTGATTCTCCAATACGTACAGCATAAAAGCCATTAGTAAATAAAATAGAGTTCACCAAACAGTTCTTTAAAAGTACTAGAAACCTTCATGTTCAATAATACTACGGACGTACTAGATAATTAGCATTCTTTCCACTGTAATCAGCGAACTTCGCGGTTGGATCGATGATACGCCTACGACCGGCCGCACAGGCTGTCATGTCCCACGTCTTTATCGATCATCCGCCTGAAGCTATAAGATAAAATTTTAGTGGAAAAAAATGGGGTTGAGTGAATCCAAACGAGCATTGGCACTTATTCACGTTCATTTGTTTAATCACTTTGTTGTCTGAAAAATTACCATGCCTGTCAAACATAATATCTATACGGCATTTATATTGTGTAATTTTTTAACAGGTCAAAATTCATGGCATACAATGGTAGACGTTTCCTTACGTTTTATGACGCCTTTCCGAAATCGATACAAACCGAGTTGTGTGAGACGGTTTAACCTCACGTGTTTAGAAAGCGCGAGACAATTCGGACCATCCTGATGATGTCACGCGCTTCTATCTGAGAACGATTTCTTAAAAGCAGATGCATAAAGTTGTACAATACGATTCGAAAGGGCGCTGAGTACCCATGCCTTTTGCAAATGTTTACGCCATTCGTTTTGCTGGTCGTAATTGTTAATCGAATGGTATGACTCAGGTCTTATTGTAAAGATAAAGGTTCAAAACACGAGCGTAGAATTTCGGATTTTTTAAAAAAGTTTTTGATTATTTGCAATACGACTTTGAAAAATAACCTTTAGATACAATTTTTTAAATGAAAATATTGTTTTTTTAAAACTCCGAAAATCTACGCTTCTGTTTTGAACCTTTATCTTTACAATAAGACCCGAATCATACAATTCGATCAACAATTACGACCAGCAAAACGAATGGCGTAAACATTTGCAAAACGCTTTAGCACCCAACGCCCATAACAGCAGCTGTTCGCAAGTAGATGACAATAGTTGCCAAAAACTTCCTAGATGTCACCACGTGGAGGTCACCAATTTTGAGGATACATACAACCAGAGACGAGGTATTAAATCCTATCGCTCGTTTGTGCTTTCATCATTGTATCCTGCGAATAATTCTGCGTGAAAGTCACGTATTGAATTTATTTCTAGTGATCCACTGATTCCGAAAATAAGAAGATATGTTGAAAATTATGCCTGCATGAGCCAGTAGTTATTGAAATTTATTTAAAATTTTGCGATACACTATGGACAGGAGAGAAAAAGTAATTTTCCTTGGACTAAACTATTGACTTATCACATGTTAAGTACAACCTTTTTACTTCTTTTGGGGTGCATTATACGGAAAAAAAGTTTGGGCTCGATTGGCCGATCCAAAAATTAGAATGTTTAAATTAAACAAATTTTCTATAAAAATGACTGGCTATGGGCAGCTAATATTTTGCACGGTTTAGATACTCGTCATCTCTTATATATTTATTTATTCATTGATCGCATGAATTCATTGTTTCATGCGTTCATATGGTTTCTCTGTGTTGTTTGAGAAAAGTCTGATACCTGTAGTTACACGTAGCACATATCTATGCTCGTCCCTTTCCAAATGACAGTAGTGTGACATGTCGTAAATTAGAAAATATTCTACATCAAACAACTTAAGACACAGTGCAATTAAATTGAGACATCGAATACTAGTTTTGTAGTAAATCCATCAAAATGGTTGAACGAAGTAAAACCAGTGATTTAATTAATAGTCGGTTACATACAGGGTGTAACAAAAATTCTGGGACACTTTAGGTTTGTGGATAGAACGCATAAAAATAAGAAAAAAAGCCTTATAAGTTGTGGGCGCAACCCACCCGCTATCGAGATACAACCCCTTTTGTATAAATTTTTTAAAAAATCATATCTCCGAAATGATACGTCGTAGAGGATCGATTTTGATTGTAATATAACCGGAAGAGACTAATGTTTACGACAAAGGTGTTACACTATAGCACAAGCATTTTTTCGGGGGGGGGGGGTAGATGTCATGTTGTAGCATGAGCATGATGTCATACTGTAGCATTAGCATTTTTTTCAAGGGGGGAGGGGTGTAGATGTCATGTTATAGCACCACCAGCATGATGTCATACTATAGCACAAGCATTTTTTTTCAGGGGGGAAGGGGGGTGGTATCATAGGTTTTTAATTCGATGACCTTGCTAATGCATATAGTACATATTTCAATTAATAGGAAAAATGTTAGTTGACTCATCTGCAGGTGCAATTTTGCTGACACCGCAGGACATAGGATACACCGGTGAGAGTTGATTTCAAGAATTACACTTTTTAAATACATATTAAATTACTCAAAGTATTTAAATATTCATTCAAAGTAAAATTGTTTCAATGTTGTCAGCGAGACATTCGATATATTTGTCCGTTTTATCTGCCAATTATTGGAACGTATGGGCTCTCGAGTGGTGGGGGTGGAAAGTGCCGCGAGTGGTGTGTGTTTGTGTGCGCAGTATCAGCAGACGTAATAATGATAATCTACGACCGAGGTAAGTAGAAGATTCGGATACATATGACCAATTCAGTTTTTAATTGGTCGAAAAAAACATGGTAGTTGACTTATCTGCACGTGTCGAAATTTTAAAACAAAATTTTGCTGACGCGGCAGGACATAGGATACATTGCTCAGTTTAACATCTTGACACGGTGACCTTGTTGACGCAGATAGTATTTCAATTAATAGGAAAAATATTAGTTGGCTCAGCCGGAGATGACCAAGTTATTAATCAAAAATTTTGCTGATGCAGCACCGCGAGGCAACATAATCCCACGTCTACAATGACTGGTTCAAACGTACCGCTAAAAAATTAACTTATAATAATTCTATATTCGAGCGCACCGCCAACCGTTGAAGACTATTAATTGAAATATGTACTATATGCATTAGCAAGGTCATCGAATTAAAAATGTATGATACCACCCCCCTTCCCCCCTGAAAAAAAATGCTTGGGCTATAGTATGACATCATGCTGGTGGTGCTACAACATGACATCTACACCCCCCCCCTTGAAAAAAATGCTAGTGCTACAGTATGACATCATGCTCATGCTATAACATGACATCTACCCCCCCCCCTGAAAAAACACTCGTCCAAGAGTACGATGTTCCCCTCTCAGATTTTTACCCCCCACCCCCCTCACCCCTGCCACAGAACCCGCCTACTATATCTACTGAGATACAACCCCTTTTGTAAAAAATTTTTAAAAAATCATATCTCCGAAATAGTACGTTGTAGAGGACCCGTTTTGATTGCAATATAACCGGAGAAGATCAAAGATAATACAAAAATATATAATTGCTGCGATTATTGCTGATAAATAGCATTTATTCTTGTTTAATCCAAACAACGTCGATTACCTATATCGGAGCAGGTTTGTAACAACTTGGGAAAAATTGAGGGCATTCACTAAATCGTAAATATCTTGCAGACCTTCTACTGTTGCGCCGCCGGACCCAACGAAGCCCTCTGATTGGCTATCGTTTTTCGTTAATAACTCGGTCACGAATTAAGATACGACATTACGAATCTCACTTCCCTATATTAGAATTACCTCAGCTACCACGTGGTTCAGGGGCGTGCACGTTAGCTGGGACACCCCGTAGAGACCAAAAATCTAAAGACCAAAATTGTATGACGAAACATAATGTTAATTATTACTCGACGTACAATATTATGAAAGCATCCATGGTACAACGTTTCAACCGAACGTTGAAGAACGCAATATGGAAATTCTTCGCTTTCAACGGAACGTATCGCTGGATCGATTTTCTCTCCACGTTGCCGATGCATTGCAATACACGAAAACATCGAACCATCGATGTACGACTTATCAACGTTACAATTGATAATGCGAAAAAACTTCTGGCCACGGTGTACAGGAATACGAAGATAGCTGAACCTGCGAAGTTTAAAATTGGCGATAAAGGATGCGTAAACAATTTCAAAACTATATTCGTCAAAGGATATACTCCAACTGGTCGACCGAGGAAATCACGAATGTACAGCAAACAAATCCTGTGACGTTCTGCTGAAGGAGTCGCGCGATCCGCCCATCGCTGGAGGATTCTACGATCACGAGTTACATGGTACCGCACATCCGGATGTTCATCTGGTGAAGAAAGTGTTACGCAAGAAAGGGAAGTGAAGTGATCAGGATTCGACAATTCGCACAACTCATGGATCGATAAAAGTGATGTAATTTGATTATGTTTTTATTGAAATAAAAAATTTTGTTTCTGTCATACACTTTTTTCTCATCCTTATTGCACTCATACCATTCATTTGCATTCGGTTATAATTACATTTTGTTGTTCCCCGAAGCTAATTAATGCTATAATGTCCCCAAGGAAGTGTGCTGGTTGATTTCGATAATATGTACCTTTTAGTATCGTACGGACTTAAGCCCAGTTTATTTTCACTCATCGCATACACGGTATGTTGCTTCGATTTTCTCCGTTTCTGGCAAACAATTCTTTTTTCATAATTATCGAGACAATTTATGTAATCGTCGAATTCGATATTTTTTACACTAATATTGCTTTTCACACCTTTTGCTTTTCCCCCGAATTTCTCCACACCGTGTACACGCGTAGCATAAACTTTCGCTCTCAAACCTACAAATTCCGTCATTATAGCACCATTATTCTGATCCTTCATCAGACCCGGTACCTTTTTATTCGTTCGTGGAATTCCAAATGGATTGTCATTCGCATAATCACTCGTATCGAATCGTGCGATATCGCGTTTAATTACGTCATACACATCGTCGCACGTGATCTCATAGATTAGGCAATCCGTATCGGTATATAACATTTTACAACGATTACCAAATTCTGGTAACATATAATCATAATGAAAACTGTACAAGCATATCTTAGCCATGTCTAAAATACATGCACCAACGTAAATAGGTTTCTTATATTTCACTTGTAATTTTCGTAACTCTATAGCCATCAAATTTTCAGAAAAAATGCTACGACTATGAAAATTAGGTTTTGAGATGTACGCTTCCGCACCGTACCGGCCGTCCCACTTCTTGATCAACTTTACGTCCACATGATTTCGAACATTTTCCATAGTCTTCCCGAAAACCGCGTTATTCATGAATTTAAACAAACTTTTGGAAAATTCATTAGTAGCACTCATACATAATCGAGTATTCAGATCGATATATCCGCTTAACCATTTGCATTGTTGAAACTGTAGAACGCGATGTACCTTGGTTAACTTTAAACCATGTTTCATGCATTGTTGCAAATACATGTAATGTATGACGTATCGCTCTTTATCCCGAACCGTTGCCAATAATTTTTTGTCCGGTTCCTCGGAATGAGTCGGGCAAAACGGTAGGTCCGCGTGCAGATCGTGTAGTTCGGAATTATATTGCAAATCAACTTCCAACATATATCCGGTAGGTGAATCGCAGGCAATGGAATTCACGTCAAACCCTGCTATCTCTTGTTCATCTAACCATCGAAAGCCTCCGTATGGCAAAGGCTGGGACATTGCCCAACCGTACAAATCGTTTACATCGAAATACATTAGATACGTGGAGGGTTTCGATGGATCGTACGATGGTAAATACTTGTTGTTCGCGCGAGCATACCTGTGCGAACATTGACTAAGACCGCCGCGAAAACCACGTTCAACGAACATGAGCATATCAATGTCCGTCAATAACTCTAGTTCGACACCTGTATGCTTCAACATTGCGTCCCACGTAAAACCTGGCAGTGTATAATAATGCGTAGGATCCAAATTATAATTAGCGATGCAATCGTCGCGAAAATTTTCAAACACGTCGGCTAGCAGCAATACATTCACCTTTAAGTAAAGATCACTATAGTCTCCTAACGATTTAATATGAAAACGTGACCAAACGTTGCACACGTACTGATAGTTCATGTCGGATATATGTTCATCGTATAATTTACTGTAGAACATCTCGCGCGAGGGTAAGCATGTATACGCTAATTTTTTGTACGAATTTACGAAGTCGTATGGAAATATGCCTTTACGTGTGAGAAGCTTAAAATCTGCATCGGTAAGATGTTTATACTCATTTCGTAGTACATATAATTTATCTTCCGGTAAATACGATGCCAACTTATCGAGGCTTGAATTTAAAAATTTCAAAGAATCAATGAAACGAAACCTTATATGTGCAGTTGTATAATTTGAAAACGACGATATCATGTGTTTCGTAAATGAAATGTATTTTTCTTTAGTTATGGGTAGCAGATCGACATGACCGGGGTACGCGTTAGCAATCTCTTTGACTATCAAATGTGCATCGTATCCCGACAAATTATGAAACACTACCGGCACAACGTATGAATTTTGATAATTCAAATTGCAACAAATATGCGCCGCTCCTCTATAGTTACCCGTCAAATGACAATGATCGCGAATCTTTGTTTCCGAAGCACTGATTGATTTTTCACAAATATGACAAATTGTTGCTTCTTGATAACGCGATAATTGATCTGCTGTCAACGGTTTCTTAGGTACAACTTTGCCGAATATATATTCTAATCGCGTTGCTATCTGCCGAAGTTCGCGAACGAACCATTCGATGCTTCCGGTTTCGTTGCGATACGATTTATAAAACGACAGTGACTTATCGTACGCGCAGCTTACGTAATACCCAATGCTGAACGCTCGGTGTTTTTGGTATGCTATCAACGATGATTTAACATTGCGATTTTGTTGCTCAGGTGCAACGTCCTCCCGTGTACATTCCAAGTCGGCGTAGATTACAAACGGCGTACGCAGCTTAAATGAATGGTTCTGAAATCGTAAACACTTATCCTCCTCCGATGGTAGTATTATTGCACACCCATTCATGCGTCTGCACTCTATTTCATGCATGTCCAGTTTCCCTTGCGTTGAGAAATAGTGTAAACATCTGTAAGGGAGAAGATTGAAATATGTATACAAATCACAAATAATATTAAACTATATAATTTATCGATCGTTTTATTCATATAATTACTGATAACTTTATGCTGGCCTTTTTTACGATCTAAAACTTTTAACAATTTTGAAGCTACATATGTTAAATTATATCAAATCAAAAACTTACCCATCCACAGTGGGGAACTAACTTTATTTTAATTGAAAAATTCTGTCCAACGTTTCGGTCCTGTTTGGGACCCTCCTCAGGGACACCTTTCAAAAACTATGTTCCCTTATTTAAAAAAACATAAAATAAATTATTGTGTCGGAACCATAGTGTAATTGAAATATAAACTTAAAAATTGAATGTTTGTGAAAATTAAATTTTGTAATAATAAATAATGTTATAAATTTTAATGGATCATTTTTCATATTATTAAAAATGGTATAATGCGTATTAAGTAAGAACAGAATTAATCCACTTACCTACTGTGGATGTATTATTTTAACGGAGACGATAAGCAAAGCACGTCTTACTCATTAGACATTGTGAAGCGTAATGAGAACGCTAGATAAAACAGGGGATGTAATATCTTAAAATCATCTACATTTAAATCTAGCGGCGATCTATGTAACAATCGATACTAATGTCTATAAAAAGGGCGCCGTTATTTGAATTTTAACTGAGCTAAGAGTTCGTAGATGGTGGTGAACATCAATATGGTCAGACATCTCAGCTATCGCACCGCATTTGATCCAGAGAAAAGGAATCGATAGAATTGTATAGGTTATAATCAATGAGATAAACAGATGGTAATTATCAATTATGCTACTGTTTTTGATTTGATATAATTTAACATATGTAGCTTCAAATTTGTTAAAAGTTTTAGATCGTAAAAAAGGCCAGCATAAAGTTATCAGTAATTATAAAAATCACAAATAAGTACGTAAAGTAGATAGCAGAATAAAAAAATTACCGATCGCAGATGTATTTCGCATGTTTATTTTTGCTTAATTGCCTTGAAATCAATCTTGACAAATTCTTGATACAGACGAAATGACGTTCATTGGGATCCTTTGTGCTCACTAACAATAACAAGTTGACATGTCTCTCTCGTTTTCGCTCGGACAAAAGAAACGGAATGCATTTATCGTTGTCCCATGTGTAGACATTTACCGAAATATCATTCTCTTTTTCAAATCTTGAGATTTCCTTCAGTCTCATCGGAAGTTGAAACCCCTCGGTCCGAAGCACATTCGAATAATGTGGATACGAGGACGTTCGGTTCACTTTTCCCAATGGTTTGTAAAGACCCGCGATAACGGCCCAGAAGAAACATGCGTTATCGTTGCTTGCGATATTCACGGTTGCCTTCTTCGCACGTATTGCCATGGGTATATCGACGGTGTTACATCCTGCATGCAAAGGTTGAAATTTATTCAAATTCACTATGAGATGTAATATTCGACTCAATGCCCATCCACTGTCATGCTCTTGAAACTCCTCCATCGATGAAAGAATTGGTTCCATAACGTTTTCGGGATACCATTTACGTAGATCGGACGAACCGAAGAGTTCATAGTTGCGGGTGCTGAACGCTTTCACCTCCGTTTTGCCCTGCAGTACAAATTCCGCTTCCAACACAACGTTCACTTTTATACACGAATGCAGATTGTTCATGAAGCTCGTCACGCGGTTGACCACCAAATGTCGTGAATCGTTAAGAAAAATTCGTGGGTCTTTGTGTTGCACGTTAATCACTGCACCGGTTATAACGCAATTTCGAAACGCTGACTCTATATCCTGCCATACAAGTGACGGTGATGACGAAACCGCTACCCTCGACACGCCACAATCGCCAATACGTAAAAAACGTTTTCGCATCAACACGTTAAGATTTTTCAATCGGCAAATTAACGTGGTTAAACGACGTTTTACACCCACCGATAAACGATCGCGCTGAACGTTCTCGTATTCTATGACAATCGTTAAAGTATCCGTAAGCTGTTGTCTCCACACTCGATAATCCGGCAAAGTACCGACAAGCACGGATTGTGCTTTCAAATTTTTATACATATTACGTACGATATCCATCTCGGTAGTCTACCGTGCACTAAATGATGTACATGCATTCGTGACAAATAAGCGAGCCTGCTCCATAGGATTCGTTTATATGCAATGTGGTGATACCGAAAACGCTGACCAATCCTTTCTTGATCGACTAAAGTTACCTTAAGGGGGAGTTAGGGTTTCAGGCTAACGAATAACACTTTCTTTGCGTATTTTTTCGGACGTATGAATAAAGCAAATTTATTCGGACCTTTTGTACATTATATATTAGTCTTTCAACTACATTATGTAATTTTTTGGGTGCAAAATATCAACAAATACGCCGGTGACGGAGCTTTTCCGAGAGCGTGTTTCGAAAAACTCGTTTTGCGGTGACCACTGTATCTCAACAGAAAATTATCCGAAATCAAAATAACAAGAAAATTTAGTTAGAAAAACATTAAATCCTACCCCCAACGTTCCCTAATTGTTATTTTTTTCGTTTTTAAAATTTTGGTGGTCGTTTGAAGCAAAAATTTCACTAAAATTTTCGTCATTTTTTAGTTGGAAAAACCCCTTAATGTAAAAACAAATTATCATATTCAACGTTGGGGGTAGGTATTTTATATATAGAAGATACATATGTACCAAGTTTGAAAAGAATCGGTGAAGTATTTTTCAAATGACATTGGTCACCGGCTTTGAAAACGTAAAAGTCGTAAACGTGTTCCGTAGTGTCGACTCAAATTATCGATTACTTTTCCGGTGCGTTTCCCTTTGCCGCTGATTAATTTGTTTTTCCGTTTTTTCCCTGGATTTTTGTGTCACCTCGACACTCAGTCTAAACACTTTTAATTTACTCTTTTTAATCGCGCAATTCAGATTTTCCTATCCCACACTACTGTTTTAAAATCACTGAGCGGCAAACGCCCGACCGAAAATATAACGACTAACTGGTCAATAACTTTGAGAGGTTTGGTTCGATTATCTTCAAATTTTGGGAGAATACTCTCGAAATATTTAACTATAAGAAATAGCAAAAAAAAAATCGATTTTTCGATAATGCAAACCCTATCTCCCCCCTTAATTGCATCTTAATCAAAACCGAGATTCGCTGGAATTGATCGTCGGCATGAAATCTGACGCGTCTTCCATTACGCATCCTTTGTCGACGAACGTTTTCTTTTTAATGAAGCAACAAGAATAAGATACGCTGGAATCTACAGATAAAGCTGACCAACGTTTGCCAAATCCTTAGTGGTCCATTCCATGTCAAATCGATCACGTTCAGGAGCCGCATTTTCGATTTTGTTCAAAATCCTATATGTAAGCTGTAGTGCTTGGCGTACCATATATGTATATAATCAATTTTGGTTTTTCAAAGTTTTGAAAATTGTCAAAGTTCCAGCCGTTCAAAGTTTTGAGTTTTGTGGAAACAGCCGAACTTTAAAAAATCATATCTCTGTAACGGTAAGTCGTAGAGCACTTTTCGTCTTGAGAATTTTCATTAGAAAGAATCAAGCTTTTTAATACAAAAATACAATTTGCACGATTAACGATGAGAAATACCATTAATATCGAATTTTGGTAAACATTTGAATATAACTTTTGCAGGTAAATTTTTAATAATTTGAAAAAGATTCGCCGCGGGAGGTTATGCGGACGGCACATAAAATTACGTGTCTCGCCACAAAAGATAAAGGTTCAAGGCACGAGCGTATATTTTCGGATTTTTAAAAAAAGCTTTTATTGATATGTATACTGCGGCTCAATAATTAATATTGATTTAGACGACTTTTTCAGCGAAAACGTGATTATTTGAAAATCCAAAAATATACGCTCGTGTTTTGAACCTTTATCGTTCAAATGACACCTTGTTCGACAAAATCAGCCAAGAATTACAGCCAGGAAAATATATGGCGTAAACTTTACGCCGTAAAGCCTTGCGACTCCACGGGGTGAAGCACGTGTTTAAAGTCTCGCTGTGCGGCAACAGCAGTTTCTTGCGTTTTAAATGAGTCGGGATTTCGGCTAGAATCGTGACCGAGCGTAGTCTTACGCTTCTAGGAATCTAGACACACACCAACCTATGCGCGTAAGTGAGACCTTGTGGTGGGGGGATGAACTTCGTCTCTTCCACCACGACGTTCGAGGGGCGTCTTTGTGCTATATACAATTATATTTCACGAAATCGGCAACAATCAGTCGAAAACACGGTTAGACCATACGTCTTCTAGGCTGCAATTCTAGACCAATTTTAACGAATGAGATCTTATTGTAAAGATAAAGGTTCAAGACACGAGCGTAGATTTTCGGATTTTTAAAAACACATTTTCGTTTAAAAAATCGTTCCTAAATAAGGTTAATTTTCAAAGCCGTATTCTGAATAAACAAAAACTGTTTTCAAAAATCCGAAAAACTACGCTCGTGTCTTGAATCTTTATCTTTACAATAAGACCTGAATCATACAAATCGATCGACAATTACGACCAGAAAAAGAAATGGCGTAAACCCTTGCAAAACGCTTGGGTACCCAACGCCCTTAAAATGTCATCTTGTTCGACAAAATCGGTCGAAAATCACAACCAGAAAATAGTATCCTCAAAAAAGCATAAAAAAAGCAAAGGTATAGGTCTAGTACATCTAGAGGATGTGACTTTGGAATAGCTTGCTCGTTAATATAAACTTGATTAAATTTAATACTATCATACAGACTAATTGCAAATTCGGCTAAAATACTCTTAATACTTGCACATAAAAGTCCAGTGTGATTTTATGTACGTACATATCCCAACAGAAAGAAACATTGAGAAACTATCCGTAAGTGTCTCTTACACTTTTTCGAGATCGCCCGTACCGTCTGTACCTGTCCGAATAGTCCGTACCTTTATTCCCGTTTAATTGTAATGATTGAGCGCTACAAGGACTACCGAACTCCAATACACTCGAACTGATATTGTCAAGCGTAAGGACAGTCATTAGTCTACGATAGATCGTCCTAGAGTCAACACGTCTTCCGAACAGTCTCGATCACCTTTCGAAGGTATGTTTCACTTCACTTGAGTGTTTCCTATTATGTACAAATCATTTACAATAAAATCCATTCACTACATGCACATTATTAACACCGAGTAACGTATGATTATAATTCTAGAAATAATATTAGTTAGCATAGTTGTTTTAATGATATTAGAAAAACATTTACGTATAAAGGTGGGAAAAACTTTCTTCATTTTGATTAATTTCCTACCATAATTTCCAACTACAGTTCTTAAATTTATTGTTTCGATTATTATTCGAACTTGTGCGTGATTATAGTAATAATTTCTTCTTTCTTTGTGCAAAATCTCGTAAGTTGTTTAATTGTTAACCACAACTAAGAAGTAATTATGGTTCTATTTGGGAAAAGTCTTCTATATTGTTAATACTCTCTAACAGCAATTTGTTATTTGATCTTTGATATTCATTCGAACAATTTTTCGTTCGGACTTGTGTGTGATTGTAGTAATAATTTCTTCTTTCTTTATTCAAAATCTCGAAAATTGTTAATTGTTAGTCGCAGTACTTGAAATAATTACGGTTCTACGAAGTTCGGTTCCAATTTCGTACCTGCTATATACATATATTATTATAAATGAACTAAATTCAACAATGAGTATGTTTGGACTCGTGTTGTGTGTACTGACCGTGAAATTCCTGCGTTTACATGATCTGACTTTCTCAAGTACGTCGAGACCCATCAGTCTTCGATAAACCGTTGTTGTGCCTGTCAAGAAGTTAGTTAAAATTAACACGAACCATTGGCTGTCGCAGAAATATTCCGAGATTCTAGTGAAACTACGTACCTACCTACGAACCCACGATTGAAGATTCGCAGGTGTATTCCTACGATAATAACTATGTAAATTTAACGATCGTATAACTATATAAGAAATTAATTAACTTATCTAGCGAAAACGGTCGTGTTTATCACATACGCCTTAACGGTTTCTCAGTACGTACGTAACAGTCTCGCAATCGAAAAACATGTAGTGAATGTGATCTCGGGCTCCCTATTAAGGGAAGAAATTTAAATCATACGATACCACAATACGCGAGTACTTTTGTTAACTATAGTGATCTATGTTGGAATAAACCCAGAAAAAATAATTTTTGTTGTTTTCAAATATTCTCCTTTTTGGTTTTCCCTTAATCAAATGATTAATATTATTTTTTTTTATAAAGGGTAATTTATATCGTAATTGATCCCTGAAGAGGGTCCAGTTGGGACCGAAACGTTGGAAATTCATTACAAATAAGGTTAACCTACCTTATTACCGGATGATTTCGTAAGTAATTATATTATGTTCTCTTTCACTTCTTTCGTTTGAACATTATGTATTAAAAATTCTTATAATAATAATTTCCGTATGATGAACTTGTAAGTACTTTATTAAATAATTTATTCGGCTTTTAATTAAAACTTTACTACATCCAATACGACGTTGCTTTCACTGAAGTTTACAGTTAAGTTATCGTGGACCTTACTTTTATATCCATCGTATATTACAGTTCTAAATACAGGATATTTCAAATAAGCTTCTCCAAAAGTTTTATAACCGCCTCGTAGAAGGTATCACATTATGATATAATATGTTTCTTTATTGTAGATTGGGTCTATTTTGTTATACTGGACCGTCACGTTTGTAATAGAATTGACGTGAACGTTACAATCAAATCGCCCTTGCGCGAAATGATTTGATATATTAAACTAACTGGTATACCATAAAATATACACGATCTGCGATGAACTTCACGTTTCAACGGTTTGAAATTTGACGCCCTCTTTATGACTCTTATAGTATCGATCTATCGATCAGCGATAAATTTAAAAATACGGATAAATTTCAGTGTCACGAAATATTGCCCCCTTTTGTTTATAGATCGGGTCATTAGTCTTTAGCATGTACTAGGGGAGTTAGACGTGGCATACCCGATGTCTCCGTTTAAAATTTTAAATCAATTTACATCCACAGTTGGTGAGTCTCACAACCAATGGGTTAAACCATACTTTTGTTTTAACATATGTACTTCTTAACAATATAATTACATATTCAACTAAGTGCTTTGGTTCGTTTAAATTTATAAAATTAAAAATATTAACTGTAGTTTATTAAGTGTGTTTTTCATTTTGTTTTTATACATCAAATAGGTTCTATAATATGATTCAGAACAAATAGTTTATTTGAATTTTAATTTGGATTTTTTTCTTTTTTCTTGTTTAATTAGGTATGTTCTCCTTACAAAGAGAACATAATTTCTTTTAGAATTTTGTCCCTGAGGATGATCCCAACAAGGATCGAAACGTAGGACGGAATTTTCAATTATTAGAATAATGTTCTCACCTGTGGATGGTGATATATACAAATGTACACTATAATTTAATATGTAAGTAATTTTAATTTTTATATACATATATCATTTTTGAAGTTTGAAGATCGCAATAAAAGGCCAAGTAAGTTATTTTTTACACAAAATGATTTGATATATGGTCATCAAATCGTGGAATTACTTTGCGTGTATTTGCCTTGTGATTTTTTTTAAGGTACGCAATATTAAACACGACTACGTTAGTTTCCGATACTTTTTTCTGACTCTAATCTCAGCGTGGACAATTATAACCGTACGTACAACAATACGTATTTATAACCACCATAAATGAAATAATGTCGTTAAATAAATCAGTTGAACTTTTATTAAGTGGATTCTAGCCATTGCGAAAGTCTTATCGCTGTGTCTGTGAAACTGTATCATCTTATCAATCAGAGATCGAATTAATTCTAATCTAATTGTTATTTTTCCATCTCTTACATTGTCACTTTTACGAGTCTTTTCAACATTTACCGTAGGTGGAAGGTGGAACGAATTATATAACGCATTGTTTTTGTAATTCTTAGATTTATAACCGTTACTATAGATTTGTCCAATGCATATTTCTCACTCCGACGATCCGTTATTCGCACAATTTCGAGAGATTTTTAATAGCGAAAATTAATTGATGACATTGAAGATAAAATAATTTGGAAACAAAGTTATCATGGGCTTACGTGTAATAATCCGTGTATATACGGGATTCTTGTATAAAAATCTTGTATAAAAGTCCTAAGGACAAGATTTGTAAAGACAAAAGATCCAACATTATTTACAACATACCTTGCAAAGATTGTAACTTATCTTACATTGGACAGACGAAACAATATTTAAAAAGTAGAATCAATGAACATAAGCTATCAATTAGAAATTTAAATGTTATGCCTACTGATTTGGTGCATCACCACATGGAGTTCGGACATTCATTTAATTTTGAAGAAGCAAAAATATTAGGCTCGGAACCTAATTTAAACAAACGCCTATTGTTTGAAACATTTTCCATTATGACCCATAACACGGTCAATAAAAGAACTGAGAACCAAGAAGTGCATGATTACTATGCAAATGTCATTAAACTTTTGACTTAATGAACAACTTATATGATACCATCTTGCAATATATGACACCAATTGGTTCTTCTTTTTATTAAGTATGTTTCAATATAACAAGTAGGCTAATCACAATAATACTATAGTGAGATTAACACCTTAACAAAATTGAATAGTACCGATTCTCCATTTGGATGTAAGGAATATCAGTAGAATTGATAGTTACCATCTCTTTATTTCATTGATTATAACCTATATATTTCTCTATCGATTCTTTCTTTCTGAATCAAGTGCAATGCGATAGCCATAAAACTGAACAATTTAGAATAACTCCTCATTCATAGAGATATAGCATATTTAAGATGTTATACCACATCGATGTTCACCACCATCTACGAACTCTTAGTTCAGTTAGATTCAAATTATGGCGCCCTCTTTGTAGACCCACGATCGATCGTTCTATCGATCGCCGCTAGATTTAAATCTAGATGATTTTAAGGTGATAGGTTTTACATCCCTTGTTTTATCTGGTGCTCTCATTATGTTTCAAAATGTGTAGCTGATAGGACGTGTTTTATACTTTGTCTCCAATGAAAGTGTTCTCCTTAAGGTAGTCTCAGCCTAAGCGGCTGAGGGTTACTCCTCGGAGTGTTGGTAGGAATCACACTTAAGATAGTCACGACCTAAGCGGCCGTGGGTTACTCCTCGTGTTTTTAAGGTATAGGTAAAATTCTGGATGAGATTTATATGCCAGCATTCACTCTCTCCCTCTCATTCCTCCACTCCTCCTATGCTATCTTATGTGTTAGTATTTACAGTAATTTACATGCGCTTCTATTAAATAGAAGATTCTATACATCGGCATATATTCACTAATACTCATATAACTTGAGATGATTTCGACATACAATAGAAAAATATCATATACCAGCAATCTATCACAAGTATTGTAATCCGTAAATCAGAGGGTTCATCCATAAGTGTTATTCAGTACGTGGTAATTCAGAAACGATTAGTCAGAAAATTTTATATAGAGTGCTATTTTATATGTAAGTGACAAAACAAGCCGAAAATTTTATTCTTAAGTGCTGAAATGCTAATGCAGAAAATTTTATACGAAGTGGTCTGCGCTCCGTTGAGCCGCTTCTTAACCTTTTAGGTACGGCAGAACTTTACGCGTGGCTATTTCCCTGGACGGCAGAGTCTGACGTGAACAGTGTAAAAACGTTACAGCACTGCAAAGTGTAATGAGCAATGCCATTTTGTGCAGGAATATATTCAAATGAAGTATTTGATGATAAAATAATAATTTTAAAAAAATATATAGGCAATACGTATTCCATATTGCCACGTCAAGTAGATGGATAAAATTTCTTGTACCATTTCAAAGTTGACAAAGTGTTCAAATATGACATCCGCGAAAGCCACTATAGTGGCTCCTCGTCCAGAGAGGTGACATACACGAAAGCCACTATAGTGGTACGTCGTCCTGAAAGATGGTATCCGCGAAAGCCACTATAGTGGCGGATAGTATCTAAATTTTAGATTCTAAAAGGTTAAATACCCGATCGTTCGATCGTCTAATCCAGTGATGTCAAGGTCGTGCACTTTTCGGCCGATTTTCGAGGCGCTCGCCCACTGCCCCACCACTTCCAAGGAAGGGCCACTGAGCGAACAGCTAGACGTTTCGTGGGGGCTTCGGCTCAGGAGCGTACCGTGCACATAAACGCACGTTGCGCCCTACCCAGATACAACCTTCTGAAAACTGCATAATAATTAATAAATTTTTACAGATGATAGTTTCCACATCACCCATGAGGTACTATCCATGATGCGTTTTTTTTTAGTGGTTTCCCCAGGAGGCCTAATCCACCGGAAAGGCTAATTTGATGGGTTTTATTAAATAAAATTTAAAACGAAATATTAATTAAAAATCTACTCGGAACGCCTAGGCCGTTTGCAGACTTGAGAAAATGAATCCGAATCTATGAGGAGCGAAGACGAACTAGTTCGCATTAATGCAGTGAGTGACGTGTCGCCTAGTAAGTTACGTCTGTCGGTTTTTATGCGCTTCATTTTAGAGAAGGAACATTCACATAACTAAACCGAGCCGAACATTGAAAGAATCCTAAGCCCGAAGTCCCTCAATTTTGGATATTTGTTTGTGTCTAAAGTTTTAAAAAAATCGGATCCTGTTTCCGGGCGCGTTTGAATTGAAACATCCGTTTATAAATCGCGTAATTCCTCTTGATAAAGGAAATTTTGCTTCTCAATGGGAACCGTTCGCGGGTTGTCGAAAAGGGATAACTCCGATTGAAGACGATCGAAGTCGCGAAATCTAGAGTTAAATTCTGAAATTAGCGTATCAATAAAATGAACCTGCTGGTCAAAATTGCAGGCGGGACCGAACTCTGCGTGGAGGATTTGACAGCAGGGGAAAAAATTTAGAACTTTATTTTCAATTTGGGTTTTAAATAAACATAAGTTAATTTTAAATGAATTAATATGCGAAACCAACTCAGAGATTGATTGGGCCCTTTTCTGCAGTTTTAAATTTAGAATGTTCAAATTGTTTGAAATGTCTGTAATAAAAGCCAATTCGCACAGGAAACCTGTGTCGGTGGATAATAATTGGACATCTCTGTCCGCGGATAAGATTTTGTTTTCTTGAAGAAAAAGAACAATCTCTTTTCGGATGGTAAAAAAAGCGTGAAGAACTTTCGCGGCACTGAGCCATCTGACTTCGCAGTGCAGTGGCACGTCTTTATACGCGGCATTATGCTCCTGCAGAAAACTGTTAAATTTTCGATGGGAAAGAAATTTTTGGCCTCCCTTTATTGCGTTAATAATTTTAGTAACAACTTTCATAGCCCTACTGATTTTAACAACTCTGCCGCATAATGCCTCCTGATGTAAAATACAATGTATGACTGGAAATGTGAAATTACGTTGCCTTAATTGGCCGAGGAAACCTATATTGCGCCCGGTCATACATTTCGCGCCATCCGTGACGATCGCGGAACACTTCGAAAGATCTGCTCCAAACTTTGATAAGCAATCCGCGACGGCTCTATAAATATTAGCACCTGTCGTACTGCCATGCATTGGGATAAAATCCAATAATTCCTCGACACATGAGAAATCGTTTTGCACGTTCGAACAAAAATGCTCAATTGGCTCACGTGTCGAATGTCGGTGGACTCATCCAAACAGAGCGAAAAGTAACAACAGGTGGATAATAAATTTTTTAAATTTCCGACAATGCATTCTGAAATGCTCGCGATGCGGGAGGCCACTGTATTTCGCGATAGAGGAATGCTTTCTATTTGAGCTAAGGTAATCGAGCCACCGAAAGCTTTAGTACTTTCGATGAGGCAGTTCTTAATAAATCGCGCACGACGCGGCGAAAGCTTTCGACGATTCATCGCTGCTACATTCCGAATGGCAGCCGTATACTAATTTCAACCCCTCTAACAAATTTCGCCTTTCCTCACCCACGTACTGATCGTAATCAGTTACATGTTTTTTCTCGCAGTGCGTGCGCACTGTGGAGTTTCTACCATTTTTGGTACGGAAACCACGCAATACGCAGACAACTGCGTTACTCACTAATACAAAAAATAAAGTCTCCCATACCTGTTCGAAACGCACGCTTGGCTGATCCATTTTTCAAAAACACTGATTACTAAACGAAATAGCGTAGATATTTTATATTAGCGTAGATGCTAAGACAACGTCACTCCGAGACTACGTAAGTAATTATGAAAAATCGCCGGCTCGGTTTCCTCATTATATGTATTCTACGGAATACTTGGGTTTTCCCAAGAAACAAGAATCTAATAAAATTGGTTAAAGCAAAAATTTTAACTAGGTCAGCAGGTAGGATGACGGTCCCTTCGGGCGAGCGTTGAACCATTTTTCCGTCCCTTTTTATGGTCGCGACCTTTAAGTGTAAGTTTGTTTTATGACGCGGCTATTACTGTTTTCCAGGCTGAACGATAATTAGGGTGACTTAATATAACCCTTGCAAATCCTTTTACTCGTGGATATTACTGGTACCGAATATTAAAAGTAAAAGCTAAAGTAATGAGAATTTATTACTATACACCTTCATTTACGGCCCAAAGCAGCTTAATTAATTTCACAACATACAGAATTTCGAAAGAGATTATCCTAGGCATAACCTTAGGTCCTATTATTTGCACACCAGCTGCATTCATATTCATTTTATGTTCGTATTCGCTTCTTTATACCACGACCCATCTGTCTGGCACAGCGAACAATTCTGCTTAACGAATTATATTTAATTATGTTTAATAAAACCAATCAAATTAACCTTTCCGGTGGATTAGGCCTCCTGGGGAAACCACTAAAAAAAAAACGCATCATGGATAGTACCTCATGGGTGATGTGGAAACTATCATCTGTAAAAATTTATTAATTATTATGCAGTTTTCAGAAGGTTGTATCTGGGTAGGGCGCAACGTGCGTTTATGTGCACGGTACGCTCCTGAGCCGAAGCCCCCACGAAACGTCTAGCTACTCGCTCAGTGGCCCTTCCTTGGAAGTGGTGGGGCAGTGGGCGAGCGCCTCGAAAATCGGCCGAAAAGTGCACGACTTTGACATCATTCTGGGGTTTTTCATTCAAGCCGTTATTATGTAGCGCATCGGATGATTCACACATACATAGCTCAGACACTCACCCATACTTGCTCTTACAGAGGTACGCAACCTAGTCAGGGGTTGTCAGCGTGGGGGCTACCATCTCATTGCCCCCCCAGGTCGGACACTCCTTGAAGACCTTCAGGATGTCTGACCTCCCTTGGCCGCTTGTTCCGCTGCGCCTCTGTTGGCCCCCTGCTGACTTGTTACTCTCGGCACCTCTGCTCGTACGTTGTCTCTGCAAACAGTTACTCTCGTACTCTCGTACGTTGCCTCTGCGAACTGTTGCGGGCGACGCCCGTTTTCGCCTCTGCCCCCTGCAGCACCTACCTTCCGCCGCTGCTCCGTGCAGCATCTTTTCGCCGCGGCCGCCTACACCACCCTCTTCTTCTCGCGGATCCCATCACATCACATTGTGTGTTTTATTTTTATACATATTTGTGGTGTCGCTTACACCACCACACATCGTCCTGACAGTTTTGTAACCACCATGTCTTGAGGTTCAGTGGGACCGGGTGGTTCCATTCCAGGTGGATATTTATTTCTTCCTTGCCCCTTCTTCTCCCATGCCATTCTAACGTTCCAATTCGTGGTACGGTGGCGTGGTGGAATATTCTTGCCTGCCGGGCACTCCAGATTTTTTTTGCGGGTCTGGTTGCACGCCCCACAATCTGCACGGACAGGCCCTCACCTCAAGTCCTTGTAAATGTTTTGGAATGGTGTATACCTCCTCTGTGGGATGTTCTCCCATCAACCCAGAGTCCAATTTTCTAACGAGGATTTTCTCGTGGTATACTGCCACGATTTTTCCGCGCTCGAAGCAAGTCTCCCCCTTTCATTTTTTTGAGTCGCCACCAATTTTCCTATATACGTGTCCTGCGGTTGAAGCCATCACCTTAAATCTCCCTCTCATTGGATTAACCGGGTTAGTTCGACCACGTGCTTCCTCATGCTTTCCTCCTCCATGCTCCAGCGCACCCAAAAGTTTTCGGGGTCCGTAGACGCCGTAATTCTCACGTATTCTTGTTCTTCGTTTTGTCCGTTCATGTTGTTCTTACTATTGCACGAACTCGTTCTCTCTTATTACTGTTTAGGAGCGCGATCTCGTTGCCCATTTATAGATTCGCAAATTCTGATGTCCCCCCCCCCCCTTTTTGATTCCCGATTGATTCCACGCGATTTAATTGGCCGAGCTTCCTCGAAGGATTCATTCTCGTCCTCCTGCGCCCTCTTCGGATCCGCAAGATTCTCGCGAGATCCGTTGGAAATTCGAACTTTCTTCCAAATTACCGTTCGTCCTTGTCCGTCAGGTCTATCCATTTTTCCAGAAATTCCTTAATGATAAGATAATTTCTTCGCGACCAGATGTGTGGACGCCATTCCCGGTCCTCGCGGAGGCGCTCCTGCTTCTTCTTCTCCTTTTCCAGCAACAACCTTTGGTATTTTCGTGCCCACTCCTGTTGTTTTATGGAGGACTTCTCCACTTTTCGGATCCACAGTACCGTGGGTGTTGTTTGCACTTCCTTCCCCTTTTTGCTTAATCGCTTCGCCTTGCATTGGGTCGCTTGCCTTTGTATGTATCTCTCTTCTCCTTTCTTCCACGGATTTTTCGCAATTAATACGCGACCTTGGATCCTTTTTGGCTCCCATGTGCCGGTCAGTCCCGTCTGTGTATCAATGGTGCGGGTGAAATCCTCTTCTTTTACTTGAATTTCCACAGTCTTTGATTCGTTCATTTTGAATTAATTTCGTGAAATTACAATTTCGCTGATTTCGCTCGTCGATCGATCGCCGAATTTCCCCGTCGGTGTTTACTGCTAGTGGATTAATCGGTTGATTGACTCGGGCGCTGTTGTCTATGATCGCGTGATCGGAATCATCATGCGTGACTGGTAAATAATATCGGCCTAGATTCGACGTATGAAACATACCACGTTCCTTAATTCGATCTAAATTTTCTAAAATATATGTGGCGTTTGAGATCTTTTTCTTTATTCTGTATGGTACCTCATAGATCGCAAAGAATTTTGATAGTTTCTTGATTCAATGCATTTGAGACATTGCATGCCTTGACCAGTACCAAATCGGCTTCATTGAACGTGGTCAATTTATGTCGGTCGTCGAATCTTTTAGCACGTCTTCTTCCTTTTCTTGTAATTCTTTCCCTTGCGAGACGAAGTTGTTCTTCTAGTGTTTCTTCGTTCTTGTCATTCTTTTTCAATTTCAACCATGTTTTCCAGATCCGTATGGGCTTTACACCGAATTGCAATTCGACAGGTGTATATTCAGTCGTATCATGGTATACTTCGTTCATAATATCCTGGATAATGCCCACCCACGTCATCCAGTTCGTGTGCTTTTCTCCAACGAACGTTCTGAGAAATCGTCCAAGTTCCCTATTTACCCGTTCAACGATGTTCCCCAGCGGGTGACGAATCGATGAGAACACAGCTTCAATATCTTCCTCTTGTAGCTTTTTTAACCATTTTTGAGCTGTGAACTGCGTACCATGGTCGAATTGTAACCGCTTCGGCTTTCCTATGTTCGGAATATAATGCGTGAAGATCTTATTCACCGTTGCTGCCGTCGTCGCCTTTTCCATAGGGTATAGCACGACATATTTCGAGAATGAATCTATCGTGACGAGTATGTGCTTGCATCCACCCTTTGTTGGTAGGGGTCCAAAATAGTCGATGGACACCAGATCACCGGGTTTCTCTGGTACGATCGTCTGCATAGCTGCGTAACATGCCTGGTTCGTTACTTTATTTCTTTGACAGGAATCACAAGTGGTCAAGATCTGCTTCGTCTTTTTCAAGAATTTCGGATAACAAAACTCTTCGGCTAACAATCTAAATACCTTCTTTGGACCGATATGACCGTGCAATTCGTGAATTTCTTGTATCAGAGAATTGACCAGACCGCTGGGCAAACAGATTTTCCATCTTCCATTCCGATCTTTCTTTTTCAAAAACCCGTCTTCTATTTTATATATCGTCTTATCGGCGGTTTCCTTTTCATCATCGTTTTTGTCTATGTGCGTCAATATCTCCTTCAGGCGAAGGTCATCCTTTTGAATCTCGCGCAGTTGACGCATCTTCTTCGCGACGTCTCGATTCGGCCTTCTTGCTAGCATCGTATACAGGCAGATGTCCCTGGTGGTATTATTCTCTTCTATTTGGTCCGGTGACGTCATACGACTTAGTACGTCGGCTACGTTATTCTTATTTCCCGGGCAATGTTCAATTTCCAAGTCATAGTCCTGGATGGACAGGATCCAGCGGGTCAGCCTTGCATTTGTAAACGGGCATGTCTGCATGTATGTTAACGCCTTGTGGTCAGTTAAAATTCGGACCTTAGCACCTAGAACATACGATCTAAATTTTTCCAGTGCCCACACGATCGCAAGCATTTCTTTTTCGGTCGTCAAATAATTCAACTCTGCTCCTCGCTGCTTCCGACTAGCAAATGTCACCGCATGAAGCTCTCCGTTATCATCTCGCTGTCGTAAGGTCGCACCCAGCGCATAATCGCTAGCGTCCGTATGAACAATGTACTCCTTGTTTACGTCTGGGTGTTTTAGTATGATCGTATCCTTGAATAACTCTTTCACTAGATCAAACGCCTTCTCCTTGTCCTTATCCCATTTCCATCTTGATTCCTTTTTTAACAGCTCGAGAAGCGGTATCGTCGCCGAGGCGTGAAGTCGCATGAATTTGGTGTAAAAATTCACCAAAATTCACCAGTCTTAGGAATCCTCTTAGTTGTTTTTGGTTTCGTGGTGCCGGGAAATTCTTGATCTCTAAGACACGGTCAGGCAGTGGTTTGATTTCCTCCGTGGTTAATATGTGACCCAAAAACTTTACTTCCTTTTGAAAAAAATGTGATTTTTTAAAGTTTATGGTCATACCACTTTGTCTAAATCGTTTAAAAAGCTTCCTCAAGTGATCTAGATGTTCTGATTCGTTTCCCGAGATACATAATAGGTCATCGACAAAATTTATAATATTCTGTCCCATATCGTGGAGGACAAAATCAAGACCTCTGATGAGGCTTGCACTGCTAGTTTTTAGACCGAACGGAGTAACGGTGAATTCGTAACATTTTCCCTCGTGCAAAAAAGCCATGTATTTTCTGGATTCCGGTGTTAGTGGAATTTGCCAGAAACTACTCGTCAGATCTAAATTGCTCATAATTTTTGTGTTGGTACAGCGCTGGAACAGCTTCTCGATATTTTGCGGCCTTTCCCGGTCCTCCTCTAATACTTTAATTAGACCTCTTGCATCTAGACATAATCGAATCGACCCATCCTTTTTTATCACCGTCACCATTGGATTGATCCACGGACTGTTAGATCTTTGTATTACTCCGTGCTGTAGCATTCGTTCAATTTCTTCCCGTACTGCCTCTCTTCTTGCCATCGGTATCGGATATGATGTCGCGCAGAAAGACGTTGTCGTGTTTACCTTTAGCGAATGGTTATACGCCGTTATTCTTCCTGGTCTTTTCCGGAAGATATCACGATATTCCTCGATTATTAATCGGAATTCCCTCCTTCGTCCCTCTGAGAGTTCGCTACTTTCCAAGATCCTCTCTTTTATCTCCTCCTCAGTCAACTTTTCGTCCTCTTTTCCCGTCCACCTACTCTCCCCTCTTCCATCTCCGGGTTTTGAATTTGGTTTCGACTTATCTCCCACCCAGGTTCTCATGCATTCGACCTGTGCCCCCCCATTCTCCTCCGTATCTACGCCTTCTTCTCCTAAACTCCTTCGGGCTTGTCTTTCTACATGATTAGCCTGACTTCTTCCCTTCGTCTCCTCATCATAACCCAGCTCCTCCATCTTCATTTCTTCCTTCTCCTCGTGGACTTTTCTTTCTACTTTTTTCTGGCTGGTGCTTAGTGTTACGTCAGGACTAGGTGTTACGCCTCGAGCTTTCGGAAATGGTGCAGCTTCGAATTGTTTCACTTAATCTGACCTTTGCCCCCTTGTGAGTCAATGGTTAGACCAATTTACTCGGGACGGGGCTAGTTGTATTATGATTGCAAGGTGATGACGTAGGTGATGATAAATAGAGAAACAGTGGCTGACTAATTTTTCCTGTATTCATTTAATTATTTATTTCTGTAATCTGGACGCGGTGACGAAACTTATCCTTAATAATGGTTGCGGATATGGCCATTGGTGCTGCGGTACCGTCAGGTGCACGCAATTGTATGAAAGAACCTGGGCTAATTTTGTCCAGGGTCTTTTCTATTTCGGACTCCTTTAATTTATATGATCCTAACTGGAGATCAATTAACGGTCTCTCATCTTCAGAATCTTCGATGTCTACTACATCCGGCGGTAGAGGGATATCAGGGAGAGTTACTTCTCCGGTGGGTTGGACTTCTTCAATTTTGCTGGCCGAATAGTTATTTTTCAGAGAGGCCGCCAGTTTCTTGATATAGTTTTGTGCTCGCCTATTCTTCCTCTTGTGAGGTTTGGGTGCTTTCGAGACCGGCGGTGGTTGTGCAAGCGGAGTTTCCTTCTGCAGTCCTTCACGGAAAATCTTTTGTTTTTCCCTCCAATTAATTTTTAAGGAAGGGTCCTCCTTAACCGCCTGGGCCCACTTCCTTCGCCAACCCGACCGTGCGTTAGGTTTCCTCGCCACTGTGGATAGGAAGGTTTAATGATGTATGATTTATTCACCACACAACTACTCCTGACCGTTTAAGAAGGTTCACCTGGAATCATATGATTACCGGCAACTCGATCCCGGTATTTTCGCTGTGTAGGTCTGTTGTTATTTTGCAAGGATGGGTTTTAGGATAGGTATTTGAGCAACTAAACCCTTCACCACGGATTAATTCAAAGTGTAACTCACTCTCGGTTGCAAGATCTGGTCCAAGCTGAATTTGCTGTCTGGAACTTCCTCGTTCGCACTGGTTTTCACTAGGTTTAAAACACTGAGATTCTTGGAAACGTTACTGATCGCGATTCTGACACAGGAATGGTGACATGTCGAAGGGCACCACTGTTATATACAAAATTCGTGGTCTCCCACTACTTCGGTTTCTAACGTTTTTCGGTTCAGACAATGCAGTCCTCTTCGTGCAACTCGACACCATCACCAAGGGAAAAATATTTGAAATCGCGTTAGACTCGCTTTAGGGCCTGCTGTTAATCATCCCTTCAAGTGTCCCCAACCCAGCACATGGTCTGGTGCCGAATTTACATTTTCGCGGCACAAGGTCTGCATTGTCCACGAAGGAGTTTGTCATCTGGAAACTTTCTCTTCGAAAGACGTCGTGTTTATTGCGCTAAGAGTTTTGTTATTTCAAAGTGTTTTACTGATGCCATCTGCCAGTCTCGACCAGGGCTATCGAAATGTGCTTGTTTTAAGAGACGATTTACGATTTTTCGAAGTGTGTTTCCCTGGTCTCGAACTGACAAAGGACATCAGAACGTGGGGACGTAACAGTTTAAAGTTTTAGAGAAGTGCTGCACCTCTTATACCGGTCAGTAATTTCTTCATTGATATCGTGTAATTAGATATTGAGTAATGGAACCACAGAAAAAAACGCGCTATAAAAAATGCGCACATCCGAGGTGTGAAATTACGAATCGCGTTATTAATGATGGAACCACGTTCCATTCTCTACCTGTACGTGACCGCGATCGGTGTATTACGTGGCTTGTGAATTGCGGGTTAGATGATTGGGTGGAAATGCCAGACGCAAAATTATCGCGGAAATATGTGTGTAGTCGACATTTTAGAAGTACAGAATTTTATGAATCGGGCCGAATAAAAATTAACGCGGTTCCTATACCTCTTTTTAAGGCACATGTCGGTAGCGGTGAATCGAAAACATGTTCGGATGACGCGAATTTTTTAAAATCTAGGTTAGCCGAGGAAGAAAGGAAACTTCAGACCGTAACTAATAAATTAAAAATTGCTAGGCAGCAAATCCGATCAAAATGCAGGATATTAAACGGCGTTGAACAAAGACTTAATTCGGGCGATATTTCAAATGTTTGTTTAAGAAAGGCAATCGCCAAAAGAGTAGCCGGGCCTCTTTTGACATTTAAAAAAAAAGGCAGATTTGCCTCACAATAACTTATACTTCTCCGTTGCTGTACAAAAAAATGCGCGAACATCTCGGTTTCTTCCTACCGGGTCCAGCAACAATTATACGCTGGTTCGGTAGGATTGACGTTTGGCCGGGCATAAGTGAGGAATTGTTTAATGCGCTTAAAATCAGAAGTTCACACATGGATCCGTCGGATCGGAATTGCATTTTATCATTCGATGCAATGTCCGTGAAAAAATGTTTTGAATTTCATCGGACACGTCAGGTTATTGAGGGCTTTGAAGATCTAGGATCATTGGGTAGGAACATGGCTGTAGCAACGCAGGTGTTAGTATTTATGGTGAGGAGTTTGTTTACAAATTGGAAGCAACCGATAGCTTTTTTTCGTAACCCGGGTCAGCGTGAAACGGAACGACTTGTCGAAATTATTAGACACGGTGTTAAATGCCCTTAACGCGACGGGATTAAAGATACTGGCAATTGTATGTGACCAGGCAACAAGCAATCAAAGCATTGCAGACGAAAGGGTATCAATAACAGAGCCATTCTTTTTCCGTAACGGCCAAAAAATTTACTTTCTGTTTGATTTTTTGCATTTATTTAAAAGCATTAGAAATAATTTATTGAAATACGATTTTTTAATTAACGGGTGTCGAGTTTCTTGGTCCAGTGTTATCGAGTTGTGGAATTTAGAGCGTAGTAAAGGAACACGAGCAGCTTACAGATTGTTATCAGACAAGCACGTAAGGCCAAATGTTTTTGATTAAATAAAGTGCAAGCTGGCTTTACAAGTTTTTAGCAAAAGAGTTACGTCTGCCCTGTTTACCGCTTGTGCTACAGGTTGCATACGGACAAATACCATTCAAAATACCGCGCAGTTTTTTGAAACATTAACATTAAATAATTTATTTGATAATTTAAATATTAGGACTGCTCGCGACCCGAACCCACACAAATGCGCGATTTCGGATTTTAATAGTGATGTCGAAGATAATTTGATTAGGGAATCGAACAATATTTTAAATAGGCATGCTGTAACGCGTAATGGCAACAAAACGCCGCCGTGATTTTCGGGTTTACGCCAAGCTGTTAACGCTACCGTGCAACTTTGGCATGATTTGCGTTCTGAGGGCTTTGCATTTTTATTAACTTCGCGTTTAAATACAGATGTGCTAGAGCATTTTTTTCTGTTATACGCATGCATGGTGGAACGTATAGCCACAATCCATCATCGAAAGCGGTTCGTCTTGCTCTACGAAAACACATAATATTAAATTTGAATAGAAGTGCGGGAAATAATAATTGTCTGCCCGATGATGATACAGCACTTTTGCATCCTCATGCATTTTACGGATTCCTCAATTTAATTCCTCAATTAATAGCTTCGCAATTTGATCCGGTTGATAATTCGAATTTCCCATCCAATGAGACTGAGGACCTCACTAATTCAGATGATTCTGAAGTGCCATCACAAATTCGTCGTGCACTGAATGAATTATCCACGTCAGTGTGCTCCTTGGAATCATAAGCTGTTGAATATTTCGCTGGGAATGTTGCGAAGAAAAGCATAATGAAATCTCAATGCAGTCATTGCCAAAAATATTTAATAAACAGTGCCGGCACATTCACGCGGAACGAGCAACTATTGCTATCTTTCAGAGCGAATGTCACTCCGGAGAACGCAGATTTCGGTAGCCTGTCTGTTCCAACGGAAGAATTTTTTTCAATTTTTAAAATTATAAATAAAGTTTTTGATTTATTTTATCCCGCGTTACGTAGCGAAACATATATTTTGGACAAGTTGTTCCGCATTATTTAAAATGCCGTAGAATTTAAATGTCCGAATTGGTTCAATGGACATGAGTGCGCTGACCATCATAAAGATTAAGTTTACTTTGCGATGATCGTAAAAATTCACAAGGACACGATATGGCTCGGGGAAAGATTGCGGTTTGTTGGAAATTCAGATAATAATAATAGCAGATTAAGTATTTTGAAGGGTTTGTTGGTTAAAATTAGGTTCAACGGCTACACACGCATTATACATATATGGCTATTACATAATTATAAACTTTCTAAGAGTACATTCAATGATTTATATTTTGTCATTGTTTCTATCTTATACTTTTTTTTATAACATTGAATGTACTCTGGGGTGGCAAAGTCCTTCTTTCACGCCTTCACGTGGCCCACCCTGTTAACACTGCTTTTCTTCGTACGTATAATATATATTGTACACGTATATACATATATGTTTATGAATAATGAACTATGTGTATACGATAGAAAGTGTTAGTGGAACTAAGGTGAAAGAAAGGCCATTGATAGCTTCAATGTTAGTTCGTATTGTGTGCCAGTGTTTATGGGAACCCGTCCATCGCACGATACACGAAATTCACTTTTAACCCTGAGGACGGAATCTAGAATTTGGTCCGACGTTGCCAGATACGTAGACCCTTCACATTTGGCAACATCGGCAACATGTGGGTTTGGAACAACTTCACAAAAGGGGGTGGGGTGCGGTGCCCGTTTTGGAACCAACGATACTCTTTCAGTTAAAAAAATTCTGCTCCTTCGTCAAGGAGGCGCTGCAAATCCTCTGAAATTTTAACGCGTCGGTAATTCAGTTTCGTGACACGAAGCCCCATAAGGTTGCAAGGTCTATCCAATCTCTCGTCTGTGGACGTAACACACCTTTCCAACTTCAAAAAATTTTATCAAAATTAGAAGATTTCAAGATTCTCAAGTCTTTCAAGAATGTTTAGTTTCGAATTATAATCCAAGTGTATAATATGAATCATTATTAGTAACAAATTACTTTGATAGCTGTTACGAGAGAGGTCGCTAGAGTAGCTCTTGATAATCTTTGACCTGAATGTTGTTACGATAGATGGTAGCACGGAAGCTCTCCATATCTTTTCATTCCACTTGCAAGATCGTGTGGGGAGTATGAAAATGAAGTAACCATCTCTGTGAGTCTCCTTGGTAAGCATTGGTGAGGCAGTGTACGATTCGGCGCGTCATATATGGTCACACGCACAATTATACGTATTTGCGGCATGATGTGCTTTCGAACGCGTTAAATCAAATAGTGTCCAATATGATAAATGATCCTGCCAATCTCTATATTGTAATGTTTCGTTGATGGAATACTTTACTTGAAGTATTTCTGCTAGTCAGTGCATAGAGTGCAAGGAAGTGATGCAGTTTTTATGTCAGTGTTGGTCGCGTAGAAATATGGTTATATTTAGTATATGACGACTATCGTCATTTGGAGCACGAAACACTGCCACTCCCCCATCACAGTATTTATAGGTTTCTTTTATTTTGATTAACAATTGCAAAGAAATGGAGGATATTTTTCAATGGTGTCGTGAAGGGAATGCTATGCAAGTACGTGTTTGGTTGGATGATACTGAACATGACATGAATCAAGGGTAAATATTTGAAAATATTTTTATTAAATTTCGCTCCATCGTTTGTACTTACTACTTACTTTATTTTGACGTAAATTGTTTGACAAGTGTTACGTTTTCGCTCTGTTTTGTTTATGTGATTCAAATTTATTTTTTCAACATGATTTTTTATTTTGTGTATAAACTTCAGCAACTTGTTAAAAGAGAATAAGAAATATGTATGTATGGAATGGTTCAAGTAATACTTTCACGTAATGAAAGTAATTAAAGTAACATTATGATTACATAGATTTGCAAGAAATATGGTTACGCTTATGATTTTATGTTCTATGTATAGTGATGATCATGGATTCAGTCCATTACATTGGTGCTGCAAAGAGGGACATTTAAAATTGGCAGAGTTACTAGTGAGTAGAGGGGCACGTATTAATGCTACTAATAGAGGAGACGATACACCGCTTCATCTTGCGTCGGCTCATGGGCACAAGGATATAGTTCAATTGGTAAAAAATAATTAAATACTGTGCTAACATATATCTACAGATTTATTATTGATTTAACAGTCCTAAAAAAAAGGATATTTTGAATATTCAGTAGGAAAAATGTGAAAATTTCATAAATGAATGATTTTTCATTTTGTGAAATTGAAGAGTTTGACAAGAATCAAATTTACAGTTGCTCCGTAATCGAGCAGATGTAAATGTTACCAATGAACATGGAAACACTGCCCTACATTATGCATGCTTCTGGGGCGATCAAGCTGTCGCCGAAGAGTTGGTGGCTGCTGGTGCTCTTGTATCCATTGCAAATAAAGATGGTGACACTCCTTTGGATAAGGCACGGGGTCATTTGGCTAAGAGACTGCATGGTATTGAATTTGCAAATTGTACTTGTTTTATTGTTAAATAGTATTGCATTATGAAATTGAAACTTTTTCAGAATTGGCTGTTGAATATGGACAAGACCTAAAAAAGATTCAGTTTAAGGATCAAAGCTGGTTAGGTCTAAAAACTAGAAGCCGTGAGTAACGTAATGTATTTGCAAAACATTAATCTAAGGTAAAAGGTATTAATGGTCATTTATTTGTATAGGAGATGCAACGTTATCGAGACATAAAGGCATTAATATGGCAGACCTGTCATTGCACACCCATTTAGCAAGTACACCGAGTGGTGAAACTTGGAGGGGACGTTGGCAAAATAATGATATCGTGGCAAAAATTCTAAATATTCGTGAATGCACGGCACGTATCTCAAGAGATTTCAACGAGGAATTTCCAAAACTGAGAATTTTTTCGCACCCCAATGTTCTACCAGTTCTTGGATGTGTCAATCAGCCACCACAATTGGCAACTGTTTCGCAGTATATGGCACGCGGTAGTTTGCATCGACTATTGCATGGAGGTACGGGCGTCGTTGTTGATACCGCACGTGCACTCAGATTGGCTCTCGACGTCGCCAGAGCCATGGCATTTCTGCATGGACTTGAAAGGCAAAATAGGTGCAGATTTCTCTTAAATAGCAAACACATTATGGTAAGTTTCTCGCTATTAATATTTATCACATCGCCACCAGGGTAATGCATATGTAACGTATGAAATTGCGCCTACAGATCGATGAGGATCTAACAGCACGTGTAAATATGGCCGATTCAAAATTCTCGTTTCAAGAAGTCGGTAGAATTTATGAGCCTGCGTGGATGTCTCCAGAAGCATTGAGCAAACGCCCATCGGATATAAATCTCGAGGCCAGTGACATGTGGAGTTTCGCTGTTCTGCTTTGGGAACTTGCGACAAGAGAAGTTCCATTTGCAGATCTTTCCCCGATGGAATGCGGCATGAAGGTAGGTGTAAAATTCTTTGAAATTTTACATTTGTTTTTACGCTAATTTGTAATCCATTATTTAATATTTGTATTTGTTGCAGATTGCGCTCGAAGATTTGCGTGTCAGCATACCACCGGGAATTTCTCCACACCTCGCTAAACTTATTAGAATTTGTATGAATGAAGACCCTGGAAAACGTCCATCTTTTGATATGGTGGTACCCATTCTCGACAAAATGAAACGCTAAGTCGCGCTGTAACATATTTTCTGTCGGGTAGATCTGTCACAAAAGAATATCATTCCTGAAAAAAACATAATGGACCGAATCGGATATTACATACCACCGAATTTCAACGATGCCCGTGAAGAGTGCTTTTATCAAATTAACTGAATTATATTTTTTATACGCTGTATTTGCCTTATAATATTGGTATCGTGAATTCTGATAGCGTAAACGGTATCGTCGGGTCTAATGATAAATCTATTACTCTGTTACGCTACTTATATGTTTATTAACTAATAAGACAATAACACTGCCGAATTTTTTGATTTTTTTCAGTGTTAAGACTAAAAATTACCAACTATTCTAAGTTGTAGCAAGCATCTGAACCAATACAGTTTCACCATCCGATGATACCAATTAATGGTTGCAAAATGAAACGAATAACGTGCCTTTACAAATTTCTACCGCGACGTTATGTTTACTTGAAATGAGGAAGTTTATTGTTACTTATTTATGATTTACATACATTTGTATCGTTTGTAATTTTACTTACATTTCTTATAGAACATTAATTTTTTACAATATATTACAATCAATTTATGTATTTGTTGAGATTGTTTACAATATTGCCATTTATCAACTGTTAGTAATAGATTCATTAAATTAAGTACTACGCAGCGCTTAAAGCAATCGTTACCACAGCTTCAGAAAGTAATTTAAAGTATTGCAATAAATCTGTATTCGAATATAACAAACACTTATCATTAAAAGTTAATAAAGATGCTCTTAATTTTTTTCAGTAATCAATGTTTCATATTCACAAAGATATGGCCTTTGTGAACTTTTCATCATTGTTTTGATCTCAATCATAAGAAATTTGCTGTCTGTGAAATAAACAAACCGTTAGCAAAATGAAAAATCAAATGAAACATATTAGTTAATGTATGTATTTACTAAACGTATCTGAATTTATTTTGTATTACTCTTCTCCGTCCGCTCTCACCAGGACAACTTGTTACGTTTGCCAGTGTGAAACGTGCTTCATACCTAGGTTAACAAAATTAAAGAGTAGTGTTACTTACATAATCTATTACTTATTGACAACAATGTTTTGTAATTTTTTTAAAATTATGATTAGATTTCCGTCCTATAAATGCTTGTTTCCTTGAATCGTTTATCTATATTCAGACGATTTCAGTCGACGGAAAGTTCGCACGATTCACATCAAAACAATGACCAAAAAGTTACAAAGGTTAATTTTTGTTTAGTTTAAACGTTGGATATGGTAATACAATGAGCGATTTTATTACATTTTAGTGAGAACCGTTCAAGTTACGAGGGGATACTGGTTTATTACAATATTTTTATACAGTTTTTTGGAGGATAGCAATTTCCGCCAAAAGTGTCGCGTTGTATGTACTTTATTTTATGATTACACTTACAGCCGAGTCAATTTATTGAGATGTTAGTAATAGATATATAAATATACATATTCTTAACTTATATACTTTTAGCATTGGTTCGCTATATGCGGCTAGCATATATTGTGCGATTTTTAATTCACATAATCTCCTGTATAACATTGTACTTCCAAACCGAGATAAATATATATTTATCGTAGAAAATAGCGACCGCAAACCGCCGTCGTTTTATCCTTATACCCTGGATGATGCAATAATCCTTATCGAAATTCCTGACAGTATAAATGTAAAATTCCCGCAAATAAATTTAGTTGACAGCTTCCGAACGTCAAAGACAGAGGATTACGGAACCAGGCACAGTTTGATATCGTATCACGTGACGTAACTTACTGCTATCGTGAACTCTGAATGCCTTGAGTAGGTAATACATGTATGTGGTTCGGAGAGAGTTTGTGTCAAATTCACGATTCTTGTGTCAAGTAGAGTGGTTCGGTAACACATCACGGAAACTTCGTTTAATCATGAATACGCCACTGGTCACCGTGAAACAGGGAAAATTGCAGGGCGTTGTTTTGAAAAGCGTGCTAGGCCCTTCTTACAATGCTTTTAAAGGAATACCCTTTGCCGCTCCACCTGTTGGAAACTTGAGATTCAAGGTAACACAGATATGTATATCTAATTCGATTTATATATACGTAACATATACGTGTTCGCAACGTTAGAACGTCATATACGGATATGATTCAATCTACTAATATATACCTGCAGCTTAGTGAACACTTTTATATGCAAAATCTATGAAATATTACGTAACTGAAGAATAAAGTGTCTTATCATACAATAATCTCTACCGCTTAATTTTCGAACAGAAGGTATTTGATTCGCATGCAATGAAGATAAATGTTCGCATTAAACTTATACATACTGTGCGAATCATGATAAACAGAACACTTAGATAAATCCATTACGAGATAATTAAAGATAGCAGAAACGTCAAAGACCGAGCGTGTAGTCTTCAGCTTTGCGGCTATGGGACGAACAAGATTTTTTCTCAAGGCCATATTTTTAAAAATTTCAAGGTCGACTACTTTTTTTAAATGGAATGGTGTATTTGCTTTGCAACCGTGCGTTATATCGTGACCTTCGGCGGTACTGTCGATGACGAATAAAAATCCTGTGAAAGTAAATACTGCAATACATAAAGTGACTGCAGTCAATGTTCTTGCTGCACTAAATGCAAATCTTGGAATCAGTATCAGATAAGTCGAAGCGGTATTATCAAGAATTGTGCGAACACGATATTTACATAACTTTCATCCTCATCGGATATCACTTTAGCAAGAGCAGTAGTGAAGGTCGACATATTTAGGATGTTTGAATTTGTCTGTTCATCGTGTTGAATATTATAGGAATGAAATAACTGTAATTCGTTTGAAAGATATTAGTGATCTTGAAATATCGGAAAATATGATTTTAAGAAAAAAATCATTTTTCGCGCCAAATTTGTCCCCTTGTGATACATCTTTCTTTTTTTACACTTTGTTCTACCTTCAATTCTAGCAGAAATATTCAAGTGTCTCTTTATCGTGACTCGCTCTGGATAATAATTTACATTTTTCTACAATTTTAATTACATTTAGATTTTTTAAGGATTTGAAATGTTTATTATTTTTTATTTAAATTGGAGTATTTATAAAATAAACAAGATTGAATTATTAACAAATTTATTAAAAATTAAAATTTTAATTAAGTAAGTTTTTATCGGTTTTATTTTCTAATTAGGATCCCCAACCTCCAATGAGTTGGGAGGGTGTCAGGGATGCTTCTAAAAACGGTGGAGTTATTTCTGCTCAACTAGGCGAATATCCACCATTCGAGTTCGTTGGTGGCGAGGACTGTCTCTATTTAAATGTCTACACAACATGCCTTACCGAACGAAAGCCAGTTATGTTCTGGATTCATGGGGGAGCGTTTGTTGTTGGAAATGGAAACGACATAGCTACGCAACCAGATTATCTTGTCACAAAAGACGTCGTTCTTGTTTCCATTAATTACAGACTCGGTGCATTAGGTCAGTTGACCTAATTACAAAGTTATCTGCTATAAAATATAAAATTCCTAAATAATTTTCGCCGATATGAACTAATACGAGGCATAAATACAGACAACAAAATTGAGTTTACCTAAGATGTAATTAGCTGTGGCAGAGAATACTCCATTACGCTTTTTTTCAAGGCTTTTTAAATCTGGGCGACAAAAACGCATCTGGTAATCAAGGATTGAAAGATCTGATAATGGGGTTGAAGTGGGTGAAAGAAAATATTGCTCAGTTCGGTGGAGATCCTAATAACGTCACGATTTTCGGCCTTAGCGCTGGTGGAGCCTTAGTTCATGCTTTAACTCTCTCACCGTCCGCAAAAGGTAGTTATGATAGTTGCCTTTAACTTACTATCGTTTGCAATTGACGCATTATGAGTAAAACATATGAACCGACAGTATTACAGATTACGTTTTGCTTACTGAAGTTTAGAAGTGTAAAGTACATGCATACACTCTCTCACCAAATAATTATTTCACAATTACATTACGTTTTATTGCATTCGATGAAACTTTCCTTCAAGATCTGCGGTCTTGATTGCACATGAGTTTTTCCTGTGTGAACAAATTTTCCTGAATCTCAAAACCGCAGAGTTCGTCATCGTACGCTGCATGGTTTAAATACATATTAACATCTAAGAGGAAATAACATTGATTAACGTTAACACGAGGGCTACGCAAAATATTCGTCAGCGTTTCGTCGAATTAGATATATTGAACAAACAGGTAATCGTTTGAGGAATGTAATTTTGAAAAAATCACGCTTTGAACAGGTGTACTTTACACTTTCGAATTAAAGTAAGTAAAATGTAGGTATTTTATCCCTCTACCTACGACACATGGTTCATACGTTTTAATTAAAATGCTTAAATACTTGGTAACCGCGCCCCATATCCAAGTAACATAATTGAATGTACCAAAAATGTTTTAAATGTACTCTTGTAGGACTTTTCCAAAAAGCCATTATGCAAAGCGGAGTATTGAACAGTCCTTGGGGAGTCGAGCAATCTCGTCCAGAGCGCGCTTTTAAGCTTGCTTCGCTCCTCGGCAAGGATTCCACTGATCCCCAAGAAGTTTTCGAATTTCTCCAGACGATACCACCTAAACAAATCGTCGAAGTTCAGAATAATATTCTCACGCCAGAGGTAAATGTGCTTCTGCCACATTATCACGAGATTTTTCTTAATCGAAACTCCTTCTTCTAGCAAAGGCACGCCTATGAACTTACATTCGGTGTTATGTGTGACAAGCATGCGGAAAATCCTGTTCTTCCGTTACCCTTGCCAGAACTAGCTTCGAATGACGCTGATGTTTCCATTATGGTTGGTTACACGTCACACGAGTCCATCATGTTTCAGAAAGGTGATTAATTGTCGAACAAGAGCTGATCAAGGAAACCAATCGAACGAAAAGCATTTACGGATTATAAATTTGCTTTTAACAGATACTAGCGACGAGGCTTTGCCAAAATTCCTGATCCATTTACCGGATCACGTGGAAAACTTAGCAACCTTACGGCAATCGGCAGGAGATGTAAATATCGATCAGCTAACCAAGCGCGTCACCGATCAGTACTTTACCGGAAAATTGACGAGAAAGGATCAATTACTAAGTCTTATAAGATTCGTCACTGACGTCTATTTCATAATTCCGGCGAATCGATTGGTATACAATCGAGTGCAACGCAAAACTGCTCCCACGTATCTTTACCAATTTTCTTACGTAGGCAACGAGAAAACAGTTACAGATCTTCTAGTCGAAGAGCGTGCTGCCATTGGTAATATTTTATATTAATTACACTTTATAAGAACTAGTACCATATCGTACCCTAAAACTGTATTGTTGTGGGCATTTAGGAGCGTCTCATGCGGACGAGTTATCATATTTGTTTTACGTGCCGAGATGTAAAGTCGACAATCCTGAAGTTCCAGCGATAGGAACGAAAGACAGAACGACGATAGAACGTCTAACTCGAATGTGGTCCAATTTTGCAAAGACAGGGTAAGTTATTTAAACTTACTGAAATATATGCAAAAGTGTAATTTATTTTGCTTCTGCATTCTAATATATCTTCCATAGAAATCCTACTCCATGTCTTGATCAATATGTCAATACTACATGGACTCCCACAACAAAGGACAATTATAAATACATGGATATCAGCGACGATCTGAAAATGTTAAGCGTACAACCAGATATTTTAATTTCATAGTAAATTGTATTAAGTACCTTCTACTCGAAAAAAAAAAGAAGCAACGACGATGTAATAAATCAGTACACTGGAAGTAGTAAAAGTTTAGGGTACATGTTTCTTTTATTTTTTCACGTATACCTTATAGTAATAATACAGGTGTATTCGTCTCCACGTTTTCACGAGAAAACTACAAGTGCATGGTCGAAAATCATTCGAGATTATCACTGACTCTAGTCGAGGTAACATAATAAATACATTAATCTCATCTACGCTTTTAAAAGTAGATGCAGACCGGGGTAACGGAACGTTCGCGAGTGGTCGTGAAAAAGATTAGGAGAACAATTGTACGTCTTTTGTCCATGTTTTTCCGCCCATGCCGAAAAAACTATTATTGCTGTCTTACAGACGTTCAGTTGCATCGGTCCGAACCGACTTTAAGATGTCTCTGATTGCTATGTACACGCATCGAAAAGAGAAATGACACTTATTATATTGGCCGTGCAGAAATATCGAAAAAATTTTATGCGAAATTGGCAACGTTATCGATCGTAGCACTATCTACAATAAAATTAACAATAAAACTGGTGTTCCATTGTTTGGACCACCTTATACGTGAATTTTAAGTGCCGCTTCGAATGAAACATAAAAAAAGTAGCGATAAAACGTAAAATAAATGTGAAAATCCTACCAAGATCACTGCCACAAACATTCATCTCAGACTATATAGGATCGATAAGAAAATTTATTAAATACTTTTATGATGATGATCACTTATTCTAAAGTTCTGCTGTCTCCTAGCAGACAGCGAGAAATTTCGCCGAATTTGCAACATGTTTGTCTACTGTCTTTGTAGTTAGCGGTGGAAGCATGCGTGATAATTCGTTAAGTTTATTCGTTTTGATAACGCGTTACGTTTCAATATTTCGAACGATACTTTCTGATGTTCTGTTTACTTGTAGTTGAAATTTGTAAGAAGTATATTTTTATCACGCTCGTTGCATTCAACTCGTTCGTTGGATTTCGTCGAACTTCGCATATCGATGTCCGAATTAAGATAGACCCGATTTACTTATTCCAGAATGCAAAAGCTTTCTGTATTCTTTCGTTGTGTGGCTTTCCCGCAGCCACAGCGACCGCGGGGTACGTGCGTTGTACCGCGGAATCTTGCGGGATATTCGAAGATGACTTCGAAGCCATAGCTTCTTTCTCGAATAACTTGGCGGTACGACTCACGTTTCCGGTTGGAACAAACTTACTTCGAATTCGCCCTATTAATATCCTTGGGTCCTCAATTTCACTGGATTCTGCGAACAAGAAGAAAACAAGTGCTTATGGGAACGTTAAAATTTGTTACGTTTAGGAATATTAATTCAATTATTATTAGTGTTTGTATATTATTGGTGCGTTCTACGTCGAACAATCATGGCTTCGGCGGCTATGACAGGAATTTTTATACACTATTAATATGTTTTACTGTCAAAAAACTCACTTGAAGAAATTTGATAAATATTTAATATTTTTTGAGTCATAGGCAATTAAATTTTAGCGCATCGTTTTGACGAAAATTTATAAGTCTTAAACTATTATAGATGCAGAAATAGTAAATCAACCGTTTGATTCAGAAACCCTTACAGAGATACACTGTGAAATTAGAATCGCATAGAGCATTGAAACGGGCTTTATCTCGATTAAGGCAGGGATACGTGTGACACTAGGGTGACGTTGCGCGCCGGTCACAAGACACTAAAATAAAGAAAAATTCATAATTTGAAGACTATTCCGATCCAGACATGCCGGTGGAAGTCATGATTAAAAGGCATTCTGACGTTGTGATAAAAAATGAGTCTTTGAACAAAATTTCAGTTTAAAGAATTAAAAAGATTTTTTCGTTAATTTGCAAACACTGCGTAAAATTTATATATTTTTCATTAAACATCGAAGATTTCTGAATCAAATCGTTTTATATTCATTTTTGTATCTACACTGGTTTGTAAGTTATAAAGTGAAAAAAGAAACGATACACTATTTGTAATTGAGAAGATATTCAATATTTTGATAATTCCTTCAAACGGTATTTTTTCATCGGCATTACCAACAACATATTCAAATTTCCTGAAAACCCGTGACACGGTTGCAAGAATCATGATTACACGACATGGAACGTTCCGTTTAAATCGTACACTCAACACACCTTCGTGCTGTCGGTTAGTCTCGCGCGAAGTTTTAGTCACACCACTCAGTGTAGCTAAGTCGATACTTCCTTTGGTACTTTTCTTTGGATCACAAACATTTGCGTCCCGTATAGTCGCCGACACACCACTTCTCGTTTCGTCTCCGGAATTCTCGCAACACTTAAATGTTCCTTCTTTTTCCGACGCTCCTTTAACGTCACTGAAGTAATTCTCGTTATCTCCTTCCTCTTCGATAATCGACGCGATGCCGAGTTCGTTCACTTGCTGCGAAGAGGCAGACAGGTTCGAGATACAGTCGCCGATTCCGGAATCACGCGAATCGCCTCGGAAAACTCGTCGAACCTTCTGAGACTTCGTAGGCACTTCTTGATCGGTTTTTTCTTCGTCAACTTTGTCGAGGTCCGAAGACACTTCGACATTGACTAGTTCCTCCTCTATATTCTCTAATTTCGAACACGATGCGGATAATTGACAAGTGTTCTTTTCGTCGTCGGTTAATGAATTTGAAGAAGCTTCTCCGTTGAGACTAGAAAGATTTTTTTCGACATTACTCCGCAAAGATTCTTCAAAATTTTGATCTTCGATATTCATGTCTTCCACAATCGACGCAGCTTCTTCGTCGAGTATGGACGCTTCGGTCTCCTCTGTAGCTGTCGTTTCAACTCCCTCAGTTTCTATATGAGGAATGAAATCTTGTACATTTTCCAGCTCCGTATTCTGTGAAGTATCAGTTTCCTGGCTCTCCTCTGACTCGTTTTTGTCCGAACACGATCTCGAGTCATTCCTCGCGGATTCATTGTTCACAGATTCATCGCCAAGGTCAGAATATATGTTCGTTTCGCCTGGCAGGGATGTGTCTAATGTTTCTAGCGGTGATATATTTAGTTCCGTTTTGTAGCAGAAGGAATACATACTTCTTCCACAATTACCAGTTTTGCTTTTACTCTCATTGATTTTAACGTCCGCGTTGTTCTCTGTACTTTCGACTTTGGTAGTACTTTCTTTTTCATCGTCCACAGGTGTTTCGGTATTTTTCGAGTTTTGTAGCTCGATTAGATTTAACGTTGGCTCGGTGGTCGGCGAAGATTCGGCCGTCGCCGTCGGACTCCGTCTACTGTTTGCCGAAAGGATTGCCATTCTCCCCAATGCACGAATGGCGTTTCCTGTTTTCTATTTAAACAAACGAAAGCACACGCACGCCCACGCAAGTCAAACGCATGCGAAAATCAATGCAAGTTACGAAATGAAATCTCTATCGTTTAAATCTGCGAACGACAAATTAGATATTTTATTTTAATTCAATGGAAAATAGTACTCGCTAAAGTGCGTGGCAAACCAGCTTTAGTACGACTTCAAATACGAGTAAGCACAGAACAAATGATTAACTTTGCAAAACCAAACAGGGTCAATGATGACGATGTAATTATAATTAGATTCTTACCTGCCACTTTCTTCGTACGATGAATTTCTTTAGCTTATCTGTCGGCAAAGCTATCATGCTCATCGCTTCTGCGTGTTGAGCCATCCATGGGTGTTCCAAACACTGGCTTGCCGACATTCGCAATCTGTAGCACAGAAACGAACAGAAATTTGGTAAGCCGAGCTAATGAGGATGTTAACGTTGTGGCAAGCCACGTGGTGGCAGCGAGAACGAAAATGATGAAACTTGTTTGAAAATATTATGTCTACGATTATTTCTTATGTGAAATTGAAAGAAATTTATGTGCATAAAATCTGATCGGAGAGAATTTGAAATATTACAATTCAAATAACATGGAAATAAATGCAATTGATGTACAGATGAATACTTTTATTTTCATTGCGTTCGAACGGTCGTATTGCTTAACTTGAAATTCATTTATTATCAGGTAACTCTTAGAATTCTAAATACGTGATTTGATGTCACCTGCATTTCTACAAATGTAAAAAGACGTTAAACTACGTCAGTAGCTGACAGTGTGTCAATAACGACGCAATGGTGAAATAACTAAAGTACGTACTCCTTTCGCTTAACAAGTAGACCACTGATGAAGTCCTTAGCATCGTTTGAAATCGCATCGAATGCTTCGTCCTCTAAATCGTAATCGGCTCGAGTGATGTTCGCAAATGTCTCCGCGTCATTGTCACCCATAAAGGGTGATAATCCGGTCAACCTGAGGGTATATAATTATTTCTACGAGTCCAAAACATTTTTCAATCTATCGAAATTTAAGAAATCGACTAATGTGAAAAATCAGATTTTCAATAGTTTGCCCGTCGATCATTTATGCGACGACAAATATAGTTGGGAGTAGAAAAATTCGTTTCCTTTTTGGCGTTTACTAAATTCATGGTAAGTTGCCACATTTTTGTATTATGATTCGTGGCCGAGGTAATATATTTTGCTCGACTTGAAATTGGGTCACCGAGAGGCTGTATGAAAAATCCCCCTGGATATTGCGAGTGTCACGGACCGCGTTGTCACGTAGGGCAAATGCCTGCATAAATTACAGTTATTGGACAATTTCAATTAGAATACTGGTGATTTGTTAAAAATTGTCTAAATTTGAAGTAAATTCGAAAAGAACTCGGAATTTTTGAATATACAACTCGAACGGCCGGTTAGTGAATTATTAGAAATTCAACATTTTATGTTACACATTTGCAGTAAAATTTCGTTACTTACAGAACATAACAAATTACACCGACGCTCCACATATCCGACTCGGTGCCAATTGGCTCGTAACTGATGATTTCTGGGGGTATGAATTCTGGTGTACCGAAAAGAACTCTGACAGGCGTGTCAGGCTTCAGAGTTTGAGCCAAACCAAAGTCAATGAGTTTGATTTGATGGGAAGTTCGTGTTCTGCACATTATATTTTCCGGCTAAAAGGCATAATAAATATATCAAATCATTACGTTCGTCGTATAGTATGAATTGTCCGCTTAAATCTAATTTATCTGTTTCCTCTCACCTTTAAATCTAAATGAACTACTTTGTTTTTATGCATATACTCAACGCCTTCGCATATCTGCCTCATGAAAAGTATACTGTCTCTTTCCGTCAGAGTAAAGTCGTCAGCGACAACTCTTTCGAAAAGTTCGCCACCAGAAATGCTGAAACAAACAATCACATATTGTCCAGATGCTCTCCTAATTTTGGAAAATTGCTTTTAATGTATCGCGTGGCGGTTTAGGTATAAACACTTACTATTCAGTAACCATTACGATCTCCCGAGGACTTTCAAAAGCCGCTGCGAGAAGAAGCAGTTTCGGATGTCGTAATATATTCATAATTCTGATCTCCTCTCGGACTTGTTCTCGGTCCTTCGTTTTAATGGTCCTCACAAATTTGGCGGCAAAATTCGTCCCGGTAGAAATTTCGATGATCCTTCTGACGGTGCCGTATCGACCTTTCCCCAGTTCCTCCAGTACCTGGTATCGTTCACCGAAGAGTTGTCCATCTTCCATTTCGACCACTCGAGCTTCGAAAGGTGGCTCGAAGTCTTAAAAAAGAACGATATCGAATTATCCAACAATTCGAAGGGCTTCATGATTTCCCAATAATGGTATTTGTTTTTCAAATTTACCCTCCTCGTCGTCTTGGAGTATCGTCTCCCCTTCCTTGGGAACCCTGACAAAGTCGGATTCGAATCCAGGTTCGCTGACTCCGTGAATGTTCTCCGCTCTGATACGAAATCGATAGCTCTCTCCAGGGACAACGACGTCAGTTCCAGGACCCGGTACTGTGTGACTCAGCGAATGACAGGACTCGGCGATGACTGTCCAGGTGCTTTCACCGGCACGGTTCATTTCAACGGAATATCCGGTAACGGTGCAACCGCCGTCGTAAGGCGGCGATCTCCAGGTAATCGTGGCTACGCCACTGGAGGAGCAGACACTGGGAATACCTGCCGGCGGGTCGGGCGGACCTACATCATAATTTCAAACATTTTTTATGGGTCTTCGGAAAAGATGATCCATAGTTTGTATAGGTTGCTGTGAAACATTTCTATACAGTTTATCAAGATTTGACTAACGAGTATTTGTGGAATAAATTCTTTGATTGTCACGACGACGAATGTATATTTTTAAATCGTTGTTATAAACAATTAAACGCCGCCACAAGGAAATACGAAACGAATACATTGTGCGATCATCAAAGACGATGAAATCATCGGAATAAATGATAAACGTTATCCGATACATTTTCACACTGTTATTAAGGTTTTTCTAAGCCTACTCGCCAGAAAGGAATGTGTCAAGGGCATTACGTTCAATGGATCGTTTAAATCATAAATAGATACTAAAACACGTCTGCCTTTGAACCTTCTTTCACAATATACAGCTCGAATCCGTTAGCAATGGTTTACATTTGTATCGAAACACTTCAAAAAATCGTAGAACAGATAAATAAGTAATGGTTCAAAATTCACGCGCAGGGCGATACGTAGACGTCAAAAGACTTGGAAACACTGCCTTCATAATTTCTATTCACGTGTCACATAAGACGATTCTAATTCATAACACTAATTTATCGAACATCACGTTACCCATTTTCAATGATTCGAATTCGATTCTTCCTTCTGATATTACACTCGGAGTGCGCTCGAACGGTATCGAAGAACGATCGATTTAAGAGTCAGGCAAATATTTCGATTTCAAACATGTAAACGTCCGGCGTGTGTCGGCAATGTGTGTCATGATGTGAGACACGCATCGATTAGGTTTCAACGGTTCACGCACTTCTTCGGCACTGTTTCGTTCTATCGCGATCTCGAGGAAGGAGGAAGAGGCTGAGCCGATGGTGGGAGTGCAAAAAGAAACGCGGGAAGGAGGAACTACATATTGCGCGATACGTCACGTGAGACTGTCGTCTGCCTTGTACGCAAGAAGAAGAACTGGACCGTGTGACACGCGTTTACGCACGTGGAACAATGAGTGTCTCGTTCTGAATTACACTTACACGCACGCGGACACACGAGAGTCGATTTAATGTCGTTGAAAGTTTCCGTCGCGTTTGGAAATTCTAGAAATTTAACTTTACATACTATGATCGTTGAGGAACACTTTAGACTACGGTTTCTCGTCATCTATAGCACTTGTTAGTACCTGGATCGGCTGATTAGGGATTAAGTAGATCACTTTTTGTTAGATTATCAAGGATTGTTTTAAAAAATCATGCGCTACATATATATGCGAGGCCAATCTTGTTTGTACAAAATTTCGTGAGAAATGTCAAAGTTCCAGCTGTTCAAAGTTTGATTTCATGAGGAATGCACTTTTTAACAAGCCCATTTAATAAGATTCTCGGGAATAAACTTTTCTCCGTTTTTATCGGAGGAACTCTAATTTTTCAATAGAGAGTACAATTTGCATGACAACATTATCACTGTGTCGCTTTGTTTCGTTTCACATTGTAAATTTCAGGCGGTGTTTTCATTTCGTTTGCGACGAAACGCGAGGCATGATAAAAATGTTAACTGTATGGGAATTATGTGTGTTCTTAGATAACGGTTTGTTTAACATAAAAATCATGATACACTTCGAATTCTTTAAATCCCCTTTCACGTGTAACCAACTTCGTGCAAAAGTTCATACTGTTTGTTAGTATTAGCGACAGTATGATGTATCCTTAGTTTCCGACTACTAAACGCACAGATGTTCGATTGATACTGACACAAGTGTTTAAGCGAGTGATGCAACAGTTCCTCTTTCAAATCTCTGTAAACATTAATCGTCTTCTCGCGTTCGCGAACTATATCTATCCTACGAAGTGTGTGTCGTAACAATGATACCACACATAAATGTTTTCTCTTCTAATTGTTATACTTTTACATCAACATCTGGGTTATGTTTTATTCTTTTTACATACTATTTTTCATATTAATTCGTACCAATCGCAATGCATTATTTTTGGTAAAAAGTTTAGAAAACGTTTTTATGAAAAACAAAAAAAAATTATACAATGTACTAGCTTTTTAAAGAAAATGCCCTTAAAAGGAAGTGTAGTCTTCGACAGAGAGTTGTAAATGAATTTTATTTTGTTATATTACGTATTCACGTAAATGTGTTATAATTTATAATAATTTACTTTTTGTTTTGTCTAATGTATAAGTTGAAAAGAAGGTTACAGACACCACATGAAATTTTAATGACAATTACCAGCTATTTTCGAGTTGTGATGCAAGAAGTGTGCAGACAGCAGGCAAATAAAAATTCTGAAGATACATATTTTTGGAGCTTGGTATCATTAAACAAATATGAAGGTCTAATAAAGGTCTAAGAAACTTCAAACTGATAATCAATACAGGAGCCCGAAGATACGATGAATTACAAAAAGAAAAACAATTGCAAAAATATCTAATTACGCTAATAGAAGACTAGGTGAATAAAAAAATTAATTATAGGAGTATGAATTAAAATTTAGTATTGATTAATATATAAATAAATGTATGTACAAGAAAATAGTACATACCTTCTACGGCGACGCTGAAGAATCTTTGATCCTGTCCCAGGTCATTTTCTACGGACACTTCGTATTTTCCAGCATTATCAGCGGTGACATCATCGGATATCAAGCAAGACACTCCACCACCGTAGGTAATTGCGGTCTTTTTGTTAGCCACCAATTCTCGGCCCTTTAATGAAGAGATATTTTTATGATTATTCAACTTTCACACTATTTAAACGAGTAATTAATGGTGAAGGCCAATTTCTACGGATACCGCGTACTCGTAAATCAGTTGATACAAATTCCCCTAAATATGAGACAATTACGAAACGCTACGTTGGCAGTATTTAAATATTATTAGATAACATGCTCTACGAGTACATAAAGAATCTTCATTACAACACGTGCGGGCGTCATTCAATTATTTGTGAAGCGGTGTTAAGTTTCTGTAATTGGCGGAATCTGACCGATTTGTAGGCTATTATATTATTATATTATATACATGTATATATTAAGATATAAGTAATAATAATAATGCATAATGTGGTGTTATAAGTACGTGAAATGTTATCTTGATAATCAGTTTTGAGTTTCTATTGCTACGACGTCAATGTATGTAAATCAATTCGATCCAACAAATATACATATAGGTTACATATATGTAATTGGAACAGAGATCCGTTTGTGTGAAACAGACATCTCTTTTATCGAATCAGGGGCACCGTTGCAATTGCAGAGCCGTGCATGTGCGAATTTAAGCTATCCGTTGTGCAGGCGCGAAAATTACGTTAAAAGTGCAGACGATTAATTTATGTTTTCTCCGATTAGAACGTTTTTTTCCCGGTATCACGCTGTTATTACTTGAGTGTGAACCACATGAAAGTTTGAAAAGAAAATATGCAAAGTATGGTTACCGCTCGGAGCCATCTGACGTTTGGTTCTGGATGACCTCGATAAGTGACCCTGAGCACTACTCGATTTCCTCTGAATACCGTGACGTCCGCTGGTACCTTTATAATAGCAGCCGCCACAAATTCTTTTGGCATCGCGTTATCCTCATTCTTTACCGTGACAGTTTCACCGTTCATTCCCGAAACCGAACTCTGATCCTTTTCCTCCGCGGTCGAGGGACACTCGACACATATCACTGGCTTGTTATCGTACTTGTTACACTCATCGGTTTTACCGAAATCTGGAGCGACACGTTTTACATCTTCCTTTGTACACTCCCCGGTTTCCTTGACTAGTTGCGAGATTCTTTTCACCGATTCTTTCGAACACGAAATTTGTTCGAAAACATTTTTCCTGTCTTTGTCATCGGCTGGGGATAATAATTTTCGACAGCTCGAGGGTTTTGTTTTTACTTCCCTAATTTCGGGCGTTTTCCTCGACGTCCTTGACGGATTTTGCGAAATATACTTTCTACCTGGGGAAGGCGAAAGGTTTTTAGGACTCGGCGTAGTTTTCAATGGTAACGAAGACGCTCTGACAAAGGTTGTTGACTCGTGTCGCTGCCATTGCGGAGACAACAAGCGGGCGTCTTTTCTTCCATTTTTCATAGAATTGTTACGCGTGCAACTGGTGCGCGTCGGCGAAGCGTCGTTTTGTGTCTTGGAATACAGATTGTTGTACTTTGCAACGTGATCCTCGAAGCTACGAAGGTGTCGACTTAATCTCAATTCAGCCGTGCAACTGATGGACGGCCCTTTGCCCGTTACGGAAGCCGTGCAACGTATTTCACCTGTATCTCGCGATGACACGTCGTGTATCCTCAGAATACTAATGTTTCCATCCTTCTCGACCTTTCGTCATACAAACATTAGGTGTAATTAAAATAGAGTTATCGAAAGGGGTAATTGAATAGAAAATTAATTCGCATTAAAAGACAACACAGTTTGGCTGATTACTTATACGACTTACCTTACACTTTGGTTTGTCTTTAACGTCTTTTCCATTGATAGACCAGGTGACTTCCATGGGTTTCCCGCATTGCACCCGGGCACAAAAACATGCAGTTTCACCCTTGGACGTAATAACCGATAACGGCGTTTTCGTAAATTGTGGTGCCAATTTTGGAACGCTTTTGTAATCTGCTTGTAAAAAGAATGTATTTACCGTGTTGCAATTAAATTTTATCAGTGTATTGTATAGCGAGAACGAGTCACACGAACTTCGATCGTGAAACACTTCTTTTTTGAAGTGCAACGTTTACAATTTTGCCATAGTGACGCATGGAAGTTTAAGAAAGAAAAACAGAAAGATACGAGCAAAGAATGGTCTGATTAAGACCATTATCTCGACGTGCTATAAATGCTAGATCATCATTCCTCGCGGATTTGGCATTTCCTGAATTTGAATATATGGAACAATTTTCAACGAAGTATATTCGTTAACGGCTTCAGACTATTTTTATTTTTGTTGCTGAATGCTTTTCTTGACCTATTGACGAATGTCACTTATTTGTATTTATCATTCTTTTTAAATACTTATTGCTTTATTTCCTTATTTGTTTACTGCTTTGACAGTTTAAGATATATCTTACAAAGAAAGCATTTTACGCTCGATGTTTACGTGAACTATTTTTTCTTATTTTGATCAATGCAATGTGTTCATAAAATTTTACCGTTATATTTCAGATAATTCTCAAAACATTTTTTAACACTGAACCTACGAAGATGTTTATTTTTGGACTAAAAATTATGTGTTAAACATTAGAATATTCAACGGTATTTTCACTAATAAAAATATATGTTTTTCAATACATTTTGTTTAGTACTGCCTACGAGTTATTTTTATTTATTCTCGCTCTACTAAATTAACTATTACGTGCATTCAATTGTACAGGTATAACTTTGACTTAAAGAAATAGATAAAGAAATTGAAATAGTACATAAATTGTCGGTAGGTTTAGTGTTAAAATATTTCTTAGAATATTCATTTGTTAGATGGAAAATAATGGAATAGTTGGGTGATTTTCTCGTACCTTGAACGGCGAAAAGTCCTTTCGACGATATTTCTCCGAAATTGTTACGAACGAGACAGGTATATTCGCCAGCATCTTGCGGGCAAACATTTGAAAATCGAAGAGCGAGTCCACCATCGCCATAGACGATGTATTTGTAATGATCATTGTCAGGTACCTCACGACCATCTTTCAACCAAACAACCAAGAAAGGCGGAGTACCTAGAAGTAACAAGTATGTATAATGATCTGCTACTGAAGTCAAATTCGCGAATCTACATTAATTGAGCTATAAATACATATAGAATCTATGTTTTTACCGGAGACACTACATAACAACCAATTTTACTCTTTAAAATTTCATTCGCATTATGTATAAAAGACGTTCATTATTGCTATTGACATTTCTTCCCTTTATTTACATTTTACGTTAATCAAATCGACACAATCTAGTATGTAAAACGACGTACGCGCATCTACATCGGATAAGGATACACAAGTACTTATATGGATAAAATAAAATAAAAACTTTCAAGACAACAATATCTCGAAAATAGTAGTGCGCTATTATTACAGTATTAAATACGTTTAAATAAAATAATTAAGCACACATCAGTAGCCTAAATTGCAAAAAAAACAAAAACAATTAACAAATTTCTGTTGAGTTCTCAGAAACAGTTAGCAACAGTTGTGAATTAATTGTGAACTGATTAATACCTGTGAGTCTGGCTTGAAGTTCATAACAATGTCCTTCCATGACGATCGAGTCTTCCGGAAGTGGTTGCAAGAACATTGGTGGATTTTTGTCAGAAGTAGACAGATCGTGAGGATCGAGAACGGTCACCTAAGAAAAAATAATTGAAAATAAGAGAAATGCAAATGGTTACGTGGAAGTATTAAGCTTTATAATTAATACATCATTCAAATATTCACCTGGCAAGTATTCCTTGTAGAACCAAGGACGTTCGTTGCTACGCAGGTGTATTCACCCGCGTCGCTCGCTTTCACATGTGAAATTTCGAGTTTCGCAGTTTTACCATCGAAATACCGTTTTACACGGTTTGATCGTTCCAACGGTCGGCCATTTCTGAAAATGTAACGCATAGTTTCAATTTTAATAGAAAGATTCAAGCAGACTAAATACGACAAGAGACGCTCGTGTCGAATTATAGAAAAAAATATCAGAATTTCGTTGAATGAATTGAAATGCGGAATTGAAATTCGAAGTTATTGATATTAGAGCTACTTAAATTCCGGCAAAACTGTTAAACCAATTTTGATGAAATGTATACCAAAAATTAAGCTTGTATAGAGGAAGAAAACATGAATATACATATACAAATCAAAATCTGTTTATATTTAAAAATGGCGGCTATTTAATATTACATCTACTAAGGTCAGTAATATTTTGTTTACTGCTACACGTATTAAAACGATAATTACTTAACTACATTCAATTGTAGAAATTAAAAATCCCATTAAAAACCGGTCATTTGATCGGTTCGGTAGGAATGGGTACATTCGATAGTCAGTATCGGAAGGTGAATAAAGACAATAAAGTTAGGTTTGCAAACTACCCCCTATCAAGACACACACTCATTTTATACAAAGTTGAACTATAATTATTTCTCGGAAATGGTAGGTCGTAGAGTACCGATTTCGAATTTCACATTCTCTGGAGAGATAAGGTTTATGAATGAAAATAATGTCCTTCGGAAAGGAAGTTTTGAAGGTAAGTCCCTTAATTTTACCCAATTTCTTTAAGAAATGCTACTTAACGGCAGTAATTGCAACAGTTAATATTTTTTGTAGAATCCAACCGCCCTCGGTATTATTAAAATCAAACTTCATTACGTGGTACAATTTTTTCAAAAACTTTTTAACATGGAGTGTATCTGGGATAATGGGTGGTTAGCGCACCTAGGTTTGTTATTTTACGCATAATATCATTTGACGCGTAATATTGATCCAAAAAAATATTCAATATGTTGAGGTACACTCTACATGTTGTAGATATGTATAAATTGTGGGTAGGTTTAACAGTAAAGTTTTAAAAAATTCAGATCGTTCCTTATCACACGAAATGTTTGAAAGTTGATATTCGTAATTAATTTCGATTCAGAATAGTTACCAAATACAATACAAGCTTTCATTATCTGAAAGGGACGGCAGTTTAGAACGTTAAAAAATGCGTGTCTCTTACAATTTTCACGAAAAACGTACGAAAATAAATGCTTATAATTAGTTTCGATACACACGTGTTCATACAAAATTAGAATCGTTTTGCTTCCATAAATTCAAGTGGCGATTATTTAAACTTCTTTTCAACTTATATCTATTACAATTTTTATCCAGTTTCTTCAAAGTTTGTTAATTGTACTTCATTATTGTATGCAAAGATTATACAAAAATTCAAAAACTACACGATTTAGAAATAGCGTGATCAACGAGTAAAAGCTAATCGTTGCACGACGGACCCTCTAAAATGTATCGAGAAAATCCTGCACCGTCACAAAGTAAACGTGCCTTAATTGATGTGCTACCGTATTAAAAAATCAATGTTAATAACCACGGTTCCAATCGAAATGTTCACAAGGGCCGCGAACGTGACTATCGAAAAAGGACAGTTAAATTCTCCGTCTTTCCTAGCTCATTATGAACTCTAGTTTATATTTTATTTACCTGTACCACGTTGGTGTCGGACTCGGCGTTCCCCTGATGCCGCAGCTGAGTTGCAGGTGGCCATTCACTCTAGTAGTCGTGTCTAGCAGACTGCGTCCAAACGAAGGATAAGTCCTCGGTGACGCACTCCTGGTTCGAATAGTGCGGGCGACGGATCCAAGTAAGTGACGATCTTTAAGAAAATTTTCATTTTTCTCTTGACACATATCGGTCGGAATTTAATTTACTAAATATGTAAGAGTGTAAATTTAATTAGCACCCCACACGAACGGAATTCTAAATAAATTCGGAAAAGGAGGTTAAAATTTAAATTTAGGTATGATCATGATATGCACCGAAATATTAAAAATTGTATATGCAAAGTAACACGAACAATTACTTTGAATATAGAATTTAATAAAAAATAACATCACGGTTTTTTAAAATTCCATAATTGAAGTAAATAGTTATTGTTATGATTATTAAATTTATTATTTTTCAGTAGATAAAATGATGTAATTAAACAATTTAATGCGTCATTTCCAAATTTGTTTATAATATCGACCGCGTACGGGGCCGATTAATTCTAAATGCATGATATATTCTGTACTAATAATTGTACAACGGCCAAAGAAAATTCATTCAAGTATTTTCATTTCACCGATTGTTCTGTAAAACGTACTTATTACTTCAAGACGGGCACTGGCTTCGATGCGACCGAAATCGTTTTCTACGATCACCCTGTACAACCCCGCGTCCTCTAGCGTTACTTCGGCGATCTCCAGTATCTTTACGTCGTCCCGCTCTTTTATGGAAATTCTCGCGGTGGGCGTCACGATAATACCATTTTTGTCCCATTTCACCCACGGTGTCGGATGACCAACTACGGCGCACTGGAAACGTACAGTCTCGCCTTCCTCCACCACGCGATTGTGCGGAACCGCGTAAAATTTCGGTGGACTGATTTTCAGACGTCGGGACGTGGACCTTGATCGCGGCAAAAGTTGAGGGGATCTTAATTCTCGACCATCTGAAATTTATTACGTTAAGAACATTCGCATTACGTGTATATTTTCTTGCGAAAAGAAATTTAAGGGGGAACTTACGCGAAACCGCGGGAGACAAACTTCTAATTGGCGTCGAACGTGGCGTCGACCTTGGCGTCGATCCCGCCGAAAGCAGACCTATCGGTCTTGACAATCTTTGGCTGAGTATGCTTTCTTTTCCCTCCGGCACTGAAGCAAATGTGTATCACGAAATTAGAAATACTTTCACAGTTTGCCTTATTGCAATGAAAAAAATAAATTTTCAGAGCAATGTCATCGGTGTAGCGTGGCTACAGTTGTCAGAGAGTACGTATGCGTGGGTAATAAAATGTCGCGCAGTTTGATAGAAAATTCTCGCGACGTGTGACATTGGGCGTTTAAAAAATGATCCTAATTTACATGGAAAACATGCAGGTAATTGATAAACGTTTGGACGGAAGGTTGCAAATATTTGTGTTGCCGTTTTGATTTTTATGGTAAACCGGCCTATCAAGTAGCTATAATTTATATAAAATTACCATCTACTACTAGACACGCTGACGTGAATGCTTTTCCAAGGTCATTGTAAGCCACGCAGGTATATTCGCCCTCGTCCTCTGGATAGACGTGTTGAATACTCAAGCGTGCCGTTTCGCCGTCAAATTCCGCAGTAAAATCGCGATCCATTTGCAAAATCTGAGCAGGATAAAGAACAAGCATTTATGATATGTTCTTTACACTTGCTACGTTTCATGTACGACAGATCCGATTTGAATACGTCATCGGGATTTAATATTTACCTTTCCGCCGCGTTCCCAGCGCACCAAAGGTGGCTCCGGTGTTGCGTGAACTTTGCACTCAAGGGTGACAGCATCGCCGTCGCAGCATCTAAGATCCCTCAATTCTCTCGTAATTATAGGCAAGGTCAGCACATTCCTGTTAAAAGATATTCTACATTTCACCGGTGCAATTTATAAAATAAACATAATTATATTTACATATTTCCCACGTTTAACCGTTGGTGCCCGGGATTTCTCATTTTTTTTTATTTTTACGACTGAGAGTCTCCTGTCGAATACAAAAGATTCACAAGCATAGGGTAACTTACCCGTGCGTCACCCCGGATTTCTTCATTTTTTCCTCTTTGCCTTGACCTGGAAACAATTTCATTTATTTTGCCACTATCGTCGATAATTGGTTAATATTTCCTACAGACATCCAACGTTACCTTTCGCATAGATCTGCAACGAAATTACGGCTTTTGCCTCCCCATGACAGTTACGAGCGATCACGGAGTACGTCCCGGTAAAATCGAGTTTTGCATATGGTATCTCCAGCCGATATTGTGGACCCCCGCCGACGAGCCGGAAGTGGGCTGCGTCCCTGTAGTAATCGGGCTGCACACGAAAATTATGCGAATTAGCGAATCCAGCGATACAAATCTAAAAGGTTATTAATTATTTCCACACATTCATGATCAAATACATTTTGTACTAATTACATATTCGAGTGTAGTGAGTCATACGCTGATTGAATGTCACCTGTCCCCAATACACTCTATAACGTGTCAAATAGTGAAATAATTAAAAATGGATTAAATATTTTAATCGCCGATTAACGTATTCGTAATAGAAATTATTTCATCGAACACATTTCGACGTTCATGTCGAAGTACGCTTGACATCCTGTTTCAATTTCCTGGCTAACGTCTACGTCGCGAAATCCAAATTCGTGCAAGAACTATTAAAGCGTCGTGGATTTCACCGACAAGAAAGGAAAGAGAAATGCCCCGAAGTTTGAAGTCCAAACAGATTGCCCCTGTTAAGTCAGACGTGACCTCGACCTCGATACCAGGGTTTCCGTAACACTCACGCCCACATTAGGGTCATCGTATGTGATCCGAAGATAAACAAAGGTACTTTTACTTTTCTCACATTTAAGTGGTCGAATTAAATATTCCTTTTCCCATACGTACTTTCTCGTATCTTACCCCTCCCCCCCCCCCGCATTTTTAAGTTTTAATTTAACTCTCCCGTATTTTATCCGAGATTAATGGAACAAGTTTTAGCAACAGGTAAAAGTCAGATACGATCGATCGACGGTGCTCTTTTCAAATAACCGGCGGGGTGAAATTTCGTCGTCCAGCGTTTTAAGCAAAACGAGACAGAGAGAGAAAAGAAAGGATTGTAATAAAAGTGAGATGAGAAACGTCTTCGACGGGGCTCTAGTCCATATAGGGAGCGAAAGTTGAACTGATCGCTCGAGACTGATCTCGTTGCGCGTATGACACGGGTGCGGACGCGTATTACTCTTTTTCATTACTAATTGCATGTCTCCTCCGTTCGTTTTCATCGAGCCGAGGATATTAAAGTCATTTTAAAGAGAGACTCGATCGTTTTTCTTGCTGTACGAACAGAGAGATCCAACGTACCGCCAAGATGTGTCAATTTTTGGCCGGAAGAGTCTGGTCGACAAGAATTTTGGAACAAAATATTCAAAGTATTACGAACCGATCGACATTTGCAATCATCCATCGAACGATTAAAACGCTGTATTTATTTATAATCTGCTCTGTTTGGAAACGTACGTAATATTTTAGTGGAGTCGATTTGATCCTTTCTTAGAGCGTTGACGCCGGCAATGAAGTTTTCAAGATCTCTAATGTGCGAAGTCGAAACGTGACATAATGGACACTCTGAAACCCATCTGTCTTTCACTTGTCTCGTTGCAGAATGATTCGCCTACGACGAAATTTATGCGGACGACACTTCCCGTTACGGAAGAGAGGTGCCATAAACTGAAGCAGAACTGGCCGACACAAGGACTTGTTGCAATGTCATCGTATATCGATCTATGGATCTGTGTGAAACAGATCGTCGACACAGGTACAAGAAAACTCAGTCGAGCATATCGCCATGATACTGGATAGATAATTCTGCGCCCACACTTCTCATGATGTAAATATGGTATAAAATTTGGAAAAAACGAACGTAGATTCGTCGAGGAAAAATTTCCCCAACGGTTTCATTTTCGCTGCCTTTCGGTGTGGTTGAGTATTTTCACTCTGACGCTTCGACAATAGAGTTGTCACCGTAACAGTGATAGTGATTACTTCCGTTTCGTTGTGTGCAATCGGCACCGTTACAGATCCAGACGAAATGTATTACGTTCGAAGTGCCCGTTGCCGCGGGAAAATTTTAAAAATTTATTAAGAAAATTGGTACAACGTCCGGGGAGCCGGAGGATAAAAATAGAAATGAAATTTGTATGCAATCTAGTATTTTCGACAAGCAAGCGGCAACCCTAATCATGAAATCAGCGCGCGTTTTCCTCATTTAGCAGCTGCAGGTGTACTAAAAAAACGAGCGTGAACGTATTTGGCGGCACGGTTGCCGGCACATTCGCAGTCGCGATGCGTTTGCGTCCGTCTTGTCAACGGAAAAAAAGACGAGAGAGGAAACTCGGACTCGGTCGACTTTTCAACGAATCGGCAGCGAGATTAATGCTTAAGTATCGGCTAGTTCGATGAATGTCCTAACAAGTGCCAAAGAGAACTGCGAATGACTCATACCGTGGGGATCACCACTTTGAGATCTCAAGACTGGATTAGAGAATGATATTTCAATGAAGATGATAAGGAAAACTGCTGCGCGAATCTAATTGGACGGATGTACCGGAATTATAATATACCATTATTTTGAAATATTAAATATCCGGTTATCACTTAATATTTGTAAATTAATAATGTAATAGGATCAATCGCAACACTTTTCAAGTTGGAAAGAATAAGCGGCTACCAACGAGCAGTAACCGCTCCATAAATAACCGTTATGATAAAGGCCCTAACGAACATGTTAATTTTGTGTTTGGTTAAATATAAATTGTTAATCGCTTACGCTTCAATCTCGCACATCGAAAATATCCAAGGCAGATAGCAAGTGTATTCACTAATTCGCTGATCGTTCCGATGACACAAAAACATTCACTGTTCTAATCGGACAATCGTCGGTGAAAAATTGTAATATCCAGGGACGGGAATCTATATTTTACCGATCGATCGGAACACAGTGATTGAGACAGATCGCTAGAGGACGGAGTGGCGATTCGTTCGCCAAAGTCACGCAACGACTGTTTTGCCGCCTGTACTTTGCAGTACCGATCCATCGACGAAGAAAGCCGACTTCGTTAGGAAAAGTGGGGAGGCTCTTCAGCTACACTCTTTTCGATTATGCAGATATCCCCGAGTGACGTCGATGCCATGTCCGTGCGTTTTTTCCGGTCGCTGTTCACTTCCGGTTACCTTTTTCAATTGATCCAAAGAGATGCACGCATTATTCGGCAATTGCCAAGTATTTCGATTTGCCTCCGATGCAAAACTTATTGTATAATTACACTGATTTACACGAAACGTTGACTGAATATAGAACTTTAATGAAGTACAATTCTGTAGACCCCTCCTCCTTTCGTACTTTTGTTAAATTAAGTTTTTAAAAATTTATATTTCAAACTGTTTCTTGCAGAGCGAATTACAGAACTCTGTTCGCGTTAATAGTTGTAGAATGCGAGTTATTGAAATTTACGATTAATTGGCACATCTCAGGCGTGGCCGTTCGGGAATTCTTTAATTGACGTATGTAAATAGCTAAAATCCAAATGATTACATTAAGAAATATATTTTACATTTTAATTAATTTTTTTGATTAATTCGAGAGAGAGAGTGAGGGAATTGCGGGCTGTGATCGTCGTCATCGCGGCACGGACAAAGTATCGAGGCTCAATGACCTCGTTTTAAACTTTTATTAATCACCGACGTATATTGCAAATTATTTAAAGATATTTGCCACCTTAAGTTAGTGCGCTCTTTAATTAAATTAATGAATTTCTGAAGTACCATCTATTTTCTTCTCAACTTTTTTTTTCATTATCCGTGCTTTGGATTTTTTAAAGTGTCATTTCGCATAATAATACGATTTTCGTAGATTTTCCTCGATAAAATTATAAAATCGCTGATCTAAAGGGGCCGTGACATTTTTCATCGTTTCCCTTGTTTCCTGGGTTTGCATTTTTCCGTTTTAATTAGTCCATTGCCGAAGTGCATTTTTTTGCGTAAATAAGTCTGCGAATGCCAAGAAAATACAACTTTTAATAAATTCAAAACGAACACAATCTCATTCTTTCGAATCACTTTCTCGAATAACGTTTCATTGTATGTTGTGCTGGAATGTTATTAAAAACCAGCTAATACCGATCTGTTTCATTCATAATTGCACGTAATTTTATATCAGAGCATGTACTTCTACCGTAGATTACTGCGGCGAGATCCTTCCCCCTGGCTGTACAATACATTTCTCTCTTTCTCTTGACTTGGGCGCCTAACTTCACGATAATTATAGTTGCCTTTTAAAGTACCGTCCAATATCAATGCCGTTTCCTCGCCGCATATAATACTGGCCCATTTATGGGTATAATGCGGTATGTTACGTTGTCATTTCTTTTTCGCGATCACCTTGACCCACATCATGGATGAGGACGGCATTAGGGACACGTCATTTCACCGATTACGTAAGATTTGCTTTTTTTCTACGACCACCCACGGCTACGTCACTGATTTGTTATTGCAATATTTTTTTTATTCGCAAACGTTCTAACATCACAACGGTCAGCAATCAGCAAATCGATCTTATCCGAGAAGGAGTTGACATGTCGATTCGTTACGAGTGTCTTATCGATAAGTCGGTACTCGTCGCGTATTTCACTCACGTTTTGTGACTCGCGCGGTATGGTGAAACTTAATTCGGTTTGAATAGTTTTGATTTATTGGTGATATGATAATCGTTGCAATAAAAAAACAACTTTTTAAATACGCCTTACTGTGGCGCACACACCTTTTCAGGGGATAGCATAATAAATAATTAAAACTCACCCTTCCAGGGAATTCAGATCCTCACCTCTTTTTATGTACAATCTTGTAATTTGAAATAGTAACTCCCAATGATGATTACTTATATCCAATTGGAAAATTACAATTTTTCATTATCGCATGAATACAAACCAGCATCTCTTTTTTGTGAAGTAATTGTCTATGTTTATAATACTATAGCTACATCTTCTACTTTCTTATTATTTGTAAATATGTATAATAACAGACATATTATTTCCTGTTGTATTAAAAAAATCTGTTCATTCTAATTGTTTACGCTGCTGGTTTCATATAACGCAGAACTTATTTCTCGTGTCACCCTATTGTGCGAGTAGCTAATTAGATAAAGAAACGATTATATTTTCTTACGCTCGTGTTGGTGGTATTAGGATACTTTTGCAGATCGAATGACATAATAAATACAAAATGAAACTTAAAAGTTTTAAGTTGCGGAAAGATCGAAAGTGTACAAGAAATGTTTGGTCCCAGAGGGTCTGGAAATATTTAGGGTACTCGAGATGATAAATATGGACCGTTGGGTCCGGCCGCTCAACATGATGCGTAAAGTGCGTGGGAAATAGAATTTCTGCAATATGGTGTGGCTTGAGATACAAAGTACATATGTATGTGTGGTAGCCGAGTACATTGGTGCAACGAATGCGGCCGTATTGGATGAAAAACGTTTGCGACCTTTGGGTCAGAGAGACAGAATGTGTTTTGCTAAAGGGGACGGTGGGATTACGTATAGCCTGTTGATTTTTAGACGAGTTTTATATCCGGGAGGAGTATGAATATTATCATCTCCATCTTCCCGTGGATTTACACCACTGATCTTTTACCCTTGTAGACGGAATTACTCGCTTCTAATCATGATAAAATGATAAAATATCTTACCTTTAGGAAGTCGCGGAGCCACATCACTTCCGGTTTAGGATCTCCAACCACTTCGCAAGATATTATAACCGTGTCGCCCTCGATAGCCTCCGTGGACAACGGTTTAGTGACGAACAGCGGCTCTTTCGAGTATCTATGATATTCGAACAGAAATTAAATTTCAGACAGTTAATAACTTTTATCTTTCGACGCGTGTTACATGTGCCTTGTTTATTGAATGTATATTATATAAACATACGGGATGTCTGGCGACGCGACAGTCACAGTTGGCACACTTTCGATGGACGTCTCGTCATCCTGAGCTTCTGTGCCAATTACGGCTACCCTCGTGGAAGTTTCAACGTGGCCAACTTCGTTCGTAGCTGTACAACTGTAGCACCCGGAATCCCTTTGGGTGACTTTGGCCAACGAGAGTTCTACGGTTCCGTCGTGATTCAGGGTCATGATTGTTCTTCTGCTTGGTCGAAGGCGAATGCCGTCGCGATGCCTAGAAGTGTTGCAAGGGAGGCGACATTAGAATTTTGGGGACATAAAAACAGATCTGATTAAAGGAACATATGATTCATTATTAGACAACATTTCTTGAACTTATCACAATTGCTGATTTCATCACAGAATTTTCTTCGAAGTCGTAGAGAATGATTATGAAAAATTGTGGATTTCAATAAAATAATAGGACATATGAAAATATATGTCAGTTCACATTTAATTTATTATAAAGTTAATGGGGTTAAATTTGGAGACAATGGCGGCTTGTTGAGATTCCATTGTGGTCTAAATTTTCCGCAAAGGTCATTAACAAGAGTAATTAGGCAAAATGTCGTTCCGATCGGTCAAAGAGTTTGGAAATCATATGGACACTCTATTTTACACAATATCTCTAGTAATGTTTTACATAAAACGTTTGCAACCTTTTTTCAGGATTGGTAGTAGGCACCACACTACGCATAAATTTAGGTCTACAAATCACAGTCCCTGTCGAGATACACCCCTTTTTCGAAACATTAAACAAAATTACATTTCCAAAACGATAGGTCCTAGAAGGCCGATTTTGGTTTTAATATTACCGAGAGAGATCAATGCTTATAAAAAACTGTAGCGGTAAGCAGCGTTTATTTGTGTTTAATAAAAAACCTAAAACCTTCGAAAGTTTATTTCATAATATATTCGAATCAATTTGGGAAAAATTAAGGATATTTTTCAAGAAATTTGTCCCGGAGATAAGATTTGTTTTTTCATAAACGTCAATCTCTTCTGGTAATATTAAATCCAAAATCGGTCCTTTACGTCGTACCATTTTGGAGGTGTAACGTTTTAACTAGTTTTCAATAATGCGGTGTATGTAGAAAAAGAGTGGTTTGCAGACTAAAGTCTCTTTATGATATGTTTTTCGTCTTTTGATGCGTACTATCGATCTTGAAGAAAGGTCCTCGACGATTTGACACCTTGTGTATAGACCAGTGCTAGAATTTAGTTGCACATTTCGACCGGAAGTCCAGATACTTATTATTTACATATTAAAATTACGTTGCAAAAAAAGTCTACTGCAACTGAAAAATATTATTTAAATTTACAATTAATTAAGTTTTTGAACACTTACTTATGCATTCAGTACATGTGTGTATATATGTTTCTTACATACATACGTATACTGCATATCTATTTGCAGTTACAAAAGCATCGTGTTAATTGGAAAATATTGATTAAAATGGGCACACAATAAAATTAATTGTGTCAGGAATTTTCAACTCATAAAACAAGGGTACTAACGTTTACCAATATTTTAAATAGGGTTAAATGGGAAACATTGATAATTAAATCTCGCAATAAGGAAAAATGGACTGAAACCAAATTAAAAAACGTCTCAATTTCACCCTTTGGTTGTAAGTTACCTGAAATATATTGCTGGAATAATTCTATGCGAAATACATTTGTGAAACAACTCTATGTTTATAACAAAAGCGACTGAATAAAATAAAGAAATCAAACATTTTTCAATTTCTTGCACTTTTTTGTCGCCAAGGGGAGGTAGTACGATAAACATTAAAAAGTCATTATTAGCAACAATATATTCAATGAAAAAATGAATAACGTATTACCATGTAACGCCGACACTCGGATACGCCTCGATCTGGGCTGTCATTCGTAGTTCCTCGCCCAATTTGACCGTGTAAGCGGCATCGAGGCCGTAGAGGAATTCCGGGGCGATGTAGGCGCGAATTCCCTTGTCAACAACGAGAATACACCGGCAGGATACAGAACCATTGACATTCCTCGCTGTTACCATGTAACATCCGGAATCCTCGAGCGTGGAGTGAGTGATCTCCAGGGTGTGGAAATTAGACTCGTCATCCCAGACGACGTGTCGGTCTAAAAACATAAAAGACACAGGCGGGAATGTATTAATTTTTCGATTATTTGAGAGAAAGAGAGAACCGAAGAAAAAAAAGTGGAGTGAGAAGTAGGTTGAAAACTTGCATTACCATCTTGACAGATCTCTGTGCCATTTTTCAACCATGTAATCTCTGGAGTAGGGTGTCCCATTACTTGACACGTTAATCTTACAGGATACGTCGCCTGCACTCTTCTGTCTCGTATTCTCATTGTAAATTGCGGCGGTTTATCCTCTGATTCGTCCCCGAAGGTTCTACAATTATTTCATTTTCAAAGTGTTATACCATGTACCTAATTCAATGATTTTTTTTATTGAAATTAACCGATACCTTAAACTCAGCTTCGCATCGGCCTCGATAATCTTAGGATCGTTTACGACAAGTAGTCTAGCGAACGACGAAACTTTTCCAAGTTTATTGCTCGCCTCGCAAACATATCTGCCGGAATCGTTTTCCTGTATGTTTCCAATTGTCAGGGAACACTTAAAACCGTTGTAATAGATCGTGCATCTCGGATCGTTATTAGGATCTATTTCCGTCGTCTCGCGATACCATTTCACGTCAATCTTCGAGTCCCCGCGGACCTGTAAGTTTCAAACAAAACTCTGGCCAATCTTACGCACACTTAATGTCCGAATTGTTCGAGGAAAATAAACGCGAGTGTACGGTTCTCGTAATGTAGTTAAAAATATATGGAAGAACTCGGGCGGAAAATTAAACGCTACTAATAATAGTAGACTTGCCTCGCATTCCAATTTAACCGTCGACCCCTCTAGAGCTTTCAGCTGTCCTGGAAGGATTTTCGAAAATTCCGGCAGATCGACGATTTCGCTGACCTTGACAGAATTCGTCATGGTGACGGACTCGCCCCATCCGTAGCGATTCCGCGGTGTCACCTGGAATTTGTACTCGCCGCCAGGTTTCAAGTTGAACGCGTCGAAATTGTTGATCGGTGTCATCCCCAACTGGCCATATGAATTATTACAAGGTAATTAGTAGATAGAAATTAAATAATACGTTCTGTTATTACGATGAAAAGCAGAGTGAAGTGCGTAGAGAAGACTCCCGCAAAGAGAATGAGAGAAACTTAGTAACGTTGAAAGTACGGAAAGTTAATGAAAGGATAAATACTTCGATCCATCGTGCTCCACCGTCGCTACCAAGTAACCAGGCGTCGACTCTATACGCGATAACGGGTGCTGGTCCCTTCCTTTCCGGTTTACCCCAACTTAGGGACAACCAATTTCTTCCACCGTCAACGACGACAGGTTCGCTGCTAATTGGTCCTGGAACATCTAAGGAGAAATACACAGTCGCGTATTATAAATCAATTTCAATTAAATTCGCGTACAACAACCTGCAATTTTATTTTCTGCATATTACACATTTTTTATTGAGCTTTTTTTCTTTGGATTTTGTTCGCTAACCTCTGTGTCCATACAGGTATTCCAAGAAGTCGGTAATTAAACAATTATTGTCGGCCCACGACTGCCTCAAACGAGAAATTGTCGCTTGCTCTTGGTCGTTCCCGACGATCCCATGCTCATGCGGTTTCATTTTTAAACCACATTCATTTCAAGGTGAATTAGAATTGTTGGCGTTGTTCACTGTCGGCGGGAATCTTTTTCCGAATTTGAACAATATCGATACACGCACGAACTTCACGAAGAACTTTAATATCTTAAATCCGAGCAAGGAAGGATCCCCGATGCACAGTTACACAAGTAATAAAAGTTTGCGACGTGGTCAAACGTATCGCGAATTGAAAATTGTTCAGGTGTTTTTTACCTCTCCGTAGGCTTGAAAAAAGTAGGCCACGCGAAATGACTCGCGTCCCGACGTCGACTGAATTTTGAATTTGTGGACACAGAGGGATGTTGGAGGGAGGGGAATCAGCAAGGTAAACGAAAATAACCTGACGAGTGGTGTTCCTCGAGTCATGAACGTAGGTGGTGTCGCTTCGGGTGTATTTATCGGTATGCGAGATCCACCTTGCAAAATTGTCATATTTCGATTTCCTGTTATAACTCAAAGGATCAGCGAAGTGATCATCATTGACTCGTAGTGCAAATGATTTGCACAGCGCGTGGATTGCTCGTCTTTGACATTTATTTTCATTAATTTACCAGGGGAATTGTTACCGTCGTTTGTTGTTGCATAAACGCTGGCATTGCAATGACCGATGACATTGATAGTGATTTATGAAAACAGCAACTGTTAATAATTTTGCAACACAGTAAGAAAGGTATGCAGGAAAAAAAAATACATCACCCTAGAAACTGTGTAAATAAATGTGTAAAATATCAATGTTTCATTGATCGGCTAAAATTTCTTACGTTTTTTGAATTCATCGTAACGTGAATTATGTATTCTGTACCACGTATTGGATTGTTTATCTACCGCATGTCCTACTTCGACGAAATAGCACGTTTTTACGATTTCTCCTTATTTAACTGATTTCAAACCGACTCAGGATTTTAAAAAAACGTAAAAAATCTGTTAACAATATTTCGAAATCATTGCGATTAAACATTATGTGTGGAATTTAAATGCAGAAAATTACTCAATAATAATGTCTCGAAATGTATTAAAATAACGCGTAATCAATGTAAAGTCAAGTACAAATAGAAACTAGGGCGCTGTTTGTATATGTATACGTATCTATACATGAAATGTAAATTCTTACGAGGTTTCTGATTCTAATTTGGACATCGTGTTGCCGTTTCAACCTTGTTAAAATGTTCTTCCGCGCATTCAATGTACCTGTTTAATCATGCCATCAGATTTTTTGTTGTTTCGGGTATATACATATGCGTGCACGTGTTTGTTTCCCTCGTTTCTAACGTGGTGTATCACGTTATAACTTCAAATACACAAGCTTGGTCAAGGAACTGTCACACTTGGCCCTGTTTCAAGTTTGAATTCAGTTCTACATACATGTGAAGTGTATCTTCGTGATTGAATTTCAAAAATGCGGGTATTTTAACTTGAATTTGTATAGTTCGTTGACGAGTTCGTGTTTCTTGTCGACGAAGACATTAGTTCTTAAAATAAGTTGATACTTTGTAATATTTCCAGTAATCACAGACTATTCGCGTCTACCATAAACATTGTTCACTTAATAATAATGTAAATTAACTTTTACGAAAATTCAGTATTCACATTATGTAAGTATATGTATAAAGCTTATACGAATCATAAAAATATAAACAGAAAAGATGTAGTCGAAAGCAATATGTTTAATATCAGAGAAACGTTCGTTTAAAAACTGTAAAATTATTAATACGAGTTTCAAAGCAACGTAAAATTAGAACTCCAGGTTTTTTTTAACAAGTCAGGAGAATACCAACCGCGTACCCTATAGTTGTAGTTTTGTTTCACTTTTATTTACTGATACTTAAAAACTATGAACTTTGGTATGTTGAATCGCGCACAGATAGCTTAAATATTGACGTCATTTTACAGATCGACTTAGCCCAGGGCCTATTTGGACTTTAGCCATTAAAACCTGGGGCCAAGTGTACGGTGTAATTACAGTCACTGCCGTTGGTCCGTTATTCTAATTATAATCATTTGATTATTCGTTTTAACTTAATGATACATATTCAACACCTTCATTATTCAATTCGGTGAGAATTCTAAGTAAATGATTGCCTAATATATCAAATATATTTGGACTGATTTCACCAAATAAAACACAATTTAATCAATTTATTATTAGTAAATAATAAATTATGACTAATGAATTTTACGAGAAGCTCCTATTATTCCATTTCGTCGAATCTTTAGATAAACGTAAGAAAAAACTGTACTTACTTTTCACGTAGGACAATTCGTCATCGCGACCATCGCTTGAAAGACCTAAAAGACTTCCGGTATCGGTTCGGCTGCTCATAGAGCTCCAGTCAGGTGTCAATGATCTGGCACGTTGTTTCACCTGTAAAGTGAATAATTCTTGAGTGATCGAGAACTGAATATTTATACAAAAGAAACATCTCGTAGTACACTAACCCTGATTGAGAAGAAACTTCTGTCGCAGCCATATCTATTCTTGACAAGGATGCAGTAGGTACCTTCGTCGGAAGGTGTTACTCTTTTCAAGGTCAATCTGACGTAGTCATCGATACTCTCTTTATGAGATCGCGGACCATCGGTAATGTCTCTTAATCCTTTCATCCAAGTCACTGTGAAAAAATTGAAGAAAAAATATAATGTCATCGATGTAGGAATGCAAAGAGCAGGTTAGAGGCAATTTGTACATATTTTACCTCGAGGTTTAGGAACCCCAGTCATTCTGAAAGATACGCTGACATCTTCGCCGACGGTAGCCGTGATCGATTTTTCAGTAGGTCTGGAGACAAACATGGCTGGTTTTCCACCATCGATCGCACTCGGTGATATGACATCGACCGTGGCGATGTTATCCACGTGCCCAAACGCATTAATAGCCCTGCAGATATACGTTCCCCGTTCCGATTCAGTAACCTCAGGGACGATCAGGGTGTGGACGCCGGACTCGGCGAAAGTCTTTGCTTTTGGGATGGAAATCAGTTCCTTTCGTTCACCACGGAACCATCTCACTTCCGGGGTCGGCACACCTATGTGGACCGATTTTTTATTAACTTCATCTTTTGGGAATTTCTAGAAAAATTATTCGGGACGCCAAGGTACCTTTGACTTCAACTTGAAGGGCAATAGTGCCACCAGTAGGAACGCTATGATTAGATAGTACATTGGAGAATCGAGGTCTCCTGGAAGCTTCTAAACTGTTGTCGTCGTTAAATATTTTGTCGTGTCTGCCCGCGGATCGTCGTTCTTAAATCAAGTTATTGGATTTCAGATTAATTACCGGGCACAATAGTGACAAGTTGTAATACGTGAAACTGCGAATGTTACCTTCGAAGTTAACCACGTGCGCTATTTCTTCCGTTCGTAAATCGTTCATTGCTCTACACGTATACCGACCACTGTCTAAAGAATTCGGCGAAGCTATTTCCAACCGGTAGATACCATCGTCTAAATAGCATTGTCTATAACGATCACCTTGAAGAACGCATCCATCTTTTAACCATGAAATCAGTGGCGTGGGGTGGCCACGCACACGGCATTCCAAGATCAACTCATTATCGGAATATCGGTATGTATCTGTAATGATATTGAGCAGTTAATATTTACGGCACCATAGAATAGAAGTGTTAATTACGCGCACAATTATTTACACACAGATTAAAAACATGAACTTTAACGAACTCTTACCTTTAATAGATCTCGTGAAGGTAGGGGGTGACAACATTGGTTGGAAATCGGGATAAACTTTTAAAGTGGACTCGGTGGTTGCAACTCCGTGAACATTTTCAGCCACACACGTATATATTCCGGAATCTTCGGGATTCGCTTCATGCAGTTCGAAATATGCCATACCGTTATCAAATCGAGTTCGATATCGACTCGGTGCTAGATCTAGTTTTTCCCCGTCCTTCGTCCAGTGAACACGTGGCTCTGGATGTCCAAGAACAGTGCAGGTCAGTCTTGTTCTCATGCCAACACCCACTGTTCTGTTCGTCAGTCTCGTACAAAACGATGGTTTCTTTCCCTTATCACGTGGTGCAATCTGTGAGAAGATAATTTTGTCTTCCTTAACAATTTTATGCAATTTTACATGTATCAACATTTTGTCTCGACATTCTTAAATATAGACGTTTAAGAACCGTTACTTTTAATTATAGATTTATCAAGATGCCTAAACCAGTTGGATGTCGTTTCTTATCATCATTATTGCCTTTCAAGACTTTTTTTGTAGCCCGCTCTGAATTTTATTAAAGTATATAGGTAAATAGTTCATTGCACACAGTAGTTTGCCCTTTATTTTGTCTTTAAATTATTATGTGTTATTCCTCCATGTGTGGAACAACTACGTTGGTAGTTCTAGTATTAAGTCTACCGTTTTTCGTATATGTATATCTTTACATAGATATTTATGTATATCAAGAAACGTTGTCATTAAATATCTTAATTAAAATGAATTCTTACCTCGTGTTTAGTGGAAGGTATGTACAGAGATAGATTAGATCCATAGTCGTCGATGTCCGTTCGAGAAATAGGTTTAGGCCTTGTGTGCCGTGGCGGTCTAGGACTGCTAGGTGTAAGAGTTGTATCGCTATCTCCAGTCGAGTAATCGTCATACTTAAGCAAGCTGATGGACCTTGCGCGACTAATATGATCTTCTCTTCGTCGTCTTCTTCGGTAATATGATCCAGCGTCATAATAGTATCGATCGATTGATGTATCTCGTAATTTATAATCGAGGAAGTCGTCGGTTCGATTCTTGCTTAGAGAAGTTAGTGAATCTCTCCAGCTGTATGATCTGGAAGAATTCGAAAGCGCAGAGTCGAAACCAGAATCGTATAGATAATGCTTCTCTCTCCTATCTCTCCAGAACTCGATGTCAGGAGAAGTTGTTGTAACTCTACCAAATCTGTACTTATCGTCCATTAGCCTTCTTGAGAATCGGTCGCTTTCGTTCTGTCGCATCCTCGTCCAATTATCGTTGGTAATCTGTTCCTGTCTTCGCTTACGAAGTCTTAACGCTTCCTCTTCCCGCCTTCGTTTTAAACGGTCCTCTTCATCTTTCATCGATTTGGCTGTTTCTTCTTTTCTAGCTCTTCTGTCAGCATCTCTTTTCCGTCTTCTCTCCTCGTCTTCTCGTCTCATACGTTCTACTTCTTCCCTATATTGACGGTCCTCAGCTCTTTTCCTTTCCAATCTATCGGTTTCTCGTCTCCTTATATTTTCTTCGTCTTCTCTCCATTGTCGATCGGCTTCTTCTCTTCTCCTTCTACGTTCTTCTTCCCTTCTGGCTCTATCTTCTTCTTCTTTCAAAAGCTTCTGTTCTTCTTCGCGTTTTCTTTGTTCTCTTTCTCTTCTTCTGCGTTCTCGGGTTTCGTCTTCCCTCTGCGCTCTTTCTTCTTCCGCTTTCATAATTTTTTCAGTTTCTTGTCTAATATGTTGTTCTTGCTCTTCTCTTCGCCGCCTACTCTCTTCTCTTCTTTTTTCTTCCCGCTCTTGCTCTTTCTTCTGTCTCTCGGCATCCTCTGCCCTTCTGCGATCATCCTCTTCCTTTTGTGAGCGAATCCTTTCTTCGTTCTTTTTGCGATCTTTTTCATCTTGTATAGCTTTCTTCTCTTCCTCCTTTCGTAAACGATCCTCTCTACTCTTCCTCCTTTGTTCTTGTTCTTTTCGTAGCTTCTCCAATTCTAGTTCATCTTCTTTCCTCAAGTCTTCTTCCTTCTTCTTGCGCTCTTCTGCTTTTAAGTTTAATTTATCAGCCTCCTCCTTTTTCATTCGTTCTTCTTCTACTTGCTTTAGACGCACTGCTTCTTCTTTCTTTCTACGGTCTTCCTCCTCGTGCGTTAATTTTCTAGCTTCCTCTTTCTTCTTGTGCTCTTCTTTGTTGTTTTCCTCTTCCAGTTTCAGTTTCTCCGTTTCTTGTTTCTTTTTTCGTTCAGCTTCCTCTTGCTTCAGTCTCACAGCTTCATCTTGCTTCTTACGTTCGTCTTCGTCTTTCTTAAGTCTTTCAGCATCTTCATTCTTTTTACGCTCTTCTTCCTCCTGCTTTAATTTCTCCGCTTCTTCTTTCTTTTTGCGCTCATCTTCCTCTCGTTTCAATTTTTCGGCTTCTTCCTTCTTCTTCCGTTCATCTTCTTCTTGCTTCTTACGTTCGTCTTCCTCTTTCTTTAGTCTTTCAGCATCTTCCTTCTTTTTCCGTTCCTCCTCTTCTTGTTTCAATTTCTCAGCTTCTTCCTTCTTCTTCCGTTCATCTTCTTCTTGCTTCAGTCTCTCAGCCTCCTCCTTCTTTTTACGCTCTTCTTCCTCCTGTCTTAATTTCTCAGTTTCTTCCTTCTTTTTGCGTTCATCTTCCTCCTGCTTTAATTTCTCCGCTTCTTCTTTCTTTTTGCGCTCTTCTTCCTCCTGTTTTAATTTCTCAGCTTCTTCCTTCTTTTTGCGTTCATCTTCCTCCTGCTTTAATTTCTCCGCTTCTTCTTTCTTTTTGCGCTCTTCTTCCTCCTGTTTTAATTTCTCAGCTTCTTCCTTCTTCTTACGCTCTTCTTCCTGCTGTTTTAGTTTCTCAGATTCTTCCTTCTTCTTACGCTCTTCTTCCTCCTGTTTTAATTTCTCCGCTTCTTCTTTCTTCTTACGCTCTTCTTCCTGCTGTTTTAGTTTCTCAGTTTCTTCCTTCTTCTTACGCTCTTCTTCCTCCTGTTTTAATTTCTCAGCTTCTTCCTTCTTCTTACGCTCTTCTTCCTCCTGTTTTAGTTTCTCAGCTTCTTCCTTCTTCCTACGCTCTTCTTCCTCCTGTTTTAGTTTCTCAGCTTCTTCCCTCTTCTTACGCTCTTCTTCCTCCTGTCTTAATTTCTCAGTTTCTTCCTTCTTTTTGCGTTCATCTTCCTCCTGTTTTAATTTCTCCGCTTCTTCTTTCTTTTTGCGCTCTTCTTCCTCTTGTTTCAATCTGTCTGCTTCTTCCTTCTTCTTCCGTTCCTCCTCTTCCTGCTTTAATCTCTCCGCTTCTTCCTTCTTCTTACGCTCTTCCTCCTTCTGCTTTAATTTCTCTGCTTCTTCCTTCTTCTTCCGTTCATCTTCCTCTTGTTTCAATCTGTCTGCTTCTTCCTTCTTCTTCCGTTCCTCCTCTTCCTGCTTTAATCTCTCCGCTTCTTCCTTCTTCTTACGCTCTTCCTCCTTCTGCTTTAATTTCTCTGCTTCTTCCTTCTTCTTCCGTTCATCTTCTTCTTGCTTCAGTCTCTCAGCATCCTCCTTCTTTTTACGCTCTTCTTCCTCCTGTCTTAATTTCTCAGTTTCTTCCTTCTTTTTGCGTTCATCTTCCTCCTGCTTTAATTTCTCCGCTTCTTCTTTCTTTTTGCGCTCTTCTTCCTCTTGTTTCAATTTGTCTGCTTCATCCTTCTTCTTCCGTTCATCTTCTTCTTGCTTCAGTCTCTCAGCCTCTTCTTTCTTTTTACGCTCTTCTTCCTCCTGTTTTAATTTCTCAGCTTCTTCCTTCTTCTTACGCTCCTCCTCCTCCTGTTTTAATTTTTCCGCTTCTTCCTTCTTTTTGCGTTCATCTTCCTCCTGTTTTAGTCTCTCAGTTTCTTTTTTCTTTCTTCGCTCTTCCTCTTCTTGTTTCAATTTTTCTGCTTCTTCTTTCTTTTTACGCTCTTCTTCCTCCTGTTTTAATTTCTCAGCTTCTTCCTTCTTTTTACGCTCTTCTTCTTCCTGTTTTAGCCTCTCAGTTTCTTCCTTCTTCTTTCGTTCATCTTCTTCCTGTTTTAGTCTCTTAGTTTCTTCCTTCTTCTTCCGTTCATCTTCCTCCTGCTTCAGTCGATCATCTTGTTCCTTCTTTGTGCGTTCATCTTCCTCCTGTTTTAGTCTCTCAGTTTCTTCCTTCTTTTTTCGCTCTGCCTCTTCTTGTTTCAATTTCTCAGCTTCTTCCTTCTTTTTACGCTCTTCTTCCTCCTGTTTTAGCCTCTCAGTTTCTTCCTTCTTCTTTCGTTCATCTTCCTCCTGCTTCAGTCGATCAGCTTCTTCCTTCTTTTTGCGTTCATCTTCTTCCTTCTTCCTCCGTTCATCTTCCTCCTGCTTCAGTCGATTAGCTTCTTCCTTCTTTTTGCGTTCGTCTTCCTCCTGTTTCAGTCTCTCAGCTTCTTCCTTCTTTGTGCGTTCCTCTTCTTCCTGCTTTATTCTGTCAGCTTCTTCTTTCTTTTTGCGCTCTTCCTCCACTTGTTTCAATTTCTCTGCTTCTTCCTTCTGTTTCCGTTCGTCTTCTTCCTGTTTTAGCTTCTCAGCTTCTTCCTTCTTTTTACGTTCTTCCTCCTCTTGTTTTAATCTCTCAGCTTCCTCATTCTTTTTGCGTTCGTCTTCTTCATGCTTCAGTTTCTCAGCTTCTTCCTTCTTTTTACGCTCTTCTTCCTCCTGTTTTAATTTTTCCGTTTCTCCCTTCTTTTTGCGTTCATCTTCCTCTTGCTTCAGTCGCTCAGCTTCTTCCTTCTTTTTACATTCTTCTTCTTCTTGCTTTATTCTATCAGCTTTTTCTTTCTTTATTCGCTCTTCCTCCTCTTGTTTTAATTTCTCTGCCTCTTCCTTCTGTTTGCGATTTACTTCTTCCTGTTTCAATATGTTTTCCTTTTCGGCCATTTTACTTTCTTCATCTTGCAGTTTCAATATTTCCTCCTGATTGTTTATGTTATCATCATCCTTGCGTGCTTCCAATTTCTGAACGTCTTCTTTCTTTTCAAGTTGTTTGTCTTGCATCTGTTCTTCGGATTCATTATTAATTAATTCTTCATCCAGTATATCTTCCTCTTTAGTTTTTGTTTTCTTTTTGCGTTTCTTCTGGTCTTCGTCTACTATACATAATACATCGATTCGTAGTAATTTATCCCGAAGAAGGTTTATTGTATTTTGGAGTTCTTCCATTGGTTTTTCAAGTATTTTCAATCCGTCCGGTATTAATTTCTGATTCCATAGTACTTCTACAGATTTTACCGATGCCTCCAATTCCTGCAGAGACGGTGCGAGAGATTTTAAAACACCAATGACATCTGTCGCGTCTGAGTGTGATGATTCAGCAATAGGTTTATCAGCTGATTGTTCTCGAATTACGGCAATCGATTTTTGAAGACCATAAAGAGATTTCTTTGCCAATTCTCCAACTTCTTCGGATTCCATTATTGTTGAAATACTCTGTTTAAGATCTGAAAGTGGTGTTACTAATGTTTTCAAAGCTTCGTTCTCAATTTCCATTTCAATCCCAAGCAAGCCACTCTGACTTTCAATCTTAGAATCAATAGTATCAATGGAATTGTTAATTTCTGTAATTGAATTTGTTAACTTTAGAGAAAGTGCTGCGGCTTCGTCTGAGCTAATCATTGACTTCTTTGTAGCACTCTGTTGCTGTATGTTAATATGCAGAATGTTTGAAATGGCTTCGAGGGCTGATTGTAGATCCGTCAAAGGTTGTTCTAAATTTTCTAGGTAAACCGTTGAAGACTCCTCGACCGTCATTATTGATCGTTTCAGTAGCATTAAAGGCATTCCCAAAGCGCCAAGTATTGTTGTATCTATCTCTGTACTTAGACGTTCAGCGCGCGGCTTATCAGCAGCTTGTTGTTCGACAAGGGAAATACATTTCTCAAGATTCGACAGTGAGTCCACAATGGCGTCGATACTGGCTTCTTCTTCGGCCACGCTCATATCAGTTTTATTCTTCAGTAATAAAAAGCTCTCGTGTACTTCAGATAATGGCCGTATCAAGGTCATTAGAGCTTCGTATTCGATTTCACGCTCGATTTTTTTCTCTGCCATAATATTTTCTTTCATGCTAAGAATGGTTGACTTTATATTTTCCACCGGATGTACAAGTTTTTGTACTACGGACCAATCAGGGGTGCTAATCCTCGATTCTTCCTCGGCCACTACTGTGTCTGATTCGATAACGTTGCATTCGCAAATTTCGGCTATGGACCTCTCTATTTCCTGCAACGGAACGGCTAGACACTCTGTAATCCAATTGGTGGATTCCTCGGGAATTGATTCAACATCGGGTGACAACACTCGTTCCTCCAATATTGAAATGCTTCTCTGTAGAGTCATCAATGGTTCTGCCAAAGCAGTCAGTAAAGATAGATCATCTTTGGGTCGATCTTCCGAGCTTTCGACAAACATTTGACTTTCGATCACTGCTATTGAATTACAAAGTTCTTCCAGGGGTTCAATCAAAGGATTAAGTGTAGCTGGGTGACCAACTTCGAATGACTTTTCTTTTGCGGATTCGATCGCAGTTTGTTCATGAATAACAGAAACGGCTGCGTTTTTCAGTTCTAACAACGGCTGCGCAACAGTTTTGAGTAATGAAAGGTCCTCCTTTTCTGATAACGAGTACGTCATTTCGTTTGCGTCAATTGATTTTCTTTCTTCCACGACAACTGCTAGGCATTCTCGTAATTCACTCAGCGGTTTGGCCAAACCTTTTAATGACACAGCTTCTTCTTCAGAAATCGATATGGCTATTTCGGATGGTGATTCTATCGTTCCTTGATCAACGATTATCGCCTGAGTAATCTGAACGTTTGGTTCCTCAATAACATCCGCCCAAGTCTTTAAGGAAGACGCATCCTCCGAAAGAGTGTCCGCACCAGGTTCGATTAGTATGTGTTGCTGATCGACGACGGCCAGTTTTTCCACGAGATCATGAAGAGACTTTGCAAATGTTTCGAACATAGACGCGTTGTCTGCTTGCGACAGCTCCTGTGCAGACTCAGGCAGAACTTCGGTAAGTTGTTGGATAGCCGCCACGGAAGTTTTCAATTCCTCTAAGGTTTGCGTCATAATATTCAACGGAGTTCCAGGTTCCATCTCTGACAAGCTTTGACCGCCATCCTCGAGTGTGATTTGCTCTTGCACCGTGGCAATCGATTTTTGAAATTCCTCGAGAATCGGTTTCAGAACTGTTACGTCGAAAGACACTCGATCGACTTCTAAACTCTCTGTTGTGATGTCGAGCACGTGTTCCCCTTGCATCGCGGCCACGAACGACTGTTCCAATTGCTGCAAAGGCGGCACAAGCACGCTCAATACGGTCACCGGTTTCTTCATGTCTGACATCTCGAGAATATCAGTTTCCTGAGATTTGAATTCCTCGATTGTTGAGATAGATTCTTGCAGAAGCTTAACGGGAATAACTATACTTTCAACAACGTGAGTGTCCGCTTTCATAGGTTGTTTTTTATGTACTTGCTTTGTTACGGCACGAAGAATCTGAGGCTTTGAAATAACGGCCACAAAATGTTTTTTAAGTTCTTCAACGGCACTTCCAAAGGCTTGCAATGCTGACACGTTTTCGATATCCAGAACTTGCTGTCCGGGTTCCTGAATCGCTGTTAGTTGTTCGACGATCGCCACCGATGTTCTTAGATCACCAAGCGATCCTTCGATATTTTTAATTAAGACTAGATCGTCCGTGTCTCCGGTCGAAGCTAATGTTTCACTGGCCATTACGACCTCGTTTTGAATTACTACTATAGATTTATTTAATTCTTCAAAGATCGACTTGACATGTAACTCTTGTAATGCTGGAATTGGTTGCACAAGATTTTCGGTAGTTTCATATTTCGTTGTTGTTTCTTGTACAGCAGACAAGAGAGATTCTTCCAATTGATGCAGTGGTTCCATTAGACTCTTGAAAATCACTTCTTCTTCCATTTCTTTCTGCAGTTCTTTGGTTTCTTGTTTCTCGACCTTGGAAATGGCATTTTGAAGCTCATGGACTGATCTAATTACACTTTTCATAGACTCTTCTGTCTTGCTTCGAGCGATTTCTTCAACAGCGGATAACGCAATGTCTTTCTTTGCTTCCTGTTGTTTAGCTACAGCCAAAAATTGTTCTCCCACTTGTTCGACCGATTTGGCGAAAGCTTCTAGAGAAGATATCTTCTCTACCGATGATACTTCTTTCACTTGCTCCTCTTGATTCGACGTAATTTCTTGAACAGCAGCTACAGACATTTTCAACTGTTCCAGTGGTTTCTCAGCGACCTTCATTAACCTAGTGAAATCAGGCCCGGCAGTATCTGCAGCTTCGCTAACTTGTTGCTGGACAATATTTATTGATTTCTGTAACTCATCCAACACAGGTTGCAGATCTAATTGTTCTAATGGAATCGCGGCTTCTTTGAATTCTTCCGTAGTTTCCTCCTGCGTCGTTGTTGCTTGTTGAACTGCCGTGAGTAAAGCTTGTTCCAGTACATTCAATGGTTCGGTTAGAATGTTTAATTTTATAGTAGTCTCTTCTTCTTTCGATATTTCCAACTGTCCAGCTTCCTGCATTTTTTCTTCTTCTATTTGATTAAGCGATTCGCGTATGTTGTGAACCGTATTACTAAGATTCTCAAGGATCTGGATGTCCATCAGTTGTGCCTGTTGTATCTTAGGCTGAACGAATTTTGTTTCTGTTTTCTGCTGACTGGCTATAGCGGAACATCGCGATTCTAACTGCTCTATTGATTTTGAAAAAGCTTGTAGAGCTGACAGCTTTTCCATTTTTATTTCCTCCATTTGTTCTGATTCGATTGGAACTATTTGTTGAACGGCAGCTAGTGATATTTGCAGCTCCTCCACCGCTTCTTTTACGCTGTTCATAATTTCTGATTGCAAAACTGATTCTTGCTCCACTGTTAATTGCTCTTGAACGGTGGCAATGCTTTTCTGTAATTCTTCTAAAACCGGTTCAAGAGTTACTGCGGTAGGAGAGTGCGTTTGTAGTTCTTCAGTAACCTCGTGTTCGTGAACGGTTGCTTGTTGCACGATATTAACCAGGGATCGTTCCAACTCCTCGAGCGGATGTATCAGAGGCGTTAATTTCTGTACGTTCACCTTATCTTCCTCCAGGGCAATCACTTCCTCCAGATTTTCTTCCTGGATTTTCGTAATTGTATCACGCAACGTTTGAATTGGATTCATCATCGTCTCAAGAACTTCAGCTTCAAGCCTCCATACTTTTTTCACTTCAGCTGCCTCTTCTTTCACAGCCACTATTGGCTGACTTGTCACAGCTGCGCACTGCTTTTCGAATTCTTCGACCGATTTGGCAAAATTGTCTAAAGTGGTCATCGCTTCCGTGGATGTTAATTTCTCCTCTTGGACCGATTCGATAGTCACCGCGCTTTGAATGACCGCTATAGAGGAAGTCAAATTTTCCAACGGTTTCTCCACCGCTTTCACTAAATCGATCTTCGATTCGTCTTCCGTTGTAGTGTGCAAATGTACTTGTTCTTGTATAGTGGCTACGCACTGTCGTAATTCATCCAGTACAGGTTTGATGTCCAATGTCACTGACGACGGAATTGTTTCTGCTATTTTTTCTGTGCTTTCCTGTTGCATCATAAAAGCTTGTTGCACTGTCGTCGACAATGATGTCTCCAATTTTTGCAAAGGCTCTACGAGAACTTTTAAAACGTTCGACATTTCAGCCTTGCCCGAAGAGTCAAGGGTTACAATTTCCTGCATCGGTTCCTCGATTTTAATAATAGATTCACGTAAGATTTGAAGGGGAGGGATAATCATTTCTAACACTTGTGTTTCTATTTCCGGTTTTGCTGGTTTTTCTTTAGCAACCAATCCCAATCGGGTTTGTTCTTCGGTAAACACTGCCAGACATCGTTGTTCAATTTCTTGCACAGATTTCGCCAACGTTTTCAATACCGACACTTTTTCTTCCTCGGAGATATCAGTAGTTTGTCCCGGCGCGACGTTTACTATTTGCTGCACTGCTGCTATTGAAGATTTCAAGTGTTCTAGTGGTTCTTCTATCGATTTAGCGATAGATGCTTCCGATTTATCCGTTGAGTCACTCGTCTTGATCGATTCAAGCTGCACTTGTTCTTGAATGATAGTGAATGAGTGCTTTAGTTCTTGAAGAACGGTATTGAAGTTTGATTCGACGGTTGATGTATCTCCTTTCAATTCATCAACGGATTCTTGTGTAGCGACAGTCGTTTGTTCAACCGCTACAGACAAAGAGCGTGCCAATTCTTCTAGAGGGTTAACTAAAATCTTCAATATGGCAACTGCTTCCTTCTGCTCCGGCATACTTAGACTTTCAACTTCTTCCTTTGTCAGTTCATCAATCTTGGAAACGGATTCACGGAAGATTTCAATTGGACTAGAAATTATCTCGAGCGCTTGTGTCCCAAATTCTTGTATAACTGACCTTGTGTCCAGGGTGGCGACTTGCGGTCGTTGCGATAAATCTACTTGGACTTTCTGTTGACTCGCTATCACCGAGCACAGTTCTCCCACTTGTTGGATAGATTCGGCGAAGGCCTTGAACGCCTTTACTTTTTCGTCATTTGTAATTCCCCTTGCTTCTTCGGTTTCGATTGCGACTACTTTCTGAACAGCTGCTACCGAGGATTTCAAACTTTTCAATGGTTCCTCGATCATTTCCGCGAGTGAAGTTTCGACTTCCGGTGCTGATACGCTTGCTTGCATTGGATGCAAAAGTACCTGCTTTTCGATCACGTCAATTGATTTCTGCAAATCTGCTAAAACGGGCGACAGTTTCACTCGTTCCGATGATGGGCCAGTTTCTTTTAACTTCTCAGTTGTTTCAATTTGCGCTACGGCAGCCTGCTGTACTGCCAAGAACAACTCTTCCAAAGGATGTATCAAGGGCTTCAAAGCTACGGCAAGGTCTTTGCTATGATCCGAAGAAGGTACTTCCTCAGTTTCTTGTATCTCGATTTCAGACATAGTTTCTCGTAATACCTGTATGGGCTGCACTATCATCTCCAGAACTTGATAGTCCAATTGTTCTTCCTCCACAGTGACGGTTGTCGTTGAAATTATCTCTGTTTTCGTTTTCGGTTGACTGACAATTGCTAAGCATCGTTCTCCCAATTCTTCAACAGATTTCACAAAGGTTTCTACGGCTAAAGCTTTGTCTACATTTGAAAGCTCTCTTGTGTGTTCTGTTTCTGATTTGACGATTTGTTGCACGGCGCCAACCGAATGTTGCAGTTTTTCCAAAGATTTCTTTACCTCGTTCGCAATTGATAGCTCGTACGTGGGCGACGCTTCCTCCTTGCTCGTCTCCAGGATGACATCCTGCTGAATCGTTGCAATGGACTTCTTCAGTTCGTGTAGAACATTATCTATTTGCAAAGATTCAAGTGGCGGTATCGTTTGCTCCGCTTGCTCTGTTGTATCTCGGGTTTCCACCTGTGTTTGTTCAGAAGCGATGTTCAACGACTGCTCCAAGTCTTCCAAAGGATGGATTATAGTACTCAGTATGACGGCCGCTGTTTTCTTTGTAGGCATATCTAGCGTTTCTGTTTCTTCCGTTTCTTGTTCTTCGATCTTTGCGATCATTTCTCGTAAATTTTGTATCGGACTTATGATCTTCTCTGCTAGATTTGTTTCGAAATTCGCTTCATTTTCGGTAAGAAGTTTGTGCTGCTCGTCTGATGGTGAAATCGATCCAAACGGTGAGGCATCGTCACGTTTCACGTGTTCCTGAGAAACCATTATAGCCTCTATCAGTTCCTCGAGTGGCTTTGCGGTGGTATCTTCTATATCTTGTGCTTCTTCTTTCGTTTTCGTCGGGGCTGATATTTCAGCGTCTTCGATTATTTTCACGCGTTTCGTATCTTTAATACCGCGTATCACTTTCATGAGTTCAAATATTACTTGAGACAGACTTTGCATTTTTGTGGAGAACATTGTAGTACAGTCGGTAGATAAGTTTGTAGCAGTTGTAGTTTGTTGAATAGAAGTGATTTCCATTTCAAGAATTTCCAAGGGTTCCAGTAAAACATGCATAGATATCATCACGTTTTCTTTCAGTTCTGGCGTTAGCTGTTCTTCAGTCAACCGAAGAACTTTGTTAATAGCTTGCTCCACATTCATGAGGGACTTTTTGAAACGATTGAAACCAGTTTCGAATTCTAATATTGAAGAGTTGGAAACTATTACGGAAATAGATGAACTAGTGGCCCGTAAATCGTGAAGAATTTGTATCAGTGCAGTTAATTCTCGTATTTTCCGCTTTTCTTCTTCCGATTTAGAAGTAAATGGCTTTTCTAAAGCTAAGGTTAATAGATCGGTCATTTCTTTGAATGGCTGTTCCATTGTGGAGATCGACGTAAATATTTTTCGTAATTGAACAACTTTAATATCTTCGCCCTTCTCTTTTTCTTTCAGCTCTAACGGTTGTGCTTCTTCTGTCTTTACATATACTTCTTTAATTCTCTCTTCTTCTTGTACCTGCACTGTTTTAGGTTTCTCGTCGATAATTTTAATTTCGGTTACATCTTTTGAAACGGATTCCTCCGTAGAAAGAATATCCATTTCACCAGGACTGTCTTCAGATTTTACCATAGTAGTATCGTGTAGTTCACTTTCAGTTGGCAACATTTCATGAACCATAGTTACACTTTCAATTTCTTCCTTGGAAACTTCTATGACCTCATCAACGATGGTTTCGATTTCAGTGATAGTTACAGGCACATCCGGAGATTTTTCATCGATTTCAGTATCTTTTACAGTCTCTGGTTCTTCCTCTATGTGTGCCAATCTTTCTATTGCAACTATAGTGTCATTTACATTCTTTAATACGTCCATAACAGCGGAGAGTGTTTCTACTATCGACGCACCCTCTGATGAACCATCACGAAGAAGTTCCACTCGATGCACGGACAATGAAGAAGCTAACTCGGATGTAGAACTTGCCAAAGCTTGGAGGTGCTTCAATGACTGCAATGAAATGGAAGATATAGTTCTCTGTTCGATTCTCTCCTTGAGCGTGTTCAAAGCCGATTGAAGCTGATTTGCCGGATACAGAAAGCCTTCGACAATAGCCTCTTCATCGAAAGGCTGGTCAGTCGTTTGCAGGAACTGTGTCTGTGACAACATAATTTGTTTCTGTAGTGCTTCCAATGATTTCATGGTAACTGCGTGGACAGTCTCGTCCGCATCTTCCTCTAGAGCTATTATAGTGTTTCTTAAGTGACTCAATGGTGGTGTGAGGTGATACTGAAGCGTGACATTTCCTCTGCTAGGTCTACGTGTGTAGTCAGTTTTACCAATTTGTTTCTGAACTGCCATAATTCCATTGATCAAAGAGATTAGCGGCATCTCGAATAAAAACGCTTCATCGAGTTTTGATGTTCTTTCGAGAATGGTAGAGGTTTGTCGTTGGAGACCTTCCATAGCTCTTAAAATGACGCTACGTCTTTCGTCGAGTAAAGCCGCTTCGGGTACCAAACTTCTGCGGCTGCTTTGCACTACCGAAAGGCAGCTGAGAAATTCCATTAAAGGTTCCATCAGATATTGCAATTCAACTATCATGTCTCTTCTTTGATCTAGTAGCTGTGGTTCCTGCGAAGTCATGTTGATAGTATTTAGAAGATCGTCTACCGGTTGGACCAAAAATCTTGCGACGTCAGTTTCGAGAGTCTCTTCAGCTTGTGCTTCGAGGTCTTTCATACGTTCCCGGATGTTTTCCAAAGGTTTTGAAATGTAGCTAAGGGTGCCGAGAATTTTCTGCCTCGACGTAATGTCTTTTACCACCACTGGCACTGTGTCTTTTATGTTCCGAAGTGTGTGAAGCAACGATTCGAAATCTTCTGCTAAATTGCTATCTTTGTCAACAGTGTCTATGATGCGATTTATTACTTCTGTTTCTATGGTCGTTAATGGTTTCGTCAAGTTATTCAAAATGACGAGTTCCTGCGCACCGTGTTCATGTGTCTTTGAAAGCACATCTTGCAGGTTAGTTAGAGGATGCAAAAGATTATGAAGCATAGACACCGTCTGACTAATTATTTCCTCGGAAGAACCAATTTGTTTGCCGTAATCTATTGTCATAACGCGTATAGTGGAAATTGTTCTTCTAAGTTCTTCAAGAGAGTTGGCTAATTTCGATAGTGGAAGTGTCGTGGTTCCCGTGGTAGGCTGCTCAAAGTCCTCTAAAATACCAGTCACGTCCATCTGAATATTCTCAAGTGTTTTCGATAACGAGACCGCTAATTCGGCAGTTGCCACATCCTTCTTTGCCTTTTCTACAACATGTACTTCTTTTGGCAATTCCTCCACCTTGGTAATTAATTTTTCCGTTCTTTGGGAACTGATTTCTTCAACGGTTGTTTGTTCTAACGATTCAGTGTATTGTGTTTCAGGAAGAACCGATGTACTTTCTGCGAGCGTACCTTCCGGTATGGTGTCTTGAGAAGTGGTGATCAACGCCTCTTGCGTTAAAGACTTAACGACTTCCTTGAGTTCCTTTTTATATAGAGCCTCCTTGATCGAGATAGGTATCTGATTTTCGATTTCTTCGACAATGTCCACGATAGGCTGAAGAGATTCTTCCTCGGCATGATCGCGGAGGACATCCATGACAGTCTGCAAAAGGAATCGCATTGGTCGACCTAATCCTTCTAACCTGGTAAGATCTTCCGGTTCGTGGTACATTGAAATGGCATTCCTTAGTCTCATCAACGGTTCTCGTAGTTCTATTAAAGCTTCTATCAAACTTTCGTCGCTGGGAGGTTCGGAGTAAGACGTTTCAATAGCTATTTTATTAACGTCTCTTTTCAGATCAACTATTGTTGAACTCAAACCGGACTCTTCCTCATCTCGAGTACTCTCTTCAGAAGTCGCTGATAGCCAATGTTTCATAGGGTCCAACGAACGACTAATTCGATCCGCCAAACCGATCGTGGAAAGCCTTCGCTTCTTCGTTTCCTTCTTCAATTTTTTCTTTGAAGCTTCTTTTGCGATCAGTGGCGTATCTTTTTCAATTTCTTCTAATAGTTCTAAAACCGGCAGCACTGGCTCGGTACTAGGACTACTTTCAACGATATTCTGTATGAGGGACTTCAACATCCCAATTGGATTTATTAGATCATTTAGAATTTGTTCTTCTTCCGGTTCATGTGCTTCTGTCAGCAAAGCTCTTTGTAGATTCAGTAACGGTTCTTTCAGTTGAGAAACTTCGTCGATGATTTCTTTATCTAACGGATTTCTTAAATTACCAATTGCCACGGCCGAAGATCCCATACTTTGTCTCAACTCTTCGATGCGGGCACTGAGATTCGTTTGTTTAGGCAATATTTGTACTTGTCTTTCTAAAGCCGAGGATAATGCAAAGTGAACGTTACTGAGATTTTGGTCAACGTTGAGATTCTCTAATAAATGTTTCTTCGCTTCTTCGGCGTTCAATAATTGATCCACCATCGTCGTTACTCGTTCTTGGATTTCACCCAGAGTTTTCGCTATGTTCATCATCGGTTTAATCATTTCCTGCGACTGCGCGTGACGCGAAACTGTTTCTACTACAACTTTCAGTCTTTCCACTGGCAAAGATATTCGACGTATCATTGGAAGTTCTTCAGCAGTTAATTCTTTGGACGCCAATGCCATCTGCAAATCTATCAATGGCTCCCCGAGGTCAATTAAACTATTCAATGTTTCCTTCTCTTTCAAGGTCATTGCTATGTGCGTTGCATCAGACACATACTGTCTCAACTCCACCAAACAGGCAGCGATTTCTGAAGATGTCAGCACTTGATGACTTGCTGCGCCATTCGCCACTGATTCTACGTCTTCGAAGTTTTGAAGGGCCAAACTGATGGTCGATTGGACGTCGATCAAAGGATCTAAAATTTTTTCCGTCAGATTTTGCGGCTCCTCTTGAACTGACTTGGTCGATACTGTTTCTTCGTAATCGCTTGCCGTGCTATGGATCATTTTATCTATGTTCTTCACTATTTCGTATATGGGTTGTAGCGACGGCTGATCCAAACTCAGTATTGTGGCTTTCAACTGGGAAATCGACGGTTCCAGAAGTTTGAGGACCGTTTTGGAGTTTTCGGCTATCGGAATAGCTGTCAGGGCACATTGAAGGGAGTAAAGAGGACCCTCGAGATTAATTATTGATTCAATGCCGTGTTCTTTCTTTTGCGGAGTTCTCAATCGTCGATACATCTCATCGACACGATCAAAAATTGTGGATAATCGAGGATCTAGCGTACCAGCGATTGTTTCGTATGACTTCAGAGCATCGTGGAGGGCCAATCTTGGTTCTCTTAACACGTCTTGTTTGGATTCTTCATAGTCTTGTTGATCTTCTACTTGCTTTCTTTCTTTTACTCTCTGAATTTCCTCAATAGTTTGATTCGTCGACGCCTTTAAAGATTCGATCAGTTTTGTACGGTGTTCCGCCAAAGTGCCTTTCATTTCGTAAGAGTCTAATGTAGTGTTCAGTGTGCTTAGCTTGGCCTTTAATTCGCGTGTTGCTGGTAGAAATTCTTCCATAATCTGCGAGATGTGTTCAGATTTCGGTTTGATAATCGAAAACCGATTCAAAACTTTCGCCATCTCTTCCACGGATTTTGATAACGATTCGATAACTACGGTATCCACAGTCTCTATCGTCCCCTTTGCCGGGTCCACTGCAACGTCGTTTAAGAAGAAGTCGAACGTGTTAAGAACGTCCTCGAGGGAGGACACTAATGGCCCAGCTCCTTTGTCTATTTTCAATATGTTCTTCGCTTCTTCGTCCAGCCTGGAAATTGCGTTGGCCATTCGAATCAGCGTAATCGGTTTTTCACCTACTGCTCGACCAGTCAAATCGTGCTCGATTCTGGTTACACCCGTTAGAATTTCATCGACAGGATCCGTCAAGCTTTCCAGGACTGCAATTATATCTATTTGACGACTTTTCATTGTTTCTTGTCGCTCGATCAGTTCCATACCACGAAGAAGTTCTTCCGTCGGTCCACCAATAGCTTCTAACAAAGAAATTCTCACCGTTTGTGCGAATGATCTGTCACCGGCGCTTTTCAGAGCTTTTGATTCAATCGAAGACACTTCCTCGCAAAGGTTTTGTATCGGTTTGATAATATTGTGTACGATAGTCGCTTTGCACTGTTCCTCAGTTTCAGTATTGAGCATAATATCCAACGAATCGACATTGATCAATGCATCTCGTACGGCTAACACTGGCTCCTTCAATCTCTTCATGTTGTCCAGTAACCTTTCTTTGTTACTTTTCGTCATTGATTTCTCGGAATCGCTCATTGTTTGTTTTCGGTCGGTCGATGTTTCAGGTACATCCTCGATGTACGGCTCCTCGGTCTTAATTATAGATTCTATACGCTGATGGAGTTCGGTCTTCGCGCTTCCGGATCGACTTCTTCGTCTTCGTCCGCCCATCTCACTCGCGATCGATGACTCCTCCGAGCTGCCTTTTTCACGCTTTTGTTTCTTCTTTCGATGTTTCTTTTTCTTCGGCACACCGGTCACGGAATCGAAGGACGAATCAGCGCCGATACCGTCGTCCAAGCTAGAGCCGGCTGTCTTGTCCGCACTCAAGCTTCGCTTTCTATCCTCGGAACCGTCGTAGTACTTCTGTCCTTGATTCTCGGACATAGAAAGCCGCGCCGAGGACAAAGCGTCGGCAAAAGTATCGCTGTCATCCTGTTTCAAGGAGGAAACTGGAGATACCGGGGAAACCGGTGACAATCGTTCGTCCTTCTGAGCGCTGTGAAAACTCTCCGATTCGAATCGTTGACTTTTCTCGCTTTTTTCACTCTTGGAAGATGAACTGTGAGACTTTTTTCGAGGAGGTCTTGTCGGTGCTTTATCTTCCTCGTCCAAGCTGTATCGAGCAGATCTTTTTAAGGAACTACGGGAATCGCGTTCTGGAGAAGAAAGCACGCGTGTTATGTCATCCAGGATTGAGACATCTTCAAAGTCTGCCTCCGTTCGGAGATCATCGCCGTCTTCGGCGCTGACAAAATAATCAGGAGACACGTCGATTACGACAGCTTCCATTAAAAGATTACCAGATGTGGAGGTTTCTTTGACGAATCGCATTGGTGGCAACTCAATTACGTTGTGCTCTATAAAAGGAATCGAAACAGATCTTCGGAGTTACTATTACTTGTGTTCCGTAAACGTATATTATTATTATTTGCGATGAAAAAGGACGGCGGAATATTTTGTTTTGTTAATTTGTCATCTCCCACAGAATCTTTACAGGTTTATATCACACGAAACATGGGATTCGAATAGATACATTAGAAGAAATTTCGACGATTATTTCCTTTGTTAAGTTGAAACCAACTAGGCAGGCGGAGGGATTTAAGCGAGTGCAGTGATGTCACTGTACTATTTTGCATTTTGTGTCATGCCGATTTTTACAGGGTGTAACATAAATGCGGGACCCTTTTTCGGAATCGATAATACGCACCAACAGATGAAAAAAAGTGTAAAGTTTTGTCTAAAAACCACCCCCTATCGAGATATATCCCCTTTTGTAAAAAATTTTAAAAAATCATATCTCCGAAATGGTACGCCATAGAAGTATAAAGAGTGTAAACGCGATGTAAAGAAAACGGCTACTATATTTTATATGTAAACGCAGAGAAAACAAAGGACGGAAAGAGGAGAGAACCGAACGCATTTTCGAATTTTGTAAAACACATAAATTTCGCATAAAGAGGAACGCATCCACGGATTCTAACAGAATTCGCTGTAATTTTGTATTAAAAATTTTAACACTTAATATCTGTTTCTGCGAAATAAAAGTAGATTTATTTGTCCCACCTGTTACGTGTTCGGACAATTGATCGGCGTACATCTCGACGATTTGAAGGGCTTCTTCTTCAGTGAGATCCGGTGTTTCGTAAAGACTGACCGAAACTTCTTTGCCGTCGAAACTGAAGGAAACTTCGCCGCGGTCGTCTAAGGTGACGGAGTGATCGGTTTGCGGCGTATCATACAGCTGAGACGTTCTTTCCTCGTGTATCGTCGAAAGTGACAAATTCCTGGCGAGATCGTGGCCATTTGGCGATTGTATCTCTTTCTCTTCTTTTCGAACAGGAAGTTTATCTGTTAAATATAAAGAGCGATATTTAATGATTAGAAAAGAAATCGATAAAGCATTATGTCTACTGTATGAAACAAAATGTGCTGCATGGAATCAAATATCACATTAAAGAGTCACATTAAAGAGAATCGTCAATTTATAGTTCATAATACACGATTAATAGGAACACACCAAATTTAAATAATGCTACTGTATAATTGATTCAATAGGTTATTAGACCTCACATTCAGGAACTTGTAGTAACCAACAATTATAAATAAAATATTATTTCAAAAATATATTTAATTTTCAATTATGGTGCATCAACATAAAATAAAATAAAGTTGCAAACTTTTAAGAAAATATTTTCATAAACTCGAGTTAGTATTATAATTAAGGATAAACCAATCATTCGACGACAAATTGATAGTTCAAGAAAATAAATTACTTCATCTGTCAATGACATTGAAGTAACTGATAAAGAAATAAACGAAAAATTCGATAGTTATCAGAATGTTTAATAAATTATTGTAAAATATTTAGAGAATGAAAAATCTTAAACTAAATAAAAGCAATCAATTTCTACGAAATACCTTCGAAACCTAAAAGAGATGCAGAACTGCTAACGGTTCCCATGCAGTTCGTTGCTTCGCAAGTATAGGTTCCTAAGCAACAAGTGCCGTCTTGTCCCGAAATGATTCTGTGTATATCTCCCGGCTTCAGCTCTACGCCGTCTTTGTACCATTTTAGAATCGGTTGCGGCACACCGATTACTTTGCACTCTAAGTTCACTGCACCCTCGTCCGATAGTATGGCGCGTAAACTCTCAAGAAATTTCGGTTTCTTGTAATGCTTGGGAATGATTAGTTTCAGGAAACAGGAGGTGACGCTGTGACCGAAGTCGTTGGCAGCCACACACTTCCACTCCGCCTGGAAGGAAAATTAAATGAAAACATTCAAAGTGAAAGTACGTTTTTCTATCGTTGGAGTGTAATTACGCTAATCGCCCTCGGCGACAAATTCGCAGCCTCGTTAAAATAATTGTTTCCAAAGGGTTATTAAAGGTTTGGTATCTACGTAAATACGGAAAACGTTGATAAGAGTGACACCTACTTGGTCGATGAATTCGAGTTTTCGTACTTCGAGATGATACGTGCCAAGGCTTTCTTTTGTTACGTGATATTTTTCACTTTCCGCCAGGGGAGTGTCATCCCTGTACCAGGAGAGACTTGGTTCTGGAGCAATACTGGCTGCAACGACCATACGCATAAATTAAATATTGCTCGTATTTAGGTAGAAAATATTGCAAGGAAATGTCGGAAGGAAGTTTGATATACATACATTTATATGAATTTAGTATATACGGAAAGAAGTTCAAATTGAGAAATCAGAAAAAAGGCATACTGTTTAAAGAAATAAGCGAAACTTGTTTCTATCGTTTTAAAGATATTATTCTTAAATAAGCGACTGATCGAAATGTTTGATTAAATGGAGTATCATAAAAGATAAAAGAGTACAAGAAGACCGAAATTGTGTGACAATGTTCCGGATGGTCAAATCAAGTTGAACAGTACGCATCATTGCACGAAATAGTTTTATTTGTCTTTAATTCTATTATAAATAAAAATGATAAAACATTAGAACGAGATAATTTGGTTAAATGTAGCCTAGACAATTAGTTTGCCTTTTATTTATTACATCGCAGTAATCTCAGAATCATATTTGCTTTTAATTGTCAAGTAAAGAGTCAAAAATAAAAAATCGTCTACGCGTTCACAAGGCAGTTGCAGCAGCTTCGAGTATTAAATTATATTTTTCTTCAGTTTATCAAAATGGATACGGACAAGTTTAGTATCCCTTTAATTACAATAATTATTAAATGTTTAATTATTATTATTGTTAGTAATTAAGAGATAAGTATGTATAAAACGGACCTTGTACTGTAAACTGGAAGTCTTCATTGATTCTTGCTTCACAACTTCGCAGACCCTTGATGAAAGTGGGTGGTTGATTTGTGCTTAAAAGTTGAAGACGTTCTTCCTCGTTCAATTGATTTTGTATATCTTCAATTGTAAGCTCGGCTGTGCTTCTTGCTTCCCCCATACAATTCCTTGCGATGCAACAGTAGGAACCTGGTCAGAATCCAAAAATAACAAGTAGTAACGATGTAGCCAGAATATTAGCACATTGGCTGGCAAATTGGAAGCAATTCCTACTTGCCGATGACGGAGTCTTACGTCTTCTTATGTTTGCAAGGATGTGAATGACATAATATTATATTTATGATTCTAGCAGGCGTTTAAGAATACATTGAATTCAAATGAAACAATGTTGTTATTTGAATAGAGTAAAAATAATAGATTCTATCTGAAAATTAAACAAATTTGATTAATTTTAAAATGATATATTGATTAACTTTTGCTCAAATTCTTTAATAATTTCAATATTGCCCTTGCTTACAAATTTAGCATTGTCTTTCCTCAGTTTTGCAGTTTTTTACACCTCTAAATATCATTGTAGTTGATAATGTTTCAAAACGAGATTGATTTTCTTTTTTTATTTAAACACAGACCACTCTAATAGTGTTAAATTCATTCGCATTCGCTGTCTTTGTAAAATAATTATAAAAATGTCAATGAAAACAATTATAGTCATTGTTTAAATACCTAAGGAGTTGGTTCCCGTTAATTGGTAAACGTCTCCCGGTTTTAGTTCCTGGCCATCTTTGAACCACCGCAATAAAGGTGTAGGAAATCCTACGACCTTGCACTCGAAGGATACCAAACCTTCCTCCGTTAGAACAGCTTTCAAGCTTTCCATAAATCGCGGCTTTCTGTAGTTCTTTGGAACTGGGCAGGGGCAAAAAATTGGGAATTTACATAACCAACATTTTTATTTTTGGAAAAAGTTGTATTTGTTAATCCGTTTAATGGTAATGTCATACTGGGCGTTTAAAACAGGATTAAAAAGAAATCGTAAATTTAAATTGTACTAGTAAGTCTCAACATTTTACTTAAGACTCTCAAACGTGGAAACGACACTTCTTTTTAATGTACACATTATTATTAATCTTAAACATTAATGGAACAGATACTTCCTGTTGATTAAGAAACTCAAATTCTAGTATAACGTAACTTTTATGTTCCTCCTTCAGATTCGTTGCTTTATACGACCAGTAAATACGCTAATAAATTTAACCTTATTGCAGTAGGACCCCTTGTATCGCGGGAGATACATTCTGCGATGTATGAATTTCCTGTTATACGAAATCCAAAACGCAAAAAATTCGCATTAAATATGTATATTGCTTTTTTAAATATGAAAGTTAATAACACCTATTTCATTGTATGCACGAAGCAACTTGATAAGTTAAATAAGTTAACTAAAAGTGCAGGTTTAAGCTGTTCGCATTGCAAGATTACCACGTTGTACGGGGTCCTACTGTATATTGACTTACTCGATTAAAACGCAGTGTAGAATGTAAGTGTCTCTGAACTTACTGGACATTGCGACGTAACAGGTGGTAAATTGTTTCATATCCTCCGCGCTGGTAGCGACGCACTTCCATTCGCCCTCGTCCATGGCGTCGACGGGTTTCACTTCGATGGAATATCCACCGAGTCCATCCTCCATTACGTGATATTTGTCGCTTGCTTCGACACGTCCTTCTTTGTTGTACCACGCAATTGCCTTTGGCCACGGCGGTACTTGAACTGTCGTTAAATAGTCGATGACAATTCGATTCATTCGAATAACGTGGAAATCAGTTTCGACCGGTTTCAGTTTATAACGGCCTTCATTTAAATCAATATTGTCCGTTTTCATAGGTATTTTTTTATCATTTGAATTAAATGTAAAGGAAAAACAGTTTCCTTTTATACGTATAGTTGATCTTTAATATCTATTAATAAATTTAATTGTTTTACCCGAAACTCATTTTCGTGTGATCAGAGTGATTTTCTCTGAATTAAACTGGTAAAAACAAATTAAATAATGTCACGAATTCAATGATCTGCACGAGACATAGTGGTTTTTTCAAGCATAGTAACATTTATTTTTGTTTTAATATATATCTCTTTGTACTACTGAATGAATTTATTCTTCAATAAAAATGTCAGTTCAACTTCTGAACTATAGTCTTTTCGAAAACATAATGATCAAGTAAATACATCTTAACGTTTTAAACGAACATTTTCAAAGTTGTGCCCGTTACTTAATCGACGCGCATTGTACACTTTTTAAAGATATCTTTTACCTTGACAGGAGAGAAGGAGAGTCTCTCCAATTCTACAACATTCATCTTGCAAAATTCGCTTAAAGACGGGCAGAGGACCAGACGGCGTCAAAGAATCAGCCGGTTTCAGAGAACCTTCTCTGCTACCTTTCCCAACCACGTGCACCTAACGAACAGAATATCACTGTAGAACACATTTTACCCGAAAAATTCTTAGATCGTTAGAATTCCCCTGTACTGTACGTCTAGTGTTTTTTTTGTACAAAGACGTCACCTTTGAAGAGGAGTAAGCGGTTCCCATGCAATTGATTGCTTCACAGGTATAAATGCCAAGGGAAGTCGGATCATCAGGATTGGCAGTCAATGCAAAGACATCGCCAGCCTTGATTTCTTTGTCATCTTTGAACCATCTGAGCACCGGAGTGGGTACTCCAATGACTTTGCACTCTAAAGACACCGTACCCGTTTCGGTAAGCAAAGCCCGAAGCTCCTCGAGGAATTCTGGCCTTTTATACGCCTTGGGAACTACGTACAAGAATGTATTACTTTCGAACAAATAATAGTTAAATAATTTTAATAAAATGTTCAAGAAACCCCCATTTCATTTTGTTTTGCGTTTCGTAGGATTACTTAATTTCTCTATCTCTCGCTTACTATTTACTGTATTTTCGACTCGATTCTTTAGAGCCAACCGTTCGTTTCTATTTTCGATTACATGTGCCGTTCACTACTCGCGTTCGTTCCACATTTACTCGAAACGAATTCCAGAAACATAAGGCACTAGGAGCTTGCTGTGGCAGTAATTTTATGGAATAGTTTCCTTACCGATTACAGTGAGACGAGACGTACAGGAAGACCTGCCACCCCGGTTTTCTGCCATGCACGTCCAGTGTCCTTCATCCTCGACCGTCACAGGAGCCACATCGACACAGTAAAAGCTTCCTTCGTGAACGAAGGAAAATCGCGATCCCGCCTCAACCGGTTCGTCATTTCTGTGCCAAGTAATCTAGAATTTCATCGCACGAATATTAAATTTTCCACCCGCATTCGTGCTATCTAAACAATTCGAAACTCTATTTACTAAATCAGTGGCATTCCAAGTATCATAGACAACGGAAAATTTTATTTACGAAAATCTGACTCTACGGAAACAATTATGGAAGCACTAAAAACCACGTTCCGTTGAAATGCCAGCATTGACGGAACAATGAGTATTTTCATTCTTACATAAATATATAAACGGATTGCCTAGAAAAATATGCTCCTATGAAAATATCATACAATTCGTCGTTCGATTGCGCGTCTTACGCAACATCGTCGCACGGTCGCCGTCGACGAAAAACGAGCATTCCAAACGTTACGAGCGAGCGCTAGCGGAAGGGATACAAGGAGATCGGTAGCACAGTTCCTGGCATAGTATACGTGCGTGCGTAATAATAGTCGTAATACGACACATAAAACCGCGTAACGATCTTCGTTTTCTCCTTTCCGTCTGTGAGTCGCAAGCTCGGGTCATGGACCTCACGGTGTCCCTTTTAGTCCGTGTTTCCCGCTTAGTCTGGTGTCCGGGGTAGAAGAACGGGGAGAAATTCATGGCAATAAGTCACCGACTGACTTCGCTTCACCCTTCCGGGTTAATCACCGAAGTTGGCACGGATTCTTCGACCATTTATTCGGTAACCGGTTTTGTCTTTTCTTAGTAAAACGCACCTTTTTTTCCATATTCGCGCATTATTTATTTATTGTTAGTTTCCACTGGAATCGTTGCGGAGTTCCTTTATAAAATATTATCCACTAGATTTCCTGCGTTTTTACAAACGATACCTTCGTTCGTTCGTAGGTAGTTAAAACGAAGCGAGATATTTGTTGGGTAGGCATAGGAATGTTAGTAGGAAGAAATCAGGTTATTGTTAATTTGATTAAAAACGTTTTATTTCGGATGAATAACCTTCGGTGTCGTTGAACTTCGAATTTCAACGAGGAATCTGGTCCTGGTTCCGACTTTGACGGCTAGATCGCTCAGTCGCCTTAAGAAAGTCGGTGGGTCACCTTCCTCGGAGATCGGTTCGTCGACGCTGAGGTGAATCTTTTTTGTGGACCCTTTGTCGAATCCTTGGCTGAGTCTCTTCGCCACCAGTGCATAGTGTCCTGCGTCATCTTTTTGAGACTGTTTTAGGGTCAGTTGGACAACGTTGCCCCTCATCTGCACCTGATACCGATCTGGTGGTATCGGGACATCGCCGCGAACTCTGAAACAGATAGCATAACATGTTAATGCAAATAAGCCAGGTACTTTGTCTCGATTGATACACTGATCTGTTACGTAATTTACGAGGGATCTAAGAATGAGAACTATCAAGATTTTAGTGTATTCAAGCGCTCTATACGCGAACCATTCCGCCGAACTCTTACGGATCTAAGGATCTAAATTACGATGCCGAGATATCCGTGGGCGATCTATAAATACTACCGGGATGATCGTAAAGCACGAAACGGACGAACAAAGAAAACAAAGTTATGCCGCTTAGGTGCCTGGACCTACCGTGCATCCGGAAAATTCGATGTTTTTGCTAATTCGTTGCGATAATAATATTTGTGCAACGTTTCATCAAGCATTCAAACAAAATTCTCGGAAGAAACAGTAATTGACACTCAGAATGTAAGAATCGGGAGGGAAAGGTGAAAGCGATGCGTTCTAACGAATCGGGGGCGGTTTTGCAATCCGCAAATGTCACTTTCTACTTCTCTCGGGGCGATGGCCGAGGTCCAATCGGACCGATGGTCATCCTCGGCCGTCTATTTACTGTTTCTTCACGTCGGCAAACAAGCAGAAAGATAGACGTCTATTATTTTGGGCTCATTGAATCGTCCGCGAAACTATTTGCGTAACACGCACGACGATGTGCTTAGTGCACCCTTAATAATCTCTGCGATCATCGCTACTTCGACGTCTAATGAAACACACGCAAGAACTCGGGAGGGATGACGTAACGTCTGTTTCGGCCGCGTAAGAAAAAATATTGTCAACCGTTCAGTTTGAAAATTTCAGAATAATATCGTATGGCTGCCGAACACCTCGTACCGACGGACTTTAATATTTTGTATGTCCATTTGACGATTTTCATGATCCGCGCCAAAAAGTTTATCGTATGAAATAAATAAATACTATGGGATCGAAATTTTGCATAAATACATATATCCAAAAATGTCAAACGAAGTATTAGTTCCTTTACCAAGAAAACTACCAATTCTTACTATATATGAAGATTGAGTTTACAGTGATTCAATTGATTATACATCATTTGTCAGTATCCTTCTATTATCATAGCTATTACAGAAAGAAACAAACATTCATCCTGCAATCCCTATTTTTCATCGGATCGTGTCGGTTTCATATCAACGAATCGATTCCGAGAAAACCCTTTGTTTGTTTATCATTGGGGATCTATATTAAATGTATCGAGCGATAAATAGCATTTTAATCCGAGCGGGAACGTGTCTTTGACACGTTTCCAGCGACGCTGGCCTCGAGAGCGATCGTTATTTTAAGATTGACAATACCGTCCCGCGCTCTTTGCCGTCGAAGTTGTCGAACAACGAAAAAGAACGCGTCACAGAAGAAAAAACCGGGATAGAAGACATGGGAAGGAAGAATCGTGTCGCGACTCGAGTACCTTCCCAAGTGAACTTACGTCAGTTGCACGCGGTTGCACCACTGATCTCTAGCCGCGGTATTTCTAGATCGTTACGAGATATTTCAAAGATCCGAACGCTCGATGGCTTTCGAAAAATCCGATCATACGTCTGAACGATCTTGCCGGTATCGGGCAGCGAATTCTTTTCTGTGGTCGTCCGTCATGTAAAAAGGTGACGAAAATAGGGCAGTAGAGCAATGCCAAGTGTTTGAGGTGCTCTAGATCATTTGTTTGCCCAAAATACGTTGGAAGGATGTGGCCGATTTTTATTTAGGAAGCACCCAATGCTACAAACTATCAATTTCATGCAACGGTCCGTGATTAGCTAAGATCCTTCGATCAATTTTCAGGAAAGTTAAATGAGACCCGGGCATGCAGTTGGCTTGAGAATTAAAGTGAATGACACCGTGGCAACGTAACGGGTAGGTTTAAAAAGAATCATCCTTTGTCTTTTAGTACAACAGGGCGTTTTATTGATTAATTTATGTAGCATGGCATTTTAGTTAAACACAGTTCGTACACTGCCGTGACAATACATTTGTTTTTGTCCACGACGTAAGCTGTTTTTTCGAGTTCCTCATTATAGGCTAAGTAGTATAAATGAATGAGACATCGAGCCACTGTCGACATAGCGTACAGTAATATCTTTATTAGTCTTCGCATGTACGCACTCTTTAAAATCATTTTAAAGTCCTACCGATATCCCGAACCATCCGAACCGGATCCTCTGATAGCAGGTTTGCCATTGGCACATTTGCAGCAGTCGCTTCCCATGACTTCGAATCGATCGACGATCGATCCTTTTCCTCGAATCAGGATTTACCACTTACAAACGAATCGTCACCTATCACTCGCGCGTCAGCCGAGTCGAACATGTTTCCCGCGGAAATCCAATTGTTCGCGAGTACATGGACACGGAATATTCGTCAGTGTATCGTATTCAATGGTCGAAGAGGTGGATGAAATCCTAATCGATGCATCGATTCCAGTGCTTCCGATCCCTCTTCACAGTTGCTTCTATGCCCAGGGACCGATCGACGTATAGTTAGCATGGGTACTATACTTTTGGCATCTTGTGATTTACCGTCGATGCGATATTGGAAGAAGACACAGTGACCGGGGTGCAAAAATAGTCTTCAGAAGCGTCTTTTCGGGTCGTTCGACCCTGACACGTCTTTTCGAAGCTCCCACTTCGAATATCGGAATGATAGAGTCGTCGATTGTAAATACCATGCTTTCGGTGTCTCCGATAGGAATTTAGCTGATGGGTGACGCGGGACTCATACGAGAATCACAAGGTACTCGTTGGTCACTTGTCAAACGGGGGAAACAAGTCGGGCGATTGTCGAATTTGTTGTTATTTCATTCGATGACAGAATCCACTGACACTCGTAAAGGAGAGGAATGAAACTAAAGGGTTGGGGGTTGTTAGAGGGAGTGACGTCCGATCGCCGAGCGATCTCGCGATCGATGTGTATCGAATTCTCCGTGGCTCTTCTGAGGCGTCGATTTCGTGGTCGCTTCGTGATATAAAAACGAGTTCGACGGTAGGAGAGGTCCGAGATGTTTTTTGGCCGCTCGTCGATCGTCGCGACGCTCCCTCGGAAGACTGATAGCGGGATGCCAGCGCCAGGTCGTCCGCACCCGTTTTTCCACCTCCACATCTGCCACTTTCCGCTATAGTTTGCAGGAAACTATAAGCAACGGACCGAGAGCATCCTAGAGCCGAATGCCTAAGGAGCAGCGCCTCTTTCGTCTTTTCGTGAAAATTTCGAGCTCGGTCGAATTTAGCTTGCATAGAAACACCGAGGAAGGGACAGGGGCACGCCGTGCCGCGGCGAACGTCAAAGTGCGTCGGAATTTTCGTAAGCCACGATGTGAACGCTTCCGTCGTCGCGATGACGTAGCGTCTGAATGGCCAGAGGAATCATTCGGGCCAAGGAATTTGCCAGCGACAGAGTAACGATTACCTCGCGAGTATATCGATCGATAACACACCGTTCTTATCCCTGATTCCTTTCCCTCTTCATCGAACGATCGGAAACATTACACAATTTCATTTCGAACAACCTTCGTTTTATCGTTACCGTCTTCTATATATTCCTCGTATTATCTTTATCGTCTTCTGCGTGCCGAATCCCGTTCGATATCGTTGATTAAGAAGGACGTTCCACGATAACAAACATTAAAGACAGACTGTTACGATTTTGTGGAACCAAACTGGCGAAGGTCGTTTCGATTCACGACATGCCGATGATACTAAAATTTTATTTTGTCAAAAATACGTGATACGTAGGTTCATCCAAAACATGGATCGACGAAGGACGGTGCATGAATCAGAAGACTAATCGTTTGAAAAAGACAACAATTACTACCATCGAACCGTCACCCTTCTTGTCTTATTTAAGCTGCGAGGCTAGATGAGGTCATGTCTTGCGTTCCCGAAATAGGCTTTCAAACGGCTATGCACCGAATCTTTCACCTTCCTAGACAACCTAAGAGATTATCGGTATCACGCTACGCGTTGACGCATACAAATAATCTGCTACGAATGTGAGAAAATCCGTGTTCCCCTCTCGATACGTACATACATACATCAGGAACTAGTGGAGCGGATGAAGAATATTCAGACACGTTTCGTAACTTGACAATGACTTACAAGCAGTCTCGAATACCGAATGGAAATAAGTTCTGTAGTGCTTCTAAATTTTATTTACCGACGGCAATATGGTAAACAATTCATCGATCATTAGTTCGAGATGTGAATGTTTGTATTCTCTTTTTATAATAATCAGAATATTTCCATCAGAAGAATCTGTTACTTTTCACATATGTATTGCAGGGGAAATCGCCAGATTTTAGTACGTTTTGAACGATACTGGAATATTTCCTTAAATAATATGCAAAAACTCTCCGTGAGATTATACGAGAGAGGTATAATTTGGTCCTCCGTGAAAATTAAGTGCGCGACAGCTCGAAATAAACCACGTTTGATCCTTGGCACGTTTCAAGGTTTCTACCGAAATTAAGGCCAATAGTCGAGAATGAACGATAATGCGTAAACGACACGGTGCAATGGATCGTCGTAGTACAAGCAGAAGAATGAGGAGATCTGGGGTCATGAACTTTCAGCTTGGCCGGCACCAATGACGTTGATCTCTGTTTCGAGTTTCGCCTCAACATTTCGCTTGATCGTATAGCGGTTCAGTGGTATGCAATCACACAAATCGAGTGAACGTTAAACGTGTAAATTTTGTTAAACAAAGTTTCCTTATAAAATATAGCGGTGAATCGTTGAAAGAAAACTATAAGCTTCACTTACAGTTCAAAGCGCAATTCGTCAAAAACATCGGACCACCGTAGTTTGGGTTCAATGACAATGTCTTCACCGCTACGTCCTTGAACCGAAAGGACCTGGTCCGCCTCCAGCCACTGCGGCGGTCCCTTGGCTTTGGATGTATGATCTGCAACAAGCAAATTGCATAATAAAATAGGTCATTACTAACCCGACGTTGAAATATATCTCATTAGACGTCGCCCGGTGATCATCGTTTAAGCCGCTTTTAAAAGCAACGCGAGATTCTTTGGAAACACTGTCGTAACGGTTGGTCCGTAGGCGAAAATTTATTATTCGCGAACTACCTGGTATTTCGACGCTCACGTGGTCTCCAAAATGGCTACAGAAACGGTAGTAGATGCATGCAAAACCGTAGCATAAATATAGATACCTGTGGAGAAAGCACGGCAGAGGGAAGCCGCTTAAGAAAAGAAAACGAGACATAGTCCAAATTTTACGACCGCGTCTTACCGACGGGAACAGAATTTACTCTATAAATTTCGTACGCGAATCGACTCGCCGCAAATTTCACTCCCGCGGGCCCATGATTTTCACCGTTATTATCGTAAATATATATTTTGTACATAACAAACCCTACTTTTCACAACCCGCTAATTAACACAGATTTATATAATTTGTAGTCGACTAGACAGTAATTTCAAGTGGCAATGGCGTTAATTATTCAGTGATATTGGTAAAACATATTTCAGTCGCTCCATGGGATTTATTCGAACGCATATTTTCGCACAGTGTTGAACACTTAATTCTTTCGTGTCCCTAAAATCTGTGATTGATCTTTACAGATGCACTCTGTTAGCTGCTTTCTACACCATGCATCGTACATAAATCCTACTTGGCGCCAGATTCTGCGAAACTACTAGCAACTTCTCGTAAATCTGTCCCTACCGTAGTGGAAAACGATAGAAAAAGTTTGAACGCGAGTGCCGACGGATGAAACAAATATTTTCGCTTCGGCTATGATTGTCGTTATCAAATCGAATTTACACGTCGTTGAAATCACATTGACTATGTACCTCGAAGTCAATCAACCTTTCTTTTCAATAAATTTAGATCGAGTCACCGACGCGCAATAAATAGCAACAAACACGATTCGATTCATCCGTTAGCTACCATAGTTATAATTCTTTCGACTATCTTCGCGAGAGACACATCGAATTTTCACTGCGCATTCACACAACTAACAGCAATGGAAAACCAATAAAAACTTGACACGCGTCGGCAGATCAGTTTAACAGAAATTCACAATTTCGTCGGTCGAACGGGTACGTAAAAACAGAGCCAACGAGCGGCCCGTTAGAATCGTTTGTCAAAACATCGTCCGAACGATCACGGGAAACGCGGGATCAAAGTTTCACGGTGGCAGCGGACACGTACTTTTCCGGCATTCGATCACACTTGTACCAGCCAGCGCGCGAGACATAATATATCTTACCCGTTAAGGTCATCTCGTCAGATGATACGAAAACCGACTTCTCCTCGCATTGACATCACTCCCGAAGAGACGTCCAGCACGTCCTCGCGTATCGTTCGATCGTGGAGGAAGCTGCGGCACGTCGTTCCGGCTGCGGCACCGTGTCGCGGTGCCTCGGCAGCCAACCTTCCTCCTCCGACAACCTCTTCGTCTCCTGACCCGTGGCACAGCACACCCTGCGCCACGAAATCTGACGGCAGGAGGCCCTGCTCCGGTCTAAAATCGTCTCGACACGGCACTCTCGGCATCGTCGTTTTAACGAAACGCGCACATGCGCCGTGCGACCCGCTCCTACACTTCTTCCTCTTTCTCCGTCTTTCCCTTCTTTCACCCGTTCTCTCTCTGCCTCCCGCACCCTCTTTCGTCGCCGGGCTATCTACGCCACTGCCACACCGTAAGTATCCGGACACTCCGAGGACACCCGACGGATTTTTAAATGTATACACTCTCGGTGCACTTTTCTGCAACGGTTTCTACCACTTGGCACGTGGAACGAAACGTCTGGTTAACATGTGTGAATGCTTTTATGGAGACTCGACGGATCGAGAGGTAATTTGAATCGGTACCAATGTTCGGGAAAAATGATTCAAGTACCTACCGTGAGCTTGTATTGGATGAAATATACTCGGTCGGAGGATGTTTTCATTGTTTCATTTTACGGGACAGATCGTACTAATTGGAGGAATACCATCGTTGAAGTCTAATTATTTAAAAAGTACGGGGTAATCGTCCGTTTAGCGATGGTTAAAAGTTAGACGGCGTACTCGCGATTTTGTGGATTTTTAAGGAGATACAGTGTCGTTGGTAAGACAGGAGATGGATGGTAGAAAGGTTGATAGTTTGAAGAAAATTACGTACGCCATTTAAATTCAACAGTATTATGTACATATTTATTAGGAGTAACGGCGGTAAGAATTTTAAGAATAAATAAGAATAAATAATAATAACAATAATTTAAATATCAATCAAGTTACACGTCATTCGCATCTCATGTAATTGTCATTAAATATATTCTCTTAATACACATTAAACTAGCTGTTTTTGGTAATCATTTTGGTAGAATTCTTGAACGAAATGTAACAATGCAGGGAATTGGTACTTTCAAACTGTCCGCGGTTTAACCTCGCGGTTCTCTCTTTGTATTTGACAGGTTGTCGCGATAAATTATCGTCGAACGCAGACCTGTCTCTCGAGAATGTTTATCGTAAATCTCCTACGTTAATTACAAACGTTGGTATGGTAACGTACGGATACAGAAAGGTACAAAACAACGTCGTATGCGTGCCACGATTGGGAGATGGAAAGATGGCACCTGCTACGAATGATTCAGCAGTCTTCGTGATATCTTCGCGTCTTTTTGGAGACTTTTCCGCTTTCGATATTATACACGTGATTCTCTGCAGCTGTTTATTTCTAACAGGCAGAGTGGATAAAACTCCATCGCGTTGTAACATGTTCGTTAATGAGGGCCTAGGTTTACGCATCGATTAGCTAGATTTATATGGTCATTTACTAAACTTTACTTCTATACGACAAACCTTAGCAATGCATTTGGCACATCATGTGAGAAATAATTCGCGATAGGAATTTACTTCTTCTCGACATAATAGCGAACGTCATAAAGACTGCTAAAACGTTACTTACAACTGCTATCCCCTCGTCTCCCAATAGTACTCGAGTTTGTTCGCAATTATCGTATCGTGAAAGATTTTGTTGTCTATTATCGATTGCTAGAAGTGGACAGGGTTCGTTGTTTTCGCTTGGTCCACCACCAACCACGGAATAATCGTCCGTGTACTTCTTGCTGTATTCTCCTGTACAGAAGAAGCGCGATGAAAGGAATTGCCATGATTTCTTTCTTGAAGAAGTAAACGTAAGTGGCAGCCATTAATAAGGTCAGATCGGTTACGTAATCAACTGTCGATCTGACATTCTTCTTGGCGTCCAACGCGAGCTTTCCGTTCGCTCGACTTTCAATGGGTTCGTCAGGGTAGTCCCGTTCGACAGCGGAACCTCTACGAAGAGACCTGTACTTCTTGCTCTCGAGTGCTTTTTGTAAACGTTCCATCTTCGTCTCCGTTGGTGTCTCTGCTTTGTGCCTATCTCTGGAACTGGACCTTGACGATGCTCTAGAAGAGGGCCTGGAAGACACTTTGGATCTGCGAGGTCCCTCTTCAACCGATTTCTCCCTACTTAACCGATGTTCCTCCGAGCCTGTCCTCGAAGGGGGACGATGTCCTCTGTCTTGAGAGGACGCACGAATTCTGGTTTTCGAGGACGATCTTGAAGACGCGCCACCCCTTTCTACGGATACGTTTCTGGATCTGGGTGCCGGAGATTCGTTTCTCGATGGCAAACGACCCGATCGATTTTCTTTCCCTGTTTTTACTTCTCGCGCTGGAGTCGTTCCCCTCGAGCTGACGCTTCCTCTTCTGGAACTTGGTTGCTGACTACCTTGTCTTTTCTGTGGGTCCATTTCGCTCTTCTTTTTTGCTTTCGGCTTCGGGATGTCTTCGGTGATCTGTTTGTTGTTAACCTTCACGGGAGGCGCTGGCTCCGTGCGATCTTTCGCATCGTTCTTCTGATCTTGATCCTCAGAAACTGACGTTCTTCGGGATCCAACCGATCCATCGCCGAATCTTCTTTCTTCCGATGCTCTGTAGTTGTAGCGGCTAGAGTGTTCCCGAACGATTTCTGTGTAATGGTCGACAACCGCCATCCGGGCTTGTATATCTTCTTCGTTCTCTACCTCGGGTGTTATAGAACGCATTTTCGCTTGGATTCTACGATTCTGAGCCGCTTGTCCAGCGGATAGAACACTGTCTGTGTCGGATTCCGTGATTACGGGGGCTTTGTTCGGTTCCGGCAAAACATCCGAAGATCGATCGGTAACATCTGCATCTACTTGCTCTGATTGTTGTTGAGCAGGCTGCGGAGGTACCTTTCTAATCGGTTTTTCAGGTGGAATCGGTCTGCCGAAACTGTTTACAGGAATTGGTTCTTCTTTGGGTTTCTTTAAAATTGATTTCGGAACCACATTGGTTGGTGAAACTGGAGTTCCCGCTCTAGCGGGCGCGGACAAAGAAACGTCTAACATCGGTAAATTGTGTGGTGGAACAGGTGGAGCTTCCGGATCGACGTGTGGAACCGGCCTTCCTCTAGGATGATAGGTATCCTCTTCCTCCATTACTTGTCTAGCAAGAATCCGTTCTTTCAGTAGTTTTATATCTTCGCTGTCCGCACTGCTAATTTCTTCCGAAGATTCTTCTGAAGATTCAATGCTTTCTTCTTCCTCTTCCACCTCCTCTACCTCTTTCGATACCGTTTCTGCAACTCGTTCATTTTCAGGCACCACCCCTTTGCTGGGCGTGACTGGCGTTCCAGTAGTCTCCCAGGGTATCGATTTTTCTTCTTCCTTCTCTTCCACCAATGGTACGTTACTCTCGTGCCATCTGCGCAACTGCTTCGTCGCTTCTTGCTCCTTGTCCGTCCCCCATTCGACACCTGTTGGCGTTTGCAATTCGCTCGGCAAGTTTGGATCCGACCTCGCTTCAACGTCTGGGAGCAAAGCCGGTGATAGTAACTTTAACGGTGCCTTGGTCATTTCTGCCTGACCTTCGCTCGACCTCCTACGGTTCTTCTTGACTTGCCATGAAGCGAGTAGTGTCTGATTAGTCACACCGGTGTTGGAGAGTTTTCGTCGAAGTGACGATCTCCGCGGGTCCTGGACATCAGCGTCGGTGTCGGCATCCGACTTTCTATTATGTTGCTTCGTCGACGCCAATTCCCCGGTCGTTCGCTCCAACTGCGTTTTCCTTTTGGCGACTTCGGAAGCCTCTTCGGCTGCCACCGCTTTATAGAAGCGTTCCATGGCTCGTTCGTGAAGCAACTCTGTGGAACTAACCGCTTCTCGAAGAGTCTCTACCACTTGGTGCTCCGCGCTGAATAACTCGGGAAGGGACAGAGACATGGGTGGTGGAATGAGGTCCTCTTCGTCTTCTATTTCCTCCACTGCGCTCCGCCTTGCACCTGCAAATTTATTAAAGTCATTTGCATCACGTCAATACGAACTATGGAAAATTTTAATTCCAAGCGGGAACAAAAATGTTGGACACTTTTATTATCAATTTTACTGAACGCACCGATCGGGATGAAAATTGTTATTATATCATCTAGATTGCTATGCTTTTTAGCGTGATACACCGAACGTGCAAATTTTTCGAATTTTAGTACTTACAATCGAATTCGCAGAATGTACTGTTTTCAAATCTTTATCCTGCTTCGAAGCCAAAGTCTCAAACGTACATTTGGTCAGGTTAGTCAAATTGTTACATATCTCGATAATTTCATTCAATTTATGCAACCCGCAAATGAGTTAATAATTTTCAAAAACGTAAACACTGTTGGATTTTTTCCAAATCGCACTTTCAGCGGCAACAAAATTACACTTTTGGAAATTGACGTCTTATTTTCAGGAAATGTCAGAACTTGTCCAACTTCATAGATCGCACATTTCCAATTTTTCCGTCGATGCGATGGAAAATACTTACAATTAGTAATGATACACTTTAGAAATTGCATGATGATTTCGAAATTACGAAATATTTAAAAATTCACCGACACATATCAAAAAGCAAATTGTTCAAGTTAAATGCACAACAAATTACTTTCAAGGGACGAATTTTTATCAGAGTTCAAACAAAATTTCATTTCTTCAGATTTGTTTCCCAAGATCTGTACCTATGATAAAGTCTTGAAACTCACCTATACTTTTCAGTTTTCCATCAACGTGTTCTTCGACATTCTGACTTTGCTCTTGATCTTCCGGGTACAAGACCAACATAAACTCGGAGCTTCCGTGTAGCGCGCTCTCATCGTCTTCCCTAGGAGTCGTGGGTGACCCTGGTTTCGCTTCGATCGTGCTACTCTTTGGTACCAGTGCATCTGATTCGTCGACAACGGCCTGCTGTTTCTTGAGACTTAAACCTATCGATGGTCGAAGAAGCCGCGATGAGCTCGTCGGGCTGTCTTCTTCGCGATATTCCTGGATTTGAGGCATTGAGAGGGGAGACATACTACGTTCTCTGGACATGGATAAGGAACGTGATCTTGATTCTCTGAAGGCTGATCGGCGACTTGTGTCATCGAGAATCGGCGGCGAGACCGTGACAGTCGCAATCGGTTTTGGGGAAGTCGTTCTTTCTCTTCTTTGATGTGAATTCTGTGGGATGTATATAAAATGTTCTATAATTCTATCTAATTTTCTTATCTATTTATATTGCATAAACCGATCAATTTTCATCTCGCATTGTTCAATCATTAAGAAAATTGCTAACTATTTGTTCCTATTTTTGTATTTACCTCAGTGTGAGCTACTTCTACGTTATAGCTTGGGCGATCTACGTGGTTTCCAACGCGGCTATCTTGCTTTAAAGTGGAATGATCCTTCGATCTGGCAGGGGGTACGGGTGGTCCAGATTTGTCCAGTGTATCCAAGGCAAAAGTGACTCTGCTGTCGGCTCTGGATGGTCTTCCCCCAAGTCTCTGAGCCGAAACCGAGCGACTGCCTGGTCCGAAACGATCTTCGTCATCTTCGTCCCGCAAACCAGTTTCCTCTCTGGTCAAACTTCTGGTCCTTTGAGCCGGCACGGCGAAACTTACCTCCCTTTTCTCCCGCGATCGTATTTCTCGTTGACTTTGCGACTTTCCAGTCAGTGGAGCAACTATCCTATCAAATTGAATGACACAGGAATTACATTAGAGATTCACCCTTTATACTCCGACAACCCTTTGTTTCAACAGCTCGTTAATTAATCCGTTACACTTGAAATTCCGTTTCCGATAGCATGAACAGCTATGTTTGCAGACGAAGAATGTGCGGTCAAAAATAATGAATAACAAAAAATACGAACGAAGTTCATTTTGGAGCTGATGGTTCAATAAAGGAAAAATTTGCGTACACGCCAAGTAAAACAACAAACGCTTCAATTTTAATTAACTAGGGAATTCCATTGATTTTGTGGTGTGTTTCAAGCTGAACGTTCGTGATGAAGGAAAGGAATTGGTAAAAGAAATTATGTTAAAACCATGTAAAACACAAAATGCGACAAGCTTTCCAAGTATATGTCCAAATTTAACGTTTTCTATTCTCGGGTAAATGTAAACGTTAACATTTCACGGAAATTCATCTTTGTGTTGTATTAAGTTGTTGGAAGCAAACGTCTAAACCCTACTCAAGTTCCAAGAAACAAATATAACGCCTGAACGAGCAGCACTTCAAGCGCAACGATTTAATTACAATGTGTGATACAGATTTATGAATCATTAGGATGATATTAAACTAATATCTTTACCCTCGTTTCAAGTCCGGAATAAAGATTACATCACTTTCTTCACTGGGATCGCTGACACCGTAAGGATTTTCAGCTTTCACTCGAAACTTGTATTCCGATCCCTCGATCAATTCTGATAAAGTCGCCGTGGTTTGCCTACTTGTGGTTGCTTTCAACCACACATCCCAACCGATCTGAAACATATGTCTAATGCTGAATCTCTGTTCGAATGGACTTAATTAAAATAAACCATCGCACTCACTCTGTAGTACTCAACGATGTAGGTGCCAATTTTGCAACCCCCGTCGTCTTCCGGTTCTTTCCAGGATAACGTTACGGATCGACCTAAAGTCATCGTCACCGTCGCTTTTCCAGGTGCGGCAGGTCGATCTGCATGTAAGCCAATTATATTTATTATAATTTATTCATGTGGTGAGAAATCTGAGTGCTCGAACCGTCAAATTAAAATATGAACACTCCTCTGGCATAATAAATTATATGGCTAGCTAAAGTCGATAATTCTAGCTTATCACTTGATTTTACTCGATCTTACAAATAATATGTAAACCTAATTAAAATTGATCACCCGTCTAAGTAGCTTACTTTTGATAACCAAACCAATGCGATATTTATACATATAAACGGAATTAGATCATTTAATGTTCACATTGTATAAGATCCAAATTACATCTTTACACTACTTCCAAGAAGGTTAGTTTATTTTCTGAATTTTTTTAATAGCACTTTTACTACGATAACTAAGTATTTCATTTATACCGAACCTGTAACCGTGACTAGAAACGAGGATGTATGTTCTCCAAGTTTGTTCGTGGCCTTGACGGTGTACTCTCCTCTGTCGTTTCGTTTGGCATCCGGTATCTTTAATACCGATTCGTTATCCATCACCTCGAATACATGTCTGTCGTCCTTTGAAACTACTTCCCCATCGTGATACCAGAGTACCGTAGGCGGTGGTCTTCCCGCCAACGACACTTTCAACCTGATCGTCTCGTCCTGCTCGAAAAGAAGCCCATCCTCGTACTGGCGTGGAAGTCGAATTTTCGGGGGTGCTAATCGTATTGCCGACAATTGAAAATTAACTTTTAGGATTTTAACATACTAATTATAATGTATAGGAACCGTATTTCCTCATGAAAAATCATTTTTTTAAATAATTCATTTATTACTGTAGAACAATTTGTAGTTTAAATTCAATTAATAACCACATTTGATTTTTATGTTTTAGACCGATTTTTAACTGAAAGTCACATTTTTTTTACAAATGAATGCATAGCATATACTGAACGTAGTAATAGGTAAAATGACTTTTAGATTATAATAAAAAATAATCCGTCTTACTTAGTTTAATTAACGAAAATGACGTTGAAAATTTGAAGGACGAATGCAAACGCTTCGTTTGTTAAATCAGATATGTTTTGAAAGCTTAATAAAATAGGGAATCAAAAAAATTACGAACCTTCCAGGAGCAATCTAGCCTTCGTACTAACATGTCCGGCTCTATTTGTAGCCGTGCATTTTATTTCACCCTCATCGTTAAGAGCTGTTTGGTGAATCAGAAGAACGCTTCTACCATTATCCGTAATAATTCTCGTCCGCCTACTACTGAAGATCTCAAAACCATCTTTGAACCAGGAAATCTTCGGCAATGGTGTACCAGCAAATCTCACTACAAATTCCGCCTATAATGACAATTAATAATCAATTTTGAACCGTTCATAAGTTATATTCAAATGGAATCGTAATGAATCGGGGAGATATGGAATAGAAACTCTTTAGATAACTCAATTCAGAACTCAATTTCAGCTTTGCTTACGAAAACAATGGCAGGACGAGTGACAAATGTGAACATTGATCATGAAATGTAAATTGATACTTAAAATTTGATTTATAAACATTTTGCTATATAAGTCAATTTTAGTAAGGGACAAAATTGAAATGTTATAAATAAAATCGTAACATGGACACGGAAAGAAAACGAAAGTGATAGCATGAAAGCACATCGAAATCAATTGACTATAATTATTTGATTTCCCAGTTTCTATGTTAGATTAACGAAAAAATAGCGCACGTTCTGACATTAAAAATTGAAACACAACTTTTCTAAATAAACTTTCTGGGAGCAATGGTATTGTATTAAAATCATAATGCAACACAAGCTTAACAATTTTTTAATTCAATTAATAATAACTCGTACCCCGACTTTTCAGGGACCCATTTTATTAATTGAATTAACAAGGATTCAACGGTTGCAAAGTGTTTTCTGCAATATTCTCACTTGTCTTTGTCAAGCAAATTTCTAATAATCTTCGCGCGTGATTTAATAGCTCTAATATCTAACGAAAACAAGAAAGTATAGTTGAGTAGTACAACCTGATAACTTTAGAACTACATGAGCATCATTGAAAGTGTTAAGTAGCATAGAAATGTACAAGTTAAATACACACATGTATAAGAGACTTAAACAGTACAAACTAATTAGTAATAATAACCAATTCCTGTTGTTAAAGGAAGTATGTGCTGAATGATTGGCTTGCCCCAATACAAAAGTATATTTTGCAGAAAATAATAAAGTTTCTTAGAATTTTGTATTAATTAGTAATACAGGGTGTAACATATTATCGGGGACCCTTTTTCAGGATCGATAGTACGCACCAAAAGGTGAAAAAAGGACCAAGGAAGTTAGGTCCGAAAATCACCCCCTAACGAGTTACAACCCCATTTGTAAAAAAATTTTTAAAAATCATATCTCTGAAATGTTACGTCGTAGAGGACCGATTTTGATTGCAATATAACCGGAAGAGACAAAAGTTTACGAAAAAAATATCACTATCTACGCAAAGGAAGATTTAGTGAATGCCCTTAATGTTTCCCAAGTTGTTACAAACCTGCTATGATATAGGTAAACGACGTTGTTTGGATTAAACAAGAATACTATTTAACAGCAATAACCGCTGCAATTATATTTTTTTCTGTTATCTTTGATCTTCTCTGGTTATATTGCAATCAAAACTGCTCCTCTCCGACTTACCATTTTGGAGATATAATTTTTAAACAATTTTTTACAAATGGGGTTGTATCTCGATAGGGGGTGATTTTCGGACCTAACTTCCTTGGTCCGTTTTTCACCTTTTGGTGCGTACTATCGATCCTGAAAAAGGTCTCCGATGATATGTTACACCCTGTATATGTACTCATTTTTTAAAAATGCTTCAATTTACAATTCAAACTGAGAGATATCGCGTAGTTTCGACTCGCTAAGCATACCCCGACTACAAGAAATCTCGTAGTTTGAGTTGGAAGGTATAAGTAATTGACTGCTATTTTCCATAGAATAGGTGTTCAACTGTATAAGTTAATAATAATATCCAAGAACAAAGGATAATTGAGAGGAAAACATTTTTAAAATAAAGATTATATCAGCTCTGTTTCTTCAATGAGCATCCCCAAATTACAACCGAAACGTGGACAGTAAACAAAAAGGAAGTGCGTTTCGCTCTCTATAGTCTAACAAGACGCCGACATTGTAAGTAACGACATTGTAAGACGCCGACATTATATCTTGTATTTAACCCTTGAACGATTTGATAATCGCACGTATCAAATTATTTTTGTACGTTAAGAATGACGTATGGTGACATAACTTTACATGTACATATTACTTATTCTGCATGCAACGACTACACAATTTTTTTCCCAGCGGTCAGGTCGGTGGTTACTCGACATCCGTTGTGCGAAGGTTAAACGTTCAAGGTTCATACTTCCAACAATCGGCAATGTTTGCTATACAAATAAAATAATATTCTCTGAATTTCGGACGTAACAGTACCATAATCATTCAAGCAAAATTTAGCTAACCTTCAAGCACCAGATCTTTTAAAATCAGCTGTACTTGGAAAGTTAAAAGAATGAAAGACTCTATTTCTTTATTGGAGCGCATGTTCAAGTAAATTCCCTTTCATTTTCACTTTCTTTCAAACTCTTAGCCTTCCAATATTCATAAACAATCGACCATATGCATCAACCGTTCCCTCCAAGAACCATCCCCAAAATCGGGAGTTGGAGGAGTCACGGCCTTGACGAGATCGTCAGAACATGTCGGACATTAGAACACGAAAAACAGTAGATCACGAAAGACATCAAATCACGCGAGACAACGACATCACATAAAAACACAAAGTAGAAAAACACAACTCAGAACTCATATACCACGCGATATACACCCCACTTTCAAATACAAGTCAATAGTTAAGCCTATCAAATAAAGCTCAGTTTTAAATGTTATTTATTATTGTTGTTCATTTACATTGATTCAATATAACCTTGTTAATCAGAATCAATGTGGAGATTTGAATTCCTACCCTACAAACAGTGCCTTTATTCTATTAAGTTGGGGTAAAGGGTGAAGCATAGAGAAGACTTTTTAAAATCGTTCGACTGTACTTCACGAAGCCGGGACAATCAGTTCTCGCACAGTACAGATAATAACAACCAACATAAATCTATTTTCAACATATTAAAATTGAAGTTACTTGGATTAAGAATTGAAATTATAAAAAAACCTTTGATTCCGTATTACTTGCTGGATTACTGATATTTTTACTGTATTACTGATGGTTTTCCGTTATGAAAATTTTTATACGATCAGTTCAGTGTGATACTCATACCACGGTAATCGTACTCGACGTTACGTCATACCTGTTCGTTCTCAAGAACGGTGGTGTCCTTGAGTTCGAGATCGAACTGTGGCGCGGAAGAGGCCGCCCTTTGCAAGGTCACCGTGAGAGGGTCTGAGAGCTCGCTGGGCCGCGAGATTCCCACCGCGTTCTGAGCTCTGACCCTGAATTGGTAGCGCCATCCCGGTTCGAGGCCGCTCAAGGACACTTCCGGAAAGGTGCAAAGTCCCGGTGTGCTGCGTACCCAATGCGGCGAGCCCAACCTTCGGTGTTCGACCAGATAACCAACGATGGCCGATCCACCGTTATTCGGCGATCTCTCCCAGCGAATGGCAACCACGTCCGGCTGGGAATCGTCCGCTCCCGGTATCAAAATCGGCTTTCCTGGTTGAGCTGGAAGTCCTGAAAAAGTGATAACGCGACGACCATGTATTAGCCACACGTCTCATGCTTTTAACCTTTTGCATTCGACGTTGGCGTTAATTATGCGACAGTAAAGTGGAGATGAAGAATGAAATATCTAGGGTGCAAGGGGTTAACACTAAACCCACAACGGTTAGTCGAACGACCTTTTGAAAGTTTAGGCTAATGATTCTGTATTCGGTTGTACAATTTTCAAAGTTATTATATGTATACTTATCCTACCGATTATTTCGAATCGGTATTATTAAACGCAGCCATTAGTAAACAAAGTATTCTGTATATAGTAAAAAGAATGTTTTCTTTCAGTATCATTTATGACATCAACATCGATATATTTTATAACTTTGAATACAGAATTTTTAGTATCAAATATCACAATTCATTTGTCCAGAGGTGGTACGTATAGCCTTAAAAATTATTTCGTTTACGTTTGTCAATACTAAATTTATTAACCCTCTGCACTCGAGAGTTTTGCATTTTCCTCTCAGTTTGGTGCTTGAGAGGCACCGCTCAACCGCAAAGGGTTAATTCCTGAGTTCGATTGCAAATTCGAAGTTGACCAGTTCGGTAGAAATAGGTATATGTGTAAAGGGTACATCAATTGACAGTAGGCTTAGTGTTAAGATGATCATATAGTATTAATAATCGTCGGGTATATGTATAACACTTTTGTAATGTATGTTACTATTATTTTTTTGTATTACGTTTCGAATGAAGTTCACATTTGTGCTACTGATTTGACTTAAAAAAATTAGCCTCATTTCGTATCGTTTCGTATCCTAATCCCTTATACATATACATCTGTACGGCAAATAAATTATATTCAGGCACTGTAAATTCCCGTATGACGAGAGTTCTTTCAGCAGAAATTTGTATAACACGCCAAAGATATTTCAACTATTGTTTTCATATAACGCGATTCTGTGTACAACGTTGTGAATAATATTGCAAAACACAGGAAATACCTACTCGTAAGAAATTTTCTACATCATGTTTCCTAAATTTCAATGAAATAAAAGACTTCTTATATACAATTGTAATGTGCTTTTCATAATAAACTGCGTGTACGTATACGCCATTTATTTCTAAAATATCGTGTTATTTGATCAAACAGAAAATAAAAATTAGCATAGCAGTAATCATTTTAAGTATGTTACTTTAGATTGTACGCGTTATACGAGGAAAATTCTCGTGCAACTCAATTTCCTACAATGCCAATTCATACAACCCGGAACATATCATCCGCGTTTTACGAGAGTTTACTGTATTTGAATATACAAAGCTCGTCCGTATCGTATGTGCAAATTTCAAAATATTCGTGCGTAAACATCTTTCTTTATCGTACAGGGTACATTCGTAAATTTTAGATAAAATCAGATTTTGCTGCCCTTTCGTTTCCGCCGCGAGAATCGAACAATAGACTTTACATACACAGTATTTTCGTTTCGAGATGACACGCTGCTCGAACGATCGCACGGTACAGTGTGGTCGTTAATACGTTCACGGAAATCTCGCACGTGCCAGAATGATGCTCGCGTACATACATATAAAACAGACGATATCTAACACAGGTCCGCAGGTGGCGCTCCCAAAATAAAATGTGAAACGTTTGGCAACCGTAGGACCACTGCTGTGCTGTCCTCAGGGTGGGAAAACTATGCAAGACCGAACCGACATCGGATACCGGCTCCGCGTCTCCGATATTCTTTTACAACATACCTATCGTATTTGGATCGCTTCTGAATTCGTCGGAAACAATTAACAGATGTGCAGAGAAGCGAAACGCACATCGTTGTTGCCTAGCGGTCGTTTTAGACATCAATTTGGATGAGCGAGAATTCTATTGCTACTTTACCGATGGCACAACATATTATTTGTTGTTTGAAAATGTGTGTATTAGTGTTGTTTAGTATTGCAAATTAGGTACGAAATTAGAGAATCTCAGATGTAAGATATTTGAATAGATAATACCGAAGTTTCCCCGATTCCTCTTTTTTTTACGATTTTTACTTCATACTTCCGTAGAGCCAGCACACCTTTCAGTGAATCGACCAGTGACTGTTCAAATAAACAAGTTCCAAACGGATAAGTTAATTTTGGATTTCTGGTTGATTTGATAGTAAATAAATATACAATTTCTGAATAAACTTTCGTAGTAATTTCAAGTAACGTAGGCGAAAGTCGAAAAGATACTCTGACACTTTAATTCAGGTCTATGATCATTAGATAAAATTTGCCGCTTCTATAGCAATTGCAAGCGATTTTTCCGCCAACGTACAACCAAAGTACGTGGTTTGTCACCGTGACGCACAAAACCAGGCCGCTAATTATCCCAGGTTTGTACACTAACGATCACTCAAACGTTGCGCGAGCTTGACAGATCTGTCGGCAGAAGCAACCTAATTTTAGATATCATCCCACTATCGAAATGAGCCAATCAAGAACAGCTGAAACGAAAACAGTCACTCTCGATACGGACTAACGCCTTCTAAACTTTCATACCGTCAGATCTCTAACCCCCCGGTCACGTTGGACAGAAATCATTTTCATCGCGGAACGGTACGAACCCAACAATTTCCTTATACCGCGATATTTTCAATAAATTCGTTCAAAATTAATAAATCCTTCGAACAGTGCACTAGTTTTAATTCCACAGAAAATTTATCCCTCGATCGTAAACGGAATCTCGATCAAGATGGCGATCGGGTAGCAATTTCCAATGACACGGCGTTCCTCCCTTAAGTCATCCCTTAACTATCATCTCTGAATTTAGACCGAACGAAATGGTTTCGGAGATGGTCTACCTGGACCCTCCCATCGCGTTCTTCTGGAGTTGCTGCCGACAGAGAGGCTCTTCGAGTAGTGGCTTTTGGTGGTGGCGTTGCCCATGATCGTTCCTCCTCTTCCTCCTCCACGTCGAGGCTGGCTCGACGATCACTCCGCACCTGGCCAGGTTTTCGATCGTTCCTGATCGGCCGGCCGTCGAAAGCCCGTCATCGATCGACAGCTCGAATCGAGGCAGCCGTGAAGAAGAGGGGAAAATCGCGGGGTGTACCTCGAAGAGCACTACGTCCTCGGTGATGGCCGAACCAGAGAGGAAAAGAGAGAGAGAGAATTCGGCTCGATATAGCGCGAGGCTCGGTGCTGCACTGCCGGAGCTCTTCGTGGCCGACGATCGTGGCGACGCCAGACTCTTCAGGCTTCCTAGACGGCTATCTTTGTCCCTCCCTCTCTTTCTTTCTTTCCCTCGTCGGACGCTTTCGAATTACCCGAAATCATCGAAAATGTGTCATATGACTAGTGAGACTTTAATTGTGTAGCAGGTTGTTCGGGACAACGTTCAACGGTTCAAACAGTCTTTCATGTAATTCGTTAAATAGATTTTACGGCGGTTTAATTGTTCAACTGTAGCTCTGATGTCAGTATTTTTTAAGGAAACAAACTTCGGTGGTAACATTGAATTTTTAAATATCCATTTGATTCGCATCCACGCTGATTTTCGATTTGAAACCGGAAGAGTATTCTATGTATTTTCGCTGTGTATTACGTGACTTTATCGCGTCGCTTTGCGGTTAATTAACGAACCGATTGATAAACATACTTAACAAAATGAACGTTAAAACAGAATTGAATTCGCCAGCGATGTCCGTGAACTTGAATTTTCGATGACGTAAAGTGGTAAACGCTATCCTGACGTCATGTCCGATATTCTTGCACTCAGATTCCTTCTTCCAACCGACCAGCTTTCGGTGCATCTTTATTTCTTATTCTCTCCAGTACTCCCACCACCATGTATCATATGGTTACATATATTTACGGAGGCACACCTTCCTTTTCACGGTATTTATTCATTGTCGGTCACCGACCTTTCAGCTCGCGGTTCAAGCTCAGAAACGGGCTACGCATTATCCATAAAAAGTCATATACATTATAACACAAGCAAAAACAGTATAAAACAATCGGAAATGTTGAAACTCATTTTTTCTACTTTTCTTTTATTATCTTTCTATTCCAATAATGTTCTTCTGGAAAGGAAATGGAAATGTCTACGCGTTCGCCGTTTTGGATCTTCTTGCGTTTGAAAATTTGTATGTTCATAGATTGTTGCTCATGGAACCCGTTTGGAACCCGAGTATCCAAGATCACCTGACATTCTGGCCAATTAAAATTTCAAAGTTCGAATGATGTTCGAGTGATATATCGCAGTGTTACTTACACGACAGCCAAGTGTCCGGTTGACCGTAAAATATCACTCTTTCATGGGATGTATAGGTGTTCAATGACTTATGGGTATCAGTGCATGGTACATTTGAACGTGCATAGCAGGCAAATATACGTACGTGACCAAAGAATTTGAGGTTTTGCACGCAGCGTGAGAACACGTTCCGATCGTCCTTCGTGGTCATTCTTGATTCCCCAGGGTGGGACCAGACAGTATCTTGCGGCGATAAACGAAGATCGTATAAAAAACACGACAAAGGCTTCTTACAGTCGTTACTAAAATTTTCTGGAGATCGTCGTCCACCGAGGTTCTTGTAACGATTCTGACGAATCGTTATTGTCGCGAGTCATAAATTTCACACAAATTAGGATTAAGGCACTCCAATTGATCTAGTAATTATGGTTTGAATAAAACTGCTTTTTACCCATTGAATTTGCACTTGAAATGTCCAGTTCTCAAAGTTTGTATGTCATGAACATTGTTTCTTTTGGTATTTTTACGCTTCAACGTTTCTACTTGGAAATTCACGTGTTTGGAAATATTCTCTCGTCATTTTTTCTGACACCTGGGAGTAATAAACTTCTAAATTCCGTGCAAATTTGTAATATTAAGTGTTATTGACAATCAAATTAATTGGTATATAAGGAATTCAATTTGAAATTTTGACAAAACAAAATTACATTAAAACGCAGTGTTATATAAAATAAAAATAATACTCAAAGACCAATTTTACCATTTAGAGAGTACGTTTTTCGGTAATTATCAACTTCATAGTCCTCTCCATCCTTTGAGTACGGCTGTGCGTATGCGGACGATACATACATACCTGTTTACGTATGTTTAATACTTCAATTGATAATTTTATACAGTCTCGTATAATTCAATATGGGTATCGTTTAAATAGAATTTCACGCAAGGTATTTGGTATCACATATTACATACAAATTCATGACGCAATGTTGCAAAGCTTGAAGAGAAAGGCGAAAGAAATATTTTCTTTTATATTATCTTCCCAATTTTTGGGAAATCTTTCTACTGCGATTTGCCCATGAGAACGTGAAACGTTTGTCGATTTTGAAGGAACGATAACCTACCTTATATAAAATAAGGAAAGATGGTAACAAGTTTCTCATGCAGCCTTCTGCGTAACTTGCAGTTTTCATCTACATTTCAGAGGTTTACCTTGAAAATGAGACGACTATGGAGTGAGGGTGAGTTAGACTTTTCATTACGCCGTTGTCTCTTTTGTTTTAAAACGAAGCGTCATCTCTTAAACTTTGAGGCGTATGACACTAAACGTTCTGTTTATCACTAAATAAATCTATAATTATTAACCGATATTGATATTTAACATTTTAATTTTAATTATATTTGGTTTGTTATATGTATACCTACATCTTTCCGTGGAGGGAAATATAGTAAGACTTCGTATAACGAAATCCTTCTACTGCATTCTTATTGTTCAAAAACATGTGTAATAAAGTCCATGTTATTTTCTATTATCCTAAACACAACTATTTGTTTAGTAACAACTTTCTCCGCTGCGGATTATCGTTAATTTTTTGATAAATATACTATACTGTATATACCTTTTTATTGAGTATTTCGAAAATAGTACGTAACTGTATTTTAGTAATAGTAGCAACAGTGTGCCGAACAATAAAATACTAGGTTGGGACGATGTTATTCCAAGTATTACATCCTTTGCCAGATTGTATCGAGGACAATTGCCTTCAGGGACTTTCACAATTGCGATTTACCGTCAAAACACATTACAAGCACGCGTGACTTGTCTTGGAGGAGAGGTCAATCGCACCGATAAATCACGCGGCAGAAAATATCCCTCGCTATGATTATGAAAAATATCACGTAACCCGGATGTTGGTGATTTCGCAGCTTTCGCGATGCGCTCTCTTTGCAAAGTAACTGTCGCGCTGAATTTCCATGAGTTTGCGAATAAATCGACTCTTTTCTGATCGAAATGGAAAAAAAGAAATTATGCGATCGTTCGTACATTTCGGAATAACTTGATTTCCCTATACCATTTTCTAATCTGTCTCGCATTCCAGAGACGAGATCCTATTCTATCAAATACAAATGTCAAAACGCCTGCGCAGTACTGATTGCATATTCCACATACTTTATCTACAAGGCTATCACTCGTATTCGCCGCTGAATTTTTGTCGTCTATCGAAAGTCCGAATTGTATCGAGTCAAATACAATCTTTTTCCTTCGTTCGACGGTTAACAAGAAAAATGTTCCATCTCCCTCGAAGTATCTTCCATGGGTAACACATCGTTTTCCATGATAATTTTCACGGTAAGTTGACGCGCGTGTAGGTACAAAAGAGGACGGGGCGACGGAGAAAGAGGTTGTACGCGGGAAAAGAGAAGGAGGACCACGAGGAAGAGAAAGGAGAAGGGGAAGACGCTTAATCGGTGCCAGAGTACCGTTGTACCTGAATGGAGCAGCGAGATGGCTTTCGGTTTCCCTGCAGCCTCCGTCGCAACTGCAGCTCTTCTCGAGTTCCACGTAGGTGCACGTGCGTGCACGTGTGTGCACGTGAAAGCGCGCGACAGTTTTCTTTTTCCCGAGTACGTGTTCCGCGAGTGTGTTTCCGGCCGCGGCTCTCGCGGCCGTGTCGTCGCGACATTTCTGGCCACGTGCACCTGCAGCCGAGCCATGCTCCACCTGAACAGCTGCTAACGCCTTTCCGTACTCGCGTTCCCGCCGTGCATCGATGATCGCAAATTAAACCGATCGTTCTCCCGTGAGATGCGTCGCGGCGGTGCATTGAAATCGTTCCGATTCGCTGTCGCGTCGGTGGACCTGCATCTGGATCTTTGTGACCGCCGTCTGTTTATGTCGGTGAGTGTTCGATCAAACAATGTGTATATTTTCATTCACGGGCAAACTTGTCGCGCCGTGGAGTTTTGTAAGTTGACGTAAACGGTGTCCGAGCGGTGAGTCTGTTTCTATTAACGCGTCACGATTATTCTGATCAAATTTTTTTTCGATGAATTTACACGGTGAAAATTATTTAGGCTGTTTTAAATTAAGCTTACTATTTGAGAGAAATGATTCTCTTAAGGATCGTGCAAAGGCTCGTACATAATTTTATAGGTGAATGTACCGTGGTATGCAAACCACGAGGCGGTTTTTACAGTCGACAAACCTGATCGTGCGTAACACAATTCCGTCGATCGTAGTACGATCGTTCGTGACACCGATCGTTTACGCTAACGATCTCTCGGCTCGTTTTACACTAGTTAAGTATGTACTGCGATGATCGATTTTCTATAAATCGAAGAACATTTTGCTCTTGATAACGATCATGTATACAAATTGTTAAGAAGCAAACCTACGGTAAGATGTCGATAATTCGTGACATCAAAAACGACGATATTTAATGTCGCGAAATTCTGACAAAATCAAACAAATTTCTTTTTTTCAAAAAAAAGAACACTTTTAAAGAAAAGAACACTGCCTGCTTTTTAATTTACAACGTTACCAAATTTTACTTTTTATGTACATTTTGGTATAACAAAATATTATTGCCTTCAAATAATAATGGTCTACCGTTGCAAATAGAAGAATTTAGACTTAAAAAATACAGATATAATCTGTTACATGCCATTAGGTATGATTAAATAAGAATTAATCGATTTAAGAAATTTACTCACACACCTTACAATGTTATAGCGTACCTAGCACATAATTGTAAGATAAGACGATTAAACAATATTTGAAAATATTCAGCCATGCCCACGAAGAATTTGGAGGCAGCGGATATCCCGGAGGCACTGAAATCGAAGCTTGCATACGTTCCAGGAGGGCGTGATCGCGAAGGGCGTCCTTTGATAGTAGTAAATGTTCCCTGGGAACTTCAGCCCACTACGAAAACCAGACTGGAGTCTTTGATCGCATATTTCCTATCAATTTTTAGGTAACAAGTGCAAACATTAATCGCTTCTCCATCGTATTTTAATACGGTTATGAACAATATAATATTGTGTATGCAATTATATGCCGAATTAGCGAGGAGACGAAGAAAAACGGTTTAGTATTGGTTGTGGACGCTCGAAAGTGTGCATGGCGCGTTGCAAGATCCTGCATAAGGTTGTCTACGGTCCTTTTAGAACCTTACGTGGCTTTTGTGTTCGTTGTGCGGCCTGATGGTTTCCGGGACAAAAGGGTTGACAGTTGCACCAAATCCCACAAGGAAGGCGAGGTTAGTGTTCTTTGTTATTGTTTTTTTTTTTTTTTAATTTTCTATACGCTCGAAGTATTTGTAATCTGTGTTAACAGTCATTTACATTCACACTCGCCATGACGGTATTAAATATTGTAAAAAGACTGTTTGGTCCGTTATCTCGTTACGTGTGCGCGTGATAAACACTGCAAAGGAATCGAGTTTGACGATACAAAACAACTTTCCTTCGAAGCTTTCGATTTGAATGAAATACTTGTTAGATATTATATCGACAGACAATTTATCATATTCGAGTAACAGTTCTTTTTGCAGAAAAAGTTTAATCCGTTATCCTGTTGTGCGTATTGCGAAAGGCAGGGAACTGGTTTACATTATCGGCTCGAGCTGTAGTAGTTCCAGTGTGGGTATAGCGTGATGAAAAATTAATTTACCTTTATTTTATATCGTTGCTTTAGCCGAGTTACCTTACCTTATCGAGGCTTCAACTTTACGTTGACTTCGCACAATTGCCGTACGAGTTAGGAGGCAACAGGGCATACGACCACACGGAATGGATTCAGAAACGTGTGGTACGTTTTAAATTAGCAATATTAAACTATTAACCGTATGAAAATTCGTGTTAGAATTTTATCGTTTATACGTGCTCGTACTTGTTATTTCATAAATAATACACGTACGAGTGTAAATGAATATGTTAAATCAAAGAATTCATCAACCTTTGGAAATAATTAGACTTTAAACAATTTTAAAACCAGACGAATAGTCGTGTAACTATAAATAATGAAAATAATTTGTTTTTCTAATCCGTGTAAAATTGAAGAATCAATGCGAAATGCAAAATTGAGTGTACTGTTGCGAAGAATATTCAAAAATAATATTTAAATTTTTTACAATACATGAAATTGGACGCAAATTTTTCTATTTTCTCTAACATTCGTATGCCTTGCTCGTAGAAAGTAGAAGATTACAGAAAGGACGCGTTGGATATCGTGTCTAGGATGTCAGACTTGCACAAACGTATAAATAATCTCAATGGATTTCGAATGACGGATACAAACAATGATCTGGAATCGTACTGGGAATTAGGGACGGAATTGACCGCAGCTGCGCGGCGTATTCTGCAATCAGGTGAATACCATTATTTTATTCGTTGGTGTATTACGTCTGGGTTACTTCTTACGTTATGATAGATTACGAGTAATTAATCCGCGGTCATCGCAGCGCAAGTAATCAGACCAGATATACAAACAGATATACAGACACTTTGCAACTAGATTATCCGTAAAAATGGAAAAACCGGCTTAACCGGACTCGGGCAAGAACATTTCTTAGAGACTCACTGTAACAAACGTTATGTATGTACTCGGTAACCGTAGAACGTAAAAATGACGAACAAGTTACGTATGTACAATGGGTGCCGATTACTTTTCCGTCCATTTTCCCTTAAACATTTCCATTTCCTGGTTTTGCGATTATAGGGAAAAATTCAGATTACACGTTTATTCGTGTTGCAGGTAGAAGTTTAGTAGGTACAATGAGCAGAGAATCTGCGATGGATGTTCTCGACACGGTGAAACGGATCCACGAATTGCTCGATTCCATCGAATTGAAACAGGTTTGCCTGGAATAAAGAAATTCTCCGATTAATCTGGAGATAGATACAAATGTATATTTAACGATAACAGTTGTGTTACATGTTCGCTAGGTGGATATCGAAAAGTCTTGGACAGAGATGGAAAGGAACTTGGACACTGCCAGGGTGATCGGTGATCTCGAGAAGGGCGTGTCACGAGTCACCGATTGGATTCTTGGACCAGCTGACGCAATGCTGAACTCTTGCTGTCAGGTTGGCTTCGACGTTTCATCGTCTGAGGAGCTTAGAAGGCAACACGAAGAGCTAGAGCTGGAATGCAGGGTAAACCGTAATTAATTTCTAACTGGCATGGTTAAGACGCTGTGGCCCGCGCGCAACAGACAAGGTCTTCGCAAATGTGACGAAACTTCTTAGAAATGACGGAACACCTGCCACTTTTGCAGAAAAGTATTTTATTATATTCGGAATTTTTCTTTTAAAATTATGCAACGATTTATACGGTGCAAAATTGTAGTTTAATTGTGTGTCCAATATGCATGATATTTAATTGATTTTGGCCTTTTGCTCCATCGACGCATACAAATTACTGGTACTTCAGGTGCAAATGCTGTAATTCTTTCTCCTTCCAATGATTCAAAACATCTGAAATACTTTGGCACACTATGAATCAAGAGTAGATTATTTGGCGATAAATTTATTTTTTCGCGGCAGACTTTAGATTTCTGCGTTTCGTAAAATTTAACGTAAATTTTGAGTGCACGCGTGTGTGTGTCAGCCTAAACTCTATATTTGACAATCAAATCTTCTTTCTTAGTAGGATTTTAAAATTTAGGCTTATTACATGACAAATTTTCTTTTGGATGGGTGAGTTTTTCATTTTATATATATTTTAGTTATATGTAAATTCAATTTTATTTAAAGGTTTTAGATCGTTACAGAGGCCAGAGTAAATTAATTAATAATCAAATTTTCTTTATTGTAAATTTGTTTCAAAAGTGTTTGAAATAAAATTGTAAAGGTATGAACACATTGCGAATTTAATTAAACTTAAGGGAAAATAAACTACGTAGTGTTTTTATATTTATTTAATGTAAATATTCTCGCATACGGATGTTATGTTTTGTTTGCTACTTTATGTACTAAACTTTGTAAAATTTCATTAAAATAATAGTGGCCAATACTATTAAACTCTTCGTATATTTTAGTGAACACACTGTTGTTACTTCTTTGGTTTATAATTCAATATAATTAAAAATAAAGCAGACTAATGAATATTGTTTCGTTTTAACTCCAAAAGTTGAAAATTCTATAAAACTGTTTTAGCCAGTTCCAAATCTTCATCAAAAGTTATTGACAAATAAGTATCAGTTAAAATACAATCACAGAAAATTCGAAGCTATTTAAGCAACGTAGAAATTTCTTCTATGTAGAAAATCTTGAATTGTAATTCTAACAAATTGTGATATCGCTATTCCATCGTGTTTTAGGAGACGTACGGTAGATACGCAGAATTGCTTCACAAAATCGATAGTTTGCCCAGCACTTGGCTGTCCGAAGATTTGAAGTCCCAGAGAGACTTCATGGATTTCGTGTGCCGAAGTTTCGCAACCAGACTCGAAAGACGACGGAATGTGTTAATTACATCGCAAAGATTCTTCAGACTGGTCTCGGAGGTACGCCATTAAAGGAGAAAATTTTCTAAAAATAGATTGGATTCTCATTTTCTTCCTTTTTCAGTACTTCGATAAAACCAGCGAGGTATTCGACAAGCTCGTGATGGGCAACAGAACGTACGACTTTTCTCAAGCTGGCGTGAAGCTGCTAAAATTGGAGCAAAGTCAGGCAGTTCTAGGTATTCGAAGTTACTCCTACGAAATTATGCAGAAAAATTTACACGCTCACGGTCAATGCTCGCGTGGGAAGATTCTATATTTGAATACGGTACTAAATATTGTAAAATACCTGTTGATTTTTTAGAGACTTTAGAACGCGAGTTGGTGAAAGAAGGTGAAAAATTGTCGGATATACTTTCGATGCCTGTGAAAGATGCTCTCGGTCGCGACGTACAGGTCGACTACGGCGAAGATATAGTCAACGTGAGAGATATTTTGGATGCGACAAATGCCAGGAAGAATATCTTCAACGACAGTGTCGAACTGCAGAAGCTGTCTTTGAAACAGATCGCTTTAATCCACACGTATGAGACGGACGCCGAACAAGTACGCCAATAAAGAAAAAACTCTGAATATCTCAATACCGTACGTCATTACATTATCATAACGAAGGAATGATTTGTAGGCTGTTAAATGGTTGAACGACTTATTCGACGTCCTGTTGAAAAATCATATGGAGATTGGATGTAACGCAAATGAAATTCAGTCGCAGAAGGAGGAACATCAGTCGTTTCAAGAAACCGCAAAGGTACATCGTAGTAAATGATAAAACAACGGCCATTAAGTGATAGCCACTCTCTTCTTACTTGATAACAAAAGAGAGCGAAGAATCAGGGGTTACAATTTCTATTTGTAGGGAACATACGACTACGGTGGGCAATTGATAAACGGAGCCCGTGTGCTGAGATTGTCCTGCAGGCTACCTCTCGAGAGTAACGCGAATCTCTTTGCAAGGTTGCGTCAGGCGTGGAAGCAACTTCGATCGGTCGGACAAGAGCAATTAACCAGATTGAGAGTTTGCGCCGTTTTTCACAGAAGCGTCGAAGATGTATGCATGGTGATCATTTCTTGTAAAACGAAAGAACAATTTCTCCACGGAATTCATTTCCAAACGGTTTTCCCTTTCTATCTTTATCCTCGCTTATCAAGTACTCAACGCTCGGATATCTCGTGCCAATTCGAAATTTCTATTTTATTTTTTAGCACTGCACCAGATTGTGCGAATTGATCGAGACGGTCGGATCGCTGCGTCGAGCAACCAAAGCCGAGGATTTAGCGGCAGAATCGCGCGCGAGAGCGGAGATAAGGGATATCCTGGGCAACCGTGAGAAACTTTTGCTAGAGGTCGGCCGCATGGTGAGGCTGGGTCGTCTTTTGAGGACGAGATTGAAGGACCCTTTGTGCCATGAACGGCAAGTACGACTGCGAATAGCAGCGTTTCGCAATAGCGCTCGGACCGCTTCCTACTTCTTTCTATCAAATGTTTACTTCGTTCGTCTACTACTGAATACTAGTACCGAAATCTCCTACCAATACTTATCAAATCCAAGACGCAAAAATTACGTACTGAATAGGTAACGGTTAATTAAATAAAAATATTTCCTTGTCAAATATATCCGGTGCAATCGGGTTAGAGCAATAAAACGCATATGTAATTTGGTCGTGGTGCGCGTCGTAGGTAAATCGAAGAGACCAGGATAAGTCGAATATAAATTCGAAGAGAGAAAGAGAGAGGCTGGTAGAGTTGGTAATAAGAGGTGCGAGGGGCAAGGTACGTCGACGGCACCTCCGTTTTTAACGGAGGCGGTGTGTCAGTCCATGGCTGCACGTCGACGAGATACCTTGATATCGGTGCATGTAAGTCTAATATTTTAAAATGCGACCAATAAATTCTACGCTTAGGATCGTGCCATCGGCATTGGTTTCATCTCAGTTCGAATTTAATCAGGAAACGGATTCTGCGTACGAACTTATTTTCTTGTGTCCGCGTACACGAAATTGAATCGGTCAATTGTTCAAGAATTTCATTGTGACGAAGACAAGGGAAATGTTGCAGATTCAGTAGTTTTATTTACCCACGTGTAGGCGAGTATCCTAACAAGATAAATATGGGTCACTTGCGTCGCGTCGTTGACATATGAGCCACAGATCGTATTCATAGAGACAAGTGTCCTATTTTCACCTACACTCGAACGGTCAGGGTTAGAAAATTGTTTTATCGATGTTATAGTTTTCGTGGAATAATCGATTCGATTCAGGAAAACTCTGGGAAACGTTGCTCGGAGGCCTTTTGATTTGAAACCATTTATTTCTACAAATTTAAGGATGTTATGGATATAGATTAATTAATTTGAATTTTTTGCGCATATTTGAATTCGACAAACTGCATTTGTCTTTCAAGCTTTTATATCGGTACATTGTTTTTCGTTGCAAATTTAATCCGATATAGGTACTATAAGAATCTGTTTTCCATTTCGATGTGTTATGCACGTGTTGCGGCTTTTTCGTTTAAAACACGCTGCTCCGAAAACTCGTTGGCAATGTTCCAAACCCGATAACATATAACGAATGCTCGCTAAAAACTTTATCCAGCGGAGAGTACATTTTTCGATAAACTTCAACGTACTGCCTTTTAATTTTACCGTTGAGATTCAGACACATATTTAGTATACAACGTTATTACAAAATATTCTGTATATCTTTCTAGACTTCGAAGAGCTATTAATGTTGTCACTGTATTTGTGTGAAAATTACATATTTTTATTGAAATATTCAATAATTTCATGACCGCGAAATTTGAAATGTTACGAAACAACGATTATTTACGAACGTTAAAATTCTGCCGCCGTATGGTGGACCGCATAGAAATTTAATATGCAGTAAAGATTAAAAATGGCGCGTAAACGGTGTGCTCTGCAGAGTCAGTGGCTCTGGGTCCACCGAAATTAGAACTTCGCCCCACATTGAACGAACCATCTGGTTCGCGACGCTTCGTCGTGGCGCTGTCACTGTCGATTACGTAATTCTTTTGAAATTTGACGTTTTCGTATCCGTGCTCGTCCATTCTAAATTTGCCTATGAAAGCAGATCGATGGTCTGTCAATAGACCTTCTAATTTCGTACGAATAATTACGTGAGATCGAAGCCAACATTTTTGCAATAATACTCTAAATGTAATTGAATTAAAAATATTCAAAATATTTATGTTCAAACGTACAATAGAATACAGAAGTATATATTCAAAGTTGTATTAACGTATATTTCTTAGAAAAAATTGGAGGAATAAGTTGTCAAAGTTTGTTTGAAAAAATATGTTTTTTAAAAGTACAATTAACATTCCTTTTGGAGTCACTATACTTCATCTACACACAGCCTCATATCCAAAGGAAATGTTGCATAATACTTACATTCACTTACCCCTTGAAATCTAATGCTCTGAAATTCTGTCATCCATCGCGTAATTTACAGTTTATCGATCTTCTCAATTGTTAAGTTGAAATCATGGCGCAAAACCGGTGTCTGCCGCATAACAATTTTACCATGAACAAATTAAGTAACTCCACATAAAAACGGTGCCCAGTATATCAAACCTGTATAACGTTGTGTAACCTTGAAACAACATACCTACATATCACTATTCTTGTAAACGTGACTTCGTCTATTTACCACAATGTACCATTTCGATTTTAAAATTTCAACATTATCAAATTATCCCACTCGTCACGCCAGAGGCAGGGTTGTTCTTTTTATAAAACAATATCCATAAATTCAATTTTACTTAATAAATTGTGTCCGGCGATGAATGTAGAAGCGTAAACATTGCGTTATATCTCACAGAGGGTTAAATCCACCGAACGCGCGGGCAACGAGCGTGTTCCAACTCATAGATCCCGCCATTGAAACGTTCTATAAATAGGCCGATAGAAGTGAACGACAAATTTATTTTTTTTAGAATGTCCGAAGCCGACGATGCCTCGGGTAAAGGCAGTAACCTGACAGCGGTGGAGGCGATCTCGGCGAGGCTGGCGGAAGTGACACGATTAGCCGAGAAACTGGATGCGAGACTTTGCGAGGCAGGAGCCAGGACTCGACCGATGCCCGTGTCGTCCGCGATGTCCTCGAACTCGTCTTTGTTCTCCTCGTCCACCCTCGTGTCGGCACCCACCACGACTACCTCGTGCACATTGAGTCAGAGTCAACCGACTTCCATCGCAGTTTCATCCCCCGAAGTTCCTTCCACTTGCACGTCTCCGTCGACGTCGGTCAGCTCATCGGCACCCACGGTACAATTTCAACCAGAAACGACGTCGAAATTTCTGCTACCCAGCACCACCAGCCCGTCGACGACATCCGGGGACACGATAACCTCGAGTCCCGCGGTGTCTGTTTGCGAAACGATATCGTCACCGGTTGCCGTGACTGGAACCATTTGTACGAGCACCATTGCGATCACCACCACAGTGGCGTCCTCCGTGTCGTCCATTCCAACGGTGCAGTCCGAAGCCTTGTCGAAGGAGTTTTGTACGGGTGGAAGTGAAGTTTGTAGTGGTTTTGCGTCCGAATTACGAACGGCGCATAGTATCGACATGGAAAACGAGGACGATGATTGCAAGGTAAATTTGAATTTCGCAACATGCTCTACGGAACTTTCAACACTATCATTCGATAGTAGTGCGTTACTGAATGTATAAACATACATACATATTAGGGTGGGTCAAAACAATCGACTATTTTTTTTTTAAATTACAGAGAAAAATTGGTTCGTAGACACCCCTAGAAAACTCTCAGGAAAGCTGAGCTCTTAATTTTAATGGGAAGGTCCTCCGCATTATAGTTTTATATTTTTTACGCAGTCCTTTAAAAAAAATCATATCTTGCTCATAACTTTAACGATTTGCAAAAGTAAATATACTTATATATAATTTTTTAGGAAATTGAACGGTCTGCAAAAAAGGTCTCTTATATTTTTACCGTCAATCTCACCATTTAGAAGATATTGACGATTGAAGTTTGATGATTTTTAGACAAATTTGATTTTAGCTTATGAATTTTATAACTCGCGAACCAATACGAATTATGAAACGTGCAAACGTCATTTTCTAGGAAATTTAATGCTCTACAAAAAAGTTCTCATATGCTTAGTCGATAAAATTAAGCGTTTAAGAGATATTCGTCATCAAATTTTAATGATTACCAATCTTAGCAGTTTTTGATAGCCAAACATGCTTACGCCTGAAAATAAAACTTGAAATATCAGTTGAAGCATTTTTCTATTGCTAAAACTTAAACTTCCTAAAATTTTCCCATAACTCATGAATTAAATTGAAATTTTTCGAATTACTTATCAAAAACTGCTAAGATTGGTAATCATTAAAATTTGACGACGCATATCTCTTAAACGCTTAATTCTATCGACTAAGTATATCAGAACTTTTTTGTAGAGCATTAAATTTCCTACAAAATAATATATTTACTTTTGCAAATCGATAAAGTTATGAGCAAGATATGATTTTTTTTTCTAAAGAACTGCATAAAAAATATAAAAATATAATGCGGAGGACCTTCCCATTAAAATTAAGAGCTCAGCTTTGCTGAGAGTCTTCAAGAGGTGTCTACGAAAGAATTTGTCTGTGTAATTTTAAAAAAAAATAGTCGATTCTTTTGACCCACCCTAATACATATACATATGCAGTGTGTAATAACATATGTACACAATCGCTTGCACAAGTAATGTATTTGTAGTAAATTGTTTGGAAGTAAATTCATTTTGATAATTTTTATTTACGATTGAAATTTTAAAGAAAACCGTTGGTCGGAACGCTAAGCTTGTTTCTGTACTTTGTAGGTGGAATTTTGTTACTTACATGCCAGAGAATTTTTTTTTCTTCCTGTGTACATACTTGCTGTACAAAAATTCCAGACTTATTATAAAAATGATTGGCAGAAAAATTACTATTCATATTTTTCGCCGAACAATTAAACAATTTTAATCAAGCATTGTGTATATTTTCAATCCCATAAGTCCAATACTTTGTTTTCTACAAAGGAAAAGCATGATAATTCGAAATTATTCTTATTGCTTCCTATGAGGATGCATGGATTCTCCCATAAACTTCATCAATGACTCCGTCGGAATTTGAAATACACATGAAGCACCTACAATAAAAACGATCTTTTACAGGATATTACGGAAAGGTCTTGCGACGACAGCGCAAACGAAGATTCGAATATGGAGGGTTACGTGACGGCCACCGAGTGTTCAACGACTCCGACTGCTCGTTCCAGAAGCGAATCCTTCGTTACGTCTCCAGAATGCGACGACCTTGCTGCTCTGGCGACCGTGACGTCGACGTGTAATACCTGGTACGAAACGAGCAAAAAACTTAACTTGTCGTTTCGACGTACGTACATACGTGCAACAGTTACGTGGTTCGAATAACTCCTTCTTTTTTCTTTTCGATGCGTACAGCTGGAATCTCGAGGAACCTAAGCTGACCACGACGATCGCATCTGCGAATTCTGCACAAAACGACAAGGATTTTGCTTGGACCCTCAAAGCGGAGTCGAAAGATACGCCCCCGTGTATTTCTACATCGGAAATTTGCAAAGTAAACGGAGAGACACCGGTCGAGAAGATTGTATCGATGGAAAAAGTAGTGGAGGTTCGTTCGTACGTTTCTCTAAAATTCAAATAATTGTAATATATTGTGCGAATGAAATTATTCAATCGATAGGAAATATCCGGAAAAATTGTGAAGGAAGTTACGGAAACTACGACACTTCGAGTGTCGCACGATACACGATTTGGAATCGCATCTTATAAAGTGATATCGAACACTGTGCAAGACCGTCACGAAAATATCGATGCAAAAGAATTAAAAGATATAGAACGCATCGTAGCGGCCGATATTCATGAAAAGACAAACGGTATGCAGGAGGATTCAGATAAATCGCAAAGTGAGTACCGAATTGCCAATAACTATTCCACCATTAGTTACTTCCTTAAGTACATTTCCTCGGAATTATTGTCGATAAAACGAATATGCATTCGTACGGCGGAATGATTCGAAAACATTGAAATTCTTCACAGCGAAGCTGCAACGTCACGTGGATGAATTTTCGACGAATACCGAGAATTTGGAAAGTATTACGAAATTCACGAAAGTATGCGAAACCCGACAAGAAGAGAAATCGCGGGGAAATTCAAAAGAGAACAAGGACCTGTCGTTGCCGTTGAAAGCATACTCGAGGCATCACGAGGACAGCGGCATCGAGATGTCGCCGACGAAGAAGGACGATAATCTGGAAGGTCAAGAGTTCCTCGAACGAGCGAGGAAGGTGAGTTCCATCGATGCTTCCTCGATGAATGGCGAGAGGAATCCGAGCTGTTGCAGCTGCAATTGCGGCCACGAAGCTGCATGCTTCGATCGCTATTCCGCACGGCAGAATTTCATTGGATTCACCTCTGTGAATGATAGTCGACGTCGTTTGCCACTGCCTAATCCAAGCTAGCTGTTTCACCGTGTGAATTATACATACGTTTGAGTTTCAAGCTTACACTTTGTTCTTAATATATTAACTATTACCAGTGTCAAGAAAGAAAAGTAACAGACTTACGATTTAATAATCCACAGAGGATTGATGCTAAACTCGTGACCTTTTTTTATTATTACCAAAAATTGTTCCTAGCTTCAAAAAGTATTGGAACAATCTAAATTAAATCTGAAGTTTTGTTATCAAAAGTAATTTTGGATAAATCCATGAAAGGAGTAATTTTAAAAAAGGTCCATCCTCGATGCGTCAATCTCGATATCATCTTATAACACTTAACACATTGCACTTGAAAACAATACCACGATGTAGGTGAGCTACTGCCTATCGTCGGAAATGTAAAAATATCATTCATCAGTGTTGTCAGTGTGTACGCATGTGCTCTTTGTTATATATATTTGTAAATAAAGTGTTTTCTGAAAAAGTTGTTCGAGGTGCACCGATTTCAACGCATCAACACGATAGAAATTCATTGATGCTCTTTAACGAAGATAATAGAGCGGAATTTATTTTCTTACGCCACACGAACACCAACAACGTAGCATACGCGGAACGCGTACTAGTTGCACGTGCAAACGTTTGCTACGTGCGATTTTACTGATTTGGCCCGGTGTGGCGCCCGAGAATTAGGCGTGTGAAAATAATAATTTTTTAAATATTTTAAGGCCCTATCGATTCGCGTAATAAAATTATAAATGATATTCAACGTTTATAAGCTTCCTAGGAATATGGCAAATTATATAAAAAAGGATTCGAAGATGTTGATACAATAGTTTATTGGTTTTTACTTTTCACAGAAAAATTCAAGTTCTGATTTACAATTTCGCGAATTTTTAATAATAATTAAATTGAGCTCTAGCTTTTGAGTAGTTTAAAAAAGATTTAAGAAAATATAAGTAGCTTTGAAACTGTGGCCTCTAAAACGCTATTTTGAAGTTACATTTTAACATTATAAATTACATATTAACTTACATATTATTATATACAACAAATAATAATTTCTGAGTAAGCTATTGTCATTCAGAAGTTTCACCCCTTTGTACAGCTGTTCCCGTGATATTCCTCATATACATCGATTAGATGAACTCGTAATCTCTCAGGTAACGCCTTTTTCGACGTTGTTTGCAATTAAAATCAAATCGAACACGTTTTAATAGATCGACGGATCTCTGAGAACCGAACGAAGTCTGGTGTAATAAAGTTGAACCGGTGCACAGTGGGGTATTTGGCCCGAAAAGCTGGAAAAAACTATTTTAGCGTTATTAACGATCTCAAGGTCATAATATAATAGGTCGTTGGATTCGTCTTAACGTCAGCTATAATATTAAGAAATCAAAAATGCATTTTAGCTTTCAAAAAATCAAAGTGACATTCATTTCTTATAAAAAAACAATTGTTTTTAAACTTTTATATATTGGATTTTGTAAACGTGTGAATACTGTTTCTTTTTTGTACGAAACATTTTTTCCTCAGATTATCGAGAACCCATGAAAAATCGCGTCAATAGTGGAATAGTTGAACCGAAAAGCTAGAAAGAATTAGTTTTGCACATAAATTATATTGACATGAAATATGATATTATTTTATTCAAAATAGGAGGATTACGGAACTTTTTAGTGCGTAGTATATATTTTAGGCAGATGTTTAATTTATTACCATTAATTTTAATTCGGAAAATACATAAAAACGCTTAATACAAAAATGGCTGAAAAACTTAAGATCGGACAGAATCGGAACCAAATTTTATTGGTTTATAATCACAGATCTTTACTGACTCTAATGGGACCAGAATGAGCACGGAATTCAACGGAATACTATAACAAAATCGTTCATGAAATCTTATACTGGTGAGAAAAATTACAGAACTATTGATCATCTAGAATTATTAATACTAAATAATCAAATGTGATAAAACTATAAAAATTGTGTGGAAGAGTAGCTCATGCTTTCTTAAAATGTATACAAAATGCAAAAAGTTACTTAACTTCTTTGAAATATATAAAATCCACTATTAAATCCCCGGTGTATTACCCATGCTTGAACGGACAACACATGTCATACAATCTTTCGCCTTTGATGAAGATTACTAATTTATGAATGCACGAATGGTTAAAATCAATTTAGTACATTGTTCTAGACATATTTAACAACCCCAGACAGTAAAAAGTTTGCGGATTACGTAAACTTTTGAAATTGACTTTTGTCCAGCTTTTCGGGTCGAATACCCCACTGTGCGGTGTGACGTAGGGTTCTCCTAGCAAGTGCTACGTGCACGTGTTACTCCGGTGTGCGGCCGGCCTTATCGCGGTTGTTTCGAATGTAGCGGGTGACGAGGTATCGCGGCGCGAATCGGTTCCGGCCGGCTACGCTCGACTCTGTTCGACTCTGTTCGACTCTGTTCGACTCCGTTCGACTCCGTTCGCCATTTTCCGACGAAGCTCGACTCGAGCCGAACGGCATCCGCGGCATTCGAAACCGTCGGAAATGGTTCGGCGCTCAGTCTCGGGTCGGCTGGCTTCTGCGACCAATCGGCCGGTGATGTGATATGACGCTTGTGACATGTGTCACGCGAGTGTTGTTGCTGCCACGATTGTCGTTGTGCTTGTCACTGCTTGAACGTGGATCGATTTAGGTGATTGCTCGAATATAGGAATAGAATCGATTAACAATTCCACTTGATAACACGTTAAGGGAAAAAGATGTTTAGAACGTATCTTGATAGACTTTTAATATAGATGGAGGAGTATGAGAACTGATTTTTTTAAAGCCCCCGCGAAATCGAAAGTCGATTTATGTTTAATTGGAAATTGAAAAATTTTATATAGAATTATGGCTTGATCGTATGAAATAATCGCCATATAATAGGCCTATATTTTTTAACGTCTACCTATTCGTATTATAATAATAAAAATATATCTAGGAGAATTTATTACATACTCACAGTCTGCTTCGGAATACCCCCACGAAACTAGACTCGTACTTGTACGACCATAAATTTTCAACATCCCAACAATTTTTTAAATATCGCAACCTCAAATACATCGCGCTATTCGCTCGGTCTCGATACTATATCGTCCTTCGATTTTTGACGACTCACGAACATCTATTCGTTTGTCGTAAAAATAATGTAAAACCTGACATAAAAATATTTGTTTGCCAAAGAAAAACAAAACACTTTCGTATTTCCACACACACGCGCGAGTCTTCGGTTTCACCCTGGCCCGGCGACTTTTCTTTCATAATTGTCGTTAAAATTATCGTTATAAAACAAGAAACGTAAATGAAGATGAGCGAGTAGACCATGGAAATCTGTCGTTCGCAATTAATCAGCGGACTTAACGATCGCCGGTTTTCAGATAACGCATAATTAGCCCCCAGTAACGCTATGGATAATAGCATGTATTGTTCAAGCGCGATAATGCACGTAGAGCAAGTAAGTTACGCGCGGAATCCACGGACACATCCGAATCCCGGTATTTCGGAGGACTGTGCGAAGTCGGTTAATTTTTTTTTTTTCACGGGATCGTCTCCGATCGTGAGTCGGGATGTGGCGTACTTCTCGTTCGGAGAACGCCACCAGTCAGTCCGGTTTTATCCTTCCATTCGTTGGTCCGTGTCGGTGACGTCACCTTACAAAGATACCTATAAAGTATAAACACGTCGATGTAGATTCAAAAGGTGTATCCACATCTTTTTACTTCGAACCGTACAAATTAACATTCAATTACACGCCGATATCGATAAGGACCGGACGCATGCGAGGGCTTGCTGCTCTACGTTTTTAGAGCGCCATAGTATTCGATTCGATATCTAAATTGCCTCCGTTTCGACCCAAAGATTTTATTAATATTCATTGGCTTTGATATCGATTAAAACGCGGAGTTTCCAGCTGCCAGTGGAATAAATCTATATATAAATATGACATAATTCGCGAGTCGATTCATTTGCAAGATAATAATCGAATGGAATTTTGGAGCGATTCCGTTCCGTGAAGAATGTCCCGATGTGTGGATAGGAACGTTTGCAAAGCAACCATTCGTCGTTGTATGTCCGCGGAATTTGCGCAGACCCGCCTTTGGCGAATCGCCAAAAATAACGTTAATCGGTATAGAGGCATCCCTGGTAACTGGAGAACATAAGTTTCCGTTGGTACTCACTCGACAGAAGACTCGGATCAACTTTACCGTTGTTTACGTTACTGTCTATACAAAGTATATTTTTAACTATCTCCATATCCTAGAGACTTTCCTCAGCGCTTTATTTCCAAACACGGTATCGCATCGTTACGTAATAGCAGAAATTAACGATACACAGCGTCGTTACAAAATATTGGCCTTATCGATATTCGAAAGCTATCTCGATGGATCCGACGGGGTCTACTCGAGCAATGATTTAAAATTTTCGTCGCAATCGTCAAATCGATCCACTGCGATAATTTGAACGGTTTCGTTTTCGCGCGGAAGAGAAGAGTCGCGAGTATGGTAGACGGGCACGACTCGATGGAGACGATGGAGAACACAGAAGGACCTCGCGAGAAGGAATCACGGACAGCGGTGGAGAGCAACGGAGATGCAACGCAACAAACCACCAGTCCGACGACTACCATAAGCACCATAGCCGTGCAGAGCGGTGAAACACGTCTGGTGATCGCTCTACTTCAAGTAAGGGGCATCGTACCGTACCGTGGACGGCTAATACACGTACATTACCTTCGACACTAGAAATTAACTCGTTAGTCTCCAAAGAAAAAAAAGTGTCTCTATTTCTCGAAGTCGGTAAATAATTGATTGTCCTTTTTATCAATGATTTTATCACGTTTACATAACGTGTTATTGTGGATTCGATAGCGTAGGTAACTTTATACACGGCAAGTACGTATAGCTGGAGAGCCGTTTTTAATGTCGAATATCACTTTACGTAAAAAAGAAACGGCTTTCTCAAATTTTCTTTTTACATAATTTCTCATTTTTGGTCACCCGAGGAATAATATACGTGGTCTCCCGTTCTTCCGCATAACTGTGTATACCGCAAACATTTTACCACGGTGTCTAACTGTCAGCTATCGACCAGTGACAGCCGGCATATATCACCGTCGGGCAAATGTCAAAGAAACGTTCGGCGGTAATGTAATATATTTTAGGAAATGTTCGGCGACATTTAATCGTACATATATTTGTCAGGTACCGACTGGCACGCACATACGCACGTTACACGCGCTCATAATCTATGGTGTTAGATATTTCGGGAGCCGGTCGCTCGAGTCCATAGCTATTTCCGAGTCCTCTCGAAACCGTGAGCGTTTTAGGTATCCATCGAGCAAATCGAGCTCTCCGAAACTCCACGAAGGATAAATTTAACCGCTACGGTACACTCCCTTTCTTCGAGATCGTACTACCATGAACGGGAACTATCTCGCATTCGTCATGTTTTCGTAAAAAATAATTAAGCCCTTCGTGGACGATTGTGAATATTTGACAATGGTATCGGTCCACCGGAACTAAATCAAGGCGATTTACTTTTTACGCTTCGAAGAGTGTAACCCTAGACTATCTATGTAAGTTTTATTAGATCGGTCGTTGCTTGTTGTATCAGAGGAAGTGAACAAAATAGATACGATCTGACCGTATAGGTTTGGTAGAATACAGATTATCTCGCGCCACGAGGATCTCTTCAGGCTCTCTGACTCCACTTCGCGTAATTTAGCAGACTTTACTTGCGCGAGACGACAGATGCGAATCCTGCCTCCTTCGCATTTATGCCCGTTACACGATCTTATCGTGGAAACATGCGATAATAGCGATACAACTGGTTTGATATATTACGTCACAGTATTACGGGTTACAGTTACATCACAATATTATCGGTTACACTTCAGACGTCTCGACGTATGCATTTGCATTTCTAGCGCGTGTTTTCATTATTATCTCTGGATCGAAATAACAATTGATTATCCGGTTATGCACGAATGCAGCTATTTATAAGCTACCAGGAATATTCTCGATAGTAGTATTAATTAAAGTCTAAACGATTTATATTATATTCAGATAGTGTCTGACATAAAATTCTAATCCTATTTCTAGGTTTTATTTCTCTCCGACGTCATTTTATACGTGAAGGTGGGTCGAATAACACGTAACAAGTCCGAGAAACAATTTGCACGAAATACATTCCGAATATACGAGTATATGGGGGTCGATGTAACGATCGAAAGCGTGAATACGCGTTGACAGGGCATATAATCGTAAAAGACAATCGGACAGATAGACAGGCAGGCAGACAGAAAGGTTGGTCCACGCAGGTCGATCCAAGAGGATCTACCGTGGCATGGATCTCCTGTACGGTCTCGTGTAATCTAACAAACCGGTATTATACGAGGCGGCGGGCGTGATCCTTCCTCCGCGCCTGTACCTATATCGTACCTACGACCTTACGACACTGACTCCTGCGTCCGAAGAGACCGAAGTAAAAGAAAAAGGGAAAGAAGGTAGAGAACCTAAAGACGGGACCCCACGGAGGCGGTACAGTCTTCTTCAAGTACCACCTTCGATCCGAACCTTCGATAGCGCGTTTCAAGTTCAAGGTGTTTTTTCCAACTCTTTCGCCGATTAATGCAGCGATGGACGTCACACGGAATGCGTTGACGTGTCGTAAATAATATTTGGAATTTTCAATTCGCTGGAAATAGCAGGAAGGATTGCGGAAATGGTCGTTCCGCATTTCGGGAATTGTCAATGATAAAAGAAAAGAGGAATAAAAATGAACGAAAAATCTAAGGCCAGGGTGAGGAATTTTTTCACGTATTTAAAAACAAAATCTTTATGGCTCCATCATGGTTACGACCTTATTCGGGAGAGTACTTATCGAGGAAATTGTCCAATCTTCAATTGGGACATAACTTCATATCTTACATATAAAACCTCGACAAATTTTCATCCTCAGCCTCTTTGATTCAGTGTGCAAGTTTGAACGTGGTAATTTTACGATTTTACAATAAAATAGACAATTCTTTAAAAAATTGTACATGTTTTATACAACGTTCCAATTGCTTTAAAAAAGTTGCTCGCAAACTCAAACTATATTTATCAATTTGTTTTCTAGAAATTAGAGTCCAGGGGTACAATAATTGTTACAGAGAAGGGCATACTGCTTCCGGCTTATGTACCGAGGTATTTCTCGAACCTCCTCTTTAATGGAGAGGCCTGGGATGTCCGGTGTAAAAAGTCGAGTTCAGATTTAACCAAATCCACGTCCCCAGCGATCGAACGGGTTGTCCTAATTTCAGGATGCCGAATATGGCGATGCTCGGACGTACCGGTTGTTCCATCGTTCTCTCGGGAGACACACGGGTACGCACGTATCGCACGTATCGCACGTATCGCACGTAATACACGCGGTGTGCACGCGTGACTTTACGAGACCGCGTGCAATCCGACTCTCTCGGCGCAAAACTCACTTTCACTCCGAGTCCCGCGGAATTCATTTTCATTGTCATCGTCGCAACGTCGTTGAGAAGCTCGAGTATTTTCTTACTTTACGAGCTGGTTACGGGAAAAAAATTTCTAGGGTTCAGGGTTGCCGGTTCCGGCTCTCACATTTATTCAGTTTTTTCCAAGCCCGACGGTATTTCAGATATAAATACATACGGGATTCGTAGGGTGCGGCGATAAGTATCGACGGATTTCAATTGAAAGCCATCAACCAAGTGCCAAAGGCGGAAACTATCGAGTACTATTCAAAAATATGTGAAGTGTATGGTAAAATATGATAAAACTGTATTTTAAAATACGATACAGTAATATTTTGTTAACCTATATTTCGGAAAAGCATTGAAACTAAGTATTATAAGTATATTTTATTTTCAAAGACTTAGAAGTTTAAAGTACACTCACTGAATATATAATTTACAGAAATTCCAGCGTCTAAGTAACAACTTTGTTTGCAATACACTTGGTGACAAATTCTTTCCTGATCTACGGAATCTACTTTACTGCACCTGACCTTTTCTCTGAGGTGTGTCAACTACTACGAACAGTTGTATAATTTAAAAAATGATTAAACTAACAGCGTGATAAATCGAACATGTTTCGGAGAATGGGGTAAACAGTTTGCGCAATGTATTTTTTAAAAAACGATATTTTCAGAGGTCACACATAAGTTCCCAAATTTTCTTATTTCCCCATCTTTAATATTCGATTCGTAAGTTTTAATTAAAACGTGTCGATACCAATCGCCGCTTCGTGTGTATCAATACGTCAGAACGTGCACAAATAATTAGATTTCCGATTCAGAGCACTCGGCGACGATTTTTTCATAAGACAGCTTCCAGAATTTGTTCTGCGTACGATTCGAAGACTGATATTAAAACTTGTTTCGTGATAGTATCGTTAGAGGATATCTCGATCGGGCGACTCGTCGTGTCTGCCGGCATGCCAACGCCTTTAAGAGAAATTGCCGTGGTTCGTTGAATCGTACAAGCTAAAGAGCCGCTGCGAGTGTCTGTAAAGAGAGACGTATGTGTACGTCACGTATTCGTTCGAATGTTGTCCGCCATGCGCGTGACAAAATTTCTGAAAAAGCTTTTTCTACGAGTCTGTAACACTGGTTGCTCGGATTGCAGCATAGTTTTATCGACTCCGTGATTGCGGGTCAAGGAGTTTACGAGCATGGAAAGCACAGTAATCCATTATTTCATCGATCAATCGCCATATTTGTCTCATCTCTAATGATGAGCATATTATTATGACCACGATATTTATCGACCGTTTACATTGGTGCACGTGAAGCGTATACGGCCGGCAGCTGTCCTTGCGGTAAATGATAAAACAACGAATACATTTTTCATGAGGTTTAACGAGCAACTGCTAATTACCAGGATTCCGTAAGCTGAATTGATTACTTGCTTACGCACGTATACGTTTCGTTTAATACGATAATTACTCGTCTTGTAGGAACGTCGAATATTAGATGTTCTTTAGACACGAAGATTCTACCCTAATTGTTCTTTTTTTACCGACATTTGCTGACTCGTCTCGTACTACCTACAGTTATCGCAAAAATATTATTCTTCGTCCCACTGAACCGATGTTATCCTCATAAAGCTATTGTTAGGTAATTCTGTACCAGTCGTGTGACTTAATTCGATTCCTACCTCGCCAGACAGTTTTCTAATTTCTCTCCCGATTATCCGCATATGCGCGAAGATCTCATGGTGAGGATGACGAACAAAAAAAAATATTGTCACTGACGGACGGCAGTAAGAGAGACGAGATCGGTCCGGACGAAACTTTGGCAGGCTGCCAAAGATGAAAATGGAAGCATATCTCGCCTTTCTGTGGCCCAACTACGAGGTCAACGAACCCAGGACCGATCTCTCTAGTTTCTACACTCTCTTTCTCACTCTCGTTCTCTCCAGAGGGGGGTGCTCTCGTCTTGTCTCCTCGATTCGCCCATGAGCTCGCATTTAGATTTAGAAACATCCCCGGGTGCTCCGGAAGTCCGTTGTTGCTTTATCTCGACGATTTTTTTAAAGGACCCGATATACCACACGACACTTCGGTTAAACAGTTCTTTCGCAGACGCGGATTTTATAAATCGATCACTTGTTTTGTCTTCGCACTTTTATTTTTAACTTAAATTTTATTCGTTATGAACCGCAACGGACAAGGTTGTTTATTAAGAGTGGTAAAGGATAAAGTGAACAATTTTGGGCCTGCTAGGATTCTTCCCAAATAAAAGATTATTTATTATTATTAATAAGTAAAAATAATGATTATTTATAATTATTAGCTATTTTGTTTGGAAAATGATGGCAAGATTCTGAGAAATGTGGTTCAGCATAATAATGAGCATGATTGCAATTCAATTATTTGCTCCTTGTGGGTGCCACACTTTTCGAATGACTGCCTATTAGTAAAAAAATCAACCATATGATTTCATAATGCAACAATATAATATGACTTTTCCACAACTTAAAGTTGACATGTTGAGTGGTTTCGTCACTAAAAAATTACAATTTTTCTGATTTTTATACGAATTATTGGAAAACTGCTTCTAGCTACGTATGTACTGCATATGTTTTCTGTGTTTTTTATAACCGCTCATAAAAAAGTACCGAATCAAACGATTCCTTATTTTTAGAATTATGACATCCAACAACATAAAATGTGAAATTCTTGAAAAATAGTAAATAAGTTCGTAAACAGAAACGTATAGTAACATCTTATCGACAAAATTATTTTTCCTCAAATATCTTTGTTTATTTTCATGCGACTTGAAGTAGAAATAGGAACCCACATAACTAACGATTATAAAATGCGAGTAATCGATTTATAAAGTACGAATCCGCTTAAAGCATTACAATGCAGCTAATCGATACTTACCATTTCGAACGTGCATAGGAATAACTTGAAAACACGTTATTTGCATGCAAGTGTTGTTCCAACGGGAAGTAATATACATCGCAGGTATGCAGAATAGAATAACTGTGCTCGGAATTAGAGATTTTTGTTCACTCTTTCCCTTCTCGAATCATCGGAGTAGTATCTCATTTCTAGGTGAGAATAAAGTGCAATTACACGAGTACTCTGTAAACGTAATTAGGGGTCTTCCCGAGGCGCCTAATAAGCAAGGAGAGCAACGTCGTAAATCCTTTATAACGCTGTCGTCGACTGAGTAATATTACTTTATCACTTTTTTCAACTGTACATCTCCCGCGGTCCATCAGTTTCATACTGTAGCCACCCGTTGAAACTGTATTTCATACCCAGTATTTTAATTAGTCGGTGAATCCTGATTATCATAATGAGTCATATCCGATTGAATATCATCGGAAGGAAAAGTCGATTACGTAACGTAGCCAAGAAGGAATTGACCTTGCCTATTAACCCATGAACAAGAATTTTTTTTAACACTTTAACCGCTCTACAAATTTTTGCACTTTAAAAGTGGCACCCGAGCAATTGAGAAGTTTTCAATTTTTGTCTGAATTTGTTTTCCCAAATTCTCCTTAAGGTCCACTATTACCACTGGATTCATAATTTATTATCTCCGTATCACTCAACGGTTAACAAACTGGAAAGGAAGTAGCACCGTTAAACTAAAAAATTGTTAAGTTTATTCGAAATTTTATTTTCATATATTTCATTGCCGTAAAATTGGAAAGTGTGGCGTCCATCGCGCATAATTTGGACTTTTACGATAAAAAGTGTATCGGTGTGGGCGACGTGGATAGGATTCACCGGAAAGACGCAAGAGTCGCACGTTAACGAAGGATTTAGAATGTTGAGACGACGACTCGCTACAAATAAACTTAGAAGTATAAAGAGGGACGTGATGTCACCATCGAAGGAGTACCAATGTCGTTCGTGGCTAATAAAATTTCGCGCTAGTCACGATTTACGTATGTATGTATGTATGTATGTACTACATAGGTACGTATATACCTACGCACTGGCACTAATAAAAATTGTTGCCCTATGCTGGGAGATCATTCTTCGATGATAGAACCTGTTTCTAAAAATGAGTCGACTGCTCGAACTATTCGCTGAATAAAATCGTAATCACAGTTGGCCGAACCACGATATAGAAGTTGTTATTATATTTATAGATCGTGTACGGATTACTGAAAAGTTTGCGTGTATTTTTATGTGCACGTAGACTGAGGGTTCTCAAATTCTAGGGTGAAAGTAATATAAAGTGAAAACTTGAGTAATTTTTTACTACACTTTCTTCTTAATGATCCTATTACAGAGTTGAATGTTTAACTTTTAATTATTCCTGTCCTCTTGTGGCGACAATGCAGCATCTGTCAACTATTTTATAGATCTACTCACACATCGATTATGTTTAAATAAATAACTGTATTTTATATTGAAATTTGTCCCTCTTTGGTAAAATTAATTGTTGTAACTCGATACTTGGAGGTCTATGGAAAAAATGGTTGAGGTTCACTGGTCGAGGTTACTTGTAACAAGATCGAAAGTTTCTGTTTTTTTTACTCTTTTTCCTGGTATTATGTTTTACTCATAGCTATAAAGTCTCTCCGTAATTTAAACCGGTCGTCAACAAGGTGTCAGTAGATTAAAACTGTCTCGGACGCGGTATTTAGTATTCATTGAAGTACGCTTCGCATGCCGCGAAAGTGTTACAATTACCAGTCGTTTATCCGATCAACGATCCGTTTGATTAAAGAACATCCACGTTTACACGTAATCAAATTCTGCACTATGTATCGTGCTAATCCAAAGTACACGAGAAATTCTGAAAATCTTTTTCCCGATGTCATATGTATATCGTGGAAGTGTAATTTATAGGTCATCAAAGATTCTGATGTTTCGTTTGAAAATTTATTAATTAAAATTCACTACACGTTCTAAAACTGGTTTCCGACTTAACGCGATTAATTACATACGATGTAAAAATGATTAAAATAAGGAGTTTGCTCGTTAGATGTAACTCATCTGCAATTGCATGTTCGGTGTGAATTTTTTTGCGGTTTCATTACAAGAATCTAATTAAGATTGCATTTACCGGACAACCAACGTGCGTAACTATTTTAATCAGGAAAATGCGGAACTCGTCCAGTTGCAGCTTTCCAGAAGAATAATGGATCTTCCTGTACGATGCCGAGAAAACGTTCAGAAAAAATTAGGTCGACGGTATTTCGGCATCATTGAATAAACAAACATCGCCTCGATGGTTTCTAAATGTTCGTTTACATTTCCACTCGCAGCGTTTTGAAATAGATGGACCATCTGTAAAGACGAAATGGAAATGTCGTGATTTCCTTAGCATCGGATGCAATAGTTTACATTATTTGCAAATAATTACCTTTGCCTTTAACAACTTTGCATTATCGTTACAATGCTCTATCATTACTATGTGCTAACATGTCGAATTCAATGTAATAACGCATGTGCTTTACATGTTCACGCAGCAATCCTCGATATTCGATCGGTGTGTTGTTTTCGGGAAGAAACATTTTTTTTCTGCAATTTAAAGTTTGCGTAAATTCGTCGTTCTACTAAAAGCGATAGTCCAAGCGAAGTTTGTATTGTTCCAAAAATTTGTTAAAGTCTACGACTGACTTGGACATTCCTATATTGAATTTCTGGCATGTTTAGCCGGATTTAAAATATCCGCTGGTAATTTCCAGCAACATGGTCGGTAATATCTCACCACGCGATGTGAGCACGACTGTTTTAAAGTATCCTGTATGGTACCTTAAAAGGTATCAGCGAGTCATTTACTATTGCGCGTCGGGATATGAGCATTGCCATTTACGATCTTTGCGACACGAAATTGCCGGTAAATATTATCGGTCATATTAACATTTCGCATTTTTCCCCCTATGACCGTCTATAGATCTCGATGTTTTCTGTTTGCCTCTTATAGAGCGGAGAATGGTTGAGATTAAAGGTTCTGGAAGTCCAACCAGAATTGACGAAGCTCGGTGCTTCGGTGGATGAAGCTACCGATTTCTCGAATGCACACGACGAAGTTCTGCTTCGATTGCAGGTAAATGGAACAAGAACCACGTAATTGAAAAATGTAATAAACTCTATGAGTATGATATATGAAATTAAGAAACACTTCTATTTTTGTACCTTATATCTCGGCAACGAATAATAGACGTCTGTGAATATTTGAATACGTTGAGTCCCAGAAATATTTTCGGTCTTTAGAAATTTAATAATTTCGTGCAAGGTCGGGATGAACTTTTTGTGACCTTAGCTGAATTATCAACATTATATTAAAATTTGCAATGTGTACCTTTTCTTAAGCTTTGTTTGCTGTCTGCAAGACAAAATTTGTAACGCATGTTTTAAAAAACTAGTCGCTTAGTAAAATATGAATGATTCGTGGAAGAGTTATGCATTTTCAAACATGCAAATATTTATCAAGAATCGGAATTATAGTAAAACCCTCTCATTTCTTGTACGTTACAATTCCGTGTCATCTAAATACTCACCTAAAAGCAAAATGGTTCAGATCGAATTACAGAAACGAGTATCATCACGAGTAATCGTGGTCGATGTATTCTGTGAAATGTAAAAAAACTTCAAGCGCCCGAATATTTATGGGAATCAGCGTATATCATCGGTATTTTCCATTGAAAATCGTATTCGTTCTTCGAGACGAATAATACATATCGCATTTAAAACTCTAAGTAACAATGTGGATAAGTAAAACGAAAATTTTCTTGTTTTTTTCGCAATTCCTGAAATAGAGCAAACAGAGCCCGGTGGAGGAATTGCTCCGGCAGGCTGATCAGTTGATTTCAACTCAAAGACCACGAGCGGAAGTGTACGCCGCTATGGCGGAAACGCTGGGCCAAGCATGGCGCGACATAAACGAACTTTTGGAGCGGCGAAAGCAAATCCTCGACTGCAACGTGCTTTTCCAATGGTTGGTAAATTCCGTCGATATCATTCTCATTGATCCTACAAACGCGAATATCACGCCAAGTCAATTAAAGTCAAGACAAATGAAACAGCCCGTTACTCAGTTTATAGTATTTTGCCACAATTTTCAAGAAGTTTTAATTAAGCGTCTATTCTTTTTGTAGTCGTGCAGAAGCGTGCAGAGAAAGCATGAGGGCCCTTGAAATGGCTTGCAACGATACGCTGCTGCCGATCGAGATCGAGGCGGTGAAGAATTTTCTATCAAAGATCCACGATCTTCGGAAGAACATGTTAGAAACGTTGATGGGGTCTTTGCAAGAAGGAAAGAATTTGCTGGACAGATTGAAGGAGGTCGCTAACGAGGGTACCTTGGATTCCAGACCGGACAGAATTAAAATCGAAGCTGATCACGGTACGTAGCTGTAACTAATATATTAGATAGGAAAGCAATTTATTATATGAGGTGCCTAGAACACAAGGGGTATAAGTGATATTCTCAAAAGAACTGAGAACTGTGCCAAGAAACTCTGAATTTACCATTCTATTGAGTGGTAAAGGAATCTAAGTGAAATGTCCACCCTGTACATGGTTTACCATTCTTGAATAAAAAAAAATGTTGCACTATATTGTGATTTGTGAACATTTGTGAGCTTTGAACTTAATTTTCTCGGAACTAAATAAAAGTCACTTATACCCCTTGTATTCTAGGCACCTCATATTTCATGCCATCACTTTTCTCTACGCGTTAACACGTCCTGAATCGATCATTTCTTTCGGTTACTTGTCTCTTACATGAAAATAAAAAGAACCTTTGTACTACATCAGCTTGGAGTATTAAGAAATTGAAAAAGAAGTTACAGTTTTGTAGAAATATTATTATTATAAAAGAGCTCCTTCCATTTTATATTTACAGCCGTACTAAAAGTTGAGCGATGGTTGGAGGACCTCCACGATAGAAGACGTTTGATCGAAGCGTCATTTCGTAGCAGGAAGACCCAATTGGAGCAATGCCTGGCTCTGGCTCTGCTCGCGACCGATCTACGCGATCTCGAGGAGATCCTTAACGACAGACTTTCTGCTCTATCGAGCAGTTGCGATCAGCTTGGAGATTCCGCGGCTAGCGCGGAGTTGCTGCTATTCGAGCTGAGAAAATTGCAGGCTGAAGCGAAGGTATTTCCACTGAACAGGGATTTTTGATATTATCGATCAGAGAACTCCCCGACATCTTTCCAGGATCACAAAAACCATTTTAATATCATTTTCAATGTATACGTTTCTAAGTATAGTAAACTTAAAACGACATAATTGTTGTTGTAAATCATTCCTCTGTCGATCCGTAAGGGACGTCGGTCGGTGACTAAAATCATTTGTAAAACATTACATATAAGAGCATTTGAAGTAACACTTTTTATTTATTGCTTGTACTATATCTTCATACGCGTTAATTGTGTGAATCGTTTAAGGCAGATATTGAGGAGAAAACTCGTCACTTAGACCTATTCTGTCACTTCAGCTTGAAGTCCGTTAGTTTCTTACCACTGGTACCACTGGTATTTATACGTATGGGTTGAAATTTAGTGCTATCAAAATTGCCAAGCACTAAAATTTCTCTGCATTAAAATTTGTACGCCCAAAAATACTCACGCCCTAAATATACATTTATGTATATACTGCAAAATTTTAGCACCTCAAAATTTTGTATACAAAATGGTTTAGTACTATATCATTCTTTGGGCTCGAAATTTCTACCTGTTATCATTTCCCTATTCACAAACATTCAAAGTTGAAATGTTTCGATGACCAACATTTATACGCTCAGAAATTTCCATGCCTTGAACTTTGTATTTTAAATATTCGCAAGGTCTATAATGTTTGCGTTCCAAAATTTCTATGCAGTAACTTTTCGCACTTCAGAATTTTTACATTCCACAATTTGCTCGACCCAAATTTCTATGCAAACAAATTCGACGACGTAAAATTTGTATAATGAATTTGTATGAGCTCTGAAATGTGTATTTTTGCACCATAAAATTTACACATTCCAAAGTATCTACATTGTAATATTCTAACATTCTAAAATAGAAAACTGTGGTCAGTGGTAGGTGTACTAAGCGACCGTCTTGCGTGTTGATTTGAATAAGAGTTCAGTGTTTCATATTGTAAATTGAGTTTCATACACCTTCGTATATCTTTAGCTTAATTCATTACTTTAAATTATGTATTTGTTTATTAGCATTTTCCCAGGTGTATCGGACCCCTTAATTTATTACTTTGAATTTACTTTCCACAGGAATTTCAAGACAGGTCGATTAAGATAACAAAATCGACCGAGCGATTAGTATCATCGGGACATTTCGCCGGTGAACAAGCGACGGAGCAGGCCTACGAGATCCTCGGCGCCGCCGCTGATTATGTCAATGAGTTAGATCAGTATGAGGCGTTGCTGAATAGAGCCGTGGCCTTCTTCGATTCGGCACGATCGGTGAGCGACGCAATGACCTCGTACACTTGGCCTCACTTCTGTACAGAGCTGCCAATACCATTCGCTTAATCTCCAAATTTAGTTTCGATTCTCGGAAGTAATTTCGTTACTTATGTATCGGGCTGATGTGTAACTAGTTACACTGCGACATATGCAAATGTTCCTTAAGTATTAGAAACAAATTCTAGTATCATTAAAAGAATTTGTCAGTAAGATGAGAATATTAAATATTTTCAAATATTTTTCAACTCTATTGTTTATATTTTCAATATTTGGTACACAGAAGAATACACGTTTGTAAATATTTAGAGGAGCCCAAACGTTTGTCCCCGATCTTTTTGATAAAAAGATGTAAAGCATAGTAAAATAGATATTTTTAACTTTATAATTAATTTTCGATTTCATGATTTTTTTTTAACTCAATTTCTAAGAACAATGTCGGTGAAATCATCGCCTGTCCACTCACACATTTTTGCTCTCTTACAACATATTCAATAAATGTTTTCGGTATTTGTGCGTTAGAAAAGAACACGACCAGCAGTTTGACGTAAAATTCTAATTTTCTTTAAATTTTGATGACGGGCCATATTTTTAAAAAATACTATGCTGTAATTTTAATTATTTTATTGAAAATGGAATGATCTAGAATTTAATCTTCTCTTTTTGTATTCGAAAAAAGATATGTGCATAATATTACCACAATCACGGTCATTGACGTAATATTACGTCTTTTCATATTTATGGTATGCAGCTCACATAAAGTGACGCCTTTATAACTCTACAACCCAAGGATAAATTGATATCGTCTCAAACAAAATTCTCATTTGAACGAAGTAAAATATTAGTTCAACCTTGAAATAGAACGCATTTCTTTACGAGATGTTCTAACTTTAGAAACTTATAATGACAAATGTAACGATGTCCAACGCATAAATTTCTTTCACTCTCACATAACAAGCCATTGTAGACCCGCTCTTTTAAAGCAAGCGTAATCAATACATTTTTTATGTCAAAATTCCTGGCTGCGAAAACCTTAAGACACATAACAAAATAATACTCATTTTAACCACTAATTTTTAAATGCATTCTATGATAACATACAAAACAAATGCATTAACACTATTTCTACCACGATTGTGTGTATACCTATTTCGACCAAAAGGTGTCTTTTGAAATCTTTTCGTTTGAATGCAAATATTGGCCAAAACTGTTGGGATTTCAAATTACCAGTTAAATGTAGATAATTTAACAACTATTGTATAAAAAGTCAACAAATTAATTGTGGAGAAATGATTCAACTTAACGAATGATTTTAAGTTAAAATTTGAAAGGTGACTTTTGACACCTCTTGGTAGAAATAGTGTTAAACAATTATAATACAAGGACACATAACCAATCAGTTGAATACTTTCGACTGAGTTCGGATCGAAATTGCTAATCTGACAAGCGCCGTTATCTTGCAGGCGATCACGAAACTCGATCAGTTGGAGATCCAGCTGGTCACGACGGAGCACCCCCCTTATTCCACGCGATTAGCACGTTTCCACGCGCAGGCTGTCGCAACGATGGAAGACGTCATCTCGAAGCCTTTAACGGAAGGGTACGCCCTACTCGACGTTACAGGAAGAGGAGCGCCTGGTGCCGAGGTCAGATCAACCGATTAATTCTGATATTTAATTGTGCCACAGACGGAGTCATTCGTTGAATGATACTCCCCACGAATGGTTCTCGTTTCGATTCATCCCTTGCATCCCAACTCGTACGCAATCTAACGTAATAAAAATGTTTCACGCGGTGAAACAATGGTCTCGGGGAGATGAGATATTTGTTGAAGATAAAACGTTGAGAATGTTATTTTCTTTCAGGGTGTCCGACGCACGGTCGAAGATCTGGAGAACCGTAAGATTCGCCTGATGGAGCGATGCACGGCCCACGAGGAAGAGAACCTCGAGATCTCGAGAATTATAAACGCGTTTCTGGAGAAGCACGACGAATTACGAACATGGCTGATGAGTATTCCCGAGGCGTTTCTTCAGGGCCACCAAGACATGGGCAGCGACGCACCGATGGCCGACGATTTCTGCAAGTTACATCGTCAGCTTCTAAACGACCTCGAGAAACGAACCGAGGAGATCGAGCATCTGGAGCTCGAGATTCTGCCGATCGGAGAGCGTCTAGAGGAGGCACAGAAATTAGAATTGCAATCGAAAGTTACCGGACTGCGGAACTCTTGGACGAATACGAGTAACCTGATTGCCCGCAGAATCGAGCTAGGTTCCATTTATCTGCAGTTTCATTCGGTGGTTGACGAGTTGACGAAGAAAATCGATTCGATCGAGAGCGACTTGAAGAGACACGCTGACGTTTTGGACGAAGCGAAAATCGAAAAACTTGGAAACCGATGGAAGGATCTTCAGCCTCTCTATGTCAAGCTTAGCAGTACTGGCAAGGCCTTCTTGGACGCTGCCGTCAAAGTAATTGCATATTCAAAGTATCCATTAAATGTAGAAAATTAACAAATTCTTTCATTTTCAGCTTTTGAAGCTTTCTTTCTCATAACCGTATTATTTAACTGTTTCCTAGAATTATTAATTATAGAGAATACTGTTTTTTAGATTGACGATCCTTACCTAGACGTCCCCAGAGCTTGTCTATGTGTCCAAACTCTGTTGGAAAAGTTTGCTAATAGACAACTAACCGTGACGGAGTCCTGGGAGAAGTGGCGGACAACGATTGAAATTTTAAGAGAAAGACATATCGAGCACGAAAGGAAAATCGAAGAAAGTACACGGGTAAATTATTGCCAAAAATTCGTTTAAATTGCTGTGAAAATTATGATTTTTATTTGATACGACTTTACATCCATTCATACTTTAAATCCATCGTTGATTTATACAGACGTTAGAATGGGTTTCTAAATTTGGCGAACAACTGTATCCAGTGATAACATCACAATCACCCAGAACGGCGGTCATTCTTCAGGATTTAGAGGGATCGAAACATCGAATTCTTCCTGAATTAAATAAAGCCGTTGACGAGTTAGACTCCAGAATCAAAAGCATCAATTCTCTGGTTCAAAAGGGTACGTAGAATGTAATTTATTTTCTGTGAATACCTGTTGTGAAAAACATTACACGAGCTGCGTATTTGCAAAATCTATAACTTCCACACAACATAGCGTACAGAGAAGATTGATAGAGTGCACACGACGGGTTTTAGAATCATTGATGTCGGTGGATCCAAACCGAAACAATGGGCAGTGAAACAAATGATTTTAAGGCAAACGTTAGAAAAAGAAGTCAAAATCTAGTATTACATTCGGTAAAAAACATTTTAATGAATAAACTCGTGATAGAAAAGCTAATGCGATACGGAAAATCAAAAAATTTCATTTTGAAATACAACATGTTAAAATAGTCGCACAACTATAACCAAAACGTGTTAGAACACTGAAAAAAATGTTTGAGCACCATCTGAATTGCATTTTTGCAAAAATCAAATTTTTAAGTAAGGAGTTTATCTATTGTAACTAACTTTTGAAGAAGATTATTTATTATTCAATTGATATGGACATTTTCGTTTTTTTTCAATATAAAAGTAATTATGCATCGATTAAGCAGGTTAAGATAAAAATTTAAAATATTCTATTCTGGAGCCAATCGTTTTGGCATATGAACATATTATATTATAATTTTATATTAATTACACAGGGCAAGCGCAATTCGACGAGGAGATATCGAGAAGACTTTCACAGATGCACGAAAACCTGCGCAAGACCGCCAGGGATTACGACACGCTTCTGGAAGCCTTGATTTCCATTTTTGAAAGCATCGACGAAGTCGAGCGTAAAATCGATCAAGCGAAGACACAAGCGGAACGAGTAAAATCGTTAAAAAAACTGTACGAGATCGATGCTGCCTTGACTGATATCGACGCAACCAAATGGTCGATTTCCGATCATGTAAAAAAAATTCAATCGAAGACTGAAGACACGATCGACAGAATCAAACAACAAGAACCTCCGGAATCTGCGATTCAGGATATCGAGAAATTGAAACGGGCTATTGAATCTCTGACTTATAACGTGGAAACGTTCTGGTCGCAAACGATTACGCAAATCCAGGAACATCGACAAACGCGCACCTTCACCGAGGATCTGGAAAGGATCGACTCTGATTTGAGGGATTTAAATGAACATCTGGAAAAGGTGGATGCAAGAATAGGCGAAAATCTGCAGACGGCAAGGGCTACGGCTTTGGCATTCACTCAGTTTGAAAAAACTGTAACGGTACGAATCGTTCTTACATTCTAGTCAGAAAAACTTTTTAATTGATTCATTATTTTTTATTAAATATCTACGTACCTCCGATTTAAATAATATGAATTTATTTTGCGTACGCATCCCATAGAATGGTATTGGTAAGTGTATAAAATTACGAAGAACTGTTGTAGATAATCAAAATTACTCAAACCTTTATAGAAGGTAATATTTTGAATTTTGAAATTCATTACATTAAAGTCTTTTTATTAATAGATTTTGGAAGAAAGGATAGAAACTTTTGTGAAAACGACCGAAGAAACAATTACCGTACTAACGCCTCAGATAGTAGATGATATTTCTTCTCTGCGAGAAAGATGGAGGGCTCTGAAGAATCGACTCGACGAAATTAAAAAGAGAATGAATCTCAGCATCGAATACTTTTTGCTTCTGGAAGAAGCGAAAGAATGGAATAGGGAGGGCAGCAAACTGTTGGTGGTTATGGCAAGGAAAGCAACGATCGTAAAAACACCGATGGACGCGACCGACTTGCTGGCGGAAATTGACAATTATTTGAAACCAGGCGAAGAAATTCAGGAGAAGAGAATCGAGAATCTGAAGCAATTGTCCACAACTGTATTTGGTAAACGACAATCTTATTTAGAATTACTAATTCGGTTGGAAATATCTAACAACAATTCCATCACACGTGAAATGATTGTCTTAAAAAGCGTATAAATGTTATTTTAATCAGTATTTTCTTTAATAATTAATACTAAATTTTTTAACAACAATATTTAAGTACATATTTTATTATATGACGTTTACCTTATGAATAAGTCTAATTTTGTGGAAATAATATTTCTTGTTGCTTCTACCGTTTATTTTGTAATATCACTAAGTATTTACAAGTATGTGCACGTAAAGTAAAGTTCGGGGTTTAAAATTTTTCTACCATAATCATGTTTTCTTTGCTATTGGCGTCACGATATTCATTCATGTATAACTCTGGAATTTCAGATACCGAGAGATTGCCACAGTTCAACGAAGTCTTGGTGGAAAATCGACAAATGTTGGATTCATTCGCAGTCGTTTCTTCCGAATTGCGTACTCTGGCGCAGAACTTGAAGAACGCCGAGGACCTTCGTGAAAAGCTGCGAATCGAGAAACTGGAAGCGGATGAAAAGTTACATGCTGCCAAGGCGGAAATGGCTGCTGCCGAGGCGGCGAGAGAAGAAGCGGAAAATGCGAGGAGAATCGCTGAGAAACTTGCCACGGAAACTTTGGAAAGAGCTGCCATAGAAGCGAAGAGATTGAAAGAGGAAAGAGAGACGCAGAAAACATCGGCGCCCCCTTCGTTCTCCGTATCCGCGCAGACTGAGAAAATCGAGTCTACGGATGAGAGTTTTGTTCAGGAAACCGTCACTTCCGCCATTACGACGAAAGAAATTCACATCTTACAAAAGGTACGTACATGAAAATATGTATGAATGTATAAGGATACGAATATACATAGGTATGTATATTAGGGTGGTCGTTAAAAATTAAATCTTTTGCGACGCCCCCCAAAAAGCTTCCTTTTGATGCAAAAACACTGGGGATTTTTTTTTAATTAAAAACAACACGTGCCTCAAGACGATTTAAGTTAATTTTTGGTATAATCATGTTTTTGGGAATTTTTATGAGAATACGATTTTATTTGAAATATAAACAATTATAGAACCCAAATCAATTAAAAAAACATTAGTTAATTAAAATAACAATAAACAAAAATTTAAATTCACAATTTTTTTTTCAATAATTGATTATAGAAGTAAGGGCATTAAGAATACGAAAGAAAGTTTACTTAAACCTTAGAGTGAAGAAATCTAGATATTAAAATTGCGTTTGTACTAATTTAGTTTTTAAATAAAAATATCAATTTGAATATCTTTAATTTTTTTATTTCATAGATCAAATCAACTGGGAAAAATTTTGAATTTCAATTTCTGTTTATTGTTATTTTAATTAACTAATGTTTTTTTATTGATTTGGGTTCTAAAATTGTTTATATTTCGAATAAAATCGTATTCTCCTAAAAATTCCCAAAAACATGATTATACCAAAAATTAACTTAAATCGTCTTGAGGCACATGTTGTTTTTAATTTTTAAAAAAAATCAAATCCCCAGTGTTTTTGCATCATAAGGAAGCTTTATTGGGGGGCGTCGCAAAAGATTTAATTTTTAACGACCACTCTAGTGTACATACATATATGTATTTTGAATTAAAGTTTCATTTTCTCGTGGCTTCGTTTTCCAAACATCGTACAACGAATGAAAACATATATTATGTATTGTATACTAAATTACAGTTTCCACTGATTTGTACACTGCTTTTAGACGGAGATCGAAAAAATCATACCGACATCACGTGAACCTAGTCCGCCGAAGACAGTTCTAGTCGACGACAGTCAGGAAAAGTTTCACGAAGTATTTCAAAAAGAAGTTACCCCCGTTGCTCCACAATTCACTGTCCCCCTCGACGATGCTATTGTACAAGAAGGTGAAAGGTTCACGTTCGAGTGTCGATTGATCGGACACCCACTACCGGAAGTGGTATGGTACAAAGACGGTATCTCTATTTTGAATAATCCTGATTATCTAACGACCTACGTGCGAGGAGTGTGCACTTTAACGATCGAAGAAACGTTCGCCGAAGATTCTGCCAAATACACTTGTCGCGTGTTTAATATCGCTGGCTCGGCTGAGACATTCGCAACGCTTACTGTCAAAGGTAATTGGGCACTATGATTATTTTCATCGTATTATTATATACACTTCCAACTTCCACTGCATTCATTAGTAGATTTATTGTCTTACGATCTATGCCGCTGCATTGGGCGCCAAATATTCTACATTGGCAAATAGTGAATAAAACTGTATAAATCCATTTCAAATAATATTTATATAATTTTCATTAAAAATAAACAGATACATTCGTACTCAACTGAGATCAAGAAATCAACTGCGATTGTTTGCATTATACATATTCTTTAGAATTTTAGTAATGTGTCGAAAAATATATATGTTTTTTTTTACAGAAACAGCACCAGAAGAGCAACCGAGTCCGCCAGTTTTCGTGAAAGAATTGCAACCGTCTGTGGCGATTGAAAATTCTTCGCACAGAATGAATTGCATGGTTTCAGGTAATCCTTTGCCAACTGTTCAGTGGTACAAGAACGACATAAACATCGATAACTCTCCCGATTATATCATCACTTATAACAATGGAGAAGCCGTGTTGAAATTCGAGGAAGTGTTTCTGGAGGATAAAGGTACTTATTCCTGTAAGGCGGTGAATCGTTTAGGTCAGGCTTCTACCTCTGCAACTCTGAACGTGGAATGTAAGTAATTTAATACAGTTAAAGCACTATAATCCAATTTTTTAGCTGCTTCCGAAAGAAAAATTAGGGAAATGGCGAACACTGATCGTAGCATATCAATTATTTCATATCCTTCAATAAATAAACATTTATTATAGACAATGAACGTACACTCTGAAGTGTGAAATTAAAAATATCAACTATAATACATAAACTTTTTAAGTTGTATACGTATAATATATGTACAAAAATTGGATAATTTTTTGTGACTTTGAAACGACTGCAAACTGCAATTGGAATTGGTCGTAATTAATTTCAGCTTTGCAGTCATCTACGGAAAAGCCTGCTTTTGTGATACCCTTGTCAAACGCTATGGCTAGAGCAGGGCAGAGAGTGAAATTAGAATGCGAGGCAAGGGGAATACCGATACCTGTACTAACCTGGAGCCACGATGAACGGCCGATCGATGAAACGTTGAACCTAAAGGTACGATTTTTCGTAGTTCTCGACAAATTGTAACGTTTGAAAAATTGGATAAATGTTCCTATGTCACAGTAAGAAGAGCTGTGACGCTAACAAAATTCTCACAATATTTTCTACTTATGGCGATTCTAAAATACTGAGAACATCAATCGATAACGACATGGATTAAGATAAAGAAACGTGTTTGATTTTTGTTTATTTAACATACCGAGGATACAAGTAAATACAGTTGAACGTAAACAACGTTTCTGCTCGTCCTCTTCCTTTCACAATACCATAGTGGTACACGATCACCATTCTCCAGTATTTTTAGCCAACTTGCACGTGTCGAATTCGAAATAGAGCAACTCGCGGATGAAGAAAAACGACGAACAACGGAAAAGGGAATACTGAGTCGAGAGCGTTGCGGATCGTTGTTTCAGATACAAACGGACGGCTGTAGAACCAGCTTGATCATCGCCGAAGCGTTTCCGAAAGATGCGGGATGTTACACTGTCACCGCAAAGAACGACGCGGGTGAAGCTTCCGTGTCCTGCAACGTTTCGGTAAAAGGAAGGTTGCCTCACGAAACCAGTGACTCCGAATTCGCCTGCAGTGACATGGAACCCGTGGTGCCGAAAATTCAGTTACCGTTAAAAGACCTCAAAGCTCAGGAAGGTCGAACTGTTCGATTGGACTGTGTCATTGTCGGCCAACCCGAGCCGGAGGTCAGTAGCTCTAAATCACTCTCTTTTAAATCAAAAGGGTAACCCATAGTTGCAACAAAAATTCAGGTGTACACATTTATTCAAGTTGCATTGTAAATTTGTTGTTAAGTATACATTGACGTTATAATTTACCGAGATAATTTACCGAATTTACTGAGTACTTTCGATTCGAATGAAATTGGTAGTGCAAGTCGGTTTAGATCTGAAATTCCTGCAGGTTGAAGCTTGTATAGCTTGGAAACTTTGGAACTTTGAAAATTGTTGTGCCTAGCAGCCTTTGCTCTTTGGAACTTCCTGTGTTCGAAAATGTACGCGCTTTGAATTTCTGCCTCGAAAAAACGTGTACACTCGGAAATTTCCTCGTATTCGAAACATTGTTTATTGAAAATACTAAATTCTAAAGAAATACTAAAATACTAAAAAATAGGAAAATATTTAAAAAATACTAAATTTTTAGATCGTTACAGAGGCCAGTGTAAATTTATTAATAATGAAAATACTAAATGTTGAAAAAAGTTCAGAAACAACTTAGAAAAGAATTTTTCAAATTATGCAGATGGTACTCGAAGGTTACGACTTAACAGATAAAAATCACGCTTTTACGGTGCCTATGGAATCTGTACGACTTCCATAACTCGTGGGCGTGAGTGTACTCTGGTTAATTTATGTCAAAGTGAAATCTATCGTTATATGACAATATCTCGAATTTATGCAAATTTTGGTGAGCCCACTACTGTGCCCAGCCCTCGATTGTTAGCAAGAGCGTATGCTCGAAACTTTTCGAAAGATTCCATAATGTATTTATGATCATGGTTACCGTTCAGGTGATTTGGTACCACGACGATCAACCCGTGAAAGAATCTGCGGACTTTCAGTTGCTGTTTCAAGGCGACAAGTGCTCCTTGGTTATCCACGAAGCTTTCTTGGACGACGCCGGTGTATACAAAGTAGTCGCCATTAATTCTGGCGGTGAAGCCTCTAGTCAGTGCATATTAACCGTCGCACGTATGTACAAAAAAAAACGTTTATGTCGAAATCTAGCGACGTACAAAGATATTTGAAAAAAGCGTTGCATTCGTTTTTCAGCGGTTTCTCTTCTCCCCGATGAGTTGGACAAAGCGCAGAGAGAAGTCGAGGAAACCTTCGTACATGGTTCACCACCGAAATTTGTAAAACTACCGACGGACTCTTTGGTGGCGGAAGGCGAGGACGCAGTTTTCGAGTGCGCGGTTACCGGGGAGCCAAGGCCAAATCTAAAGTGGTTTTCTGATAGCAGAGAAATCACGGAAAATCAAAGAATCCTGGTGAGCGAGCAAGAAATTTACGGAAATCTGTAGCGCGCGGAAAAATATACAAAGTTTGCTGCTACAAGATTCACAGGCGCCGTAGCATTTATTTAAAAAAGAAGCTCTCCAACGGCCGAATTACATACATATGTTAATTACGAGTTAAAAAATAATCGGATAAATTTAATGCATTTTTAAAGTCCCATACGTGTAACAATAAATGTCACGCGTTTTTCGCTTGATTTATTAATGTAACACGTCTACGAGGAATATTTTAATTAATGGTTGAAATTCATTTCTCTCCAGATGAAGCAAAAGGAAGACGGCACTGGCATTCTAAGAATCTCCGCCACTGTTCCCGAGGATAAAGGAAATTATACCGTGAAGGCTATCAACTTGCACGGCGAAGCCAAAGCTTTCGCCAGATTGGTCGTGAGATCTTTGGGTGATTTCAGAAGAAACGAAGAGTTCGTGCAGATGGAAGAGAAACTGGTACCACCAAATTTCAAGGAAACGTTCCAGGACAGACGAGTGCCGGAAGGAGTTTCAACAAAATTCGAGTGCATCGTAACTGGAAAACCGTCACCTAAGGTATTTAGATTTTTTTAAATATTTCTATTCTATAAAGAACAGTGCAAAGATTAAACAATTTTAAATTAAACAATTTGTATCCTTCGCGTGGGAAATGCTGCATCTGCAAACTGGAGAAGTTTTAAAGTTATTAAATCGTAAATACGTAAAGTTAATTATGATAATCAATGGTCGAGCGTCCCGAAAGATTTCACGCTATTAACAATTCGTATTGTTACCTGCGGACAAATATTTCTTACTAAGTACTATCAAATTTAAGTAGGTACTCTATTCCAAAGAAGATTTACTATTTCCGAATATCGTTGACGAATTTCGAAATATTTCGAATGTCTCTCTGTTCCACTAACATTCGTCCGGTCGGATATTTTCGGGGATCGAATCGGGGCGCAGTGAAATACGGTCTATGAAGGAAACCGCGCGATTAAAGCTAAAGGTACCTCGAATCGTGGCGCCGGATCAAGATCCGTTTTGAAAGTGCCGAGGGACACGTAAAAGATGGGATGTAGAGTTGGCCAGCCTGACAGAAGGTAACCGACCAAGAGTAATTTCGTGCCTCCGGGTTATATTTAAACGGGAACAATGTACCTGATGTGAAAATTCGCGGCTGCAGACGCACCGCGAGGTAGTCCGCGGAATTTTCTGTGACACTCGCGAATCAGGTATCGATGGTTACTTGCAGATCATTGGAAATATTATTACTTTCCAGTTGGATTTCTAATAACTGTTTTAAATTTTTAAAAAATTTAAATACGTACAGCTTAGTATTCATGGCCACTTTTAGTATTCACAATTTGTAACTCGTGAACCGGAAGAGTATATATAAGTAATTATATTATTTCAACGAATTAATTCGGCCGAACGTTTATTTTTCAGATTCAATGGCTATTTAACAATCGTCCCGTTCATGGAAAAGACTTTCTGGTGTCGGTTAGCGGAGACCGACAAGTGCTGACGATTCCAGAGACCGGAAACACTCATGTCGGTACAATTTCCTGCGTGGCGGAGAACGCTACCGGTAAAGCAACTTGCAGTGCCCGTTTAGAGATCGGTGAGTGATATTTTCATTTTATAAAATTACGCAACTATTCCTCCTTCGTTCCAAACTTCATCCAAAAGTCTGCAATCTTTTACAATATCGTTTCTACTCATTTCGCCCGCTCCTCTCCGACATTCCGAAACTCGATTTCCTGCAGACGTTGAATCGAAAAAAAAAACGTGGATCCTCGGACGAGCGTGAGAGCTTTGGAAATTTAACTTGGTGCGTGAGTTTTCGCGAATCAAACGATTTTCATTGGCAGTCGCGTTGCAACAAATTCGGTTTCGGCGGTGCCAAAATATCGTCGAATCCCGCAACCGTGCCACGAGTTATTAATACACGTATTTCCGAGCCGAATGGAAACTTCATTCACGACTGGCCTGATGTACGACCGAGAGGGAGTACTATCGTTTCCCGCGGGGAAGAACGAGACGGAAAAACGGATCTCGATACACGCGGGCGGGGAGAACGACATTGCGACAGCCGCAAGCTCTGAAATTCGACACCACTCACTTCGTTCACCCACCAGAAAAATTGCGTACTCGCGTGGTCGCACACATTCCATATCGAACCGATTAACTACATTTCGGAACAACATCTGAGACTTTTTTTTATCAACCGCGTACATCTTATCGTTCGTCGTCTGTGTAACGTAAACGAACTCGACCGTGTTTCGTAATTTGGAAAATTGTCAAAATTGCAGCCGCTCGCGGTTGTCAAGATCTAAAAATGCTTTTTTTCTAAAAAGTTATGTCGCAGCAATGGGCATTATTCTTGCCATACAACGTGTGTAAATTGTCATTTACGACACTTTTCCAGCTTTTGGAATCAAGTGAATATTATTTTTACACCCGTAATTCCTCGTACGAGAAATATCGAGTATCGTAGGAATAACATTGACAGTAATTAGCTTTAGTTACATATTCTTTTACCGTACTGAAGTAAACGTTTACGCGAGTGAATTTTTGCGGGTAAATGATATTTTGTGATCCATAGCGAGAGAGCGGGTGCTATATGGCTAGGAGGGTCTTATTTTTAACCAGGGCGCGACTAAACAAACTCTTTTCTCTTCTTTCACCAACGAAAAGTGACTTTGAGTCATGACTAATATTAGGTCGGTGCACATGCCGCGGCAATTAAATCTGACATTTCTACGCCCACCTGTAGGTGTTCATGCATATTTGCGATCTATGGAAAAACATGCATCAATTTACTAGTGTATTTGAATAAAATTTTATTTAAATAACAGTACTGCTATTAGATAAACAACTTTACATCGGTTTTAAGAATCATAAGTACATGTGTTTTAATAATTATTACATCCAACTAAACGTTAGAAGTGAAAGTCAAGTAAAAGTGGTATACCGAATATTAAAAATTACATATGCGTAGGACTTCGGGTTACTCGTTAATAAGGACACTATCTGTTGAAAACTATAAGTGGTATAATATTATAAAGCCATACAAAGTCCTGAACTACAATTACATATATGCAAATTATGTACACAAAAATAAAAATGTATGGAGACGTCTTTAATTTAAAAACCCTAAATCTAATTAATTTATAACTTCGTCGTAATCGATGAAAACTATTATAATTTTTAGTTTTCCTCGTTGAAAATTAATTGTCGCGGTACTAACTATCAGAAAAACAATGTTCGTACTCTCGATGCATAATACAATTTCAACTTCTACAATGCTCTAAACTCAAAAACTGTTGCAACGCGAATTAAACTATCGATCACCACGTTAGCTTGTTCGCGGTAAGAGTTTCAGGGAAAATAAAATAAAATTTAAACAAACATCGTCGCGGTTGTTGTCGAACGTTATGAGATAAAAAAAGGATAATCGATCATTCGAGATCGATGACCACGTAGGCAGGGTGGTTCCACTTTTACGACAGGTCAGTTCCGCGTTTCCCGTGTTCCCGCAGGCCTGACCGACTGTTGCGTCTATAGCAGTGCTGAGAGAAGCTCGTCTCTCTTTCGGCCGGTGCACACACGCAGAAACCACGTTATTTTTGTCGGCACGAATACCCGGCACGTAGCCTAGTCCAGAGTCGCTAACCCAGGGAATTTAAGCGCGTCTTCTTCAGGGAGCCTCGCTCCTACCGAGTCACCTCTCGTCGAACTCGAGCTGGATCATCTGTCGACTGGCCCGTGAATCGTCCTTTTCCACTCCAGCTGACAGCCTCGAGTAAAATACAACGTTCGGTTTCCCCGTCGAGGTAACGAAATTAATGAAAATCTTTTTCACGAGGTGTACGGTTTACGAATCAATTTCCGGTCGGTCGATTAGACGAGAACATGGGCGGATGGAATTAATTGAGAAATGAAACTGACGATTTGAAATATTGCAAATAGTGTGGGTGGAACGTGGTTTATTTCATGATGTCGCCGATATTGTTGTACGTACGTGGATCAGCGTAAAGTGATGGAAAAATGTGTCGTGCGAGGATTTTTCGTTTTCGTCGTACTTATTTCAGTCGCGCTGTGATTAGAAGAAATTCGTATGGTGAAATAAGAGTGTCGTTCCGTTAAATTCTAAATCGGTAGGTCTGTCCGGTGAAACAGGATGGTAAACGACGACCATCCATCGTGAGGCATTTACATAAGGAGAAACAATTGCCAGTAGCGATCACGGTAGAGAGACGATCATAAATTCAAAGACCTCTTTAAATCGCGTTTCGATTATAAATTGCAGACGAGTGCTCGATTCGACTCTTGGTACGCGAACGTTCCTATTTCCGTCGTTGATTGTGGGTAGTATTTTGTTACTCCGTTGAAGGCTTCCGACCTATTTTATCGATGCCGCGCATTTTTTCCTAATTCCTTTTTTTTGCGAGGTACCTCGATGTAACGCCGAATTCGGTGAACGAAGTATCAAGTTACACGGTTAAATCAGCCTTTCATCATTCGTCTAAAATACCCGTAAATTGCTCGTTTGCTTCAGATCGGACAGCAGGCCGGACGTTTTCCGTCGTTTCATGATTAACTCTCGAATTCGGGACAAGTCACCCTGAATTTCGCGGTCTAGAAACGTCGCGATGAATTCCTCGTTCGAACGAACAGTATTTTGGTTGCCAGCCAACCGGGCACGTACGATTACCGATTGGTGGAAAGCATAGATGCGAAAGTGACTAAGAAGTGGCATCATTTTTTAATATTTTCCAGAACTGCGAGTAAAGTTTGTTTTTCATTTTTATTCGTGAAATATGCAAACCTGTCAGCAGTTATTTGTCGAATCGATCAGACTTGTTATTACAGTGCCGCGCGCAATGTTTACATGTCATGTAACATTCCTGTATTATGAAGTAGAATTTTTTGTAGGTGAAAAGGCTACAAACAACGAGACGAAAAGTTTCTGATTTCGAATAACGAAATTTTCTAACCGACTGTCAGTCATCTAGATTTTATGTGCTTGCCACCTGGTGCGTTCCTTCTTTCCGTCCGTTGTTTGAATGCGAATGGAAGCGAAATTCTTGTTAAACATTACGCCATTGCGTGCAAATTCCAATTCCGAATTCGACAGTCCGATTCCACTGCGGCATCGATTAAACGGGCCAACTATTAATACATTCGTGATTCAAGGGAATCGATCGATGCGGAACAGTCGTCAAACTTTCATGAAACCGTAACTGTAAAATCAAAAAAAGATAACATCATTAGGATAAACCTAAATAATTAAAAAAAAAAAATGTAAGACACCGATGTACAGTTCGATACTAATATTTACCGTGCATCCTATAATACTATTATCTAACACAGTAACTAATCATTTCTTCAATTTGTATTTCATTTTCCCCGGTGAAGTAAAATTCTATCCCAATGAAATACAATTCACTGGTTTCATAAGTGAACAATGAATATACATACATACATGTGTACCGAGAACTGTCGATCTGTCTATTTTGAATGTCACATCTTTCTATTCCGCAATACGCGTTTAACAAAGACTCTAAAAAAAGAACGTCACTGTAACACTCGCGGCGTTTTCCGGAGCGCAAACGATGATGCATAACAATAACGCGCGGTGGACGGCTGTCAGCCAAAGAAATAGTCACCGCTCTATTGATAACCGGATTAATCACCGTGATTAGATACTTGGCCGAAGGGGGAAGAAAGGACGTCGGAAAAGGAGGTAGTAGAAGAGAAGGTGTTCGAGCTTGTCGAAAGTTTGCCCACCGACGACATGCACGCGGCCAGCAGCAGTGACAAACACTTCTCGACGGAAAAATGTCCGGGCGAGATAGCAGGCGACACTCAAACACTCACGAAAATGTCGCAGACAATCACAGAATCTTCGACGACTCACACGACCACGAAAAAGGAGTTCATCTCTTCGACCATGTCGTCCACGCTGGCGAAATCCGGCCAGGAACCAACGAGTGTTTGCGTGAAATCCAGCGTGCATAGCACGGAGCAGTCGTCCTCGGAAAATGGAGCACCTCCGGTGGTACAGGTGGGTTTCATACTCTTCATTAAAAGCAGATTAATTTGAAATAGGGAGCGTTGCGCGTCGCGGCATCCAGGTCTGCGACGCTGAAATCGCGCGATTTTTTTTTAACTTAAAAACTTAGTCATTACAACAGAAATTTCTTTTGAAGGAATTTTCGTAATATCATGAAATTTATTTAGATATAGCCACTCAAACATTTTGACAGATTTGTCTTAGAGGTACTCAAATTCTGAGAGAATAAAAAATAATTGAGATTAAAGACCATTATTTGGTTACGAAAAGATCAAAGTGTAGCCGAGGAAGTGCTATCAATAGTTATATCATAAATGTTTTAATTATTTAATTGTTTCTCAAAGTTGTGGACGTGCGTATCTAGATTCTATGTATCTTTAGATGTAATGAAAGACTTTTCCATTCTTTACCGAAAAGCAATTTTATATTTGAAAAATCTTATTTGAAAGACTGACAAACTAAACCCATATTATCATAAATGTGTGTTTATTTGGTTTTTCGATTCAGTATATTTTTTCTGCATGTTTGAAATTTAAAAAACTATAGGTATACTTGTAAACGTAAACGTGAGTTTATTCACTGTTTTTTTTTTAAACTGCGCTTCTCACTTGTCAACTTGCCCTTAAATTGTTATTTAATTCCTTAGAGTGATTCAAACTTTTCCTACGGTTAAATCTAACGATGACAATAACTCAATTATTAATAATTTAAAGTTTTTTTTTGCAAACTTATCAATTTACCCGTTATGTTCAATGGAACTTATAATGTTATTGCACTGTAAGCTTACTCTTAAAGAATTTAAATTTTTCAACTTGTTGCAATTTTCCTTTCGGGTCTTCATATGTAAAAGATTTAATTATTCTATACCATTGCATTGAGTATACATACATACATACATCAATATGTATATGTGTGACATTCCTTAAGTGTCAAAATGCGTAACTCACTTGTTAGATATTTTTGGCGCTTTAAAAGCATTTCTAATTAATTCGTCATATTGTGCTATAGACAATTTTCATATCAGAATATTGTTGAAGTAATTAAAAGTAAATTAAGTATCCAGAAGGGCACGACTTGTTGATTATTTAGCGGAATTTATTCATTTAGTCTTACAAAATCGAAGAACACGAGAAAATCATACAAGATCAACCTGGGGAAATTCGGCAAGAAAAAACGGTGGTTGTGTCTCAAGATGAAGATGGAATCAAACGTGACATCAAAGCTACGCAGATTCCAAAACCAACAAGAAAATCGACCGCGCCTAGATTCGTTTCGCCGGTTACAGGAATGATCGTCGATCAGGGAACCGATGTGGTTCTTGAAGGAATCATCGATGGTATGATAATGGTCTTTGATATTTTTTTCACTGTCTTTTTCGTAAAAATAATCATGTATCTCAGTTATATAATTCTTATGTAACAATTTACGTAATATTCGTATCTTGTAGGATTTTTCACTTTTCCGAATTCAATTTTTACGAAGATGACATTATAGAACCTTTGTACGATACTAAAGCGTAAGAGGTAGTTGACATTTCATTTTGGCAAGTGCGTCGGTCGTTTCTCTCTGAATGAAACAAAGAATTGTTACTTATCGAGCTTTCGGTGGAGCATAGTTGAATGATCGTATTCTTGCCAGAAATATAATTTCATCTTTGCGCTGAGATACAAGTGCATTGTACCAACAGAGTTCTACAAACGGGCCAATGACTCGAATACATTTATTTCCATTTTGAATTTATTGTATGAAAATAACTTCTGTTTTCAAAGAGAACAACCGTTTGCAGGTTTCCCACAACCATTGATTACGTGGTCGAAGAACGGACAGGAGTTAAAATCGAAAGACGGCATGTTAATTAGCTATTCACATAATCACGTTCGCTTGGAGTTGAAAAATGTCAATGTGAAGGATGCAGGACGTTACACGTGTACCGCGAGCAACGACGTTGGCTCTTCCAGTAGTACTGCCGACGTCGTAGTAAAAAGTAAACAACTTCGGAATGAAATTAAGTAAAGATATAATTCAGTATTTTAATGCGGTGAATAATTCTGTTGGTATGCATTTTAGAAACGATATTCCCACCAGTGTTCGGTAGAAGGCTTCAGGCTCAAGTTGCGAAACTTGGGGATCGTGTCAATATGGAAGTGGAAGTCACAGGAACACCGGAGCCGACTGTTTCATGGTTCAAAGATGACATCCCGATCAAGGAACGGCCACCCGAATTAAGAATCAAGCAACAAGGAAATTGTTATATGCTAATTATCGACAAAGGTATGCGCTACTAACGTTACATTCACATTTTTTAAAACAGTAGTGTTTAGGATCCGAAAGTAATTTGATCGATTAAAGCTATCTTAATGTGACACATACAATTTAAGGAGTCAATTGATGAATTTTATATTACAAAAGAAAAAGAACAAAAATTTTGGCAATCATTTCTGAAACTATTCTTGATATTTATATATTCGCTCACACACATAGTTTGATATCTGAAGAATTTCACATAACATGTATTCAGTTTCTAATAAACGCATGATAACTTTCCTTGCTCCCACAAGGTACATTTTTGCAATACTTCTACGAGGTACATACATTAATTTTTGTTATCTAAACAAAACGATAAGTACGGTAGAGCTTGTAGGAGCTAGGTGTTATCGTGTTGGAAACAAGGACACGGTAGCCGATAATATAAAAATGAATGCGTGCAATTTGCGTAGCCGAGAAAGAACATGCAGGAAAATATATGGTGCGAGCGACTAACGCTGGCGGGGAGGGGCAGAGCATAGCTGATTTTGCTGTCTTCGAGCCAACTCCAGACACCATGGTGGAAGTGCACAAAACCGTAATCTATGAGAATATGCAGGACAAAAAAATGTATCAGGTACGTAATCAATTTTTCATATTGACAATTATGCTAGATTCTAACGTTGAATCTACACAGCGGCTAACTTAATCTTTCAATGACTATTCCTGCGTGGTTACAAGGACATGTAAATTTCATGAAAACTATTAGGAGAAATAATACAGTCGTTGAATATAAAAGTATGAATAAATTCCTGTGTGCATTTAGTCTGATGGAAAGAAGGGTGAAGTTCCTTCTGGAAAACTGACAACAGAGCAGATATCAGCGTCCACCATCACTCAACCGAGTCCACCTTTTAAAATTACTCCGTCTATAACTCCGTCTATAACTCCGTCAACGTTTGAATCGCAAACAATTCGTACGGTGGAAAAAATTGGAGAGCCAGAAGGTAAAGTTTGTCGGTCAGAAACTATTTCGTCGACCGTCGAATCTCACCAGATGGAAACGAAATCGGAGCAGAAATTCCATATGAAATTGGAACACAAAACACCACCCGTGGTGGGATTGCAATCTCTGCCAGAACAGAGGACAACTGTGAAAGAAGTCTTTCGCGAGGAGATTAGTACGAAAGGTCCAGAGACAAAGTCAACGCTGTTCGAAGAGAAAACAACCATCGAGAATGAGAATGTAGAGACATCGACCATCGCTAAAAAGGATGCTTTAAGTTTCTTCGAAGCTAAAACAAAGGAGACCGAGACGGCCCCGAAAGGTCCGAAAGATATGATCAAATTGGTCGACGATGCCGATGGTCACGAAGTGAAAGTTGGAAAACTGACAAAGAATTATGAACGATCGACAACCTTCCAGGAAGTCAAGAAACCGGAACCCAGACCTTCCGAAGTCCCGATCGGGAAAAAAGCTGTGCAGGACATATTTACTAAATTGGAGCAAGGAACATCTTCGCGGGGAGTCGATAATAAATTATTCGAATTCCCTTACGAAACCTACAAGTTGCCCGCCGCAGAAACGAAGAAAACGGTTCTGGAGGAAACAAGCTCCACGTCTTCGATCTCGAAGGTGCAGTACCATTCGGAGAGCTCTGAAAAATTGATGAAGGAATTCAATCTGGTACCGGAACCACCTCCGGAGATCGGTTACATGCCGAAGCCCGAAGAAGCGAAAAAAAAACGCCCTGACGTCTCCGTCAAGGCCAAACAACTTCAAGAGTCCTTTGACAAAACCCTGTCCCCGATTGATGCCCCGATTGGTGGTGTGAAGATTTTCCCCTCGCCAGTTCCGAAAATCACAGAACCCCCGAAGAGTGCTCCGTGTTTCTCGATGCCACCCCCGCCTTTTGAACTCGAGAAAAAAGAGGTGATCGAGGAGACCTGTATCAAGAAGGATATGCACGAGAAGAGAGAGACTAAATTCTTCAAGGAGGAGAAAATAGAGTCGCCAAAGGTGACACCGATACCACCGATCGTAAGGCCAGTTTCTCCAAGCAGGCCTTGGTCGTCGTCCTCGGACGTGGAGACAAGGTCACACGTGTCGACCGATCTGTCCGAGTACAGGTGCCACTCTGCAGCGTCCAGTCATCAGGAAACACAAAGATCGGCGTCGCCAAGACCATCAGCGGACGGTCTAGCGATGGAAAAATCATGGGCGAAGAAGTGCGCAGACTCCACGAGAAAATCTTGGCCACCCCAAGAAGACACTACGTGCAAATTTAAGCAAGAATGGCAGATTCCAGGCGAGGACTACAAAAGCTCTACGAAAGAGTTCAGACGGGAAGTAGAGGAGACTCCGGAAGGTGGAATCAAGAAGACCAGTGTCGAGTCATCCAGCAGTTTAGAGAAACGATCCTGGAGCAGTAAGCAAGAATCAATGGAGAAAGTTTTGAAGAGGGCACCCTCGCCTCCGAAAACACAACCGATTATTTACAACGCTGAAACGATCAAAGTAGACCACATGGTGAATAAGATCGAGGAAAAATCGTTGTTCGAGAAGTATACCAGCGCGTGTGACGTTCACAAAACAGAATCATCAGAGAAAATACAGGAATACAGTTCAAAGTCTCGTTGGGGAGGAACGGAGGACCTGAAAGCTCCTAGTCTCGTTCGAAGTGTCGATGCATCGAAGAAACCTGTGGTCCAATTATATCATCTTGCTGAGCCAAGTCCGTCTACTGACCAAATTATTCTCGAACCGGGACCACCACCAGAAATTGGTTTCATACCTGCACCATTGGTTAAGGAGAAAACGGTTGAAAAGAGCCTGGAAGTATCCGTGGAACATCAAGTCCCAAAGATTCCACCAGCTGGAACGAGAACGTTTTCACCAGTTGTCGCACCCAAAAGAGAGGAACCCCCAGTGCTTCCACCGAAAGACGTCCGAATGGTTCCACCTCCACTTCCGGCAAAACAAATGCCTCCCAGCCAACCACTAGAACCGTTTCCGTTCAAACCTTCACCATCACCCATCATAAAACCCACGAAAGTAGGACAAGCACCAACACCTACGAAATTCGTTAAAGGATCCTTTGGACCAGAAAGCGATTACGAATCTGACATGGACGCTCATTTGAAACCAAAATGGAGACCGTACGAGAGCGACAACGAGGAACCGCGGTATCGAAGAGTACAGGCACCCGTGCCAAAGCAACCGACTCGACCAAAATCTACTGAACCGGAACCGCTTCCTCCCTCCAGATTCGAAGTTCCAACTACTGAATTAGGCAGTTCTCTTAGACCAACAATTACGACGGAACAGCAAGAGAAGATGTACAAAAAGACCACCGTGAAGAGACACGAAAGAGAAGTGAAGCAACAGCAACAACAGAGATTCCAGGCTCCCCCAGCTGCACCGGTAGAATTAAAACCTGGTTCCCCTCCGATCTATGTTCAGCCGACCTCGAAGAGTCCGATTCCGAAATCTCCGCCAGCAAAGAAACCCGATTCTCCTAAGTTCAAGGTGAAAAGCTTCCAGCAGGAGAGTGGATATATGGCGGACACCGATGAACCGTTTCAACAGAAAGCTTCCAACATGAGCGTGCAGAGGACATTCGGTAAACATGAGTCTTCTTCGTCATCCTCGACGTCCCATATGGAGTCCCGGACCTCGTACGCGGAAAGTCGGTCCGAATACTTTGAGAGCAAAAGTTTCGAAAGCCATCAGCAGCAAAAGAAAGATTTATTCGGTCCCACTGTTGCCTCCGTTCCGCAGCCGATTCAGAAGCCAATGGTCCAGCAACAACGCAGTTCGTTCATCGAGAAAAACTACGCCTCCTCCACCGGAACCGCGCCGTCAAGATTTAAGACTACGAAGGTTCGAGAGTTGTTCGCGTGCGTGTGTGTCTTTCCAATGCTTTCGCTGCACGCCCGAGAAATTTGCAACTCGAACGATTGCTACTAACACAACGCGTTGCGAGTATTTGTTTTTCCCTTTTTTGTATTTCCTATTTTCAGTGTTAAAACTTCGTATGGTTTTCTTGTATACTGACCGAGAATGAATGATGTGCCGCGTCTTTAGAACGGATTCTTTTTCGTTCGTTTCCAGACATGGTTTGCTTCGTAGAAGGTTTAGACATGATTGACGTTTTTTATTACCTTACGTGTGACATTGCATTCAACTTTCTTGGCCTGTTATTAACGTGGATCTTTTTGTTCTCACTGTATAGGAAACAGTTTACGCTACGGACCAATCGCAGAAGAAACTAGAAACTACGAGAAAAATCTTTCCACCGTCTCCGAGTCCTTCCAGATTCGTCAAGAGCGAATTTCGCGAAAGCGACTACGAGAGCGATTACGATGGCAGAATACCGCCTCTATGGAAGCCACGAGGCTACGAAAGCGATGATCAGAATTTCAGATCCGTGAAACCTAGTCTTGCTGGTTCAGGTATTTCTATATTACGATCTATCCGAGAAAATAGTTCCACAGCTTTAGCATCTAATATTTTACATCCATTTGATATTCACTAAGGGGAAGGCCACGTTCGAGTAATATTTAGGACGTACGATTCACATATTAGACAAAATTCCAAGTTTTCTTTCTATGGATTCTACCGCTTCATATTCTTCTTTGTAAATAAAAAAATCTTGAGTGGCAGATTGGAAAATCTTCAGTAAAATGGTGCTATCGTTTTGATGAAAAAAAAACTTGCTCCTCAAATAAGCAGGTTGAAATTAACCGGTGACGGGTGTTAAACACATCGTTTACTCTTTACAACTTTTTTCCAGCGTACAACAAGTAGTCCTCCTGGCAAGCTTTCTTCCCTTCTCGTTGTTTACCTCGCAAGACAAGTTCTCCTATCTTCCTGCTTCGCTTGCTTCTATCTTTTCTTCTCGGCCACTCGAAGTACGTACTTACGTTTCCCTCGCTTTTTCTCTGCTGCATCGCTCGTTCGTACCTAACCAGTTCTCGTTTTTGTCCGTTCTCTTCTCTCCGTCATTTTCACGCTGATTTCATTCTCGTTAAGAACGGCGGCGTAAGAGTTCATTTGATGACTTATTCCATGTGATCTGTGACTAAAAAACTCTCCCCGTTAATAATAATGTACCATTCGATTGAATCGCGTGAAACTGGCAACGAGGATCTCGAGTCGGCGTACGAATCTCTTCCTCTGTTCGCTCCGCTTTCTTCGTCGACGATGCTCTCTCGATCAAGGTCACCCGGGAAATATTTTTGCTACCGATAGGAAAACCAAAGGAACCGACCACACCTGTGCCACCTATCTTGGAAATCGCGGCACAGAAGACGAAGGAGTTTGAGAAGAAGGAGGAAACAAAGATACCGACGAAACCGACAACGCCGACTAAGGCCAAATCTGTCCTGCTGCCTGGTTCTCCACCGGAAATCGCATACGCGCCCCCGCAGGGTCAACAAACTTATTACGAGGCTCGTTCCGGTGTACCGTTCCACAATGCGATTGGCACGGAAACCAAGAAGACCGTGAGAATGGACGAGTCCACCGAGAACAGCCGGAGAATCGTCACCGTCGAACAGACCAGTCGGGTGATCAAGTTTGCCGATGGTCAGAAAACTCCCGCCGATTTTCGTAGCTTCGACGCGTCGCCAGCTCCGCAGCAAAAGTCGGCGCACTATCGGGTGCCGACGCCGAAAAAATTCGTGCAAGGTCAATTCAGGGAGTCCGATTACGAGAGCGACGTGGACGCCAGAATCAAACCGAAATGGGCACCGGCAGACAGCGATACGGAGGAACCGCGTTACAGGAAAGTTCAACCACCCGCCTTGAAAGCACCCAGATCCTCCAGCGCACCTGTCAGGCAGGAACAAGTGGTTTCCCCGATGGAATTCGATACGGGACCACCGGTTCTGAAAAAGCAAACGTCGATGAAACAGGTAAAGGATGAAGTCAAAATGAGGAAGTTCGACTCGCAGACGAAATTGGGAAAGGATGCCACTTCCACGCAGGACGAACAGACATTGAAGCCCGGTTCACCGCCAGAGTTTGGATTCATATCGAGGAGCGACATGAAGCAAGCTGCCAATCGTAAGAATCACGTACATACATACATACATACATGTCTCGTATGCTTATTTACCGACACCAAATGCTTTGGTAGCTAGGAATCTTTCGTGGCGGTCATAAATGTCAGTGGGAAAATGTCATTGAAACACGTGAGACGCGAATTAATTTATTCGTGTCCTGACATTGTCATTCGCTAATTGATAATCTGGGAATAACTTTCATTAATCAATTTTCAGTTTTTCTAGTATACTTTTGCTCTTTCTTTCTCTCTCTCTCTCTCTCTCTCTCTTTGTATTGTACATCTTTCATTTAATTCTGATTATTTTATCCGTCGTTACATACGCTTTGAATAATATTAATCGTTCGTTTCGTTTCAATCGGACATCGCACATTGTAGATTCTCTCTGTCTCTGTCACTCTCCTTTAATTCTCTCGCTTTGCCTCACTCGAAAATCGCTGACAAGCTCTTGTCCCGTAACACGAAAATCTGAAACATCCGCAGACGTCGCGTCACGTCACATGAGCGACATGACTAGCAGCTTCAAGTCGAAAACTGAGAAATTCGTCAGCGACATCCAATCAGATCTCAAGCAGGGTAAGCCGATTCTGAAACATCCTACCGACACGCGGGCAAGCGATGCTGACGAGCCACGTACATACAGAGAGGAATCTCGGCTCGCAGAACACGGTAATTCACGAATATCGTATTTAAATTATAACTAAATTAATAGAAAACTTACACAGGAGCAACTTAATACAATTCAACAGCTATACAAGTATATTTCTATATATTATAATCGATTAACTCGAATACGCACGTCGTTCAAATTTACTATACAATCGTATATCCAACTTCTGTGGAGGTGTTACGCAATCTTCAAAAATAAACGAACGATACGATACGTCACAAAAACAGGAACGAAGCAAATCGATCCAGACACGGGGCTGATATACTTCAAGTATGACTTCGGTTACGAGTTCGGCATCGTGCTCCCCGGAGAAGGTAAAAAAACCGTCAGCAGTACCAGCAGAACCGTCCAAGGTCAGAGACGTGCCAGTGACATCGAGGTGCCGATCGTGCACGAATTTACCACGAGAAAAGAGAATGGTTTCCCGAAAAAGGGTGGTTCGTCGACGTCGTCGAGCCGACAGAACAAGCCGGCCGGCAAATTTGGCACTTCGAAGACTGTGAAATGGGAACCGACGTCGGAGAGCGAATTCTCGGAGGCGGAAGACGTCAGGAACGCGAGAAAAAGGCATCCCGGTGGTGGAAACGCGATGCCGCAACCACCGAGTCTCGTTATACCTTGTTCACCATCGCCGTCCAGATGGGATCACACGACGCCCAGTCCACTTTCCCTGAGTCCAAGCTTACCGAGCCTATCTCCCAGATACAGTAGTGCCACTGGACCACCCAGCAACGTGGACTCTGCAGGTACAGAGACCTGCTTCCTTCGCACCTTAGTCTGCTTTCGACGAGTATTGACCGCTTTCGATAATGTTTGTTCCGTTTCTCTGCCCGTTTTCGAATTGCTTCCAAATCGACGGTTTTCGATTGCTGTTCCCTGATCTGTGCATTGCTTTCATTGTCCTACAGGAGCTCCAGGCTGTGTTATATGTGGATTTTCTACCTGGCCGTCAGATGAATTCTAACGTTTTCATGTGAGAGTTGTTTATGTATGTAGGTAAACAATTGTCGTACGAAAATGTAGATCATCCGAGTGATTTTTACGTGTACACATATCGATGACTACTGGATTTCTTCCTGTATATGTTGTAGTTTCCACCCGTTTCGATTTACTATGGTATTTCCAATGGCTTGGCACTTTATTTTTGTGGAATCCAAAGATTGCCGAGATGCTTTGTGTGACACGACTGTGTTGGATCTCGCTTTGTTTCCTCGAGTTTGCTTCCACCATTCTTTTCTCAATATCCTTCGTCGGAAACAACGACTGTTCTTGTTTCCACAACAAACTGATTTTGCTTGTCGCACACAACTTTCGTTTTATTCTGTCACCTGTATGCTACACATTGGTCTTTATCTACTTCTGGGATAAGAATGATATTTCCATGCGCGATATCACCAATATCTGCCTATACTAACTTCAGAATTATCCTTTATAGGATCACCATGGCCAACCACCAATGGAGTAGCCTTGAGCAAAGAAGTGATTCAACCTTACCTCGAAATATTACCGAAAAAGGCTCCCCTATTCATCACGGTAACGTTTTACCAAAATATACATATAATTTTACGCTAAATCTACCAATTTAAATATGTTGACTTGTCTTTATCGAGTCTATCGGTCTAATGAACGATCTTTAAATAAGCTTTATACATATTGTTCTACAATTTAATACAGGTAATAGTTAATTTAGTACAGGCAATGATAAACATAAATAACTTTTAGAAAATTTAATATGGAAACACATTTTTTTGCTTTAATCCTAACTCTTGGAAGTATAGTAGAGTTAAGGGTGCCACCCTTGTACATACATAGTACCTAAACATGCATAACGGGATATTTGTTATATTTTGATCAATTAAATTACTTGGAGCACAGCGGTTTATATTGAACTTACATATAAGTATGTATATGTATAATATTATTCATGCTCCCCACCCTCTGTAATGAAATATTTAAATAACTTTGCATTTATTAATTAATTTTATGTAATATAAATTCTCCAATAATTAAAAGAAATCTACTTTGCTGAATATCATAAGAATAAAGTTGTAACTCAATGTAGGGCTTTGTATTTTCGAAAATTCCGTGCTTCAAAGAATTAACGAATTTTAGCCTCTGAGAGATATTGCCGTGGTGAGTGGACAAACTGCAAGATTCGAGTGCATCGTCCAAGCCGAGCCGCAACCTAATATTCTTTGGTCCAAGGATGGCAGGATCATCGAGAATTCTTCGAGCTATGAAATACATTACAGGAATGGCGTTTGTCGCCTCACCATAGTGCGAGCTTTTCCCGGTGCGTATTTCACAAAACTATTGGCATCGATGTTATCCAAGTTTGAAAAAAAAAAGATTAAAAGAAAACATTTGGAATAATTGAACATATCCGCTATTGTATAATACGAGTACATCGTTCAACGTAATATATTTTTGTATAACGAAGAATATTCAATTTATTCCACTACTCGTTAACGATATATTTTATATCATCGACGATGGCGATGATGGAAAATTCGAAATATGAATTTATTTCTTTTTTCAGAGGACGCTGGCATTTACGCTTGTACTGCAACGAATAGCTTAGGTTCGACCGTAACTTCCGCCACCTTGCAGGTGCCAGGTAACAGACGATCAGTATACGCGCCTATTTAATAAAGGTCAAGGAGGGATTAAAAACGCAATTGAAATCTAACACGAAGGTGGTGGAACCATTGAGTCCTTAACTTCGTTCGACCGTAAACACGATCCGCGCTCATTTCATTTTCACTGATCGATCGTCACTTATCATTGCAAAAGAATCGATCCAACGAACAATCAATCCGATTCGATTAGAGAAGAAAATTTCATTGAGAAAAAAGGAAACGAAATATAAACAAATATCGAAGGCAAAACGAAGAACGAAGGTGCCCGATTGAAAATTCTTTTTTTAGTTACTATTTAACGAAAGCACACCGAATTCGGCTCGTGAAGTAGAGCCAACGAAGAAAAGTTAGTTTTTAAAGCAAGGTTAATAAGCTTCCCGTCGAAGCATGCTACTTTTTTCTGCATTTTGTATACGAACTCAATTTTGCGACAGGGGCGAGGAGAACTAGTCAATAATAATCGAATAGTGAGAAGTCGAAGGAAAATAGAAAAAAAAAACTGATGGAACGCTTTTTTTTCTTTGGTCAGTGCATAGTAAGCTTTTTCGAATGCATTTTTTGTTGTTGTTGTCGTTATTGCCATTGAACGATTTGGAATCGCTTTCAGTAGGTCGTCTTTCTGTTTCTATCTCTCTGCCTCTTTTTCTTCTGTCTTACTCTTTTCTTCCTTCTTCGGTATTTTTCTTTCTCGGGTACTGTCCTTTCTATTGTCTCGTTAAACACGCAGTATATATACCTATTGTATACAATATATAATTATACATCCATTTTTCATTTTTTTCACCCGCCCCGTCATAGACTAGAATTGCGGTGTTTTGAAAAATTTATTTCGATTAGAAAGTCTCAAAGCGTTATCTAAAATTTTCATTGTTACTCCTAATTGTATTCTATTCCGAGGACATAAATTTTCATAACGTTTTCTTGACTTTTTTGTTTACGTTGCTTGAATTTAGTTTCGCATTTGTATTTCATTATGGAAACCTCTACGTTTTTAATTTCACACGTACAAGCCGTGATTCTGTTGAAAACATTGACACAATGCTAGTCATTTTACGTTACCAAAGTCTACGCGCATAAAACGATTATTTATTAATAAGTCAAAGATTAATGTCTGCACGAGGAGGTTTCGTTTCCAAACACCGAAAAACGTGTCCCGCCTATCGACTCGTTTAGCTTCCGGATTAGTTGTTTCATTGCTTCAATAATAAAAGAAATACACACACATACATGGAGACAAACATACATACACCAAGAAAACAGTACCAAGCAATCGATGTTCATCTAATAAATCGAAATTGTTATTATTATTTACATATCATTATTCTTATCGTCACAGCAATAATATTGATATACTGTGTAAATAAACGTGTGCTTCCTCTGCAATACAAAACTTGGGTATTATGGTGTAACGAATTATTTTCTGATCCTACGTCCCCCACCCCTTTCTCTTCTATCGTTTAACCGGCTATCTATTTGCAATGGATAATGTTTAAATAACTGAATTAATCCTTTGCATATGGGAATACGTTTGTCGTATCGGTTCATATTTATTTACATGATAACTACTAGCTTCTATGAGCTCAGATTAGAGTCAGTTTTTGATTACCATGGAAATGCAAAGGATTAAGTGAAATGTTATTGGAAATGGTAAAACGGTAGGTCTCTTATCACCGCTAACGTAATGGGTATCAGCATGTTATAGAATGCGAAGGTGAAACAATTTCTAGGAATATTCTCAAAATTTAAACTTTACGTTCCTACAATTTGTAATAATATCGAAAACCTTACGACGTGGTCGGTCTATCGCGACAAAGTTCTGTAGAAAACTAGATTTAATTTTCTTTTTCGACGTAGTTACCTAATTTTCTACAAAATTTGTTCATAATACATCGATTGTGCCTTAATGTTGTTCGATATTCTTAATCATATTTCGGTTATAATTTATGGAACCAATTTACTAAAATTTGTATGTCAACAGCTGTCGTATCGTAAAATATGCAACACGTCGAGACGTTTGTTGTTTGGTAACCGATGAAGTAAGATGAAGAAATAACGTGTTACAAAGTTGCATTTAATGTTTCGTTAACCACGGAAGCATTGTTCCACCTTGCTCTCTTTGCACGATTAGTCATACGTATTTCGGACGCTGATTTATTTTTGGCAAGAAAAAGAAATATGTAGAGCACAACCTCACTAACATTTGGATACTAACACGTGCACAATATCGATGTAGCATTGCTCGCCCGATACATAGAAGTATTAATCCGTCTTCCTGTTAATCAACCATAATTCGGTGTCGTATAATTAGACGTGAAATTTAATACGGGCTCCAATCTTGCGCTCTCGTATTCGAGGAACCAGTGTCGCCGAAAAAAAACATGACAACTACAATACGTTACTATTAACACTATTTCTACTATTTCTACCAAGATTTCTATCTTTCAAATTTTAACTTAAAATCATTCGTTAAGTTGAATCATTTCTCCACAATTAATTTGTTGACTTTTTATACAATAATTGTTAAATTATCTACACTTAACTGGTAATATGAAATCCCAACAGTTTTGGCAAATATTTGCATTCAAACGAAAAGGTTTCAAAAGACACCTTTTGGTCGAAATTGGTATACACGCAATCGTGGTAGAAATAGTGTTAAATGCTGTTCTTCATTGATATTGTTCGATCGCCGTATCATAGTTAAAAGATTTAAGTACTTATACCCATCATAATTACTTGTTTGATTATTGACATATTCGTCATATTCAAAAGACGATAATCGAATCAAGGTAAAACATTGTTGTGCTCATAACATTTCCAAGGTTTCAAAGAGTGCAAAACTTCTAAACTTATTAAAACTAGTTTCTTCATTGATCGGTTCGAAGTTGTGATTAAAATTGTTCAAGTATGTAGGAAGTTTTCTGTGATCGAGTTTAATGTCTCGTGAAAAATCAAATATGTACACGAATATTCCCATGCACGATAAACTGGTGGTGGATGATGCGGTATGAAAATAGACGGTAAGGTAATCCCGGATTGCGATGGAAAATATGAGTCGACGATCTAAGAATAAACGAGAGAAAAACAAGCGGTTACGATTGTTAACGCTCTCGCCACTACCTTTTTTTTTTAAGAAAAACGAGTCATAGGTGTTCGGATTATTAAATCGTGTTCGGAGTGTTGCGTAATCCGTAACTCTGCCTGCCGAGCGGAATAAATTTTATTCATTAATGAAACTCGCTCAGAACTCTGACAGTTATGATAATATACTCAATAAATAAACAATTGTAACGCGTGTCTTTCGACTGTCTCTGATTATTGCTACAAAATATAGAATATTGAATCTTTCAGGCAGAAGCTGTTTCTAGAGATTGTTCAAATACGTATGAAAACATACTCGTGATGAGATTCAATTCACCTGTCAAAGACAATTTACAGGTTTCTTTATCACGCTTTAATTCGGCTGTTAAAAATCTGCCGCTCGTTTTACGACGATCGAATTACGCCGGAAACATACATATTCGGATTTGCGAGCGTAATCTTCCGTTTAATAGTTTCGCGCGGTATGCGCGACTCGAGACGTAATAAGAAGCGATTGCAAATCTCCGGGAGGTCTGGCATGTAAGGAGTCGACAAAAATAGCCGCGGATCGTCCAAATTTTGCGGAGAACCTCGGTGATCGCACCGAAACGTCACTGTCCGCTATTGCATCGATGCTTGCCGTTACACTTTGATCGAAAATTGGTTGAATGAACTCGAGAAATCAGCAAATGGAAACGTTAACCCCGATCATATTTAATAGTACGTTTACCCGAATAATTTTTTTTTAAATTATAGAAAACTGTCGCGTATTGTTTTCTAGGCTGCGATAAACATTTCTTAAGGCCACTTTCAGGCATTGAAATTTAAAGTCATTGTAACTTTGATTACATTGTTTATTGTTAGATTACGAGTGGAATTTGTACAGAAATGATTTATTACGAAAAATAGTGGAAAGCGGTAAAAATTAATTTAACAAGTTTGTGGTATTCGTTGGAAACTTTCTATGAATACAACACCGCGTCTTGGCAAGTTTCCTGTCAACGAGGACGTTGACACTCGTTTTCGACCGAGGTTTAGTTTTATTATCCTTTGTCGAAATTAAAAAAATAAATAAGATTGTAATGTTAATCACGCGAGAAATATATGTGTTACCTTGTGAATTTGTATCGTAGAACGCGATATTTCATACTAATTAATATTAAGGGGACTGGTATCACGTTTGAGTGGACATAGTAATTCTTTTTAAATAAGTACAATTTATTTCGTGACTGGACTATCTAGCTTTGTCTACTATTTACATACGTGTGCAGACGAAACACCAAAATGCGTCAATACCAAAAGCTTTGCACGCCGCGAACAGAAAAAAAACAGTCTGGGAACAAAAGCAAGTCGTACTTATTCTTGTAATTATAGTATTGTCAAATTGAGACCGGAGAAACGTAAATTACAGGTGTGCCGTCACCGTTTTACGGCACTTATCGCGATCAAAACACCAACGAAAGATCAACGGAGAGCCCGCCTAAGTACGTGGCATTGAAAGATCTGTTTCTGCCGCAAACAAACGATATCAAAGTCACTCCCATCGATCGTCGGGATCGTTACGATTTGTCCGTCGAGTCAGGTCTGTCCGCTAGTCACAGGTATGCTAATTAAGCAGATTAATCAGACCGCGCGAAAGTCGTTGCAGTGTTAATGCGGAAAACTCATCGCGAAGTTATTTTTTCAGTTACGCAGGTGGCAGCTATCTCGAAAGTCAAAACGCGGTTGAAGAATGCGACGAGATAAGAGGCCAAAATCCGATAGCGCGACGGCTCGAATATTCCGATTTCGAAGAGAACGGTTTATTCCACGATGTCGGTAATTGCCATTTGGAGTACGGATATCCTGCGCGCACCGCGTGCAAAATAATTCCGGAGAAACGCGGTGAGTGATTGCAACACTTTTCTTAACACCTGCGATGGAGATTAAGGGAAACTGAAATATTAGGCCTTGCGAAATATTAGTGTCGTGCTTTCGAAGAAATTTCATGGCTAAATGTTATTTTACCAGAATTGACTTCAATCAATTACAGATATACAAACTATTTTGATCGAGCACTTTTTCGTAATTTGAAAGTATCTAAATTGATTTTACATAGAGACTCTTAAGTTTCGAGTTAAACAAAGTTACGAGCTTTTTAGGTCAATAAATCTCTTCTTCCTCTCTACACATGCATCTACACATAGGAAAACATATACATATGTAAAATAAAGTGTCCGTTTACCGGTTTCTTAATACCTCGGAAACAAATAATTCAATTTCGACACAGATTTTGGTCACGTGTACATAATTGTAACACTATTCTGGAGCAAGGTGTTACGATATTTAGCATTTTGCATTGATGTATATATGATTAGTGCCAAAATATTGTTCTCCTAAAATATGGAGGTCAGACCCCTTTGAAATTTCGGGGATGAGTAAAGTAAGATGAGTAAAGTAGTACCCTAGTTCATTACGGTGGAAATTTACGTGATGTTAGGGTTAAAATAAATTGTACATGTATAATGTAGAATTTTTTCTGCATTTTAAAGTTGATAGGTTAACGTGGTTGGCGAGCGATTTTGCATTCCCTCGCGCATCGGCGCATACATTGGACACTAGTATGTATACTATGTATTACGCATATATGTATTACATATCGATATAAAAGAGTTTTTGAACTTTTGGTATAATTTTTAACCACACACTGTCGATTTTACTACAACATCTCGAACGATCCAAGCAATATTATTAATTATAATTACGTTGGATATCGATATAGCAAATTCAATGTAAATATTACTACTTAGTTCAAACCACACTTATACGTGTTCAACGCAAATCACAGAAAATGTGAGTATCTACACGAAATACTGCTCTGAATATCGGAACGGTGGATCGGACGGAATTAAATTCGATGTTTTTTTGTGCGCGAATCCAAGACATCGATGTTTCTTAGCGTTTCACTCTGTTTCTAACCCACATTCAGGGTCCTTCGAGCCATTACTCGTGGTCGTTCGCGAAAATAGAATTCGACGGGTGTGCATACGTGTGCCCCAGGTGGGTATCCTCGGGTTGTCTTGGCAGTTTATACACACGAAGAGCACGAATAACGAACATGACTTTGTGATGCTTAAAGGCAGACGTTGAATCATAGACGACGCACCCCTATCCGCCACGTCTTACAGAATATCCCTCGCGCCCCGAAATAGAAGCGTCGCTATGCGCTACCTTGGCGAAACACGGTGATTCACGCGTGACCCATCTTTCGAAGATCGCAAGATCCCGTGTTATGGAGACGCGATATTTTAACATTTAAATCTACCCGATCGTTGCGCTGTTTACCTCGTATTATTGATAACTTGTATTTCTCGAAAATGTTACTACACTATCTCGAAAGATGATATCGTATCAAGAATGCAGATTTTATTTCTATCACGTTCTCTGTCCTCGGGGATACATAGGATGTAGAATCGAATCTTTACGAATAATTCTATATTCTAACGTTTCTAGATTCTCTAACGACGTTTTTCTTTCGATAAGTCTCCGGTAACTGGCGAACATTGGAAACTGTTAGACGTCGTGTGTCACTTTGGCGCAAATGAGGTTCGAAGATCTGGATATCTCGATACACCCACGTAGACGTTTCCCTCGATGACAATCGTCGAGGAAACATGTACCGCCCGTGTAACGTAATAAACGTACGGGAGCAGATTCTGCGGCGGCGATTGCGAAAGATTCACAGCGAAATGCGGAGTTTTCGCGCGCGTCCGCATGTGTGTATGCCTCTCTCATCTCGTAACGTGAAACCAAAGGCATTGTACACTGTATACGATTCTGCGTGGCGTAATGTCTGAATTACACGCTCGCGCGACTGGATCTGACCCACAACTCGTACCTCCAGTGTCGGATTAAATAGAGGCTGCAGTTGAACCGATCGTTTCCTAGTAGATACAATTCTTTTATCAAACTAAATACAAATGTCGGTTTGTATCGATGAGCGTGGAAGTTGTATTTTTTGTCGAACAGTTTTCACCGTTTTCGATGAAAATGAGGAAAGTGCATGTATGTATACAGGGTGTAACAGAAATACTGGGACACTTTTTTAGTATCGCTAGTACGCACCAAAAGATGAAAAAAAAGTCTATAAAGTTTTGTCTAAAAACCACGCCCCATCGAGATACAACCCCTTTTGTAAAAAATTTTGAAAAAATCATATCTCCGAAATGGTACGTCGTAGAAGACCCGTTTTGATTGCAATATAACCGGAGAAGATCAAATATGATAGAAAAAAATATAATTGCTGCGATTATTGCTGTTAAATAGCATTTATTCTTGTTTAAGCCAAACAACGTCGATTACTTATATCGTAGCAGATTTGTAAGAACTTGGGAAAAATTAAGGACACTCACTAAATCTTCCTTTGCATAAATAGTGATATTTTTTCGTGAACTTTAGTCTCTCCCGGTTATATTGCAATCAAAATCGGCCCTCTACGACGTACCATTTCGGAAATATGATTTTTTAAAAATTTTTTACAAAAGGGGTTGTATCTCGATAGGGGGTGGTTTTTAGACAAAACTTTATAGACTTTTTTCCGTCTTTTGGTGTGTACTATCGATGCTGAAAAAGTGTCCCAGTATTTTTGTTACACCCTGTATACTTGTCGATACACTTTTTATTGATTTTCTTTTAAAAATATATTTTTTATGGACGTCTATACTTTAAACAGTTACATCATTGGCTGTTACCAAAATTTTTATGAAAACTGGATAGTTTCGTTTACGATTTACCAAGAATTATAACGCCAATGTCTTAGAAAACATTCCTATTTGTTAGATGTTAATCCAGAAAGTGGCCGCTCGGTACATCCGTTTTAATTCCCAGTTTATATTAAACTTATGTAAATGATGTATATGTGCATTATCTAACATCTATTTATTATACATAAATATGTTATTAGTTATATCTGATTACAATATACATAGGCGTCAACGAATCATGGGACACCTGCAAAACAAACAAAATTTAGCATGTCGTTACGATGTGACTGAAAGTTCTGATTACTGTATTCGATTTAGGAAGTCTCTACGGCTCGAAACGTATGTTTCTCAAACAATTTTTACGCTTTGAAACATTTATTGAACCCGTTAAAATATAATCCAAAATTTTTGCTTACATCGTTCTAGTTATCAACATCATTTCTGTTAAATATAATGATATCGCTATTACTTACCTCTAATCATATCTAAAAGTTATTTTGCTCATTATTGACTATTATCTGCGTTCAGTCATAAAACTATATGTTTTATTTAAAAACCGAACATTTCACCGGTTCGGTAAAACTGGGTATAAATAAATTATTGGTAGATCCCTATTAAGTAATAGTACCACACACTGAAAAATCCTAGTTTTATTTGTGCGCCACTTAAATGTCACCTGTACTTAAAAAATCGCACGTTGAATTTGTATTTGACATTGATTAGTGTTACAGTTTCTAATCAATACCTATTCAATCGCCCTTTGAACTATACATTCCACAGAAGAACTAATAAGCGCGGTACTTTCGCATTGCCGTGTACCATTCTCACTGCCAATCGCTGCGATTTAATAACAAACGTTCTATGTACACGGTATGTATGTACAACAACGTTTATCGTGCATAAAAAGTGTATCGCGGCTGTGTGCACGGTTGCACCGTACATTCGTACATGCCCCGCGACTGGCGCGTGTCTCGCTCCGATTCGCCGAGACACAAAATGCTAACGGTTGGACAGGATTTTTCTACACATCGCCTCCCGTGTAACAGACCGAACGCAATCAATGTAACAATTAAGGATAATTTAGTTTCCGAATCCACCGGTCTAATGGACTCGCAATTTATAGCCGTCGATTTCAATTTCGCATCTATAAATATATCAAATTTACTGCCGTACCTACCTGGCGGGCATTCTGTCCGTTGACGATAAATCCTACGATTGTCACATTTGAATCCGCTGTAGAGCCGAAGTCTCGTTTGAGGCGTTGGGAGTCGATGACTTTAACTCGCAACGATTTGAATTTACATTTCTCTATCTTTGAAATAAACACGAAAGGTCGAGTAACTGGAACATGGAACGCTTTCGAGAGGGACGGTGGTTTCGTTGTTTTGCCAGGTCGAAAGGTTTTCCCGCACCGTGTTAAATATTTTTTAAGAATCTCATCCGGATCGACTCGCATCTGTCATGGTTTTTTTTGCTCCAGGTGCAATCTCGTTATTCATTATACCTCGTTCGTGGCTCGATTTCTGGTTATACGATTTTAGAAGGCGGCGGCTCGAATTCGTGTTCGGCGCGTGCGTCGGCGCATTCAAGAAAGACTCGAAATCGGGGAGTTGTCCACGGCTAAACTTGGCCGAGCCTACGTAGGAGTCGGCTAGCTGATTTGTACCGCCGAACTCGAGAAAAGGAGGGCGTGTATACGTCGGAGAAAAATTAGAGATCGAATCGGAGAAGACAGATATATGCATGAATCGAATGATCGGCGTATAAGAAACATATTTTCCCAGAGAATGGGCAGAGAGAAGAAAGAAAATAAACGAGTAACAGGAGTCAAAAAAATGTTACCACAAAGATTTTTGCGAATACCTCCACGTAATTAAAGGAAATTTAGATCAGCAGATTGATCGACTAAAAAATCATTTCCATGAATTAGGAAAAAAAGTTGTTATTTACATATACGCAGAATCATATTTTATTCAGGTCATGCATCATCAAGAAAATAAACAGGCTTGTGTTATAGAACAAATAATTTCGAAACCACGCGTGTAAATATATTTCACGATTACCAGCGAAAGAATACATTCAATTGAAAGTGAAAATCGTCTCGACTCCATAATATCCTCGTGAGAGAAATTTTCACGTGGCCCATATCATAGTGACGCGACGCATTAGGAAGACGGAGAAAAAAAAGGAAACACTCAAAGAGTCCGAGTAAAAGATCGAGACAGAAAATGAGAAAAAAAAGCAGGAGAAGGGTAGCAAAGAAAGGAAGATATGTCGGTTGTGTGCGGAGCACAAGGAACACAAGTGCCTGCGTACACCACCGTTCACAAATCATGGGGCACAAATTCAATGTAATTGGATAACAGCGATTTATCAAACGATCTATATTTTATCGTTTGATTATATCACAGAGAGAACAACGATTTCATAATACCCGCTCTCGACTGGAGATTCCCTACGAATTAATTACTTAGATTTACAATTTTATTCAATATTTGTAATTTTCCACGCGTCGGGTCCATCCCGAAGAAGCAACAAATACGAAGCTTCATTCACCAAACATTCCTGGATAACACAAATTTTCACTTGGTGTTGTTTTCGGTCGCCATATGATTCAAGGCGTGAAAAGTACTACCCGGAAAAATATCAAAAACTCGAAAGGTTTGTAGTCCGTAGGGAAATTGGGGGCATAGGAAATTCAAGTTTAAGTCGAATTCGGTCAACAGCAATTTAAATCGATTCGTAGTCGCTCGATAAATTCGAGTGACCGTTGATCCGATGTTCTACGTGCCCCATAACTTATGGATGGACGTGTACGTGCGTGGCCGAAGGGGGAACGGGAAACTTAACGAAACGAAGACGAAAGAGAAGGAGGGAGAGAAGGAGGCTGTAGCGCGACGGGGCCAGAAATGCGTAGATGCGTGGGCGGCTGTCAGTGAGCGCGAGAACGCTGCGTGAGCCGCGTGTCGACTGGCGGCTCCGCTGGACAAAACACGAGCTTTTTCGTTTTACGTAATATATACATAATCGGATCACACATCGGAAGCAATGAGAGGATGCTTCAATTAATTGATGCCGATGTAAGATCCTGACTGTGATTTATGGTTCTGGTTTAGAGAAACGAAAGCCGGTCTTCTACGAGGAAACATTTCATTGTACTATCGGGGAAACACTAATTAACGTGGATTTTAGAGATTTGTCCTTTAACGTCAATTTGAACATACATTTTAGTCACCCTAGGTCCGACAAAACGAGATTTTTGTAAAACTGATTGATATTATCGTTTGCCGACGTGTAACAGTGTGTCAATAATTTATCCAAGTACTCATTAATTTCAGATGACATATTATAGTTACTGACAAGTGTGCATAGTTTACGCGATGTTGCTTAAACACATTCGTTACTTTGCGAGCACGATTATTGTTAAATAAGCGATGAAATGTGCCAAAAAATATATGATACATATATCTATTCAGTGCTTTAACGTGTATTTCGGTCAATCTGAAACATTTGGTTCCCAAAATAAATTCGTAAGTGACACATAATCTGCGAAAAGTAAACTTAACGATATGAGTAAGATTCACGCGTGACGCGATCTATGCAGAAGCTTGTAGAATGTTTCGAATTTTTTCGGTAACGAGCAATTTCAAGCACCACTTTCTTCCGATAAATGTAATTTTTGCTTCGGCAATTTAGGCATCAAACGTTTATCCCTTCCGGTAAAAAAAAAGAAAGAAAAAATAGAAACGGAAAGAATTCTACCGGAAAAATTAATCATCCCTATGACGAGAGTGTGAGAAATTTGAGTTTGTCTTGCTTTCTCCACCTCGTCGCTCTCGTCAGCGTCGGGACGCTCGACGTCCCCACCCTTGTTCGACGCCCCCCTCCACGTAGTCTTCCGTCCTCGTGGAAGGCCGTCTTCGTTTCCCGAGGCGGCATCCGCCGGCAATTCGCATTCGACCGACGTCTTGGTTTAAAGAGTCTCGGGGACAAGACTTTTGATGATGACTTGACTTCTGCCGACTGGAGTGAGCCGCGGCCTCAGGCAGCAGAAAAAAAAGAAGAAAAGAGAAACACGAGAACCACAGAGAAGGAATAATTCGAATCGAGAGAATTATCGCGAGTGAAACGATATTCCTTTTTTTGTTGTTGTTGAGTGCCCAGTGAGTGCACCACAGAGGAAGTTTATATTTTCGAAGTAATTCAGGTGACGAAAGCATCGCAGCGGGGGCCAGTTTCTGGAGCCCCATAAATTATTATTTTTTTTGTGATCGCGAACGTCGCCGACGAAGAAGCGATTCGATCGACCTACGACTTGGATTTTTTGATCCAAGATGAAGCGACAACAGCCTCAGCAGCAGCAGCAGCAATCGCAGCAACAGCAGCAGCAGCAGCAGCAGACGATCATGCAGCAGCAGCAGCAGCAGCAGCAATACGTTCAGCAAAGGACCGAACGACAAGTTACACGGCAACAGATCACCAGTCAGCAGAGAGGTCAGTTTGGTGATGTTTCGCGCGAATTTTTCTCTGGTCAGAGATCTTCGGGAAGGTTCAGGACGTTTGTCGTGATCGGCAAATTTGTCGTTTTGATAGGAAATTTTAATACGAGATTTACGCGACTTTGATTGGACCAACACGTCAATTGTATTCGGAAGTAGCAAGGCAATGGGGGATCGAGTAACCAAATCTATGAAACCCTAGACGTTTCCGATGTTCAAGGACAGGAATTTGAAATCTACTCGATTATGAAAGTATAGGGAACTCGTTGATAGCATTATTCGTACGAGCAACCGTGAAATCGGTTTCACTATTGCGTTTGTTCGCTATTGCGAGTTCAATCTCCGATCGACCTTCCGCCTTGAAATTTCGTCCGTATCACCATACCTATTAAGGTAAAATAACGCTGGTTTCCTCGGTGATCGCCGCTGCATCGTCATAACACGTCCTACGATTTCCATTTCTTTTCATCGGTGCGCGTCGCAACGGCAGAAAATAAATCAAGATCCCTCGGATTTCTTAGCACGAATATCCCCTCGACGAATATTCTATTTTCGAGCGAGCGCGCGCCGCCCCTGCGTGAGCTCTAAAGATAGTTTTCCACGTTGTTCGACGCCAACGTTTCGAAAATTCCTGCACGCGCCGTAAAGGACCGTAAGGGTCTCGCCCTCCCCGAAGAGGGTGCCGCACGAACAGGAGGCCGCGACGTAAAAACTAAGACGCTAACGCAGCTGTCAAAATTACAGTCGGCCGCCTCCTCGCTCTCGTCGTTTCCTCCTCGGCCCGCTATCTTCCGTGACTTCGCTACCCCGGGATATCTGTCATTGGCCCGTGGATTGCACCCAGACTGCAGCCGCACGAAAAAAAAGCCGCTTCTAAATCTGGCGGACACATTTTCCACCGCGGTTCCCCCGCGGCACGCGTCGTGAAAATTGTCACTATTTGTTATCGTTGCCACCGCCGCTGGAAATCCGCTGACTCCGACCCGACGACTCTCTATGATTTCAATCGCGTCTTCTCGGAATGTCGTGTCCTCTTATAATAGCTAGATCCATTCTTCGATAGCTTCTGCTTTGTCGAACATAATTACGCAGTTAGCGACGGGAAGGCTGATGACTATGGGAGATTCGGAGTAATTGAAAGTGAAATGCTTTCTCGAGTTGTCAATGGACTCGTCTTGCTAACGTGGAAATAATAAAAGTTGAGACGGAGAAGCGTAGGAGTTGCGGAAAATTACAGAGCGTTCCATGAATATAAAAGTACGTTAAGTTATATTTTGAGTTGTTCGTAGAATTTGAACAATCCTTCTTTTAGTCAAAATCTAACGGCTTCTATTTAAAATTCGATTTTTTTTCAATCTGGGAAGAGCATCGCGAATAAATTGATTATAAAATCTGTAATTGATGGAAATCGAGCGGAGGAAACCGAATTTAATAGCTGACGTTACTTTTAAAGAAAATACGAATTTATTTGAACATGTCCCTGTCGTAAAACTAACGGGGTGTTTCACGTTATTTCATGCGACGCATTAAGTTAAGCAAATGCGTTAGGGATTGCAATCGAAATTGCAATCGTAACGGCAAACATTTATATGCGCACCTCGCGGAAGTGTGAATTTACATAAATTTCGTGGAATACAACGTTGGACGGGTTCCAAATCGGGAAGCTACGAAAACGTGGATGAAAATTTGTTGCTATCTTGTTTATGTTTGTCGATCTTGCTGCGCGATTCCATGCAAAACGGAATCGTGCCAGGGAATTCGACCAATCAAGAAAAAAAAAATCGATCTGTTTTCGTCACCCAGCAAGAGAAAGATGCTGACGGAAAAGATTGTTTTGTTTCCCATGAATCATTTGGCAGAAATAAAGCTCGGCCTAATACTTCAGTGTCAGAATATTTTCGTCGTTTAATCACCACAATAGAAGCAATGAATAACACTTCTTTTGACTACGCCTACGACGTCGTGCATCATTTTCATAAATATTCATACGGAACAACGCCTCGCTACTGCGGAATCATTTACGCTTTTTAAATTTTTTATTTACTCGAGATTGTATAACGTTCATAATTATTTCTTCGGATTCTATGTCATATTTACGAATATAGTATAAGTAAATGGATCAACCTGGATGCGCAGTTTTCAATTTAATTGTATACGTAGATCGGATTCCGAAGATCTACGTAGTTGCATTTTCCGCGTCTAACGGTCACCGTTTTAACTTTGAATTTATATCGGTTTTACGGTGTTTCAAATCGTTTCGCTAGATCGCTTTTGCCAACTGCGGCGTCGAGCAATGCAGATCACAGCTATCGACAGCATCTGCCAACTGACATCGAGAACGTCTGTGAAATTCAATAGATTAAATATCGAGCGTGATACAGAAATTAGGTTACTACTCTATTGCCCGTTGTTAAACTATAACTATAGGAATTCGGATATATAATAATTACATATTTTAAGTAATATGTTGTTGAAATAAACTGTATCATCAATTTTCACGTATAATCCATAGATGAATTGGAATTTTAAAAATACGTGCCGTAATTAAATCAAAATTCAATTCCTTTGATTGAAAACAATAATATTTGTTGAAAAAAACAGTGGGCAAACTGAGTTGGTGGAATGTCCATGAAACTTGGTTGAACTGCATAAATCAGTAAACTAAGATAATGACTACTCGAAGGCGCGAACTGTTTGAAACAGGCAAAGGTAAATATTGAAGTTATGCAACACGCCGTGGGTCAGTTTGTCTTCGGCAAGAATTCTCATACTTCACTTAACGATGTACCTAAATACGATTCACATCGCGATGAACTTCGTTCAGCTTCGGTTCCGTTTTCGAAGCACTTAAATTTTATCGAGGTGCCGAGTATAATCCGACGAAAGAAATGCGAGCCGGTCCAAAAATATGAGTCGCACACTTGATTCATGGTTACGGAATACTCGATGCCGTGAAATCTTTTCAAGTGCTCTATTACTTGGCATCCTAACTGAATTTAGTTGAGACCCTGATTAGTTCTGTAGATAGTGGCACCGATGACACCGGCCGAATAATTTATTCCGAAAGAAACGTATCGGTTTGTTACTCAAGTGTCGGACTTGTAAATCAGAGTGACAGGATGATATGATTAACGATACCTGTCAAGTTTTAAATGAGCGTTCAAATATTTTCTTTAAATTGTCCCTAAGATGTTTGGGACGAATACAGATGCATCTTAAATTTTGTTATAAAATTTCTCAATGACTCTCTAAAATTTATTACTTTCCGTAGATGTAACTGTAATATACATTCGTTTCAACATTGGGAATTTTAATTAGATAGTAAACATATACTTATTTTATGCAATACACTGTAAAAACAATTTCAAATTATTTACTTTGGTGCAATTACTTCTTCATCATGCTCACCGAGAAGCTGTACAAATTTCTTAATTTTACTTGCAATTCTAATTCATCAAAATTTGAGGTTAAAGTAGAATTTCAAATATTATGTCAAAACGTTACATGTTTTATAGTGCTCCGTATTTAGAGACGGTTTTTGTTTGTCATAAAGAATTGTCAATAAATCTTGTTTGTCGGCGAATCGAATACTCAACAACATTGACTCACAGGTTGCCAAACTCACTTAATCCTCCCTCGGCCAAATTCAAAGGCTGACAACAATGTTCGAAAGGATCATGTATAAAAAGAATACAGGTCGCGCGTAGGATGCGTGAAATTGCATACATTTCATTTTGACACATAGACAACAAAGCCATAATCAATTACCGTCTCTGAGTTTGCTGTTTTGCGTGCGTGACAATGCTAACTCATCGGTATTAAAAGGAGCCAAGGCATTTCGAGGTCCAAAGGGTTGTAATATTTACAAGACGATCCAGTATTACGATTGACATTAGATATTTATAGCATACATATTATTCGTAGAATTTCCAGGCTCGAAAAGATTTAATAATGACACGACGATGCAATATTACAACTGACATTACGTACGAATGATCTGTTAAATAAGTATTAGGCGTAGAAATCATTTCTTGCCTATTTCTTGGTCGAACAAAAATTCTATATTTTTTCGCCACTTTTCTGGTAAGTCACGATTCAGTATGTTATTAATAGATTTTTTAGCAACAAGTGAACATGGCGAATGACATTCGTTGGGAAGATCGATATTCTACACCGGATATATAAATATTAAATCTTACTTTCCCTATAGCAAAATTTCGTATTTGTTAGTGCAGTACGATATAATTCACTGATACGTTCCTGTAATCTGAAAACACCCGGAAGAGGCGAAAGAAAGTATGACGTAAGCTAAAAATAATTTCATCGATACATGCAGAGCATGTCTGCGCACAAAAGCCGTCGAGGTGGTTTGTCAAGTGGCATCGTCTCTCGAAATCTCGAAACAGCTGATCGCAACCGATGCAACCTGTGGTTCTCAGACCGGCTCGTAAACAATAACGATGAGGCGCACGATCGATCGAACGAAATGAATAGATCAATTAATTACACCGAAGCAATCGAATTTCGCGTAATTCGATCGAGTAAATTGAAAATTATCTAGCTACGTATGCGACAAAAGTTTTGCCAAATTTTGTCGTGTCCTACCATTAAATGAAATATTTCAGCATATTTTCGTCCCCGATGTATGGGAAATAGAAAGAAAGATAGAGAAAGAGAGAGAGAGAGAGTGAGAAAGAGAGAGGGAGAGAGAGAGAGGGTGCTAGAGGGAGAGAGTGAGAGAAACAACGTTAGGAGCTGTTTTATTTTGGTCAGTGACTGGCTTTGCGTAACGTCTCTGCCGATTGGCCGAGGTGCATGTAGTCCGGTCGGCGTAGACGCGTCGCGGCGCTGGGCGCCGCGCAAAGATAGTTGCTCCTAAAATGGCCCACGGTAACGCGATCCCCATCTGGATGCAAAAATAGGATCCCGCGGTTGTCCGACCACGTTACGTCCTTCCCTCCGAATCGCCCCCTTCCAACGCGAGAATGGTACCGCTCTCTTTTTCGCTCCACTCTATATTTTATTCTTTTTATTGCACCGGATAGCCAAGATCTACCCTGCGTGACCTTCCGACTCGCAAGGTTATAGATCGTCGTTTGTCAAAGAATTGGATGGACTTTGTTCTCGATCGATGACGTTCCATCGCGATGCTAATGAGTTTTTGGGATGGCTAATTTGCGTGGATCGTAGGTGTAATCAGATATACGCGGCCCTGTTTCTTGAAAGCGATATCGAAACTTTGGGCCCTCGATCACTTTTCGTTCGATTTGTCGCATTCCCGATGCATCGCACGCGGATATGTCTCAAATTTCAGATCGATAACGTCATTGCCCGAAGAATCCGCTTAGGTACTTAACCGTGATAACGAAAGTGCTTTAAGTGGCAGCAGCCGCGATATATCGGAAGTTTATTGTTACTTCCTCTCCCCGTGTTCCTACTAGTAATTAGTTTCACTGAAAACGGTGGCTTAGATACGTGTCTGATTGTTTAGCTTGAGCGATTCCGTGTGATCGTTTTAATGTGTTTCTCTTCGAGTGCTCTTGACACTGGTCTTTCAGAAAGAGAGAGGGAGAGAGAGAAAGAGAAAGAAAGAGAGAGGGAGAGAGAGAAAGAGAAAGAAAGAGAGAAACACACACAGAGACAGAGACAGAGACGTAGTCAGAGATAGGCAGGAATAACGATTGTTCACCCGATAAAAATTCTTCATTTTTTCTTTCGCAGTATAACCACTTATTGTTAGTGTCGAGACAGTGCAAATGATTACGTTTCTTTTGGCATGTTCTAACGAAACAGAACTTGCGATTATCTAATCAGAGTTGAACCGCCGTAAGAGTAATTTACATAACAGCAGTGGTTTATTATAAAAAAAAGTTCTTATAAAATTATCGAAAAGTAATCGTATAATTTTATTAATAGAAATTTATTTCAGCGGACATGAATCAGCATAAGATATGTATAAGAGTGTCGAAAGAGGAACCGCGAGTACAAATATTTTACGACACTCAGTCCTGAGTTTAATTAGTAAATTGGCTTAATTACCACGCGTCCCGGCGTAGATAACTTTATATAAAAATGCGTGGTCGGCATCGTGCGTGACGACAAGAGAAAAAAAAACGGCGTCAACGCTTCGTTTCCTCGATTCGTTCTACCCCAGTTCGGCGAAACGAGAGGAAATACACTTGGCAAGAAAACATAGACATAGAAATGACGAGTTTCAGAAGAATCGAGCGAAAGCTCCATTTTTCTTTCGTTCAAAATCTCTTGAAACAAATTTTATCGATACCAGCCGATGTCGGTATTATTGTATTCGTTGCCAACACTTGAACCATTTAAATTGAATATGATAAGGCTCAAATAATCTGAATAGTCTAATATAGATATGATTTTTCTCGCATCCGGTATTGAACTGACAACCTGCTTTCTCTTTTTCCGTAGTTCAAGGGGAGATTGTGATGCAGACGACGCCCACGGTACCAACGTGAGTATTCCTAGTACTTACCTGCTCTTGTTCTGCCGCAACTTGCTTCAAAACAAACCTTCCTCTTGTTTGTAAAATGTCAGGTTCGATAAGGGTTAATTGATCAATTGTTTAATCAAAAAAGACGCTGTTGCACGAAAACTTACAATTAGTAATTTTTTTATTTTCAGTCTCGTTTAGCTTCGGATTTCGTCCACCCCCCCCCCCTTCCCCTCCACTTAAACTGCTCCCGTATAATTTATTATTGATTGTTAGAAATATCTATGCTTTCTTTCTATAATTCTCTTCGTAATTAGTCTTTGTTATAATAATAATACCCAAAGCTTGTTGCGAAATGTTTCATTTTCGACAAATTCTACAAGTGTTAATAAAATCTTTGAAATACACAGTTTCACCGGCAGACCCGGTGATCCATCGCCGCCGGTTTTCGAGCAGATTTTCAAGAACGCCAGATTCGCTCAGGGTGGAAATGCAATTTTTGAAGGGCGTGTCAGAGGAAATCCAAAACCTACTGTCTCCTGGACACACAAAGGGGCTCCGTTATTGGAGTCATGGAAAATTCAAATGTCATACGATGATAAGACGGGAGTCGTAACTCTGCAGATTAATCAAATTGGTCCAGGAGACGAAGGAGAATATACATGCAGCGCTAAGAATCAATATGGTGAGTATTTTTACACGATAGTGGTTTTCAATTGTGCCCAGAAATTGAAAATTTAATTAAGCCGTTATAATTAATTCAGGCCAAATCGATTAACTCTACTTTTTGAATTACTTCAAATTTAAGTATCAAAATACTTGACTAACAATAAGATATAACTTTTCATCTATTATATTTTCATTTATCTGGCTACTGAATAACTGATTTTCATCGAAAGCTCACGAGGTAAATTCCATCATCGGAAGTAAGCGATTGAAATAGTACTATACGTGACTGAATTAATACCATAGACTTATAAAAACTAAGGTAATTCGTATTTTCATGCAACAATGTATATTAGATAATTGCGATAACACCGAGCTGCCTCACCACGCACTTTATCAATTTTCTTCATTTTATGTTTTCCTATCATAGGTCTATTTTTGACAGCCGTTTTCAGCATGTTTTATATATAATAAACTTTATTTATACAATAAATAATTATTTGTTTATTTATATAATAAACTGTAAGAGTCTACAATTATGTATGTAAAATTTAAATATTAATCGAATGGCGAACGGAAAACTGAAAAGAATATTTCTAACCGCGTAAAGATAATAGGTCTACTTTGCAAATTGTTGTTTCCTTTTTCAACCAAACACAAACTGTAACGTAATTGACATTAAAAAATCGTCGAATAATTAGCATACCTCTATTATGTAGAGTAATATGAAAAGTACTTTATGTAAAATATTAGAGATTAATCTTGAAGATGATAAAAATTGATATAAGTACTTCCGACGAAAATCAAGTGGAAAAATATTTAGTTATTGCATAATAATCAAATTTATAAGCATTGCGTAAATGAATTACTTTAACTTTGATTTCGTTCAGGCGAAGCAATCTGCTCGGTTTACATCCAACCAGAGGGATTCGGACCTCCACCGCAACAGCAATTGGGTGGTTACAGGAAGGAATATTCGCAATCTTATCAGTCGTCCGAACAAAAGACTCAAAGTGGTACTCAAAGCTTTCAACAGCGCAGTTATCAGCAAACGATCGACAAAAGAAGTTATGTCAACGGAACCAGCACCAGCATTGAAGATTTTAAGGTACCAATATCTTCTTATACTTTTCAAATGTGTTCATCGATATAGAATTACTTGTACATGAATTAATGATTGAAAATATATTCTTGTAACAAACATTGAAGGATTAACATCTATTGTTCTGTTACAAACTCTAGAAAGGATTATCAAGTTATGATAACTAACTAAAGGATAATAATTTTCCAGGTCGACACTTTCGAATACAGACTGCTGCGTGAAACAGAATTTCGGGAATCGATTACTCGCCGTTTCGTGGGCGAATCGGACGTGCAGATTTCCACGGTGGTCGATCGTAATCTGGGACCGGTTGCACCTCCGCAATTCGCCCAGAAGCCCAGAAACTCGAAGCTGGTCGAGGGATCTGATGCCGTTTTCACTGCAAAGATATCTGGCAATCCGAAACCGAGAGTAAGCACATATCCATGCTCCTTTGTATCTACTGTACTTTTAACACATTGTTGGTAATTTTACACAGAACAGACTTTATGTCACTCGCTATTATTTCGTAATTGCAGTAATATATAGAAGCTTTTGCAAAATTCTATATTATACTGAGTATCATACATTGAAATAGATAATGCAAGTGTAAACACGAGTTAACCCCTGACCGATCAACAATGCGTTAAGGAACTATTTGGGAAACGTTAAGGAACTATTTAAAAGATCCCGAAAATTGTACATATCAAATGGAAATGGCGGAGAATAATTTAAATTTCTGGTTATAGCTAACTTGGTTCAAAAACGGTCAACGGATCCGCGATTCGCAGCGTGTAGAAATGAACTACTCGAACCAGCAAGCCACCTTGAGAATCAGAGTCGCTTTACCGGAAGACAGCGGCCATTACACCTTGCTGTCGGAAAATCCTCAAGGTTGTACCGTAAGCTCGGCTTATCTGGCGATTGAGTCCAGCGATCAAGTGGACCAGGCTGTATTCCAAGCGCAGCAAAAAGATATGCTAAAAACTCAGCAAGTGGAATCGACTACCGAATCCGATTCTGGAAAAGTGCTACCCCCGAATTTCGTACGCACCTGTGCCGATCGTGAAGCTACCGAAGGAAAAATGACAAGGTAGGTGTATTTGATTTTATTTCATTAAGTATTCGGCGAGTTATATTGGGTAATATTACTTAAATCTTTTAAAGCAAATTTTGCACACTCTACACATGCGGTACGATACTATCAATAGAATAAAAGTGGAGTACTAAAAAGTATATGTATGTTTTTTCTTAGGTTTGATTGTCGCGTAACTGGTCGCCCGTATCCCGAAGTAACGTGGTACATAAATGGTCAACAAGTGGCGAATGATTTGACCCACAAAATTTTGGTTAACGAGTCTGGCAATAATTCGCTGATGATAACAAACTTGAGCCGTGCTGATGCTGGTATCGTCACCTGCGTAGCAAGAAACAAGGCTGGAGAAACATCTTTCCAGTGTAATTTGAATGTAATCGAGAAAGAGCAAGTGATTGCGCCGAAATTTGTCGAACGCTTTACCACGACGAATGTGAAGGAGGGAGAGCCGGTTGTCTTCATGGCCCGTGCGGTTGGCACTCCTGTACCCCGCATCACCTGGCAGAAGGTAAATTGACGGTCGCTTTTGAAAAATATTATTAAAAAGAAAGATACTATAACATAATGTACTTACATTTAAGAACATGTTAAAGCGAACGAAACTTACGAATTTTTTAAATGTCGCAAGTTAGGAATAAATATAACAAATGTACACACGGCAATAGTTTATTGATCTATATGAATTAAATTTTATTTTATCGAAGTATTCAAGAAAGGAAAATCAATGTCCGTAATTAAAATCAATAATAATAACATTACTAATTTTATATGACTGTTTTGCGGATAATAAACAAAGAAACATCCAGATTTATATCGTAAGTTTAAGTTAATCATCATCCTGTTAACTTCACTTGGAAATTAACGGAAATGTAAATTTTTTACACAATTTTTCATTTTTTCTACTTTTAATACATTCACGTAAACTTGTAATTATAGTCAATAATTGTTACCAATTTCGACCAAACTGGTCAAACGACCGCACTTTACATAAAAGTTGTATACTCGCGTAATAAACAACAAAAATAATTTTAATGTGATAATAAAACCATCTGCCATATCATTTTAACTAACGAAAATCACTTTACAGATTATTAATTTGAACGTGGATATTTTAATGATAAGTTTGTAAACTTTACTGTTAAAAATGAATATGCGTATAATACATGGAATTAGTAAAATTAAAGAAAATTTCTTATCCCTTCAGGATGGTGTGCCACTAACACCTGGGCCGGATGTGCGCATATCGACAGACGGCAGCGGAGCTTCGACTTTGGATATACCGTGCGCGAAATTTACCGATGCTGCTTGGTACCAATGCACAGCGCAGAACGTAGCCGGCTCCACAGCCACCCGAGCAAGGCTTTTCGTAGAGACCCCGAAAGGAGCAGCCCCCGAACCAAGACGCCTGAATTTACCCCGACCGACGAAAGTCATCGAACCTGAGTAAGTGATCCATTCGAGTTTTCAACGACAAGTACAAACTGATTTAAATATAACCTGAATTCACGCACTCCGCTTACGGAATGTCGAAAAGGGATTACGGTAAGGTCTCAGGATTCTTGTGGAATAAGATTTGATTGAGTTAGGATAGATATTATAACGAAATGTATCGATCACGCAGACCTACGCCTGGCCCCGAAGTGATTTATTTGAGACACGTGGAACGCGCCAAGCCATATTTGCCTCCACCCGAGGAGGACCGAGTTTATCCACCGCCGCGTTTCATCATACCACTGAAAGACGTTCACCAGATCGAGGGTGGACGAATTCACTTCGAAGCCAGAATCGAACCGGTGGGCGATCCCACTATGAGGGTAGAGTGGTACGTCAATGGCAGAGCTCTCGATGCGAGTGAGTACTATAGAATATTAGATAACGATGCTCCCAGGAATAAGAAGAGTAACATTGCAGCGTTAAATTGTGTATACGATGCTCTAGGCTCTCGCGCGACATCCATTTTCCGATTTGGATTCATCTCTTTGGACCTGATTAGCGTCGTTCTACAAGACAGCGGCGAATATCTATGCCGTGTCGTTAGTTCGACTGGTGTCGCCGAATCTCGAGCTACCCTCAGCGTGACCCGTACGTAGAAATCCTCAATTTATAGAACGAAAAATTCTAAAGCTCCATTAATACCATCCATCGGTGTTTCCTTGTCTTATTTTTCTCTGTCGTACTTCGTCCCTGTATGTCAAGAATAGGCAAGAAGGACGTACAGAGAGAGACCCTTATCGTTAATGGATATCATTAATGGAGCTTTTTATACATTTAAACATTGTATAAAAAGCATATTAATACTCAGTTTTATTTATTTCGTCAATAATGTAATGGAATAAATGATTGTTTTAGCACGCGCCACAATCGAACAGGCTAGCCAACACCCCGACAGCCTCCAGTACATCCAACAGCTCGAGGATTACAGCAAGTACCAAAGGCAGGAGAGTGTGGAGGAGATCTCTCCCCAGCGGCCGGCCTTCATCCGACCACTCCAGGATCTAGGAGAGCTACAGGAAGGTCGGAATGCGCACTTCGAGGCGCAACTGACGCCTGTAAGCGATCCTACGATGAAAGTGGAGTGGTACAAGGATGGCAGGCCGATCACAGCTAGTGAGTTTTGCTTTTTTAATATATTTCGCTTTCGACACGACATCGACATCTTTCTCTTTTGAACATAAAAATAGTTTCAGTGTTAACGCTCATGATTTTCTAGGCTCAAGAATCACAACCATCTTCAACTTCGGATACGTCTCGCTTAATATAATGCACCTACGAGCTGAAGATGCAGGTTCTTATACTGTCAGAGCTGTGAACCGCTTGGGAGAAGCCGTCAGCTCCGCGTCTCTCCGTGTCTTTGGTAAGTATATCACGATAACGTTGTCCGACCTATAATACAAACGATATAACTTATAACTGGTCTGTCAAATCGTTGGAGAGTATCAAAGACAATTATAAATATTCTCAATGATATCGAGAATAATAAAAAAAATCGTTTAGTATCGAATCAAATTATCCTAGCGGTTCCCTGATGAGTCTTGGGAAAATACAATATTTAAAAATTTCTTATTTCTCGTTTACATATATTTTACATCACAGACTTTGGTTCTTATTTTTTATACGTATTTAAAGCCTGCCCCATTTGTAGTAACTGTATGTACAGTCTTTTACGATATGTTCTTAGCTTCACGGAACGTTTTCGTTAGATGGCTGCGTAGTTATTTTTTAAACTATCACCCAGTATTCCTGAATTTCTGTTTCTTTATAAACTTTCCACGCTGTGATTCGTTTCAGCACATGATTTAATTTTGTTTTCTTTATCTTTTCTATGTATGAGCAGTACGTAATGAATGAATCGAATAAATTCAACAAAATAGTTTTGTACTTTATTGGAACGTTTGCAGCACGTACTAGCGTTACTGCAGAATTGGGAATACCCGAGCAACAGAGGTACATCGAGGCTGCCGAGGAATTGGAAGCTTATCAGCAGGCTATGCACCAGAAATACGTGCAGGAGCAACCTGAACCGACTAGCCCACCGGAATTCAAATCTCCTATCAAGGATCAGAACAGCATACGAGAGGGCGGTTTTGCCCATTTCGAGGCCCGTTTAGAGCCAGTCGGCGACTCCGATCTTCGCGTCGAGTGGCTCAAGGATGGACGCCCTGTAGAAGCTAGTACGTATATCAACATTTCATGTTTATTAGGTTGCACAAAATGTTGTTCGTTTCCTCTTAAAATTCCTCCAAACGTCGACCTGACGATTAGATTGGAATCGCGTCATTCAACAAGAAAGGCGGCCATGAACATATCAAGTTTAATAATTCATCATGGGCATACCTTGATTGTGTTAGTTTTCTGAACTGGTATTTTTCCGCACAATGCGATGTTTAATTCTTTAATGAAGAAATTCTTCAAATGAAATGTCTGCCCAGTCCTTTGCGAAAGAATAAGGCAATAAGTCACATTCCAATGTTTTAATACCACAAATGAATTTACCAGGTTCACGTATCACGACCTTCTTCAACTTTGGTTATGTCGCTTTGACCATCAAATACGTAACGATTCACGACGTCGGCATTTACACCTGCCGCGCTTATAACCGAGTTGGCGAAGCCCACACAACCGCTCAATTGAGCGTGATCAGCAAGAACGACGTCATCTACGACAGTCAACATCCAACCGGTCTTCAAAAACTTCAGACACTCGAAGACTCCAGCAGATACACACGACAGGTCCAGGAAGAAACGCAGGTGACTCAGGCACCACGCTTCCTGGGTAATTTGAAAGGTACCAATAAGATCGTGGAAGGCCAACGTGCCCACTTTGAAGCTCGCGTCGAACCGCAGAGCGATTTAACTATGACTATCGAATGGTACCACAATGGCAAACCGATAACTGCCGCGAACAGAATACAAACTTATCACGATTTTGGATACGTGGCGATCGACATTCTTCAAGTTCGATCTGAAGACGCTGGAACTTATACCGTCGTTGCAAGAAACGCCCTTGGGGAGGCTCGTTTATCCGCCACCATGGTTGTTGAAAGTAAGATTTATTTATGATATTATTTTACTTTTTATTCCTCTAAATATACTTCGGGATCAATTGTACAAAGTTACAAAAAATCAATATTATTTTTTCTTGAATATACTTGAACACTGTTTCATAAGCATTCTTTGTGTGTGGTTTAACGATTTTCTAATAGACAAACAAACATTGATTTCAACTTATTTCTATTATCATAGCACGCTCCAGCGTCGATACTAGCAGCATGCACCGTGCTGGCTATGAAAAAGCACAGCGTCTGGAAGAGTCAAAGTTCGTCGAGCCACAGTATCACATCGAGGAAATTTCCAAATCAAAGCCGATCTTTGTTCAGCCGCTCAGCGATCCTAAGCCTGTAAGCGAAGGCAAGAATATCCATCTGGAATGCCGTCTGGAACCAATGGGCGATCCAACAATGCGAGTTGAATGGTTCCAAAATGGACGCCCCGTTACCGTGGGATCCAGATTCAGGACGTATTATGATTTTGGGTTCGTCGCATTGGACATCGTCCACTCGACCGTATTCGACTCTGGCGAATACACGGTGAGAGCTACCAATCATCTTGGTACTGCTCATACATCAGCATGCGTCAGGGTCATTGGCAAATCTGACATCGTCACTGATACCCAGCACGAACAATCGCTCGAACAGATCCAAATGCTGGAGGATTCTTCAAGGTTGGTCAAATAGCTTACACTGATTAATTCCATTACCGACGTACATGTTTCCATCAAATACATTGTTTTAATACCAGTCTATAGCTGATGTGGAACTTATTCGTGTAGAGTAGAATACATATGTATATATTTAAACTAATTATCCGCGAAAATGCTGGTTCTTAGGATAATTTGATGTGCATAATAACTACTTATTCGATTCGCTATACGCGTTTCTAAATACAAATTTCGAAAAAACTATGACTGGTAAAGTTTAATCGTGCGAAGTTCTGAATAGTAATTTAGTAAGTTTGAAGTGTCGAAGGTGTTTATCTATTCGAATTCAACGAATAATTAGAATAACAAGTATGGGTATATGTAATTAATCGAATACACATTACTTACTCAATGAACTTTGTTAAACAGACAAATTCCAAATTACATCAAACCTTATTCGCAATCACTATCGCACACCCTAATCACTAATGAAAGCTTATCTCGCTGTTTCATTCGTTATTCATTGCCTTGTAAAGTTATGCGTAACTCTGGTTAGAACATACCACATACTCCATCTCATATTATACTAGTTTTCTGAATACGTGCTATAAAGCGTTTCGATACTAGTACTACCCCTGTTTGTTTAAATACAGGTACCGCAAAACTCAACAAGAAGAAGTGACAGTAATGCAAGCGCCTCAGTTCACTCGAGCGCTGCATAATATCGAAACTGTCGAGCTGACAAACGTCCATTTAGAATGCCGTCTGCAACCAGTCGGCGATGCCACGATGAAAGTGGAGTGGTTCGTCAATGGCAGACCCGTGAAAACGGGCCACCGATTCAGGCCGTCGTACGAATTCGATTACGTGGCATTGGATATCTTAGGAGTCTATCCCGACGACTCTGGAGTTTACACTTGTCAAGCCAGAAATCAATTAGGCGAAGCTGTCACATCTTGCTCCGTCAGAGTTCACGCGAAGAAGGATTTGCTCCTCGAGTCACAGCATCCAGAGGGCTTAGAGAGAATTCAATACTTGGAGGATGCTTCGAGGTACAAGAGAAACGAGCTCGTCGACGAAGTTGTTAATGTGAAACCGAGATTCGTCACCGCACCGAAGAATCAGGAGAATCTCAGAGAGGGTCAGCATGCGCACTTCGAGTGCAAGTTGGAACCTGTGACGGATTCGAACTTGAAGGTCGAATGGTTTAAGAACGGTCGTCCGGTTACCATAGGTAAAGTATCAATGATATATTCTCAATTCAGAGATGCTGATATCTAATAGGATAGACAAAGGTGGTTCGAGTGTAAGATGGCTAGATTTATTTACTTTAAGAATTAGGGTCAGTGATGGTAATGTTTGGAAATATTCATTCATTAACCGACGCGTTAGTTACATTTTGCGGATCTATAAAACAATTATATTAAAGAAATATTGCAAAGAATCTTATGTCACCTTAAATAAGTACAGCTTTTCATTTCATGAATCTGATAGGACACATTGTTCCTTAACACTTTCACAATCGCATGTTTGCGCAGTGAAACGTCGCCAGGGGCCGGCAATATTTTTGAAGAAACACTTTCGCTTGAAAAAAACTTTACGTAAATCCATGAAATAATTGAACATTATTATACAACAATATTTATTCCTTTGTCGTCTGCCAATAACGACTGGCCTACTAATGACACCACATAAGTGTCACCGGCAAACAACGTCTGCCCTGCCGATGGCATCACGTTGGTGTCACCGGTTGTGAAAGTGTTAATGTGTTTCTCTTTAGAAAGATATAAATCTATCCTACAGCTGGAGAAACAAATATACTGAATAGCGATCAACAATTATGTAAGCAGTTCAAAGCGTAAAAGTTACATTCTGTTCGTAGGGCACCGATTCCGTCCGATACACGATTTCGGATACGTCGCTCTGGACGTGATCGACCTGATCGCCGAAGACTCTGGCACCTATACCTGCCGCGCAGTGAATCTCGTCGGCAGTGACGAAGTTTCCTGCACTCTAACTTGCCGCTCGACCGCCCAGATTCTGACGGATACGCATAACGAACTTGGCCTCGAGCAGATTCATTATCTTGAAGACAGAACGAAGTATCATCGACAGGAGGTCACCGAGGAGACTACAACTCAAGCACCAATTTTCACCACTTCCTTGAACAACGTTGAAATTAAGGAAGGTCAAAGAGCGCACTTCGAGTGCAGACTGATTCCTGTGTCCGATACAACCATGAAAGTCGAGTGGTTCCACAACAATACACCAGTTAAGGCAGGATCTCGATTCGTCGAGACTAACAGCTTCGGGTTTGTTGCCCTGGATATCATGTATGCCTATCCCGAAGATTCTGGAACGTACACGTGCAGAGCGAGGAACATCATCGGTGAAGCTATCACTTCAGCAACTGCTGTTGTACATTGTAAGTTTGGATTAAATTCATCTTTAATGTAACCTACCCATGCTTACGTATGTATGTATGTCCGCTACATCATTCACAAAGTAATGAGACAAATTCAGATTTAAAAACTAAGTTTTAAAATGTTTTTATGATTTTCCATTCATGTACATGTATACTCGAATATTATACGAAGCTTGAAATGTTCGAGTCACCGCGGTTTCAAATGATTACAGTCATTTTTTGCCGTCAAAGTCCAGGTTTTTTAAGTTCCGGAAATTTTAAAGTGTAGAAGTTTTTGTGCGCAAGAAGCTTCAAGGCGCAGAATGTTTTTTGCCCCAAAAATTTCAAACCGCCGAAATTTCAAGGTGCTGGAATGTCAAATGTGGATTAAATATAGTAAATTATAATTTTCAACGTTAATTTTAAACGTGCATATATCTATCTGTACATTACATTTTTACGAAAGATTAATTTGGCACGAAATTAGTTTAATGGTAACGAATTTAATGATAACATTTGTTTAACAGCGAAAAAGTCGATATATATGGAAACCCAGAACGAGGAGGCCCTTCAACGTCTTCGTTACCTCGAGGATACCTCGCGATACCAACGCAAAACCACCACGGAGGAAACTGTCACCCAAGCACCTGTGTTCACGATGCCCATCAAGGATCTAAAAGTCGCTGAAAATCAGGCGGCCCACTTTGAAGCCCGCGTAATTCCCGTTGGCGATGCCAAACTGAAAGTCGAATGGTTGCGAAACGGAGTACCGATTTTAGCTTGTAAGTTCATTTTTCATTTGATAAAAATCGTACTTTTAAAAATTTGTTTTTTCATATAGATAATTAGCTTAATCGAGAATTAATTTACGTAGCCGTTTGAAAATTTATCATTTTTATAAAAAATGAAAATTCAACAAATCCCGGTAGAAATTTGAGCTTATTTGTTGTATTATCTTAGCTAATCGCGTGACCACGATGCACGATTTTGGATACGTGGCTTTGAACATGAAGTACGTCAATCCCGAAGACTCAGGTACTTATACTTGCCGTGCAAGGAATGATCTTGGCGAAGCCGTAACATCCGCAACACTTTTCGTCCAATGTAAGTACGATATATTTCATAAGCCAAGAGGCTGGACCATTGGGATATTCAGCTTCGATCTTCGGCACGGCTTCTCACATGCTTTAGATAAGCTTCGATAAAATCATAGATGCAGCGGCTTATTCGTAGAAATTGTATTTTGTGTGCAGCGGATTCTTTTTTGCCATTTTGACGTGTTAGTAGAATTTTTTACCGCTTTCACGAACATTTCTCTGGAAATTTTCCTTCACCCACATTTTGCAGCATTTATAATACGAAACGCTGTAGAACATTTCGAAACATCGCGAATTAACTGCGAAATCATATATTCAAATGCTGACACGTTTCACCAAACATAATAGTCATACTAATGTGAACAAAAACTTTTATTGATACTTCACGCTGTGCATATTTCACTAGCGATATACTTGGGCGATGTACATTTAGAGTAACATTTTAATTATCAAATCTCTCGCCGAATCTTACTCGTTTACATTTTTGTGAATCGTTGAATATCATGGAAAGAGTTCCATTCTCGCCCTGAATGTTTCATCGCCCGTCACACGAACCCTTCCAACGACACTCTGACAAAACCTCTTCCCAAACACAGCCAAGGCGGCGCTTCAATTCGAGTCGCAGCACGAGAGCGCGTTGTCGAAGCTCCAGGCCCTAGAGGATACCAGCAAGTACCAACGACGCGAAGAAGAAGAGATTGTAGTGAAGGAGAAACCGTCGTTCACTGTCCAATTGAATGGGCCCACTAGCCTGGTCGAAGGTCAAAGCGCACACTATGAGTGCCGCATCGAACCCTATCCTGACCCGAACATGAAGGTGGAATGGTTCCATAATGGCAAACCATTGTCCACTGGACACAGGTACAGAACCACCTGTGATTTTGGATTCGCAGCGTTGGACGTGTTGACGGTGTATGCCGCGGACTCTGGTACATACACCTGCCAGGCCACCAATAAACTGGGATCGGCGAAGAGCTCGATTAATCTTGACGTGAAATGTGAGTAGCACGAGTAGAACTGTCGCGTGGATACCCTCGCAATTATCAGATATCTCGAGGGATACACGCGGATGAGAAGCGACGTAGAAGTATTGTTCGCGAACGCGGTAACCTGAAATCTGGAAGGCCCCTCTCGATTATCAAGGGTGAATCGTTTGGAAACATGTGTTTCATTCATTCGTAATCATCACTTCTACACGCTTCTCAAACAATCGCACGGGGACAGTAGGTGGATGTATATTACACATTTTATGTTTCCTAGAAAAATTTTGCTGCTCCTCCAAATTGTATTGACGACCCTGTTTGTTTTGCTTATAGTTTTCGATGCTTAAGAGAATAGTTCTGCTTATGTAAAAGACCCACACTGAATGGCACCGTGTAAGAATAGCCACCCTTCCCTTTCATGGGTGTGTCACGTCGTTTGCTCCTATTGTTGACTATATCTTTTCTATTCGTGATTTATTATCCACCAAAAGGTTACTCTTTAGCCCTCCTGTCCTTCAAGTGCAAGCTCGTTCTCATCGAATCACAAACTCTAATGAACTTCACCTTGCAGCCCGTGCGTCGATTATTCGCGAAACACAGCACGAAAGCGCTTTGAAGAAGATTCAATACCTCGAGGACGATTCGCGTTACAAGCGTGTGGACGATGAAGAAATGATCATCGCCGAGAAACCTAAATTCGGACGACCACTGAAGAATATCGAACATTTACCGGAAGGCAAAAGCGCTCATCTCGAGGCGACTTTGACGCCGGTCAATGATCCTACAATGATCGTCGAATGGTTCAGGGATGGTAGACCCATTCCTCAAGGTCATAAATTCAAGACCACATACGATTTCGGTTACGTCGCCCTGGACATTCTCTACGCTTACCCAGAAGATTCTGGCACCTACATGTGCAAAGCAAGGAACGCCGTTGGCGAAGCTGTTACAACTTGTGTCATCAGCGTAGACTGTAAGTTCAATACTCATTCACTGACAAATCGCGTATTTTATAGTATTTTACATTTCGATAGTAGGAAACGCTTTTGGCCTTCCTGCACGCATTTTCTGTCATTACCGAGTAATATAAAATGTCAATTACCCATAAATATTAATATTTCCCCCAAAAAAAGAAGCAAAGCCGAAAAAGCTAATGTGCGGAATATACATATATTATTATTTTTTTAAATTAATAAAAAAGAGATTTAAAAAATGCAATTCTATCGCTTCTGTGATTCGTGTAAACTATCTTCGAACAATTGACAAACATAGAAATATACTTAATTTTCTAACCTTGGGAAACGTCAAAATTCTTAAGTGGACAGATAACTCACCGCGGTTTCACGTGAACAATTCACACGGGATTATATTAGGAAACAATAACGCAAAAACATTTATATGTTACACAGCGAAACAAGGTCTATTTCTCGATACTCTTGATGCACAACGTTTACAAAAGATTCGCGAGTTGGAAACCGTGGAGATAAAGCAAGAAGTTGAAAAAGAAATTGTGCACCAGAAGCCCGTTTTCTTGACACCGCTCAACAATCTGGATCACCTAAAGGAAGGAGAACACGCACACTTAGAATGCCGTGTCGAACCAATAAACGATCCAAATCTGAAGATAGAATGGTATGTAATATAAGTGTTTTACAATTTAGAATACCTCTTAGATAAAATGTTATGTATCTGACTAAACCATAATAGTTCGCACGAGTTGAATATCATGGTTTACCGCATAGTTTAAGTATAATGAATAATTCTTACTTAATTACGGTAATATTAATATTTGACTAGGTTTGTAAATGGAGTAGCCGTGAGAACTGGTCACCGCTTCCGCAAAACTCACGATTTCGGTTATGTGGCTCTTGATATACTGTATACCTATCCTGAAGACGCCGGAACTTACATGTGCAAAGCTACAAACTTAGCTGGTGAAGCTGTTAACACTTGCACCATCAAAGTTGGCTGTAAGTAATTTTTATAAAGACTTTTTTCTACGCCCGATGAAATATTTAATTATTGTATTCTCTAACATTCTTAGCATTTTAAAACCATGACATTTACTAATAATTCTTCTGAGTTCTTGTCTCATTAATTTTATTAAATTCGTAGCAAAGCGCAACGGTTTTCCTCCTCCCCAGTTTTGCTCTCTGAATCCTCCTGAAAAAATACATCGAGATGCTCCCTGTTACGATAATAGAATATCTTCGGGACCTCACGTTGGAAGAAAAGATTATTTATATTGTAAACCTAGATTCACAACTTTTTCTTTAACGACTTGTAAATGCAACGGAAAATTAATGGAATCAAACAGAATATACGAACACTGTTGTCACAAAAGTAATCGAAATAGATACTTATTGGATCAGGGTAACAGGAATCACGTGAAAAACGGGATTTGTAATGACGCGAGACGAAGGTCCGAAACGCATCTCAGTAGTGTGCGTAAAACTATAGATATAGACGATGAAGAAGATTTTAGAAAGACCTGCCAAAAACCAAAATGTCGGCATTTCAATCGGCGTGTCACGTTTCAAGATTCAGAAAAAATGCCGGATCACACTGCACAACCCAAATTTTTAAATAATATTCCTAATGTTCCTAATACCGAAATAAGAAAATTATATTAAAGTCAATGGCTAATCAGCAACAAGCATAGTTTACGGATATAATATACAGTAAATCCCATTCCTTAAAATACTGTCTATAACTCAATAACCAAGACGCACCAGTATTAATATGAATAAACTGTTAAACCGATTTTTTTACCACAGCACGCCGCAGTATCTTATTGGACACGCAGCATCCTGACGGTCTCGAAAAAATCCGTGAACTCGAGGCTCAAGGCCACCCAGCACGCTTGGAAGTTGAAGAACCGCCAGTAACACCACCGAGATTCGTAACCGAACTTAGGGTAAAAAATTCATTTTTCCTTTTTCTACATGAACATTAAACGAATATACCTATTATAATGATCGTTAATTGCTTTTCTTAACGATTCGCTTATGGCATTCGTTTCCTTGCTCTCGATACTGTCCCGTATTTGCATTTCTTTCTACAATCACGTGCGTCTATCCATTGTCAGGGTACCACCGAAGTGTACGAAGGACAAACAGCGCACTTCGAGTGCCAGGTCGAGCCACTTCACGACGCCAACCTCAGAATCGAGTTCTATCACAATGGCAAACCACTGCCATCGGCCTCCCGGTTCCACGTGACCTTCGACTTCGGATACGTGGCGTTGGATATTGGTCACACCGTACCCGAAGATGCCGGACAATACTCCGTCCGAGCGATCAACGCTCTCGGGCAATGCGTGTCTTCCATCGAACTAAAGGTCATCCCACGAGACAATATCATCCTTGACTCACAACGACCCGAAGGAATGGATAAGATCCGAGAACTGGAGTCGCAACAGCCTTGGAAGAGACCAGAAATTCCAGAACCACAGACAAGACAACGTCCGGTCTTCACGCAGCCCTTACAGAACATCGATGCTATTCCTGAAGGTCACACTGCTCACTTCGAGTGCAGACTTATACCCGTGGGTGATCCCACGTTGAAAGTAGAATGGTTCAGGAACGAAATACCGCTTGAAACAAGTAAGTTGAAGGAATTTGAAAGATGTCAAATTTATATGTTTTCCGATCTTTTTTTCGAAATGTAATGTAATGCATGAAATGTAGTATGCAGTAAATTGAACTGTGGTTTACTCTGAATGAACGAGATTAATTTAGCATTTTAAATTCCTGGCAATTGCTCACATAAATTTAATTGATCTTACAGGTTCGCGAATAACTAAGGTCCATGACTTCGGTTATGTGTCCTTGGATATCAGTCACGTCAGAGACGAGGACGAAGGTGTGTACATGTGTCGCGCTTCCAATCCGCTTGGAGAAGCAGTTACCACAGCTTCGATGAAAATCAAGAGTGAGTATCTGCATTTGAATCATGATATCTTATTTTTACTAATTTCTTAATCCCTTGCCTTGATTTTCTTAATTTTTCTTTTATTCAGGTAAAGCAAGTATACAATTGGATACTCAACACCCTGAAGCACAGCGAAGGATTGCTCAACTAGAAGCAGATAAAGGACCAGCTCGGCCTGAAGAACCAGAAAAGGTCTTTGACAAACCTATTTTCACACAATTATTAACTGGTCCTACGGAACTTTGGGAAGGTCAAATGGCTCGATACGAATGCAGAGTCGTCCCTGTTGGCGACGCCAGTTTGAGATTCGAATGGTATATAAACGGAGTCGAGTTAAAAATGGGTAAGAATTTAAACATTAAAAAAATGTATCTGTTTTATATTCCCTACATTTAATTAATTTTTATTTCTACATCGTAGGTTCTCGTTTCCATGTGAGCCATGATTTCGGTTACGTCACTTTGGACATTCTGAAAGTTATATCTGAGGACTCGGGAGTTTACACTTGCAAAGCTATTAATAAAGCAGGAGAAGCTGTTTCCTCGATTTCACTGAAAGTCAGAGCACGTTCGGCCATTGATGCTGATAGTATACAACCGGATGCATGGCAGAAGATTCAATTGAAAGAAGCAGAGATGAATAAAGTACCAGAAATGTTTGTGGACACAACACCCCAACAGGCGCCGGTATTTACAAAACATCTTGAAAGTTTAGACAAACTCGTTGAAGGTCAACATGTTTATTTGGAAGCACAAGTGGAACCTAGGGCAGATCCAAACCTTCGTGTAGAATGGTTCAAGAATGGACTGCCTCTTCAAACCGGAACCAGACTTCGTAGCACCTTCGATTTCGGTTTGGTAACGTTGTCCATTAATGGCTTGAGAGCAGATGATTCGGCTATCTATACGTGCAAGGCGACTAATTTACTTGGAGAAGCTGTATCCACCTGCAGCTTGAAAATCGTCGATCGTCATTGGTTACTCGGTGACACTCTCCATCCTGATGCTCTACCGAAAATCGATGCCCTTGAACAACCTCACGTTTCAAGCACGGAACAGCCAGAGCCAGTTTACGAGGAACCGGTCTTTATTACCCACTTGAACAATGTGGAGTGTGTGGAAGGTGACAACGTTCATTTCGAATGCAATGTGGAACCGTCGAAAGATCCAACTATGAAGATCGAGTGGTTCATCAATGGAAAACCCTTACCAACTGGAGCCAGATTCAAGTCAACGTACGACTTTGGATATGTTGCACTCGACATTAATCATGCTTATGAAGAAGATTCAGGTGTCGTAATAGTCAAAGCTACCAACTCTAAGGGCTCGGCCCAGACGTCGGGTACCTTGAAGTGCACTAGCAAGCAGAACATCTATTTGCAAACTCAACATCCACAGGGAGAAGCTGGTTTAGAAAAAGTTAAAGAAGCAGAGGATGCTTATTTGTCGAAGTACAGGAGACCAGATGCTGGTCCCGAACACGAATATCCTAAACCCATTTGGACAGTGCCGTTACAACCTGAATTTAAATTGGGTGAGTCGGAACCACTTCACCTGGAAGGCCAAGTCGAACCAAAGGACGATCCTAATCTGAAGATTGAATGGTACTTCAATGGAAAAGCTTTAGAACATGGTTCGCGATTCAAAATGACGAGCGACTTTGGATTCGTTACTTTAGATTTAACAGACGTCTATGACCGTGACTCTGGAATTTATACGTGTAAAGCTTACAACAAAGCTGGAGAAGCCTTCACCTCGACGACGGTATATTGCACGACCAAAGAAAACATCATCGAGAGGTCACAACATCCAAAGGGCAAAGAGGGACTTGAAGCTATTCAAGATCTCGAGGAGTCTCTGAAGCGACAAGAGGGCGCAGCACCAGAGGGCGAGGAAGGTCATCCACCAGTTTTCACATCACAGTTCGAAAATCTGACAAATCTGTCGGAAGGTGAGATTGCTCATTTCGAAGCCTCCCTTACTCCAACCGGAGATCAAACCATGGTCGTTGAATGGTTCTACAATGGAAAACCATTGGACGCGAGTCATCGCACTAGAACCGTTTATGCTTTCGGCATGGTCGTTCTTGAAGTTCTTGGAACGAAAATAGAAGACTCGGGTACTTATTCGTGTAGAGCCACGAATAAATGGGGACAGGCGGAAATCAGTGTGGAACTGGAGTGTGTGGACAAATCAAAGGGACAGAAACCCAAGTTCACTACTCACATTCAGTCACTGGAAGGACTTAAGGATGGCCAATCGGTTCACTTTGAGTGTACGCTTATTCCAGTTGGAGATCCTCACATGAAGGTGGAATGGTTCCACAATGGACAACCATTGCGACACTCTTCTCGTTTTAAGATGGTGTCTGACTTTGGTTTCGTCGTCATGGATATCGCTGGAGTAATGTCACACGATACCGGAGAGTATGTGTGCAAAGCCAGCAATAAATATGGCGAAGACTTCACAAGAGCTACTATTAAGTGCTTCGGCAAAAGTGGGGTGTACCTTGACTCTCTGCAACCGGATTCACTGGCTAGAATACGTGAGCTCGAAAGTTTTGGTGGAGAACAGCCGACAACACCCACCACCCCTGTTGCCGAACCCCCTAAATTTATCACACAGATCACCGACATTACAAAATTGGTCGAAGGTCAATCCGCTCATTTCGAAGCTAGACTTACTCCGGTGAACGATCCTGATTTGAAAGTCGAGTGGTACTACAATGGCAAGAAGCTTCCGCATGGTCATCGATACAGAACGTTCCACGATTTTGGAATAGTTATTTTGGATATACTTTATTGCTACGAAGAAAATTCTGGTGTCTATGAATGTAGAGCCTTCAACAAGTACGGAGAGGACACTACAAAAGCAACACTGAAATGTTTCTCGAAGTCCAGTCTTATTTTGGATTCTCAACTTCCTAAAGGAATGGAGGGAGGATTGGAAAAGATTCAGACTCTCGAAGATTCCATGATCCGCACGAAAGACGAGAAGACTGTCGAGGAACGTGGAAAGGCACCGATGTTTACTGTACCCTTGAGCAACATCGATGGCCTCCGGGAGGGTGAAAGTGCACACTTTGAAGCAAGACTTACACCTACGGACGATCCAAAATTAAAGGTAGAACACTTTATTACTAACTTTTTATTTCTTTTTACGAGAAATTTTTCAAATTTAGTAGTGTATGTTTACCTTTAATACATATGTATGTGTATAATATAAATATAATCATGCCAATTAATAGGTCGAATGGTTCTGGAATGGAAAACCACTGCGAACTGGATCTCGTTTCCGTACCTTCTGTGACTTCGGATTTGTTATATTGGAAATTTCACCAATTTATCCCGAAGACTCCGGCGAATATAGCTGCAGAGCGACCAATGACTATGGCGAGGCGGTGACGACATGCACGATGAAATGTACCGGCAAACGTAGCATAATTCTGGAATCCCAACTGCCAAAGGGAATGGAAAGTACCATCGACAAGATCGCAGAATTGGAAGGTCTTGGAAACGAGCCGACACAAGCCACTCCGGACGACGACACAGGAAAACCTCCGGAATTCGTTACAACTCCATCCGATTTGACTTTGACTGAGAACTCCCTCGCACATTTCGAGTGCAGGCTAACACCCATTCACGACTCCAGCATGAGGGTCGAGTGGTTCCATAATGGAAAACCTCTTCTCGCTGGTACAAGAATCAAGACCATTCACGACTTCGGTTTCGTCATTCTCGAAGTAGCCAACTGCTACCAACGCGATTCCGGATTGTACACCTGCAAAGCAACCAATCGTCACGGAGAAGCAACAGTGTCCTGTAAACTTCAAGTCCGTGGTCGCCAAGGAATTATCCTGGAGCCCCAATTGCCAACCAACTTCAAGACCGGCACTGAAAGCATTCAAAAGCTGGAAGAAGCTTTGTACAAGAGGGACGAGATACTGACAGAGGAAGAAACACCGAATCCTCCTAAATTCACCGTCGAACTGAAAGACATAGAAGTTGAGGAATCAGGACCGAGCCACTTTGACTGCAGAGTCGAGCCAGTTGGCGACCCCACGATGCGCATCGATTGGTTCCACAACGGTCGACCATTCGCTACTGGATCGCGGGTTCACCAAATCAATGACTTTGGATTTATATCTCTGGACATGTCGTATACTTATGCTAGAGACAGCGGCGAATATGTTTGCAGAGCTACGAACAAATGGGGCTCTGCTACTAGCAAGGCCACCATCACTTGCAAGTGTAAGTAATTTATCGTTTAATTAAACACTCTTTTGTACAGTAAAATCTCGTACAAATACAATGTGCGCAGTTAAAACTGATTTAAAGTCTAAATTATTTGTAATATTTATTACGCTATATAAGATTGATATTCACGATCAATTTCTTACTATCACAGCCAAGAAAACGATAGACTTCGAGTCTCAACTACCATCAGGCATGAGTGGAGAGAAACTAAAGGAACTGGAACGTGGACCAATCAGCGAACCGCCTGTCGAAGAAGCACCACGTCAACCACCACGCTTCATCACACAAATTCAATCAGCGACTGTCGATGAATCCGAGCCTGTCAGGTTTGAGTGCCGTGTTGAGCCGAAAGATGACCCCAATCTACGCATCGAATGGTATAGAAATGGAAAGATGATTCCATGTGGACATCGATATAGAAGCACGTATGACATGGGATTCGTCTCCATGGACATATTGTACGTCTATCCTGAAGATTCGGGAGAATACGTTTGCAAGGCTGTCAATGATCTAGGAGAGGACACCACCAGAGCATCCGTCTCTTGTAAAAGTAAGTTATTATCATTTTTATCAAATAGATTATGTCTACCTTAGATATATTATAGTTCAATAAAACATAAATTAATTATTCGCTTTTCCTAAATATTACATAATTTTGAAAACAAACATTTACCTCTTTCACCGGAAATTTGTTGTCTACCTTACATCACGCCATAATAATTTATAAGTTACATGGCATGTTATGATTTTTCCAGAAATACCTAGCATCATTCTGCAAAACCAAGTACCAAAAGGCATGAAGAAATCGGAAGCGTTGATGCAGATGGAAGCGACTATCAAGAAATACACTTCGGAAGTCCATTTGACCGAGGACGATCTCTATGACGCGGATAAGAAACAACCACCTCGTTTCGTTACTCAGATTCTGGACCAGACTGATCTGGTAGAGATGAACAGCACGAAATTCGAGTGCCAATTGGCGCCCGTTGGTGATCCTAATATGAAGGTCGAGTGGTTCTTCAACGGCAAACCACTGCCACATAAGAACAGATTCTCACCAATTTACGATTTTGGTTACGTGGCTATGAACTTCGGATGGGTATATCCCGAAGACAGTGGAGAATATCTCTGCAGGGCCACAAATCTGTATGGCATGGACGAAACAAGAGCGGTGATTCGCACAGCTGGCAAGCCTGGCATTATTTATGAATCGCAACTACCAAAAGGCATGAAGAGTATCGAGAAAATCAGGGAAATGGAAGCTGCATGGCAAATGTGAGTTGTTAGTTGTGCTAGTAATCTTAAATGAACATCTAGCTGTTTATCCGATTCACTAACGCTGCTCGAACCAAGTAAAAGTGTAAACGAACGCTTTATCCTTCTTTATGAAGTATTTACGTAATTATGTATTATTGTGAAAGGTACTAAAGTGACAACGAAATCGTTTAGTCGGTCTACCCAACATTGTTGTAAAATATCATACGTTAAGTGAAATTAATGTTACCATTTTAAAATCCATCTTTTTATTAAATTTTTATAATAAATCCAAAGCGCGATAGTAAAATATTCGAGGACTTTACTTAAAGGGGAGACAAATAATGTTAGAATTTTGAAAATCTTTGCAGTTCTTCTACCGCTATTTAGACAATTTAGTTAAGGGTTGAATGTCCATTTGTCATTTGGCTTTCGGTAACCGTTGTCATTTCTATCGCTAAAAACCGAGTTTTCATTGCCTTTCCCTTCTTAAATTCTTCTGACGTTAAACAGTGTGCCTTAGTTTTACAAACAATAATAACTACATCATAATTTAACGCTAAATATCTATTTATCTTAGTGCTAATCACACGTATTAAAACATGCGCGCCGAAGTCTAATTTTTTACATTACGGTTCCATGACAGAAAAGTTTGTTTCTGTTTAGTGTACCCGAGGAAGAGGGCGAAGAGGAGAAAGTACGAGCAGCACCAACGTTCGTTAGCAAACCGGAACCCGTAACCGTCGAAGAAGGCGATTGTTCCAGATTCTGCTGTCGTGTGACGGGTCACCCCAGACCCCGAGTGATGTGGATTCTCAATGGTCACACTGTGGTCAATGTAAGTTCCATTTTCCAATGTTTAAATATATTTACGAGAAAAGATTCTAGTATCTTATACGTAATTTTCAATCATCGACAACGCCGTGTAACTTTGATATCACATACTCATAAATTTAAATTTGTCGTTTACCATCGAAGTTTTAAAATTTGAGATTCATTAAATGTTGATAAATCGTTTATAAATCATCCAATAGTTACAAAATGTTCGAAAACAAAATTAGTTAATCCATTTGCATCATCGCTCTCAGTTGTCCGTTCTAAATAGCAGAATATTCCGTTTAATGGTCCAAACGGGTTAAGAACCAAGAATAGTATTTGATATGGTCGTTAGGATTATTTTCTAATGAAGTAATATCTATTCACAATTTCTTCTGCATTACCGACTTTTCTAAGTTTTATAATCGTTTAGGGATCACGATATAAACTGACCTACGATGGCATGTATCACCTGGACATACCAAAAACCAGACAATACGATCACGGCAAGGTCGAAGTAATTGCGAGAAGTTCGGTCGGTGAGGCACGTACTGAAACCAGTCTGACCGTGAAACCAAGAAGCGATGATTATCGCGGAGTTCTGAAGAATTCACCGAGACGTAAGTTTATCTCAGAACAGAGACTCCCTTACATATACGTGTCGATGCATTCTTCATGGTATTTAAAAAAATACATTAATTTCGATTGTAAAAACGTATCTGCTTCCGTACGATTCTCGGTCATTTATCAAATGGAAATCGATAAACATTCTGTGTTTATCATTGATATTACTTGATTGTCTTTTCAATGTTATAAAAATGTTATTATACATTTGGTTTTATCATTATTGTTTATTGACGATGAGAATGATTCATGAAGAATGCACGCACATACAGAAACCAATTGTAATTCGTATATATCGAACATGGGCACAACTATACCACACGAGAAAAGAATAGACGTGGTTGTCCAATTTCAATAGTGACCAATGAAGAGTGGTCGCGACTGAAAGATAAGGAGCAACCGAAACACAGTACATGAGATATCGATACGACACATACATTCTATTCGAGTACAGAAAACACTCGAAACCATTCGAACATCAACCCCATCCATATCCTTTTCCTTGAAACCGATATTACGAAAGGATTTGAAAGATACACCTCATCCTCGAGCACCTCGAGCAGCTTCTTCTTCTTCTTCTTCGGGGTTTGGGAATTCGACGGGCATATTCGAGCAAAGTCGTCTATAGTCAAAGGTATCGCCTACTTCGTTTCGCAAACTGGCATTCAGGTATGGAAAAATCATCGACAAAAACACTCGTTATTAGATTACTGTTCATTATTGTTTTTTTGTTTTCACGAATGTAATCAGATCGACACGGAGAAAAATATTACGATCGTTGATATCAGTTGCAGCGACTTACCTCATGTAACATTGATTCTAGAATATTTTATTAAAATATTTTCCTCCGTGTGACCATTTTTTTTGCACTGGAGAAAACGGGTTTATTGCTCATTGCTATGCTTACTAATATTTTTTAAGACGATTTGTCGTTCATGAAAGAATTATCTCCTACGCGAGTTCACCCCATTTGAATTTATTTACAGTATTATTTCTTCACTTGATCATTAATCGCGTATTTCGCTGGTATTGTTATATTTTGGGGATATTTTGGTCAACCAGCCGTCGTTAATCAGTATTACAAGAAATGCCCGAGCAGAGTCCGTATTTCTCAGTGTGCCGTCTATATTCGTGCTAGTTTCAACGATACGTACGTTATATATTCCTGGTTATGTCCCTTGTTACCCAATCTCCCGTACCGTGCTTCGAATTATAATAAATTCAGTGCCAAATTTAGAAACGAAAATACGCATTTCTATGCAAGGCATAGAAATAATTCCCGTGCATGCATGGCACTATTTCGAAAAGTACGAGATGCGAAGTCTTCTTGAACGTCGAAAGAAATCATATTCATCAAAAACAGCACGAGATTGATGTATGTACTCCAAAAGTGTTTTCAATGGTATGATAAAACAAAAGAGGAAATTCCAAAGTTGTGTTAACCACGTCACTGTAACTGATACTGTCCGGGAATCCACCTCTGTCTCCGAGAGTCCGTTTTTATATCCTACTCCTCTTACGCAGGAGTCGTCGATATGTGTTGCATCGCCAATGAAGTACTGTGTCGTATTCCCCGTGATTCTCGATAGATCTCATCTTCTCGTAGATCCACAACGTTCTCTCTTCGTGTAGCCTCGCTTGCGACATCCAGAGCTTAGGTTGGACGAAAGGAACAAAGTATAATGCAAATTGCAATGCGAAAGAAAGAATTGACAAGTTCTACGGAAGAACGTTGTAGTTCTTCACCGAGATCGAATGATTCCGAAGATACACGGTTTTACGTTCGTCTGGCATGAGTTGTCGGTAACGCGTGAATTTTAGGAACAGAATCGTCTAACGTATATTTTCCCTAGCCTGGTACGATTACGGCCTGACCCAGTATCAGTCGGAGCGACAAAACACAGAGCTTGAGAAAGTGTTCGACGAGCGACACCACAACGTCTCTCAAGGCATCGAGATTGCCACGGAACACCTTGGGCAAAAGGTGTTCAAGGAACCTGAAACCGAATGGCAGAGGTCCGTGAAGAGTAAGAAGAACGAGGACTACTATACCAAACTTATGACCCTCGAAGAGGAACAGGTCCTGAAAGAAACAAGGCTGAGGGAAGCTAGCCACCAGTTTGCTATTCCAGGCGACAAGGTGGTTGCAAATTCCTTGGCGAAGGGTATGGCCCAGAAGTACGAGGAAACATTGTAAGTAACAAGTTGTCGTTCTTATTGCCTATATTATTTATTAAACTTTCACATGGGTTCTATAATTTTATTATATCATTATTTCGTTTTCAGGGAAGGTCAACCGCAAGAACCAGCAGAAGCACCACCAGCCGCAAAGTTCATTAAAAAACCTCATGTGACGGAAGTAGACATAGATGTGGAACGTACAAAAGGAACGGGAAGATATCCTCCGGAACCCTCAGAGTCGACGATTCACGGTCGCGAGGTGCACGTTGCGAAACAAAAACAAACTCAAAAGGAAGTCAAGGGCGACTTGGAAATCACCAGAAAGATTACCGCCACGGAAACTACCGAAGTGGAACACAAGGCTAAGACTCAAGAGCGCGTTGTTCAGGGTGCGGTTAAACCAGCGAAGCCACCAGTATTCACGAAGAAGATTCAGCCCTGCAGAGCTTTCGAGCAAGAACAGGCTAAGTTCGAAGTTGAATTTGACGGTGATCCGCTACCAACCATCAAGTGGTACCGCGAAGATTTCCCCATTCAGAATTCATCGGATCTTCAGATCTACACGTTCAGCACGAAATCGGTGCTGATAGTTAGACAAGTCTTTATGGAAGATTCTGGTGTTTTCTCTGTTATCGCTGAGAATAGGGGTGGCAAGGCTAAGTGCAGTGCGAACCTCGTTGTCGAAGAACGCAGAAGACAACCTGGAAGAGGAGGAGTGGTACCACCTAGTTTCTTGTCTACCATTCAGAGCAGTTCGGTAACAACTGGTCAACTGGCAAGATTCGACGCTAAAGTAACCGGGACAAAGCCTTTGGACGTTTACTGGCTTAAGGTAATTTATTTTAATATTTATCCGACTGATTCACGTACAGTTGACTCCTTTTACCAGTTTTAACTTTCAAATTCTTTCTGATAAAAATTAAGTGTTCCGTGAACAAAATTATTATACGACACATTTCTGACTTCAGAATGGTAAGAAAGTGACAACTGACATTCGCTATAAGACGCTCGAGGAAGACAACACGTTCACTTTACTGATCCTCGAAACGGTGCCGGAAGATTCGGGAAAATACGAATGCGTCGCGATAAACAGTGCCGGTGAGGCGCGTTGCGATGCCGAGTGCACCGTTCGTGGACCTCAATCGCCCACGAAAACTGCGAAACCGACAACACCTGGAGTAGAGAAAGCACCTGCCGTTCTGGAACCGTTGAAAGATCAAACGATTAAGGAAGGTACCTCCGTCGCCTTTGCGTGCAGAATCACTGGCAAACCTGTACCAACTGTACAATGGAAGAAAGGCGATAAGGTACGAAAAAACAAGGCAGTTATTATCGTTTTAGTTTAATCCCTTTAGTTTGTTTATTAATTTATTTGTTTTTTTAATTTATTAATTTTTTTAACAGTAATCTATGCAGGTAGTCAAGTTTCAGATATCTTATTTTATAACTACCGAAATCACAAAGACGTTCAAAGCGTCTAAATTTATGATGCTTTTTATTAAAATAGTAAAATGACTTACTTGGTTAAGTTAGTTATAGTGTGCATTAAAATATGTTACGTTTGCAAAATTCCAATAAATGTTTGCAGATTATCGAACAATGGTTAACAGATATCTATGGCAAATCGTGCTATAACGTGACTTAATTTTCTCGTGTTCACAGGTAATCAAGCCATCGAAATACTTCCAAATGCAGAAAGAAGGCGATCTGTGCACATTGAGGATCTCGGAAGCTTTCCCCGAGGACGAAGGTGTTTACAAATGTATCGCGAAGAACCCTGCTGGCGATGTAACCACGTCCGCCAATCTCAGAGTTCTTGGTAAGCAACGTTTAATTTGTTAACTGCTCACCTACTTAGCTTTGAGTCGAATCATTATAACATACTGAGTGTTCCGTGCTTAGCACCCGATGCAGCTGACGTGCTGCCGAAGCTGACGCCTCTCAAGGATCAAAACGTGCTGGAGGGACAACCGGCTCAGTTTAAAACTCAAGTCACCCCAGCAAAAGCGAAACCAACTATTCAATGGTACCGCGAAGGTGCTCTTATACCGCAATCACCTGACTTCCAGGTCAGTCGAGGATCATTATAAAATAATTATATTCTTTTTCCACAATGAGATTGTAGTAGTAATATCGATCTCACCGGTGTAAATTTATAATAAGATTGTTAAACTAAACGATACTGATTCCAGATGATTCACGAGGGCAACAATGCCGTGCTTCTGATAGCGACAACCTACGAAGAGGACACTGGCACCTTCACCTGCCGTGCTACTACTTCAGCCGGTACCGTAGAAACTTCTGCCAAACTCATCGTCAAAAGTAAGAACTGAATAAAAGATACAAATTCAATTGCTAACACGAAACGCGATTGAATTAACGGGATACACCTCTAGGAACTGACGAAGAAATGTGTATATGTGTATTTGAGCCAATTACGTAACAAAGTAACACTACAAAACGATAGGAATATAAACGGAAAAACGTACTAACTCTTCTATGCCCAGATGTACATTTCATTTTACAACTTAGATGATGGATGGAAAGCTAAAAAGTTGTTCAGTTCATTAATAAGGGCAGATGAACATATGTGTAGAAAGAAAATGTATTTGACTAACACTATTTCCGATCACTACACGGTCACAGAGGGGTTACAAAGTCTCTAATAATTTTGTAGACTGTTACGAAATATTAATGCAATGGAGATGGTAGGAAATGATTAATTCTATCGACATACCATTTTAACAAAGAACAAATGTATTGTCTCAGCATTTCGCATTTCTTCGTTATGCGCGATCCATCGAGGGAACCCGTGCGTATTTTTATTTTTTTTCCGCTTTTTTGTTGTCTTCTCTTGAAACCTTAACCCACCAAATGAACCGTTACCATTTTTCTACCCTTTGCCCCAACCCCTGACCCCTCTAATCAAAGTTTCAAGTGAGCCCGGGGAGTTTGTACTAACTCGTCGTGTTTTCAAAGTAGACGAGCGAGTGAAACGAGGAAAGTGAATAAACTTAGACGTAAAAGTCATCCCTCAGGTCTTACCAGTTGCTTGAGCAAGTGTTCGAAAACCACGAGACAAACCGTGTAAAACTAGAGAGAAACAAACGTGTATGAATATGTTAGAGAGATCTAACCGAAATGAAACGAATTATTACGAAGGTGGTGCTGAAGGAAAAGGAAATCCGGAGTGTCGCTATAGCGAGATAACATAAGTAGAGACAAGGTGTCGAACCTTTTTTTTTTAAATTCTAGAGAAAACGAACGTAGCGTGAAACAATCGAACTTCCATCGAACGGTGCATTCGTAAGCGAGACGCACGTACGAGCGTTTTCTTTTCTTATCGTTGAATTAAAAAGAGAAAGAATTGGTATTTTCGAGGTGGTGCTTCGAGCCGATAGATCGATGAGTATCAAAAAGAGAGGCCGAGTTGCGATTCCTTTATAACGAGATGTACATAAGAGCATGTTTGATCGAATAGCGGCGAACGATCGAAGGAGATTATTTTTTTTACCAAGAATCGCCAGTGGGCTGGAAAAGATACGAAACTAGCGAAACGTCGAACAATGTCAGAGTACGAACACGTAACTCGTTTACTCGTTCGATTTAGTGTCGATGTTCATTATAAATGAAACAAAATTTATATATATATATATATCTCTAAAAATATTTACAATTTATACATATATATATGTATATAAATATAGTGTATACATTACCCTCATGTCGCATACTACACCACAAAACAATTTACGTTTAGTCACAAGAACGAGAAATTTATAGTTACACACTTACATGCAGTACCTTTTAACATTCTACTAATCGATTATTTATTATTGTACAATGGAAAGGCCAATAAAAACGAATGTTTTAAGTACGTACAAGCCTCGTTTGTTGCCGATACGACGATTTAGTTTCACACGATACAATGATCGCTTAATTAGGGGCAGCCTAATTAATCTCCAAGTGAAAGACTATTTACACGCAAGTGACTTACGGCACTATGTGTATGAATTTAAAATAACATTATTCATCGACTACGTATTGATAATAAATTTGTTTTATCTTTGAGATATTGAAATAAATAATAAGGGGTCTACGTAAAGCAGATATGCAAGTAACGCGTGCCCGTAACGAAACAAAGAATTGTATAATACATAAAAGGGAACCTGTTTCGGTGGAATGCAAAGCACTTGGAGAGGAGCATACACTAAAAATGTATGTACATACATGAGAGAGCCTAATGAATATCATTTGTGGCAGAATTCATGGATCTTAACACTGATATCTCTTCTTGGCAGAAGCGTAGCGAATTTACCTAACATTATAGCTATATTGTGATTATTACGTGGTATTTTCTCTTGTCATAAATTCATGTCTTTTACTTACGGAACAAACACGAAATTCAATCGGAATGCAGCAGCACGCACCCGTGATTCATACTTCACACGTCGTAAAACAATTCGCAATGGTCGTAAGGACGTGAACGCGTTCCAAAAAATGATACAACACCGCGATTTATGATAGGACCATAACGGACAATCGAAATATCTTGAGAGAATACGGCGTTCCGTGCTTCCCCTCCATTTCGACGTTCTTGCAAAGCTTGAAACTTGACAATGACTGTCTGCTAAATATATATACATATATAATATTCGAAAGTCATGTCGCGCAATGATTTCCTGGCAGAGCTTAGAAATTCAATTAATGAATACACTTGGACATCTACAGTCTCCCTGCGAGGAAGTCACACACATAACGAATCAAATAATTGTGACAAATACCGGCCAGCTGTAGTCTGAATAATTTTGCTGGTAATCTTGGCAGATTGATTGGAGCGAAAATAAATCGATAAACTTTGCGTGTTTCGCTCAAAAATGAACAGTCATACGTATTTTCTTATAGAAGACGAATTATCGTCGGACTATTGTCACACTGTCGGTTTTCAGATATGTTAGGGTTGCGATGAAAGTCTTTATTTATAACACTTACAAAATGTATGTTAAACTTCTAAAAGTTTCGTTTATCTTACAATACAAACTTAATTTACACGGCATCAAATTATACGTATTTTATAATGTACAATGTATTTCACACGTACAATCGAATTCATTGCGATTGATCTTTGACCACAGTACTTTGACACGCGGCAATGGGAACTGAGAATTTCGTGCATTATTTTCTCAGGATTTATTTACTTCTAAACAATTGTTCTCGCGCAACTCGCACGAGATTCTTCCAACCTAGAGTACTTCATACGCGTCGTTTTTATATACGTATTGTATACACTCGTCTTTTACGATCGTCGTTTCTGTTTCCAAGTATCACCTTTCTCTCTGTAACTGGTTTAACGAGCGTGAAGAGGTAAACGTATTTTCTTCCATCGCTTCTGGTACTCGAGTCGTTTCAAAACGAGGGACAGACGCAGTGCCGTGTGCACGCTCGGCTAGGCCCTCTTCTTAGGCTATTTCTGAGCACGTGACGTGTATTACATTACCCGGCTATATTTGGCTGCCGGTTCAGAACTCCCCGAAGTCTCGGCAAATTCACGTGGGGTCTCATTCGGCTCGCGTGTACTCCTACGAGAGTACTTTCACGCAGTATTCCCGTATCATAAATAAAATGCCCGTTAGAACCGTAAATATAACGTGTTCTCTCCAATGCCCCGCTGGGATTCATCGGTGTAAAGTAGCTTTGAAATTTAAATGAACGTCACACCTCGTTAAACCCTCGCAATTTATGATTATCGAATCATCTAAATTACTTTATATCAATCTGACGAAACTGCTTGCCGGACGGTTTCTTCGCTCGAAACTGGACATGGAGTCGATAGAAATATTCCAGTTCTTTTTTTCTGATACAGTCGTTCGTAGGATTCGTTATGTTATCGATCTTAAATACAATACGTGTCAGTATACAAAAGGGGGTACAGCGGGATATTCTTAGACAGGTACTCTAATAATAACCCTATAATTAGGCACAATGAAAAATGACACGATGTATCATGCTTCGACGTAACGAGTTCTCCCGTTTCAACGTGCATTTCGTGACGCAACGAGTGCGTGATGCTCCCTGTACGGAACGACGAAGATCTCGTGTTCTCCGCGTTCTCCAACGCATTTAAACGAAGCGTGAGAAGTATGTATCCGCATTTATTACTTGACCGGCATGCTCTACACCGTTAGAATCCGGCGACCCGGTGCAAAATTAGACCGTGAATCCGGCGCGTTAATCTCGGCCATAGGCGTGATTAATTAGAATGGGGTAAATCCACGCGGCCAAGAACATTTATCACGACGATATGCTTCACTACGCTCTCGGTATTAATTAGAAATTCGTTACGCAGCCACTATTCCAATTTCATTCTCGAATCACAGAGTAGAGTCCGCAGACTTTGTGCGGATAGACCTTGGTCATAAATAAGGTAATTTACGTTGGACACCCGCTGGGTCCAAACCAAGAAGATTTATCCGGATCTATGAATTTATTTCATGCATGTAACGCTAGCGTGACATCGGGTATATGAGATTCCGAAACCAGGAAGATGTTTTATCAAAAGAATCTACGTAATCTAGTAGCAATAGGAAAACAAGAATATATATAAAACCGCAGTTACATCTGAATCATCGTGTAAATTGATCCGTCGGAATTTAATTGAAAAAACAAAAAAGAAACAAATCCGGTCGGTGAAATTCGGATACATAGGGTAGGACAGTGGAGCTTTTTTCGTCCCATGTTCGTCGAACGGTATCGACCTTGAAGAACGACCACCTGAAGCCGAGAAGACAACTGCCAAGCTGTAGTAGCATCTGTCGAGGCGAAAAGAACGCGGTGATTCATCCAGAGGACCTTCTTTTCCGTGGCTCACCTTCGTCTCCGATGTTCAACCACCACCACGGGCAATTCGTCGACGTCGTGATCGTTGTCAGGCCAACGAAGTCGACTATTTCGGCCGCCCCAGCTGCCAGTGATTCAGCCCTGCCAGAAATAATACGGGGGAGCGCGTGTCAGCGCACTCTGGAAGGCGGGAAGGAATTATTTCTGGTAAATTCTCCTCAGCTCGACTCCCAAGACGAGGAAAACCAGTGGCAAACGAAACGAAGAAACATTTACAGCATTGCAGCGATTACCTGATACGGGGTTTTCTTTAATGAATAAATGAGGAACTCATTGGTAGTTTTAATATTCATGCTAGATCGGATAGCAAGAAACTTGTATATTCTTCGTTATTGATTACGGAAATCATACGTTTACTATACTACGTTTATACTGTTACATTATATTAACTAATTTATTGTCATCATTGTTGTTATTATTGTAATTATTCGTTCGCAAACAGAATGGGTTAGGTTTTAATACATTTTATTAAGTTAGTGTAAAAATAATGTCTCCTAACTTATAAGTTATTAATAATAAAAAAGAAGTAAACGAAAGATATCTCTGAATCACTGGAAACTGGAGAATGTGATCGATAACACAACGTATCTGAAAGAAAAAAATTGAGAAATTAGTGAAGCAAGGGAAGAAGGTCAGGGACAACCACGGCTCGTTAAATGTTGACTGCTGACTTTATTTTTATTTTTGTACATGACCACTCCAATCGTCCGTGATTCATCGAATAAACGTTGTGTGTCATCTTCTAGAAAATCATATATTATTGTTTCAACTCACGCGAATACGAGAAATGATACGACGACAACAAACAATACTTTATTTGATTGAAAAGCGAATTAATCGTTAAATAAACGGCATTCGAAAGCTCGGTACCAGACGACACCTCGCATTTACTCATAATTTCTTCGATAAAATCGAGATCGCTCAACGATGCAATTGAGCGTCGTTCAACGATTCGTTAACTAAGTAACTTCCGAAACCGTCGGACGTAATATCTAGGGGTTAAACCTGCGGCGATGGAACAAACCGATCGCAACCACAACACTAAATCCAAGCCTCGAAATTGTCAGGCACTCGTCTCGAAATTAGCTCGCACAAATATCTGCGGCACCCGTCTCGAAATGTTACGTTAAACTTTAGTAAATATCGATGCACCACCTTCGCGACACTCGGCACCACGGCATATTCAAAAGTGTCCAGTTCAATCGTGGCTGCACTTCGATCGAGCCGGGTTGTTGTTTCAGACAAATAAATGCAGCCCGATCGAACGCAGCCAACTGTCAAACATCACGTTTCGCCTCTCAATTGTCACCCTCGAAGAATCATAATCTCTTCACGATCCACAAAACACAACACAGTACACCACATTATACCGTTTAAGCAAAAACGGAACACGAAACGAGATAGAAAACCGAATTTTTTTCAAGTTATGTAAAAGAAACACGTTTTATTCTGGCACTCGTCAGCTTCTTCAGCTCCGGCTTCCAGTGGATGACTATTAAGGCTAGACTAAGCTTAGGGTAGTATGCGTGGTGGCGTCGGCCACGAGTTTCCCCACCACCGTTTTTCAGCATCCGACGTTCAGTACCCGGTGCATGCATCACCACTACCCCCTCTCCGCTAGTCTTTGGTTTTTCATATCGAGGGGGAAACTCCGTCAGCTCGTTCTCTAGAATAATGACCTGAGGTGATTATTAGCATAACTCTTGCAGAACGTTAGTCAGCGTTCCGTGAAAATCTTCGACTCACAAGTTTTTCTCCTAGGATTTATAGAAAGTTGTTATTTCTTCTTTTTTTTTAGATACCGACATAGGTATGTCCTTATTCGATAACAAGGAATTATATAAGAGTGGAATTAATTAATGCTGAACTTTAAAGATGTTTTTAGAATTAAATGAAAAGGATAATCAATACAGCATGTTTGTATAATAAACAGATTTGTTTAGACAGAAATTGATACGAAAAGAAGAATGCGATTTTATAATAGCTGCAATTACTCATTCTTTTTGTAATAGATACGACAAACAATGTCGGGGATTTAAAAATACATTCGGAGTAATCCAACGGCAAAAATTTCGTTTAGATTCTGCCTTGCAGATGACGAATCGTCTGTTTTTCGTCGCGTTTAAAAATAAAGTCACGCGAGGTCGGAATGAGTGTTCCACACTTTCGTTGATATTATGCTAAACCCCACACTGATTGCGGGAGCAAAAAAGAAATAAATACGCACATCTGCACCATGCCTTTCGATAGTAGGTGATCGTCCACATTCGTGCTCGAATTATAAAACAAAAATTTTTTTACGAAATCTTCTCCATTTCAATGATCATGCTGATAACGATCGAGTATTTTTAATAAAATAAATATATAATGTAAAACAGTTTAAGGCAAATTTATGATACAGAAATAACTTTATGACGGTTCCGTAAAACGAATTTTTTTATTGGAATCGAAATGTATTTTTACCTTCGAAATGTAAACAGGTCCAGAGAAATTTATTATCGAGATAACTTGCAAGTCGAGGTTACCACATTTAATCTGAAGAATATTAACAATTTGAATAATTCGGTTTTCGAAGGACGAATCGCTGGCGATTTGCCTTGATTTCTCTCTTGCGAAGTTTATTTGGCTCGAATCCGTATACCTTCTATCCAAAATTGTGAAACATAAATTTTCAAGAGCATTTACACGATCGCAAATGAGGAAAGGAAATTTATATGACACGGAATTATTGTTGACTAGTTGACAACTCTTGATGGATAATACAATGCTGTTGTCAGAGTGTGATTAAAATTGAAATAGTACAAGTCTTACACACAGAGTAACAGAAAACATGTGGTGGAAAATTCTAGTACTTTAATTATCAACCTATTATATCCAAGTATTTTATATGTAAATTTAGGAAATTAATTGCATTGCTCGCACGTCGTGTAATACAGCACCAGGGGCCAATTAGTGAAACCTTTTTTGAGGTGCGAAATATTAAGAAAATTGTGACGCATTAGAGTTTGAATAGAAGTTAAGAATAGACATAAAGGATCATTGTAACGAATGTAGATACATACATGTATAATGGATGAGCTACGACTGGCATTATATTTGGCATTGCTTTTCCTTCAACATGATATGCATTTGACGTAAACTACAGTGTAAATTCAAGAAACTGTCAGAAATTGTAAATGTCTTTACAAATCCCTTATGATTAGGTAATATACGAGATCTGTTTCAAACTATTACCAACATCTCAATTTACTTAACGCGCCTCGGATAGTCAACGGATCAAATAGAGAATACATAAAACTACTACGAATATTATATTTACACAATCAGTAGAAATCACTAATGGTCTGAATAGTTATAATCAGATGCAAAGTATATTTCGAAAAAGTAATCTTCAGTCTTCGATGATTATAATAAATGCACCACACTCGTTTCACAGTTTTTTTTTTTTGGTATTCACTCGTCGTCTTCCGTAAGTATTGTTTGTTATAAACGTGTGATTCAATACTGCGTGTTATTAATTCAATAAACCTACAAAATGACTCATGCTTATTTAGCACGATATTATTGTAGCTGCGACTCTGGCAATGTGTGTCTTTGACAATAGAACGGGTACACCTGTGGCAAAATTAAAGATTATCATAATGCATGACTTTACAGAGAGAAAAGGAGCTTATTACGAAGTTCCTGTAGAATCCGGACCGGGAGCGAAAACAGGCGAAAAGCCTCGCGAAGGTTTAGGTACAGGTGGTAAGGGTATAACTCTAGAATCATTGCCCTTGGATGAAAATGGATTACCACTTGAAATTCCACTTCAACCTGGTGATGAATCATTACCTTGGAGAAAAGGACGTGTACATCGCCGACCTCGACCTGGCGACGTAACACCTTGGAGAAAAAGTAAACCGAAATCGCGAGATACGTCTCTGGATAAATTGCAAACTGCTGAGAGCCAGATAAAACCTTGGACAGCGGAAGAAGTAGTTTTGAAGAAGACACCTCAGATGCCACGGGAAATTCCGAAGGAAAAGTTGGAGGAAGTCGAGTTGAAACCAGCGAAAATAGAGAAGAAAGAAATCAGAAGACCAAGTCTCGAAGCTGTTGATTTAAAACCTGTGACCAGGGATGTCACTAAGGAAGTTAAAACCGAAGAAACGGTTTCTCGTCTGGAGGAAACTGGGGATGAAATTTATGTTGAGGAAGAAGACTCGAGATTTTTGAAAACTTCGCGTAAGGTGGATGAAACAGTCCAGATGAAAAAAAGTGAGGAGACGAGACCATGGACAGAAGAAAAAGTCACTTTGAAGAAATCGAAACCAGACAGGAAACAAATTCCGAAAGAAACTATAGAAACGGTAGGATTAAAGCCGTCAAAAATTGTGAAGAAAGATATCGAAAAACCTAGCTTGGAAAAAGTAGATCTAAAGCCCATTCCAGCTACAGAAAAGGTTGAAGAAAGTATAACACAGAAGACTGAGTACCTTGAACAAGATGATACAACACAGTTACGTGTGTCTGTAGAGGAAGATGTAAAGAAAGTTCGAAGGGAAGAAATCATAGAAAAGTCTGATCAACCTAAACCATGGACAGAAGAAAAAGTTACTTTGAAGAAATCCAGACCCACACGTAAAGAAGTTGAAAAACAGACGATGGAAACCGTCGAGTTGAAACCGTCAAAAATAAGTAAATCTCCTATTCGAAAACCAAGCCTAGATAAAGTGGACCTCAAGCCGCTTACAAAGGAACATGTACAGAAAACTACGGAAGAAATTACACAGAGATCCGACTATACAGAACAAGAAGACAAGTCGTTGCTGGTAGTCTCTGCTGACACACAGGTTAAGAAAATAAGGAAGGAATCAGTTTCAGTAGAAAAGGTGGAACAACCGAAACCATGGACAGAGGAAAAAATTTCTTTGAAGAAGTCCAAACCAACTAAAAAAGATATAGAAAAGGAAACAGTAGAAACTGTAGAATTGAAACCATCTAAAATTACCAAATCACCAGTACGGAAACCAAGTTTGGAAAAGGTGGACTTGAAGTCAGTAACGAAAGAAACTGCAGAGAAAATCACAGAAGAAACTACACAGAAGACAGACTATACAGAACAAGAGGACACATCATTACTCGAAGTCTCCAGAGACACGGAGGTGAAGAAAGTACGAAAAGAGTCGATCACGATGGAAAAGATGGACAAACCTAAACCTTGGACGGAAGAAAAGATTACCCTGAAGAAGGCTAAGCCCGAGAGAAAAGAAATTCCAAAAGACGCGCTAGAAACTGTGGAGTTGAAACCCTCCAAACCGGAAAGGGCAGAAGATAGGAAACCCAGTCTCGATCGTGTAGATCTCAAACCAATTCCAAAAAAAGTCACAAAAGAAAAACCAGGGAAGCCGGAAGATAAAGGTGTGTATGCTGAAGAAGATGACACAACACTTTTAGAGGTTACATCTGATGTTGAAACTCTTCGGGTTGAGAAAAAAGTAAGAAAGGATGACGCTGTAGTGCCAAAGAAACCTGAGCCAAAATCATGGCTGGAAGAGAGGGTTACCTTGAAGAGAGCAAAAGTAGAACAAAAGGAGGTTCGTAGAGAATCCTTGGAAGAAGTCACTTTAAGACCAACGAAAACAGAGAAACGGGAAATAACGAAAGAAACGGTAGAGAAAATAGACTTGAGAGAAGTTACAGACAAAACACAATTTGTCGAGGAAGAAGAGAGTACGCGTTTGAAGATTGATAAAGACGTGGATACTGAAGAAACCAAGCTAGAAACGGCTGTATCTTGGCGAAGAGGTAAAAAGTCCAGAGGAAAGGCGCCTTACCACGAAGAAGAAGATACCACAGTTCTTGACGTGGCAACAATTGAGGAAACAACTCAGAAAGAGGCAGAAAAAGAGGTACCCGTTCCTTGGGCGAGAGGTAAGAAAAAGACAAAAGAAAAAGTGCCTTACCAAGAAGAGGAAGATACCACTCTTCTTGACGTTGAAAAGACTGAGGAAACAACCGAGAAAGAAGTAAAGGAAGAAGTTCCAGTTCCATGGGTAAGGGGAAAGAAAAAGAAAGAACAACAGCCGGAATTAGTTCCACAAAAGGTACAAGTAGAAGAGGAGAAACCTGAGGAGGAGGCACCATTAGAGAAAGTACAAGTTCCTTGGATTCGCGATAAGAAGGTTCCACGTAAAATCCCTGAGAAGAAGGAAGAACCAGTTGAAGATATAAAATCGGTAACACTAAAGCCTGTTAAACGTGACCGCTTACCTCAAGAAATAGAAAAGCCGGAAGAAGTTAGTCTTAAACCGGTAAAACGCATTCCACACGAGGAAGAAGAGAAAGAAGAAGTGAAATTGAAACCCATTCCGAAACGAAAGCCTGAAGAGCAAACACAAGAAGAAGTAAAGTTAAAACCATTCCAAAAATTGAAACCTGAAAAAGACGACTACAAGGAAGTTAAACTAAAACCCTTTGAAAAACCAAAGCCAGATATCACGGAACAAGAGGAAGTACAGTTGAAGCCATTCAAGAAAGAGAAACCAGAAGAAAAGGTAAAAGGGGAAGAAACCTTAGTTCCACAAAAAGTTACAGAGAAACCTGATGAAGAAAAACCAACAGAAGTTGAAGAAATATCATGGCGACGCAAATCGAAACCAAAGAAGCCTCAAGTACCCGAAATCGAAAAGCCACTCGAAAAGGAAAAGGAGAAACCGGTTAAAGAAGAACCGGAGGAACGAACACTTGTAGAAGATAAACAAATAATGAAAACGAAGGAAGAGCAAGTTGAAGACATTAGATTGGTATCTCTAAAACCAGTAAAACGTATTAAAAAGCCTGAGGAAGATAAAGACAAAGAAGAAATTACTTTGAAGCCAGTAAAACGACTTCCAAAGGAAGAAGAAAAAAGAGATGAAATTAACTTGAAGCCAATACAAAAGGTTAAACTGGAACAAGAGAAAATCGTTGAAAAGGAAAATATACCTTTGAAGCCTGAAATGGTTCCTGCTGTTGCTGAAGAAGAAAAATCGACGGAGAAAACAGATATGCCATGGCGACGCGGTAAAAAAGCGCCTGTACAAAAACCGGTTGCAGAAGTTCTCACCGAAGATACGAAAATAGTCGAACAAGAAAAGGAGATATCAGAAGTAAATTGGAGAAAACCACGAAAAGAAAAAGTAGTAGTCAATCAAGAAACAGAAGTGGAGAATATCTCATCTGTTATATTGAAACCTACGAGACGGGGTACGAAACTAGAAGAAAAGGTGGAGCAGGAGGAAATCGTACTAAAGCCAGTTAAACGCTTGCCCAAGGAAAAAGAGATATCTGAAGAAGCTTCTCTCAAACCTATAAAATTAGAGGAACCGGAGAAGGTTGAAGAGGAGGAAATTCCCGAAGAAAAGACTGGGTTACCATGGAGACGTGGAAAGAAACCGACGAAGAAAATTGTCCCAGAGGAGGAAGGCAAACTTGAAGAGGTTGATTTGAAAGCTACAACCGTCCCCAAAGTGGAGAAGGTCGAAGAAAAAGTCACGATAAAACCAGTAGAAAGAAGGAAAACTGAAGAAGAAAAACCTGAGGTGAAACTAAAACCATCAAAACGACTCGATAAACCAGAGCTAGAGAAACCAGAAGAAGTAACTTTAAAACCTGTGAAACGCATTCCTAAAGAAGAAGAAACTAAGGAAGAAGTTAGCTTGAAACCAATACAAAAGAAGAGGCTAGAGGAAGAAAAGCCTGAAATTAAATTGAAACCGGTCAAACGTCTTGAAAAACCAGAAGAACCTCGGCCAGAAGAAGTTACTTTGAAACCTGTGAAACGGCTTCCAAAGGAGGAAGAAACGAAAGAAGAAGTTACTTTGAAACCAATAGACAAGCAGAAGCCGGAGGAAGAGAAGCCTGAGATAAAATTGAAGCCATTCAAACGTCTTGAAAAACCAGAGGAACCTCAGCCAGAAGAAGTTTCTTTGAAACCTGTGAAACGGCTTCCAAAGGAGGAAGAATCAAAAGAAGAAGTTACTTTGAAACCTGTGAAACGGCTTCCAAAGGAGGAAGAAACAAAAGAAGAAGTTACTTTAAAACCAATAGACAAACAGAAACCGGAGGAGGAGAAGCCTGAGATAAAATTGAAGCCATTCAAACGTCTTGAAAAACCAGAGGAACCTCAGCCAGAAGAAGTTTCTTTGAAACCTGTGAAACGGCTTCCAAAGGAGGAAGAAACAAAAGAAGAAGTTACTTTAAAACCAATAGACAAACAGAAACCGGAGGAGGAGAAGCCTGAGATAAAATTGAAGCCATTCAAACGTCTTGAAAAACCAGAGGAACCTCAGCCAGAAGAAGTTTCTTTGAAACCTGTGAAACGGCTTCCAAAGGAGGAAGACACAAAAGAAAAAGTTACTTTGAAACCAATAGACAAGCAGAAGCCGGAGGAGGAGAAGCCTGAGATAAAATTGAAGCCATTCAAACGTCTTGAAAAACCAGAGGAACCTCAGCCAGAAGAAGTTTCTTTGAAACCTGTGAAACGGCTTCCAAAGGAGAAAGAAACGAAAGAAGAAGTTACTTTAAAACCAATAGACAAGCAGAAGCCGGAGGAGGAGAAGCCTGAGACAAAATTGAAACCATTCAAACGTCTTGAAAAACCAGAGGAACCTCAGCCAGAAGAAGTTTCATTGAAACCTGTGAAACGGCTTCCAAAGGAGGAAGAAACTAAAGAAGAAGTTACTTTGAAACCTGTGAAACGGCTTCCAAAGGAGGAAGAAACTAAAGAAGAAGTTACTTTGAAACCTGTGAAACGGCTTCCAAAGGAGGAAGAAACTAAAGAAGAAGTTACTTTGAAACCTGTGAAACGGCTTCCAAAAGAGGAAGAAACTAAAGAAGAAGTTACTTTGAAACCTGTGAAACGGCTTCCAAAGGAGGAAGAAACTAAAGAAGAAGTTACTTTGAAACCTGTGAAACGGCTTCCAAAGGAGGAAGAAACTAATGAAGAAGTTACTTTAAAACCAATAGACAAGCAGAAGCCGGAGGAGGAGAAGCCTGAGACAAAATTGAAACCATTCAAACGTCTTGAAAAACCAGAGGAACCTCAGCCAGAAGAAGTTTCATTGAAACCTGTGAAACGACTTCCAAAGGAGGAAGAAACTAAAGAAGAAGTTACTTTGAAACCTGTGAAACGGCTTCCAAAAGAGGAAGAAACTAAAGAAGAAGTTACTTTGAAACCTGTGAAACGGCTTCCAAAGGAGGAAGAAACTAAAGAAGAAGTTACTTTGAAACCTGTGAAACGGCTTCCAAAGGAGGAGGAAACTAAAGAAGAAGTTACTTTAAAACCAATAGACAAGCAGAAGCCGGAGGAGGAGAAGCCTGAAATTAAATTGAAACCGTTCAAACGTCTTGCAAAACCAGAAGAACCTCAGCCAGAAGAAGTTACTTTAAAACCTGTGAAACGGCTTCCAAAGGAGGAAGAATCGAAAGAAGAAGTTACTTTGAAACCAATAGGCAAGCAGAAACCGGAGGAGGAGAAACCTGAGACTAAATTGAAACCATTCAAACGTCTTGAAAAACCAGAAGAACCACAGCCAGAAGAAGTTTCTTTGAAACCTGCTAAACGGCTTCCAAAGGAAGAAGAAACCAAGGAAATGGTTACTTTGAAACCGATAGAGAAGAAGAAGGCAGAAGAAGAAAAGCCTGAGATTAAATTAAAACCGTTCAAACGTCTTGAAAAGCCAGAAGAACCTCAGCCAGAAGAAGTAACATTAAAACCTGTGAAACGTCTTCCTAAAGAAGATGAGACGAAGGAAGAAGTAAAATTGAAGCCGATAGAGAGGCAGAAACCTGAAGTGGAGAAACCAGAAGATGTGAAACTGAAACCAGTTAAGATAATAGAAAAACCAGAGGAATCCAAACCCGAGGAAGTGCTCCTCAAGCCAATAAAACATATTCCTAAGGAAGAAGAAACAAAAGAAGAAATTTCTGTTAAACATTTACTAACAAAGAAGCCTGAAGAGAAAAAGCCTGAAGAGGTAAAGTCTATTACAAAAGTAGAAGGACCTGTAGAAGAAAAACTGAACGAGGTTGCTTTGAAACCAATTCCTAAAATGGTACCGGAAAAAGTAGAAGAAAAACCAGAAGAAGAAAAATCTGAAACATCCATATTTCCATGGCGGCGTGGTAAGAAATCAAAGAAGGTAGTTGATTTCAAGGAAGAAGTGACGGTAGTACCTATTGATCAAGAAAAGATTGTTTCGGAAGTTCGTGAAGAAGAAGTGGTAATCGTAACACAGGAAAAAGTGGAAACAGAGATAACGGATATAACAGAAGAAAAACCAGAAGAAGCAACCAAACTTCCATGGCGAAGAACAGAAAAAGTGATAAGAAAGAAAGTCGAAGAGGAAGTTCAGCCGGAACATATACCGGAACAAGAAAAGATAGTTGAGGAGATAACTGAAACGTCTGAGGTATCATGGCGAAGAGGCAAACAGAAGCCAAAGAAACCGGAACGAGAAGAAGAAATTCAATTAAAACCGGTTGAGGGAGAAGAAGAAATTACGGAAAAGGTAGAAGAACGAGTGTTTTTGAAAAAAGTAAAGAAATCAGAGCATAAAGATGAAACTCCCGAAGATATTGTTCATAAACCAATTAAGAAAGAAAAACCCGAAGAGAAACCTACCAGAGACGAAGTACCTGAATTGAAACCAGTTAAACTAGAGGAACGTTTAGAAAAGCCTGAAGAACGGGAAAAGTCTGTTCTCGAGATGGTAAGAAAAAAACCCAAAAAGAAAGAGAAACCTGAAATCGCACCGGAAGAACTCGTTCCGATACCTCAGCAGGAACAAGAAGTCGTAGACGAAGGAATTATATCTACGCAAGATGTCCAAGTAGTCAAGAAAGAAACAGCAGTTAAAATCGACACCAAGGTCATTAAAGTTGAAGAAGAAAGAGATGTCGCTAAGGTCGAGGACGAAGTACACGAGGAAATTGTTCAAGTGGAAGAACGCAAACGAAAACGTAGACAGCGTACCCAGGTCGATATATCAATCACCGACAAAGACAAGAAAATCGCTCCAAAATTCATCCAAAAACTCCAACCTGTCATCGCCGAGCTGGAAACAACTGCAAAGTTTACGTGCACAGTATTTGGAAATCCAACCCCCGAGATTGCTTGGTACAGAAACGAACAAGAACTTCATGCGTCTGAAAAATATATCATGACAATTTACGAAACGACTGCCACGTTAGAAATAACGAAGGTGAAGGAAGAGGACGCCGGAATGTATTCTTGTAGGGCATCGAATCCAGCCGGAGTAGCGACCTCCACTGTGAATCTAGTGATATTCGGTAGTACAATTATGTACCGTGGCGTTTGTGTGACCATTGTTTTGTCTTTTGCAAAAATGTGTGAATTTTGCGGATGCTTGTAATCTGCTTAATATATCTTACAGTATTCCAAAGAAAGTCTGGCATTTTCTAACACAATAATTGTAAATTTTACATTTCAGTTTGCTTTTTATGAATATCACTTGTGAATATTTATCTTTTTATGTTTTAATAACTAGAACAAAATACTAGTAATACTTTAAATATTTTATTGCATGCGTACTAATTTAGATTTTGCAGATACAATGCACGAAGAATCTATAAATTATGTTCAAAATTATAATGTATGGTGACTAATTCGGAAATTGTGGAGCTAAATTTATAAAGTGTTAACGATAAATCATCATATTACTACACTCATACGTTTGAAAGTTACTCAGATTAATTACTTTTCGACAAGAAAAGGTTCAATGTGTCGCCCGATTCATAAACATAAAATCAGATACATTTATTCAACGAAATATTAGAACTAAATATAGAAGAAACTAATCATAATAATCTACTATTGTCTTCTGAGCCTATGTATCGATAAACGGCTACATTTTAATGCAGCACATGTTCAGTTTCCATGAACTACTTGTGCCACCGTGGTATACATAATAGCTCACCATGGCCATTCCCTTCCAAACTTAGTTTTGAAATTCCGCTAGACTTGCATATTTTATTTTGTATTTCTGTACCAGAAAATAGAACTTACTTTCCGATGCGAAGTACTACTAATTTACACTAACCTTTATGTCACCAAATATATACCGAACATATGTCATTAAGACTTTAAAGGTTTAGCTGTCAATTGCAAGAAAGTGCATAAAGTTATCCTCCATTTCTGAATTTCTCACGATAGGTTAAAGTTTAAAAATTAATTTTCTTCGGGTCAAGCTTCGTTTCGTGTGCGGTGTGATTTTTCATCATCACTTTTGCAGATATAATTGCAGATTTTGTTTTATAGAAAAAGAAGAGGAGGGTGTAGCACCTCACTTCGCAACCCCCATCAAGCCATTGATGGTCGAGGAGCACAAGCCAGCACTTCTCGAATGCATTGTTACCGGAACACCGATGCCAGAAGTGAAATGGTACCGCGGGGATCAAGAACTGAAACCAAAGCGAGGCAGGGAGATCAGCTTCAACCCTGAGACCGGGGAAGCCAAATTACACATCTTGGAACCGACACCTGAAGACGAGACGATCTACCGTGTTCGAGCGGTAAACAAATTCGGCCGAGCGGAATGTAGAGCCAATTTGGTGATCAGTAACGTTGTAAGAGTTAGCAAACCGGAAGTATTAAGGGCGCCCAAGATCACCAGACCCTTACCAGCCTTGGTAGCCGAACGGGGAAAGCCTTTGACATTGTCGGCCGATTTCGAGAGCAAACCAACGCCGGAAGTGAAGTGGTTCCGCAACGGAACTGAAATAACACCGTCCGATAAACGTGTAATTAACATTCATGAAAATACAGCTGAGTTGTTTATTCCTGACGTAACGAAGCGGGACGGAGGGAAATATGAAATCAGGGTAGAAAACCCTGCGGGAGAAGCTCGAAGTTCAGGATCGGTTACCGTTCGGGAACACGAGGACACAACGGACGAGGTGAAAGCACCCAGATTCATCGAACCGATTCAACCACAGATCGTTGCTGAAGGAGAAGTCGTGATTATGGAAGCACGAGTTGAATCCTATCCGACAGCGTCATTCCAGTGGTTCCATGAAACCCGTCCACTTGAGGTAGTTACATATTGTGTGCTGTTGATACTGTCGCAGTTGGCGATATTTTTAATTGCTGTCATTTTCCGACAATATTTCTCTGAAAGTTTCATGTTTTTAGACGTTTATTATCTGAAATCATGACGAATAATGAGCGTGGAGAATGACACAATGAGAAACAACTTTAAATTTTACTCCAAATATTTAAATAAATATAAATTGAACACTTTGATATATAATAATTTGTTATAATTATCGGAAAACGAGTAAGAAGCGTTGTTTATAGCTTTTCATTTGTCCAGTCGAAACATGTTGAGAACAAACGACCATCATTTTGTGTCTGTTTTCTATTGTTCTTAATCCGATCTCAAAATATAAAGCGACGTGCTACTACGTCAGTGGAAATCAACTATAAATTACAGAAACACGTTTTCGTACATCAACGTCTATCACTTACGGTTTATGAAAAGACGTGATACAACTTCAGCAGCTGCGAATATGTTAAGTGTACATGTTCTAGCTACAATTGACCACTTTTCGAATGCGCATTCGATTACACCTTTAGACTAAATTAACGTATGTATACATATTCAGAGACCTGAACGAAAACTTCCTATCATTGTTACAGTCCACCCCACAGATGAGGATCGTGACTCAAGAAAACCGATCCATTCTAATGGTGAAAGAAATTAAGCCTGAATTCGCTGGAACGTACACCTGTCGCGCCGAGAACGTTGGTGGATCTGTCACTTGCACGGCAACCGTAAACTTACTGGAAACAACGTGGGAGGAAACCGTCGAGTTGGTTTCCCCGACGTTCGTGAAACGATTATCACCTGTCCGAGTCATGGACGGTGAAAGCGTGAACCTGACGTGCATTGTCCAAGGAAAACCAACACCCAGGGTAGAATGGTTCCACGATAAAAAACCGATCAAAGAGGGAAAAGAACTCACGATCGTACAAGACACAGAGGGTATTTGTAGTTTGGCCATCACTGAAGTGTTTCCTGAAGATGCCGGGGAATACACTTGTCGTGCTTTGAATCCTGTTGGCGAAGCCGTTTGCTCGACGTCGCTCGTTGTGGAAGGTAACTGTGTATATTATTTTATCAAAATCTACGGCAAAATGGAAGCGAATCAACTTTATATTCCTAATACTACTTGAGATATCATAGAAGTTCTCTTCAGCTCATTTTAATAATGTATTAACAAATTGTATCTACTAATTTCCGGAGATACTACATCGTGATATTTTCAGCGTACGAGTACGTACCGGACTCGGAAATCGCCTCCTCTATCGTTGCGACATCTCTTACTACTGGACAAAGTGGTTCAGAAGAAGATCTCTTATCTCCCAAGGTAAGTTCGATAAATATTTCCTACAAGTAATACATCTTTTCAATACTAAACCCACCAGGGCTAGTCAGATTACAGTTTTCCAATCAAAACTTCTGGATTTAACCTTAGGAATGTCAAAGATATTGTTCTTAATTATAATGAAGAAATATTTTCATTTTTATTCATATTTAACAATTTTTAGCTTTAATATTGCCCGTACTATAGTTACTATTATCTGCTATCGATTGTAGATAACTTTTATTTAAAAACCGATCATTCTCAGTTGAATTATGTCTAATCAATGATCACTCTTCAGGAAACTCCCCTGTTCGACACTGACACAGAGGAATCCGCACCAGAGATAGTAAAGAAACTTCCTCAGTTAATTCCTACTAAAGATGGAGAATTAACCAGGTAAAAGAAACACAAAATCCTTACTCACGAACGGGCTACATTGCTTTTTATCGTTATATTTATTTGAAACTAATTATTTATGCGCTACATTCGAAATGAATCTGTGTTACAACAGACTGGAAGTGAAGGTCAAAGGGAAACCAAAGCCAGAAGGAAAATGGTACAAACAGGGTGTAGAAATCGTCCCGTCACAAGAATTCCAGATCGAGGAATTCGAAGACGGCACATCAGTACTAACGATCGCCGAAACCTACCCCGACGACACGGGTGAGATTGTGTTCGAAGCGCACAATCCGCTCGGTGTATCGACCACGACGGCGTATTTATCAGTAGAAGGTAATGACTTCGATTGATGCAAAGTAGAATTTAAAAAGGAAACCGTGAAAGCTTTGCTAATCAGCTTGATCCAAGTTATTTTCAGCTGCGCTCTTCGATTGGAATCATCATCGAGAACCTCCTAATATATCCCCAATCACCCGTTTACGATCATATCGAACTCACACTGAACACTCACATCCTTCACTTTGACACTTTTTTTATATTATTTTCTTCGACATTTGGCTAACTCTTCTGGTCGTTTGAGTTCCATCCAGAAAAGAGAGCGAATATATATTTTAGTTTATTATTAGATACTTCAGTGGTAGCGTTCTCTGATAAGGATGGCACTGAAAAGGCCGAATATCGATATATGTTTTTAATCGTCTCTTCTTGAATAGGTATCCTCGGAACGAAGGTGTACAGAAAACCGGAATGGGTTACTCAGATGGAAGAAATGCAAGAAGCTCTCAGAGGTAAGGATAACGAGAACCACGCGGATCGGATTGATTGCATGATGAGTGAACTGGAGTGCAGTTTCTCGACGGACAGTCTGGACGATCGTGCCTTAAGAGACGAGAGTTCACAGAGAGACAGTTCAACAATGATCAGTGAATTCTCGTCGACAAGAACCTTGATGAACATTGATGACGACGGTAAGCAAGGTTTTGATGAAGAGGAAATTACTTCGAAAGGATTCTTCTTGACCAGAAGATATTCGGATTCGTCTGATGCTGAACAGAATATTAACGTGCCGGGATATTCCTGGGAGATGAAAGTTTCCCGAGTGGAAAAATGTTCAGATTGGAGCGAAGTATCTGAGGAATACGGCAAAGATGCTGTTACAACTAAAATAGGAAAATCCAAAATAAACTCAGTAAATGACCAGAAAAAATTTTACCCAAAATCCGGAAAGAACGACAAAGGGACGAGGAAGAGGCACTCGGAACAAAATCTACAAGAAAAAGCTCTTTCTAAAAAGTCTGGGGAGAGTAAGTCCTTTTCGAACATTGTTGCTACGAAAACGAAACACGATGCGCTTAGAAACGCTCTAACAAACCCATCGAGTATGGAAAAAACAAAGTTCTACGTACCAAAATCTATGATGCTGGTGAACTCAGAATCCTCTCCACCGGTTAAAACAATAAAAGATGTGTTAGAAACTGACTTAGACATGAACACTCGATCTCCATCTCCGATACGAGCGAAACGTGCAAAACTGACAGAATCTTCTAGCATTGAAAAGCAAAAGACAACCAAAACGACGATCATATCAAATTCGCCGTCACCATCGCAATCAGAAAAATCTTCAAAACACCTAACGTCTATCAAAAACTCCACAGTAGCAAAACTGACGAAAGAAAACATATCAAAAGAAGCATCATCGATCGCCAACAAGCTTTTCGATGCTAATACGACAAAGTTGAGAACGAGTACGAATGAATTTCACTTTGATGATTTTTCTGTGGAAAGGGACGAACGAAAAAAGAAGATCGTTCTAGACTTCAATGAATTTCCACCTCCACATTCCGAGAAGATGGGCTACGCCCATATACATACCGAATTCTTAACCGTTCCGGAACCTGGTTTCTACTTATCGCCCATCGAAGAGAACAGCGAAGCGTCCACTGGAAGTAGTCACAGCAAACATGACGCCAAATTCTTCAAAATCGTACCCCAAGATTATCCCAGTGGCGAAAGGAAACTAGCTGCCACGATGACGTTTGATCACGCAAGAAAATATCATACATATCCGAAATCTCGAATCCCTGTAGCCAGATGGTCAAAAGAACGTCGATTTGGAAATTTCATGATGGATCCGAGGATGTACCCATTGGAGCCACGGGAAATCGATTTAGAAGCATTTCAGCAACTGCATACAGCTGACAGTCAGGAGGAACTACAAGAGTTTTTATTGCTGGAAAGCCAGTGTAGCGGAAATCTCGGATTAGCTGGACACATGTCTAACTCGGAAATATCTTGTAGCGAGCAGAATAGTGATGATGAAAGGGGCACCATGTCAGGTATTCCTTATTTCCACCTAACAACTGAAAATTAATTACGTTTACAAATGTTCTTTTTGCATGATATTTTCTGTGTGTGTTTTCTTTTTGACTAACCAGATTACTGACATCGGGGCCACGTAAATCATGCAGTCGTCAAACGCAAATTTAGGTAATGGTTTCGATTAAAAGTTTACACAACCTAATCGCCTAGCTTCAATGTAAATATTTTTACAGCCACGCAATCTGTACCAAGATTCATCCAAGAAATAACGGACGTTTATGCGAAGGAAGGTGAAAGCGTTGTGTTTGAGTGCACATATTCCGGCCATCCTGCCCCAGGTAATACACTTTATATATATTATACTTAAACTGCACGACAAATATATTGTTTAATGTCACTAATAGATACAGAAGGAAATTGCTCAATGGTTATGACTGTTTTAAATTGTAGATGTTGTTTGGTATAAGAACGATAAGCTGATTATGAACACGAGCAACGTAAAAGTGCGTATATTTGACGAAGAAAAGAAAACGTCGGTACTAATTAAACACGCTACGGAGGAAGACGACGCCACTTACGTGTGTAAAGCTACCAGCGAAATCGGTTTGGCAATAACTAAAGCCAAATTGCATGTGACAGGTAAATTTCTAGAGGTCATTACATCGGAGAGCCAGAATACGATTGTTCGTTTCAAATGTGTGTTACAATTACTTTTTAGACATCACAGGTGAGAAATTTATTGATGAAGAAGAGTATTTCGAGGAACAAGTGGCGGAAGTGAAACCAAAGCCAGAAGAAGAAAAGCCACATAAGAAGAAGAAGCAAGTATTGAAGAAGGCTAAGGAAACTAAAGAGAAGATCAAGGCTGAACGTGTTAAAGCTGACAAGAAGGAAGTGCATAAAGAAAAATTGTCTCCTCAAGAACAGCCAGAGGAAAAGTTAGTAACTTTTTTAGTATTTATATACACAATATTTATATAGAAATACATTCGCTTTGAATTATATGTACGTCGTTCAACACGCTGTACATAATATTTATGCAATTGAATAATTACATTGTATCCCTTTGTTCAGGAAAATTGTTGACATCGAGGAGACTCAGGTATTCGAATCGACAGAGGTTATTGAAGACAAACCACACGAGGTAGTAATCAGAATTACTAATTGTGTATGCAAATGTTAATATGAGAATAAGTTAAATGAACGATTTGTTTATGCAGATTTCACGGGCGAAGAAGGTAGTACCGATTCAGGAACCAGTCGTGACAGAGGCGACAGCGTCCCTGAAAAAGATCGATGATCAGAAACCTCGCGAGATTGCACCGAGACCCGAAGAGCATGCGAAACGTCTAATCGAAGAGCGCGAAGGAGTGGTTGTTGTATCTGAAATAACGACCGAGGACATTGCTCCCAACTTCATGGTGGAATCTGTAATCGATAGGGCTCAGATAACATCAGAAACTTTACAGACTATCTCCGTATCCGAGGTGCACACGGAATCCAACGTGCAGGAGATCAGACGATTGGAAACAAAGCAACGAAAAGCAAAGAAGACCGTAGTAACCGAGGAGGAAGTATTTGAAGAGCGGCCTAAGGAGGAAATAGTTGAAGAGAAACCAAAGAAAAAGAAGAAGGCGGACAAAGTGAGAATTCGCGAAGAAGTCACCATAGAGGAAATTGTCGAGAGGCAAAGGGAAAATATCGCGAGAGAGGTCGAGGAAATCATGGAATTGTTGCACGCAAAGGAATTCGGACCTGGGGAGTCTCCTCTTCGAGAATTGGCGACGATTGGCTATCTGGTGCGGCAAGGTGTGTCTGTCAATGAAATTAACGAGAGTCTCTACAGGACGGACAACTTCCCTGCCCTGAAGACTCCCGAAGCTCAAAACGCGCTGGTTCAGTTGGTCGAAAGAGAAGGTCATGGTCCTCTTATCACACAAGTGCTGACGGAGGAAACGACCACGGATGAGAGTGTCGTAGCTGCGACAGTTGGCTTCCGGGCTTTTATGAGAATGATCGAGCTGCAGCACGTCACAGTCGAGGAGGTTCTCACGCACTTTGCTCCGGAGGACTTTAGACCACGTGCTTGGGAAGTGACGGAGGCCACGGAAGTAAGAAATAGAGACAACGTATCAATTAACACTTTTAATTCCAATTGTTTGCAGCTGTTGGTCGCACCATTGAAAATTAGTTTCGATGTATAATCTTGCTAAAAAGTATAATTGCACGATTGCACAAAACCGTCCGTATTCCTTCCACGGGAGTCATGATATTTTTGATATATTTAAACGAGACTAATTTTGTTGATTTTTAACCTGTGGTGCCGGAAAATATTTATTAAGGACAGTACTGGAAAATATACAAGAATCTATCATTTCAGTTCTCCATTTCTAATTTGTAATTTATATCTATCTCAATGAAGTCCTTAATGTCTTGAACTAGAGTATTCTAAAATTTTAATTTGTTACCATGTCTCTTCAGTTGTCCGTTCGTTGATCGAAATAATTTATTTATCGACTCTATCGTAAAATCTTACAAACAACAAATATCAATCGAATATTGCAGTTAAAACACTGATAGGAGACAGTAAAAACAAGCTTCTTTGGTGTTTGTTTCCCTATTGTTCCTTCTGCACGTTTTGAGCGAACTTTTTTCTGCTTAAATATATTCTAATCGCTATTAATTCTATTTAGGTTGAAATTGAACATCGTGCTACCCAACGAGTGGATGTCGTCCGCAAAACAGAGGTCCATTTCATGGGTAAGTCAAGATTGTGTGATGTAGAGTTTGAAATAAATAAAATAAACCCATCCATGTATGTAATAATTCCCTTTTTAATAAGCTTCGTGTATACAATGTAATCACTCCGTTGCATTTCTTTCGAGAAACAAAGTCATGAATTTTGGAGTCTGCTTGCGTGGCTGCCTAATAATGCAATTTGTACATTAATTTTGTTGTAAATATGTAACTTTACGGCTAGACGATAACTTAATTAAGCATGCGATTTTTGTACATAACCTCATGTTGACGAAAGTTTGTTTTCCTTACTATTTTATATATTGTATATTGTACATTTTATCATCGAATAAATATCTTTTTTACATCGTGCCATAATTTGCCCGTGTGTTTTTGTCTTTGTCTGTGTCTGTGTTCCTGTTCCTGAAATTCCTACGGAACAGAAAATTTTCTGATTACAGAGAGGAGGGAAGAAAGGAAAGCCATCCACAAGCAGGATATTCGAGAAATTAAAGGTTTGAAGCAACGAGTTTCAGTGCATGGAATATATATTCAAATAATTCGCCATTCGTTTAATGAATGGGGAGCATCATTAATAATCTCTTTTATCATGTCTTCGAGAAACAACGCAGTGTCCGGACAGTCAACACCACACGAAGAGTTTTTTATTATTTCCAATTTTTGTTTTTATTATTCAGTTTGTTAATTTTAAATATCAAGATCTGATCTTTTAAGGTACTCTTTTAAGAAATTCGTTCTTATTGTTTACTAATATATTTCTCAGTGAAATTGTCAAGGTCTGAAACTCTTATATTTTACATATTTCTCTACACTGAAATTAAATTTCTCAGCACTTATTAATTTTTTTTGAGATATAAATATAGAAATGTTTATGTTTATCTCGAAAGAAAACTTGAAGTATAAAATAATACGTGTCAAAATTGATTTTCAGTGCATTGAAATATATAAAGAAGAAGACTTTGAAAGTAATTGACATCGTGAAATTTATATTATATTTTTCTGTTATACGATTAGCTATTCAAATATGATGATCTGAATGTGGTAATTCTGAACGGATACCAAATTTTTCATTCATCGTATCATAAAATTCTCAGCTGAAAGGCCACGCTAAAATTTAACAAAGTCATTCATCTAACGATAAATTCATATTCACGGACTAATAGTACGCACAGTTGAGCACTGAAAAGATTAATGAAGTATGTGCATTTCGATGGTACGGTACGCTCTCTACGTAATGATTGTATTTTATTATTCTTTCAGATGCATGAAGCTTTACTTGATCGAATAATAGCAGTGAAATTTTTCTGCTTAAGCCGCTATGCTTTCCACGCGCGGTATCCTCTTTTACAATAGCCCCATTTTCATAATTTAATTACCCACTAAATCACTTTCCAATCCAGCTTCGCAAATCAACGCTTCGCGTTTTGAGCTTCGCACTGCCAATACCATTTTTATGTAAGTAAGCTGTAATAGATGTTCCAATTTGTTGTATTTTATGCATTCTTACAGTATATTATTAGTATTAAATTATGCATCTTGTAATTTGTATTAAATAATATTTCGTGTTTTATATTTGAGAACATGTCGAAGAAAAATCCTACAATTCTGTCGTGACGACGTAATTGAAATCATCGTAATACTTAAATGAAATTACAAGAATATAGCGAATGAGCAAGTGCTCAGATTTAATTGGAATCTAAGTATTCGTGGTTTCAATGTGCCTCAAAACTATGGGTTCAAAGAATGTGCATTTGTGTGAAGCTTTCAGAATTTAAATATAATATATTTTTTATAGTTTTTCTTGTGCTTACATAGTTATATATTTTTTATACTAGATACATTGTGATGTATGCAATTTGCTTTTGTACTTTTTCTAAGATTTCCTTGTTACTGTTACACATTCAAAGTTACACACTCACAGCAACTTCTATGTAACAGACGGTCGTTAACTTATTAGAACATACTGTTTTATAGTAGTAAGCACGATGTGTAACAGACAAGCGTCTCTTTCTGTGTTCATGTTGGTTTGACTTCTGGCCAGCCTTGTCCTTTTTTTATTACACACATATTTACACACGCACCATCTTTAATTAAACAACGCATGCCTAGTGCCTGCGATTCAGCACTACTACACACTACTCTATTGTAATTTAAAACATTCCAGAGACATCGTAATTCCACAAATAAAACCAAAATCAATAACTTACAAATCAAACCGCAATTTCATCAACACGTTGACTGTGGCACCAATTTTGTGCACTCTATAGTTCCAGTGAATAAGCACAACAATCGCGGCAATCAATCGAAATAAATGTACGTCAAGTATAAACAAAATGATCCATTTTAATTTTTCACTTTTACATTTTCATTGATTTGTATTTAAAATATCGAGATTGAAGTTTTAAAAGCTTTTATAAAATTAGCTCATCTGTCAACGCGTTGATACCAATATATTCGACTCAAGTAAAGACATATCCGTATCAAATGACGATTCGTACATCACGTAAAATAAAGATACGATACCTTTGGAAACCATGTAGAACGAAATAAACACGCTGATCGTCCACTGTCCGCTGTTTTTCAACCTTTAATATTCACTTTAGCTCTTCCGCCGTGCACTATTCGTAGGTTGTACTGTTGTTTCGTTAGAGCACGATTCTTGTCTTAGCACAGCACCCGCTCTATGGTTCGTCGCATGAAGTCTGAAAGCGAAAGATTTACGTTTAATAGCAAGCGAGAGAGGAGAAACGTGGCGTCACATAACACTCGCGTCTGACACAAAAATTCTCACATACTTTCCACAGAATACGAGGATACACGGCAGGCACACACGACACTGCGCAAACGCAAAGATAGGCAATCAAAGGATCAGATCGAAGACACAAAGGAAGATAGGGACGAGGGGGTTGAGATTGTAGAAATCGAGGAGGTCACGGAAACTGAAAAGGAGAAGAAGAAAGACGATGTGGAGGAAACAGAAGAAGAGATTATTATTTATGAAACAGACTCGCAAGGCAGGCTGACTCAAAAGCACACGAAACGCAATGAATTAGAGAAAGGAACAGATGTTGTCGAAGAAGAGGAGATAATTACAAAAGTAAGGAAAGAGCTAAAACCAAAAAGACCACAAATTGATCAGGATCAGATAAACCTAGAAGAAATCGAAGAATTCGAAGTACAAAAAGATAAGCCGTTAGCTTCCATAATGTTGAATGTTTCAAGTCAACGTCACCAAGTAGTACCTTTAGATCGTACAGTAGAGCAGGCACCTGGAAAACCTGAGACTGAAAAAGCGAAACTTACATTCGACACTATTACACCCTTGACAGAGCACTTGGTACCGGTACAAGAAAAAGAGATCGATGACATTACGCAAATCAAACCAATCGAGCGTAAGGCGTCTATCTCCATCTCACCGGTAGAACCTTATTCCATTACAGAAACCACTGTGCAATCATCTACCGGCGAATTTTCAGATACTTTTAAACCCACAAGTTACGCGGCAACGCCTGGTATAATACCATCCGAGGGTTTGGTCATCAGTGAAACTTTAACTAACGATGCAGGTCTATCTCTCTTGACTGTGGCAAAACAGGAGATCAGAAGAACGGCAGAAGTGAGCTTAACCGTCCAGGAAGCCACCACAGTGTATGAGACAATGGTGGATCAAACAGAAGTTCCCACCGATGATTTCATATCGCCTTTGACAGCCAATGCTGAAGACACAATTTTACCGCAGATTGGATTGACCATATACGAGGTTCAAGAAGGTTTGTCCGAGGACAAATTGGAACCCATGAAAACTATTCCAACTAAACCTAGAGTGAATGTCACTGCTGTTGAGCCATTAGTCGTGGAAGAGGTTCGTGCTGAAGACAAACCGGGAAAGTACTATCCGGAATTAATAGTACCTACAGAAGTTGCCACACAGTCAGTGATATCGCAACGACAACGTGTTACCGAAGAAATGCATGCTCCTGAAAAAGAAGGTGAATATGTTCCAGGCCGGCTACCTCCAAGTCAAACTGCTCAGATTGGTATCTCTTATGGAACCGAGACGGCGGTTATTCAGCAGAATTTGATACAAGAGAGCGAAGGTATATTGCTCTCTGATCGCAAAGCAGACACCTTTGAAGCTACGCCTAATGTCACATTAATGGAAGGAGTTACTGTATCTACTATCGAAACTCAACATAAAGAATCTGATTTAACAATTGAGGAAAGCAAGCACATCGTTGCTGATTTGAACGTCATTGAAATCACATCCGCAGTAACTGTAGAAACCATAGCTTCCGAAAAAGAAAAAGATTATCAACCGGGTGAGAAACCAACCACCAAAACGGCTGACACTTCAATATCACCACTTCAAGTTGGATCGACATCTAGCACAGTTATTCAAGAGTCCGAAGGAATATACCATCCTGATCAAAAGCCAACTGGAGTATTGGCAGAAACCTCGATAAGACCAGAAGAGTACGTGATGGTATCCGAAATCCATACTGCTGATTATCCGTCAGACTTCAAAGACGAGCTCAAATATGTTGCGGAGAGCGGTACAGTATCTGTTGAGTTAACCGAAGCCAAGATGGTCCATGAGATTATGACTCACGACCGCGAAGCGAAAATGGAAGAATCAGTTAAACCTGAACAGCGTATCGTTGAGACGACCTACGATGCCATTAGGGGCGTAGAGGTATATCAAACTACTTCCATAGAAAAAGAGGCGGACTTGAAAGTTTTCGAAATGCCCGAATCTCATCGTGGAAAAGCAGTACCGACGCATCCGATTGTTTCACTCGAGATTCAAGAAACACATCCAGAGGACAATTTGGGCGAATTCACAAAAGAAATTCTGTCATCTGGCGTAGCTAAGATAAAACCCATAAGCTTACAAGAAACTGTTGTACGGGAAACTATTGCTGACGAAGACCTAGCCCCTGTTGACAAGGTAAAGGTTCCTGATTCAAGGATGGCAGAAATCACACTAAATGAAATCGAAAGTGTGCACACAACCATGGTAATGGTTAACGAAAAAGAAGCTGAATATACTAAAGCTACTGACGTGAAACGAGCATACGCTGTCACAGAATTTACCACACAAGTCGCTAAAATGTTCGAGGAAGTGAGAACACAGTCACCTACAGGTGAATATGTACCAGAAGAGAAACCTGCTTCCGGAAACGCTCAGCCTTCTCATGTACCCTTGGAGGGTATTACTGTAGCGATGCAACACATTGCAGAAAAGGAAGACGTGTATCGACCCGATCTAAAGCCGGAGGAAAAAATAGCTATTTTGGAATTGACAGAAGCAAGACCTGGAGCGAGTGTACTGGAGGTTATTACACATGATTATGAAAATGTTTATACACCAGACATTAAACCACAAGACTATACCGCACAACCCTTGATTTCTGGACACACCGTTGCGCTGCACTCAGAAACTTTAGTCGCACAAAGCACCGGGGACATGAGCTTCGACAAACCTAAATCAGGAATAGCAGTGGCGCATCAAGACGCTTTGGAAGAATTAATTGTTACGGAAACAAACATTGGAGAAACGGAAAAGATGAGAGAAGCAGATATTTTACCATCCACACAAAGCGCAGACATTGAGATATGTTCCAAGACTGAAAAATTGACGGTAACCGAAGTAATGACCGTATTAAATGAAGAAAAATTAGATGTTGAAGATTTACCGAAGGAGAGAAAGATCACGATGGCTATCACTGGTGGGCATGAAGTTGCAGAAATGCAAGAGACTATTCTTGCTAGTAACATTAACGTTTTAGAGGAACAGAAAGTAAAGGAAGAACGCGCCAGTCAACATCAGAGTGCATTAGAGATCGTGGAGCAAACCGAAGTATCCATCTCTGAAAAAGAATCTCCTCTACTACAAGATGTTAAACCTGAAACCAAAAAGGTGGAGGTCGTTTTCGAAGAAGGCAAAGGCATTATGGTCGGTATTACATATCCAGAAGATAAAGAGGGAATATTCACACGAGATTCAAAACCAAAAGGTGTTGAAGCTACCGTTGACATCGTCACGCAGACAGTAGCATCTAAATTCGAAATTTTAAGCGATACCGGCTTAACCGATTTACCAATTGAAACATTTATAGAAGCAAAATCTAAGACCACAATATTACCTATCGAAACTGCCGTTGCTGAAGAAGTGCAGACCAGAGAAACGGAAGCACCGTTTACAGAAATTAAACCCACTGACAGAATAGCTAATCTCGAATTTGTGACTGGAGAAAGCCTCATTGTGTCGGCGGTGACGGCAGAAGATAAGGAGAGTTCTTTGCCCGACACTGAAAAGCCCGACATCAAATCTGCCAATTTCGAAATAACAAGTCACGCAGTTGCTCAAATTAATGAAACCACTACAACTGACAATGTTGCTGAAATACATCACGAGGAAGCAACAACTGCTAGAGCTACGACTGATCACATCACTTTCCGTAGTGTGATTGCATCCGAAACAGCAGCTGCTGATCTTGAACAACCAATGGAAGATTTCGTACAACCAGACAAGAAGGTAGTTGACATCAATTTCGAGGAAGATATAGGAGTCACGGTAATAGAGACATTTGTTTCTGACAAGGAGAAAGAATTTTTGCAAAAGTTGGAAATTCAAGGAGAGAAAGCTACTCCGAGTTTCGACGCACATAAAGTCGCTCAACTAATGGAAGTTACACCAACTGCTTATTCTGGAGACCTAATCGTATCAAGTCCTGAAACAGTTGCTGCAAAAGAAGAACGATTACCATTTGAAAGCATTATTCAATCCGAAACTATTGTCTCAGAAACTGAACTGGAATTCAAAGATAAACCTATACTATCTAACACAGCTGAAGTAACCATTAATGAGATTATCAGTGCTACCACCACTACTGAGATAACAGCTGATAAAGAAGACATTCTTCGCATTCCCGAGAAACCATCCGAAAAGACTGCAAGTATTCAACTCGCAGGACATTTAATTGCAGAGAAAACTGAAATTATAGTTGACTCTAGTGCCGGACAATTAGAAGAAGTGAAACCAGTCTCTGCATCTGCTATGTCATCAAACATTCCTCTGGAAGCAATCGTCAGGTCCGAAACGCAACCAACAGAAAGCGAAGGTGTCTTCACGAAGGAGACTCTACCAACTCAGGCTCTAGCAGATTTGTGTTTAATAGAAGAACAAAGCATACAGGTAACAGCCGTTGTACTAGAAGACAAAGAAGGAGAGTACAAATCTCGAGAACTGCCAGAATCGAGAACTGCTGGAAAGACCTTAGTCGCAGGTCACATTGTTGCGGAAACAACTATGCAAGTCGTCGATTCCAGTACAGCTGACTTTATTCAAGAAAAGCCAACTACTGTTACTGCACTAGAGGAACACATACCTTTCAATCCCTTGATTGAATCACAACCCATTATTCAAGAAAGTGAAAATCAATTCATACCAACCTCACTTCCGGAGATTAAGGTAGCAAACATCGACCTCCAAGAAGGGAAAAGTATCGTGTCCGTGTCACAAGTGACACCTGCAGACAAAGAATCTTACTACGTTTCGAAAGACGAACCGTCCAAACATGCAGCTTCTATTGGAATCAATACAACACATGCAATTGCAGAAACCACTGCAGTTTCCGTTGAGGATTCTGTTGCAGAGGTGCTCATAGAGAAACCAGACACCAGGAAGGCATTGCCTAGTCAAGAAGTATACCAAAGTGTTCAGGTAACACAAAATCTAGTCCAAGATCAGGAAAACGTATTCGAAGGAAAATTCAAACCAGAAGCACAAATAGTAGAAGCGTCCATCGAGGAAGGTAAACGAGTCACTACAATTATGGAAGTAAATGTTTCTGACCGAGAAGAGGTACTAAAAACCGTACAAGAAGAAAGGAAACGATTGGCAGTGCCCGGTATTATATCTGGACATGAAATCGCTGAGAAATCTGAGATAATTCCACACCAAAGCACAGGCGAAATTGAAATTGTGAGGCCTACAACGGCAACTGCACAAGTAGGTCAGAAACCATTCGAAACAGTTGAGTTGACCGAACAAGTATTGGGAGAAAAAGAAATAGATAAAGTTGAAGAGATACCATTATTAAAGTCAAGTGCTCGCGTTACGGTAGATGAAAATAGATTTATTGCTATTACCGAGGCAACTATCACTCAGGATCTTGAAGATGAATTGTCTGCTATTAAGAAACCACGAAAAGAAGTAGCGAAACCTGCAATGGAAGGTAAAGAAGTTGCTGAGCAGCTGGAAGTTAATTTGAGAGAGGGGCTTGGAGAAATACCAGAGGCACCGAAACTGACTACGTTTGAAGCACATCCGACACAAACAATACTGGAAAGCATTGATATCAGCGAAACAGTACCGCAAGAACATAGCATGATATTAGATGATAAATTCAAACCTGGCGAACGCAGTGCCAACATCAGTTTCGTCGAAGGAAAAAGCATAACTGTTGCGCAAGTGATTACACAAGACAAAGAAGACACGATTAATGTACAAAAATTCGAAGAAAACACAGCAGAAGTAACTTTAACAAAAGTTGGTATGGATGTCGCACAAAAAGCACAGGTATTTATCGAACAAAGTACAGGCTCTCTTCATGCATTTGAAAAGATTGAAGTTAAGGCACATCCTAAGCAGGATACTATGGAATCGTTAATCGTGGAGGAAATTCCAAGTGCTGAAAGTGAAGGAATTTTTGACAAATATCCGAAGACAATTTCTACCATGGCCATGCCGACGTTTGAAGAAGAACATGGAATTTCTGTTACAGAGGTAACATCGGCTGAAGTGGAATCGTTACTGAAAGAAAAGAAAATGGAACCATCCCAAACGGCTATGAGTACTATCATAACTGAACGTAATACTATCGAAACAACATTAATTGAATCTCAAGTTGACATACCTGAAAAAATACAGGACATAAGTATCAAACCTCAAGTAGCCATTCCAGGCCGAGACACATTCGAAAGCATAATCGTTAATGAGAATATTGTTGAAGAAAGCGAAAAAACATTCGAAGGTATTTTCAAACCACAAACCCAAAAAGCTGACATTGACATTCAAGAAGTCAAATCACTGCAGGTTTCAGAAACGATTACTGAAGATAAGGAAAGCACATTTGACGGAGTCCCAAAACGAGAACAGGTAAAAGCAACTCAGGACATTAAACTTCATGAAACAATTATAGGATCTATGGTAGAAAGCATTCAGAGTATTCAAGAGATACAAGAAGATAAACGTGTATCATCTCAGGCGACAATGTCACAGACAACGATGGAGACTGTAGTGAAAACGGAAACAACTGTAGGCGAATGCGAGGACACTTTCGAAGGAAAAGATTTCAGACCAGAGCAACAGAAAGGCAAACCCCAACTTGAAGGCCTCAGCACAGTCACGATCACCGAAGTTGTTTCTAATGAAATCGAGGATGTTCTTCCAGCAGAAGTTGCACCGAAAGAACAACAAGCATATCCCAGCCTAATGGGCAGAGAAGTTCCTGAAGTTTTACAAATTATTACTGCGGGCACTGCCGAAATTTTGGACAAAGCAATCAAACTCGAAGAACAACACGGCAAAATAGGAATAGAAGAACTCTCATCCATAGGAATCAGCGAAGTTATATCTTCCGAAACTGAAGATGTGCTAACTTCTAAAGTCCTTCCCAAAGATCAAAAAGCTGATTTCAGCATATTTGGTAGAGAGGCTGCACAAACGTCTCAGGTAACAACGATATTTGAGACTGAGAATCTTACGGTACAACAACCTGAAGAACAGAAAGGGAAACCGAAAGTGGACGAACTAACTCCACTTACAGTATCGCATGTCATTTCCAATGAAGCTGAAGACACATTGGTAACTGTCGAGATTCCAAAAGAAAAAACAGCACAACCAAGTCTTCTTGGAAGAGATGTCGCCGAAACAATACAGGTATTGACAATGGCAAGTGCTGAAGAATTGGTTACAGCACGAGCCCCCGAAGAACACAAAGGCAAACCACGTCTAGACGAATTATCTCCCTTGACAATTTCTCAAGTAGTATCTCATGAAATGGAAGAAACATTACCCACTCCTGAAGTACCTATTGAAAGGGAAGCTCAACCAAACCTAACAGGTAGGGATATCGCTGAAATTATAGAAGTGCTAACCGTATCAAACGTGGAGCAGTTGGGAGATGTTAAAAAACCTGGAGAAGAGAGGGGCATACCTGGTCTTGAAGAATTTGTATCACTATCTGTCTCACAAACTGTGTCCACCGAAATGGAAGACGTACTACCTAGCCCTGAGGTACCAACTGAAAAAATGGCCCAACCGAATTTAATTGGTCGCGATGTAGCAGAAACGATGCAAGTACTAACTATGATTAGTGCTGAGAATCTAACAAAACCGGAAGCGCCAGAACAACATAAGGGAAAACCAAGCGTCGAAGAATTATCTTCATTAACGATCTCTCAAACATTATCACACGAGCTCGAGAAGACATTGGAAAGCCCAATGGTACCTAACAAACTTATAGCCAAACCTACTTTCACCGGCATAGAAGTGGCCAAGGTCAGTCAAGTGCTCACTGTCACGAATGTTGAGGAACTTGAGAAGCCTTTACTACCTGAAGAACAGAAAGGGGTACCGCGACTGGATGAACTAACATCCATAACAGTTTCTCAAATAGTATCTAATGAAATTGAAGAAATGTTACCCACGCCAGAAAAACCAAGCAAAAAGACCGCTCAACCACAACTCTTTGGTAGAGAAGTAGCTGAAAAAACAGAAGTTGTAACAGCTACGAACGTTGCAGAACTTGAAAAGCTCGAGCAACCAGAAGGACAGAAAGGGAAACTAGACGTAGAAGAAATGACTTTCATCACGGTTTCCGAAGTAGTTTCTACTGAAAAGGAGAAAGAACTTCCAAGTCCGGACGCTCCAAAACAGCGTAAAGCTCTCCCACTAATGGATAGCATAGAGGTTGCAGAAACATCCGAAATATTACCAATGACCAGCACTAAACCCCTTCCACAACTGCAAGCACCAGAGGGACAGAAAGGTAAACCAAATTTGGAAGAACTGGCTTCACTATCCGTGTCAGAAGTTGCAATTGGAGAAGTGGAAAAAGGTCTACTGACGCCAGAAGAACCCACTAAACAGATAGCCGAATCAAGTCTTCTGGGTATTCAAGTCGCTCAACAATCACAAGTTATTCCATCATCAACAACAACGGAATTGCAACAATTAGCAAAACCGGAAACGAAGAATATTACACCGGAACAAATACCATATGAAAGTATCGAACAAACTCAACAAATTCTTCAAGAAAGTGAAAGCACATTAGTGTTAGAAAAGACAACAAAACCGGCAATAGCTGAAGTTTCTTTCCGTGTTTCTGAAGGTCTGGAAGTGACACAAGTCACAACTACAGAAAAGGAATCAAAGGAAGTTATAAAGGGTATTGCTCAAGAAGTGAATGCTCAACCCGACGTAATTAAGCGTAAGGTTGCTTTGAAAACTGAAATTCAGCCTGAAGACATGGCTCAAGAATTCGAAATTCAGAAACCGAAAAGTAAGGTGGCTCGAGGAATAGAAGAGACACAAGAAGGTGTTATTGTAACTGAGCTTCAGACTGCCGGTGAGCTAGAGTCAGAACTGCCTGAGTCTATAATACCTTTCGCGAAGTTAGCAAGCATTTCTATCGAAGCTGAGCACCTGGAACACGTTGTGGGTGAGTATTTTTGTTATAAAGGTATGTGATTGTCACTGAAGGTACGGACGCGACGGTTAGAACAAGACTCGATGACACATTGACTGCAAATTCTTCGACGATTAACTATTATAATCAATGATAAGAACTATATAATCAATGAAACGACGGAATATGATGAGGATTGAAGTGAGACTTCTGCGCGTGTAGTACTCGGCAGTAGGGTTATATCGGTATTCAAAGGTGTAGGGTGTTTGTATCTACGGTAGTCGCAAACATGATATCAGAGATGAGAGGTAAGTATAATCACAATCACACAAAGTCAGACATTATTGATAGAATACACAACATGTTACTATACACAATAAAACACAACAATAACTTCACCCAAATACTAAATCTGTTCGATTCAAGGCATACAGATGCATTATAAAGGATTAAAACATAACACAGTTTCGTACAATATTAAATAAAGCCTTGAACTGATCAGTTACATTCTGCAATTGATAGAAGTCAAACCAAGTAAAGCAAGCAACGAACTAATAGGGTACACAACACGGTAATCATATCCCACTTGTTCTGTATACATTTCAGAAACCACAGAAGTACCAGCGCAACAACATCATACCACAATCACACAACACACAACAAAACACGATTTGACACAGCAACCATCAATCGAATCTGACACAGAGATAATAGAAGAATACACAACAAAATTCAGGCGCGGAAGCAAAGACGATGAAACAGCAGCTGTTAAAACAAAGAAAACTATAATTCGTAAAAAGAAACCCAAAACGGTAGCAGAAGAAAATAACGTAGTTGTTATCGAAGAAGAGCTCGACGACATAACTCCAACATTGCCCAGTATACCTAAAAAACAATTTATGCCAATAGAAGAAGTAACATCTACAACAGATACTGAAGAAATAATACCGACAAGAATCGAAGAAGTTGAAGAACTTCCAAAGAAAGAACAAGAAGAAGTTGTAATAAAGGAAGTTCAAGAAACCGATGGATCCAAAAAGATCACTACAAAACGCATTATTAGGAAACGGGGACGAACACAACAAGTAACCGAGGAAACAACAGTTGAAGAAGAAGGCAAAGCACCCGTTACGACAGTGTTTACAACACCGATGGAAATATTTGATCAACAAGATACGGAACAACCAGATGTCATCACAGAAATTAAACCAGAAATTAAACCAGAAATTAAGCCATTCCAAACTGAAGACGTGCAGGAACAGGTGACTGTCACTGAGGCAATATCAAAAGACGGCAAACCTAAGAAAACCATAAGAAAAAAGATAATAAAACGTAAGGGTAAAGAGCAGCAAGTAACCGAGGAAGTTACTGTGGAAGAGAAAGGCAAAGAGCCTGTTACCACAGTCACGGAAGGCCCAGTAGAGGAAGTGCTGTTGGATGAACCACTGAAAGTACTGCCTGCTCCAGAATTCGCCAAGCCATCCGAAACCGAAGAAGTGCGGGAACAGGTGACTGTCACTGAGGAAGTAACCAAAGAAGGCAAACCTAAAAAGACTATCCGAAAGAAGGTAATAAGACGCAAAGGAAAACAGCAGCAAGTTACCGAAGAAGTTACTGTTGAAGAGAAGGGAAAAGCGCCTGTTACCACTGTCACCGAAGGCCCAGTGGAGGAAGTGCTCCTGGATGAACCACTGAAAGCACTGCCTGCTCCAGAATTCGCCAAGCCATCCGAAACCGAAGAAGTGCGGGAACAGGTGACTGTCACTGAGGAAGTAACGAAAGAAGGCAAACCTAAAAGGACTATCCGAAAGAAGGTAATAAGACGCAAAGGAAAACAGCAGCAAGTTACCGAAGAAGTTACTGTTGAAGAGAAGGGAAAAGCGCCTGTTACCACTGTCACCGAAAGCCCAGTGGAGGAAGTGCTCCTGGATGAACCACTGAAAGCACTGCCTGCTCCAGAATTCGCCAAGCCATCCGAAACCGAAGAAGTGCGGGAACAGGTGACTGTCACTGAGGAAGTAACGAAAGAAGGCAAACCTAAAAAGACCATCCGAAAGAAGGTAATAAGGCGCAAAGGAAAAGAGCAGCAAGTTACCGAAGAAGTTACTGTTGAAGAGAAGGGAAAAGCGCCTGTTACCACTGTCACCAAAGGCCCAGTGGAGGAAGTGCTCCTGGATGAACCTCTGAAAGCACTGCCTGCTCCAGAATTCGCCAAGCCATCCGAAACCGAAGAAGTGCGGGAACAGGTGACTGTCACTGAGGAAGTAACGAAAGAAGGCAAACCTAAAAAGACTATCCGAAAGAAGGTAATAAGACGCAAAGGAAAACAGCAGCAAGTTACCGAAGAAGTTACTGTTGAAGAGAAGGGAAAAGCGCCTGTTACCACTGTCACCGAAGGCCCAGTGGAGGAAGTGCTCCTGGATGAACCACTGAAAGCACTGCCTGCTCCAGAATTCGCCAAGCCATCCGAAACCGAAGAAGTGCGGGAACAGGTGACTGTCACTGAGGAAGTAACGAAAGAAGGCAAACCTAAAAGGACTATCCGAAAGAAGGTAATAAGACGCAAAGGAAAACAGCAGCAAGTTACCGAAGAAGTTACTGTTGAAGAGAAGGGAAAAGCGCCTGTTACCACTGTCACCGAAAGCCCAGTGGAGGAAGTGCTCCTGGATGAACCACTGAAAGCACTGCCTGCTCCAGAATTCGCCAAGCCATCCGAAACCGAAGAAGTGCGGGAACAGGTGACTGTCACTGAGGAAGTAACGAAAGAAGGCAAACCTAAAAGGACTATCCGAAAGAAGGTAATAAGACGCAAAGGAAAACAGCAGCAAGTTACCGAAGAAGTTACTGTTGAAGAGAAGGGAAAAGCGCCTGTTACCACTGTCACCGAAGGCCCAGTGGAGGAAGTGCTCCTGGATGAACCACTGAAAGCACTGCCTGCTCCAGAATTCGCCAAGCCATCCGAAACCGAAGAAGTGCGGGAACAGGTGACTGTCACTGAGGAAGTAACGAAAGAAGGCAAACCTAAAAGGACTATCCGAAAGAAGGTAATAAGACGCAAAGGAAAACAGCAGCAAGTTACCGAAGAAGTTACTGTTGAAGAGAAGGGAAAAGCGCCTGTTACCACTGTCACCGAAAGCCCAGTGGAGGAAGTGCTCCTGGATGAACCACTGAAAGCACTGCCTGCTCCAGAATTCGCCAAGCCATCCGAAACCGAAGAAGTGCGGGAACAGGTGACTGTCACTGAGGAAGTAACGAAAGAAGGCAAACCTAAAAAGACCATCCGAAAGAAGGTAATAAGGCGCAAAGGAAAAGAGCAGCAAGTTACCGAAGAAGTTACTGTTGAAGAAAAGGGTAAAGCGCCTGTTACCACTGTCACCGAAGGCCCAGTGGAGGAAGTGCTCCTGGATGAACCACTGAAAGCACTGCCTGCTCCAGAATTCGCCAAGCCATCCGAAACCGAAGAAGTGCGGGAACAGGTGACTGTCACTGAGGAAATAACGAAAGAAGGCAAACCTAAAAGGACTATCCGAAAGAAGGTAATAAGACGCAAAGGAAAACAGCAGCAAGTTACCGAAGAAGTTACTGTTGAAGAGAAGGGAAAAGCGCCTGTTACCACTGTCACCGAAGGCCCAGTGGAGGAAGTGCTCCTGGATGAACCTCTGAAAGCAATGCCTGCTCCAGAATTCGCCAAGCCATCCGAAACCGAAGAAGTGCGGGAGCAGGTGACTGTCACTGAGGAAGTAACCAAAGAAGGCAAACCTAAAAAGACTATCCGAAAGAAGGTAATAAGGCGCAAAGGAAAAGAGCAGCAAGTTACCGAAGAAGTTACTGTTGAAGAAAAGGGTAAAGCGCCTGTTACTACAGTCACGGAAGGCCCTGTGGAGGAAGTGCTCCTGGATGAACCACTGAAAGCACTGCCTGCTCCAGAATTCGCCAAGCCATCCGAAACCGAAGAAGTGCGGGAACAGGTGACTGTCACTGAGGAAGTAACGAAAGAAGGCAAACCTAAAAAGACCATCCGAAAGAAGGTAATAAGGCGCAAAGGAAAAGAGCAGCAAGTTACCGAAGAAGTTACTGTTGAAGAAAAGGGTAAAGCGCCTGTTACCACTGTCACCGAAGGCCCAGTGGAGGAAGTGCTCCTGGATGAACCACTGAAAGCACTGCCTGCTCCAGAATTCGCCAAGCCATCCGAAACCGAAGAAGTGCGGGAACAGGTGACTGTCACTGAGGAAATAACGAAAGAAGGCAAACCTAAAAGGACTATCCGAAAGAAGGTAATAAGACGCAAAGGAAAACAGCAGCAAGTTACCGAAGAAGTTACTGTTGAAGAGAAGGGAAAAGCGCCTGTTACCACTGTCACCGAAGGCCCAGTGGAGGAAGTGCTCCTGGATGAACCTCTGAAAGCAATGCCTGCTCCAGAATTCGCCAAGCCATCCGAAACCGAAGAAGTGCGGGAGCAGGTGACTGTCACTGAGGAAGTAACCAAAGAAGGCAAACCTAAAAAGACTATCCGAAAGAAGGTAATAAGGCGCAAAGGAAAAGAGCAGCAAGTTACCGAAGAAGTTACTGTTGAAGAAAATGGTAAAGCGCCTGTTACTACAGTCACGGAAGGCCCGGTGGAGGAAGTGCTCCTGGATGAACCACTGAAAGCACTGCCTGCTCCAGAATTCGCCAAGCCATCCGAAACGGAAGAAGTGCGGGAACAGGTGACTGTCACTGAGGAAGTAACGAAAGAAGGCAAACCTAAAAAGACCATCCGAAAGAAGGTAATAAGACGCAAAGGAAAACAGCAGCAAGTTACCGAAGAAGTTACTGTTGAAGAGAAGGGTAAAGCGCCTGTTACCACTGTCACCGAAGGCCCAGTGGAGGAAGTGCTCCTGGATGAACCGCTGAAAGCACTGCCTGCTCCAGAATTCGCCAAGCCATCCGAAACGGAAGAAGTGCGGGAACAGGTGACTGTCACTGAGGAAGTAACCAAAGAAGGCAAACCTAAAAAGACAATCCGAAAGAAGGTAATAAGGCGCAAAGGAAAAGAGCAGCAAGTTACAGAAGAAGTTACTGTTGAAGAGAAGGGTAAAGCGCCTGTTACTACAGTCACGGAAGGCCCGGTGGAGGAAGTGCTCCTGGATGAACCACTGAAGGCACTGCCTGCTCCAGAATTCGCCAAGCCATCCGAAACCGAAGAAGTGCGGGAACAGGTGACTGTAACTGAGGAAGTAACGAAAGAAGGCAAACCTAAAAAGACCATCCGAAAGAAGGTAATAAGGCGCAAAGGAAAAGAGCAGCAAGTTACAGAAGAAGTTACTGTTGAAGAGAAGGGTAAAGCGCCTGTTACTACAGTCACGGAAGGCCCGGTGGAGGAAGTGCTCCTGGATGAACCACTGAAGGCACTGCCTGCTCCAGAATTCGCCAAGCCATCCGAAACCGAAGAAGTGCGGGAACAGGTGACTGTAACTGAGGAAGTAACGAAAGAAGGCAAACCTAAAAAGACCATCCGAAAGAAGGTAATAAGGCGCAAAGGAAAAGAGCAGCAAGTTACCGAAGAAGTTACTGTTGAAGAAAAGGGTAAAGCGCCTGTTACCACTGTCACCGAAGGCCCAGTGGAGGAAGTGCTCCTGGATGAACCACTGAAAGCACTGCCTGCTCCAGAATTCGCCAAGCCATCCGAAACCGAAGAAGTGCGGGAACAGGTGACTGTCACTGAGGAAATAACGAAAGAAGGCAAACCTAAAAGGACTATCCGAAAGAAGGTAATAAGACGCAAAGGAAAACAGCAGCAAGTTACCGAAGAAGTTACTGTTGAAGAGAAGGGAAAAGCGCCTGTTACCACTGTCACCGAAGGCCCAGTGGAGGAAGTGCTCCTGGATGAACCTCTGAAAGCAATGCCTGCTCCAGAATTCGCCAAGCCATCCGAAACCGAAGAAGTGCGGGAGCAGGTGACTGTCACTGAGGAAGTAACCAAAGAAGGCAAACCTAAAAAGACTATCCGAAAGAAGGTAATAAGGCGCAAAGGAAAAGAGCAGCAAGTTACCGAAGAAGTTACTGTTGAAGAAAATGGTAAAGCGCCTGTTACTACAGTCACGGAAGGCCCGGTGGAGGAAGTGCTCCTGGATGAACCACTGAAAGCACTGCCTGCTCCAGAATTCGCCAAGCCATCCGAAACCGAAGAAGTGCGGGAACAGGTGACTGTCACTGAGGAAGTAACGAAAGAAGGCAAACCTAAAAAGACCATCCGAAAGAAGGTAATAAGACGCAAAGGAAAACAGCAGCAAGTTACCGAAGAAGTTACTGTTGAAGAGAAGGGTAAAGCGCCTGTTACCACTGTCACCGAAGGCCCAGTGGAGGAAGTGCTCCTGGATGAACCGCTGAAAGCACTGCCTGCTCCAGAATTCGCCAAGCCATCCGAAACGGAAGAAGTGCGGGAACAGGTGACTGTCACTGAGGAAGTAACCAAAGAAGGCAAACCTAAAAAGACAATCCGAAAGAAGGTAATAAGGCGCAAAGGAAAAGAGCAGCAAGTTACAGAAGAAGTTACTGTTGAAGAGAAGGGTAAAGCGCCTGTTACTACAGTCACGGAAGGCCCGGTGGAGGAAGTGCTCCTGGATGAACCACTGAAAGCACTGCCTGCTCCAGAATTCGGCAAGCCATCCGAAACCGAAGAAGTGCGGGAACAGGTGACTGTCACTGAGGAAGTAACGAAAGAAGGCAAACCTAAAAAGACCATCCGAAAGAAAGTAATAAGACGCAAAGGACAACAGCAGCAAGTTACCGAAGAAGTTACTGTTGAAGAGAAGGGTAAAGCGCCTGTTACCACTGTCACCGAAGGCCCAGTGGAGGAAGTGCTCCTGGATGAACCTCTGAAAGCAATGCCTGCTCCAGAATTCGCCAAGCCATCCGAAACCGAAGAAGTGCGGGAGCAGGTGACTGTCACTGAGGAAGTAACCAAAGAAGGCAAACCTAAAAAGACTATCCGAAAGAAGGTAATAAGGCGCAAAGGAAAAGAGCAGCAAGTTACCGAAGAAGTTACTGTTGAAGAAAAGGGTAAAGCGCCTGTTACTACAGTCACGGAAGGCCCGGTGGAGGAAGTGCTCCTGGATGAACCACTGAAAGCACTGCCTGCTCCAGAATTCGCCAAGCCATCCGAAACCGAAGAAGTGCGGGAGCGGGTGACTGTCACTGAGGAAGTAACGAAAGAAGGCAAACCTAAAAAGACCATCCGAAAGAAGGTAATAAGACGCAAAGGAAAACAGCAGCAAGTTACCGAAGAAGTTACTGTTGAAGAGAAGGGTAAAGCGCCTGTTACCACTATCACCGAAGGCCCAGTGGAGGAAGTGCTCCTGGATGAACCGCTGAAAGCACTGCCTGCTCCAGAATTCGCCAAGCCATCCGAAACCGAAGAAGTGCGGGAGCAGGTGACTGTCACTGAGGAAGTAACCAAAGAAGGCAAACCTAAAAAGACTATCCGAAAGAAGGTAATAAGACGTAAGGGTAAAGAGCAGCGAGTTACCGAAGAAGTTACTGTTGAAGAGAAGGGTAAAGCGCCTGTTACTACAGTCTCCGAAGGCCCAGTGGAGGAAGTGCTCCTGGATGAACCGCTGAAAGCACTGCCTGCTCCAGAATTCGCCAAGCCATCCGAAACCGAAGAAGTGCGGGAGCAGGTGACTGTCACTGAGGAAGTAACCAAAGAAGGCAAACCTAAAAAGACTATCCGAAAGAAGGTAATAAGACGTAAGGGTAAAGAGCAGCAAGTTACCGAAGAAGTTACTGTTGAAGAGAAGGGTAAAGCGCCTGTTACTACAGTCTCCGAAGGCCCAGTGGAGGAAGTGCTCCTGGATGAACCACTGAAAGCACTGCCTGCTCCAGAATTCGCCAAGCCATCCGAAACCGAAGAAGTGCGGGAACAGGTGACTGTCACTGAGGAAGTAACGAAAGAAGGCAAACCTAAAAAGACTATCCGAAAGAAGGTAATAAGACGCAAAGGAAAACAGCAGCAAGTTACCGAAGAAGTTACTGTTGAAGAGAAGGGTAAAGCGCCTGTTACTACAGTCACCGAAGGCCCAGTGGAGGAAGTGCTCCTGGATGAACCACTGAAAGCACTGCCTGCTCCAGAATTCGCCAAGCCATCCGAAACCGAAGAAGTACGGGAACAGGTGACTGTCACTGAGGAAGTAACCAAAGAAGGCAAACCTAAAAAGACTATCCGAAAGAAGGTAATAAGACGCAAAGGAAGACAGCAGCAAGTTACCGAAGAAGTTACTGTTGAAGAGAAGGGTAAAGCGCCTGTTACCACTGTCACCGAAGGCCCAGTGGAGGAAGTGCTCCTGGATGAACCACTGAAAGCACTGCCTGCTCCAGAATTCGCCAAGCCATCCGAAACCGAAGAAGTGCGGGAACAGGTGACTGTCACTGAGGAAGTAACGAAAGAAGGCAAACCTAAAAAGACTATCCGAAAGAAGGTAATAAGACGCAAAGGAAGACAGCAGCAAGTTACAGAAGAAGTTACTGTTGAAGAGAAGGGTAAAGCGCCTGTTACTACAGTCACGGAAGGCCCGGTGGAGGAAGTGCTCCTGGATGAACCACTGAAAGCACTGCCTGCTCCAGAATTCGCCAAGCCATCCGAAACCGAAGAAGTGCGGGAACAGGTGACTGTCACTGAGGAAGTAACGAAAGAAGGCAAACCTAAAAAGACTATCCGAAAGAAGGTAATAAGACGCAAAGGAAAACAGCAGCAAGTTACCGAAGAAGTTACTGTTGAAGAGAAGGGTAAAGCGCCTGTTACCACTATCACCGAAGGCCCAGTGGAGGAAGTGCTCCTGGATGAACCGCTGAAAGCACTGCCTGCTCCAGAATTCGCCAAACCATCCGAAACCGAAGAAGTGCGGGAGCAGGTGACTGTCACTGAGGAAGTAACCAAAGAAGGCAAACCTAAAAAGACTATCCGAAAGAAGGTAATAAGGCGCAAAGGAAAAGAGCAGCAAGTTACCGAAGAAGTTACTGTTGAAGAAAAGGGTAAAGCGCCTGTTACTACAGTCACGGAAGGCCCGGTGGAGGAAGTGCTCCTGGATGAACCACTGAAAGCACTGCCTGCTCCAGAATTCGCCAAGCCATCCGAAACCGAAGAAGTGCGGGAACAGGTGACTGTAACTGAGGAAGTAACGAAAGAAGGCAAACCTAAAAAGACCATCCGAAAGAAGGTAATAAGGCGCAAAGGAAAAGAGCAGCAAGTTACCGAAGAAGTTACTGTTGAAGAAAAGGGTAAAGCGCCTGTTACCACTGTCACCGAAGGCCCAGTGGAGGAAGTGCTCCTGGATGAACCACTGAAAGCACTGCCTGCTCCAGAATTCGCCAAGCCATCCGAAACCGAAGAAGTGCGGGAACAGGTGACTGTCACTGAGGAAATAACGAAAGAAGGCAAACCTAAAAGGACTATCCGAAAGAAGGTAATAAGACGCAAAGGAAAACAGCAGCAAGTTACCGAAGAAGTTACTGTTGAAGAGAAGGGAAAAGCGCCTGTTACCACTGTCACCGAAGGCCCAGTGGAGGAAGTGCTCCTGGATGAACCTCTGAAAGCAATGCCTGCTCCAGAATTCGCCAAGCCATCCGAAACCGAAGAAGTGCGGGAGCAGGTGACTGTCACTGAGGAAGTAACCAAAGAAGGCAAACCTAAAAAGACTATCCGAAAGAAGGTAATAAGGCGCAAAGGAAAAGAGCAGCAAGTTACCGAAGAAGTTACTGTTGAAGAAAATGGTAAAGCGCCTGTTACTACAGTCACGGAAGGCCCGGTGGAGGAAGTGCTCCTGGATGAACCACTGAAAGCACTGCCTGCTCCAGAATTCGCCAAGCCATCCGAAACCGAAGAAGTGCGGGAACAGGTGACTGTCACTGAGGAAGTAACGAAAGAAGGCAAACCTAAAAAGACCATCCGAAAGAAGGTAATAAGACGCAAAGGAAAACAGCAGCAAGTTACCGAAGAAGTTACTGTTGAAGAGAAGGGTAAAGCGCCTGTTACCACTGTCACCGAAGGCCCAGTGGAGGAAGTGCTCCTGGATGAACCGCTGAAAGCACTGCCTGCTCCAGAATTCGCCAAGCCATCCGAAACGGAAGAAGTGCGGGAACAGGTGACTGTCACTGAGGAAGTAACCAAAGAAGGCAAACCTAAAAAGACAATCCGAAAGAAGGTAATAAGGCGCAAAGGAAAAGAGCAGCAAGTTACAGAAGAAGTTACTGTTGAAGAGAAGGGTAAAGCGCCTGTTACTACAGTCACGGAAGGCCCGGTGGAGGAAGTGCTCCTGGATGAACCACTGAAAGCACTGCCTGCTCCAGAATTCGGCAAGCCATCCGAAACCGAAGAAGTGCGGGAACAGGTGACTGTCACTGAGGAAGTAACGAAAGAAGGCAAACCTAAAAAGACCATCCGAAAGAAAGTAATAAGACGCAAAGGACAACAGCAGCAAGTTACCGAAGAAGTTACTGTTGAAGAGAAGGGTAAAGCGCCTGTTACCACTGTCACCGAAGGCCCAGTGGAGGAAGTGCTCCTGGATGAACCTCTGAAAGCAATGCCTGCTCCAGAATTCGCCAAGCCATCCGAAACCGAAGAAGTGCGGGAGCAGGTGACTGTCACTGAGGAAGTAACCAAAGAAGGCAAACCTAAAAAGACTATCCGAAAGAAGGTAATAAGGCGCAAAGGAAAAGAGCAGCAAGTTACCGAAGAAGTTACTGTTGAAGAAAAGGGTAAAGCGCCTGTTACTACAGTCACGGAAGGCCCGGTGGAGGAAGTGCTCCTGGATGAACCACTGAAAGCACTGCCTGCTCCAGAATTCGCCAAGCCATCCGAAACCGAAGAAGTGCGGGAGCGGGTGACTGTCACTGAGGAAGTAACGAAAGAAGGCAAACCTAAAAAGACCATCCGAAAGAAGGTAATAAGACGCAAAGGAAAACAGCAGCAAGTTACCGAAGAAGTTACTGTTGAAGAGAAGGGTAAAGCGCCTGTTACCACTATCACCGAAGGCCCAGTGGAGGAAGTGCTCCTGGATGAACCGCTGAAAGCACTGCCTGCTCCAGAATTCGCCAAGCCATCCGAAACCGAAGAAGTGCGGGAGCAGGTGACTGTCACTGAGGAAGTAACCAAAGAAGGCAAACCTAAAAAGACTATCCGAAAGAAGGTAATAAGACGTAAGGGTAAAGAGCAGCGAGTTACCGAAGAAGTTACTGTTGAAGAGAAGGGTAAAGCGCCTGTTACTACAGTCTCCGAAGGCCCAGTGGAGGAAGTGCTCCTGGATGAACCGCTGAAAGCACTGCCTGCTCCAGAATTCGCCAAGCCATCCGAAACCGAAGAAGTGCGGGAGCAGGTGACTGTCACTGAGGAAGTAACCAAAGAAGGCAAACCTAAAAAGACTATCCGAAAGAAGGTAATAAGACGTAAGGGTAAAGAGCAGCAAGTTACCGAAGAAGTTACTGTTGAAGAGAAGGGTAAAGCGCCTGTTACTACAGTCTCCGAAGGCCCAGTGGAGGAAGTGCTCCTGGATGAACCACTGAAAGCACTGCCTGCTCCAGAATTCGCCAAGCCATCCGAAACCGAAGAAGTGCGGGAACAGGTGACTGTCACTGAGGAAGTAACGAAAGAAGGCAAACCTAAAAAGACTATCCGAAAGAAGGTAATAAGACGCAAAGGAAAACAGCAGCAAGTTACCGAAGAAGTTACTGTTGAAGAGAAGGGTAAAGCGCCTGTTACTACAGTCACCGAAGGCCCAGTGGAGGAAGTGCTCCTGGATGAACCACTGAAAGCACTGCCTGCTCCAGAATTCGCCAAGCCATCCGAAACCGAAGAAGTACGGGAACAGGTGACTGTCACTGAGGAAGTAACCAAAGAAGGCAAACCTAAAAAGACTATCCGAAAGAAGGTAATAAGACGCAAAGGAAGACAGCAGCAAGTTACCGAAGAAGTTACTGTTGAAGAGAAGGGTAAAGCGCCTGTTACCACTGTCACCGAAGGCCCAGTGGAGGAAGTGCTCCTGGATGAACCACTGAAAGCACTGCCTGCTCCAGAATTCGCCAAGCCATCCGAAACCGAAGAAGTGCGGGAACAGGTGACTGTCACTGAGGAAGTAACGAAAGAAGGCAAACCTAAAAAGACTATCCGAAAGAAGGTAATAAGACGCAAAGGAAGACAGCAGCAAGTTACAGAAGAAGTTACTGTTGAAGAGAAGGGTAAAGCGCCTGTTACTACAGTCACGGAAGGCCCGGTGGAGGAAGTGCTCCTGGATGAACCACTGAAAGCACTGCCTGCTCCAGAATTCGCCAAGCCATCCGAAACCGAAGAAGTGCGGGAACAGGTGACTGTCACTGAGGAAGTAACGAAAGAAGGCAAACCTAAAAAGACTATCCGAAAGAAGGTAATAAGACGCAAAGGAAAACAGCAGCAAGTTACCGAAGAAGTTACTGTTGAAGAGAAGGGTAAAGCGCCTGTTACCACTATCACCGAAGGCCCAGTGGAGGAAGTGCTCCTGGATGAACCGCTGAAAGCACTGCCTGCTCCAGAATTCGCCAAACCATCCGAAACCGAAGAAGTGCGGGAGCAGGTGACTGTCACTGAGGAAGTAACCAAAGAAGGCAAACCTAAAAAGACTATCCGAAAGAAGGTAATAAGGCGCAAAGGAAAAGAGCAGCAAGTTACCGAAGAAGTTACTGTTGAAGAAAAGGGTAAAGCGCCTGTTACTACAGTCACGGAAGGCCCGGTGGAGGAAGTGCTCCTGGATGAACCACTGAAAGCACTGCCTGCTCCAGAATTCGCCAAGCCATCCGAAACCGAAGAAGTACGGGAACAGGTGACTGTCACTGAGGAAGTAACCAAAGAAGGCAAACCTAAAAAGACTATCCGAAAGAAGGTAATAAGACGCAAAGGAAAACAGCAGCAAGTTACCGAAGAAGTTACTGTTGAAGAGAAGGGTAAAGCGCCTGTTACCACTATCACCGAAGGCCCAGTGGAGGAAGTGCTCCTGGATGAACCGCTGAAAGCACTGCCTGCTCCAGAATTCGCCAAGCCATCCGAAACCGAAGAAGTGCGGGAGCAGGTGACTGTCACTGAGGAAGTAACCAAAGAAGGCAAACCTAAAAAGACTATCCGAAAGAAGGTAATAAGGCGCAAAGGAAAAGAGCAGCAAGTTACCGAAGAAGTTACTGTTGAAGAAAAGGGTAAAGCGCCTGTTACTACAGTCACGGAAGGCCCGGTGGAGGAAGTGCTCCTGGATGAACCACTGAAAGCACTGCCTGCTCCAGAATTCGCCAAGCCATCCGAAACCGAAGAAGTACGGGAACAGGTGACTGTCACTGAGGAAGTAACCAAAGAAGGCAAACCTAAAAAGACTATCCGAAAGAAGGTAATAAGACGCAAAGGAAAACAGCAGCAAGTTACCGAAGAAGTTACTGTTGAAGAGAAGGGTAAAGCGCCTGTTACCACTATCACCGAAGGCCCAGTGGAGGAAGTGCTCCTGGATGAACCGCTGAAAGCACTGCCTGCTCCAGAATTCGCCAAGCCATCCGAAACGGAAGAAGTGCGGGAACAGGTGACTGTCACTGAGGAAGTAACCAAAGAAGGCAAACCTAAAAAGACAATCCGAAAGAAGGTAATAAGGCGTAAAGGAAAAGAGCAGCAAGTTACAGAAGAAGTTACTGTTGAAGAGAAGGGTAAAGCGCCTGTTACTACAGTCACGGAAGGCCCGGTGGAGGAAGTGCTCCTGGATGAACCACTGAAAGCACTGCCTGCTCCAGAATTCGCCAAGCCATCCGAAACCGAAGAAGTGCGGGAACAGGTGACTGTCACTGAGGAAGTAACGAAAGAAGGCAAACCTAAAAAGACTATCCGAAAGAAGGTAATAAGACGCAAAGGAAAACAGCAGCAAGTTACCGAAGAAGTTACTGTTGAAGTGAAGGGTAAAGCGCCTGTTACCACTATCACCGAAGGCCCAGTGGAGGAAGTGCTCCTGGATGAACCGCTGAAAGCACTGCCTGCTCCAGAATTCGCCAAACCATCCGAAACCGAAGAAGTGCGGGAGCAGGTGACTGTCACTGAGGAAGTAACCAAAGAAGGCAAACCTAAAAAGACTATCCGAAAGAAGGTAATAAGGCGCAAAGGAAAAGAGCAGCAAGTTACCGAAGAAGTTACTGTTGAAGAAAAGGGTAAAGCGCCTGTTACTACAGTCACGGAAGGCCCGGTGGAGGAAGTGCTCCTGGATGAACCACTGAAAGCACTGCCTGCTCCAGAATTCGCCAAGCCATCCGAAACCGAAGAAGTACGGGAACAGGTGACTGTCACTGAGGAAGTAACCAAAGAAGGCAAACCTAAAAAGACTATCCGAAAGAAGGTAATAAGACGCAAAGGAAAACAGCAGCAAGTTACCGAAGAAGTTACTGTTGAAGAGAAGGGTAAAGCGCCTGTTACCACTATCACCGAAGGCCCAGTGGAGGAAGTGCTCCTGGATGAACCGCTGAAAGCACTGCCTGCTCCAGAATTCGCCAAGCCATCCGAAACCGAAGAAGTGCGGGAGCAGGTGACTGTCACTGAGGAAGTAACCAAAGAAGGCAAACCTAAAAAGACTATCCGAAAGAAGGTAATAAGACGCAAAGGAAAACAGCAGCAAGTTACCGAAGAAGTTACTGTTGAAGAGAAGGGTAAAGCGCCTGTTACCACTGTCACCGAAGGCCCAGTGGAGGAAGTGCTCCTGGATGAACCTCTGAAAGCACTGCCTGCTCCAGAATTCGCCAAGCCATCCGAAACTGGAGACGTATACGATGATGCAACAGTATCAGCGGAATACACAACTGAGGATATGCCAATGAAAGCGATAAAGAAGAAAATTGTTAAGCGTACCGATAGCAAGACGCCAGTTGTTGAAGATATATCAGCGGAAGAGACAAGCAAATCTCTTGTTACCGGGAAATCGAAACATGCTAAAGACCGTCTTAAACCTCTTTTCCTGAAACGTGAAATCTCAATGACTGGCCCTATGAAACTGGACATCGAAGACGTTTCCATTGATAAACCTCAATTCGCACAAATAATATTACGCAAGACTCCAGTGAAGAAAGTAAAGGAGAAAAAGGAAGGTACATTCCCCCGCATTTTGCTACGCAGTCAGATAATTTGTGTTGAATGGCCTCCTGCTCTGAATGAGCCGAAGCTATCTGTTCTTGAACCTCTTGATATTCAAAATGGCGTTCTATCACGTACCGTTGAGGAGGCCGCACTATTACCCAAATCAAAGAAGAAGAAGGTTAAATCTTTGGCCAAAGAATTAGCAGAGTTGGACCAATTGGATCAGGCGTTCGATGAATTAAAAAAGGTGCCACTTGAAAAAGTTGATAAACCTGATGATGAGCTAAAAGTTGAAAAGAAGAAAAAGGAGAAACCTATCGTTGAAGGTAAAGTAAAGAAGGCAGTACAGCCGCGCTTAATGAAAATGGATGTTAAAGAACAAAAGCCTATGAAGTTGAAAATTCAGGAACCTGCTACGCCCCTGTTTGCACAAATTAAGTTAAAGAAAGCGCCAACAGTTCAGAAGAAAAAGAATGAAGAAAAGAAAAGCAAATTACCGAAATTCTTGTTACGTAGTCGTATAACACTAAATGAATGGCCACCTGCTATTAAATATCCAATTATCACAGAATTCGAGCCAAATTACATTCAAAATGGTGTACTATCTCGTACCGTAGAGGATGCTTTGAAACTGAAGCAGATAAAACACAGGAAACCAAAACTGTTGGAGAATACACTAACAGACTTAGAAAAATTGGATCTAGAATTTCACGAACTAAAGAAGGTACCATTAGAAAAGGTCGAGGACACATCTGTCTACAAACGTGAACCTAAAACAAAGGAGGAAAAGGAAGACAAATCAAAGAAGCTTCTACTTGGTAAAGGCAAACCTCGGCCGAAAGAACCAGAAAATGAAACAATAAATTTGAAAAAGGTACCGAAGAAACAAGATGACACAAAAGAGGAACCGTCTCCAGTACGAAAGACCGTTGATGAGGAGAAGAAACGAAAGGAAAAGAAGGATGCAGATGAATATCCTGAAACTTCAGAATTTAAGCCTTATGACATAAAACCATCTGAAGAGGAATTGGAAGATACAACGCAACCAGATTATTCCAAAACAAAGCAGCCTTCTCCCAAAAAGATTCCAGATAAAAAGCAAAAGAAAGTTGGTAAAGTACCATCCCAAGATGACGAACAAGTTCCTATTATTCCAGGTGTTCCAAAACCGCTAGAGCATGAAAAAGTACCTGACAAGAAATTCAAGATTCCTAAACGAGATGTGCCAGACGAAGAACCAGAAAGAATAAAGTTGAAACCATGGAACAAAGATGAAGAAGGGAAAGAGGATGAAGTTAAACCAGAAGATTACATAAAGTTCGTTGCAAAAGAAGATGAGATTGTTGAAACCATTGAAATCATAACTACTCTGCTTACCGAAGAAACGCCTGAAAAGAAAGAGCGTAAAATCAAGAAAAAACAAACTACAACTAAACATGGCAAAGAAGAACCAAAGATCGTCCAAGAAACGACAATCGAAGAAGAAGGCATCGAACCTATCGTTATTGTTCAAGAGTTCGATGATGATGCATTAACAGCTGTGCCTACTGTAACATTTGAAAGTTCCGCGCCTGTAGAAATAATTAAAGAGGAAATAATTGTAAGCGAGATAATCACAACGGATGGAAAGAAGACTAAGTTACGTAGAAAACATACATCAAAGAAACGGGGAGGTAAGGAACACACAACCGAGGAGGTGACTGTTGAAGAAGAAGGTAAAGAACCATTAACATCAACAATCGAATTCCACGAAGACACTACACCAGAAATACACGAAAAACCTAAACACAAAAGACTGACAAAACCCAAAGCTGATGAAAAAATACCAGAAGGTAAGTCCACTTATTATGTAAAACTACTACAAATACGTACAATTAGATGTTACAAACTATATGGATCATTACATGTCGTTATTCGGTACGCACTACGTTTCAACAGGCATATATACGATGTAACAAAACAGGAAACAAAGACATGACATTGACAAACAAATATTTATTATATTGTAAACTGTCATTAATGCCGTTTACCTTCTAATATGTTTGCCTAATACCTATTTTTGATTCAATCATAATCTGTGTGAAATTAGGCAGAAACGGCTTAATTTCAATTCAAGTTCATGTAAGTGTACAGACCTAAACCATTTTATTATTTTCACAGGTACTTTGGAGAGGAGGGTAGAACAGGTACGAAAAAGTTTTGTATATTATTTTTGTACATTTAGATTTTCTAACGTAATAGACTTAATTTAATCTGATTAATATAATTTAATTGAATAGCAGGAAATTGTCGAGGAAGTTAAGGATATAACACCAATTAAAAAGACTAAGGCGAAAACACCAGTCAGTGCAAAGGACGAAGTGACTGAAGAGGTCGTCGAGGAAATAATAATACAAGAGCCTGCAGAGGAAGTTGCTCAGCCAATTACAGAGGAAGAGGAAACAATAACTATAACAGAACATGATGTACGGAAAGCACCTAAGAAAAAGAAAGAAGTCGTTATAAAGGAAGAGGAAGAAATCTTTGAAACAATAGAAACACCCACGCAGAAGATCATTAGGAGAAAACGGCGACCCATGAAGAAAGGAGAACCAGAAGAGGTAATTGAGGAAATCATTCAAAAGCCAATGGAAGAAACTGTTGTCATGGAAGAAGAACAAATAGTGGAAGTCGTAGAAACACCTACAACGAAAGTCATTAAAAAGAAGAAACCAGTAGTGAGAGATGACGGTGTTAGTGAAGAGGTGGTCGAAGAAATTGTTATAGAAAAACCGCAGAAAGAAAAGGCGAAGCCTACCATAGAAGAAGACAGAAAGACTGTTAAAGTAACTAAAGTTGATCTAAAGAAAGCACCAAAAACAAAGGAGGTTGTGGAAGAAGAGGAAATAATCGAAACTATTGAAACGCCTACGACAAAGATTATTCGGAGGAAACGGCCAAAGGAAAAAGAGGAATCAATTGTAGAAGAAATTGTACAGAAAACAATACAAGAAGCAAAAACAATGGAAGAGCAAGAAATTGTGGAGATAATCGAAACACCTACCAAAACAGTTATAAAAAAGAAAAAAGCTATTATAAAGGATGATAAAACGCCAGAAGAAGAAGTTGAAGAGATTGTTATCGAAAAACCCACCAAAGAAAAAGCTAAGAAAGATATAATTCCAAAAGAAGGAATAGAGATCACAGAAATTATTACAGAAATTCCAGTTGAAAAATTATCTGAGGAAACAGTTAAACCGGAAGAAGCAAAGCCTTCAGAAATAAAAGAAGAAAAGGTAGCAATTACTGAAGTAACTGTGAAGAAAGCGCCAAAGGAAAAGAAAACAGTGACACCGATTGAAATCGAAGAAGAAGAAGAAATCACACAAGAAATACAACCGAAGAAAGTAAAAGAACACAAAGCAAAACCAATAGTTACTGAAAAAGAAGGTATTGAAATCACTGAAGTTGTTTCTGAAACAACTACCGAAGAGATTGTTGAGAAGGTTAAACCTATTACAAAGAAAGCTACAGAGATTGAACAAACGGAAGAGAAAGTAGTAGCGAAGAAAGTTACAGTAAAGAAAGCGCCGAAAGAAGAGGAAGCAATTCCAGGAATGGAAGAGCAACCAGTAGAAGAAGTAGAAGAACTAATTCCTGAGAAGCCAAAGAAAACAAAGGCTAAGAAAGAAATTACACCAAAGGATAGTATCGTAACAACTGAAGTAGTACCTAGTACTGCAGAAAAGGCATTAGAAATAGAGAAACCAGAAGCAGACAAAGCTGAAATAACTGAAGAAAAAGTAGAACTCACCACAGCGAAAGGAAAGACAGTTGCTGTAAAGAAAGCTCCTAAAACAATTCAATCAGTACAGACGCAAGAAGAACAATCAGAAGAGGTTGTCGAAGAAATAAAACCAGACGAACCAAAGAAAAGAAAAGCTAAAAAGATAATCATTCCCAAGGAAGAAATACAAACACTTGAAGTTGTTTCTGAAGTATCAACCGAAGACATAGTTAAAGACGAGAAACTGGAAGAAGTAAAAGCTCTTGTTGTCGAAGAAGAAAGGTCAGAGGAGATACAAATAAATGAAGTTCCAGTAAAGAGATCGCCGAAAGAGAAAAAGGTAAAAGAACAAGTTAAACCTGCCATTACAAACGGCGAAGTTATCAAAGAAAAACCGAAGGAAAAGGAGGCAGTAGAAGAACTGAAAAAGAAAAAATTACCCGAAGAAAAGAAACCTACAATTGCTGAAGAGATGCAACTTGAGGAAGTGACAAAAGAAATAACGGCAGAAAAACCGAAAAAGGTAAGAGCTCAGGAAGAAATAGTTCCCAAAGAAACAATACAGACCACTGAAGTTATTCCCGAAACTGAAGTTGAAGAGTTGCCAAGGCAACACGTGCCTGAAGAACAAGAAGCTGTACCGATTGAAGAAAAACAAGAAGGAGTGAAAGTGACTGAGGTCTCTGCAGAAAAAACTCCTGAAAAGAAACAAAGAAAAGACAAATTAGAAAAGAAACCTGAAGATAAACCAAAACTGAAACCAGAAGAACAACCAAAAGAAATTGAAGAACAAGAGGAAGAAGTACCTGTAGCAAAAGTTCCAGAAAGAAAGAAAAAGCGGAAGGAGAAACCAGAAGAGAAACACGAGGAAAAACCGGAAGAAATCATTCCTCTTCAGAAGCCTAAAGAAAAGCAAGACATGAAAAAAGAAGAAGAGCCAAAAGAAAAATTGGAAGAAAAACCAAAGGAAATACCAGAAGAAATGCCAGAAGAAGCTATTCCTCTCAAGCAACCTAAAGAAAAACCAAAAGTAAAGCCAGAGGTGAAACCGGAAGAAAAGCAGGAAGAGATTGTTCTTCTGAAGAAGCCTAAAGAAGAGAAATTGGAAGAAGTCGAAGAAGAAAAACCAAGTGAGAAAGTTACAGAGAAGTCTAAAGAGCCAAAGGTTCCAAAGAAGAAAAAGAAGAAACCAGTTAAAAAGGATGAAATAGAGGAATGGGTAGAACCTGAATATGAACGTCCAGTATTGGAACCAATGCCAGAAAAGATACAATGGGAACCTTCGAAGAAGAAAAAAGATAAGAAACCCTTGCCTGAAAATCTGCAAAAATTGGTTCCACAAAAAATCGAAAGGCAGGAAATTAAACCAACCAAATTGAAGTATGCGGAACCTACGGAAACAGTCCAATTTGCTGCAATTAAATTAAAGAAAGTAACTGTCACGAAGAAGAAATCAATTGATGAACCAAAACTTCCGAAATTTTTGTTGCGTAGCAGAATTACATTTATCGGTGATTATCCACCGGAATTGCAAACTCCAAAGATAAGCTATATCGAAGAAAATCCAGTACAGACTGGAATACTATCTAGAAACACAGAAGAGGCTCTAAAGGTTTTGAAAAGAAAAGTGAAGAAAGTAAAATTATCCGAGAAAGAAATAACTCAATTGGAAAAATTGGATTTGGAGTTCGAAGAGTTAAAGAAGGTTCCCTTGGAGAAAATAGAAGATAAGTCTATATATGAACGTCAACCGAAGAAACCAGAGAAAACGCCAGAAGAGCCGCAAAAACTGGTAATCAAAAAGGGCAAAGTTAAAAAACCAGAAGAGATAGAACCTGAAGAAGTGAAATTAAAGAAAATTCCGGACAAGAAACCAGAAGAAGCTACAGAACCCGTTAAAAAACCTGTCAAAGAAGAACCAGTAGAGGAAGTTAAGCCAAAAAAGAAAGAAAGGCCTAAAGTAAAATTGGAACAAGATGAATTTAAGCCATTGGACTTCGACAGACCAGAACTTGAAAAGTATGAACCCGAAGAATATGAGAAACCTGAGAAACCAAAACCAGAACCAGTTCCAAAACCATATGAAAAGGAACCCAGGAAGAAACCAGATCAGGAAATCGAACAAGTTCCAATAATTAAAGGTGAACCAAAACCACCAGAACCAGATGAGGAACCTGAAGTTAAGTTCAGAATTCCGCAAAGAGACAAACCAGAAGAGGAGCCTGAAAAAATTACATTGAAAGGTTGGAAGAAAGATAAACCTATAGAAGAAGGCGAAGAGGAATTCCCAGCTAAAGAGAAAGAGGAAGTACCGAAAGCACCTAAAGATGAAACCGAAGATATTATCATTAAAAGAAAACCGAAACCGAAAAAGCCTAAAGAGAAACCTTTGGTGGAAGAAGTAACTCTGGCAAAATCTGCGCCTGAAGAGCCAGAGAAGGTGCCTGAGGAAGTCACTGAGGAAATAACGTTCAAGAAGAAGCCGGAACAGCCTATTGAGGAAGCTCCTGCTGAAATTACAATTAAGAAGCCTGTTCCAGAAGAAAAAGTGGTGGAAGAGGAAGAAACGGTAACAGAAGTCACTTTGAAGAAACAACCAAAAGTGGAGGAAACTACAGAGGAAACAATAATAAAGAAACCAAAAAAGAAACCGATTAAACAAGAGGTTGCTGAAGAAGTTACAATTAAGAAAACCATAGTTGAAGAAAAAGCTGAAGAAGAGATTAAGGAAGAAGTTGTCTTGAAGAAGAAACCTAAAGAAAAAACCGTGCCAGAAGAAACAGCGGAAGAAATTACTTTGAAAAAACCTGTGCCAAAGGAAGAAGAAATAACGAAAGAAATTACAGAGGAAGTGGCTATTAAGAAACCAAAAAAGAAACCCGTTAAGCAAGAAGTAGAAGAAGAAGTTACGGTTAAAAAGCCTATTGTAACAGAAGTGGAGGAAGAAGAGATCAAAGAGATAGTTACATTGAAAAAGAAGCCGAAGGAAAAACCTGTTATCGAAGAAGTGGCAGAGGAAATTACATTTAAAAAACCAGTACCAGAGGAAAAGAAAGTGGAACCGGAAGAAGTTACAGAAGCCGTTGCGTTGAAGAAGCCGAAGAAGAAACCAGTGAAAGAAGAAGCCGCCGATGACGTCACTATTAAGAAACCTGTTATTACAGAAAAGGAAGAAGAAGAGGTCAAAGAAGTAGTTACATTGAAAAAGAAACCGAAGGAGAAACCTGTTACCGAAGAAGTGGTAGAGGAAATTACATTTAAAAAACCAGTACCAGAGGAAAAGAAAGTGGAACCGGAAGAAGTTACGGAAGCTGTGGCGTTGAAGAAGCCGAAGAAGAAACCAGTGAAAGAAGAAGCCGCTGATGAAGTGACGATTAAAAAGCCAGTAGTAACAGAAGTAGAGGAAGAAGAGATTAAAAAGGTGGTTACATTAAAAAAGAAACCTGAAGAGAAACCTGTTACCGAAGAACTGACCGAAGAAATTACACTTAAGAAACCAGTACCGGAACAAAAGAAAGAAGAACCGGAGGAAGTTACTGAAGCTGTGGCGTTGAAGAAGCCGAAGAAGAAGCCAGTGAAAGAAGAAGCCGCTGATGAAGTGACGATTAAAAAGCCAGTAGTAACAGAAGTGGAGGAAGAAGAGATCAAAGAGGTGGTTACATTAAAAAAGAAACCGAAGGAGAAACCTGTAACCGAAGAATTAACCGAAGAAATTACACTTAAGAAACCAGTACCGGAAGAAAAGAAAGAAGAACCTGAGGATGTTACAGAAGCTGTGGCGTTGAAAAAGCCGAAGAAGAAGCCAGTGAAAGAAGAAGCTGCTGATGAAGTAACGATTAAAAAGCCAGTAGTAACAGAAGTGGAGGAAGAAGAGATCAAAGAGGTGGTTACATTAAAAAAGAAACCTAAGGAGAAACCTGTTGCCGTAGAACTGGCAGAAGAAATTACACTTAAGAAACCAGTACCGGAACAAAAGAAAGAAGAACCGGAGGAAGTTACAGAAGCTGTGGCGTTGAAGAAGCCGAAGAAGAAGCCAGTGAAAGAAGAAGCGACTGATGAAGTCACCATTAAGAAACCTGTAGTCACAGAAAAGGAGGAGGAAGAGATTCCAGAAGAAGTAACTTTCAAGAAGAAACCGAAAAAGAAGTCTGTTACAGAAGAAACGGCTGAAGAAATTACACTGAAAAAGCCAGTACCGGAGAAGAAGAAAGAGGAACAAGAAGAAGTCACAGAGGCTGTGGCCGTAAAGAAACCCAAGAAAAAGCCAGTCACAGAGGAAGCTGCTGATGAGGTTACGATTAAGAAGGTGGTTGTGGAGCAAAAGAAAGAAGAAGAGGAAATGCCTGAAGAAGTTACTTTGAAACCAAAACCAAAGAAAAAACCGGTTACCGATGAAGAAATTGGTGAAGTAACTATTAAAAAACCATTGCCCGCTAAAGAAGAAAAGGTACCAGAAGAAGTTGAAGTAACCTTGAAAAAGAAACCAAAGAAGAAACCTGTTGTTGAGGAAGAAGCTGACGAGGTAACTGTCAAGAAATTGGTACCCGCAGAACCCGAAGAAACTACAGAAGAAATCACCATTAAGAAAAAGAAGAAACCTGAGAAAAAGCCAACGGTGACTGAAGAAATTGAGGAAACCGCAGTAACAATCAAGAAAGCACGTGCTCCTGAAAAACCAATGGAAATAGAGGAGACATCGACCGATGTACAACTCAAAAAGAAGAAGCCTCAGCGATACGTCGAAGAAGTGACAGCTGAGGAACTAACGATTCAGAAAATCGAAGAAGTTGAACAACCCGAAGAAGAAGAAACGATCGAAGAGTTTACAGTGAAACGAAAACCGCCGAAGAAAGCTCCAAAACCGATCGAAGAAATTTATGAAGATGTCACCCTGCGAAAACTGCGACCAAAGAAGAAATCTAGACCAGATATAAAAGAAGTTACAGAAGTCGAAAATGTAACATTCAGACCACGTAGCACGAAGACCAAAGAAGATGTAGAACAAGAATTCAAAATATCCTTGAACACATACGAAGAGGAGGATATTTCTATGTCCGGTAAAGTTCGTCTAAAGCCTAAGAAACGTCCAATGACGTATTCAGAAGAAACTGGAGAGGAGACTATCAGAATCGTTCAAGAGATCGACGACGAATCTGGTCCTATTATAGAAGAAATCATTGATGAATCGGACGAAGAAGCCAGAGACGAGTACAGTATCGAAGAACTTGAAACTGATGAAATGAGGCTTCCCTTGAGAAGAAGAAGGAAGAAAGAACCTCGGCCATATTCCGTAGAAGATTTCGAAGAAGATGATGTTAACTTGAAATTGAAACGTGACAGGAAATATTCGTATGAAGAGACGGACGAATCTTTGGCATTAAAACTAAAGAGCAGGAGACGTCCTTCAACGTATGACGAAGGTTCGAGCAAGGAACTTCTCCATTATTGCTTTCGCAGATAACATTCAATATAACATGCTTTCAGCTAAAATAGAAATTAACGATCATCATCAAATAATCAGTCTTACAGTGAGTATGCCTTCTCCTACTTTCCTCGTACCTCCAGGAAAAAACCATATATTATTCTCCGCTTACTAATCTACCGCGAATGAAAAGCATATCGGTATTCCATGTAACATATTTCGATTGCTAAGTAAACGGCAATAAAATACTGAGCAACATATTTAATCGAATAATTATAACGAAGCATCTTGCAATAGAAGGACTGTAAGTAGTATACATTTGACACTTCAAATACGTATTGTTGAAACCTATCAATTTGCACGCATATTAAAATAATAATCTACGCGATTTAAAAAGTAATTATACTTAAATATGTTTAGTTCTACTATTTTATTACGATAGTTATTTCGTGCATTCGACGTAATATGTCTCCCCCATCTGTCCTATTTGACATTGTATCTGAAACATTACAGAAGAGGCTACGCTCAGCATCACGAGGGAGGAAGATATTTCGGAAGGTATGCTCTAATACTTAAAAATAACTTAACGAACGAAAATCTTTAGGGTACCTACAAAAATGTATTAGTCACTGTTACTTATTTTTTATTATGATTAATCTGTCACAACTGGGAGTTATTAATACATTTTACAATATTTTCTTAATAATTTAGAAGAGATCGAGTACATTGTCCGCGATGGCGACACAATGTTTTCAATTTGTTCATACGTTGCGGAAACTGACGAAGCTATCAATCTGGTCGAGGGAGAAAGAGTCTACGTTATTGGTAAATTCTTATTTTTTATACAGTAACGTCAAAAATAAGGACCGCGATACACGTATAAATTCTTTGTTAGATCATACAAATCAGGACTGGTGGTTCGTGAAGAAACATTTGACAGACGAAAAGGGCTGGGTACCGGCGCAATATCTTCTAAACGAAGTTCATTACACAATTTACTTGCAACGCAAATTGCACGAAAAAATCGATAAATTACCAGTTTTCGAAAGTAAGTTTATTACAGTACTCTATTCATATGCAGGGCAATTACTATACACCACGTGTTATATAATTCAATCGTACGGAAAACGTGTTCCTATGGAGAGTGAACGAGTAACGGTTGTATTTTGATATCTCAGAACCCGCACCTGGAGAAAAAGCATCGGCGCCAAGATTTATTGAAAAATTGCAACCAATTCACACGCCAGATGGTTACACGATTCAATTTGAGTGTCAAGTGGAGGGTGTACCAAGGCCGCAGATAACTTGGTTCCGACAAACTGCCATCATCAAACCGTCTCCAGACTTCCAGATGTATTACGATGACGACAACGTGGCTACATTGATTATCCGGGAAGTATTCCCAGAAGACGCTGGCACCTTCACTTGTGTCGCGAAGAACGCTGCTGGATTCGCATCCAGCACAACGGAGTTAATCGTCGAAGCTCCGCTATCAGATCATGGTTCCGATCTGACTGGTCCATCTAGAAAGAGTCTCTCAAGGTACACCCACTTCTAAAAAAACATACCATTCGCTTCATTTTTCAAGAGCATATACATTACCATACTTAAACATTCACAGAGAATCATCCCTTGCTGACATTTTGGAGGGAATACCACCAACGTTTTCCCGCAAACCGAAAGCAAAATATGTCGACGAGGGTGAGGATGTAATACTAGAATGCCGATTAGTAGCAGTACCTGAACCAGAGATAACGTGGTACTACAAAGGCACTCAGATTACGTCAAAAGAAAACATCGTCGTTGTCACTGAAAGCGATATGCACATGTACTGCAGCGTCATGAAAATTACCAAGGTTCAGAAGAGGCAGGAAGGAAAGTATACGATCGTCGCTAAGAATAGAGAAGGTGAAGCTACCATCGAGATTCCAATGAAGGTTTGTGAAGTTTTAATGAGGTATTAAAATACAATGATTTATTTAGATCTAATATGTTAAAACTATTTACTTCAGGTAAAAACTGGTAAGCGTGAAGCCCCAGAAATATTAGAACCACTGCAATCGTATGTGGTGAGAGAAGGAGAGACTGTCATGTTGTCAACTCAGATTGTTGGAAATCCGACACCTAAAATAACATGGATGAAAAATGGCAAACCTCTAAAAGGTTTGACACCAAAGCAGGATGGCCACGTGAACACCCTAACTATGATTCAACCCCAAGTAACGGATACCGGAGAATATTCAGTAATAGCTACAAACGACCTTGGAACAGCCGAAACCAAATCCACATTAACAGTTGAAAGTATGTACTCGATCATCCGTGTGTTTCTGTTCATTTCATTTTCTCCAATATAATAATATTACTTTCCGCTCATCTCGCATTTAAGATTAATTATTAGAACTAGGTGGATATTAATTTATTGTCCCCAAATTCAGCATGATTATAGATTGCAGTTACATTATTACGCTTACACTAATGCTGCAAAATGCTTTGTTAACATGTTTTCAGTAAACTTGAAGCCTTCGCTAGTTATTCATTTCCAGCAAAACGTAAATGAACATGTCAGTTCCTCAAAGGGTACGCATATGCTTTGGTTTTTGCTGCCTTGATTCCTTCATCCGTTTGAATATATTTGAAATTAATATCGTAGAATGAAAATAAGAATATAATCTATATCTCATAATTTATAGAAATACCAAGTGGCGCACCAGAACCACCGCTATTCACCGAAAGGTTCCAGGAACTTACCGTTCCCCAGAAAGGTACTTTCAAGTTGGTCGCAAAAGTCACTGGAAATCCTGTACCGGAAGTGACTTGGTTAAGGTACAATGATTTTATTTAACATCATATATAATATAGGAAAATTTATAATTAACGCCAAGTATTAATATATTGTCTATAGGTCAAATTTATGATGAAAATGTAATTTTCACTCGTTACTTAATTTTTCCAGAAACAATAAACCTTTAGAAAAATCTCCGAATATCAAAGAGACTTACGATGGGGAAAATATTGTTCTCGAAATTAAAAATGCGGATTCGGAAGTGGATGCTGGCGATTATAAGTGCATTGCAAGCAATCCCGTTGGAAAAACATCGCACGGTGCGAAAGTTACGGTGGACGTCGACAAAGTAACGTTCACAAAGAACCTAGAAAGTAAAGTTGTCATTGACGAATACAAAACGTTGGAATTAACCTGCGAAACATCCCACACTGTGTCTACACAATGGTGGCACAATCACAAAGAGATCAGCGGAATGGACCATCGCGAGATCATTCAAGAAGGACACGTGCATAAATTGGTGATTAAGAAAATAAGTCCCACGGACGAAGGCACTTACGAATGCACTGTTAAAAATCAGACAACTTCTAGTGACGTAACTGTTAAAGGTAAAGATCAGCAATAATCTAATACACTAGAAATATTCAAGTTATCCGTGTAAAGTCGCAAATATAATCTATTGGTACTGTTAACGCTGTTATAAATTCGTTATTTTATATAGCCACGAAACCGGAGTTCGTGAAAAAATTGCTGGATTGCGAAGTAAAGGAGCGTGACGTCGCTATCCTGGAAGTGGAAATTACATCGCAGACCGCGGACGTTAAATGGTTCAAAGATGGCGAACCACTGAAACCGACAAAAGAAAAATTGGAATTTGTAAAAGACGGCACCGTAAGAAAGTTGCTCATTAGAAGTACATCTGTTCACGACGAAGGAGAATACACATGTACGCTTTTGGATCAGGATTGCGTTGCTGAAGTCACCGTTGTTGGTTAGTAGGCATTTTTAAACCTCATAGACGCTGTACTAATATAATTCAACTCCACTCTCCGTGTCTCATTGGCCATTTGTTTCTAAACTCGATTCATTTCAGAATTACCACCAGAAATTATTACGAAAATGCAAGACGTTACGATAGCAAGAGGCGAGAGGGCAACATTCGATATCGAACTAACGAAGGGTGACGCGTTGGTACGTTGGTTCAAGGACGGACAAGAATTACAATTTTCCGAACACGTGCGACTTGCAATCGACGGCAAGCGGCAAAAGCTGAAGATTTATGACACGGAACCAGAAGATGCAGGTGTTTACTCGTGCCAAGTTGGCGAACAAACGTCATCGGCTAAGCTGACGGTCGAAGAACCTGGGGTGGACTTTATCACGAAATTACCGGATGTTACCTTGGTACCCCTTAACGCTGACGCTGTTTTCACCATCGAGCTGTCTCTAAATGTGCCAGTCACGTGGTTAAGGTGAGAGAAATTATACAATTGAAAACGTTAGTTTTGTTAATTAACATAATTATAGATCCCTTTTTATTATTATCCACAAGTTAGAAGAAGATATTAGGATGGTATTTTTCTTCTACCAGTGGTAATTCAGGAACATTCGTTGTATTAAATTGATACTTTATTAAAATACGGTTCTATTAATCTATTCCTTAATGCTAATTAGAATTAAAGCCGCTCACGCGCGTGGACTTTAATCTAACACTCAAATCACAATTAAACTCTACGGTTCTTCACTCAGAAGAATTGTCTCAACTGATTTCACTCAGAAATCTTCTCAACAATGAATCCTCTCCAAAACTCTCGCAACGAATCCTCGCGGCGCCGCCCTTACGCCCTTATTCATGCTCATTCACACTTTTCCATTTTCTCACTGTGAGAAACTCACGCATTCACACAATCACGACACGCACCAGTCTCGGTCACGGGTCACACGCATTCTTTCACGTTCTCAGTCTGAACAGTCATTCTAAAAGATCTAAACACTTTTCTTTCACACCTTGCGCGGCCACTCGATCCAAACACTCTTCGCTCGCTCTTGACACTCAGTCCAAATACTTTTCATTCGCATTTCTTGATCATGCAATACAGAATTTCATAACCACATAAAAATATAGAAATAGTTAAATTACCAGTTATTAAATCAGTGAATTCAGAAAAAGGCAACAATAACCAAACTCACGTTTACCTTGAAGTACAGATTATAAATTTAATTATTCTAACTGTTGGCAAGTTATTCAAAGGTGGTAATCCATTCCAATAACTTTACAGGAAAACGGAAGTCATCAAGGAATCGCGGAAATATACCATCATCGACGAAGGCACTGTGAAGAAATTGATCGTTAAGAAATGTACGACGGAAGATATATCGGAATACACAGCCGTCGTGACAAACGTGAAAACATCTTCGAGATTAAGAGTCGAAGGTACCATTCGAATTGATATGAAAATATATTAATGCACTTTTTGAAGTACTTTTTTCATTTCCATTTAAAATATACATGGAAAGCCGAGAAGCCGAAGTGTTTATTAAATTATCATATGTTTTTCAGTTGTTGAAACACCACCCAAGATTAATCCAGATACGCCAAGAAAATACAAAGTCCAAAAGGACGATGACGTCGAAATTGTCGTGAAATTCACCGCTACGCCGAAACCAAGCGATGAATGGACAGTCGACGGCCGTGTAGTTACCAAATCCAAACGCATCATCCCATCGATCAATCAAGAATCTGCAGTTTTGACCATTAAGAAGATACAGGAAGAAGATGTCGGGAACTACACTTTGAAGTTGGTGAATCCGCATGGCGATGCTAGTATAGAGATTAATGTCGTCATCGTGCGTAAGTATCTCAATTAAAATATTTTTAATCAACGAATCAACGAAACGTATTTATAATTCAACATTTATCATAATGACACTAAACCTACCATGGCCAGTCAAATAACCGTGTTCAATCATTTAGAAGAAAATACCTAGCATTTCACGATATAAGTATGAATTTTATTTTCGTTAATTATAATGAACAACACGCTTTTCGTGTCATTATTTATAAGTTGCTATTCATTATTGCCTTTACTAAATTTATAAGTTCAATCGCAAAAATGATAACTTTTATTTCGAGATCGGTTCGGTGGAAATAAGTCTATGAATATACGTATGTATAATTGCTGGTGGGTTGGTGGGTTTAGCCCTAAACATTTTCGAGTAATGTGTATCATTCGTTGTCATCACAGAGGTACCCAGCGCACCTGGAGCTCCAGAACCCTTGGAAACTACAAATGACAGCGTTACGCTTCACTGGAAGAAACCAGAATCAGATGGAAACTCGCCTATTATAGAATATATTTTAGAATACCAAGAGAAAACTGAAACTTCGTAAGTATATGTTTCAATAGCTTAATATTGTAATTAACATACTTAATTATTTTCGTATAAAATAAGGAATCGATTTAAAAAATCATACTTTTTGATATTTAGGTGGACCAAGATCACAGACAAGATAACGGAATCAACACACAAGGTGACAAAATTAACAACAAACAAAGAGTACACGTTCCGAGTAACTGCTGTAAATGAAGCCGGTCCAGGTGATACGTCACCAACTTCTTCATACTTGAAAATTTCGAAACCATCTGCCGCAGAGCCACCAAATGTTCTTGAGCCACTGAAGAGCGTCATCATAGGCCTAAAAGAAACTGTTACACTTACGTGTGTAATTGGTGGAACGCCAACACCCGAAATAACTTGGTACAGAATTTTGTTTGATTTATCAGAACAAAAGAAATTAAGTAATTATCAAAACGGTAAATAGTAATAAAAAATATCATTAACACTTACAGGCTCCGAAACGGCGAAGTTTTCCAGGACAGCAATGTCACGTATGAAAATCGCACGGCGAAATACACAATTATTGAAACAACCGAAACTTCATCGGCTACCTTTACTGTGAAAGCAAAGAACGACGTAGGGACCGCAGAAACAACATGCGAATTGAAAATTCAGGAAGCACCAAAGATTACGTTCGATGAAACCTTGGCAAATCAGAATCTACCAGTAAACAGTCAATGGAAGATCGAAATTCAGACAAGCGGCTTCCCGAAACCAGAAATAACATGGATAAAGAACAACAAGAAGATTGTCGAGAAACGGGTGTCGGTTCGTACAGAAGAAAAAGTCTCTACTATTTGCATTTCATCACTCGTGAGAGAAGACACTGCGACGTATACAGTGAAAGCAACGAATCAAGCTGGCAGTGCCTCAGCCGACCTTCACCTTAGAGTTATAGGTAGGCTTTCACCTGACTGTACATTTTCTCTGTGACTCAGTAAACATAAATTATTCACCATTTACTTACTGAGATTTTGTGATATTTTGTAGACAAACCCAGCAAGCCACAAGGACCAATTGTTTTGAAAGAAGTTAGACAGGACCGCGTAACCATCGAATGGCAGCCGCCAGCGGACGATGGCGGAATTGAACTCGAGAAATACACCATCGAGAAATGTGAACCGGGCAAGGCCTGGATGAAGGTCGTCGACATCGACAAAGAAGTGGAAAGCTTCTGTGTCCACAAATTACAACAAAATGCTGAGTACATGTTCAGAATCATCGCTAGAAATGCAGTTGGAGCATCGGATCCTTTGGAATCAGAAATAGTTAAACTAAGAACTTCCTTCGGTACGATGAATAAATCTGTTCCTCGAAAATGTTACTAAATTTGTGATTTTATATTTTTGGAATCACTTAATTCATGAAATTATCACGATTAATTAATTGAAACAATACAATTCCAGAACCACCGGGACCACCAAGAGGACCACTAGAAGTTTCCGGAATGACGAAAACATCTTTCACGATAAAATGGGAGCCTCCAGAAAACGATGGCGGCACACCGATCATGGAGTACATCGTTGAAATGAAAGAAGAATCTAAGAAATCATGGCAAAAGGTCAGATGAAATTTAATGATATGTTCCTAATTCGCAAACGTAATGTTAGTTCCTCCAAAATGTGCTAACCTTTCAAATGGGTATTCATACATAGTTAAACTTTTGTTTCACAGATCGGCACTACAAAACATGAAACAACTAATTTTATCGTATCGGAGTTGAAAACAGATGTACCGTATAACTTTAGAATAACAGCTAAGAACAGCGTCGGTACTGGTCCTCCGTATATAGCTGAAGAACCAATTGCAGCCGGCAGACGAATTAGTAAGCAAATAGAACATTTTTTATGCATTCTCTAACAAATAATATAGCAATAGTATAATTATAATCTGCAATCTAGGTTTAATATAAAATTAACTTTAGACTCTAAGCCCTAACTTATATTTAAGTATATGCTTATTTAATGCTTTCACCACTGCTTAGAAATAACAAAGCTCACCGAAAACAGCATGTATGCACTGCTGGGTATATTCCCATCAACGAGAATGATCATCAGTAAAAGTAAGTCGCTGGCTTAATTTCCGCGTTTCTTTTTATTCGTGTTTGTTTAATGTTGCTTCGTCTTTGCGACGATTGCTAATCATACCAAATATGTTAATAGCACCACCGTCGAGTCCACTGCATGTACAGGTGACAAATGTTACCAGCAAGAGTGTAACTCTTAGCTGGTCTCCACCACTTACCACTGGAGGAACCGAACTAACAGGTATTTTCCATTTAAGGCAAAGAAACCTAAATTAAGTATTTAGATTATACTCTATACATCATTCATGTAAACAACACTCGTTCCCGACAGGATACGTTATCGAGAAAAGGCCACTGATTGGCAAAGGAGCAAGATGGACAAAGATCGTCACGTTGGACGCAACGACACTCCAATATTGCGTCGAAAATTTGAAGGAAAGCGAATTCCTCTTCAGGATCTTCGCCGAAAACAGTGTAGGCCTCAGTACACCAACGAATTCAGAACCGGTTACTCTGAAAACACATGCCAGTAAGTGTGAAATACCTTTATGACAAAGCAATCCCAATACTTATCCACGTACGCAACAAGATGAAATTATTTTTACGCGTGCGCGAGCGAACATGCGGTATTGAATACTACACTTTTTTATTATTCGGATATTTATAGTAAAAGACTCGTATAAAAGACTATAGTAAAAGACATGTTGATCTTTTTGCCAGCCAGTCCAAGAATCCTTCTCTTTCGTGTCACAGCTTCCCGCGGCCAAAGGGATGACTAGCGCTTATCGGCGTATCCTTAGAGGCTGTGCCCACACCCGTTACATTATACTAATTTTTACAGGCGTACCGTCTCCGCCCACCGCACCATTGGAGATCAGACAAATCGCAGGAAACACCGTCGTGATTTCATGGGGAAGACCGGAATCCGACGGTGGTGCACCCTTGGAAGGATACAAGATCGCCATCAGGGATACGAAAAGGACGATGTGGATGGAGGTAGGACGGGTGAACGCCGATGTGCAAAAGCTCAACATCAGGGATCTTCAGGAGAACCATACGTATCTCATCAGGATCTTCGCCAGAAACGAAATTGGTCTCAGCGATCCTTTGGAATCTGACGAGCCTTTCAAAATTATACCTGCTTCAGGTATGTTTTCTGTGAATAGACTTTGAATACGCGTCTGTCTATGTATAAGTTGGGGGCGCGTAAATTCAAATGGATTGTTGCTCCGATTTAGCAAGTAGTTATGATTTTCGTAAAATTGGTATTAACTTGGTCAATACAGACTTGACATTTTGATGGCTCAAAATTTGTGCAACGTAAATCTTCTGGATTCTTAAATTTTTATAGCTTGACATTTCTACGGTTTCACAATTCCGGTGGTTGAAATTTCTTCGCAGTAATTCTTCTCCGTTTCAGCATTTCTATACTTTGAAACAGCTGACAACTGAAAATTCGGGAAACTGGCGTGCTTATTGTTGGAAATTCCGAAACCCGTTTTGAATTTTTTCAGCAAAAAACTACAACAATCGCAGTTTTAGCTATAAACTATTAAAGCACCATCTTCATCATTTAAAAAATCAGTATTTTAAACCGGTCATCGGATTCATACGTATCCCGTGTCTTGTAGGCCATGGCGTATATCATATTTTCAAATTGCAACAATGCTCGTAACACGAAACGGTCAAGTGTGATGTATTTTGTCCTATGACAGGAAAGACTATACTTTCATAATTTCGAATTACCGATTTTACAGAATTGTCAGTAGTGGAACCAATCGCAGAGGCTACGGACAAAGGTGAAACTGCATCTGTCAGTTTCAGCACGGAGAACACAAGTTCATGGCTTCGAGAACACAACATGGACGCCGATATTCACTCGTACGCGAGAGCAAGGCTTCTCAGACAAGACGAATACTTCTTCCGCATTTGGCATTATGCTAAAAAGCTTTTTGAATAAGCATTTCTACGATTTAATGGCGCGGAGAGAGAGAAACATTCTGTTCGCGAAACAAATCTTTCTTCTTTTTATTGAGGAGCATAAACAATAATTAAGGAACAACTAAATGAAACAGAGCAGACGAGGGATAAATTTTAAACGACTATAGAAACATGCTAAATAATTTTTCTCTTCCGTATACTAGTTACAAGATCATTGCAGGTTCAAGAATTCTCCCGCGTTAAACTTTTTATCTCTCAGGTAAACATCGTCAGACGCAAAATAATCCAATGAAAGTAATGTTATTAATTGTTCCTCTTTAGAGTCAAGCGCGTACTGACTAGATTTAAACTAAGGTTCGAGACTGGATGGGTGTAGAATCTAGTCAGCGTAGACTAATATATTTTTCCTTTAACGGACCAAGACTTTTCCTCATATATTTTTCGAATTAATGAATGGGAGCGCGAGCACGTTTTAATTATCCGATTTCCAAGACAACTGCTCTTCCAAATTTGTTCGACGATATTTCAAATTGAATTAAGGATACTTCGATATTTTTGCTAATATATTTACACGTATGAAGTTAAGAAACGAATGCCTGAAACTATTATCGGTGATTCTTGTCAACAACGCATTTTTTTTATTAAAGTATGTAATCTTAGTAGTCAATTAACGACGGTTAAACCCTGTAATAATCATCGCATAGCTTAGGCATTCAGTTTCTTCGCTTCTCGAAACAAAGATTAACAGTAAGTCGCTCAATTATTTACGTGCAAACATATTTGCGAATCGAAGAATCCTTTTGTTCCAACGAATTTCGACTTACTTGATAGAACATATCATATTGCAAACATAGCTGAATTTCCTCGACATTTCTTACCGTGTATACTCGCTCCCACAGAGATTTAGACGAAATTATTATTGACCGTTTGAGACTCTGATCGTCGAAGAATGTGATAACCGATCGCTCGGTACCGAGCACGTTATGTAAAGAAACGATTGTAGGAATGTGTAAGAATCTAATTTTGACCCCCCCCCCATTTTCCTTGAACATTGTATTTATATATTGCGAACGGAAAGCAACGTTCAATTACTCACCCGAGTTTTGCGAGGATTACTTTTAGTATTTATTCTTAATATATAATGTATATTAATTATTACTTGTTACCATTACCGTTATAATTATTCATTATTATCGTCAAAACAAATCTACGTAAAAACGACTGGTCAATAAGACTAGAAAAATGAAGAAATGCCACGCGCAGTTGGTTTCCCCGAGACGTAAAAATATAGGTGCGAGAACATCAGCATTAACCAACGGCGCGTCGCATACTTCACGTTAAGTTGTAACACATTTCGCGAAATAAATTATTGCAAATTATATCTGCGTGTTAATTTCACAAATTTGTAATGCGTGAGTATTTTTTTACATTTAACCGTGTAGTTTAACCATGCGAAAGTAAGTAACAATGAAATCATCCCTACGATTTTCGGCAACAGAAGTTTTTGATTAACTCCAGTAGTACCCGTAATGATTATAGTTTCAAGTGAACTTTAATCGTGAAATTGATTTACGAGATCATACATTTCAATAATCTTATTCTCAATCGGTAAATAAGTACGTGGAGGTCAACAGTTGTGGATATTTTAATAATTAATAACAAACTAGAACAGTGACGACAGCTGTAACAGATTCCGGGTATTACGCATGTGCGGACTTGTGCAAACTGTGTAATCTAACCATTGACTTCTCTAAATCTCTATTCTGTTATAGACTCTAGGGTCCTCCGAACCCGGATCGAAAATTTGTTTAAAACTATTACGATTATTAACCCCTTAACGCACGGTTTTTTTAAAAGAAAGAATTCATCGACACTTTTATCTTTCTTTTTCAATTGCTATTTCGAAAAAACCTTATTTTTATTAGTAAAAATATGTATCTATACTTCTCGATTATATACGAGTTTGAAAAATTATGGCAGCATGAAATACCAAACCGCTCGAATTATCTCGAATGTCGCAGTTTGGCCTGTTTAGCGCGCTCGAGTTAACTCGAGCGTGCACGTTAAGGGGTTAGGGGGGGGGGCTAAGGGTTTGCGTTATCGAAAAATCGATTTTTTTTTTGCTTTTTCTTATAGTTCAATATTTCGAGAGTATTGTCCCAAAATTTGAAGATAATCGGAGAAAAACTCTCGAAGTTACCTATTGACCAGTTAGTCGTTATATTTTCCGTCGGGCGTTTACCTCTCACATCAGTGATTTGATAATAGTAGTGGGGGATACGAAAATCTGAAATACGGGATTGTAAAGTATAAATGAAAAGCGTTTAGACTGAGTGTCGAAGCGACAAAAAAATTAAGGAAAAAACGGAAAAGTAAAGTACTCGGCGGAAAAGGAATTTATCTTCACTTTTGTACAGTTAAATCTTTAAACGCGGTTTTCTCGAAACCATTTTTCAAAGTCGGTGATCACTGCCATTTAAAAAATAGTTCACCGATTCTTTTCAAACTTAGTAGATACCTTCTACATATATATAAAATACCTACCACCAACGATGAGTATGATAATTTTTTACATTAAGGGGTTATATGTATACAGTTATAATTTTCAAAAAATCGATTTTTTTTATTTCATTTTCGTAATGTACATACATTTAAGTATACACACAGAAAATTTCAAGTCAATTCGGCAATTATTGTCCAAGTTACACGCATATTTGTAAAGACGTGTCAGAGCGTTTGAAAGTAGTTGGTCTACACCGAAAAAATTATTAGTTCCCCTTAATTAGTTCCGGCAACTAGATACAGTGGATATTTGGATAACTGAAATTGGTGTTGGCTCAATTACATTCAAATTTAATTTTTCCGACTTTGGTTGTTGTTACCAAATAATTTGAAGTTGCCTTTACTACAGTTTCTATTACCGGCTTTTCAAACTTTGAATGTGTTTTTCTCCAAACTGTGTTTTCAAAGGCGGTGACCACGATTTCTCGAAAACGGCTGGACCGATGAGTCTCAAATTTTAACACAAGCTTGTTGACTATATTTTTTAGTAATTAATCGAAGATTTCTTTTCACCGATTAATATTTTTTGTTTTATGAACAATTTAAGGCAAACATTTTGGTGAAAAATCGATTTTTTTTTTAGAAGCTGCCATTTTGTTAAAAACTTTTATTTTGTTTATTCCTTCGATTAATTACTAGATTATACGTTACTTTAACGAAATCCGTTCGGTTTTTTCATTTTAAAAGATTCAGTCCCGAGATATCGTGGTCACCGCAAAGCGCTTTTTTTAGAGGAGCTCCTGGAGATCAGCTATAACAGCTCTCAAAATTATTATTTTTACAAATAAAAAATATTAAAATACAGTTAAAAGTTATTTCAATATGTGTACATATTTTTACATTAATCAATTTAACTGTCTTTTCAGGAAAAATTCTTGAAAAATCGCTTTTTTTGCGCCTCTTAACTATATATAACCCCTTAAAGGGTTTTTCCAATCACAAAATGACGGAAATTTTAGTGAAAAATCGTAACTTTTGCTTCAAACGACCGCCAATAATTTTTAAATGAAAAAAATAACAATTAGCGATCGTTGGGGGAGGATTTACTCATATTCTAACTAAATTTTACTGTTATTTTGATTTCTGATACTATTCTGCTGAGATACAGTGATCACCGCAACACGTGTTTTTCGAAAGGCACCCTCGGAAAAGCTCCGTCACCGGCTTATTTGTTTATATTTTGCAACCAAAAAATTACAAAATGTTGTTGAAATAATAATATATAATGTGCAAAAGGTTCGAACAAATTGGCTTTATTCGTTCGTCTGAAAAAAAATCACAAAGAAAGTGTTTTGTTTTGCCCTGAAACCCTTAACGCCCCTTAAGTCTGCCCTTATACCCCGCCTGTGGTATTGCTCCATAAGCGGTTGCTAGTGACAATAACTGGTGCTACGTGGCATGCTGGGATGAACTGACGTATTTTCCTTTGTTCTGTAGTCATCTAACTTTTTATTGAAATTCCGAATGGTAGACTGAAGGAATACAAGGCATGTCCTCGACATATTTGTATTCTATCCACGTTATACAGTGCCCGAAATTTCCATAAAGCCACCACGTTTTTTTATGATATCTCATAATTTTTCTATATTTATGATTATATTTGAGGATATTCCATTTTAGGAGTATTAAAAACACATATATATCGATTGAAACAGTAGAAATAATATTTATTTAAAAATACAAATATAAATATATAATTTTGTATAGAATAAAGTGCGAAATTTCTATAAAGCCATATATTTTTTGACGAAGTTAGTTCAAAATTAACAATAATTTCTTTTTTATTTCTATATTAATAATTCGTAGAACTACCGTTTCTTCGAATAACTTCGAAAAGACGGTTCGGCGTTGTCGAAATCAAACTTTTATGTGTGTCTTCTTGAATAGATGCCCATGCTTCGTTTACTGCTTTCCATAATTCTATAATAGTATTGTATTGCTTACAATTGCCATAAACTTTTCTCGCGAGTATCCCCAAAGGTTTTCTATTGGGTTTAAATCTGGAGAACACGCTGACCATGTCAAAACCCTGATATTTTTTTGACATAACCACTGTTTTGTGTAATTTGATGTATGGACGGCAGCGTTATCATGTTGATACATGAAGTTATCATGTCCAATATCTTCAGTAAATGGTATTAAAATCATGTGTAACAATTCTGTATATTTTACAGAATTCATTTTAGGAGTAATCCTGCAAATTGGTGTCTTGGCGTCAGCTCTAAAAGCAGCCCAGATGATTAATGTACCGCCACCAAAGTTGCGGCTCATTGTTGTATCTTTTTCTTTTCTTAAATCGTGCCAGTAATATTTAAAACCATCTGGTCCGTCTAAATTGAATTTTTTTCCATCAGAAAAAATAACATATTCCCATTCTTGAGACCAGGACATGTGTGCTTTTGCAAAATCAAGACGAGCCTGTTTGTGTTCCGCTTTTAGCGCTGGTTTTCGCATTATTTTTGTGCACTGAAATCGTTTGTAACCTTTCAAAATTTGCTGTACACTACTCCTAGTTACTGACAAATCTAGTTCAACGCGAAGTTCTGATGCACTTCTCTGTTCTTTTGACGCAGATCTCATTAGCAATGAATGCTGTCTCTTGGTCAGCCTTTGATTTCCCCCTTTAGGATGATTTTTGCCATAGTCCTTACCTAAATTCACGTAATTATTTATAACTGTACGTGATCTATTAATTATTTTAGCAATTACGCGATTAAAACATCCCATATCCCTATAAGCATCAATTTGTAAACGAAGCATGGGCATCTATTCAAGAAGACACACTTAAAAGTTTGATTTCGACAATGCCGAACCGTCTTTTCGAAGTTATTCGAAGAAACGGTAGTTCTACGAATTATTAATATAGAAATAAAAAAGAAATTATTGTTAATTTTGAACTAACTTCGTCAAAAAATATATGGCTTTATAGAAATTTCGCACTTTATTCTATACAAAATTATATATTTATATTTGTATTTTTAAATAAATATTATTTCTACTGTTTCAATCGATATATATGTGTTTTTAATACTCCTAAAATGGAATATCCTCAAATATAATCATAAGTATAGAAAAATTATGAGATATCATCAAAAAACTTGGTGGCTTTATGGAAATTTCGGGCACTGTAGTATCCTAATTAAGCTTTGTACATTTCTTTAAATATGTCGTTTATGTCTCTACATACGAATTTCTTGCGCATCATCGTAACAAGAATTTATTATTTGTTTTTCACACTCCAATGGTATTATTTATAGCTAATTTTGTTTAGTATTTGATATTTCGTATTCATCATTTATAAATGCCGAACCATATGCCTAGATTTCAACTCTCTTTTCGGTTTTGGAAAATCAACAAAATTTTTAGTACAGCTCCGCTATCTACTCTCCGTAAGAAGACTCCGTTCACAGAATCACGTGACAACGTCCCATCGGAGACACTGAAAGTCGAAGCATCAATCACGCTAATGGTGGCCTATTTACAACTTCTGCCACTGTGTAAGTAGGAAGCCCAGGAACAGGAAGTCTGAGTAGGAAGCACAGAAACATTGCGGAAGTCACGACTGCTTTCCGAGAGTCGACCACGCCCGCAATCCCATTTGACTCCGATTGTGACTGTTACACCTGCGGCACCCCCACCCTCCATAAGCTGCTAACGTATCGGCACACTGCTTATACTTCCGTTTTCGTCGTTGAGTCTGTCCTAGACTTCTACGTTCCTCCACGTGGTTTGTGACCACCTGACAGAGCATGTCACGCTGTTCTCGAAGAAGATGTGGAGAGTAATTGGGAAAACTAATTCCTTCAAGCGTAGGAGAAGACAGAAGGATCGGTTTTCTCGGGGTCTTCTACATCTCCGGCGGCACTAAGATATTAGAAACATGGATATCACCATGCTCGTATGCTCCTTTCCTCCATTCGCTGTATCTAATTAAATAGATGTCTATTACTATGCATACGAATATATGCCTGATGCCATAAAAAGTCAGAGCATGTATCAAAAAATGAAAATAACAATAAGCTTGGATCCGCAGACTATTTCACTATTTTCGAAATGGTTGGTCGTACAGAACCAATTATGATGGTAATATAACCGAAAGAGATCAAAGTTCATAAAAAAAACAACTGCTGCGATTATTGCCGTTGAATAACATTTATTTTTGTTTATTATACAAAATATTTTATTTGTTATACAATCAACTCTGATTTTTTCTATCATAAAAGACGTTTCATGACTGGAGTGCAATTGGGAAAACTCGTACGTATGCATGGCATAGCGTGTAATTCGAGTTTTGTTATTAAAAGAAATTTTAATATTCCCTTCATTTAAAATTCGTGTTATTCTTGCTATTTTCAAAATGACTTGTAATATTTAAAGTCCAATAAATGGGCAGAAACGGTAAGCCACATCGAACGAATGTGATGCAATTATATTACAATCTCAGGTCTTCAATTTTCGTCCAGATCGTCTCTTTTGTTAGCACGTTTCGGTGAAAAGCCAATTGCAATATGTACTCGCAGACGGTTACCATGATTTAACACTAGATGCCGGATCTTGAGTATACATACTTTACCTGAAGTCAGTAAATTTTAGTACTCAAACAACAAAATTGAAGTTTTCATATAATTTTTTATTAATATTGTACAATACATCGTACTCATGTTTTGCCGAGAGTTATATGTGTACTGATCACTAACACTAGCACTTGACACACTTTCAGATAGAGAACAGGCTTTTCTTTTTGTAGGGACTGTATAACTAAAATTTTCCTCTTCAATGCTTGAAAATTAAATCCTATTACCTTAATTTCCGATTTCATCCTGGATTTCATATAGCTCCGCATCAGATCAGTGGCGTACCTAGAACTTTTGCCGCCCTTATATTAAAATACAAGATACTTTTTTAAAGGATACGAGAAACTTACGGAGGTCAGGTTAGTCGTAGAAATCAAATAGTAAACTTATATAGTGAATAAGTTGTTTTTTACAACTAAAACAACTTAAATATAAAAAATGCCGCCCCAAAATATGTGCCGCCCGGTGCGGACCGCACCCACCGCCACCCCCCCCCCCTAGGTACGGTACTGCATCAGGTGCATCATATTCTATATCCAATTGGTTTTCTCTTATTTGAACTAGCTTTGTTCACAACTTAAGATTGGATTTTTTACCATAATAGCAATCCTTATCTAGAACTAAAATATTTAAATATTTATCAATCAATTTGACTCACATCCGTCAAAATAGGTATAGCACATACATATATGCATTTTTGAAACTAAGAGGTCGGCATGGGAAGAACTTAGTTTTTGTTGTATATTTCATAACTCTATTAAAAACCACCATATGTTTTAAAACAAATGATATACATGTATATATGTATATATGTATACATGTATATATGTATACATGTATGTATGTACATATAACAAGTATATGTATACAATATACATGAAAACATCTAATGAAAAAAGTTTTAGTTCGATGCAGAGCTCATTTTCATGTAAGTGAAGAACATTTAAACCAAATATTATTCGAAAGTTAGTTAATATATTAAAAGCTTAATAAAAACTGTGGATTTAATAAAAACAAAACGGAAATGAACAAACATGAAAACTGTGCAGTAGTTACAAATTCTTTTTGAAGTACCATATTCATGCCCCTTATTTGAATGTAGAATTATAGATACTAATAAAAATTAGCTACAAATACCATAATTCGATTGTATAAAATACATAATAAATGGTTTTTCTATGAATATTATCGTTACGATGATACTAAAAAATCTCCAACCAATATTGTAGAAACACCGTAAGAGTATTACCAGAAATGTGCAAAGACACAAGGAGAATAGAAACAGAAATATTACCGACGTAGAAGTAATTCATCAAAAATTAGTCCATGAATTTTAATACATGTATACTGTCGAATAGACGAATGTTTACGACAGACTTTTCGCTTCTTCTATTGAATTTTCAGAGTCACCACACCAAATGACAAAAATACAAGAAAGGAAATTCTTGGTGTAGTCTTAATACATAGAAAGTAGCTGTTAATAAACAAAAAATGTTTATCGAGGTACTACTACAAATAAGGTGTAAGAGTAAACTGGAGCCTCACCACCCGGGGCATTGCAAGGATTCACCTCTATTTACTCACGTCCACGTGAGTTGCACGTGATGCGCACGTGCATTTTTCATTCGATTTTAATGAACTTGGGACTATGTGAAAAATAAAGATGAATGCACGAGATGAACAATTTTGATTTTCGAAAAACAGTTTTCTTATGGGAGAAAATAAGCCGAGAAAAATACTTATTTTAAAGATTTTCTCGTATAGACAAAAGCAGTTTTTCGAAAATCAAAATTGGTCGTCTCGTCATTTATTCTTTACCGATCAAATAGTCTCAAGTTTATTAAAATCGTATGATCAATGCGGACGCGAGAAAATAGGAGCTTAACCTTTCTTACCACCCCCGAGTGGTGGGGCCCTTTAAATCTAATCTTATACTTCGTTTGTGGTACTACCTCGATAAATTTTTAGTAACAGCTACGTTCTATATGTAAGGGCTCTATGCAGCATAGAGTATAGTATTATAGAAGTCAATGGACGGATATTTCAGTACATGCAGACACGCGCATGCGTGGGCATGGAATATTTAACAGCTACCTTCACCATTTCAGTTTGTTTTTAATTAATTAATTACACAGAGTCGTTGTCCTTCAAAGAAAATGATTTATAAATTCACGATGTGCAAACATTTACGTTCTGATTGAGACTGAACTCATTGAAAAGTAGAACTTTATCGGTCAGTTTCATGGATTAAAATTGTTGAATTAAATAGAAATTAAAGATTGACGTCCTAAACAGTTATTATCGGATTCTAAACGAACTCCAAACTATCTGCATAATTAAATTTTTATATCTAAAATTTTATCAGTAACAATTATAGCTGTCATATTCTCTATCACAATTAATAAACCTGAAAGATTAACAATCTCTGTATTATGTAATATATGAATCGTATAAATCTTCAAAATCATTCAAATGCTAATATATTCGCAACACTTCAAATGATAGTAAAAGAGAGCGAGAATGAAACGCGCGATTTAGATGCTCTCCCCTAATTTTGAAACTGACTCACATGTTTCAAGCTTATTAACGTTAGTCTATGTCGTATCAAGTAATTCAATCATTTCATTAAAACATCAATTCAGACAATGTTCATAAGCACCAATTTAACTGGCTCGAATTTTATACAAATTTTATATATAACTATATCACAAATTGTACCTTTGAAGAAAACCGGAAGGTGATTTTCGGTGGCGGTAAGTCGAAATGAAATTTAGAGATATCTCGAAGCTCTGTGATCGAACGTACAAGATGGCGGCCCATTAAAGAGTTCACGTATGCGTGTAGTTGTTTTATGAAGTGATCTTGTAGTTTTTTCTTAATAATAATTTACTAAACGTAATCATGGGGTAAGTGATACATTTTAATAAACGTTGTGATAAGGTACGCAAAATTAATTTACTTGGTTCATAGGAAGATGCACAAACCATTCTGTTTACATTGCATATACTTACGTGAACTTATGTTTATTTTCGGAATGAATCCTTCATCACTTCGAAGAAGTTTTTATACTTCTGACATTACGTAAAGTAATTGCGTGATTCTTAAAACAATGTTTTCGTGCGCAATGGCTTCCGATATGTATGTTTAAAAAAAAATAACCTAACTTTGTGGCTTTTACCTCGTACACTTCTCTGTATACTCTGCCTAGTATAGCGTTATTGTATCTATGTAAAATACATCCAAGGTAGATTGCATTCAAAGCAGTTAATAGTTGCCAGGAAAAGAAACATACCTATAATATTTTTCTGAAGATTTGAAGTATGGTTTTTTTAAATCGAAACACGGGCTTCACATATAATGTTGCATATCTAAGGGGAGCAAGGTTTCTGAATAATGAGCATTACCACATGTTAATCAATTCAACGGTAACCATTTTATGTGATATTGTGTTTTAGAGCATCGGATTTAGAATGTATAGAATCTAAGAGAGATCTCGTCAGCTTAGATTCTGAATCCGATATGATGACTGACCAAAGAAAAAAGAAGAAGAGAAAGCATAAGCATCATAAACATAAAAAAGATAAATTAATTGAAAAAGATGATGGAAGAGTAGAGCGGCAAGAACGGTATACCTAATATTTTATGCATAATCAACATTATTTAGCAAATGTATTGCACATATTTATTCAATATGACATGAATTATGATGAATTGTATAGTTACAATGTGATTACAGTATACATTCAATTTCAGCAAAAAGCACAAAAAACATAAACGACCCAAGAAAGAAAGAGAAGTTGAAAATGGGTCACTGGATGAAAAAATACCATCACGCACGGTTCAGAAAGAAATTGGCGTAAATGGCAAAGTAAAAAGTTCGTTATTGGAAGTAGTATCTACAGAAGAGAGTGAGGATGAGAAGTTAATAGATTTGGATTCAGATGAGGTAGATTGTACCATTATTGAAGACGATATTGACCTTGAAGAGTTAATGAAACAGAAGGTAGTAATTCATTTAGTTTACACAAAAATGTTAAACATTAAAATCAAATTTCATCCGAATAGCAGAGTTAGTATTTATACTATTATGTATTGTTGTAGGAACGATTACAAGCTTGTTTAGTACAGTATCTCTCAGACGAATCTGAAAAAGAGGATAAGGAACCAGATCAAGAGGAAATTAAAGCAGCTGAAACACCTGACGTTATACTCGTAGAAGATGATAGTGAAAATGACAATATACCCCCTAAGAAACGAACCAGGAGTAAATCTGGAAGTAGGGAACGTAAGAAAATATCAAAACCAGAAAGACGTGTTGTAGTCGACATGAGCAGAGATAGGAGAAATCGGGAAGAACACAAAGAGAAAAGAAGAGAGTCCGACAGAAGGAGGGATGATAAGGCGCGTCCTAAAGAGGAAACTAGTAGGGATGAAACTAGGAGGGACGATCGGCAACTGTCGCGGAAAATAAATGACAGACACAGAGACGATTCCCGTAAAGAAGATATTAAAAGAAGGCCAGAGGATGATAAGCGGAAGGATGCCATAAAAAGGGACGAATCACGTAAAAGAGAGCAAGACAGACGGTGCGTTGAATTAATAAATACAAATTAAACATTTTTTAAATCTCATTTTCATACGTTTTATTATTTTATTATAGGGAAGAAGAGCGAAGACGGGATTCAGATCATCACAATTCGAGGTCCCGTAACGATCTAAAGCAATTGGATAAGTCTGATAAAGTCTCTGCGGCCAGACGCGATAGCCGCGACAGGTTAGACGGTCGAGAACGACAAAATAGCCGGGATCGTCACGCTAGTCGAGACCGTCCTACTACTCGTGACATTCGAGATAGACCTCCAAGCAGAGACCGCCATAGTCGCGATAAAAGGGACAGCAGAGAGCGTCATACTAGTCGAGACCGTCATGGAAATAGAGATGGTCAAAATAGTCGCGACCGCAATGATATACGTGACCGACGAGACAGTCGAAACCGCGATAGAATTAGGGAGCGCTCAAGAAGCATCAGAAGATCACGCAGTCCCCTCAGAAGTAGATTAGATAGAGATCGACATGATCGTTACAAAAGTTCTAGATCGTTATCCCGAAATCGAAGAGATAGGGACAAACATAACAGAGACCATGACAGGGATAGAGAGAAAAACGGCAAAAGAGAACGGAATGATAAGTTCAAGGACTCCTTGTCAGAGGGTCTCAAAGTAGAGCACTCAGAGAGCTCAAGCGAAGAAGATATCAAAGACATTGATATAGAGGAGGAGGAGGATGAGGAAGCAATTATAGAACGCAGAAGGAAACAAAGAGAAGAATTACTTAAGGTATATTAAATTTGTATTTAGAATTTTAGTTTATATTTTGCAAGGTAATTTTTAATTGTTATAAATATATACATATCTTGCTTCTACAGAGGTTAGGCGGACCAAATGAGGATTCAAATATGTCTGCTGAAATCAGTACTGTTCCTGGTACACCACCTTCGGAAAGTCAGTCTAATGTGTCACAAAAATCTATAGAAATTCCATCTAATAATAATGAATCTACATCCGAAAGTCATACTCCACCGCTGCCTGAGAAACCAAAATCGCCACAACCGGTCAAAAAGAGAAAATCTAGATTTGAGGATGCTCCACCTGAGGAGCCTGACAAAAATGAAGATGCAAAATCAATAGACAAAGTAAAACAAGAAGAAAAACAAAGTACGAAGAAATCGAATGAATGGGACATGTTTGCAGAGGCAGATAATATTGGAGATTTTAATGTATGCTTTCATATTTTGTTTATCGTGCGCAATTGTTTTATCATAATGTGTTATTTCTTTTTTTTTTTTTTTTGTAGAGCCCAACAGTTGAAGGAAAACGACAAGGTGGACCAGACAATCCAAGTTTAACGGACAACTGGGATGATGCGGAAGGATATTACAGGTAAAAATCATATCTTTATTTGTGTTTTATATCTATATATGCAATAATGGAGTAATATATGTATACAAATATTATTTTAGAGTACGAGTCGGTGAGACATTGGACTCGCGGTATGTGGTTTATGGATACACAGGTCAAGGAGTTTTCAGTAATGTTGTCAGAGCCAGAGATAGTGCGAGGGGCAATTTGGATGTTGCTGTAAAAATTATACGAAACAATGAAATAATGTAAATAGATCGCACATATTCTTCATTTCAATATATCCTATATCATTGCAAATAATTGTACTCTCATATCGTATTACATTTGTAGGCATAGGACTGGTCTAAAAGAGTTGGAAATTCTGAGAAAGCTCAATGATGCAGACCCAGAAGATAGATTTCATTGTTTACGTCTCTTTAGGCATTTCTTTCACAAAAATCACTTATGTATGGTTTTTGAACCATTAGCTATGAACTTAAGAGAGGTAAGACACAATTTCTCACGTTTATATATTATTATTTAAATGACTTCAATGCAATGATATGTATAACTTACACAGGTGTTAAAAAAATATGGCAAAGATGTTGGTTTACATGTTAAAGCGGTAAGGTCGTATACGCAGCAACTTTTCCTTGCTCTCAAGTTATTAAAACGCGCAAATATTCTGCATGCTGACATCAAACCAGATAACATTCTAGTCAGTGAAAGCAAGTTAGTGCTGAAACTCTGCGACTTCGGCTCAGCATCCCATGCTCATGAGAATGAAATAACGCCGTACTTGGTATCAAGATTTTATCGTGCGCCTGAAATCAGTAAGTGTTATATTTTTCTGTTATAATTTACGTACGTATTCGCTAGAAGTGAAAACATAAAAGACAAGTATATTAATCTTCTGAGTCATATAGAAATCTGCTTGTATCAATCGTTTAATCGTATTATTTTCAAGTTGCGTATCACATAAGAGGTGTATGTCCTGATACTCGTAACAGAATGAATAGAATATTAATTTTGAAATTTTGAAAAGACTCAAGAGATTAATTTGATATGTACTCATCTTTCTTCTATTTAAACCAGCTTATTTTGCAACCCGCTCTTTCAAGCGTGATATGAACGAATCACTAAAAATCATATAAAGATTCGAAAATCTGTATATAGTTCATATGAACAGATAATTTCGTAGCGATTACATTTTCTGGTTCCGTCTTTTCGCTATCGAAGTATTAATGGAAACTGTGTGAGGGCTCGGATGCGTGGATCAAACCCACATTGGGTTGATCTTCACGGTCATAGAGATTTAGTAGGATTGCTATGTACTGGAAGTAACATTGCCGTTTTCTAGTTCTTGGTATACCGTATGATTTCGGCATTGACATGTGGTCTGTGGGATGCACCATATATGAATTGTACACGGGAAAAATAATGTTCTCGGGCAAAACGAACAATCAAATGTTGAAATTCTTCATGGACCTAAAAGGCAAAATGCCTAATAAGCTGATTAGGAAAGGCTCATTCAAGGACCAACATTTTGACTCTAACTGCAATTTCCTCTATCATGAAGTTGATAAGGTCACAGAGCGGGTAAGTTGTCTTTCTACTGTTCTTTTTTCCATCATTGTTCTTTGCTGTTCGGTAAGTTATTAAAGACGATGCAAACCTTAAACTTAACTACAAATTTGTGTTTTCTCTAACACTATATGTATGCTTGAATATAAATGTCGAAAAACGCGTACTTTTTAGGAAAAAGTTGTAGTGATGTCAACGTTACCAGCCACTCGTGATCTTACCGCTGAATTAGGTGGGAACTCGTTGCCACCGGAACAGAATCGAAAAGTTGGACAACTTAAGGACCTTTTGGAGCGAACGTTGATGTTAGACGCAGGAAAGAGAATTACCGTCAACCATGCCCTGGCACATCCCTTTATACAAGAAAAAATCTAGGTAACCCTGTCCGGGGTCCTTCCACATCGGAGAATTCATTGACGTAACTTTATAAAATGTTTGAGACGGCACCGCTAACGATTCTTTGTATGCTATAAAACGTTCTGACGTACTAACATAAGCGGTGTCTCCTTATATGGAATGTCCTGTATCCGTTTTAGCAGAAAGAGGCGGCGCAAAATTTCATGTGTCAATCGATCCCTCTACAGAATGAAAGAGGTGTAAAGAAAGTCGGCAAAGAAATTGGCAAAAAGAAAGAAACAGATTAACTGAATTACACGTGACATTGTACTCTATCAATCTGAAATATATTTAATTAACAATAACTATTGCAGGTCAATAGAGTGCAATATTTTCATATTTATTATAAACCACTACGAAAGATGAATAAATCTTGGACTTCACTGATGCATATGCTGACTCATAAAACGGCATGTTTATACGAGACAGAACAATGTACCGTATCATAGCGTAAAATCGTGTAAATCTTGTAAATCGAATTTGCGTAGCTTTGGTTTATTCCTTCTCTTTCTTTGTGCACAGCAGCAATAAATATTAAATCAACGATGACGGTAGAAGAAGAGGCCTGCTGACTTGTCCAATAGTCCCTATTCTTCCGTGGGTGATATGAACTGGGAAAAGTGACCGCCTCTTTCAGCATGAACTGGCCATCGATACTTAGCATAATGGTGGTACATAGTATTTTTCTTTTCCTCAATCTTTCGATTTAATGCGCGATTTTCTTCGAATGGTATTTCTTATAAATTATTATATCATAAATCATTATTAATAATGAATACGTATTTTTACGGCAAGGATTCCGTGTTTACAAAATTGTAAAACTCGGACGTTTCACGAACGGTTTTTTTTGGTTTTGTGCCGGCGGAACGCGCGCATGGCATTGAAGTTTAGTAACAAGAGAGACTTGTACTAACAGAAAGGAAAAAAAAATGTATAGTAAGTAGGCTATTGAAATAAAACGACACATGCTTAACAAAATGAGAAACGAGCCCTGTATTTTATATTTTCAGTCTTAATTGCGCGCGGTTCGTGCAATCTGAAGCACGTACCGTAGACTTTTTTCGATGCATAAACATTGAAGGAAATAGTAATACTAATTAATTTCTTTAGCAGTGAAAGAATAGGTAGAAATTACAGTATATTGCAGGAAGTGCTACAAATAAGTAAATACGTTAACATTCAATTATTATTGATCGTTAGTATAACAGATAATCGTTTTCATATCTGATTTCGCAGTTATTTAGACATTAATGTAAAAGAAACATAAGGAAATAATAATGTATATATTTGCACTGGAAAATAGAGGTTTAAAATATCTACCAATGAATATTACTTAGCATAAAGACAATTTTTTTTAACAGTTGTCTAATCACACATTTAATATAATCGTGTACACACTTTTCTTACGAAAGTTATACATTTATTTCTACAGATACACTAGCGAAAAATGTTATACCGCAGCTTGAACATTACGTTTTCTTTTGATTTAACATTGCTTTAAGTTCATTTGTAAGATACAACAGAACATCAATGCTGTTTGAATGGTTCACGGAATGAATTCCCGCGTGACAATATTGTACGAGATTGCTTATGTTTCAGATGAGTCTTCGATTCAAATCATCGTTAAGTGCGTGTGGACCTTTCATGGGCTTTTAGCGCCGATCCCGTTGCAAGGTATTCATGGGGGACTGCCTTATGGGATATTTAGTATATCCATTTCTCGATACATGACATGTATAGCATTGTAAAAATCAAAAACCATGACTTCTACTTCGTAGACATATTACTTGATCCAGTTGCTCTAATGATTTATCAAACAAATTATATTCAAGGGTGCATAGTACTTATATTATTATCACGTAATAAAGTATTTTACTTAAACTTTAAAATAAATAATTCATACATTTTTAAAAACAATGGAATACCATTGCACCATTAACGATAGAAATTTATGGGGCTTGAGTACCTTAGTATTCCTTAGTTTTTTAGAACTAAATTTCAAGAAAACTTTGTTAATTTAAGATTACGAGAAGAATAAATAGATGTCTTGAACAGATTTCAATACGGAAATAAAAAAAATACATAGCAACATGTGAAGCAGTACATATTTTTCTAATTGGCAATTTGGTAATGTTTCACTTGTAGCCCTCCCTGTGAGGAGGGGAGGCAATGGATGAGATGATGAAATCAGTTGGTGGAAAACGAAGGAATAAGGCTGAGATCAATCCAGCAGCGGCTTGACAACCGTTTCAAAATTGATGTCTATCGCAAATCGGGTCAGCAAATCTTTGATTAAATGTGTAATCAGCAACATTTATCTTAACATTTCGTTCAAGTTTACGGTACCGTAAGTATGTAAACAGGTAAGGTACACAAGTATGAGACTACTAGAGCACAGTATTGATAGATTTTTAAATTGAACTACTTCAATTTATTACACAGCTCGCCGACAATGTAGTATAGGTAACAAGAAGAGAAACATAACACTAATTTTTATGACTTTGAGTTTTCAGATTGATAAAAGAAAATGAACATCAGAAATAAAATGATTTGAATCAGTGTACAAGGAACGTTGTAACGAGATATGTAATTTGGACTTGTGTAAATCGTAGAAACAAACGATAAATAAATAATACTTATGAAGAAGGCGGAGAAATGAATTTGCTGTGTACTATATTCAATATATAATATTTATTCGTAATACATCAATAAAGGGAAAATTATTATATACGCTTATATGTATATGATATTCAGTATCAGTCGGTAGCATTATTGTATATGACTGAAATAAAAATTTTAAGTACATTTCATATTTTAATTGAAAACAACTGGAAAACGATTGATATATATAGTAAGTAGATGGAAACATCACATTCATTAGGTAAATTAAAAATTTTAAATGCGTAAAGGAACTAAAAACATGTTTCACGTGGTCCATAGACGCAATTCAACTCATATTCTATGCAAATAGAGAACATGTTGCATAGAAATTTCATGTACAAACAGTCGCACTCCTCTATCTGTGGTTTACTAGAAGTATATTTTGCTTTCATTTTTCTGTGTTAAAATAACAATGTCTATTGGTACATTCAAAATCAATATTCTCAAAAAATTTAATTGCACACTATAGGAGACATTGACCCTCAGATGTAGAACATTGAACAAAGGATTCTCAACGTCGGCAAAGTTGCGAACCGAATATCGGAATCCACGGTAAAAAAAATGTTTTAACTGAAAAACTTCTCTGGCCCAATATTTCGTTAGAAGACAGGTTTAAGAAAAATTATTACGTTATTGTACAAAAATAACAGCTATTTTTGGTCAGACACATGTGACGATGTTACAGTTTACAAAATTGTAACATTTTTTTCAACAATTTAAAAACAAGTCTTGTATTTATAAGTTTGTTATACAACTTGAAGAACTTCCAAATCAAATAATGTGTTTTCACTTCTGCATTCATTATGGTATGAGGGTTATCAATATTCAAAAAAAATGGTACACTAACTTCTGACTGTCTGTAATTAAAACAATATCTTTTTCAACAATATCTACAGCATATTTAAATTTTATCAAACTCCATAACATAGCTGCAAAAGCCTCGATCACTTGACGTGGAAGGTACCTTCTAAACATTCTCAAGGTTCAGACACGAATGCACCCGAGCATTCGATCTTTTACAACGTGATTTAACAACTAATGTTTCAATATAAACTCTTTAATCACGCTCAGGGTAATACTGAACCAATAATTTGGATAATTCTTGAGCTACATCCATCGATGACGCACATAGAACTCTTCTACTCATTACATCGAAGGGTCCACCTGAAACCAAACGTAAATTATAAGTACCGGAGTAATAACGACACAACCAAATGAAAAAGCTTCTAAACTGATTTCAACCACTCTCTACGAATAAATTTCCACATTCCTAAGAAAAGCCTTTGAATATCGAAAAATTTAATCAATTACATTCTTCTAGTCGAAATAGGCGTCGCTTACCATCAAACACAATATGATGTAGCTTAAATTTTATTTCTTTTACTGCGATAACTGATAATTAATGAGAACGAGCTGGTTACAATTACGGTCAGTGAGCGGGAATAATTTTATGAAAGTTAAGTAAATTTTTTTTTAATTTGCAGAATGATCTAGGTAACGGGCTGTAAATGATAGCCATGTAAATTAATTCTTCCATCTTAAACGATATGACATATAGGAGAAATGTAAATATGTTACCGGCAGGATCTATACACACGCCACCAGCTTCTCGCACGATGAGATCACCAGCAGCGACGTCCCAGGCGTGTATTCCAAACTCAAAAGAAATATCCGCTCCACCAAGAGCAACCATACACATGTTCAATGCCGCCGATCCCAAACAACGCATTCTACGAACGTACAGCATAAAAATTAATGACTGAGTCATTATTTTTTCGACGCAGATAATAAATTACAAATAATATATTTTACGCATGAACTCGAGGAGTAAGAATGCTTAGATTCTCGAACACGACTTTCATTTTTTCCGGATCTCTGCTTGTTCCCAACTCGAACATTATAATTGACTTTCGTAGTTCTACAAGATAATATTACAATCGAATTAATTTGTTACTAAAATACATTAATAATGATAGGTTAATATCAAAACTGGATGCCATGCGTTACCCTTTTCTCCGGAAACTTGAATTGGAGCGCCATTCAAAAAAGCACCTTGTCCTTTACGTGCTGTAAAGAATTGCTCCAATATTGGATTATACACAACTCCGATTTCGGCGGTTTTATTAATGAGTAACGCAACCGATATACACGTATGTGGAAGACCGTGAACGAAATTCATTGTGCCATCGATCGGATCAATGATCCACGTCGGTGCATCTGTGAGTTCGACTTTGTGTCCCATCGAAGAACTTTCTTCGCCGATGAATCTATGAAAATACGTGTTCTAATTAAAATTATCGTGTCTAGGATAGAAATGAATTTTATATACCTTGTATTAGAAAAATACAACAATGAATAACAAAATATTGTCGATTACATTAGATTAAAGTAATTCAAACACTGTTTTAAATCTTGTTTCATATACATGCACGTTGCTCCGTGAAAAGAATATTGATATTCAAGCGTGAAATCAGCTGTTCCGGATCAATCCAGCGAACTGATCTTTGGATCGAATGGAAAGTTCCATTCGTAAGATAATGGAACCCTTTAGAACTGTTTAAGTCCCATATCGAAACAAATTTATTAATGAATTGAAAAGAGCAAAAGATCAATGAGCGCAGAAAAATATCATTCGGGTATTAATCTAAAAACATTACAACGGCTATGGAATATTGTAACCTGTGCAGGATAGTCAAGAAAGCATGTGTAAGGTTATCATTTAAAAAATTGGATTTCATAGATTAGATAAACCGATTCAATTCTACGTCATGGAAATCACATTAGAGAATGGTTCGCGATAATAATTGATAAGTAACTTGCTTCAGATCCAAATGTTAATTTTGGACCATTCATTTTTGCTCGCATTTCGCTAAAAAATGAATGAATGGTTCAATTGTAGAAACCTAAGAACATTTCAATTTCATCGACGAAGGGACATATTATTCTAAGAGATCTCTTGTAATAAAATCGGGTGAATAGTTTTTAAGTTATGTGTCCCGCCAATTTGTTCAAAAGCCCCTTTTGAGAAAAACATTACGGCAACCTCTCCTATAATGTAAGCACTATTACCGTAAATAGTCCTTTCTAATATTTTTATAAGAAATTAATTAAACGGTAATGCGGTACTTATTTTAATACATACTTATGATCGGGAAATTTGGAGGATATCCCGTCCATTAATAATTTCTCGACTTTTTGATCCCATTCCGTTACAAGATCAACATCGCAAGATTTTATCATAGGATCCTTGGGTTGATTAATTTTTTCCCTAACAATCTGCAAAAACGTACTATATTAACATCATTTTCCAGATTCTTTTTATCACCCGCGCCTTTTGTAGTTCGAACACATTCATGAGATATCGATCACCTGCATCGCGATAATCGATCGTTAAGTAATTTACGAAGTGTTGAATTAAGTGCTGAGTGAAGACAATTATGTCGTAATAATTAAACCGTCCAACATCAGAAAATAATTACACCTACACATGAATTACTAATACGCGGGTTTCTCATGTTAACCATATTATTTTTATTGTGTTCGTTATCAAACACTTGCTAATTGATCCTCGTTGCGCTTAACACTCTACTATTTATAATCGTACGACTCGGAAATGCATTTAATCTTATCTTCTTAATTGTATTGTTCTAAAAGACAATCGAAGTGCATTACGTAAAATCGCTTAATTTCATTAGTTTAATACGTGCTCGTGAAATTGTCGGTATAAAACAACGTAGCACGTATACGATACTCTCTGAATAGTAATACACACGTGTTGGTAATATTTTGCAATGACTATGATTCTTTTCCTCGTTCTACTTATGCCTCTACTGGCGTTCATAATAAAAATCCGGAAAATAGAAACATTAGAAAATATACTATCCAGAATATTGGATTTCCAGACTTTTTTAATATTATATCTAATACTTTGAATTTATTAATTATTGTTACATCAATATTCTGCCATAAAACGTTAGCTAACGCGTTATAAGGTATCCATTCGTACATTTTTATAAAAATCTTGAGCATCATTACACGGCTGTATTTATGAATTTCGTTCTCGGAAGCCATACAAAAGTACATCATCAAATTCCCGCCTTTTTACGCTTAAATCTTTAATTTTGCATTCTCTAGATAATCAAATAATGATCGCAACACGATCATCGACCAATGTTTCGGCAAGATCAACGTTGTGGACGAAGAATTTTATCCAAGTACTCCTAAACATTTACAGTACTAAAAAAACATTCTCTAACATCCTTTGCCGTGTAAACTGTTATTATACAATTTTACATAAATGTCAAACTTCGAATAGCCAAGCAAACGATAACAATATGGTTGAAATTCGAAGCCTCGCGCAAAATCGATAAGCTTGACCCGCTATTCACAAGAATACCGACAACGGCTGCCAGTAACCTTCCCATTGTCGTGTTCCCTCGATTTTATCACAAAAAACTCCGCTCACCGAACCAGCTTCTTTTACCAGCCGGAGGATCGTTAGATAATATTCGTCGGTGTTTGACATGATTCAGCGAGATTCACGATCGTCAGAAAGAGGAACGAAAATTTGAAAATCCGTTAGAATCGGTTCGCGGTAACCACGCACTGTGATCAACTGGCCTCTGTAACCAACGACACCAAGCCAGCAGACTGACTGACGTCACATCACGTCAGCTGGTTTTAGCAGACGCCTCTTCTGTCCTTCGTTGTTGTTTCGTTCTCACGAGCGAAAACGATAGTGGCGACCCGATTCGTAAATCGCCCAGAACGCGGATGAATGACGACGTTGGGATGCGAATCGATGTCTAGTAGGTGGTTGTGGATTCCTATCGGCCACGCGACATTCTACACCAGCTTGTCATGTTACCGCCCGGCTAGCGAATTTTTACACCTCGTTGACGATTCCGTTTTTTACAGCACCTCGATTACTTTCTAACCCCTCACAGCTCGCGAGTACTATTCACTTTATACAAACAAAGGACACAACTTCCTAGTCCCTTCTTTATGTGATTTCAATTGATCTTTTAGAGGAAAAACGAAGACAATCGTACGGTGAAGGAACATATTTTTCATAAAACTGTATATGTACAAAAACCTATAATCTGTTTGTTGCAGAACTAATAATGCTCGTATCTTAAGTAATTGAGTAAATTATGTATTCTATTACATAGGATTGTCGGTTTAATCAGCTAAAAATTGTACCGTCTAAAGATATGAAAAAATACAATATGATGTAAGCGTAGTGTATATTACTTAAGATACCCTATTGTTCCAATATACATATAAAAAAAGATATTATCACTCACCACATAACAACTGTGACTGTAAGGACAGGTGACAAAAAAGAAGTCGATATGAAACGTTTGCTTAACAGATCTATAATAATTATGTTTTTCAACATAGACATATTTACATATATGTGTTTTTGCATCATTTGGTAGAATATACATATATATTTTTGTTTGTCTTGTTTATATATATATATACCTATGTGTGTGTATATACATATACATCGTGTATTATCACACCTATAGTTGAATTGTTCCACGAGGAATGATATGTATGTGACATGCCCCAATGGAGGGCACGAGGCAACATTTGTTTGGCTTACTTATCAACGTTTCATTTAAAACTAGTCTTGTAAATTACAGAAAATGCGCGGCTGGCTGTCTTTCTCGTAAAGTGCGTAAGTAGTCGTGCGTATACTTAGGTCCTCCGTTCCAATCGTGGAACGGATACTGTAAAAAAAAATATATATATACGGCTCATTCCATGTCAAATCGATCATGTTCTGGAGCAGCATCTGCGATTTTGTTCAAATTTACATATGTTATAGTGCTTGGCGTACCATAGACGGAACTGTTTTTGTTTTTTCGAAATTTTGAAAATTGTCAAAGTTACAGCCGTTCAAAGTTTGGACTTTCGCAAAAACAGCCGAACTTTAAAAAATCATATCTCTGTAACCGTAAGTCGTACAGCAATTTTCGTTGTGAGAATTTTCATCGGAAAGAATCAAATTTAAATAAAAAAAATACAATTTGCATAATTAACAATGTAAAATACTATTAATATCGAATTTTGTTAAACAATTGACTATAACTTTTGCAGGTATGTTTTTAAAAATTTGAAAAAATTCATACGCATTCTTTGAACCATTATCTTTAATATTCCGTTAAAAAAAAAGGTGACACTTTTATACGTCACCTTGCAAAATTCGACAAAGTTAACCGTGCACCCGTTTTACGCGTTCCGACGAGCATTCGCCGGGCAGCCATTTCCCCCTCCACTGCGACGTACATACAGCGTCGCACTCCTAGCATTGCTACGTTTCGTACGTTTCGTATCTCGACTAGTTTATTAATACAGGTATATGTTTAAAAATCTGGAAAAATTCAGGAAGGTACCTTAAGATATTAGCTTTTAGTTGATACCTCGAAAAAGAGTGTCACTCGTCTGGTTACCGAGCAACAATTCGTTAAAGTTGACCATGCGATACAGTGCAAGTCGCACTCCTACCAGTGATGCGCTTCGTATCTGGACTAGTTTATTAATGCAGGTATATGTTTAAAAATCTGAAAAAATTCAGGAAGGTAGCTTAAGATATTGCCTTTCACTAGATACCTCGAAAAAGAGTGTCACTCGTCAATTGTTAAATCCAGGGCGATATTATGTGTATCAGTGTCAAAAGCATGTGGCCATTACATGCCGGTGTATTCAACGAATTGTTACTCGATTATTAGAAGAGTCACACTCTTTTTCGAGGTTTTTACTAAAAGGCAATATCTTAAGCTACATTCCTGAATTGTTCCAGATTTTTAAACGTTTACCTGCATAAATAAACTAGTCGAGATACGAAGCGCATCAGTGGTAGGAGTGCCACTTGCTTTGTATCGCATGGTTAACTTTATCGAATTGTTGCTCGGTAACCAGACGAGTGACACTCTTTTTCGAGGTATCCACTGAAAGGGCATGTCTTAAGCTACACCCCTAAATTTTTCCAGATTTTTAAATATATACCTGCATTAATAAACTAGTCGAGATACGAAGCGCATCAGTGGTAGGAGTACCATTTGCATTGTATCGCATGGTTAACTTTATCGAATTGTTGCTCGGTAACCAGACGAGTGACACTCTTTTTCAAGGTATCAACTAAAAGCTAATATCTTAAGCTACCTTCCTGAATTTTTCCAGATTTTTAAACATATACCTGCATTAATAAACTAGTCGAGATACGAAACGTACGAAACGTAGCAATGCTAGGAGTGCGACGCTGTATGTACGTCGCAGTGGAGGGGGAAATGGCTGCCCGGCGAATGCTCGTCGGAACGCGTAAAACGGGTGCACGGTTAACTTTGTCGAATTTTGCAAGGTGACGTATAAAAGTGTCACCTTTTTTTTAAACGGAATATTAAAGATAAAGGTTCAAAGAATGCGTATGAATTTTTTCAAATTTTTAAAAACATACCTGCAAAAGTTATAGTCAATTGTTTAACAAAATTCGATATTAATAGTATTTTACAATGTTAATTATGCAAACTGTATTTTTTTTATTTAAATTTGATTCTTTCCGATGAAAATTCTCAGAACGAAAATTGCTGTACGACTTACGGTTACAGAGATATGATTTTTTAAAGTTCGGTTGTTTTTACGAAAGTCCAAACTTTGAACGGCTGTAACTTTGACAATTTTCAAAATTTCGAAAAAACAAAAACGGTTCCGTCTATGATACGCCAAGCACTATAACATATGTAAATTTGAACAAAATCGCAGATGCTGCTCCAGAACATGATCGATTTGACATGGAATGAGCCATACATATAAATATACATATATTTATATATATATTTATATATATAATTTGCTAGAATTAAAATAACGCGTGGCTTTCTGCATTTACCTCTTTTCCATTAATTTACCTTTTCCTACCTAGAATTTTTATCGTTAGTGTCTCTCCCTGTTCACTTAAAGGAATTCAAAAGCCACAGGCAAAAGCCCCAGACGTACAATACAGTAGCGTTATACATATAGCTTGAATAGTTGGTTTTCGCATCGCTCTTTTTCCAATAGCGAGTTTAACACGTTCAGAGACACCGTTGCGTACACGGTTTTACTTTCAATTATGGATACCTTACAACGATACTTAAAGGATCAAGCGCTTGTAAATTTACGTATTGAATGAGCATTCTATGTGGACGATTTTTCGTTTTTTGTCGGACGTACTTGAAAAATACACAGAGCAATGAACAATTCGCATAATCATATAAGATTTAATAAATCTGTAAAGAATGCTTAACGTCGGATACATTTTCGATCAGAAATATAGTACTTTCGTGCACAGAGGAACTGCGTGTAAAATTATATATTTTTAATACATTTATCCCTAAGAAGAATTTCAACAGTTTTTTTTATATATTTCTTTAATATTTCCCAAAGGAAATTTCATGCACATCAACAAATCAATCGCGCAAATGCCAAGCGTACGATTTATAAAATCTTTTTATTATTTTCGGCAATCGTGTAAGCTTTCAGTTTTGATTGTTTATTCGCTGAAAAATTGTTATTTAAACATTCGCGCGCTCCGTGCATGACAACTAATTTATCCGCGATTGATTTCCGAAGAATCATATAAAGAGTAAATATTCTTTGAATTTCCAATAGTGATTTTCAAAGAAGTTCTCGTTACAAGGTTTTCGTAACGATATTCACGTTTATGGTACTTTTGTAACTAATGGTCATTTGTCGAATGGACATTCGCATGTTTCAAATGAAAATTGAAACAAATATAACGTTCCCAATAAAAATATTATGCCTATTAGATTCAGCTAAAAAGCGTAAGTATCGCCACGCAAAAGGAAAATACGCGTTAATGACAGCTACTGTTGTAAATAATAACCATTAATAAGACAAGCGATTCAAATATGAAAAGGAAGTAATTATTTACGGATACAAACACGGAATTCAATCTTGTTCCTAAATCGCTGGTCAATCAAAAAAATTACATTCTGTTCCTATTAAGGACGTCAGTGTAACATCAACGTTTAATCATTTCCTCCACTGAAGCCCAGAATTGTGATTATTTATCAACCACTAGAAGTGTGTGTCTTTCTCTCATTTTCTACACTAACATTATTTGTAACTTATCCTTTGAAGACGGCTATATTTCTGCTGAAATCTTCTAAACCTGTGGCCTCAATTGGAACAACAGGTCCACGATACTCTCGTCAGCTAACGTGGAAGTATCACCCACGTTCCTGTCCCCCGTTGCGATTTTCCTAAGTACGCGTCTCATGATTTTTCCAGACCTAGTTTTCGGTAGACCAGGAGCGTGTTGGATGATATCCGGTTGAGCAAACGGTCCGATTCTTTCACGCACTGAAATAAATATTCACAAACGTTATGTATAATAAATTAGGAAATAATTCCACAAACTGCGCTGAATAGGATACACCACCGACTCCTATTTTAAATTACCTTTCTTTTTAAGTTCGTCTTGGAGTTTCTTGTCGAAAGTTCTGCCTTCGTTGGGTGTAATGAAACAATAGAGGCACTGTCCTTTAACGGGATGCGGTTTACTGACTACGGCAGCCTCGGCGACGGACGAATGCTCGGTCAACACACTTTCAACTTCTGCCGTTGACATCAGGTGACCAGAAACGTTTAACATATCGTCAATACGACCAGTCACCCATAGATAGCCATCCGCATCGCGTCTAGCACCTGATAAAAAAAACATGAAATTCGTATATACATACGTTTAAATCCCAATGGATCATCGTTTCAATTCGAGCCGATTTAGCGCTACAATAGCGCGGTTTAGTATATTCAGGACACCCTGTACGATACCGCGATCTTCAATTATTTGCTGTTTAACACGATCACAACCATTGCGTGCCGCAATGGCATTTTTGGCACAAATTTCTAGCGACGCATAGAATCATGTAAATTGGCTGATAACGTACAAATTTCCCCGACCGTTTCCCGCCTTCATAAATCTACCTTTGCTGACCCAACTCGTCCTTAACACGCGAAATAATAGAAACATTCCAAGATGCCTATTCTGAAGGTTAAAGCTCGTCAGATTTTCGACTCGAGGGGCGATCCGACGTTGGAAGTCGACCTAATCACCGACGTCGGCCTGCTAAGATCTGCTGTGCCGTCGACTATCTTACCAAATCCTAATCAGGCGCAGGAAGTAAGGGACGGAAACGAAGCAGCCTACCTCGGACGCTCGGTCTTCAAGGCCGTTGATATCATTAACAACGTGATTGGACCGCAGCTGTTGAAATCAAGATTGGAAGCTTGCCAGCAAATGGAGATAGACAGCCTGCTAAACAGACTGGACGGTACCGAGAATAAATCGAAACTCGGCGCAAACGCTATTCTCGGCGTTTCCATCGCGTGTTGCAAAGCTGGCGCAGCGAAAAAAGGACTTCCGGTTTACAGGTTACTGTTTCTTCTATCACCTTTTATATCAAACTTTGAACTGTCTTGATTCATCTGTGCACCGGCATTGAATTAAGCGTACCAACTGTAAGATGAGTTTATAGATACTGCACAACTAAATCCATAAATCCGTCTTTCATAAATTGTAAGTCGATATCATCATTAACCCCTTGGACTCAACGGGCGATTCTTCGACGCGAAAAAACAGAAAAAATGAAAAATCTTGAGTCCAAAGGGTCAATCCAGTATCACGATTGATAGAATTATGAAAACTATCATTCAGTTCGGATAATATGTGTAGACTATTGAAAATTCTCAAGTTTATTGGAGTTTATAAAAACTCTAGTGGACGTTGGATGGCGTTCAATTTTTAGGCAATCGACTACTCGTTGAACGTAGCTTTTTCTCTAGATACATAGCAGAATTAGCTGAAAATGGAGAACTGTATATACCTGTACCTAGTTTCAACTTGATCAGTGGGGGCAAATTCGCTGGTAACACTCTACCGTGTCAAGAATTTATGATTCTACCTATAGGTAATACAAGCGATAGATAGTACTTTATCATTTTCTTATCAAATCGAACGTCTTAATCGGACTTATCCGTTACGTATTCGCGTTAGGCGCTGAAAGTTTCGCCGATGCTATGAAAATGGGGACGGAAGTTTATAGATTGCTCGAAAGGAAGATCGCAGAGATACAAGAAATTCAGTTGCCACTTCCGGTTAGCGACGAGGGAGCATTTACCCCCGAATTAGAAGAAGACAGAGATGCCTTGACCCTTATCACGGACGCTATTAACGATGCGGGATACGAGGGAAAAATCAGCATAGCTTTGGACATGGGGGCTAGTTCGTTTTACAAAGAAGGTGATGGCACACGATTGAATATTTAAAAAACCATAGATTCGATGACGAACTTGTAAATTAGACGTCACACCTCTTATTAATTAAAATTAGAAAACTGTCTCTTTCAATCTGACACGATAAATCATTTTCGATAGGTGGATATGATTTGGGATTTAAAACCGAGGATTCCGATCCCGATGAATACCTGGAAGCTGATGCCTTAAGAGATCAGTATTTGGAATATTTATCCGAATTCCCGAACATCGTTTCCATAGAGGATCCATTCGATATGGAAGACTGGGACGGTTGGCTAACTATGGCGGATCAAGATATTCAAATAGTCTCTGATCATCTGACCGCGATGAACATCGACAGAATCGAGGAGGCGATTGAAAGACAAATGGCGAACGCCATGATTCTAAGAATGTCGCAAATTGGCACCGTAACCGAGGCCATAAATTGCGCGAAAATGGCAAGAATAAGCGATTGGGGCTACATCGTAGCTGCGGGCCACGGTGAGACCGAGGACAATTTCGTGTCCGATCTTGCCGTGGGATTATCCGCCGGACAATTCAAAGCCGGAGCGCCCTGTCGAAGCGAGAGGACTGCCAAATACAATCAAATATTAAGAATCGAGGAGGAGCTCGGGAAGGACGCGAAATACGCCGGTCTTAATTACAGAAGTCCTCTAGCTAGATAATACCGTTTAAATTTCATTTAACTCTTTTACACCTAACGCGGGAAACGTATCTACGAAAATAACACATTATCACGAAGCACCACCTACCGTCACCCGTGCAATAGAATCCATGGAATCGATCGAAATACGTATTCTGGAACCGTTGGTGATTCTTATACAGACTTCTCATCATTCCCGGCCAAGGTTGACGGAACACGAGATACCCTTCGCCTTCTCCCTCGATCACCCTACCGTCCTCGTCCAAGAGCTCCGGTAGCACGCCGAAGAATGGAAATGTCTGCGGAGACGACGATTATTATGACACGCAGTGCTGGCTCTTTATTCGATGGACAAGGCGGCAACTTACCGCGGAGCCCGGTTTCATCGGCGTGGCGCCAGGAAGAGGAGTAATTACGTGTCCTCCGGTTTCCGTCTGCCAAAAGGTATCCGCTATGCTACATTTCCCATGGCCAATGAGATTGTAGAACCAAAGCCAAGCCTCGGAATTTATTGGTTCGCCAACGGAGCCCAGAACCTGGAAAAGGAAATTCCAAAGTGTTTGCTCGCTATCGATTAATTTTGAAACTTATACAAAATTGTTCCTCGAGTTTATATCACATTTATACAAACGTACACACATGAAATAAATACTATCTTTTACAGTCGTATCAACAGAATTTTATTTTAATCCGATTGTACGTTACCTTTAACGTGGATAAGTTATGCTTTTGCGCTAAATCGTCCCCAAATTTCATGAGTGACCTGATTGCTGTTGGCGCCGTGTAAAATTGCGTCACTTTGTACTTATCGACGACCGACCAATACCGATCATTTTGCGGGTAGAAGGGTGTACCTTCGAACTGTTAATCAATCGTAATTACGGTATAATTAATGAGTATATTACATTCTGGTTAAATAAGAAAAATATTCTCATCGTAGAAAAACGCAAATAAGTTACCAGACACGTGAAATTTACGTACAATAACGGAAGTTGCTCCATTCGCCAAGGGACCGTATACTACGTAAGTGTGACCAGTGATCCAACCAATATCAGCAGTGCACCAATAGACGTCACTCGGATGGTAGTCGAACACGTATTTAAATGTGGTGGCAGCGTAAATTAAATATCCAGCTGTAGTATGAAGAACGCCTTTTGGCTTACCCGTTGAACCACTGTCCACGAAAAAATAAGAGGCGTGATAAGACAGAATTTTACTACGAAATATTTACTATATCATGTGTAGTACGTGTTCGGGTTGTTACAAAAAGAAACACCTAAAACTTTAACCCTTTCGTTTCGAACGACGGATATATCCGTCATCCACATGAGAACCCGTGGAGCCGAACGCCGGATATATCCGTATTCACATAATCGCGCTCTGGGGACGAACGACGGATATATCCGACAATGACATTTTTGTTTATCCATTAAATAAGTTTATATCTTATGTACGTATTATGAGTACATATATTATTTTAAAGAAAAACCAATTTTCTTCCAAAATGCATTATACACGCGCAATCTACACACTTTCGGCGGGATGTTCCGTTGAGGAGTGGCGCGGACCGAACCGCCGCGCGCCGTACCGAAAGGGTTAATTGCTCATAGCTGGCATCGAGATCAATGGAAGTGGCAGGGTTAATTGCTCATAGCTGTCATCGAGATCAATGGAAGTGGCATCTTGACGAATATGGGTCCTAACATGCATCCTTTCGATAGAATATCTACCTGTGTATTTTTGAGCATGGAATATCATGAATATGATCGCCACGCGTTGAATGGAAATATAAAAATAGGTCACGAATTAGACTAGTTTAAGGTTGTGCGAAATCAGAGAGATATCAGTAATAGCTACAAAGATTACTTGACAGAGGCAAAATGAGTACAAGTCTTCTTGCATTAATCCCTATCGCGGTCGCTGTTATCACGTACTTATCAACGTTCGTCGGATGCTCTAACGTGGAAGTGTCAGGTATGCATTTTACGTATGATCTTGCTAATGGAAATTCCTGTTATTCTTGTATTCAAATAAAAAGAATACACAGCAAATAATGCTTGTTAACATGAAAACATACCTTTGTGATTTACGTCGTCACGATGTATTTTAACAATCCATACAGCGTGTATCGTAATTACGGGGACTTTTTTTCAGAATCGATAATACGCACCGAAAGGTGAAGAAAAAACCCAAAAAGTTACATACGAAAGCCATCCCCCATCGAGATACTACTCCTTTTGTAAGAAATTTTTTCAAAATCATATCTCTGATATGGCACCGATTTTGATTGCCATATAACCGGAAAAGATCAAAGTTTATAAAAAGTATAATTGCTTATAATTATTAACGTTAAATAGTATTTATTTTTGTTTACTCCAAACAACTTCAATTACCTATATCGTAGCAGATCTTTACAAACTTGGGAAAAATTTAGGACATTCGCAAAGTACTTCCTTCCCGTAGATGGCTATTTTTTACGTCACCTTTGATCTCTCCCGGTACTATTAAAACGAAAATCGGTCCTGTACGCCTTACCATTTCGGAGGTATAACTTTTATCTTTTTTACAAAAGAGGTTGTATCTCTATAGCGAGAGCTTTTCGGACCTACCTTTTTTGGTTTATCTTCTTGTTTGGGTGTATACTATCCATCTGGAAAAAGGTCCCCGTAATTACGATACGCCCAGTATAGTATGTATAGAACAGAATATTTCTATGTTTCCTATAATCTACTAAATTCTTTGATTAATTTCGTTTAAATTTTGCACACATACTGTATTAGACCCTGTGGAAAATATAAGAATCGCAAAACCTGGTCACTGCCTTATCCTGTCTCCGTAATTTGACCCCCTTAGTAATTTGTGATAAAAATGGTGCGTTCAGTAACACGCGTGATATATGAATTTCTAAATTATACATCGGTATGGATTAATTTCTACACGTTGTAGTTCGATTTTCATAAAACGCTTTTGTTCTAGATAAAAGAAACCCGACCACTAGGTAATCGGCTAGTGGCGTTAGAAAATTGAGTGCTTACCTCGTGTACAGAATAAAAAGTGGGTCTTCGGCATTCATCCAAACTGGATAACATCGTGCTTCGGCGTCTTCCATTTCATCGTGCCACCAAACGTCCCTGTCATCGTCCCACGGGACGCTGGGAATTTCCGTACTGTTCCCATTGCTTGTACCATTTACACCATTCGCCTTTCCTTTAAATCATTAGATCGAGTGAGCCTCCCAGAATTTCGTTTGAAAGTAAGTTGTTTCAAAATGAGTCGTTCTATTAAGAATATACTTCAAGATTTTCCTCCTACTGTGACTAAAATTCGGATGTTTGGCTAACAAATATTTAAGTAACTTAACGAAGCGAATAAATGTGACGTCATTGCATCGGATGTATATGATTACTCGTTACTAGTGAAAGGTATTTTTTACGCTACCTCCTGCCTCGGTTTTGCCTTGGGGGTTGGTCAGCCTTCTTAAATGCGCGACGACAACGCAACTTTCAACCACGTGATCATTTTTCTGAACCTTACTCATAGCATCGTCGCAAATGGCCTTCAAAAGGAGAAGTTTTTCGCCCCTCCACACACCATCGGTGGTAATTAAAACTTTAGCTTTCGAATCTAGAATACGCTCTGCCAACGAGTCCGACGAATATCCTGCGAACTGTAATATACTCGATTACAATCGAACAGAATCTCATTGCGTAAAACTAAAAGACCTAGTTTTTAGACATACACTGATTTGTAAGAGACATAAAGTTCCTTCGGTTAAGCGATACGCGTTAAAGATATTACTTACCACTACAGTGTGGATGGCACCGATTCTGGTGCACGCCAACATAGCGATGGGAAGTTCCAAAATCATTGGCATGTAAATTGCTACTCTGTCTCCTTTCGTAACTCCCTTCGACTTGAGGACGTTGGCAAATCTGCATACTTCCTCGAGTAATTTCCTGTACGTCAGACGCGAATAGTCGTCCGGATCGTTGCCCTCCCTGAAATTTATTATGTGTATTCCATGAAATAAACTCGCCGTAAAATTGAAATTACATCGGTCATATGACAAGTGCAGACAGATGCGCGGTACATTTTGTATAAAATTCAGATGCGTCAAATAGGTTTACTAACCGGTTTACTAATCGTGTGATAAACGCTTAGCAAGTTTAATGCGCCACTTGAAATTTCATAGTTGCAGAGTGTTTCTTGAATAATTGCGCGCCGAGTGCTTTTCTAGCCACGTGTAAGTAGTTCGCGAGCAAGTCAAAGTTCAAATTCTGCGGCTAAACAATTTTAAGCGTATACCACGACCTAGAAGATTTTAATAACTCTTTTTGTTGTCAACGACGCGCACCGTTTGACGTAATACGGTTACACTATCTCCGTAATCTTCTAACTGTACTGTGGAGAAAGCACAAATTTTACTTGCAAGAGGTAACGTTTTGTATTGATAAGTATCTCGATTTTCATGCTTAGTATAAACGTGAAACGAAAAACTATTAAACCAATCTACGCAGAGTTACAAAATTCGCATTTTTAAAATTAATCTACCAATCAACAGATTAGCCGCAATATAGAAAATATCAGATTCATTTCTTTCGTATATAGTCTTATCCGCAATTCTAACAAGCTGTCGATATAAAACGATCCTATTAATACTATTATCTATTATGTGAAAAAAATTGATCGCTGTAAATCAAATATCTACTCAAACTCTACTCATTTATAAGTATTGACAAGGTCAAGATCAATGCATCGGCTGACACGGTAACAAATTGATAAGATATTACGCTTAATCGGTCAATAGTTTATTATGGAAAAAAAGAAAAGTATGGACTGACTAAGTCGCGTGATGCTTCGGAAAATTATCGTACGATAGTAGGAAGACAGATTATATAAAACTTGTTATCGTTGTTAACCATAATGCAGTGCCCGATAGAAATGCTATGTATGTTAATTTTTTTGTATAAATTTTCTGGTGTACGGTAAATCACATATATGTATTTAGCACTACGTAACACCGTATCATTGTGATTTATAAATGTTTTTATTAAAAAAGTTTCTTACGCCAGAGTAACTGTTGTTCTTTATACTAAAATGCTATATGTTGTAATTTAAAAATAATTTGTATCGAATGCTCAATCTTGAAGCCAAATAAAATTAATCAGAAAGCTACGTTGAAGAAATTGCATTGAACCGATAACAAAAACTAATAGGAGTTTAGAATATTTATGAAAGACACATTTTCATTAATTGACTTTTAAATACGACCGCTAGTTTATTTTTGTATTCCAACTGCTGATCAGCCGTGCAATAAGCTTGTAAACAGCGAACTACCAAATTGCGAGTGAAGTACAGGAAAAGAAAATTTCATCTACGTATACAAGATATTGCAATAATATCAACAGTTTGCGAAAGAAAAAGGTCAGATCTGACAGAACATCAAACGTCACTTGCATACTATTACAAATTTACAATCTACACATTGTTTGCGACATAGTTCCACTGACATAAAATTGTACTACATTAGATTAAACGTAGCTTTAAGTACAATGTATTATCGGACTAGAATTTAGCCTGTCAGATATCTAGCGGACAGCCACATATACAAAGTTTTATTCTCCTGTTCCGTTTGTCGTAGTAGAACGAGGAACTTCGACAGGTAGTAGAATTCCAAGAGAATTATCGCGTCATGTGGCATGATGTGATCGTACCACGTGCATCGAGCCAATCGGGACTCGGGTATCGGCGGTGTGCCAAATTTTTGGCGAATCAGCGGCCACCGTACGACTCGTACGTTCGATTCAATAGAGCAAGCGCATGCGTCTCGCGTTCGGATTAGAGAATTTTTAAGAAATATCCTTGCCGTTAAACCTAACGTCGAACGACAATCGACGCTGTTTCTAACAATGAACGGAAATGAAAACGTATCGTACCTACAATTTAAAAGCAATCATAAATAAGGATTAGAATCAAAATCACGGTGTTTCTCTTGCATGATAAGTACGACTAATGTAAACCAAACGGAACGAAAATGTTCGGCATATGATCGTTTGTAAAACAAAAGATATAAACAGGTATGGTAACTCTGACGATCGCAATTTCCGCTGAACAGCGTGAAAAAAAATTTCAATATTTTCTAACCGATTAAAAGTCTATGACGTGCTAACAGAAAAATTGTATCATTTACTCGACACTTGAATGACTTGCGTCTACGAGCATCCGATGTACATATTTTGCATGGCAATGAGCCGTCGAAGGCAGTGTCGCTCATGTCGCGTCCGTCGATTGAAACTTTTTGGTTAACAGGTCACACGCTTAGCCTTGGCACAAATTGAGAACCGCTGACCGTTGTAAACGGTTGCTACCAAATGTTTTGCGAGCGTCCAAATACAAAAGTGGCGTACCGATGATTTAACCGTAGAGAATAATTCTTTCAGTAGGCAATCCTTCGCTTGTATGCCACTCAGCTGTTACGCGTCTCCGTGCCGTGATTCTCCACAACTATAGTTTTACTGGCGCACGTTGATTTATAGTTGCAGGTACAGTTTTAATGCAACATTAAATTCCGAGCGGCAGTTTTTCTCATCATGCACAGTTACGAACGTCGGTTCTTTCGCGTTAGAACAATGGAAAACCCAACCAGATTCGAAGAAATTGTTGAAAATTTTGCAAATTGTGTTTTCACTCGATTTGATACTTTTTGAAATTAAATCTGTATGTTAATTCAGGGCAATTGGGGGTTTAAATAATTTCTAAACGTATAAACTGATTAAAAATACTATCGAAGTTTGTCCAGGAAGTATTCGTGGTAAACAAAGACAAAGTGTCGCATTAATCCGTATTAGTTGTGCATTGCATAAAACGGATTGTATCGTCACTAGCCAAATTTTTAGCATAGTATGTCATAATAGATAAAATTTCCAGGATTCTCTCTCGTGCGTAACAAAAAATGTCTCACCAGTAAAAGGCAATTTTGTCGCCATTGCCACTCTTTACATTCTTATCCAATAAATTGAAGCTTATGTTGGTCGAGGCACCTTCCATCCACCTTATGAAAATATCGCCTTTACTTATGTCGAAATTATACTGAAAGAATTTATCCTCTATTGCTGGACTTTCCCAATAGAATTGCTTGGCAATTTCACCCCAGAATTCCGTCGGATTTTTAATCGACCTGCAAAATACATTACAATTAATTCAGAGATACTCGGTGTAACAAAAATCGTGCGGTAATTTAAGTAACATAACAAATACAGCTCAAACTCTCCGAGAAGTTCATTGATTCCGATGATAACATCAGTAAAATAAGAGGATATCGTTGATTATCATTTGAGATTATTTATATCTTGTGGTTAACAAAGAACTGCGAACGTTAAGAGAAATTCACAAAGAGCTTAACTCATACACCTATTTGAAGAAGCAAATGCTTATAACTGAAAGTTTTCGTAATTGCCACACTGTATTCTGTCACGATATTCTGTCAAAAAATGTGTCAGAAACAAGGTTCAAAGGACAAAGAGATATATTAAATTATACGAAGGACTGTTAAGATTAATTTTTGTTTGTCTTTTAGGACAGGAGAAAATAGTTCCTCGTGACGACCTGGCAGGATCAATATCACAGTTCTATTTCTATAATCTACATCTACGGCACGTCTATGTATCGTAGCTAGATAATGTTCAAAAGTGATTTTCTCATTTACTCTCGAAATCTTATTTCACGACTGACAATCATCGACGAATGATTATGAAATATCAACTCGCGTAATAATGTATAAAATAGTCCGTCGTCCAGTTTAGTCGATTGTGAGATAAATGGAAATCATTCATAACGTTGCTATACACGCGGAAAATCGTTGTTCGGAGAATCCCATTGGTAAGCTGGAAATGTGGTTATTTCGGAATAATCGAAATCTGAGTCGATTTCCTGAAACATGACCTAGTAGAAGTCGCGCCCTAGAATTAATTTCCCCGAAGGAACCCACGCACACAGTCTCGGTCGCCCACAAACCGTTTTCCCCTCTGGTTACATTGACATACAGCTGGGAAATGCATCTAACAAGTACACTTGACACTGCTCGTGATTAATGTCAAGTTCTTTTCCCATCTTCCATCACCCCCTTTTTCACGGTCTCTCTAATTTCGTCCGTATAATTCTTTCTAATTCCACTTGTCGTTTAAAATACTCCCGTGACTAATATCCAATGAATGGATGACCAACGATGAGTAATATCAATTCCCCTACGTTAAATACAACGTTTCAAACAACACCTAGTTATTGCACATGCTAACAACACAGCGAGATTATTGTCAATATCAAATTCCTCAACGATTACATTGATACGAACATCTAATAGTTACACGCGGAGTAAGATATATCAGAGTAAAGCTTATTGATTTGCATAGCACCAGCCAAAATCGATTTCCTCTTTACAAAATTCGTCGGTACCGAATGGAGGAAAAAGTAGGGCGGTCTTCAAGGATCCGTCATCACGGACGGGGGTTGAAATACGTTCGCGAACCTACAGCTGTTCATTCGATTATCTCTCAATAATTTCACCCTGACGTTTCGTCGTATCGTTCGTGTTCTCCGAACAAAACCACTCACTTCTCATGCATCTGCTTATATTGCTCCATGCTGTTACAGTATGCATCCCTCGCGAGTTCTGGATTGGGGTAATATATTCTATCCGCCATGTTCGCGGCTGGCCCTTAGCCCTTCGAACCTTCGTCAGACGTTTACCGTTCCTTGAAAGAGTCTCGACCGGGGCGATCAATAAAAAACGGGCTGCAAAGAACGCCGGTGCCAGGGAGGAAGACCACTCGTCCGTTTCGGCTCCCTTTGGAAAAGGGCACGTTACAAGCGTAAGGATGGAACGCGACGAGGTCCGGGGGAACGGAGGAGGCACGACTACGGTTCGAACACACCTCCGCTCTTCCGCGTTACGGCTCGGCTGATAAACCGCGACTGATTCCGCGACCCGGCGGGAGCACTAGCGAATGCGGTGTCGTCACCGTCGGGGTGGAAGTCTAATGCCAGGAACGTAGCGCTACGGCGACTCTACCCTTCTAAGCGCATGCCCCTGCTATCGCCTCTGTACAGTGCGCGACAATAATGTCCATCAGCAGAGTACAGTGAGGGAAATTTAACGGAACGCGGGGCAGATTCTCTCGAGGCTAATTGTTATCGCGATGGCCTGTCTCATTCGCGCTTATATTTCTTGTTAAACACAATTGTCACGGATGATGCTACTGATCATTCTTTTGACCGTTATGTATATCAGTTGTTTTTATTCGGATTAAAAATATTTTTGCTTTCTAGTATAGTTTTTTTTAGGGAATTTTATTACCGAGTTAATGGAAAGTTTTCATCATTGCGTATAGGCATTGATGCTATGAATTAATACTCGTGCAATAAAAATTGGTGTATAAACGCGTAAAATTCAAAGACATGCGTGATACCGTCAACTCCCATATCGAGGCGACGAACATATCTTGATCTTAGTCAGCGAATCGAGAGGTGTCAGTCTATCCTGTACACTCACACTTTTATCTTCCAACATGCACGTGTGTATGTAATTACGAAATTTATTGGTTTTTATTTTCGTACTGTATTTCTTTACTGTACTTTTGACTGTACCGTAAACATAAAGTTTGTTCGGTACAAATTTCTGAGCTTTATATATTTGAGCCGTCATTTTTTAAATTGGTATAAGTCCATTTTTCTATACATTTAAATATTCAAGGGTTTGCATTTGAATTAATTTAAAAATATTGACAAACGTTAATCAATTCGGGTGATGAAATTAACGCCAAAAAGCTGTTAAATTTTATTACGCGATGATAATTATTAAAATTGTTAGAGAAAATAAACGATTTTTTTAGTTCTATATTTACTTTTACCATTTTCAATAATAACATATTATAAGAGATAAAAAGAAGAAGAAATTTAAGTCCATATTTTTATAGACTTTAGCTTTACTGAAATGGATTGCGTAATGCAACAAATAATTGTTAGAATGAAGACATGAAGACATAATGATCAAGATTACTCAGAATTAATTTCACTTACACTAAAAAAGGAGATAGGCATAAACAGGTGCAAAATGTAATTACTTCGATAAGATGACTAAAAATTAAATAACATGTATATGTATTTTAAATGTATTTCTTTCTTCCAATTACCATAGTGAAGTATTTATGGTAAATAGGTGGTTGTAAGGCGGTAAACTTATCATACCGCTGTATTATACTTGTCTCTCTTGTTACAGGTTTTGATGTTTTGTACAGTGGCAACCTAGTTATTTTTTTGATATTGTTTGGGTGTCTATTGTGTTTCAAATAAGAAAATTACTTTAAATGAAGCATTTTCTTCCTAATATCTGGTAAAGGGCAGTACATACTGAAATCCTAATTGTACTCTGCAGTAAGTACAATTCGAAAGTTATTTTAACTTCGATTACGACAAATGGACTCATTCCACTTGCAATAGAAATACTTTTGCGGTAACATTTCTCAGCTTAATTTTTTCTTGATTACTTTATCCAAAAATCTGGCTTCATTGAATGTATGATTATAAATATACAAAGAGGACATCCGTATCGTACTAAAATTACCATTAATTCATTTTTTCCAAAAGTGGAGTGGTACTGTTAAAAAAAATGGTTTATTTTTAGCTATCGCAGTAAATAATATATTAGTGTTTAGAGCATGTGAGGGTTGAGGGGAATTCCGTTAGATTAATTCCATACATCGAAAATTTAAAAATATTTATCACATAATTGCCGCACACTTTTTTCTAGATCGGCCTCAAAAACATTCTTTCTTTTAATGTTTCTATGTTGTTACAGAAATAAAATGAAGAGGTAAGGCTTATAACAATCAATTAGAATTATTCCTGTCAGTTTTTTTTTCAATTTCACACGGTTATTGCCGTTATTTACTTCTAAGAAAGAAAACTAGTAAATTGATTGTGTTTTATTGCAAAGTACGCGTAATGGCTATATTCAAGGTTTGTATTATACGTATATCAATTAAGTCTAATAGGGATGCATGTTAGTTAGTTAAGGTAATTTGTAGTGACTAATTATTTTTGCGTTACCTACGTCGATTCGTATGTTGTACACATTTATTTGACCACGTCTGTCTATGAATATGTATCGTTTATGGTAAATTACTCAAAGCAAATACCTGCACTCCACAGACGAGTATGTGTTACATATATATTACATTGTTATAAACGGAATTTTATTGAATAATGACATTTCTAATGTACTTCCTGTACGAGAGGAAGGTACTTTCTATTGTTAAACCGCAGTTAGAGCGAATGGTTTTCGAGGCAAGGCAATAGAGCAGAAGATATTTCATGAATGGTGTTGTAAGTCCACCCCACTCCTTTGGAGACATTCACATTTGGAATTAAAAACCCAGGTATACTTTCAATAGAAATAATTATTATTATGATGCATAGTGAGAGATTAGAGCAAACATCCATCATAATTGAAACTCCTCTCCAGCAAAGAAGGAAGATTATAACTTATGTCAGTTTATTTTTGGATGCAGATACATACATATGTATATGTATAGGAAAATGTATGCCAGAATAATTTTTCTGGTAAATCGATATAAACGACGATGTAAATCCGCATATTTAAAATTACCTTGAAATTATTCAATGAGTTGTTCCACTATTACTTCGTAAAGGGAGCTCGTAATTAATGAAACATGTCATCAATAATGCGAGGGCGAAAACTGCTAGTAATGTCGAGTACGCATACGCCGTAAGTGGCAATCCTAAACATTCAATAAAATAGGTGGAAGAAAATACAACTTATGAAGGTATAAAAAAAGATTGACAACTCCTTTATTTGAAAGAGAATACTAATTTTTTATTACAACCAAGTATTTCAACGTAAAAGAATCAAGTAATTATTACACAACAATAACGTCGTTCCGCTCTAATACCTGTAACTCTGTAACTCATTGTGAATCATGCTTATCGATAAATTGCCGTCATAAATTTGCATATATTATTTTTCTTCCCTACCACCTACTGATTGTTCAAACAATGATTTCTCGTTACTGATAATACACACGGATCTGTGCTCATTCCACGTTCCCTTCAGAATCCATAATTCCGCTTTGTTTAAAGCGATCGCGAAATGCAGATTTTCGAAAACGAAGAAATCGCAATGAGTTACATTATTCCTACCGGAAGTCTGGCGACCGGTTTTCAAACGAATACAATTTATGGCTAATACATATACAATAAATGATATTGATCTGCGCAGTGTGTCGATGTACCAAGGACTTGGATCACTGGTGAACGGCCCATGGCCTCAGAGCAAGGACTCGTTGGTTATTTCTCAACGAGTATTACCGCTAACGTGTTCTTCTTACCGAAACAAGTGCACACTGTTCACTCCGAAAACAATATAATAATGATACACAATGATGCGCGAATGATCTTGCGATACTTATCAGTGATATTTGAAGAAGAAGTTCGTGAAACATTAAGGTTTTTTTAATGAAAGGACTACTATACAGGTCAAGGTACATTCTCCAGAACTTGTATCAGACTGGTCCTATATTATAAAAGTAATAGTAGAAGTAATAGCAGAAATGTATTTAATTAATTTTGCTAGTCCCAATAGTAATAGGTTTTATCTTTTCGTTTAAGGATTACAAATAGGTTTGCCGGCAAACATATTAAACGCTATAATTATGTATAAGAAATGAAATTAAATATATATACATACATATATATTTAATATAAAATATAATATTAAGTAAATATATATTAAATATGTATATATATACAATACGTATTAAATTACATATACATATATGAAATAGGTTTATGTATTAGGATTTTCTTGAAATGGATGGTACGTGCGACGAAGGTCTAAGAAGATATGCAGAAACGCAAAAATGGAGCAGTTCATTAAAACCCAACCATTTAATCTCCGCACTTATTGCATATTTCGACGTTGGACATGCCGGAATTAACTTTAATATTTATATTAAAACGGTTGCTTAAATGACTTTCCTCCGTTCCAACGAGCACAGTATTGATAGAATGATTGGATAAAATTTGCAAGGACAAGATACACAGAAGAAGTAAGGAAAACGAATGATTGAAAAAATTCTCCCAACGTCCATGATCGCATGAATAATAATTCGTACACTTGACATCAGAAATTGAACTCGAAATTCTAAATACTTCCGTTTCGTGGCAGTAAATGAAGGAATTATACAATATTTACTGGGCAATTACGTCTGAAAGTCAAGTCCAAACAATACGTAATAGCTTTCGCAATCCACTGTTGGATTCCGTGTAGGGGCATGAGTACAACACCTTTAATCCTATGCACTAGAAGATGCTGGATGATATGATGGAATTTGTCTTCTACTTGCAATTAGTGGTAATTCAGGAGAATTAATTGTAGTGAGTTGGATCTTGATAATCTAAGGTTTTATTGAACTATTGCTTAACAATAATTAACATTAAAGTCACACACAAACACACACACATACACGCACACGTATGACCTTGAATCGAACTCTAAACTCTTTTGCGATCCTCTCAATGTCGACTCTCTGAACTTTCACTCTCAATTCTCTCGCGACTCTTACTCACTAAACTGACAACTGATCTCTCTCGACTAATCCTCACTAATCCTGCACAAGGAATCTTGCACACGCCTTACATCATAAATCCTCGTAACGTCGCTCTGACGCCCTTTTTCATACTCATTCACAAATTATCATTCTCTCATAGATAGACTTACGCATTCACACACTCGTGACACGCGCCAACTTCGGTCACGGGTCACATGCATTCTTTCACGTTCCTAGTTCAAACATTCGCTCTAAACATTCACCGGAAATCAGTCTAATAGTCTGTAGCACGATCCAAACAGTTTTCTTTCACACCTTACGCAGCCACTTGGTCCACACACTCTTCGCTCGTACGTGACACTCATTGTCAGTTTAAATATGAGGTGCCTAGAACACAAGGGGTATAAGTGATATTCTCAAAAGAACTGAGATCTGTGCCATGAAACTCTGAATTTACCATTCTATTGAGTGGTAAAGGAATCTAAGTGAAATGTGCACCCTGTGCATGGTTTACCATTCTTGAATAAAAAAAAAATGTTATCTTATATTGTGATTTGTGAGCATTTGTGAGCTTTGAACTTAATTTTCTCGGAATTAAGGGGCTATCCTAGTGTGACATGCGAAAAATTAGGCGATTTTCTGGAATTTATAAAATAAAAACTATTGCATCAAACTTGTTCAAACTTCGAGGATATATTCTTGGGTATGTTGACTTATTACATGAATTTTTTCAAGTAATAATATTTAAATTTGGCAAACTTATGCGCAATCTGCCTGGGGTCAAAAAAAAAAAGTTGCTCAACTGCTGACACGATTGGCGCCTTCAGAGTGCCTGAAATAAAAAAATACGAAATGCCTGTTAAACTAGAAGATATTTCCCCTACAGTGAACTAGGGGTTTGAAAAAATATTAAAATTTGACAAAATGGCGAAGTATTGAAAAAAAAAGCTGAATTTTGCCCGAAAAATTGGCCGTTTTTTGCATGGCAAATTGACAATTTTTGTCCTAATTAAAAACTGGTAGTTCACTGTATGGAAAAACATGTACTGAGTATGCTCAAAAAATTTCAAGATGATTCTATGATTTGTATTCGAGTTAGAGTGTCAGCAAATTTGAGAAATGTCGTTCTGAGATAAACACGTTTAAAGTTTTAACTACAGATTTTTTTCTTATAACTCAAATATTTTTATACTTACAATTAATCTGCTATCCCAGGCCCGTATAAGGAACCTTCCTCTTCTTCGAAAAGTGCCTGCTGGGCTGTAGCAGCTATCCTCCTAGTTGTCCAAGCCTCTTTTGAACTCTCTTCATAGCGTTTCTCGGCTAGCCGGATTCTGCTCTCATCGCGATGTTCGGCATATTCTTTGGCCGCAGAGCCAATGATTACTCCCATAACTTGCATGGTTCTTAAGATTGTTTGAAAACCATCATTAAATATATTTACTGCAAAAAAATTTGCCAGTTGTACAGTTTTAACACCGCTGTGGAGATCCTTTGGAGCGAAGTGCCAAAGCAACTTTCATTATTGTCCTGGGTGTTCCTTCCCTTGCACCTGTCCAATAATTCTCGTCGGCTCAGATCTGTATACACTGGCTTTAAAACTTCTTGAATTTGTGGATCTAGCGGAAAATATTCGTGTTGAAACCTTGCCATATCTAGGATTTCGGCCTGCGCGCAACGGTATTTACACTAGCTCTCCGCGCCAGCCGGTCAGTTGTCGTGCATCGGATTTTTGTCTATTGAACTCAAGTGAAAGTATGTAGCCCAAATTGCGTTGTACATAGCATCTACATCATCTTGATGCCTGGTGATAGCCAGACCAAGTATTTCTGAAGCTTATTGATGATGGCAATGGTTAATTTCACCGTATCTTTACTTTTTCCGTCTAAGCCCTGGTTTTTCCGCCTAAGGTTGGCGATAGTCAGTGCCTAGACTAAACATGCCTCCCCAATCATCGATGAGCGTGAGAAACTTTTTCTTTTCGAAAATGCGTCACTAAAGCATTTTTGTCCTCCGAACAACGGCGCTTCGAGAGCTGCCATTTCAAAACTATTTTAGATACAACTTTAAAACTTTAGGATGTCATTCTACACATAATAAACTATCGAAAAATGAAAACAAAAAAAAATCGATTCAAAAAAATTTTCACACTAGGATAGCCCCTTAATTAAAAATCACTTATACCCCTTGTATTCTAGGCACCTCATATGTACGTACTTCTCTTTCACACTTCTCAATCACGCAACGTGATTCTCGTCATGAGAATTTTGGGTCAAACCTGAATATCACGAAGCAGGGTCGTGGTCAAATTTCGTGTCACATGTGGATATCACCAGTCAAGCTCATGATCATGAATTTAATGATTTAAGTGATCTCGGGCCAAATAACGCCGAATAACGCCGACAGGATAACGCCGACAAAACATACTCATTTGAAGGAATGTACAAAATATTAAATACTTTTTACGTTACAGACATTCAAAGATTTGTGCATGAGTTTTTTTTTTGAAAATTTATAACTGTCGAACCACAATAGATGTGAAAATTATAAAAATGATAGTTTATTCAGAAAGCCTCAAAGTTTTCCAAAAAAAAATTAAATTTAATGCAACTTGTTTTTAAATTGTTGAAAAAATGTTTTTAATCTTTTAACCTTGTTATTGCCGTGGGCCGATATATCAGCCCGCGCTTTCTAGCGCTGTACTATTCGCATTGCGAGAGAACTCTATCTCAAAACAAATTTATAATACGTTATAAATGGCCTAATTTCATAACAAGATTACTAAAAAAATAATTTGTTGGTTTAACTTTTTGTTATATTCTATGCCAGTTGGTGCCGAGACTCCCTATGTATACGTTGGAGCGATACGGTAGAAATTCGACTCGGGCCCTTATCGCACAATATAAAATGGAAACGCAATATGAAAACGCAAAATATGTATGTACTTCGCACTAAGTGATTTATATAAAGTTATCAAGAAACGATAACATTTGTTGTGTGCAAATACGATTTGTAAGAGAGAACTCTATTTTAATTTTTTTCACGATGACATATACCATTGTTATTTGTGTGATTTTCAATGAATATTGAAGACTTAGTGACACTACTTTCTTCTCCGTTCCTTCCAATACGCTGCTTTTTGAATCATGTAAATATTTTTTTTAGTTTGGTTTTTATAAGCCGTTTTCCAAAGCCTTGTAAATTCGTGAAATTCGCCCGGTTATCTTCGCATAGGCACCTCTGTTTCGGCCGGCATTAAAAGGGTTAAACTTAAATTTTGTCCAAAGTGTGAAAAAAAACTCTACGTCCAATTCAGAAGAAATTCGTTTAAAGTTTAAAAGTTTAAAAGTTTAAACGAATTTCTTCTGAATTGGACGTAGAGCTTGAACATCTATCTCATGGTTGACGAAAATCTCCTCTCAATTTGTTGACCAAAATTTTACAATTTTTTACCTGTTTGTAGAGAATATATGAATTTATCAAACAAATTTCCATTCCCCAGAAAAATAATTTACGCCACCATTTCAGGTTCTTTTGCATAAAGCAGTACGTAGAACAATATTGATTATGAATACATTCGATTTCATTTTCAAGCTCATCAAAACCAAATTCGTCTTCACTAGAGCTGAGTTCGTTTGTGAAATCCATTTTTGTCGTAATTCAAACAAAATCTGCCAATACAAATTCTTTTTACACTTTCGCCACGGTCGCATAGTCTCAACTGATTCTTGCACCATTGTCAGAGCCGCAGTCTTAGAAGAATTTTTTGTTAATTTTATCTAATCTCTGATCTGATGTATTTTTTCACACGTCGTATGAAAGAACACCAACAGTTAAGGAACCCTTCCAGCAACCAGTAAATCGTTCTTATCGGTTCCGGACAACGAAATTTAATATTAACAACGAGCGGCGCCTCTCACTCGCCGTCCTGCCGCACGAAAAGCCGTGGCGACTGAGAGTCGCCTCTCGTCCGCAAAGGGGTAATATGTAAGGCAAGGAGAGGAAGCGTAGGATGTAGCGGTACGAGGCGAAGGCACGAGGGCCAGGCAGGGTCATAAAGGCAGGACCCGCGAGGACCCAGGAGCGGGGGCTGACGCCGGAGGACCCGACGAGGCCGACGAAGATTCGGTGTTCATCTACGTCATCGAACGGAGCTATTTGTCTAGAAAGCGATCACTCATGTTTAACCTTTTAGGTACGGCAGAACTTTACGCGTGGCTATTTCCCTGGACGGCAGAGTCTGACGTGAACAGTGTAAAAACGTTACAGCACTGCAAAGTGTAATGAGCAATGCCAATTTGTGCAAGAATATATTCAAATGAAGTATTTGATGATAAAATAATAATTTAAAAAAAATATATAGGCAATACGTATCCCATATTGCCACGTTAAGTAGATGGATAAAATTTTTTGTACCATTTCAAAGTTGACAAAGTGTTCAAATATGACATCCGCGAAAGCTACTATAGTGGCTCGTCGTCCAGAGAGGTGACATACACGAAAGCCACTATAGTGGTGCGTCGTCCTGAAAGATGGTATCCGCCAAAGCCACTATAGTGGCGCGTCGTATCTAAAAGGTTAAGTGATATTAGCGTGTTATATTGTTAATATAGTATCCTCTAGTACAGTTATATTTCATTGAGTCTTACAAATAAAACTTGTTCTATTTTTGTATTGGCTTCCAGCTCCATTAGTGAAATAAATTATTTTTTATATAATTACAGATGCAAAATATTTTATAAACTTTATAAATTTTGTTTGAAACAAATGAGCTGCAGTTGTAACATGAATTAGAATTGCATTAATAATTACAGAATTCGCGTGCTGCAATTCATCTCCTATTGCATAGTAAACAATAAACGCATGGATAGTTGATTGATTATTATCCCAACGGAACCCTTGCATACGGTATCTTGTATAACAAAGGACTAATTTTCTGACAAATTCCACAAGACCAAGAATTCCCGAGATTGCAAATGATTTTTTATATACTCTAGATATCTATTTTGTTGTTTGCAATAAAATCATGAGGCAAGAGTTTTCCTAAAAAATCGAAAAAATCTTCAATAAATACAGAAGCTGGAGCACATACGATTGTTAATTTGGTTCTGTCAGTCGTGGACCAATATCTGTAAGTCACATCTTCGTAGCAGGTGTCCTCAAGCAGTTGTTGTAATGTTTTTTTAAATGAATTATGCCAAGGCACTCTTGACATTTTTTAAATAACATTTTGGACGGGCGGGCGGGATTACAAATGCTACGCGATAAAAAGTGTTTATAATTAGTTAAGGGAAATTCACTATTACTTGTTAATGTATCCAACGTCGGGCATTTCATCATTAGTTTTTTAAAATCTGATGCGTTAAATAAACGCAGACGCAGTTAGTCCGAGAAGCTCCGGCAAGCACGCACTCATAGGGTCGCAATTCTGCAAATTTTGAGAATCCTATTTTTACGGACGGATATATTTTCTTAAAGTACTGATGCAATTCTTTTAAATTATTCAGGGCTAAACGTTTCTGCATTTTATTTTTTCACCATTACATTCAACCGAAATAAAATCATTTTTTCTGGGCATTACGATGGAATGCCCACTGTGATGATTACAGGATTAATATTGTCTTGACGATAAAATTCGTTAACAAGTTTAACGGTGTTGTCGCATAACGTTTTACCGGGCTTTGGGTTCGGAGATAATAATATGCTTTTTTCAGCAACTAATTTCTTTACGATTTATGCCATGAGATTCGAAACACCAAATTCGTGTTCAATACGCGTTAATGACCGACTAATAGGAAGAACTAATAAAATCTGCATTTTTGTGGCTCTGTCTGTTGCCTTTCGAAACTTATCTTTTAATTGAAGAATCACAGAATCTTCGTCATCACTTGAATCTGAAGCAATTATTTTCCTGTTTATGGCACATTATAGTTTCCCAATTTTTTATTTCATTTGATAAGGTGTTTTTAATTTAGAAACTTGTATAGAAAATTGTCCAAATTTTGGGAAGACTTCAATTAAAACATCTATGCTGGAAGTACTATCTACTTCAAAAAAACTAATAATACTAGAAGTGGAGGCTGTTTCACTACTTTTATCGTCAGATTCTAATGCTTGTTCTAAATTAGTTTGACCTGCTTCTCTTCGATACATAATATTATAATATGTACTTCTCCCATTTCGTCTCCTTATTCTAGTATCCCAAAGTCTGCAAATGAATTTCTCCAATTCGAAATCTGGATTTGAATCCAACAAAAGATTGGAAACGCGGTACTGAAATAATAATAAATAATATAAATATTCTTTACACACCGCTTGTGCTTTAACAGCTTCAAAGTATTGCAAAAATATTCGAATGGTATATTGCCCTTAATTAAACCAGCGGAACTGTATAAAATACTCACAAAAGTGTATACTTAAATGAAATATAATTTCTGTTTACACTTATCTGATTGTATTGTTTGTTACCGTGTTATGAGAAAACAATTGTAACACCATTTCACTGTATACTGTACATAAATACACTTATTTCACTGTACAATAAATGTAATCTTATCTTATTTCCTTAATGAAAATGGACGAATATTTTAAGGGTTTGATTCCCGATTTCGAATGGGTAAACGGAATTGATATGTCACATTTTGCGACGACAGAGCATTACAAACGACTGAAATTCGTCGGAAAGAACATTATATTATGTCCAATATACAGGTATTGATAGGCCGTATCAGATCATCAGCGACCTTCAATTTTTTGAGACAATTTACATTTTTACAAAAAATAAGTCAATTTTATCATATTATAATTATAAATTGTTATGTTTAAAGAATACCAAATTTTATTCTGTAAGTAATGAGATTGTATACATACATGTAGAGTTTTGTAAAAAATTTTCTCAACCATGAGAATTGGTAGTTCAAAATTGAGATCAAAATAAATTACTTGATGAACATTTATACGCTGTGTTAAGAATATATTCAACTGATTTAGAATCTAGGCTCAATGATATTATTAAAAGACAACAACAACTGTACAAGTCCCACACTGTAGATCGATGAATTTGTTATTTATTTTGTTACGTATGCATCTCTACGATTTACGAAATCTTCAATCGTGGAATGTTTCCTGGCGACACCCTGGCGCCTGTTTCCTACATAGTGCAACCACATGGTGCATAAAGGGCGAAACAAATGGCCCTTGGCCTTTGGACTAAAACCCTCGGACAGCTACGCTCTCGGTCTCATGCGATAAGGAAAATTCGAACACAAGGGTTTGCCTACCCTGAAATTCCAGAGTTTCAACCGACTTTCCCATACAGTGTTTCCTCCCACCATAGGACAGATTTTCTAGAATTTCCAATCCCCACTGCTTTTTCGATGTATAAAGGCCACGAAAATGCATCCCGGGGGTTCACTCTCAGTATGACTGTTGTGGATACATAACGATATTAGGCTCAGTTCCTTGTCAAGTATTTTTTATTAAAACTTCGGGAGATCGGTTTCTAGATTGAAATATTCAACTCTTGGTCGGACTTCCCCGTTCAACTCACGTTAGTCACTCGGAATTAGTGCGGAGTTATTTTTATTGTGAAGTTTCGTCAACCGTCGGTAATTGGCAGTACATATGTAATCGTTTGATAGCTCGCAGAAACGAATCCTGTAGATCAAAGACAATTTATAATGTGTTTGTGCGGTCCTGTTCTGTACCTATCCGATAAACTGTTAAAATTATTTTAGACTTTTTATGTGGGGAAGATTAAAAAGCGATTGTTTTCTCATCGTCAGTACCTGACGAGAATATGTTTCGGGAACAATATTGTAAATCGTTGCGCGAAGATTGATAATAAGCCGAAAGTTTTCGTGAGTGTACCACGTTCGATGAAGAAAGGATTGCGCAAATGCATCGAGGTGGACGGACACCAATTTTAATAAAACGTCTAAAGGTAAAAGTTCTACTATAATAGAATGCCTGATAGATTTATTAATGCGGGGCACAAGAAGAGTCGGTACGATACGTAAGGCATAGATCAGCTGTAATATGACCGGCGCGGATTCTGACCGGTTAACCCATAGGATGCTATGGGTTAATCGGTCAGAATCCGCGCCGGTCCTTGTACATAGTCACAGGGCGAGACAATACCAATACACATAATATGATACATACATACATGTAAGAATAAGTCAGGCGTAGTTAGTCAAATTATTTCCGTACACATTCGACGTAACGGTGGTTGCATATCAGCAAGCTTTTCCGCGGCGGACATTTAACAAATTTTAGTACGTCAGCTTTATAAAAATATGAATTTTTATTAACGCTGTCTTTACCAACTCTCGCCTTGGAAAGTCGCTCTTCTCTAGATCAATAGTCTCAGTTAAGGGGTTATACCTAGTCAGGAAGGCGAAAAAAAACGTATTTTTTGCGAATTAAAATAGAAAAAACTGTAAGGTATTTTTATTTGTTCAATAGCCTATCACAATGTACATCTATCAAAGATGTTTCCATAATTTTTTAAATTAAAAATATCTTAAACTATAGCCACTGTAGATATTTTCCAGCGACAGGTTTTTTCGGAGGCGCTCGGCGGTGAGCACGATTTTTCAGTACTAGATAATCTGAAATAAAAAATTCAAACGGATTTAGGTTTCGTATTAATTAATCTGGTCGATGAACGAAGGATTTTACAATAACTTGATTTTTGACAATGTGACAAACGTTGGAAGCAAAAATACGAATTTTTCGTGTTAAAATTTGTCTTCTTTTGTTCATAAAAAATTTATTTTTCATCAAAAATAAAATCCCTTCGTTCATCGACCAGTTTTTGAGATGCAGAACAAGTATGCAAAGTTTCGTGCAAATCGGTACAGCAGTTCTCGAGATATCTTGCTCACCATTTTCAACTTTTGGTAAAATGTGATTTCGAGAAAAACGCGTTTAAAGTTTTCGGTTTAGTTTTAAGGGTGATAACGTATTTACTTCGTACCTTAAAACGAACCTTCGATTCCAGGCATATAGTGTGCATCATCTACTGTTAAAAGAGCCTCTAAAACATCAATTTGTGCTTACCTGCAATGCATTCTTGCCTCTCTTGTACTTCCTTGCGCTCGAGGTTCGACATTGTGAATTCGCTCGTAGTCCATTTTAGCCACCTAGGTGTCTCACATATGTATCATTGTTATTTTGAAACCAAGTCCTCACGTGCTTGCAGTCTCAAATTTTATATCATTGTCATAAGTTTTACACTTTACAAATGAGGATATGGTAAAAAAAAACCCGTAATAAAATAAAAATTCTGTATTCTATTGAGGTATCTTGTCGCACGTCGATTTTCTCCTGCTTTTCCAGTTTTTTCTTGGATGCACTAAAACTGCTCTCGTCTCTCTTCGACGTTTTAGGATTGAAATGTTATTTCCTTTTCTTTGGTCCTGATTTTTTACTCTTCTGAAAGTTTTTCGTAACTCGCGTAACTTTTAGACGTGGATCCATGTTCACTGGTGTAGCGCACAAGTATCGCTGAAGTACTAAATTACTTCTTGTCGCAGTTATTCGCACTTATTTCCTCGCAGATATTTGTACTTCAACTCTTGACTTTTTGCTCTTTTCACGAAGTGGCGAAAATCACTTCTTACATATAACATGCATTTTTCCGTCTATGGTGGCGTAGGGCCCAAAACTTCACCCTCACGAGGTCCCAAGAGAGGGAAATGCCTCTTCCATTACCATATTTGCTGTTTTTGACCATCGAAAAAGAGACAATTCAGTCCGAGAGCAGCTCCGCGCAATTTGCGCGTCAAATGTTCTCTAACCGATATCTCTTTAAACCAGTGTAGCTCCCTCAATTTTTAGCCGATTTAAGTGAAACTTTCGGGAAATATTCTAGAGACGTCATACTAAAAGAAAATGGGAAAATCCAAAAATCGATAATTTTGAACTTGCTGACTAGGTATAACCCCTTAATACACTCATTTATTATACACACAGTCTTTCTCGTTCTTTCCGTCTGACTACCTACCTTCCACACACAAATTAGTGGCAGCGGTCTTTTCGTTCCACAAATCCGAAAGAGTAACAAAAAACACTACACCGCGCACATTAGTCAGTGCAACACGCGCAGCAAAAGAGAACATAGAACACAGGACACACAGAAGAACACAGAAACCACACACATTCACCCTGCTAATGTAGGTACCAAAATTTATTTAACGCATTTTTGTATACACACACGAAATTTGTTTGTAAAACTGCGCAAGAGTCTATCGCACTGTCAAACCCTTTAAACACCGTTTTAAAAATTATTTAAAACTCAGCCGTTACGTTTATCAGATATTTTAAAGATCGAAAGTCCACAACACCAAAAAAATGGCAGGAAATATGCTAACCTTTCGCGACGCATACAACACAATTCCGTATTACGACGATAACAATATAACATACGAAACATTTGCACGCGCATGCAAGAGAGTAGGCAAAATGTTACCAAATTTGGAAAAACAAAAATTCTCAAAAATTCTCAAAAATTCATCAGGCAAAACTGATAGGGGATGCGTTACCCTTCGCGAACGACTAAAAAATTACAACTGTAGTATAAATATTAATAGAATTAAAAGCTATTAGCAAAACAGCAGACATAAGAGATCTTTCGAACAAATTAAACTCAAACTATCAATCGCACAACGAATCGGTAATAAAGTTCGCGTTACAAATTAAAGAAATACCCCGACGAATTAAAGATAGATTTTAAAAAGACCTAGACAACTCCACCCGGAAAACTTACTTCGCAGAAAGACTTGTTGTTAGCGAAGAAAAAGAAATAATAAAGCGTGCATTTATAAGAGGCCCCTACAAAGATGTTGCCATGCAAATTGTAACTCATGATAAACAATATTTAACAGACCTCGTTAAACAAGCCTTTAATCGAATATGAAATGGGCAACCGTGCAGCATTACACCAGAGTTATAAACCAAACACAGAACACACTACAACCAGAGTACGATTTATGGAACCGACACAAAAACACTATGAATTTCACAAACTTTAAGACACGCGACATCGGAATGCATACGATTAGAAAGACTCAGAAACAAATACACACAAAGCAGAACACAAGACAGATACAAAGCAGTTGCAATTCACGCGACTTTTACCCACAAAACGTTTACAGATATTTACAACACACAAACAATTAACGATACAGATATCCACAATATACATAGAGACAATTCACGCGATAGATATGGTACAGAAATAACTCACGCGACACATACAGAGACAACTCACGCGTCAGGTATTCATAGAATAGAGACAATTCACACTAAAGGTACAGAGATGACTCATGCGACAGGTATAGGGACAACACACACGAAAGACGTTCAGACGATTCACGCGATAGGCACGGAAATTACAGTAATGACCGGTATAATTCACAAGACAGACAGAATCAGTAGAGACAGACAACTCGTAAATTTAGAAGATAGGAATAAAAACAGATCACGAGAATAGCCCTTTTCACACACATTTAGACGACCAAATGAAAAACATGACTGTTGCTTCGACGGAAAGCACGACACGAAGCAATTCTGAAGAGCGTTAACGATTACAGTAATTAAACAGACGAAAACCTCAGGCAGCAAAACGAACAAAGCACTATTAGCAATATTCGTAGAGTCACCCAATTTACACCACTCTGGGGCCACATTTTTTATAGACACAGGAGCTGTCATAAACCTAATAAGAATAGACAAAATTTCGAAATATACATTAATATCAGAAGACGTCATACATATACGGCTCATTCCATGTCAAATCGATCATGTTCTGGAGCAGCATCTGCGATTTTGTTCAAATTTACATATGTTATAGTGCTTGGCGTACCATAGACGGAACTGTTTTTGTTTTTTCGAAATTTTGAAAATTGTCAAAGTTACAGCCGTTCAAAGTTTGGACTTTCGTAAAAACAGCCTAACTTTAAAAAATCATATCTCTGTAACCGTAAGTCGTACAATGAGCCATATGTATGTATATAGGGATGTATATGTTATTGTATTTAGGATAGATATGCACGTATATACGAATTCGGGATGCACCAGGAAGTGGTGGGGGACGTGGACACCGGTGGTCTGTACCATCTCAAGGGTTGTTGTCACAGCTTCGAAAACAGAGTGGCTAGTCCTAACTAGTTACATCTTTGAAAATACTTAGTCATCTGTTTATCAAAGATAGGTTGGGAATTCAACAGTAGTAACAATATTAGGTACGAGTACGAGAAATTTTGGAGAAATTCCAACAGAATTACACGTCATACTAAATTCATTTCCAATTGAGGAAGACTGTCTATTAGGGAATGCATTTTTCAAACAAACAAACTCAATTATTGTTGCGACGCATCATAAGCTCACAGCCAGCAGACGTAGTTTATATTCTTAAAAAACTTACTCCTTAGCAGGCCTCGAGTCTTACAGTTTACAACCTGGTTCCGTTAGTTCGAATTTTTAATTTTGCTTGAATGTCTGGAAAATCTATAGGCTTTACGACTTGTCCACGTGGGCGGTCACTGCACTCGTCTATTTTACTTGTCTTTTTAACCAATCAATGGAATGATCGTTTCCTATTTACCAATCCTAAAAATTGTGGAAACTCAGCCAATCAGCTTTTTCTGACTGCAACATGCCCCTCCTAAGGCCTTCTCGTGGCCAAACTTCGGTCTCACGCGGTAAAGCGCGGCATAAAACCTTTAGAGTTTCTTTTAGTCTAAATTTTAGTCTAAACTTTAGACTCTAAAGTAAATTTTAGTAAATTTTACTTTCGAAGTGTGTACATCGACTTAAACACTCTATACTCTATACTTGCATTTACGCGAAGTTTTCGTATATTTATTATGTCATACTTAGAGATTCGACACACTCGTACTATACGATATTCTTTAAAACACGACGTACTCTATAACATAATTAAACGTTTATGTATACATATATATCTTAAACGAACGTGTATGTATCCGTCGGAACATCGCAACAACAGATACGACACAATAAAGATTCTATACTCCAAATTAATCATATACCTACTTTGCAATGACAGAAAAATTTCTTTCACTAGAAGTAAAATATATGTGAATTAGGGCTAGAGCAAAAGCCGTCCGAGCTCCAAGAAGGCACATAGATAGAATTAAAACAAACAATGACCTCTATATCGGAAACTCACTTGTGCAAACCAAAACTGTATCGTGCACACACATTGTATAATAAACGCCACCGCGGCGGCAATAAAATTCAAAGTTTCAACCGGAAAACTCTACGCACTCAAGAAAACTTCAACAACGAAAAAATAATATACAATATATACAATATATACAATAAAAAACAATATGTTTACACTTTAATACGCGAATACGTACAATTATTTTACATCCCCGGAGATCAATTAAGTCACATGAACATTACGAAATACAGAATCAGAACGACTGATGATAATTGAATAAACACAAAATTGTACCGTTATCCGATAATACACAAACAAAAAATTTATAAATAATACAAGACATATTCGAGAAAAAATAATTTAACTTTCAATGTCCCCATATAACTCATCAGTTTGTATAGGACCAACAAAATCAGACACATAAAACAAAAAATGGCGAATGGTTATTCATTACCGGAAACTGAATGAAAAAATAATTAATGGCGCGTACCCGTTACCAAACATTACAGGAATTTTAGACCAATTAGACAAAACGCGTTACTTTTCAATTTTCGAATTAGCTTCTGGCTTCCCCCAGATCGAAATCCATCCGCTGGACAAACAAAAAACTGCTTTTGTTACAAGCAACGGACACTACCTATGCCTTTAATCGCATGCCATTCGGATTAAAGAATACTCCGCGTTATTCTAAAGGGTTATGGATATTGTTTAAACAGTATATTATAGAGAACCGATTTATTTTTATATCTCGACGATATTGTCGTTTACGCTACACAGTCGATGACATATAAAGAAATTTTATCGACTCGCGAGCAGATTGATTGACGTCGGACTGACTTTATAGAGTCTATAATATAGACTAACAAGTGCCAATCTTTAAGACGGGAAGCTACGTATTTAGAACATTGAATTACGGAGCACGGAGTAAAACCAAATTCAACAATAATTACTTTAGTGGACAATTTCCCAGTTCCAAAAGATAAAACAAAATTCGACAATTTCTTTAATTCGCTGGATATTATACACGATGTAGTAAAAATTACGCAAACATCACGAAACCGCTGACAAATTTATTGCAGAAAACAATAAATTTCAAATAGACCAACGACACACGGAATGCATTCGATTACGTAAAACAGAAAATTATGGAACGATATATTTTACGCTACTCAGACTTAAAGAAACCAATTACGATAACAACAGACGCATCAGACTACGCCATAAGTGCAGTTCTTAGTCAAGAACGCGAAGGATTCAATCAGCTAGTAGCATTTTATTTTGAAACTTTGGCGAAATCGGAACAATCGTACGACCCAATGTGGGAAGTATTATTGGCCATGGTTAACTCACTAAACCACTTTCGACCATATCTGTACGGACAATATTTCAAATTGGTAACCGATAAAAGAGTACGAACATTTCTAAAAACGAAGATAAACCTCCAGAACAATTGCACTGCTGGTAAGTGCAGAAAATCATATCAAACGATTACCATTTCGAAATGCGACATCAACGGAGAAAACTAAACGCAGTCGCGGACGCGCTGTCAAGAAATCCAGCAAAAGTCACATGCCCATCAGACTAAGAGAAGATTCATCGAACAATTCAGACAAACAGGAACTAAAAAACTGTTAGCAATGTCGTCCACCAACAACGTGTAGACGCTCAACTTCTGATGAATCTTGCGGAAATCCAGCTCCCGATAGAATAATTTCCATACACGAAACAGGTTCAGAAGTAAATTTAGAAACAGAAACGTGTAGTGACGTAAATCGAGGGACACGAAGGGAAAAGACAGAAGTCAAATACAACTCCGCGATTGACGACAGCAATTGCGAATTCTCGTTGTCAGAAGACGAAGCCGGACTATCACATGCAAAAACGACCAGGAAACACACACGGAACCTATGGGACCAGGACGCGGAAAAAGAGATCAAGCACAAGATGCCTAGGAATCGCGAAAACACCAAGAAAATCGGAAAAATGAAGGCGAAAGAACAACGGAAAATCTGCAATATGCAGAAACATCCGAAGGTCAGCCAAGCCCAGCAGCTGAAGGAACATACGTCGAGCGCAGCTAAGATGCGACCTTTGAACGCACACCGGGACACGATCATTTCGCAGACGCACGTACACACACCCACGGCGCCTGAGTACCTGCAATGCCGCACACACCGGTGCAAAAAAGTAGCAACGCTGCAGCTCAAGAAACAGACGGCATCAACACCACATTTAACACTTCAACGATAGGCACAAACACAAGCACAGGCGCACACACACGCGCGCAATCTCACCCACAAAGCGATATACTAGCTATGACGCACACACTGGAGGAAGAATGTGATAACGCCGTAGAATCCGAACACAGCTTCGAAACTAATGATCAACGTTTAGTAATGCAAAAATGAAAAACCATCTCATATTCGGAATCCATAACTCCATCGTCGCAGACGAGTAATATCATCGGAGAACAAAATCTTGCATTACCATTCGCGCAATCGAATTTTGGATCCCAATCGAGTATACCTGAAAACCGTGAAACTTCGAACAGAAACAACAACGACAGCATATTGTTAAAATCGGTACCACAAGAGAAGGATACAAAAACAATGAAACCTTCAAAAACCTCGCATAACGCAAGATTGAAATATACCGACACAGAATCAAGCGGTCGGCACTCTTCTCCGGAAATCGTACTGACTTTCCGCTCACCTACACATACGCAGCAAAACGCAACAAGTGCGGCGGATACATCGGCACCACGATCCAGTACGTCAAAGGAAACACACACTGAGACACATAAAAAACACTAGTGCGCGATATGAAATAAATGAACTCAGTACTTTTGAACGTTCGAAAAGAAGAAAATACGTTATAAAACAACCAAAAGATAATCAAATATGCATAATACAATGTCGTCGAAGATCTGGAAGAACTGAAATTAGACACAAACACACTAATAGATCTAATTTTCGTCAGGAAGATCGGGCAAATAAACCCGCAAATTGTAAACTTAAAACGAATTTTACTTAGTGCTCAGGGAATTCAAAAAACAAAGCCTGATGCGAAGCTTCCAGTACCATTAGACGCTAAATATATAGCAAACTTAATTTTCACAACTTTTAAATCTTCTACAAACATTAAAAACTCCACTATTAGAATCTAGGTACATCACGCAAATGACATCAGCACTTGTAAAAACCTGTGAGACAGCCGACAATCAACAATCACGCCACATTCGCTTACGTTAGACCAAGTGTTCAATACGCAGCGATATCCAAAGATTTTGAATACAACTTTACCATGCAAAATTTAAAAACATGTAAAATACAAGATCAAATATTTTTGCATACGTAACCAAGTCGACCAAATTCAACGCGTAAACGGCAATACAGAATACGACATTCAATTATTAACATATCCACAATTCAATAATCTCGAGTCATGCGATATAAGACTTAGAACATTAAAACTAACCAATTGGTCTAGAATCAGAAACAGTAATATCTGGTTATACGCTGCGCCGGACAAAGACAATTTGCAAATTCTCTGTAATAACCACGACTCATTTACCTCACAATCATAAACTTGTCAGTCATAAAAAACACCGGTCCAATAGAATCGATCCAAATTGTAAAGGCAAAACAGAAATAACGAAACTAATACCATCAACGAACATTCTCTCAAGAAACGAATTAATCTGGTCGCGTATGTATAGTAGTCCTGAATATCACAGAAATTATGGAAAAATCCATAGAATTTTCAAATCATTTAAACCTTTTGCAACCGGTTGCCCACTATAGCCTGCGTCTAGATACGAATGTAAAAATTGTAGTGTATGTCCTTGCGTCGATCCTCGTTTTAGAATTTAACTTGCTGAATTGTATTATAAAGAATTATAATTTGGTATCTAGCTACCCTAAATTGTATTCTTATTTATAATAATACTGAAATTTGATGAATACTCAAAATATACTCATTTTCGTGTTATTCATATAATACGAGAAAACAGTTGTTACATAGCTCTTAAAAAAGTGTACAAATAAGAGAATTCCAAAGTGGCAAAAACTACATGTGCGCAATGTGTACATAGAGGTGCGGTACCCTGGTCAGCGGTGCTACTCCCGTGGAACGGACTGCCGTTACGAAAGGGTTAAATATCACACAAATCTTATCGGAAGTCGAAACCTTTACATAAATCCTGGAATTGAATAATCTATACAATCACTTGACACACAAAGAAATATCACTAAAAGCAGCTATTTCGAAAGCAAAAGATATAACAAAAATGCATATCCTAAATCATAGGCCCTCCGCTTTGAGAACAATGTTCAAATTTACGGGATTCTGAATAGCACCTTTGGCAATAATAATAGGAATCTGTTGGAAATTCTCAATATTCGGGAACACGCTTAAACCAAATAAACTGCTTACCTGTTTGACTCGAAAATGGGATAACCGAATTTTACATACAAATTTAGAACATAATGAAAACATAGAAACAATAGATCCTCCACCGAGAAAACGTCGTAGAAGCGTATCTGTAATTACGAACAACGCGAACACCAAATGATACCAGTATGAGCAATATCATACCACAATATTAACGCAATTGAGTAACAAATATAAACAAATAAAAAAATGTAGACAGACAAACAAATTTTGAAACTCGTTCACCAATGTATATTCACCAACATGCACATATACATATCATACCATAAACCATACCACGCACCCCATTAGCAATCATTTCCTGCTTATTCTTTCTTCAGCTGATACTATAAGAACATGCGTGCAAAATAAAAGAAATTGATTAACAAGGAAAAGCTACAAACACAAATAGAGGTTTCGCATGGACAGAAATACACGCACAAATGAAACAATAAGAATTAAACCACCTACACGTGCGCATATTACAAACATAAATACATCCACAATCACGTTCTATTCCCATACATACGACACACAATTCGTACACCTACACTTTATACATTTACATCTAACTTATATCATGTTGTATACGTTTATACGTACGCCTATATATATTTTTTATATTTATACAAATATAGAGGTATATAATCAAGAAACAAGACTTTAATTTACAGACAAGACCTACCATTTCTAGCACCACTATATTTAAACCTAACCACAGCACAGTATTAACGAAAATATTTCCAGAAAATTTAAGAACGGTACTAAACATAATCTAGTTGAGTCCATAATTATCATGCATTACCTACTAACAAGCACGACTAATAATAATAGAATTTTTACACCTTACATACTACATTACAGGACGTCGCAACACCCGAATTCTAGCGAACTTGCGCCCTCTGACAGCACATACACCAAAACCCAGTGAGCTATCGCGAGCTACCACCACACATATCCCTAGCCGGACATATTACTGCTTGATAGCACCACCACTAAACCCGGCAACACCATAAGCTGCCCTTCATAACTACTGTTACCCCGTGTGCTACCGCTGGAAGGCCCACAATAATTGTGGAACAATATCCTTATAACCACACGAGGATAATTTAAGAAAATTACTGTAACAATCGACACAGGAGCGATGACTTTCTATGGCGGGGGAGTGTGACGACTTCTGACCACGCTTAATACTAACTCTTTCGCTACGGAGTCCTTTCGACAAAATGTGATCCCTGTGTACGGAGCGCATTACAGAGTAGTTGATACTGAAGTACGGAATAGTACGAAGTAATTAATTGCTCTCTAAATTTTACAATAAAAAAACAAAATATTGTCTTGTCGATAGTGTTTTCTTCATGATAGTGAATTGTTTAAGGAATCGTATAAGGTGTATGTGCGCTTTTCGTACCTGAGCGCACACTTTTCCAGAGCGTATATGTTACGAGCCGGGCTGGTTTCTAGAACGTGGCCGGCGAGCGTTATGGAATAGACGCGACGAGACGTTAGTTTCGTCACTTCCTTGACCTAACTGTAGCAGGGGGTATCGTACATCAATGGTAGTGGGAGCTACAAATCAACGTATGATTTAAGGAATGATATTTAATTCAAGTCAGATGAGCCTATGAACAGAGCCATAGGGTGCTGATCTTGAATTGAGGTGAGGAATGTTACAAGCCAGATGAGCCTATGAACAGAGCCATAGGGTGCTGGTCTCGCATTGGTATAGATAGGGAATAAAACTAGAGCCAGATGAGCCTATAAACAGAGCTATAGGGTGCTGGTCTCCAGAGTGGTTGAGATTGAGGAAGAATGAATCCAGATGAGCCTATAAACAGAGCTATAGGGTGCTGGTATTCACTCAGGTGTGGGAGGATCTCAGGAGCGATACAGGCCAGATGAGCCTATGAACAGAGCCATAGGGTGCTGGTCCCGTGTCGGAATTAAAGGAATCTGAAGCCAGATGAGCCTATGAACAGAGCCATAGGGTGCTGGTCTTCAGAGTGGTAAATATGTTAAGGTAAGGTGAAACCCCGAGATAGATGTACTTACAGGTGGACTGCAAGGTGCTACTCTCTGGTTAATAACGATGCACTTGCTAGGACGGCAAGTGGTCGCACAGGCACGGAAAGTAAGCCGAAAGGCACACACAGTCCGATACCCGTTGTTCGTGGTTTTGACCGGCTACGGTAAGGTCGTAAAATAATAAACTCTCGTAACTTTTGTTTCACTCCGAGCGGTTAGTGTGAAATAATTTGTGGGAACGTTACTCGATTATGTTTTAAATTCGTTTCGAGAGGAAAGGTTTTAATTTCTAGAAATAATTCTTTACTCGAATTTTATGTTTCTAGTAAAATGTTACAAGTATATTCTTTCAATCGAATATATATACATGTATGTTAAGTGTTTGGTGTATGAATTTAAGAAAGTAGAATAATTATTGAAAAGCTCTAAGTGTTTACCCTTGGGCAGTGACGGTTGACGAGACTTCACAATAAGATGACTCCGAACTAGTTCGCGAGTGACTCTAACGTGAGTTGAACGGGGGAACTCCGACCAAGAGTTGAATTGCCAATGGACAGACTAATCTTCCGAAGGTTAAAGAAAACTCGAAAAGGAACTGGGCCTAATCTCGTAGTGTAATGCTCAAGCGTCGTACTGTGAGTAACCCGAAGATACGCATTTTCGTGGCCCTTATATAGGTCGAAAAAGTAGTGGGGAATTGAAAATTCTAGAAAATCTATCCTATAGTGGGAGTAAAAATGCTGTATGAAAGACAGTTGGAAACGGCTGGAATTACGTGGCAAGCAAGACCCTCGCTTTCGAGTTTTCCTTATTACATGGGGTCGAAAGTGTAGCTATCCGCGGGCCCTAGACCAGAGGCCAAGGGCTATATGTATATCGTATCCTGTTTACGTTTGAAAAAGGGGACTAAGCGTCTGGGTGTCGCCAAGAGAAAATTCAACGATGAGAATTTTTCATGAGAATCATACGATTCATACGTAACATATATATACGCTCTTCGTATGTGAGTGTACACTTTTCGAGGGCGTGTACAGAGTGTAACATATCATCGGGGACTGAAAATGGATAAATATGTCCATTTCGGAGATATAATTTTTTTTAAATTTTTTACAAATGGTGTTGTATCTCAATAGGGGGTGATTTTCGGACCTAATTTCCTTGGTCCGTTTTTCACCTTTTGGTGCGTACTATCGATCCTGAAAAAGGGTCCCCGATGATATGTTACACCCTGTATATGTATACGCCCGTCGTAGCGAAAGGGCTAAGAGTGCTGTAACGACGTTCTCTCGCTACCCTTACTGCGGAATGCCAAGCATTAGCGCCTAGATACAGCGGTCCTGTCGTTCGACCGAGTTTATCGGTGCCCGAACCGTCTTTGCTGGGCAGCATCCGAATTCACTTCTTTACCAAATCTCACGTTGAAAAGTTGCTTTTCTCTCAATCAGTACTCTCGGTTAATACACTCTTATATTATACACATACTATTTTTCGTTCATTCTGTCGGGCCACATATCTTCCCATCATAACGCATTATCCAAATTTTTGTCAAGTTGTTAAACATCCGCTATCACAGAAATTTCAGTTGAGTTCAGTAATTTGAAGCAGGGCTGTTTACACCACAAGCAGAGTTATCTATAAGGCTCATTCGATATCAAAACGATCACGTTTTGGAGCAGCATTTTTATTATATAGTCGCACTCTAAATATTGCTGCAATTTGTATCTCGGCTGGATTATTTATACAGATTTATTCAGATCATTGTTAAAAAATCTGAAAGAACTGTGTGTGGTAACTTAGGCTATCCTGTTTCAGTAGATTCGTTGACGGTGAGACTCGCTTAATTATCGAGTAACAATTAGATAAAGTTAATCATACGATACGAAGGAAGTTGCATTCTTAGCGCTACTACATTGTATATGAAATACACTTATTACAATTTCAATACAGTATCGGAGCCGCATCGCACTATCATCATTAACCAATTGTCATTCGTTAATATTATTCTTGTTACGAGCCGGGCTGGTTTTCTGAACGTGGCCGGCGAGCGTTATGGAATAATTGTAATGAGACGTGTTTTCGTCTCTTCTTTAACCTAACTGTAGCAGGGGATCGTACTTCGAAGATAGTGGGAGCTACGAATCAATGTACGATTTAGGAAATGACGTTAATTCGAGGCAGATGAGCCTATAGTAAAAGCTATAGGGTGCTGGCCTCCAGAGTGGTTGAGTCGAGGAAAATGAATCCAGATGAGCCTACAGCATAAACTGTAGGGTGCTTGCATTCATACAAGGTGTGAAAAGATTTCAGGAGTGACACGAGCCGGATGGGCCTACAGTATAAATTGTACGGTGCTGGCCTCGATCGGAATTAAAGGAATCCAGAGCTAGATGAGCCTATAGTACGTAGATGCTATAGGGTGCTGGTCTCCAGAGTGGTTGTATGTGTTAGGTAAGGTAAGACCCCGAGGTAGCTGTACTTACAGGCGAACTGCGAGGTGCTACGCTCTGGGAGATAATAACGACGCACATGCTAGGACTACAAATGTTCGCACAGGTACTGAAAGCAAGCCGAAGGGCACGCACAGTCCGACACCCGCTGTTCGTGGTTTTGATCTACTACGGTAAAGTCGTAAACTAATAAACTCTCGTAACTTATTTGTTTCACTCCGAGCGGTTAGAGTGAATAATTTGTGGGTACGTTACTCGATTATGTTTTAGATTTACTTCCAGAGGAAAGGTTTTAATTTCTAGAAATAATTCTTCACTTGAATTTTATGTTTCTAGTAAAAGCATAACAAGTATATTCTTTCAACCGAATATATATACAAGTATGTTTAGTGTTTGTGTATGAATTTAATGAATGTAAGTAATAATTGAAAGCTCTAAATGTTTACCCTTGGGCAGTGACGATTGACGAGACTTCACAATTATGATGACTCCGAACTAATTCGCGAGTGATTCTAACGTGAATTGAAACGGGGGCACTCCGACCAAGAGTTGAATAAATGCCAATGAAAAGACTAATCTTTCAAAGGTTAAAGAAAACTCGAGTAGGAACTGGGCCTAGGTCTCGTAGTATCTTGCTCAAGCGTCGTACTGAGAATAACCCGATGAGATGCATTTTCGTGGCCCTTATATAGGTCGAAAAAGCAGTGTAGATTGAAAATTTTAGGAAATCTGGTCTATGGTGGGAGTAAAGATGCTGCAGGAAAAGACGGTTGGAAACTGTGGAATTTCGGGGGAGGCAAACCCTCGCGGACGAGTTTTCCTTATCGCGTGGGGTCTCAAGTGTAGCTATCCGGGCGTCCTAGACGAGAGGCTAAGGGTTACGTGCGTATCGCACTTAATGTATCCTGTTTTCGTTCAAAAAAGGGGACTAAGGCGCCTGGGTGTCGCCAAGAGAAAATTCCAGACTGAGAATTTTCGTAGGAATCATACGATTCATACGTAACACGCCGAACACTGTCATATCCGAAAAGGGACACATTGCACATTTTATACCTGCGGATTGTACCATGCACAGTCCTGTAACTAAAATTCTATGCGACACTGGTCTTATTTCAAAAAGAATTTTGTCCACCGGAAAACCAAGGAAAGGAAAAATAATTATTTCATCAAGAGGACAATTCAAGATCTTCAGTATTTTTGCAACAGACTACAATCATGAAAAAATGACTATTCAAGAATTAGCCCAGGAATTGATCGATGTAAAAACACCACTTTTAAAAACAAAAACCAAAACTATCAGAATATCAGCGGCAAATGATAACCATAATCACATTCCGTTCAGAACTTTCAGAACCCTTTTAGAATCCGTTTTCTCAGATTCTAACATCAATATAATTCTATGTGAAGGAGCCATAAAAGAACCATCTGAACAAGAGAGACAAGAATTAATTAAAGAAGTACACAGCAATCTTGTAGGAGGACATAAGGGTACCACAAAAACATACAACCGTTTACGCGCTCGATTCAACTGGATAGGAATGCGCAATGAAATCCAAGAATTCATTAAAACTCGCACAAGCTGTCAAGAACAAAAATTAGTCCGAGCAAAGACTAGACAACCCATGATTATTACTGATACTCCCGCCGAACCTTTTGACAAAATCTCGTTGGACACTGTAAGACCATAGCCGGAAACTACAAATGGAAACCGATATATATTGACAATACAGGATAATCTAACTAAATATTGCCTTGCTGTTGCTATTCCGAACATCCGAGCTACGACCATCGCCGACGCTTTTGCAAGACATTTTATCGCAATTTTTGGAACGCCGAAAGCTATTCTTACCGACAAAGGCACAAGCTTCATTGGAAAATTATTAACACAACTGGCAGAAATATTTAAAATTCGACAAGTCACCACCTCTGGCTACAGACCTCAAACAAACGGATCCATAGAAAGAAGTCATATAGTACTTACTGAATTCTTAAAACATTACATGGACACATACGAAGACTGGGATCTCTGAATACCATTTGCCATGTTTTCTTATAATACCAGCGTACATGAATCCACCAATTTCACACCACACGAGCTAATATTTGGAAAACTTGCTCGATTACCAAGTGCATTCCAGGAAGGCGAACAATTAAAGACGTATGGATCATACCTGGTTGATTTAATTACAAGAATGACCGAAATTCAAAATATCGCTTCTGACAATTTAAAATCCGCTAAATTCAGATCAAAACAATATTACGATAGACAAGTACGACCGAAGAAATTTAAAATTGGTGATCATGTATACGTACAATTAGAGCCGAGAACAAGTAAATTCAGTCCTCATTATGTAGGCCCTTACACCGTAATAGACATCACAGACTTACACAATGTAGTTTTACAAACACCTGACAATAGAATAATTACAATACATCAGGGCAATATAAAACATGCATATTCATCAAGGAAAAATATTGGAATTACAGATCAGCAAGATGACCAATCAAAGGCGAATGATTCTGATAGTGATTCTTCCGATTCTAATTCTGAATAATTCTGGAACCGCGACTGAACCCTCTGACACCGGCCTCACATTAATACCGCTTGAACATAACCCTGGATTATATTTTATAAAATGGGTACCATAAGCCGATTTAGAACGCAATGGAAATTAGTCACCGCAATTGACCTAAGAGAATTTCTTTTATGAAAACCATCTGTTTCAAGTCATTTAAAGATTGCAGAAGAAATTTGTGAAAACCACACCATCGTACCCTGTATTGCCACGGATATGGGAAACCAATACAAAAAAGAACTCATGGATGCAGTACGTTATGAAACTCTAATTTTTACCACCATTGGAGAAACGGTTAAAAGATCTAGGAAACCACGTTCGGCACCCTTCGCTTTTATCGGTACCGTAAGTCGTACTCTGTTTGGAACTTTATCAGAAGAGGATATGACTTACTACAGTCAGGAAATAGACAAACTATATGCAGACAACAATAAAATGGCAGAATTGATGGCAAACCAAACACATATCATCCGAGCACAATTTGAGAATCTCCAGCAACAGGCCGAAAATTTATCCGAAAGTGTAACCCGAATGTCGACGCAAGTAGGAGTTCTAGCAAATAATTTAGAACAACTCTACTCACAAGTTAACAAAATGAAACTAGAAAATTCAATGCGCGACTGGATGCTGCAACTAGGCAGAGAAGTTGATAATTACCGCTCTAATCTTATAATCTTATTAGACGCCATATTACTAGTAAAACAAGGAATATTTCATCTTGCAATACTCTCCCCTCAACAACTATATACCGCAGCCCAGAAAATAAAAACCTCTACCAAATTTGAATTTCCGGTCACACCTCAAGAACTACTTTCCGAGCAACTCGAAGGAATTACAAAAATGAAGACTGCTTTCAAGGATGGAAGAATTATTCTGGAAATCGCCCTTCCACTTCTAGACAATACTAAATTCGACTTATACAGAATTTATCCTTGTCCATCCACTCCAGTTTACGGGTCTCACAACCTCAGTGGATTTATATCAAACCGGCTACCCCTTACCTGGCAATATCACTGGACCAACAGACGTACTTCTTACCGACTGAAGCATACATGCGGACTGCCTTCCAACACCGCGAAAGATACCTCGCACCTATGACTTTACCGCTATATAATGTGGACAGAAGACCTATGTGTGAAGTCACCCTTCTTCTAAGCCCATCAATTGTCGATTGGAACCATTGCACTATTCAGTTAATTAATACCGCAGATATTCTTCTCCAACAATTGGAATCGAAGAAAACATGGTTATATTATACTCACAACAGTAAACGGGTTCGAGTGACTTGCCGAAGCCATGCAACAGGATACGAGTTTATTCAAGGGACTGCACTGTTACATATTCAACCGGGATGTACTGCAACCGCAGACTCTACGCAATTAATCTCATTAGATGTTCTGGAAGAAACCCAGGAATACGTTTATAAACCTACCGTTTTCATGAACATCTCAGCAACCATCGATGACAAAGAAGTCCATGCAAGGGAAGAAATTACACGGAATATTAATACAACTCGTGTTCACAACAATAACTGGCAAGACTCATTAGCTTCCCGATCTTTGGCGGACTTGGAAAAAGAAGCGAGAATATTGGCGGGACACCATAGAACGAGCTCAACAATTCACAATGTGCTCTACTCCGGTAGTAGCACGATCATTTTAATTATGATTCTGATTATACTGATATACTACCGCCGTTTCATTTTTAACTGCCTGGCGATATGTTTCAAATGAACGCAACGACAAAGAGGAGTTACAGAAGCTCAAAGCTCGGCACAATACAAACAACCAACCCCTTCAGATCTCCCCATCTCAACAAAATCCGCTGAATTTGTAGAAATGATATAACCCTAAAAAGGAGGACTAGCCGCAAAATAACCGCCTCTTTATCGAATCCATTTTAGATACAGAATGTGTGCTGGACATCCAATTAAACCAAAAAATCAGAACCAAGTAATAGCCAGAATCAGGACTGCATTGATGAGAACGTCTTGTTCGACTGGATTTGTTTTCGAGAACCGAGAAGATGACCTTTATTGTCTCACCTGCTGCGATACAATGGGGTTGAAACAGGGTTACACGCCCAGATATGTGCACATCGTACACCACGAAGGACAAACCCGTACCATTTGTGGATTCTGCGAACAAGTGATCTGGCTAGAACAAAAGCAAAATCGGGGATTGTGACGTGTGCACAGCTGAGGTGCTAGAATTACTTAACTTATGCGAAACCGAGGGTTATCTCTACGAGGAGTCCCCGTACACTATTTTACACGAAGATGATTCGGAAGAGGAATCTGAAGAGGAATACAAGGAGAATTGGTGAACGCCCATTACCAATGAGGTCCCGCGTTTTACACGCAGAGAGGGAGCTCACCAACCCCGGGTATACATATAAAAGCTGCGAAAATTTTTCCGAACAAAAATAATGGTTGGGCAGAAGATCATCAACGTTGAAGTTGACGTTCGGACACCGAAGGGTGAACATTACCCATCCTGCGTTCGTCCACTCAATTACCGCACCAGGTACAAGCTACCGGTGGCTTACCTCTCACTCGTGTCACCGAATTATTACCTCAGTCTCTACCATCCACTTTAAGTGCTTCAAGAGACTCAAGGACGGACTCTTCCCCCCGGCCCAGGGGTTCGGATAACCAGGCAAACTGCTACAAGTCAAACTGGAGCGAACCAGGAAACTCACGGCCGACCACAAGGACAGAGGAACTTCAAGAAGGGACTCCGCACCTTACAGCTATAAAAGATCTGTATCTCTCTCAGATGCGGACGCCGACCGCATAACTGACCGACCCTGCCCTGAAGACCACAGCAAGGACAGCATAAATATGGAGGTGAGTTCACAATTCATCTCAGCTAACAAAATCCAACAAATAAGCCGAGCCTGTTGACACGGACCTAGTCAATACATCTCCAAACCTAAATCCATCAATAGTCTCTCCACCTCAGGCCGACACAAGCCACACTCTCAAAAAACCTCCCCCCTTCTATCTCCACTCGTGCATTAACAACTGCGCAAAATGTATAAAGTGCTTGAAAGACGAAGTTTCCGTTGAATTTAAAACGAAATTCCTTGGTAAAAAAAACAAAATTCAATTTTCTAACCCAGAAAACCACACACAATTTAAAAATTTTTGCTTAAAAAACAAAATAGAATTCCACACCTACCCTTTAGATACGGAAAAAATCACCCACAGGAAAAATTTTCGCAGCTCTTATATACCCGGGGTTGATGAGCTCCCACTCTGCGTGTAAAACGCGGGACCTCATTGGTAATGGGCGTTCACCAATTCTCCTTGTATTCCTCTTCAGATTCCTCTTCCGAATCATCTTCGTGTAAAATAGTGTACGGGGACTCCTCGTAGAGATAACCCTCGGTTTCGCATGAGTTAAGTAATTCTAGCACCTCAGCTGTGCACACGTAACAATCCCCGATTTTGCTTTTGTTCTAGCCAGATCACTTGTTCGCAGAATCCACAAATGGTACGGGTTTGTCCTTCGTGGTGTACGATGTGCACATATCTTGGCGTGTAACCCTGTTTCAACCCCATTGTATCGCAGCAGGTGAGACAATAAAGGTCATCTTCTCGGTTCTCGAAAACAAATCCAGTCGAACAATACGTTCTCATCAATGCAGTCCTGATTCTGGCTATTACTGGGTTCTGATTTTTTGGTTTAATTGGATGTCCAGCACACATTCTGTATCTAAAATGGATTCGATAAAGAGGCGGTTATTTTGCGGCTAGTCCTCCTTTTTAGGGTTATATCATTTCTACAAATTCAGCGGATTTTGTTGAGATGGGGAGATCTGAAGGGGTTGGTTGTTTGTATTGTGCCGAGCTTTGAGCTTCCGTAACTCCTCTTTGTCGTTGCGTTCATTTGAAGCATATCGCCAGGCAGTTAAAAATGAAACGGCGGTAGTATATCAGTATAATCAGAATCATAATTAAAATGATCGTGCTACTACCGGAGTAGAGCGCATTGTGAATTGTTGAGCTCGTTCTATGGTGTCCCGCCAATATTCTCGCTTCTTTTTCCAAGTCCGCCAAAGATCGGGAAGCTAATGAGTCTTGCCAGTTATTGTTGTGAACATGAGTTGTATTAATGTTCCGTGTAATTTCTTCCCTTGCATGGACTTCTTTGTCATCGATGGTTGCTGAGATGTTCATGAAAACGGTAGGTTTATAAACGTATTCCTGGGTTTCTTCCAGAACATCTAATGAGATTAATTGCGTAGAGTCTGCGGTTGCAGTACATCCCGGTTGAATATGTAACAGTGCAGTCCCTTGAATAAACTCGTATCCTGTTGCATGGCTTCGGCAAGTCACTCGAACCCGTTTACTGTTGTGAGTATCAAGAGTTAAGGTCTTGACTCGGGCCAAGTACAAGAGTTCCCGACTGGTAGACCTGAACTACTCTTTTCCGGAAGAATTAGATCGAGGTTTTCGGGGTATTCAAACGGCATTAAATCCGCATATTTCCCCCAAACTATGATGATATTCTTGTAGGGGACGTCCACTCGAGTAATTTAAGCCTAACTACGAGAAGATCCATCAAGCCATTTGCGAGATATTTTGATCTAAAAAGTCGAGGATTTTGTAAGAAACGTCGTCTTCTTCCTCTCCTCCTTCTCCATCTCCATCGTCATTTTCATCTCCAGCCTGTCACGCAGCCCGGTGTCAAACCCTAATATATGTTTCATACCATGCGAGATAATTTTTCTGCCGATAACGTAGATTTTTCTATGTAATCTGAGACATGACGGAAAAAAATCAAGAGACAAGGTTTTGTCTCGGACCAAATACAAGAGTTGCTTATTGGTATTCAGAAAATCTTCAAGGGTTATCAATAATTTATAAATTTAACATAATGGTTTCTTAAATTGTAGAAGAAATGTATTTGATTTTTGAAACTTAGGCTTAACAATATATCGCAACATTACGCTTAGAACAGATTAAACGCCGACTTTTTTTCAAATGAATAAAAAATAAATTAAAAAATATTGAAAATAAATATTACTTAAATGCCCGATAAAGTAATTAGAAATGTTTAGAATAAAATTAATGAGTGACCACGATTGACGAAGACGCACCGTTGCTCTCGGCTGTCGCTACGGCTGCGCTAGGAGTGCGAGCGTGACAGACAGAAGTAAAGAAAGAGAGGCCCTTATGCTAGAAAAATTCGAATCATGTTAAATTCCGCATTGCTTTGTCGTCAGCCGCGCTCTCACACATGCTTGCGTGGCCACGTAGCGTCGTTTGTTTGGCTAGTGCGAGCGCGACGGAGTGACGGAAAGTTAGAGACAAAGAAGTCGGTGTCAGTTGTTTATATCCGGAGACATAGTACGCCACATCGAGAACGAATTATTACGAAAAAGAGGGAAAGGTAGATACCTTCGTGATGCACGCATTAGTACGTCATTCGGAAGTTTTCAAAGTGTTATCAATAATTAATGTGTTTCATTGTTAGAACTTCGATACATGTCAAAGCATATCTTAAAATTTCTACAAGCTCTTCTTTAGTACATAATCAAATTGTTCTGTAAACAGGTCTTCCAAGAAAAAGAAGGCAAATTTTTTTTATCGGGTTATTCGGCACTGTTAAATAATTTTTGTTACGTGCTTCGTATCGACACTTTACCATCTCGGCTATTGAATCTCCAAATTGTTTTTTATCTAGTTGTGACAGTGTTATGATATTACTTAAACACTATTTGTTCAAAGCCGTCGTTGAAATATATGTAAGATTACTGGACATGATGACGTTGTTATACGTAAATCGAAAAATGTTTACAAGGATATACATTTGACCAAATTAAAGTTCTAATAGTTAGAAACACTTTTCAGCAATACACACTAACTATTATTTCAAATTTACCCCGTTCTCATAAAACCATTTTTGTCCACTTCTATGTTTATTATAATTTTTGAATTAAGAATTTAAAACCCAAACGTACAAATCCGTCACTGTCTTGCAATAGTTAAATGTTCATTATTTTGCTAATTCCTTAAAATGTGTTTTCTTTTTCAATATTACTGACAATATATACAAGTTCTAGTACCTTGACTAAATGTTTACTGTCTCCGGAAGAGTCTCTGATTTTTTTATTCACGTCTTCAAAGAATTTTAAAAAATTGTTAAATACATAATTCTGGTTACTATATTTTTTAAACATAAATAACATTTAAAGGATAATTTTTTACATTTTGCCACATCATGATTGCAAAGTTATTATAATAATGAATTCTGTATATTTCTTTGTTTTCCTGCATTTCCTGATTTCTTTATTTCCTTATTTCTTTAATAACAAGTATTTCAATAAAAAAACATACTGTACTTTACATAATTCTACGAATGGAGTGAAATCCACAAAAAGCATCGAAAATGCAAAGCTATGGGCCAAGTACAAGAGAATGTTACATTGGAATAGGTTGCTCATTAACATAAACTGCATTTTACACAGGATTTGAAATCAATCAAATGTGAGCAAGTACAAATTATTGTAGAGCAACGACACAATACTATCGCTAAGTAAATATATACAATAAACTAAATTTCTCAAAATATGGTGTCTTCTCATTTAATGACTAAATCTGTTTACTGCTCTATTAAATGTACTTGGTGGCCCGCTTTTTACGAAGGTTCGATGGTAAAAAATAACTGTAGTATAAACTCCCCTAAGCATAAATAGTTGGGAATGTGCGACATTAACAGAGAGTTGTTAAAACACAGTATAAAGTGGGCTTCTTACTCTTTAGAATGAAAGTCCTTTAAATATCTCACGTCGTTCCTTTTTAATTTATTTTAACATCAATTGTTGAAATACACTACAATATGTATATGTAATTTCCTCTCACACACATCCAGATTGTTAACATATTAAATTAGAAATGTTTGTTACGTTACGTTTTTGACATCAAGCTTCGTAAAAAGCGGGCCACCAAGTACATTTAATAGAGCAGTAAACAGATTTAGTCATTAAATGAGAAGACACCATATTTTGAGAAATTTAGTTTATTGTATATATTTACTTAGCGATAGTATTGTGTCGTTGCTCTACAATAATTTGTACTTGCTCACATTTGATTGATTTCAAATCCTGTGTAAAATGCAGTTTATGTTAATGAGCAACCTATTCCAATGTAACATTCTCTTGTACTTGGCCCATAGCTTTGCATTTTCGATGCTTTTTGTGGATAATATAACCATGTTTTCTTCGATTCCAATTGTTGGAGAAGAATATCTGCGGTATTAATTAACTGAATAGTGCAATGGTTCCAATCGACAATTGATGGGCTTAGAAGAAGGGTGACTTCACACATAGGTCTTCTGTCCACATTATATAGCGGTAAAGTCATAGGTGCGAGGTATCTTTCGCGGTGTTGGAAGGCAGTCCGCATGTATGCTTCAGTCGGTAAGAAGTACGTCTGTTGGTCCAGTGATATTGCCAGGTAAGGGGTAGCCGGTTTGATATAAATCCACTGAGGTTGTGAGACCCGTAAACTGGAGTGGATGGACAAGGATAAATTCTGTATAAGTTGAATTTAGTATTGTCTAGAAATGGAAGGGTGATTTCCAGAATAATTCTTCCATCCTTGAAAGCAGTCTTCATTTTTGTAATTCCTTCGAGTTGCTCGGAAAGTAGTTCTTGAGGTGTGACCGGAAATTCAAATTTGGTAGAGGTTTTTATTTTCTGGGCTGCGGTATATAGTTGTTGAGGGGAGAGTATTGCAAGATGAAATATTCCTTGTTTTACTAGTAATATGGCGTCTAATAAGATTATAAGATTAGAGCGGTAATTATCAACTTCTCTGCCTAGTTGCAGCATCCAGTCGCGCATTGAATTTTCTAGTTTCATTTTGTTAACTTGTGAGTAGAGTTGTTCTAAATTATTTGCTAGAACTCCTACTTGCGTCGACATTCGGGTTACACTTTCGGATAAATTTTCGGCCTGTTGCTGGAGATTCTCAAATTGTGCTCGGATGATATGTGTTTGGTTTGCCATCAATTCTGCCATTTTATTGTTGTCTGCGTATAGTTTGTCTATTTCCTGACTGTAGTAAGTCATATCCTCTTCTGATAAAGTTCCAAACAGAGTACGACTTACGGTACCGATAAAAGCGAAGGGAGCCGAACGTGGTTTCCTAGATCTTTTAACCTTTTCTCCAATGGTGGTAAAAATTAGAGTTTCATAACGTACTGCATCCTTGAGTTCTTTTTTGCATTGGTTTCCCATATCCGTGGCAATACAGGGTACGATGGTGTGGTTTTCACAAATTTCTTCTGCAATCTTTAAATGACTTGAAACAGATGGTTTTCGTAAAAGAAATTCTCTTAGGTCAATTGCGGTGACTAATTTCCATTGCGTTCTAAATAGGCTTATGGTACCCATTTTATCAAAATATAATCCAGCGTTATGTTCAAGCGGTATTAATGTGAGGCCGGTGTCAGACGGTTCAGTCGCGGTTCCAGAATTATTCAGAATTAGAATCGGAAAAATCACTATCAGAATCATTCGTCTTTGATTGGTCATCTTGCTGATCTGTAATTCCAATATTTTTCCTTGATGAATATGCATGTTTTATATTGTCCTGATGTTTTGTAATTATTCTATTGTCAGGTGTTTGTAAAACTACATTGTGTAAGTCTGTGATGTCTATTACGGTGTAAGGGCCTACATAATGAGGACTGAATTTACTTGTTCTCGGCTCTAATTGTACGTATACATGATCACCAATTTTAAATTTCTTCGGTCGTACTTGTCTATCGTAATATTGTTTTGATCTGAATTTAGCGGATTTTAAATTGTCAGAAGCGATATTTTGAATTTCGGTAATTCTTGTAATTAAATCAACCAGGTATGATCCATATGTCTTTAATTGTTCGCCTTCCGGGAATGCACTTGGTAATCGAGCAAGTTTTCCAAATATTAGCTCGTGTGGTGTGAAATTGGTGGATTCATGTACGCTGGTATTATAAGAAAACATGGCAAATGGTATTCAGAGATCCCAGTCTTCGTATGTGTCCATGTAATGTTTTAAGAATTCAGTAAGTACTATATGACTTCTTTCTAAGGATCCGTTTGTTTGAGGTCTGTAGCCAGAGGTGGTGACTTGTCGAATTTTAAATATTTCTGCCAGTTGTGTTAATAATTTTCCAATGAAGCTTGTGCCTTTGTCGATAAGAATAGCTTTCGGCGTTCCAAAAATTGCGATAAAATGTCTTGCAAAAGCGTCGGCGATGGTCGTAGCTCGGATGTTCGGAATAGCAACAGCAAGGCAATATTTAGTTAGATTATCCTGCATTGTCAATATATATCGGTTTCCATTTGGAGTTTCCGGCTATGGTCCTACGGTGTCCAATGAGATTTTGTCAAAAGGTTCGGCGGGAGTATCAGTAATAATCATGGGTTGTCTAGTCTTTGCTCGGACTAATTTTTGTTCTTGACAGCTTGTGCAAGTTTTAATGAATTCTTGAATTTCATTACGCATTCGTATCCAGTTGAATCGAGCGCGGAAACGGTTGTATGTTTTTGTGATACCCTTATGTCCTCCTACAAGACTGCTGTGTGCTTCTTTAATTAATACTTGTCACTCTTGTTCAGATCGTTCTTTTGTGGCTCCTTCACATAGAATTATATTGATGTTAGAATCTGAGAAAACGGATTCTAAAAGGGTTCTGAAAGTTCTGAACGGAATGTGTTTATGGTTATCATTTGCCGCTGATATTCTGATAGTTTTGGTTTTTGTTTTTAAAAGTGCTGTTTTTACATCGGTCAATCCCTGGGCTAATTCTTGAATAGTCATTTTTCATGATTGTAGTCTGTTGCAAAAATACTGAAGATCTTGAATTGTCCTCTTGATGAAATAATTATTTTTCCTTTCTTTGGTTTTCCGGTGGACAAAATTCTTTTTGAAATAAGACCAGTGTCGCATAGTATTTTAGTGACAGGACCGTGCATGATACAATCCTCAGGTATAAAGTGTGCGATGTGTCCCTTTTCGGATATGACAGTGTTCGGCGAGACAATGATGTCTCCAATTACAGTCTGCGGAATTTCAACCTCTTCGTCCCTGCTGCAGGGGGTGTCGTAAATTTCAGAATCGGAATCGTCGTCTGGTGATTCAAATGCAAGGTCCGTGAGCGTGACTTTGTTTTCTTCGCAGAGCTTAAGTGGTCCTGCTGGAGTGTTTTTTATGACTTCCTTCGGTGACACAGGGTTGAGGCATGCAATGGTCGAGATAAAATATTGTCTACAAGCGGCGTTGAACTCGGAACATCTTGAAGTAATTCCTCGTCAGATGAGCTCTCGGCAGGCAAAGGTGGCAATTCGACAATTGCTGGACTATCCCTTGCCCTAACAGTATTTTCAAGGATAGTGTCCTCCGAAGTGTCGTTAAAATTTATTAAATCTTGATGGTCTGTTACTGTGGTATTGGGTGTAATTGCTGGAGTCACTCCTTTTACAGCGGATGTTTCCAGCTGAGTCGAAGGTGCAATGGGTATGGGATTCAGGCTTGCAGCATGTTCATCTCCAAGGGTTTTTCCAATTTCTAAACCCGGAAGTGATCTTCGCAAGACAGACCTTGGTTTAAATATTGCATCTGATTTATTAGCAGCAGTGTCTTCTTCCGAGGTTGAGGTATCTTCGTTGTAATAAGGTTGATACTTGGTTCTTCTTCTGCTTTCAGTGACTCGTTTTGCTGTTGTACTGGTTTGATCAGTTGGTTTGATTGAATACCGTTTGTAAGTTGGATCATCTTCATAACGCGGTGTTAATGGTAGACAGGCAGTTGGTGGATTTCTTGATAATGCTTCTGCATTTTTATTTGCTTTTCCAGATTTGTGGACCAACTCGTATTCGTATTCCAAGAGTCGGAGTTTCCATTTCACCAGGCGGGAGGTCGGATCCTTTACTGAATGGAGCCACACCAAGGGTCGATGGTCAGTGACAAGAGTGAATTTCCTGCCATAAATATACGGTCTGAAGTAATTTACAGCGTATAGTATACGCCGTATACCATGGCGAGACACTCTTTTTCGGTGGCGGAGTAATTTCTTTCTGCAGGGTTTAATACGCTCGATGCATATGCCACTGGAAGATCTTTTCCAATTTCTCCTTGACTCAGTACGGCACCAACTGCAAATTCTGAGGCGTCAGTTGTTACTATGAATGGTTTATTGAAATCCGGAAATTGTAAAATCGGTTGTTGGCATAATTCGTCTCGTAGTTGTTCAAAACTTTGTTGTTGATCTTTTGTCCAATTAAAACGGATTCCTTTTCCCAAAAGGTTTGCTAGTGGTTTTGCTTTCTTTAAAAAATCTTGAATGAAACGGCGATAATATCCGGCGAGGCCCAATAATTATTGAATATTTCTTTGTGATTTCGGTACTGAAAAATTGTTGACTGCGTGTAATTTCTTCGGGTCGGGTTTTACTCCTTCCGATGAAATTATATGTCCGAGATATCCTACTTCTTTGCGTAGGAACTCACATTTATTTGTTTGTAGTGTGAAGCCATGTTCTTTTAATCGGTTCAGTAATTTCCTGACCTTTACTGCATGTTCTTGGAGTGATGACGAATATAACACAATGTCATCCAGGTAAACAAATAATTCTGTGCCTTGTAGTCCAGTTAAAACTTGATCCATGAGTCGTTGAAATGTAGGTGGTGCATTCTTTAATCCAAATGGCATTCTTGAGAATTCGTAATGTCCAAATGGCGTGGTAAAAGCTGTCTTTTCTCGATCTTTTGGATTCATTGGTGTTTGATGAAAACCATTTGCTATATCAAAAACTGAGAAATATTTTACTCCGCCTAAACGGTCCAAAATTTCTGTTATCTGTGGAAGAGGGTACCGGTCTCCTATTGTTTTATCGTTGAGAGCTCTGAAGTCAATTACCATGCGCCAACGTTTGTTACCGTCCGCGTCTGGTTTCTTCGGTACAATCCACAGGGGTGAATTGTATGGTGACTTGGAAGGTGTTATAATACCCTCCGAAAGCATAGCACCGACTTGTTTTTGAATTTCTGCTTGATGTATGGTCGGATAACGGTATTGTCTGGTATTGATAGGAATATTATCAGTGGTATGATTCGAGTGTTCGAAATCTGAGACCTTCCCTAGTTTATCTCCAGGTAGAAAGAAACTGTCAGGAAAATCTTTAATCAAATTAAACACGTGATTAACTTCTTCAGAGTTTAAATGATCCATGCGCAAAATTTTCTGAATTTGATTAATTCTATCTCGTTTATTGACTACCGGTGGATCGTTTTGCAGGTAGTATTCTTCGTCCGATGAGCTGTTTAATTCGTAAGGTATTAGATGTTGTGGTTCCAGGTCGAATTCTATGTCCTTTGTATCGGTGTTATAGGCAAGGACTTGACACTCACCTTGTCTATTCGTTACAGCTGCATTACCAATGTACAATTTCTTCGGGGTTTTAATTCGTGGTAAGAAACCTTCTCTAATATTGGTATTTGCAACTCGAACGGAGATTTGTTGCATCGTTCTTCCTGGAATGCAGTGTTTTGTCTTTGAGGTAGTCTTCTGAATTTTGTCATATTCGTCGAAATTCGTAAATTTTAATGGTCGAGTAGGTTTGTCCCGAAGTACAACGGTACGGTGGAAATATGATATTTCAGCCTCCTCTTGTAATAGGAATGGGCTGCCAATGAGACCGTCGACGGATATCGGTAAGTGTTTTACAACGTAAAACAATGCTGGCGTCCCGTCGAGCTGTAAGATCGTTGTACCAAGGGTTAGAATCGGTGTAGAAGAAAGTCCAGTGATCTCGATCTCATCACGTGAGGTCACTTCCGATCTTTCTCCCAAAGCTTTTAAGATGATCAAATTGACTGAGGCTCCTCCGTCAATTATAAATTCTCCCGTTCCCGTTTCCAATTCCGGGACTTTGATTCGTATTCGCGGGCTGGATACTTCCTTGACGAGCTGCCTCTCTGCTCGTTCCTCGCGAACGTTACTGTTTTTAGACGAGTTGGTTCTTGCTTGCTCACCGCCTCGTCGGTACGATGAGCGTCGTGGAAGTTTAAAGCTTTCTTTGAATTTACTGTGTCACTGTGATAAGTTATAGCCTTCATCGGTGTTTGTGTATCGTCGTGACAAGTTAAAGCTTTCATCGATTTTGACATCTCGAAACGGGGAGATTTTGATCTCTCCCTGCAGTATTTTCCATCGTGCCCCCTAACTCCACATCTATAACAGAGGAGCCTAGCAGGATTACGGAATCTACTATTACGTTCCCCGCTATGTTCCCTGGTACGTTCTTCATATTCAGATGCATCTGAGTGGGGCGACGGGGTTCGTGGTGTTGACCTCCGTCGGACTGGAAATGCAGAAGTCCTGGGCCTTCGTTCTTCAGTTTCTTGATCCGATCCAGAATGACTTCTTCCTCTGCATCGATATCTATCGACTGGACTTGGAGACTGAGGGTAGGATACGTACCGACGTTCATGAAGTCGAGGAGAATCATTTTCACGTCTATAAACTGTCCTCGGTCTTCTATCTGGAGATTCTTCCATCCTCGAATTTCTTCGATTTCGTTGACTTCTTTCAATCTTCATTACTGCATCGAAAGTGTCCTCCAGTGTCTTTAACTTCACATTACGTATAGCTAACCTCCATGCAACTCTCTCTGGAAGTCCATCAATGAAATTCTGTATTGTATCCTCTTCTAATTCTTCAAGGACTTCTCCTAAGTTGTTACTGTAGCGATCCTTGGCCGCTGCTAGTGCGTAATGCATAAGTTTTGCAGTTCGGTCGATATATTTTCGCACACTTTCGCCTTCTCGAATCTTCAATCTGTCAATTTCCGATTGAAACGAAGCAAAACTTCTCCCCGGTGCAAAACGTTTCTTTAAAAGTTTAAGTAATCCCTCAATATTTGTGAATTTCGCGGCCTGAGCACAGATTCTCGCGGAAACTTTGAGTTTTGTCAGAACAATCGCGAGATATTGAGATTCCGTGTTTGGTGGAATTAAAGCTAATCCATTTGTAACTTCTTGCGCGAATGTTGATAAAGAAGGGTTTTCCCCGTCAAATGAGGAAATGCCTTGTGTCGCGTGTTGTATGCAATTTTGAATAGCGATCCAATTCATGGAACGAGACGTAGACAAATTTTCGACATCAGAATTACTCGTATTACCGATACTATTTGCTGTGGCCATCTCTTAGCCTTTAATTGACCTTTCTAACTCGAAACAAAAATTATAAAACAATGGTGAGTATCCCACCGCTGTCACCAGTTTGTTACGAGCCGGGCGGGTTTCTGGAACGTGGCCGGCGAGCGTTATGGAATAAACGCGACGAGACGTTGGTTTCGTCACTTCCTTGACCTAACTGTAGCAGGGGGTATCGTACGTCAATAGTAGTGGGAGCTACAAATCGCCGTATGATCTAAGGAATGATATTTAATTCAAGTCAGATGAGCCTATGAACAGAGCCATAGGGTGCTGATCTTGAATTGAGGTGAGGAATGTTACAAGCCAGATGAGCCTATGAACAGAGCCATAGGGTGCTGGTCTCGCATTGGTATAGATAGGGAATAAAACTAGAGCCAGATGAGCCTATAAACAGAGCTATAGGGTGCTGGTCTCCAGAGTGGTTGAGATTGAGGAAGAATGAATCCAGATGAGCCTATAAACAGAGCTATAGGGTGCTGGTATTCACTCAGGTGTGGGAGGATTTCAGGAGCGATACAGGCCAGATGAGCCTATGAACAGAGCCATAGGGTGCTGGTCTTCAGAGTGGTAGAATATGTTAAGATAAGGTGAAGCCCCGAGGTAGATGTACTTACAGGTGGACTGCAAGGTGCTACTCTCTGGTTAATAACGATGCACTTGCTAGGACGGCAAGTGGTCGCACAGGCACGGAAAGTAAGCCGAAAGGCACACACAGTCCGATACCCGTTGTTCGTGGTTTTGACCTGCTACGGTAAGGTCGTAAAATAATAAACTCTCGTAACTTTTGTTTCACTCCGAGCGGTTAGAGTGAAATAATTTGTGGGTACGTTACTCGATTATGTTTTAAATTCGTTTCGAGAGGAAAGGTTTTAATTTCTAGAAATAATTCTTTACTCGAATTTTATGTATCTAGTAAAATGTTACAAGTATATTCTTTCAATCGAATATATATACATGTATGTTAAGTGTTTTGTGTATGAATTTAAGAGAGTAGAATAATTATTGAAAAGCTCTAAGTGTTTACCCTTGGGCAGTGACGGTTGACGAGACTTCACAATAAGATGACTCCGAACTAGTTCGCGAGTGACTCTAACGTGAGTTGAACGGGGGAACTCCGACCAAGAGTTGAATTGCCAATGGACAGACTAATCTTCCGAAGGTTAAAGAAAACTCGAAAAGGAACTGGGCCTAATCTCGTAGTGTAATGCTCAAGAGTCGTACTGAGAATAACCCGAAGATACGCATTTTCGTGGCCCTTATATAGGTCGAAAAAGTAGTGGGGAATTGAAAATTCTAGAAAATCTATCCTATAGTGGGAGTAAAAATGCTGTATGAAAGACAGTTGGAAACGGCTGGAATTACGTGGCAAGCAAGACCCTCGCTTTCGAGTTTTCCTTATTACATGGGGTCGAAAGTGTAGCTATCCGCGGGCCCTAGACCAGAGGCCAAGGGCTGTATGTATATCGTATCCTGTTTACGTTTGAAAAAGGGGACTAAGCGTCTGAGTGTCGCCAAGAGAAAATTCAACGTTGAGAATTTTTCATGAGAATCATATGATTCATACGTAACATCTCCCCCCTTAAAATGAAACATCATATTGATATGATGCTTTCAAAATTGGCGGCACCCAAAGCGTTTTGTAGAAATTTTTGGTCAGAGTTTACAATATTCAAATAATTAAAGAAATCAGAAAAACTATGATTTGAATGAAAGCAAAATAATGAAAAACAAATGATCGCGGTGTATGTCTGTGTAGTGTCATGATGTGTACTTATCAAATTTAATTTAGATGACGTGTTGGGAGTAGATGGTCATCTCTGATGGAACCTAGTGCTCCTCTGAGTTGAACCTCGCGTTGTCCTCTATCTCCGGGTTTCGACGTTGACGATTTCCTCCCTGTAGAGTCGGCGTCGTCCCGTGGAGCCTGCCTCAAGCAACTCCTCGATACATTCCGGGCAATTGGTGACCGGTCTGCAGTTCGTCAGGGGTCGGCGGCACTTATTGCAGTGTGTTAAGGTCGATGACAAATGCGCAATGGCCATGATGTGCTGACCGCGTACCTCCAGTCTAGATTTCAAACCTTCCGGGAGCACCTCATGGCAGGCCTGGCAGAGGCGAAAGCCGGAACCGCAATAAATCGGCGGGCCCAATGTTTGGAAGCAACGGAAGAACTCCCAAGCTCCATAGGTTGGACGGTAATCCGTTGGTCGAACCCCATCCATGGATCTATGGCGTTCTTCTGGTCCCATGCCGTTTTCACTCGTTGTCTTATGGGTAACTCCCATAATGTGACCTGGGAAACAGATGATTTGCTGTTGCAGAAATGGTTGAACAGTAAGGATTTTTCCTCATGGCTGGGTTTCTGTAATAATAAAATCTGAGCGTGTAATTCGTTCTTGGTGTCCTGGTTGTTTTTTATGTTTCTCCCGGGCACCAATTTTTGATGGAATCGTCATCTAATTCCACGAAACCAAATAACTCCTCCATCCGGCGAGTTCGTTTCCGAGAGTTATGGGTTTGAACTCCCACAGATTTTCCGATGGATTGCTTGGTTTGTGAATTCCTTCCTTTTGCATATCCGTGGACCAAGTTCTCGTTCTTGAAGGGGCCCCTTGTTGCTAGCAGGCGTCCAGTGCGGGTCTCCTGTAACCAATAGGCCGGTTCACCTGTCTGGACGGCTACGGTCCGATGGCCCTCGTTGCTCTCCGTTTGCGTGCTGATAGTCGGCATGGTTTGTTCTTTCTAGAAACGGAAGAATTGCTACCCTGAGCTTATATACTCAGGGTAGTCTATCCCTTCCTTCGATACAAAATTTTAAGGCCCAATTTGCTTTCTTGCGATGCGTCTTCCCATTCTTCGTCCTCTTCAGAATCCTCGTCTGAGTCATACTCGTGCAGGATGAGATAACGGGACTCTTCGTAGAAGCGACCCGTAGATTCACATATGTTAAAAAATTCTAAGACTTCAGCCGAGCACATATCACAATCCGCAGCTTGTTTCTGTTCCAGCCAAATTATCTGTCCGCAAGACCCACAGGTGGTACGAACTTCTTCTCCATGGTGTATGATATGTACATATCTGGGTGTATAACCCGGCTTCAATCCCATAGTGTCGCAGCAGGTGATGCAATAAAGGTCGTCTTCCCGGTTTTCAAATACAAATCCAGTGGAACAAGATGTTCTCATCAGTGCAGTCTTAATTGTTGCTATTACTTGGCTTTGACTGTTAGGTTTAATAGGATGTCCGGCACACATTCTGCAGCTAAAAATGTATTTAAATAGAGAGGTGGTTATTTTACGATTAGTCTTCTCTTCTAGGATTATATTATTTCTATTATCTCAACTGGTTTAGTCAAGATAGGAGGATCTGTAGGAGTCGGTTGTTTGTGTTGTACAAAGTGTTGAACATCTGTGACTATTTCTCGTCGTTGTGCGGGTTTAAAACATGTCACAAGGCAGCCAAAAACGCAACGACGGTAATATATCAGTATAATTGAAATTATAATTAAAATAATCATGCTGCTACCAGAATAGAGCATATTATGGATGGTTGAAGTCGTTCTATGATGTCTTGCCAATATTCTAGCTTCTTTTTCCAAATCAGCTAAGGATTGGGATGCTAACGAATCTTGCCAATTATTGTTATGTACATGAGATATACATGGTCTGTCCGGAAAGTAATAGGACTGATTTTTTTCCGCCGCGACTGTACTTCGGAGCTCTCAGGTGCCGACTGGATTCGGTAGAGGAGGTCCTTAGCTAATGAATGAGGGATTGGTCAATTGTCTCCGAGAATCTGGAGAGTCAGGACAGCCTTTTCCCCGCGACGTGTTTTTGTCCGCGGTACAAGCAGAAAATTCAGCGTTCGTTAGAGCAGAGGTTGGCAATCGCTAAAATTTAATCAATTCTGTGTGAAACGCGGTAAATCTGCGACAGAGACATTTGATATGATGAAGCAGGCTTATCCAGATAATACTTTAGTAAGAAGTAGTGTGTTTTGGTGGCACAAGGCCCTTTCGGAGGGCCGGGAAGAGGTCGCCAATGAATACCGCGCTGGAAGACCTTCGACTTCGACAAACACCGACAATGTGACTCGTGTGCTCGAAGTTTTGAACTCTGACTGTCTACTGAGTACTCGTTTAATTGCCCAAATGTTAAATTTCCCAAAAACTGTGGTTCATAACATTGTGACGGAGCACCACGACAATGCAGCGGCTCACACCTCCTTTCTTGTGACCAGCTAAATGACCCAGGCAGGTATCCTAACGCTTCCCCAGCCATCCTACATCCCAGATTTGGCCCCCCCGGACTTCTTTTTGTTTCCTCACCGGAAAATACCGATGAAAAAAAATCATTTTGAAACGAATCATTTTGAAAAGAGGGGATCCAAGCAGCTTGTACCGCGGCTCTAAACGCCATTCCGGAGAATGCTTACCATGACGCCTTCAATGCTTGGAAATCGCCCTGGCAGCGCTGTATCGACGCAGGAAGAGCCTTTTTTGAAAGTTTTTCAAGAATTATAACGATTGGCTCAATAGTTTTTTTTAAATCGACTCAGTCCTATTACTTTCCGGACAGACCATGTATTGATGTTGCGGATAATTTCCTTTCTTGTATTAACCTCTTTGTTATCGATAGTTGCCGAAATGTTTAGAGAAACAGTAGGTCTATAGACATATTCTTGAGTTTCTGCGAGAATATCTAAGGAGATTAACTGCGTTGAGTCTGCAATTGCAGTACATCCAGGTTGAATGTGTAATAATCCAGTGCCTTGTATAAATTCATATCCTGTTGCATTGCCTCGACAAGTTACCTGGACCTTTTTACTGTCGTGAGAATAGTATAACCAAGTTTTCTTCGACTCTAATTGTTGAAGAAGGATGTCTACAGTATTAATTAATTTAATATTGCAATAGTTCCAATCAACCATTGATGGGCTCAGGAGTAGAATGACTTCACATGTAGGTCTTCTATCTACATTATATAATGGTAAAGTCATGTGTGCAAGATATCTTCCGTGATGTTGAAAAGCAGTGCGCATGTAGGCTTCAGTTGGTAAAAAATATGTTTGTTCATCTAGTGACACTGCAAGGTACGGGGCGGCCGGTTTGATGAATCCTGTGAGATTATGAGACCCGTAAATTTGCGTTGATGGACATGGGTAAAGTTTATATAAATTGAATCTGTTATTGTCCAAAAGCGGGATGGTAATTTCCAAAATAATTCTTCCTTCTTTGGAAGCGGTTTTCATCTTCGTTATCCCTTCAATTTGTTCAGAAAGTAATTCTTGAGGAGTAACGGGAAATTCATATTTCGTGGAAGTCCTAATTTTTTGTGCTGCATTAAATAGCTGCTGCGGAGAGAGTATTGCTGGGTGTAATATTCCTTGTTTCAAAAGTAATATAGCGTCTAACAATATTATGAGGTTCGAACGATAGTTGTCGACTTGTCTTCCAAGTTGCAACATCCAATCGCACATAGAATTCTCTAGTTTTATTTTATTAACTTGTGAATGAAGCTGATCTGAATCAGTTGCCAATGCTCCAACTTGTATTGACATTTGATGCACACTATCAGAAAGCGTTTTGGCTTGTTGTTGGATGTTTGCAAATTGAGCTCGAATGACATGGGTTTGATTTGCTATTATTTCTGCCATATTATTGTTGTCAGCGTATAATTTATCTATTTCTTGATTATAGTAGATCGTATCTTCCTCTGACAGGGTACCAAACAAAGTACGACTAACGGTGCCAATAAATGCGAAAGGTGCTGACCGCGTTTTCCTGGTTCTCTTGATTTTTCTTCCTCCAATAATGGTGAAAATTAGATTTTCATAACGTACAATATCCTTAAGTTCTTGCTTATATTGATTTCCCATATCTATTGCACTACAGGGTGTGATCGTATGATTTGCACAAATTTCCTCAACAATGTTCAAATGAGTCCTTACAGGTGGTCTTCTCAAAAGAAATTCCCTTAAATCAATGGCAGTAACTAATTTCCATTGAGTTCGGAATAAACTTATGGTATCCATTCTGTCATAATATAACCCGGGGTTATGTTCCAGCGGCATCAAAAAGAGGCCATTTTCGGATGATTCGGCAGCATTACCCGTTTTATTCAGAAGTAAATTCAGAAGAATCACTATCGTCAGGATCATTCGCCATAGGTCGGTCATCTTGTTCGTCTGTAATTCCAACATTTTTCTCTGAATTATAAGCATGTTTTATTTTGTCCTGGTGTTTGGTAATAACTCTATTGTCTGGTGTTTGTAAAACTACATTATGTAAATCTGTGACATCTATTATTGTGTAAGGGCCTACAAAATGTGGACTAAATTTACTCGTCCTCGGTTCTAATTGTACATATACGCGATCACCAATTTTAAATTCTTTCGGACGTGTGTGTCTATCGTAATATTGTTTCGATTTGAATTTAGCGGACTTTAAGTTATCGGAAGCTATATTTTGAATTTCAGACATTCTGGTTATTAAATCAACCAGGTATGATCCATAAGTCTTTAATTCTTCTCCCTCTGGAAATGCACTTGGTAATCGGGCCAGTTTTCCGAATACTAATTCGTGTGGCGTAAAATTGGTAGATTCGTGTACACTGGTATTGTACGAGAACATAGCAAATGGGATTAAGAGATCCCAGTCTTCATATGTATCCATATAATGTTTTAAAAATTCCGTAAGTACGATGTGACTTCTTTCTAGAGATCCATTGGTTTGAGGTCTGTAACCGGAAGTAGTGATTTGTCGAATTTTGAATATTTCTGCTAAATGTGTCAACAATTTTCCAATAAAACTTGTTCCTCTGTCAGTAAGAATGGCTTTCGGTGTTCCAAAAATTGCAATGAAGTGTCTTGCAAAAGCGTCGGCGATAGTTGTGGCTCTAATATTCGGAATGGCAACTGCAAGACAATATTTAGTTAAATTGTCCTGCATTGTCAATATGTAACGATTTCCGTTTGGAGTTTCTGGGAGTGGTCCTACGGTGTCCAATGAAATTTTGTCGAAAGGTTCAGCAGGTGTATCTGTGATGATCATAGGTTGTCTGGTTTTAGCTCGGACTAATTTCTGTTCTTGACAACTTGTACAGGTTTTAATAAATTCTTGAATTTCGTTGCGCATTCCTGTCCAGTTGAATCTTGCGCGTAAACGATTGTAGGTTTTTGTAATTCCCTTATGTCCTCCTACGAGACTGCTGTGAGCTTCTTGTATTAATTCTTGTCTTTCCTGTTTCGATGGTTCTTTAGTAGCTCCTTCACATAGAATTATGTTAATATTAGAATCTGAGAAAATTGATTCTAAGAGGTTTCTGAAAGTTCTGAATGAAATATGATCATGGTTGTCGTTTACTGCTGATATCCTGATAGTTTTGACTTTAGTTTTCAAGAGTGCTGTTTTTAAATCGTTCAGTCCTTGGGCTAATTCCTGAATAGTCATTTTCTCGTGATTGAAATCTGTTGAAAAGATGCTGAAAATCTTAAATTGTCCTCTTGATGAAATGATTACTTTTCCCTTCTTTGGTTTTCCAGCGGATAAAATTCTTTTTGAAATTAAACCAGTGTCACACAGTAATTTTGTAACCGGGCTATGCATGGTACAATCTGCTGGTATGAAATGTGCAACGTGTCCTTTTTCGGATACGACGGTGTTCGGCGAGACAATAATGTCTCCAATTACAGGTTGTTGAATTTCGGATTCTTCGTTCCCATTGCAGGGAGTGTCGTAAATTTCCATATCAGAGTCATCATCTGGTGATTCACATATGAGGTCCGAAAACATCCCTTTACTTTCCACGCTGGGTTCAAGTGGTCCGATTGGTGTATTTGTAATGACTTTCTTCGAAGATATAGGCGTGAGGCATGGTATTGGTAATGATGGCAAAGGTCGAGATAAAATATTATCTGCGACTGGTGTTGAATTCGTAACATCTTGATGTAATTCTTCGTCAGATGAAATTTCGGCGGGCAGGGGTGGTAATTCCACAATTACTGGAGTGTCCTTTGCTTTAACTGTATTTTCAAGAACAGTATCTTCCGAAATATCATTAAAATTTATTAAATCTTGGTAGTCAGTTGCTGTGTTATTGGGTGAATAGGTTGGAGTTACTCTTTCTACCACAGGTGTTTCCAGCTGAGTTGAATGTCCAATAGGTATGGGATTCAGGCTTGCAGTATGTTCGTCTCCAAGTGTTTTTTCAATCTCTAAACTTGGAAGAGATCTTCGTAAAACAATCCTTGGTTTAAATATAGCGTCTGAATTACTTGCAGCAGGAGTTTCTTCTTCCGAGGTTGAGGTATCTTCATTGTAGTAGGGTTGATATTTGGTTCTTCGTCTACTTTCAGTGACTCGCTTTGCTATTGTACTGGTTTGATTGGTCGGTTTGCTTGAATACTGTTTATATGTTGGATCATCTTCATAGCGCGGTATTAGCGGTAAACAGATGGTTGGCGGATTCCTTGAAAGTGCATCTGCATTTTTATTTGTCTTACCGGATTTGTGAGCTAATTCGTATTCGTATTCTAAAAGCCGTAGTTTCCATTTCACTAGGCGAGAGGTCGGATCCTTTACTGAATGTAGCCATACCAAGGGTCGATGGTCAGTGACGAGAGTAAACTTCCTACCATAAATATACGGTTTGAAGTAATTTACGGCGTATACCATGGCAAGACACTCTTTTTCGGTGGCGGAATAATTTCTTTCCGCAGGGTTTAATACTCTGGATGCATATGCCACTGGAAGATCTTTTCCAATTTCTCCTTGACTAAGTACGGCACCAACTGCTATTTCTGAGGCGTCGGTTGTTACTATAAATGGTTTGTTGAAATCAGGAAATTGTAAAATTGGCTGTTGGCATAATTCATCTCGTAATTGTTCGAAGCTTTGCTGTTCATCCTTTGTCCAATTGAAGCGGATTCCTTTTCCCAAAAGGTTTGCTAACGGTTTTGCTTTCTTTGAAAAATCTTGAATAAAACGACGATAGTATCCGGCAAGTCCCAAAAATTGTTGAATATTCCTTTGCGATTTCGGTACTGGAAAATTTTTGACTGCGTGTAATTTCTTCGGGTCGGGTTTTACTCCTTCCGAGGAAATTATATGTCCAAGATATCCTACTTCCTTGCGTAGGAATTCACATTTGTTTGTTTGTAATGTTAAACCATGTTCCTTAAGCCGGTTCAATAATTTTCTGACCTTAACTGCGTGTTCTTGAAGTGATGATGAATAAACCACGATGTCATCCAGGTAAACGAATAGTTCTGTGCCTTGTAATCCAGTTAAAACTTGATCCATGAGGCGTTGAAATGTGGGTGGTGCGTTCTTTAATCTAAATGGCATTCTTGAGAATTCATAGTGTCCAAATGGTGTGGTGAAAGCAGTCTTTTCTCGGTCTTTTGGATTCATTGGTATTTGATGAAAACCATTTGCTAGATGAGAGACGTTAGTTTCGTCACTTCTTTGACCTAACTGTAGCAGGGGGTATCGTACGTCAATAGTTGTGGGAGCTACAAATCGACGTATGATCTAGGAAATGATATTTAATACAACCCAGATGAGCCTACGGCATAAACCGTAGGGCGCTGGCCTTGAATTGAGGTAGGGAGAGATACAACCCAGATGAGCCTACGGCATAAACCGTAGGGCGCTGGCCTTGTATTGGAATGAGTGAAATCCAGACCCAGATGAACCTACGGCATAAACCGTAGGGCGCTGGCCTCCAGAGCGGTTAGAATTGAGGATGAATGAATCCAGATGAGCCTACAGCATGAACTGTAGGGCGCTGGAATTCACTCAGGTGCGAAAGGATTTCAGGAATGACACAATCCAGATGAGCCTACGGCATAAACCGTAGGGCGCTGGCCTCCAGAGTGGTTAATTAGATTTTAAGGTAAGGTGATACCCCGAGATAGATGTACTTACAGGTGGACTGCAAGGTGCTACTCTCTGATTAATAACGATGCACTTGCTAGGACGGCAAGTGGTCGCACAGGCACGGAAAGTAAGCCGAAAGGCACACACAGTCCGATACCCGTTGTTCGTGATTTTGACCTGCTACGGTAAGGTCGTAAAATAATAAACTCTCGTAACTTTTGTTTCACTCCGAGCGGTTAGAGTGAAATAATTTGTGGGTACGTTACTCGATTATGTTTTAATTTCGTTTCGAGAGGAAAGGTTTTAATTTCTAGAAATAATTCTTTACTCGAATTTTATGTTTCTAGTAAAATGTTACAAGTATATTCTTTCAATCGAATATATATACATGTATGTTAAGTATTTTGTGTATGAATTTAAGAAAGTAGAATAATTATTGAAAAGCTCTAAGTGTTTACCCTTGGGCAGTGACGGTTGACGAGACTTCACAATAAGATGACTCCGAACTAGTTCGCGAGTGACTCTAACGTGAGTTGAACGGGGGAACTCCGACCAAGAGTTGAATTGCCAATGGACAGACTAATCTTCCGAAGGTTAAAAGAAAACTCGAAAAGGCACTGGGCCTAATCTCGTAGTGTAATGCTCAAGCGTCGTACTGTGAGTAACCCGAAGATACGCATTTTTGTGGCCCTTATACAGGGTGTCCCAGTTCCCAGGACGTTCATCACACCTTTGGATAGCTCAGGTAATTCTAAGATACGGATCATTAGTTTCAGCGTCCCATCACAATCCGTGGCCGAGTTATTAACGAAAAACGACAGCCAATCAGAGGGCTCCGTTGGGCGCGGCAGCGCGACAGTTCCTACTGGTACAAGTTAATGTCTTGTAGTTGCGGGAGTGTTTATGCCGCCGCGTCAACGGGCCTCTTGAAAGGGATACAGACCGAGTACTAACACACTAGCACGAAAAATGTATCGATGAGTCTATGTCACTGGGTCACTTTACTTGCCGGCGTCACCGAAAAAGGGTCTAATTTATGACTTTACCTCTTGCGCACATCCTACGGACTAGCATCGCTCGCACTCCACCGGTTTACCCTGCAAACTTTACAGAACACTGCACAATAAATTCACATTGAAAAGAATGACCGTTGCCTGATAATTTTCACCTTAGATTTGATTAAATTATTATAAAGAATGTATGCTTTCGCACACTTGTTCCATTTGTCCAGCGAAAGAGATAGATTCTTCACCCACGAGAAAGTTTGATTATTAATCGATTAACAATACATCCGAAATTACGCGGACTCCATTTCGTGGTGACTTTTTCGTCTTTGCACTTCCAACCTTTTCCATTTTCCACACAAATACGTTTTCCGAAGAATAGATGAAGCGAAGGAGAGACGTCCTTCATTCCAGAAAGGAGCCGATAATTTAATCGATCTGTTTGATGTCCCCACGTTGAATGTACGCGTGGACCTAAAAAAAGCGTATTCGGTAAGTTAATAATATCGATAGTTAATAATATCCCGTAGAAAGCGTATTGCTGCCGCGACCGTACGTTTCCTGTTATAAAAATGTCGAGGAAACGGTCTGGTATCGCTCCAACACATTCCTGTAAGAGGCTGCTGAAACCCGAAACGTAACAATGAAAGCGCTGTTAAGAATTCAAGTGACGAGCTCTGGTCTTCTCGACAACACATGCAGCGATTCGACATGGAAAACCTGGACGCCAAATGTAGCGATTGTGGAAATTTTTGAAACATCCATTCCGTCCGTACCTCCCACTATCCTTAGTACGCCAAAGGGCGAAATGAAAGCAAAGAGGGGAACGGGACGTTCCGATACACGAAGACGACCCCGAGAAATACAGAATCATTTTTTCTGCCGAACTGAACAGTTCTACGAGTCACTAAGAAGAAATCTATCATTACGAAGGAAACGTATTTGTGTAGAAAATCAAAAACGTTGGAAGTGCAAAGACGAAAAAGTCACCCCGGAGTGAAGTTCGCGTAATTTCGGATGTATTGGTAATCGATTAATAATCAAACTTTCTCGGTGATGAAGAATCTATTCCTTTCGCTGAACAAATGGAACAAGTGTACGAGTGCATACATTCTTTATAATAATCTAATCAAATCTAAGGTGAAAATTATCAGGCAACGGTCTTTTTTTTTAATGTGAATTTATTGTGCGGTGTTCTGTAAAGTTTGCGGCGTAAACCGATGGTGTGCCAGCGGTGAAATTCCATAGGGTACGCGCAAGAGGTAATGTCATAAATTAGACCTTTTTTCGGTGACCCAGTGACAGACTCATCGATACATTTTTCGTGGAAGTGTGTTAGTGCTCGGTCTGTATCCCTTTCAAGAGGCCCGTTGACGCGGCGGCATAAACACTCCCGCTACTACAAGACATTAACTTGTACCAGTAGGAACTGTCGCGCTGCCGCGCCAAACGGAGCCCTCTGATTGGCTGTCGTTTTTCGTTAATAACTCGGCCACGGATTGTGATGGGACGCTGAAACTAATGATCCGTATCTTAGAATTACCTGAGCTATCCAAAGGTGTGACGAACGTCCTGGGAACTGGGACACCCTGTATAGGTCGAAAAAGTAGTGGGGAATTGAAAATTCTAGAAAATCTATCCTATAGTGGCAGTAAAAATGCTGTATGAAAAGACAGTTGGAAACGGCTGGAATTACGTGGCAAGCAAGACCCTCGCTTTCGAGTTTTCCTTATTACATGGGGTCGAAAGTGTAGCTATCCGCGGGCCCTAGACCAGAGGCCAAGGGCTGTATGTATATCGTATCCTGTTTACGTTTGAATAAGGGGACTAGGCGTCTGGGTGTCGCCAAGAGAAAATTCCACGATGAGAAATTTTCATGAGAATCATACGATTCATACGTGACATGGTTTTGACCTGCTACGGTAAGGTCGTAAAGTAATAACTCTCGTAACTTTTGTTTCACTCCGAGCGGTTAGAGTGAATAATTTGTGGGTTCGTTACTCGATTATGTTTTAGATTTACTTCGAGTGGAAAGGTTTTAATTTCTAGAAATAATTCTTCACTTGAATTTTATGTTTCTAGTAAAAGTATAACAAGTATACTCTTTCAACCGAATATATATACAAGTATGTTTAGTGTGTTGTGTAAGAATTTAAATGAAAGTAAGTAATGTAATTGAAAAGCTCTAAGTGTTTACCCGTGGGCAGTGACGGTTGACGAGACTTCACAATCTAAATAACTCCGAACTAGTTCGCGAGTGACTCTAACGTGAGTTGAACGGGGGAACTCCGACCAAGAGTTGAATATGCCAATGGACGGACTAATCTTCCGAAGGTTAAAGAATACTCGAAAAGGAACTGGGCTTGATATCGTAGTGTATACTCGAACGTCGTACTGAGAATAACCCGAAGAGATGCATTTTCCTTTGGAGCCCTGAGTCATCAAAGGACGAGACTTCAGGATCTGCAGGTGATCGTATGTCGGGACCTATGTCTCCCGTCTCTGCTAAAGAAAATGCTGAATAGGCACGAAGCTTGGGACGGAGTGATCTCCTTCTCTTCCCAGTGGAAAGAGGTAGCTGAACGTGTGCTTCAGCGCGCGGGTATGAGCCAAATGAAGCGTACCAGACCTCTGGTGATGCGACTTTCTTCTTTCTTCCTGATGTCGAACGTGACTGCTCAGTTTGCCTTCTCTTCCGTCTTGCTTGATTTATTTGTTTCCATCTGTTGCCGCAAGATAACCCAGGACGGTATGCCGGTAACCCAGCAGGGTATGGCGTGATTCACATACCCTCCAGTCTTCAATAACTTCTATACTCCCTGTGGTAAACCTGTGGATTCAGGCCCAGTTACAGTCACAAGAGATCCTGGGACTGTCTCATTACATATTCTATTCTGAAACACAGTACGTAGGAACACCGTAGGGGTTTTAGTCGGTAGAAATCCGACACTACCCCTCTTCTCCTCGAGTAGATGGGTGTCTATGAAGATTTCCCCTACGTTAAAAAAAAAAAAAAAAAAAATTAATAAAAAAAAAGGTCCGCGTTAGGTGTGGATTAGGTTTGGGTTATCCTTAGGTGGTTCCTTGCGGTCCGTACATTGTATGTACATACATGCATACGTAGGGGCGGAGGGATAATTGTCGGCATTGCAACTGCATGTCGGAGTATTTTAAACGGTTGCATGGTTAACTTTCTCGATTTTTGTAGATCGACGTAGTCACCCTTTTGAGAACGGATTGTCGAAGATGACATTTCAACGAATATGTATTAATATTTTCAAATTTTTAAAAATTGACCTGCAAAAGTTATATTTAATTGTTTGTCAAATGTACATATTATGTAACTTGTATTTTGTATTGAGAAATCTGATCCTTTCTGATAAAAATTTGCGCAAAGAAAATTGCTCTACGAATTACCATTAAGTACTGAAATTTAATTTTTTAACTTTGTAACGCTGTAACGTTGACAATTTTCAAATTTTCGAACAAACAATAGTGATTCCATATATGTATGTATATGATGCACCAAGACTACAACATGTGTGACTTTGAATAAAATCCCAGAGATTGCTCCAAAACGTGATCGTTTTGACATGAAATGGGCTGCACAGATTACTCGTCATATGCGTCGTCCTCCAGAAAAAAGTAGCTTTACCGATAACTTTTGTTAATGGAAAATATCGAAGAAAACTGAAAGGCACCTTCAATTATCGTTCCTTCTAAAATCATTAAAGGTATTCGTATTGGATTTCGTAAGTACATGACACTTCATAAATTACGAGGCTGAAACTGATTACAAATCTAACAAACTTCTAGGATTAATTTACTGTGTTTCTATTAAACTTTATCTTAAGGTCGTTACTGGCTCTTTAAAGCTGCGTCAGGCGTGAAAATCAGTAATAAAATAAATGTACTAGGTTAAAGAAAGTAAACAGTAATTGTAATTGCACTTCTAAGCGTTTTACTAAATATAAAGTGGAACGTAAAGTACATTTTGCCAAGTAAAGACTTTTGAAAGGGACTGCTAGTTTGATATAAATGCACGTACAAAAAGATGTTTCGTTACATAAAAGATATTCTAGTAGATACTTGTCATTCTATCATAGAAAATTCCTTTAATGTACAAGATAAATTTTATCATGAAAATATTTTAATGTCGAAAAAGTGTAACAGATTGTTATACATCGTCTGTGCTTTTAGTACCGAAATGTTGTGGAATTATTAATGATCATACAAGATGTTGACCGTCGAGAGCTCATGATGTTCTTTATTAAATTAAGAAACCTTAATATTAATTACTATAATATTCCTAACTGCTCGCAAAAGTACCCACAATAGATACATACATACACGTGTATACATACGTTAATCTCCTTTCAACATTTATCATCCACATATTCTAATCATTTATCACCATCAGGCAGAATGGCTGCCAGAGTGTCGGACTCTAGCATAAAACATTTCTTTCACACTTCGAATCTCACATTTCCTTTCGCACTTTACGGTCTTATTCATACGTGAAAAATATTCTAATATTTCAATATGATTTCACGGGTGAAAGATATTATATTATACATCGTATTCCGCAAGATATTTATAGAAAATATTCTTTTATTCCATAGATTAATTTAACATTGGTACAACCGTTTCATTATGTAGAATAATGAAGACTTTTTGATAGCTAATTACAAGGGCTCGAATTTCATTCTGCATCATATTAAGCTTAGTATTTTATGTTAATATATTGTGTGTTACAATAATATGCTAATTCTTAAATTACTTTATTTTCCATATAATTAATTGTATTACTAGCCTATAATGTATTCATCAAGTTGAGACAGCAGGTGTAAACAAGCTCATATAATTGTTTTTATACGAGTTACCTAGCTTCAGTTATCTCTTTATTTAATTTCGCCCTGTAAGTAGGCAACCAAAGTTACGCCAGTTACACGCTTTCTACGTAGACCGTGAGTTCACATGTATGTAATATGCATATGAACACGCATAATACATGTACCCGTGTACGTAAGGCACTTATTTTGTGATGTATATTGCATAATTGTAATCTGCATATATTTAACAGGTCGTACATTTAATTCATTTAATATGAAATGAATATTATTTTATTTCTTACAATCTTCGCAAATGACCATTTCTAATCTTTTGTTTAAAAACTTTAAATTCAATGTTGTAACTTTCACAACTTAATATCACAACGTGTCAGAACGAATATTTAAGTACTTTTTAACAGATCTTTTTTACGTCCGTTTCTTTTGAGAAACAAATATGTTTTGTACAATATGATAATATCCAGACCCATAGCAAAACAGTTAGATTTAAAGTCATTAATTTATAACATTATAAAATTTATTACATTATCAAGTACTATTTAAGCACAGATGGCCTAGTTTTACAATTTTTTAACATTATAATAAAAGAGGACATGTTTTTAAAACAAATACGGATTTTATGGCAATGACAGTTGATATAGTGTTACGTCCCCACGTTTTATTGTTATTGCCCTTTTTCAGTTCGACGCCAGGACGACGCACTTCAAAAACTTGTAAATTCCTTCAAGAAAAAAAAATGCGATTGTCTTGGTCGAGACTGACAAATAGTATTGATAGTTCAGTTAAATTTTGTTTAACTTCGAAATTTCTTATTACAGGATAGAATTTTGGTCTTATAAATGTTTTCGAGGGTGCTGATCACGGGAAAAATAGTAAAAAAATTCCTAGTTTGGAATTTTGAAAAAAACAAGGTGTCATTTTAAAGATAAAGGTTCCAGCCACGAGCGTATATTTTCGGATTTTCAAACAAATCTTTTATTGATATGTATACTGCGGATCAATAATTAATATAGTTTTAGATGACTTTTTCAGCGAAAACGTGATTATTTGAAAATCCAAAAATATGTATGTAAGTGTTTACCGTCTTCGGGAATTGGAAGTACTTTGGCTTTCTTCCATATATTGGGAAAACAACTGTAGTTTGCCGCGTTGTTGAAAAACATAATTAACGCACCTTTAATGTTACTGGGTAAGTGTTTAAGTATTATAGGTGAAACGTAGTTTAGGCCTCATGCTTTAATTTTTATTACTGCAGGTATTTTTTGTTTAATTAATTTATTAAGTTCAAAAAAATTTTTTATTGATCGAGAAAAAATTTCTCCATGTTTGAAGGTGTTAGCATCTTGAAGTTGTCTTGCAGATCTTTTGTTGTTAGGATTGATAAAGTGCAGTGTTATATTATTTGCCGAGAATTTTATGAAGCGACTGCATTGCGATTTCCTATCCTCTACATCCTTGATAAGTGTGTTGGTTATTTTGTCTATTTGTAGTCTTAATCGCGTGGTATTATTAAGTTATGCCCTTTTTAGGTTAGCTTATGTATTATTGGTCCAGCGGGCGTGTGGATAGTTCGATAGTCAGTCGTTTTCAATTTTGATGGTTTCTGAAGGGTAATGTTACCTTAGAATTTTTCTATGCCTTAAGATTTAGTGGACACGCGATTAGCCTAAGCCCATCCAGCATGCAGAACTGTCCTAGGAGCCTTAAACAGGCGAACTCCAGCTAGGACGGCCTCAGGCATCATTGCAGCTAATTAAGCTTCCATACCACGTCAAGGTGCTAGCCTTGTCGGAGTGAGGGGAGCTAATAGATTCGTAGTAGACTCCCATAATCTTTAGTTTATCTTGCGGGGTAGTGAACGAGTATGTGTCGTCGGTTAGAGGTATACTGTCCAGTTGGCATTTGTCTCTATTTACTAGGTTTACCCCTTATCTTTATGTTTTGAAGGTCCTTGATATCTATGAATTGTTTAGGCATGAACATAATATTTATATTTGGAAAAAAGAACTGCGTTTTTCGGTAATCAATTTTCTTAACTTAGTTAGACCAATAACGTTGTGCTGCTGACACAAATGATCTGTGTAATGTGTTATTAACATTTTTAACTGTAATTTTAATAAGCGTGGATATACATATGTTGATTACCTTGTGGGCGTGTTTTGTGTAGTGTATGAAGAAGTGAATCTAGAAAGTTCCTACCTTTTTACAAGTTGTTGATTTTTGTGTAACAGTATTTTTTGTACTGTCACACGGTGCGTATGTGGGTACTACTGTAATATTATTTTAGTGGCGTTTAGTTCCAAATGTATGTCAATTTCGTGTATTGTTAGCTTCCGAGTAGTTGGCAACAAGGTGTTGTAAGAACGTTCAAAGTGTTTGGTAGATTTGCGTCAATTAGTGGCTTTATATTTGTTTTGAAATGCAATTGCTGCTTGCGAGATAATAAGGATGCTGTCAAACCCCAAATCAAATATATACAAGACTGCTGATGATCGCTGTCGTAAGGCAGTGCAAAGTCATTGGTATTATTAACGAGGGTCAATCTTGTGTGGCCTAGACGTATATCAAGAAACGGTTCAGCAGATTTATAAGTAGAGATTTGCCGGACTAATTATTTGGAGTATATTATAGTCGAATTCCTTTTATTTCGTACGGCTCATTCCGTGTCAAGATAAATCACGTTTTGGAGCAGCATCTTCGATTTTGTTCAAAATCACATATGCTGTAGTGCTTGGCGTACCATACACAGAACTGTTTTTGTTTTTTCGTAATTTTGAAAATTGTCAAAGCTACAGCCATTCAAAGTTTTGAGTTTTGTGAAAACAGCCGAACTTTAAAAATCGTATCTCCGCAACGGTAAGTCGTAGAGCAATTTTCGTTCTGAGAATTTTCATCGGAAAGAATCAAACTTTTTAATAAGAAATACAATTTGTATAATCCACGATGTGGCCCAGTGGCTGCTCGTCGGAACCCGTAAAACGGCTGCACGGTTAACATTGTCGAATTTTGCAAGGTGACGTATAAAAGTGTCACCTTTTTTTTAAACGGAATATTAAAGATAAAGGTTCAAAGAATGCGTATGAATTATTTCAAATTTTTAAAAACATACCTGCAAAAGTTATAGTCAATTGTTTAACAAAATTCTATATTAATAGTATTTTACATTGTTAATTATGCAAATTGTATTTTTTTTATTTAAATTTGATTCTTCCCGATGAAAATTCTCAGAACGAGAATTGCTGTACGACTTACGGTTACAGAGATATGATTTTTTAAAGTTCGGCTGTTTTTACGAAAGTCCAAACTTTGAACGGCTGTAACTTTGACAATTTTCAAAATTTCGAAAAAACAAAAACAGTTCCGTCTATGGTACGCCAAGCACTATAACATATGTAAATTTGAACAAAATCGCAGATGCTGCTCCAGAACATGATCGATTTGACATGGAATGAGCCATAAGTAACCTCACTGGGTACCGCCCAATAAACTTATTCCTTGTCTGAGTAAAGTCTTTGAAACAATAATAAATAATAACATTATACAGCACTGTAAGCTTAACAACATAATACCTGTCTACAAATTCGATTCTAAACATAAGCACTTCACAACATAGGCTATACAAAAATTTTTAAACGATATTAACCTGGAAATAGATAATAGTCATTTAGTCGGAGCGATATTACGGAACCTTGAAGAAGCATTTAATTCCGTGTGGATAAATGGCCTTATCTCAAGACTCCCACAAAAAAATGCCGGTTTGACAAATTCAACCAATTTGGGATATGATTTCTAAAAAATCTTTTCAAAACAGGATTGGTAAACATTTATCCACAGAAGAGTTTAAAATCATTGAGGGCCTACAAGAAGAAACGGTAAATTCACACATACTTGTTAACATATGCACCTGTGAAATATTGAAACATTTGGGTTTAAATAAAACAAATAAATCATGACTATTTAAAGCCTAATCAAATGCGAAACAATATTCCTCAGAAGACCGATGGACAATATAAATTCTTAAGTTAAAGAAAATGTAAATACATTCAGCATAACCATCTTAAATCCATGATCTAATTCAGTAACTAATATCCCTCATAAAACGAGAGTTAAATATCAGGGGGTTACCGATCAACTACTGCGTGGCAATAAACACCTAGATACAATTAAATAAAGAGAAACCTGCGCTCAAAGCTAAAGGGAGAATTTCTCACAATAAAAATCTGTCTTGAAAAACGAAAACAAGACTATACATGCGTGTTAGTAATATGATCTATCTTAACTTACGCGACCCCCACCTGGTGGAATTACAATCGTACGATGATGGAAAATTCGAGAACATTTCAACGCAATTGTCTCAAACCCTGCTTGAGACTGTACAAAACGCAATCATCAGAGTGGATATGCTATGTTAGTAACCAAAGCTACACAACACTACTGACATCTCAGGATTTACCTATTCATTGTAATACTCACAAGAGACTATCTTAAAATCCTTGCTATCAGCGATAACACAACCATCCGCTCTATTGTCACATAACTTAACCGGACTCTCTCTCGAAAACAAATACAATTACGTTACATCATCCGTCAAGTCATTGCATATTGAAATTAAATAGGTCTTATTCAGAACTATAACAAATATCCAGACAAATTTAAATTGTCTACAGCATCCCTGTCGTGTCCTCACATTTTTAAAGCATCCGGTCCGACGTTATTTCACGGATATCATAATCGCAATTATACTATATGTATAAGAATCGATTCGATCAGAGAAGTCAAAGCTCAGAAAGAACTTAGTAAAACTTACTCATTAAATGTAAAACCATAAGGCGTGAAATAAATGATATAGTTGAAAATTGTACACCTTAATTGATAATTTTGTAAGATGACATAAAGGGGAAGGAGCACGCAAACCAGAATCATTAGATAGCGTCCGATGGCGCAACAAATCCCAAGAAGGAACCGCATAGCCGCTCATCATCACAAATTTAAGAAATACTTGTGGCTCTCTCCCAAAAGCACTCATATGATCGAGTTACGAGTGCGTCTATACATATACATACATACATGTATTAGCCGAACCGTCAAGATATTCGACAGCTACCTGCCTACACACCTTATTAGCTACCAGGCACCTGTTTTCTATAATTCATACAAATTTTATAATCTTCCATTGCAAATAGTTTGCAACTTATCTACTTATTTGTCTTCAGTAATAAGTCTTACAATTAGTCTAATCCTGAGTTTTAAGTTCCGCCATTCCAGCGAATGTTAAATTCCAGTGAAAATTTATATTGCTGTAGCACTCACACCAACCTATGGTATTTTATATACGTACACTTAACAATATCCTGTTTATATAAAATATTCACGTGCATATAAACAGGTAGATATACCTTCCTGGATCGTAACAACGTTTTCTTGATGTTTTATATCCTCAAAGTCACTGTAACTAAAACTGTACTGTATTTTCTGAACAAATATTTTGTTTTAAATAAAAAAATAATTAGCGAGCGCTTAAGATTCCCACGAGAGTAAGTCGTGTTCAAATACGGCCTGTGAGAAGTTGGTTTGTCGAAGGCGTTTTTCATCGCTACTGTGATATAATAGTTCCAAGTATTTTGCCCTCTTAAAGAATGAATTTGAAACTAATATTTTTCGAAATTACAGTTAAAATTACAGTTGATTTTTGTATTTTACTAGCATTTACTAACATACATTTTTTCGATAATACGGCCATATTAAAATTAATGCAGGTTATATACAATACTTACGCAAGAAGTAAACAATTTTTTCAGGTTGTTACGTATGCATCCCACGACTTTGACGAAAATCTTGATAGTGACATTTTTCTTGGCGACACCCGGGTGCCTTCCTTCCGTTCACAGTGCAACCATATGGTGCATTAGGCGTGATACGAACACGGCTTGAGACCCTCTTAGGCCTTTGCACTAAGACCCCCGGATAGCTATGCGCTCGGCCCCACGCGATGAGAAAAATTTGAACGCAAGGGTCTACCTGCCCTGAAATTCCAGAGTTTCCAACCAGCTTTTTCATGCAGTATCTTTCCTCTCACCATAGGATAAATTTCCTAGGATTTTCAATCTCCACTGCTTTTTCCACATATGTATACAGTATAAGGACCAGGAAAATGCAAGTCTACGGATTATTCTCAGTACGACACTTGAGCATTCAGTACGAGATTAGGCCCAGTTCCTTTTCGAGTATTCTTCAAAGTTTAAAGAATAAACCCTAAACTTTAGAGCTTGCTTTTCGTGCCTGTGCGACCATTTGCAATCCTAGCAAGTCCGTCGTTATTAACCAGAGAATAGCACTTTGCAGTACGTCTGTAAGTAAGTACATATACCTCTGGGTCTCATCTTTCCTCAACACATTCATCCCCTCTGGAGACCAGCAGCCTTTAGCTTGTCTATAGGCTCATCTGACTCTGGTTTTTCACTTTTTTCCAATACGAGATCAACACCCTATGGCTCTGTCATATCATTTCCTTGAGAGTTCGTCGAACTGTAGCTCCTACTACGTAAGCGTACGACTCACACCCCCTTCTATAGTAAAGTCGAAAAGAGACGGAAGGACGTCTCATTGCATAATTTCGGATCACGTTCTGGAAACCCGGCCGGCTCGTAACAAGGTATAGGCTTTGTTTAAGTCTGTGTGTAGCCCTCCTATGATGAAGCTAAAATCTCCTTTCGCGCAACGAAACTAATATTCTCTTGGTTAATTTCGAAATATTTTCACTCTAGCTGCTGTTGTTAGTTTTGGCGCTCTCTAGTCGCAGTGGATGCCACAATAACCCAAAATTTTGTCCTTAAACACGTGATACACGAATGTCCTCTCTTCTTTCATGTTTTATGAACAAGTCTGTCCATATACATGGGCATGTATTTACCCGTCGTGAAAACGTTGGTATGATGAGGTATTAGTAATTTCCAATTTACCTTCTTTAAAGATGCGCACGTCGTATGTTTAATAATTAAGTAACAGTAACGTTTTTCCCGATTACGAATCGCATAGTGTGATTAATTTCCCTGCTTTGAAAAAGCACATACATCTACTATCAAATATGGTTCAAATATGTACTCTTTTTTTGTTCGCCGGTTTCAGTATGTTGTTAAAGGAAATGAAAGAATCAACGATATTACGGGAAGCGGGACATTACATACTATAAGAATCAGTAATTAGTTTTGACAGAGCTCAATTATTAAACAAATGACGAGCGAAAAGATGTATAAACATCCTTGTATGTATGTACATATTATAGATACATGCGACAAAAGTAATGGTTTTCTTTGGAAATTGTTTCTTATTTCTTAAATAAGACAAATCTTTCATGTAATTGGATTAAAATAATCGTTGAATGGTTGGCATATGCATGGTACTCAAAAAAACATGAAAAGTACTTTGCTGATTAAGTTAACTGGAAAAACGTGTGCAGTGACACGCATTCCAGCTATTTTTAGAAATATTTAATTAACAACCGAATCAAACATACAATTATTTATACGGATTCGCTGCACACCACTGATTCCTACTATTCTTCATTCAATTGCTGTGCGTAAAATATCCTGATTGTTAACATATGACATTGTTCTCTTAAATTTAAATCGATGCGTCACTCGTGCATACGTGTATAATGTAACCGTGGTAAAGCCTGGGTTAAGTAGAAATACAATTCTTAATTAATTTGGAATTTACTCTAGAATAACTGTTTAAATTATGCAATTCCGTGCAGCATATGAACTGTGGTTAATAAAAATCGCGCTAAATAATGTTGCTTCAACTTTGTGATTGTCCCATACCTCTGATTTGTAAATAGAATTTATGTGTCATTCAAAAAGTGTAGTAGACGCACTAATTAGTTTAATTATAATCATTCTTTAGGTGAGAACGGCGAAAAAGATAGTATATACATATATTTATGTTTTTGTCGAGCAATTATTTCTTAAAACGTTATCAGAAATAATTCTGAGGAATTGTTTACCGATTTTGCTTCATGTTTTCATTTCATATTCTTAGTTATTACGTTTTAACGAAACATTTAGTAGAAACATTAATGTAACAATTTCTTGTTATTTTCATCTACAATATAATATCCGTGAAAGGATTGGCGGGATAACCTAGAATCCTATATCTCTGCAGAGAGTGCTATTTTGTAATATTCAGATTATTACGAAATGGTTAAGTGTATATAATATTATTATTACATCTGTCACATTATCGCTAAGTAATTGCATTTCCCTCAAATGAAAACAAATTAATATGAAGTTTGTGCTGTAATTTTTGAAGTAGAATAGTAGATTATTGCTAACTTTCTACTATTATTTATAGTAATTAGATTATATATGTTAATTAATACTTCGTTAACCATGTTTAAAATTTTCCTGTATTTTCCTCGTGTGACACTTTCTAAAAAATGCACATATGATACATAGAAATAAGTGGTGACCATAAATTTCAAATTTCTTTAAAAGATTAATATTTTCTTAAGTATAACAATACCTCTGATAAGGGGTGGTAACGAAGTGAAATTCACGGATTTTTATGGGACCTGGTTTGAACTTATACGATAGGCAAGGACGTGTATACATTAGGGTGGTCGTTAAAAATTAAATCTTTTGCGACGCCCCCTAAAAAGCTTTCTTTTAATAAAAGAACACTGGGGATTTTTTTTTTTAAATTAAAACCAACACGTGCCTCAAGACGATCTAAGTTAATACGAAAGAAAGTTTACTTAAACCTTGCAGTGAAGAAATCTAGATATGAAAATTACGTTTGTACTAATTTAGTTTTAAAATAAAAATATTAATTTGAATATCTTTCATTTTTTTATTTAATAGACCAAATCAACTGGGAAAATTGTTGAATTAAATTTTTTTTATTGTTATTTTGATTAACTGTTTCTTTTATTGATTTGGGTTTGATAATTGTTTAGATTTCGAATAAAATTGCATTTTACGTAAAAATTCCCAAAAACATGATTATACCAAAAAATTAACTTAGATCGTCTTGAGGCACGTGTTCGTTTTAATTTAAAAAAAAATTCCCCAGTGTTTTTACATCATAAAGAAGCTTTTTCGGGGGCGTCGCAAAAGATTTAATTTTTAACAACTACCTTAGTATACATGTTAACCATGTAACATATTAGCAGACCGTAGCCAACCATTTTTGCAGAAAATTGGTTTAAACATTTCAATTTTACGGTCGTCAAATCGCGGCCAAACTTTCTGTAAGATAACGAATATATCACGGTATTTTATAAAAATCCAATAGTCGTCACATCATACATTGTTTCACTATTTTGTAGTTTAATTTGAAAAATAAAAGCGGTATTAAGGTGTGTACATTTGATATTCAAATCACAAAATTGATGTATTAGTAAACAGGTTGTTTCAAATCAAGGAAAACTTTACGCCACGTAAAATATAATACTATTATTATTCAACAGTATTCTGTATTAAAATTCCCATTATAAAGTAATTTACATTAAAAATTAAAAACTATTTTATTTTCGTTTCATGGAAACGGAATTATTTAGCTACATAATAATGTTTTATATTCTTTATTAATTCGCTATATTTAATCTGAATGGTACGAAATTACAATCCAAAGCATTGAATGTTGGACATGAAAATAATACATTCACTACTAAAGAAGGCTGTATTAACGGCATTATATTGAAGAAGTTATTACAGAAGATGTAATTAGATTTCGAAAAGAATGTGCTTACAAAATTATAAGAGTGCTACTTTCTCGTCATAGAGTAGTCATTAGACTAGCGAATTGGTATTAATTCCACGTACGTATACCCGCGTACCTTTGATAACGCCTGCATCTGATTAAACGACAGAAGGACGTCGCTTAATAATCTTCGTCGTTCTGTTTAATGATCCTACAGCTGCAAAGTGGTAGGAACAGGAACCAAAGAAGTGGTTGCGGGCCGTTGATTACTCTGTCGGTGAATGGACAGGATTTACCTTATCTACGTGCATCGTTCCTCGAGCGATGCTCTCGAGGTCTTCGACCACGGCTCGTTGAATTTGCCAGCTGAAAAGAGACCCATCATTTTAAACATTTTTCCTCATTCTATCGCATAGAGGTGAGAATCCTTGTCGGAAAACTGCACACACAAATTTTAGGAATTCGACAGTGAGGTTCTGCTATTTAAAACGGAGCGTTTTCATCGAAAAAGTAACGAAAACGAGAAATTCAACAGCCTCGTCCAACTTCATCGACATTTTCGAACGGTACCCTCGAGGTCTTCGACACGGCTCGGCGTGTTTGCAGTCTCGTAAGAATTCTCATAACCCACTCTGCATGTAAATTGCGACGCCCGTATCTTTTTTTTACACTTATCTCACGTACAGGATATTTTTACCTCCCGCGGTTACTCCGCGTATATAAAGTCACCGGAGGATCCGCTTTAGACGTTCATACTACGGTCGCATCCCGAGTCCGCGAAGTCAATTCCGGAGCTGGAACAACTATCGACCGGTTTCCTATCTGACTTTGTCACGTGAAAGTTTAACTTTCCCAGTGGAAAAACGTCGGTCTTGAGAGCCGGTCGATCTGTCCGGGAAAACTAATTTCTCAAAGGGATCTAGTAGACTCGCATAGTTTCATTACAGAAAAGACAATGGTCAGAGAAAGTCGTAGATTATCCTGAAGATTTTAGTAATATTATTTTATAACGAACGACGTCTGCTTAGACTCGTTTATTTCTGTGTAACATCGTAGTTTACAATGAAAGTGATAGTCCTGTGCCTTCTCGTTGGAGCGATTTGTACCGCTGATAAAGTGCGGTACGATGGCTATAGATTGTATAAAGTTTTCGTGCCGGACTCCGCCGGTCTCGAAATTCTGCAGGGTATGCAAAATGACGATGGTTACAACTTCTGGGGATTGCCAAGAATCAACGAAACGACGAATATCATGATTTCCCCGAAAAAACTGGAGGAATTTATGCAAGTATCTAACGCAACACAATTTGCCCCCGAATTAATGATGGACGATGTACAAAGATACATCGACGATGAAAATCCTCGTGGGAATTTACGTGGCACCTTCGACTGGTTGGGTTACCATCGACTGGATGTGGTAAGGTTTCACACTATTCTTTTGTTAATAATAAATTAAATACTATCTGTTTTCATTTATTCGCGTTTCACGTACTTTAATGGTAGCAATGTCGATTCACTCATAATTCGATCACGACCCTTGTGGATACCAAATTCTTTACAGTTCTGATACGTTCTCCAATACGAATAATTTCTATTTCTTACTGTCTGCGAAATAGATTCCATCTCCCGAATAATTCGAAGATATATCTCGTTAAGAATCTATTAATTATGCACAAGACCAAAATAATCCATACTTCGTATACCTGTATGATAGACATCACATAGATGACAAAAAATTTCAAAACTAGGTGATGAACTTTAAGAGAGTGCTTTAATCGCGCTGAAGATAGTATTGGTGATGGCTTAGTTTTTCTACTGTATCGTGGTAATTCAAGGTCACGATTGAATTAGAATTGGGTTTTTAATATTATAAGTTATATTTAATAAATGAATAGGTCAAGATTTCTTTGGCAACACTGTCAATTCTCAATCGATCCAAATAGTTATCATTCAAACTTTTTTTTACCATCCGGTCATTTTTGTTAATAAAATATATGTATAATCAGTCAAAGTTTCTACATGTTGGGGACACTTATATGTACTTGGTCTAACAAGACCTTGTAAGACAAGACCTTGTCTCTTGATAATGTTCCACATGGGGGCGACATAGTTAAACCAAAGTAACTGTCACTAATCTGAAACTAAGTTAACGTGTTTTGTTGTAATTGACATTAATCGGAGATGTAAATTGTCTGATGAAAATCAACCCTTTGTACAAGATGTCCATTATTGTCATATTTATATGTACAAATATACAGGGTGTAACAAAAATTCTGAGACACTTTAGGTTTATGGATAGAACGAATAAAAATAAGAAAAAAAGTCTTATAAGTTGTGGGCGCAACCCACCCCCTATCGAGACACAACCCCGTTTGTAAAAATTTTTTCAAGAATCATATCTCCGAAATGGTACGTCGTAGAGGACCGATTTTGATTGCAATATAACCGGAAGAGACTAAAGTTTACGAAAAAAATATCACTATCTACGCAAAGGAAGATTTAGTGAATGCCCTCAATTTTTCCCAAATTGTTACAAACCTGCTACGATATAGGTAATCGACGTTGTTTGGATTAAACAAGAATAATTGCCATTTAACAGCAATAATCGCAGCAATTATATTTTTTTCTATTATCTTTGATCTTCTCCGGTTATATTGCAATCAAAACGGGTCTTCTACGACGTACCATTTCAGAGATATGATTTTTTTTTAATTTTTTACAAAAGGGGTTGTATCTCGATAGGGGGTGTTATTTAGACAAAACTTTATAGACTTTTTTTGCATCTTTTGGTGCGTACTATCGATACTGATAAAGTGTCCCAGTATTTTTATTACATCCTGTATATGCCAGGATATTTCAGAAAAGTAGGTTTATATGACGTTGTCCCGGCATTGTTTCACGTGCATTCATCAATTTTTTCTAAATATTCTCCGAAACTTATTTTAATATATTATCACTCGGATCAAACATTCTTCTCTCACACAATCTCAATCATTCGATATAGTTTTTTACCCTACAGTAGTAATTTTTGTAATCCTTGTTTTTCTTAAAACTCTAAATATTGTTCAATTCCTTCTACGATACCAAAGCCTAAAAAGACATTTATAAAGTATATATTAATGTTCTTATCTGATTGTCGACCATAACTTAAACTACTTTTTAACACGCAAGTAAAAGTAAATGGAATTGTATACATATTCATATACATGAAATTAATAAATTTTATTTTTACGTATTTTTTTTATACCAACATTCATGAGGTCGTAGCAGCCGACGGAAGTTAATGAATGTTAAAGAGAAACAACAAAAACCTACCTGGTTATGAGGGAAGAAAATTAGTAAAAGTCATAAAATCGTTGCACTTTTAGTCTGCATTTACGGATGGACGAATAAACATGGATAAAGTAATTTATTTTTTGCTCTGTTTTGATCTGCATAGTGTACAATAACACTGTAAATACTAGTAGTACTGTAGAATAATATCTCTACAAGAATGGTATCTAGACATTCACAATAATTATTTCGAATTGACATTTATAATCCAACAAACATATTTACAATTTTCAAAAAGAGGGAATTGACTATCATAACTCTTCATCTTTTTGAAAAGTATGCTCCCAGATTTGGACCCATAGGGTCATACACTTATTGTTAGTTCTGAAATAATGGCGGCACCCCAAACACAGGGTAGGGATCGACCGACATTCAATAACAATCCGTAACACTGCCTATATGCGTATTCACCGTATAGTTACACATATCTTCTTTTTCTATTGTACATGCATGTACGAAGTAGCGTCCATCCGTCTGTTACAGTTTCGGAGATATAATTTTTTAATAACACATTTTTCACACTCTGCGTAACATCGAAGTGCTTCGACAATTTTTGAAATTCTGAAAAGACAAGGTTGAGTTTATTCGTGGTACACCGTATGTCATAACGTATGCATAAGTAAGTTAAAAAAAATCAGAAGTCTTACTCCACTGAATGATCGATTTAATATGACGCGAGCTCGCTTAAAAATACCACGCCATTCTCTTCTGCACCTATATCTGTACATTATATCTATATCTGTATCGGTATTTGTATCGATATCTATATCGGTATCTGTATCGGTATCTATGCATCTATATCTATGTCTACAGTTATATGTATCTATTTTTATATATGTACATAATATGTATAAAGTACCGGTCCGCCCATTATCGTATCACCGAGGAACTGATACGTCACTTTCGATCCGGATTTTTTTGCGTACAGCACGATTCCTTACCAAAAGAATCCAATATAATGTAGCATTTGTTTACTTTTCAAAAATTCTTATGTCATTATAGGTAAGTAGTGGGTGGCTTCGGATCATGCATCGAATAGTTCAGACTTAAAATTTTTAAGTATAACCTTTAAAGTACAAACATTCTACTAGAATCTGTCATACACGTAAAATTCGCAATTCTTCCAAACTTGCATCAAAGAATGCTATTAAAAAGTTCTGACCTTGTTTAAGATCTATCGCTGGCTGGATTCTTTGGTAGCCCAGCATCCCGAAATTGTGAAGCCCTTAATCGGTGGACACACTTACGAGGACAGAAGTATAAGGGGCGTGAAACTTAGTTTCAAGGAAGGAAATCCCGGTATATTCATCGAAGGCGGAATACACGCTAGGGAATGGATATCCCCTGCCGTTGTAACGTACATCCTTAACGAATTGATTGTCAGCGACGATCCACGTGTCAGATACATGGCAGAATCTTACGACTGGTACATCTTTCCAGTTTTCAATCCAGATGGTTACGAGTACACGCACACTACGGTATAAATAGTTACACTGAAAAGTGAATATTTCATTGCTACTGGGTTGCTTGAATGTAGAATAAAATATTTTCAAAATACGCGGGACACTTACAAAAAAATTTGTTATTATTAGTCGTATCAAATTGACTATCACTTACATTCAGTTGTGAAAATAAGAGTTTCATTTAAATACAGGTCGATTCATCGGTTTGGTACAAATTGGTATAGATTATTTATTTGCAAGTTTATTTTTAATCTTTTATCTATCTTTTTCCGTCTCGAAATTTGTTGTTTTGGATTTTTTTTAATGTCTAGACCAGATATATCCACCTTTTTCTGGTCTTTTAACACTTTCGCTGCGGACGAAAATAAGTAGGCGTTCGCCGGGAGCTGAAATAAATAAGGCCAAATATGACTAAATAAGTAGAGGACGCGTATGAGCGTCATTCGCACATGGCAAGGGCTCAGTTGGACGCGCATGTGCGTCGTCCGCAGCGAGAGTGTTAATTGATACCGAAATTCGAGGACTAACAAGTATTTGTTGCATTGTAGGCGGAATGTCAAGTTCTCGTGTGAGGGAATTCCTATCCGATCTAAAAATGGTCACTTCGAGATTGAGTTCGTGCAGTCGCCTATCCGTTTATGTTCTCGTATCGGACTTGTATATCTCGTTTACAGATAAACATCAGATTGCTCTGAAATCCGACCAATGTATTTTGTTTACGAAGAGATAAAGATTGTGTACAAACGTTGAGAGACGATATTGAGTAACATTTCTGAATCGATTCTCGATACGCGCAGATTATTGATGAAACTCTGGGTTTCTCCTGCACGGTTTATCTGTAATGGCAGATATCGTCTATTATCCGTTAATCAATTGCAATTACGTGGATATTACTATCACCCGGCGGTCTATGTATGTGTATCAATACAACCAGATAGGAGACTGAATGGACATACAATAAAAGTATCTAGGTGAAACGACAAGTAAGGTCCGAAGTACAGTAGAATTGAGATTACTAGAAGTGCAATTAGCAACAAGATGAGTGTAAAGAAATGAAAAGAAATGATATTATTATAAACAAATAGGTACATAGATGTGTGCATACTAACTAGTAAGTAAATAATCGAGATGTACGTTACGTTTAGAATCGTCTTTGGCGGAAAACCAGAAAACCGTCTGGATTCGGATGCGTTGGTGCCGATCCAAACAGGAATTGGGACTTCCATTGGGCAGGTAATTCGCAACTTTACAATCAAATACATCGAACTGAAAAAGTGGGATTAAATATTATCTCAAGAATCGCTACTCTTTAGTAAGACCAAAATAATTCAAAATTAAAAGTAGTCTAACAATACTCATTTTTTAGTTACACTGTATTCCTTTAGGAGCAATATTTCGTAAAAATTTTTTGTATCTCATATCAAGCCTAGAAAAAATTGGTCTCAATTCGTTAAAATCGAAGCTTTAACATTAAGCCGATGTTTTGTAAAAATGGACCGGTAGATGTGTGATAATATTCTATAGGGATGTTATACAAAAGTTTCATACAGAAAGCGCTGGGATGTGTCGCGGCCTCCCCTTTTAAACGAAAATCTCTCGCATCATCAACAAATTTCGAGCGCATTTTCTTGCTTATGACACTCTACCTTCTATTCCGAAATATAATTTTTTGTACTACAATATTTCCACCCCATGCAACATTTAACTTATTTAAAGAACAATTTACAGTGTTACGGTTCAAACGAAATACTGAACATTCTAGTCTCTCACCTCAGTAAAGATTAGGAAAATTGATATAATTGATTCCGATCATTTCAGAAGGTGGAACCAGCTCGTATCCATGCAGTGAAATCTATCCTGGCCGTACACCCTTCTCCGAAATAGAAACGCGATCCATGTCCGGATACATTCACAGTATCCACGACAAGATTTTCTCTTACATAGCCTTCCATAGCTATAGTCAACTGTTACTTATTCCTTATGGTCACACTAACGTCAAAATCGAAAATTACAACGATCTTCTGCAAATTGGAAATTATTCTATAAACGCCCTCTCGAAGAGATACGGTACCAAGTATAAAGTTGGAAACACCGTGGATGTGATATGTAAGTAATTTCTCTGCGACTCGAGCAGAAACTCGAATACAAATAATGTTTATCGCGCCATACGACGTACGTAACTCATGCGTAGATTTATCGAAGTGTACGAAATGTGGAATGTAAGCAAAGGCAATTTACGATATGACGTCTATGATTTGCCTACATGTGTTTTACATAGGTCGGACGTATGCAAATTAAACATTTGTGTCAAGGCACGCTCCAATACAAGTACGTCACATTTGTTCCATCCTAAATGTTCCAGATTTGTTCAAACTTTTTGGAGTATGCTATCTTAAGCTGCACTTTGAATATATGTATAAAATCCAGTTTCTACTTAGTCCACATCATCAGCATTCGTGTATTATATGAAAATTCAGCAGTAGCAAATACAGATTAATTGAAAGAAATACATACTTTGCAGCAATTACAAATGCATGTACGGAGTATCACTTTCTTCTGCTGGAATATGAAAACAATACATACTAAACTAAATTGAAATTGTCACATAGAGTCAAGGGGATAAAATTGGCGGAATGAGGTAGATTGTTCAGGCTTTATGGTAACCTATATTTTCCGTACGATGGTAAACAATAAGTATATAAGTCAGTGAATTAGTCCAAGACTTTATATTATTATTCTAAACACGCAAATGCAAAGTTTACTGAAAATGTAAGTTATCATACTTTTCTAACTCTTACCAAAGCATCTTTGTAAATTTTAGAATATATGTTTACGCATTTTTTTCCAAACTTTCATATTGGAGATATATACTATTTTTTATATTTTCAAAACAGAAGTGTACTTTAGTGTACATTGTTAAGACAGTGCAGGTTTGTGGACCTAAGTCTTTTGGTACGTTCGATCGATCCTGATACAAAAATTTCCAATGTTTAGTTACATGCTGTATAATTTAATTTAGAGTCAAAGATTCATCGAAATGCGCGTTTTTACAATGACATATAGATGAAATCTTTACTGAAAAATCTGTGAAATACATTTTCTGACATTTTTTCATCAGACGTTGCATCAGGCGGTTCTATGGATTGGGTACGCGGGACATTCAATACTCCTGTAACTTACACATACGAGCTTCGGGACACAGGACGGTACGGTTTCATTCTACCAGCAAGTCAAATCATACCGACGGCTGAAGAAACCTTGGATTCTGTGGTTGCGATGTTCCAGGAGGCGTCGAAACTTGGTTACGGTGCGTCGAGCAGACTTTCCCCTTCTTCAACGTAAAACAATCATTTTCAGACGCGGTTTTGCATATTGGACATTTTTACATCATACGATATGCATGCGTAACAAAATTAAATAACACATTCATTGTACGATATACCATTCGTATTAATTTTACGAGACTGATTGACGATTTATTGACAAGAAATAATGGACCATGATTTTGGAGGAAACTGTAGCGATGAAGGATAGACGCGCGCAATAATAAGACACGAATTAATATACAGCGCAATTAATTTTAATCATTCTAATTGAGAAAATTACAAAATCAATCATACAAAAGATATTTATGATAATGATTGACATTTTGAATTATCGCAGAGATTTAAAAGTCCACTTTATAGGGGATTACTGGACGCTCAGATTACGTGTTTAATTCGTATCTAATAATTCGCGGATTTATACTGCGATCGAATAAATCACCATGTCAGTGTAATCATTTGTATTATTGTTAGTATTATAATGTTACAAAATAAAATGATGATAATACAACGCCACGTCGTTTATTTTATTTAGAAATCGAATCGTAATGTATGCGAGTGTCTTTTCAGCTTTTACTTGAACAGTTGTTTGATTACAAGCGTTCGTCAGTTTTTGACGTATTTCCTTACTTTAATCGTATAAACTTGTATGGAAACAGAGGCTCTGAACTTGAAAATGTCGTTTACAGTCGAAAAATTACGATCGATAACACGTGGAAGATTTTCCTATTAACTCAGCTGCGATGCCCTAAAGTTAGTATCTTCGCTGTTTGATATAAGAGAATGTCTGCCGTGGCACACTCCGAATTAATACCAATGTTGATATAATAAACAACGTTATCAGCGATGAAAATGCGTCACATAATAAACAAACATTATACATCAATGTAATCGTAATATCGTAATAAAAACACGAAAACGTAATTACAAATTTAATTAAATTAAAAAAAAATAATAAACAATCTTTTTTTCATTAAGAATCTGGGAATATGACATCAGCGATCAACTACTCCTGCTACTTTACGTACGACAAATGTAAACCAGCAACATTCTAGATATTAGCAAGATTCAATGCATGCAAGGAGGCAACAAGTTACCCATCCTTTAGAGTTGGGCAGAAATCAATTCATTTGTCCATTCACGATTACTGCCCATTCGCGATAATTCCCAATTAATTTTCCGAATTCGTGAAAGGTAATTCGTGTTGAGAAATGCAAGTAAATTAATTCTATTTGGAATGGTTACTAATGAAATGTCACGGTTCAGAAAATTTGATATTCTTACATGACCAAACCATTCATCATGGAGTAAAAATCCGAGTTTATTCCACATTGTCCTTCCTTGAGTATGTTAGGTAATATTGCATTATATACTTCATACGATGCCCACCTTAACATTTTCGATACAGTCTCTAAATCATCAAACAATTTTAGAGATATTTGTCCGAAAAATTCAATTGAACTTACAGAAACCATCCGAAAAGTCCGTATACCCCTGTCTGTACAACATTCAGGCATTTCCAATCGTTTCTAATATTGCTCATCATGATATTTTCAACAGTTTATCAAGCTTAATCCTTACATTTAAAAATAGCTATTAAATATTTTAATTAACAATAAAGAATTATCGATTCATTATCCATTCATTATCTAAGCCAATCGTTCCTATGAATATCACCGATCGAATACTTGATTTAATAATTATAAATTAAACCACAAAAAGAATATAATGCAATCTTTATCGATAAAATTAAAAATTCATTTTTTAATGAACTACGTCATTCGTTAATAATTTAATTAACTAATACCAAACACTGTACACCTGCAATCATGGGTGGAGTTTCAAGTATCCCGGAATTAAAAGTTGTCTACAATTGATTGTGAAATTCTGATAATACGTGGAGTGTCGACGTACGATGAGAAAGATAAGGCTACTGACTGGAAGCTAATCCGATAAGGTGGATTTAGACCCGAGAAGCGTGCTCGTTAATTGATCGATGATGTGATTTTTTTAATAACGATCCCGCAATTGTACCAGAAGTGATCATTGGTGCCGTGTGCAGGTGGAGAGTTTAAATACGACGAACAGAACTGTTGAGGGAACACACATCTTTTCTGATTGTGGAGGGTAAGATCACAAGCTACATACTCTCATTTCACATTAATATTTCAAAAATTATTTACATATAGCATTCCCAAACTTTAAATTGTTTAAATAAAAGCCTACGTCGTGTCATTTTTTTAATAATAATTACATTTCATTTCAACTAGAATTTATAAATTATTTAATTGTCTCGATAGGGACATCATGTGGAAACTAACTCTCCTCGCAGTAGTCGCCTTGGCGACTGCCGAAAAGGCAACTTTTGACAACTACAAGGTATTCCGTATCGTTCCGCATACGGACGACCAATTGAACGCTGTTCGAAATCTGGACCAACTTTCAGATGCAGTAAGTACATCTTCCCACCCAAATACATTCGTAACTATGACCTACGCAACAAGATCCGGAAATATCTATCGTTTCATTGTTGGTGGGTTAGTTGCATAGCGAGTGGGTTATTTGTTAATTAAAATGTTCAATTGTCAATTTTAATTGTAAATATCCTGTTCGATAAAACCGCCAAAGCAATAGATTTGCATCGTAATTGACCATTTGATGAATCTCCCTATCGTCGGTTAAAGCTAGAAATTATGTTCTTTTCAACCCCTCGAGTGAATGTTTAGTATATTATCCAAATTAATAAATATCGCCCGCATCAGGTTTTTGCGCTAAACTCCATAGTCAAGATTCACATAACAGATTCTTATTAATTGTGTGAAAAGTATTCGTTTATATTACGAACGCTGTTTCTGTTGCAAAATTAGTTCAATTTTGCTTGTGAGAATTGCATTAAAAATGAACTATTCGAATAAAGTAAGACAATGGCTTAACACGATATGACATTTTAATATCCCAACTATTACAGTTCTCATACTGGAGTGAACCCGGCCTGGTCAACAGACCAGTCGATGTCATGGTGGCCCCCCACAAGTTGCCGGAATTTACCGAAATGATGGACAACTTCGGAGTCTCGTATGAAGTTTACATCAACAACGTTCAGACTCTGATCGACAACGAGAAACCCGCGAGCCATTCCTACTCATTCGAGTTCAACAGATACCATACTCTCGAAGAAATCTACGCCTATTTGGACGGTTTGGGACGAGCCTACCCCGGAAAGGTGCAAGTGGTCGTCGGTGGACGCACGCACGAAGGTCGTCAAATCAAGGGTGTGAAGTTATCTTTCCGCCAGAACAATCCTGGTATTTTTATCGAGGGTGGAATTCACGCCAGGGAATGGATCTCTCCGGCTACGGTCATTTACATGCTGAACGAACTGTTGCACAGCAACAACGCCGACGTTAGGAATCTTGCCGAATCCCACGACTGGTACATTTTCCCCGTCTTCAACCCTGATGGATACGTCTACACACACACCACGGTAAGAAATGTCACGAATTCCCAGATACCATAAGCAGTGGTCCATAAGTTGTGTGCCTTGTTTCTCGTGTTTATTTTTCAAGACATTGTTAACCGAATAACTGCATTTTATTTATTTTAGTTATGGTCCTATGTGATAAATAAATTAAAGCTATTCGGTTAAAAGTGTCCTGCAAAATGTATTGCAATATTAACCACAATAATATCACTCCATCATGCTAATGAAACTAATATTTTATAGAACCGTATGTGGAGGAAAACAAGAAAACCATACTCACTCTTGTGCCATGGAAGCGATCCTAACAGGAACTGGGGCTTCAAATGGATGGGTGAGTTCAATTAATTAAAATAATTAATGTCATCTTTGAGCAAGTACAATACAGTCGCTAAATCCATAAGGATGAAGTCATTGAAGATGGATACAAAATTAACAAAAAAGCATTGTAGAACAAATTGATTACCGAAATCTTTGTCCTCGCAAGGCGATAATAATAATAATAATAATATTTCCAATTTTAGAGGGTGGTTCAAGCAGTCAACCATGCTCCGAGACTTTTGCCGGAAGTGGACCATTCTCTGATATCGAAACCAAATCCATGTCAGAGTACATTACCTCCATTTCCAACAAGTTCTTCGCCTACATTTCGTTCCACAGTTTCTCGCAACTTCTTCTTTTCCCTTACGGACACACGCCCGCTCATATAGGCAACTATGATGATTCTGTAAGTATCAGGAAACATTATTTGCTTACTTGTTCTTTTCGCGAAAAAAGTAGTACAATTTGAATACTTACTGAGAAGTAATTCGCTTACTAATTACTTACAGTAATTCGCAAAAGATACTTGTAAGTATTCAAATTCATTAAACGAAGATGCGAAAAAACGATTACTACTAATTCACATGTCGTCACGTACTACTGGTTGTTTCGTCCATGAATGTAAACAAAGGTGCATTCCCGCCGTTTTTATCAGGAATGCTGTGTTTGATAATAATCTTGTAGATCTTAAATCTTTACATGTCGAATACGCGTTATCTGATTATTTATCTTGTGATTGATTACGATAATTATCATGATGGACGATCCAAATTTATCTCGATTCACCGACTGTTGCTAAACACTTCCATGTAACGGTTAATTCACAAAGTATTGACAACTCAGGCAAATCATGTGTTTTGTCTATTTTTAGCTGGCTATCGGAAAGAAAACCATTCAAGCTCTTTCTCAGAGATTTGGAACGCAGTACACGACTGGAAATATTGCCGAAGCTATCTGTAAGAATCATATCTTGTTATTATTAATGTTATTCCCTTTTTCAGTACTCTAAACTTTATGCGACTGCCATACTTTATCTGGTTTACATACATTTTTTGTGTTTATCATACGTAGCCTAATTTCTCAAGTATTTAATCGTCACTGATTAACAAACCGAAAATTATTTGTCAAATGCCCTAATGAATGAATTATGACGAAAAGAGTTTCAAATTTCAGCGCGTTATATCTTGATTTTCCATGTTTTTTGCAGACATTGCAACCGGTGGATCAATCGATTGGGTAAAGGGAACATTCAATAAACCAATTACGTACACCTACGAATTGCGTGACCGTGGTCGTCACGGTTTCTTGCTGCCGCCAGATCAAATCGTGCCTACTGGACAAGAAACTTTGGACTCCTTAGTTGCTATGTTCAAAGAAGCAAAACTCCGTGGATACCCCGGAAAATGAAGTGGACTTGCAATGCGTCGTGGAAAATCAAAATAACTTACATTGTTAATTTGTTTTAGATATTGTTTCGTTACATTCTTTTCTATTGAAAGTAATAAATTTTGATAATTTTTATACATTTACTTTTGGCTCTTCCTTTATTCTGTTGTTCCTTTCAAAATTAGAAATTAGTAAACTAGACGAGCTTTGGTACGAGTATTAAACATTATAAAATAGTAGTTTGATTATCATTAAAAAAAAATATGTTAATTCTGTTGTATATATCCCGCCCCGAGTTATCGGAAATGGTAAACCTTTGGTTTGTTTCGCAACAAGTCACCGCACTCGTTAGTCAGACCGACTAACTCGGGATGGGGCAGAGTTGCATTATTGTCGGAAGTGGTGATTGCGATGAAGTCGGGTTAATTGATGTTTGACTCTGGATATGATTTTTTTTAGTGTTATATTTAACTTTGATGGCTTGGACACCTTGTGCGGGTTTATTTCACAGGTACAGATTGGTCATGCCTTTCGTTTTACTGTTCAATCACACCAGGTGTTACAATTTAGGCATTTTCAAGGGTGGAAGGGAAGGGGTGTATTTAGACTGATTGTGAGTGTAAAGTGCGAGCGAAGAGTGTTTGGACCGAGGGACGTAAGGTGTAAAAAGATTGTTTGGGTCGTGCAACAGTTTAGTAGCGCAAAAAAATCAAAATTATTTTCTATAAAACCAACAGTTGATATTCATTTTAAAATAAATCCAGAAAATGGAGGAAATCCAGAATATGAAAAATCGTATGATTTCCAGTGAATGTTTAGAATGAATGATTAAACAAGGAACGTGAAAGAATGTGCGTGACCTTCGACCGAAGTTGGCGCGTGTCACGAGTGTGTGAATGCGTAAGTCTACCTATGAGAGAATGATAATTTGTGAATGACTATGAAAAAGAGCATCAGAGCCACGTTGCGAGGATTTATGATGTAAGATGTGTGCAAGATTCATTGTGCAGGATTAGTGAGGATTAGTCGAGAGAGATCAGTTGTCTGTTTAATGAGTGAGAGTCGCGAGAGAATTGAGAGTTCAAGTCCAGCGAGTGGACATTGAGAGAATCACGAAAGAGTTAAAAGTTATACATATTAGACAGGGTCATACGTGTGTGTGTGTCCTTAGTATTAGTTATTTTAAAGTGATAGTTTGATAGAGTCCTATATTAGCAAGAGCCAGCTTAATACAGTTAATTCTCCTGAATTACTATTAATAATAAGTAGAAAACAAATTGCATCTTACCATCCAGTATTTTGTACAATATTTTCTAACTTACACGGTCCGCAATCACCACAGTCATAATGGAATTCACGCGGAAGTTACGATTCCTGGTTACTGAAATCAGATTGTCTCGGTTTGGAAATCGACGGTTATTAAAAATGGATTATCAACGTGGTTCAATACTACTCAGAGAAACTACGGGTTTCATTGCGAATCCTAGGATTTCCTTTTACCTTCTTGTTCGACTTTTATTCAATCTCTACTTGGGTATTGGACAGTGATTATACGAAGATATGGGGTAACAGGATATGTGGAGAGAAGAAACCGTTTCACCTCATCACGAATGCCAGTATTTGTTTGCTAAGACTCATGTTTAGACAATGTCTTTCTTTAATTTTCCGCCCACGCTATTAACCATGAGTTCATAATTTGTATGACACGATTAGACCAGAAATCAGAATCACACAATAGAATAATAAGTGAATACCGTTGTGACTTTAATAATCAGAAATATAAGTACCACGTAAAAAATCTGAATTAAAAGTCACAATGCCTCGTAATAAAATCCGAAATATCATATAAGTCAACTGCGTAACCTTCGAAATCGGAAATATAAAAATCGTGCGGAATCGGAAATTTAAGTATATTATCAGTGTCGCTTATAAAATCTGAGATATACATGTATGGGTCGACTACAGAGTAGACTCTACACGTGCATTCATCCTTTATTTTTAAAGGCTGGTGAAAGTAAGGCAGAAATTCGACAAATTCAATCAGGTGTGACCGGATACCGTGAAAGGGTTTGCAATGTATTCTTCGCGAGTAGATAATGTGGAACAGTCTAATTCGTACCTGCATTTCAATGAACAAGCGTTTATGATGAGAGCAGGAAGTAGGTTCCCGGTAATAATTGGCGTATCATAAACTAGCTTGACCGCACCGATCTAGTCATCGGTAACTACCGATGATGTGTACGTTCGGGGAAAAAGTTTTAGGCAAATAATGTCAATATCTTGCAAATTGCTGCTATCTAGTACTGTTTCTGAATACTTTATGACTCTAAAAAAATATTATATACAATACATATATACATTAGCATAACAATCCATATACATATTCTGCAAATATGTTTACAGAACATACTATACATACTATACAGAAATCAGCACTGAAATAATTTGAATCAGTTTTTTATATAATTCTAGAAATGCGAGATTGAACAACAATATTTTTTACAATATGTATGTTCACAACTTTTATAATTATTTTTATTATTTTTATTTCTTTTATTGGTATGATGTTTTAGAATTTCATATGTTAAAGTGTGTAACACCATAACTCAAAAAGTTATGACAATTTGCGGCATGCTGCAGCTAGCATTGAAACCCCCGAATTACTTTTGACACAACGAACCGTACGAAACGGGATAAAGGCAAAGAATATTAATAAATTTTTGTCTCTTCATTTTTGCAAGATTTTTTCTATTTATTAAATTTCAGTAAGAACAGCCGCCAGTAAAAACAGCGCAAATGTTATTGTGATTTTTAAATTGAGTAATTTGAAAGACTTCAATACTTAAGGGGTTACACCAGTGTAACAGCCGAAAAAAAGCGCTATTTACATGAATTTTTTTTGGAAATATGGAAAGGCGCTAACAAAAAACTCTTACAGTATGTTGCTAAGCATACATTTAAGTACAAAAAAAAATTTTTTTCACCAAAAAGTAATTCAAAATGGCGGCTCTACAATAATTTTTCTGAGACATCTTGACAAAAACGCGTTCCACGGCACGCACTAGAGCACGTGCAATTTTGAAACTATTACAAAAAAAAATTTTTTTTCTTAATCTGCATGAGTATAGCTAGAGAAACACGTACGGATTTTAAAAAATACGAATTTTTGGATATTTGGCAGTTGTTTGAAGTTAAAACTCACTTTTTCGCCAAAAAAAACAGCAGTTATTTGGTTATAAAATTTTTTCTAATTAACATATCGAAAATTCCGTACGTGTTTCCCTTCAAAATGTTGTTGCAAAGATGTGTATAAAATTTTATATGAAAATATGCAAAATTGATGGAGTTATGCTGCGTGCCGATTTGAAAAATCGTGTTTCGAGAAAAACGCATTTAAAGTTTTAAAATGAGTTTTAGACGTGAAAAAGTTAAAAAATCGACTGAAAAAAATTTTTTAACATTATTCTGCAATCCCAGGACCATAAAGCTGCCCTTCCTGGTCCAAAAATTTCTCCTGATCCTCTTTTCTTAAACATTTGATGTTGGATCGCGCTGCTTTTGCCTCATCGGCCAACGACAACACGGCCTGCTTGACTCGCTTAGCATCACTTTCAAAGCAAAAATCATAAGATTGATAGCCGATATTCATTTCTAAAACCATCATAACTCGTAATATACTAGTTAAACCATCATTGACGTTTTTACCACTTGAACGAGACTTAGGAGCTAAATTCCAAACTGTAGCATTGAAACTTTCATTACTATTCTGCGTGTAGCCTCCTAAGCCGCGATTTAACAACTCATTACGACTCAATTCATCATAAATTGGTATGTTAGCTTTGTACACTTCTTCAGGTAATGGCGATTTATGATGAAATTCACTCAAAGTTACATTTACCGCTGTTCGTCGCATAAAAGACGTTCGAGGCGCTTGAGAAAAAGCGCAAAATTTCATACAAAAAAATTTTTTTCAGGTATAAAACATTTTGCCTCATATTCTTGAAGGTTCAAAGTACCTTTTAAGCTAATAAAAAAAAATCAATTTTTTGAAAATTTTACACTGGTGTAACCCCTTAAACGAGTAAATCTCAATAGTTTATAACGTCATTGCGATTAGAGGTTACTGCCAAGTTAAAATCAAGACTACTGGAAGCTCATAGTCTTTTATACGAAGACTGCGACAGTTACTGTGCCGGTTGACGCGAACGAGGGCATTCATAGAGTAGTAATCAGATTTATTAATTAGGAGGAGAAATTATTTTTTGGGTAATTTAGTTAAATGAATATATATATTTATTTAGCGATAGTATTGTGCCGAATCTGTACAATAATTTATATTTGCTCACATTTGTTTGATTTTAAATCCTGTGTAAAATGAAGTTTATATTAATGAGCAATCTGCTCCAATGTAACAACTTCTTGTACTTGGCCCATATCTTTGTATTTTTATGATTTTTTGAGGATTAATTTTATTGGAAACATTTCTAATTATTCTATCGGGCATTTAACATTTATTTTCAATGTTTCATTCCACAGTGTTCCTGAATTTTAAATAAGTGGAAATAGAATGATAATTAGATGTTTCTAAATTATTCATTTCAAGTTATATCCTGAAGATGAAAATTATTTTTTATTCATTTATTTATCTCGGTGAAATCGTTAGCATTTGAAAAATGTCGCCGGCCTTTAATCGGTTTTAAGCATAGTGTTGCGATTTATTGTTAAGCCTAAGTTTTAAAAATCAAATACATTTTTTGTTGTATTCCGTATAGGAAACGATTAGGATTAGAAAAATAAAATGACAATTTATTTTCAAACGATTTACATGAACTCGTCTTCGGAATACAATACAGCTTAAGTTTAATTTAAGTCTAAACTCAGGTTCACACAATGAGTCTTGACTTTGCCATTACGATATTTTAAAATCAAAGAATGGTGTTATATAAAATGCTCTCTCTCTCTCTCTCTCTCTCTCTCTCTCTCTCTCTCTCTCTCTCTCTCTCTCTCTTCCTTTCCTCTTGGATATTTTTAATCTCTCCCTCTCATCGTCTACCTTTTCCTTGCCATGGAAATCGGCCTATATCCTCCCTATTCCTAAAGTCTCTTGTCCCCCTTCTTCTTCTGATTTTCAACCAATATCCATTCTTCCGGAATTCTCCAAAATCCTTCAACGTGTTGTCGGTTGCCAGTTTCTTCTGTTCCTGACCTCCAGAGGCCTGCTTGATCCTACACAATTCGGTTTTGTGGCGGGTCGTTCCACCCAGAGTGCTCTTCTGTGTATTCTCGAGGATGTTCGTGCGGCCGTGGACGGTCGCATGGTCACGGTTCTTGTCAGCCTTCATTTCTCCAAGGCCTTTGACACCGTTGATCATGCGATCCTCCTTATCAAGCTCGCGGATTTTGGGCTTTCCTATTCGGCTCTGGTGTGGTTCCGCTTGTATCTCACCGGTCGTAGGCAGGCGGTGCTCGTCGATGGCTCGCTCTCTTCTTGGTCACCCGTGACCTCTAGCGTCCCGCAGGATTCCGCTCTTGGTCCCCTCCTTTTCTCTATTTACCTGTCTGACGTTAATGCTGTCCTCTCCAATGTCAATATTGTAAAATACGCGGATGATATCCAGCTATATGTTCATTGCCTGCCTGCCAGTCTTCCTGATGCCATTGTTATTAAATAATAACATTGCTCGTTTGGTGGACTGGTGTGCACGCAATTCGCTCTCATTCAATCCTTCTAAATCCCAATCTATAATCTTTGGATCCTCTCGTTATGTTAACTGTATTTATACTTCACCTCCTCCTCCTGTCATTGTTGACCGAATTCCCATCCCTTATTCCAAATCTATAAAATCCCTCGGTGTTGTCCTTAGTTCGACGTTGGTCTGGCTGGATCATGTAGTCTTGATTTGTAACAAGATTCGGAGTACACTTTTCCAGCTCCGGCGGATCGGCTTTGCCCTCCCTGTACAGACTAAGGCTGAACTTGTCCATTCCCTTGTCCTCCCCCACATCGATTACTGTGCTCTTGTTTATCGTGATCTCGGTGTGGTGGAGGATATCCGCCACACGCGGGCTTTTAACTCCGGTGTTAGATTCATCTTTGGCGCCTCCTTAGATGCTCACGTTTTCCCTCTTTATGCTCGTCTTGGGTGGTTGCGGCCATCATCTCGTCGGGATTATTTCCTCGGCATATTCGTGTACGATCGAATTCGCTTCAATTTTCCGGGAAGAACCGACCATTTCTGCGGCATTTTCAAGTCTGCTGAGGATATAGGTGCTCGTTCTTCCTCACGGACCTCTTCGTGCCTGCTTAATCTTCGTAAGCACCGCACGGCTACCATGGGGAATTCCATTTCCGTCGCAGGGGCGCGACTTTGGAACAGTCTTCCAAAATCTGTACGCTGCTGCCCTTCGAGAGCTACCTTTAAAAAGCTTCTCTTTGATCACTTCCTTGCTCTGGCTCCCTAGGTACCCCGGCACCGGTGATTTTTACCTGTCTATTTTGTTACTGCTATTTGTTTGCTTTTGCTCCTTACTATTTCTTTTCTGCTTCTTAATTTTTGCTTGTGTTTCTGTTTTCTGTGTTTCTGTATTACTCTAAGCCTTGGAGTCTAACAATAATAGAGTCTAACCCTTAGAGTCTAAGGGTTTCTCGACGAACACCCAAACGTACAAAACGAGTGACTAATTCTAAACGTGGAGTCACTCGATAACTCGCTGTTTGTTACAAAGGTCGGGTTGTGTATCCAACACCTTCTTCCTTTTTGGCCGAAAATGGTAAACTTCGGATGGAACGATACAAAATCAATAATATATATATAATATAACTTTACATATAAAACTAAATCAAAAAAATAAATAGATAATAATACAACTTAATGCTAGGTAATAAATATCAATTACGACATTGTTCTTAATAATTAATAAAAGAAGATAGGGATTAATATGTCTTATACAATACGAATTAAAAAGATATTTGAAATATTAATAAATACAAAGTACAATAGAATCAAATGGGTGTGGTGATTCTGCGAGTCTTCAATTTTCTTTAGTCCTTGCTGGGAAAATTTGACGTCGGTAAAGGTGAAAGTGTGTCGTCAACATTCAATTCAATTTCACAAAGATTCGTATTGATCCTTGCCGTATTGCTCCTGTATTGCAAATAACTATATCTCTGAATGACTCCTGGTATTCTGTTCGAATATCGGAACCAAAGGTGCAGTTGACGAAGTTTTTTATCATCGGCGGAATTGTTTCGCCATTAGTGGGGCTGCTTGTAAAACAGAATAATCTTCTCAAGAAATTCCAACATCCAAACCAATGATAGCAATTTCCGCATATCGTCTTGCAGTCATCCGGAATGTAGTCCATGTGAGGTGACAATAGTTGGACTTCACAGGTTGATTCTTCTACTATTTGGTTCGTACGAATATTCTCACATCGTAATGTCCAGTTGAATACTCAGTGCAATTAATCAATTCTTGCAGAAAGGAAAAATGTGCTTTGGCAAGGAGATCAAAAGGTATTGTGATTTAGGAATGATGCTGGAAAATGTTAAGGAGTTTTGATGTTGTAGTGGGAGAGGAATAGGTTGAAAGAAGTTCTATTGATAATAGGTAATTTGTTGGTAAAGAGTACAAGATTATATGATAAGATTGCTTGTACTCTAACTAATTTATAGAATGTAGGTAAATTTTAATAATTCGGAGATACGACCAATTGATTTTCGCTTTTATAATTTGTTAGCATTTCAAGAAGAATTTTTAGAAATAATTAGAAATGGCGATATAATGTTAGATATATCTACCAAGATTAAACACAGTAAGTAGTGTTCTATATATTAGGACGAAATCTGCGTTTTGTGTTTGATACATGTAACTCTACATTATTAATACTATATACGTTAATTATTTTATTTGGCTCTTTAAAGTTAGGGGTAAGCTTCCCACTTAATTCCAGTTTTGCGCGTTTTTGATAACTACATACAAGATCACCCATTGCTAATTCTATTGGATTTACTTTCTCGTCATAATATTCCTTGCTTTTAATTTTTACTAATAAATTTTGTCTGGTTATTTCGATGGAAGTATTCAATTTCTGCTGTAGAGCTTTAACGTACAGTTAAATGGTTTCTTAGAGATAGACGTTATCTCCATCGTTTGCTTGTTACATTCAAAGTTTGTCTTGTTAATTTGACAAGAATTACAACCTATTATATTCCCTAATATCTTTATTTATAGTCGGCAAAAAATAATTTTGCTCTAATCTTTTTATATGTTTGATTAAAACCACAATGTTACCATAATATTCTATCGTGATTTTCCTGCAATACCTGTTTTATTTCGTCTCGATTTTTAGATATTACTTTTGAGGTAATCGCTTCCATTCTAGAATTAAAATAGACTGAATGTTGGTGTGTATTGCGATACATTGGCATCGGCTTTGGAATTACATCGATTAAAATAATAGATTTACCATAATTAATTGTACAATTTTTTTATGTAAGAAAATCGTTTCCTCACAACCCATCAAATGGAATATTAATAGGTTCAAATTCAAATGTTGTCATCAAATGTTGTTTCAAAATTATTTTGATTAAATCCAAGTTGAACACTGGTTTCCCCCAAACTTTGAATTGGTGAATTTAAAAATATTCCATTTAATATAACAGGAGTAGGATTTGTAATTTTCATATTTTGTACACTCGATGATAAGTACACACTTTGATTAATGGCGTGGAGGCACCGGAATCTATAAGAAATTTCAATATTCTATCTGCAGATTTGCAACGTTGTGGCTTGAATGATAAATAAACCGAGTCATCTGTTCCAGATAAAGAATTAATGGTTTTTACATTAGACAATTTCCTGAATTATTGTGTGGATGATCCGTCGAGATATGCATTTCGAAAATTTGAATTTCGAGAGATGTTTGCACGAGATTAATTTTGAGAATTTTCGAATACTTGAGGAATCTGTCGCACTGTATACAATTTCTTTTTCGAGTTATGTGTTGATGAATTTTGTGGATATACAAGCTAAGCATTTCGAAAATTTTTATTTGAAGAGAATTGATTTGTATTAAACAAAGTGGTACTAGGGGAAAGTTGCATTTGATTTTGACGTATGGATTCGTTATATTGTCTTTTTCGACACTGACCAATTAAATGTCCCAAACATTTACAATAATTACACTGTTTAGTGTGATGATTATTAAAATATATTGCTCTAGGAATATTTGTGTTTCTATTACAATTATTGGTGGAATGATTAGTTCTACCACAAATTTGACATTTCCGATGAATATCATTTTTCATATGTATAATTCGCTCTTCAGCTAGAGCTGCAGTAAATGCATTATTTATTGTTCTAAAATCGCGATCTTTCAGCACCAGAGATATTTGTGGGTGTGTGTAATTTATGAATCGATTTAAAGTCATCTCAGTTATCATGGCCACTCGCCCAGCTATTGTATTATCTTCTTTTGAACCAGTGCAATGAATATTTGTTAAAATTCTAGATGATAGATCCTCTATTCTTTCATAATATCCAGATACATCTTCATGACGTTCTTGTTGGATACAATTTAATTCTTGCATTAATTGATTTAAACTTATCTTGTCTTGATATAAATTTCGTAATAATTCAGATATTTCGTCCCATGTAGTTAAATTACCATGTATGTCAATGTGTACCCTAGCGTTACCTACAATTCTGCTTCTTACAAATAACAAAAGTGCTTTAGTTTGATCGGCTTTAGCCAATTCAAAAACCGAATCGACCTGTTTAATAAAGCTACGAGTTTTATATCTATTACCATCAAAATTATCTGGTATCAAGCTGATTAGAAATTCAAGTGACAGTCTTTCGGAATTTGGTTGAGGTGTATTTGCACCGTTGCTTGTCGATGATGATGTACCACCAGTTCGCAACATTTTTTTATACCAAGAATTAGTAAATTACAAGGGTAAGAAATTGGAAAAGTTACTTAGGAATTGGAAAAATTTTCTGCAATATTGAAATAAATGCAAAGGTATTTGAAAAGTACTCACGGTGAGAATTTCACAAAGGTAACGATGAAACGATGATCCACGTTAATGCTGGTAGTCTATAACCAGTATCTTCAGTCTGCGTGAGGTCCTTCTCTTCGAGTCATTGTTAACACTTTGTTCTCCTTCGATTCGCAATAAATATTGCTATTTATTCTCAGTGTGGGACTTGTGATCCAGAATGCAGCTGAGTTTTATAACTGTCAGAGTCCTACCGACTGCGCCAATTTTATGTTGTATTCCGTGTGGGAAACGATTCGGATTAAAAAAATAAAATAACAATTTGTCTTCTAAAGATTTACACGAACTCGCTCTCGGAATGCAATATAATGTAAGTCTAAACTCTTAATCGCACAACAAGACTTGACTTTGCGTTCACAATATTTTAAGAGAAAAGGAAGGTGTTATAGATCACGGGTATGCTCTCTGTCTGCGTTCTCTGCATAAACTGGACTTATATATAATGTAATTGGCAGTAAGGGGGTGGTGAAAAACTGCCCTTTGGTCAGTGATATCGAAGGCCTAAGTGTTCCTCCACTAACGCCCGAATTTTCAAAACACGTGACTAATTCTAAACATGGAGTCACCCGATGACTCGTTGTTTGTTACAAAGATTGGCTTGAGTATCCAACATTCTCAATAATTTAAGAAAACATTATATTAAATTTATAAATTTATTAATGACAGAAACTTGTCTCTTGATTATCATCCGACATGACTCCAACAGATTACATATAAAAGCCTACATTACCGGCAGAAAAATCATCGTCGAATGGCGTGAAAATATGATGTAAGCACAGACGAGAGATACGATAGACCTTACACCACATACGAGGTATTGAATCACAGATGAAGCATTGAATATAGTTCTAATCTATTGAATATACCATGCAGCCCCATGCTTTACGGTGTCGCATGGTTTTGGGGGCTCTAGAGCCCCCTTACCATTTTAGTGTCACTCCCAACGTTACCATTTTGGGTTCGAATCTAGGATGACCATGGATTATTAGTAAGAGTACGATATAGAAATTATAATTTATGCGTATTAATAACTGACCTTTTTAATGCGAAAGAAGGACAGTGAATTCACAAGTACTAAACTGTAAGTCACAGCAAAAGTAAGATCTTTTATAGCGAAGAATACAGTAAACCCCCGCTTAACGCGGTAGGTCCGTTCCGCGTTATAGGAAAACGCGTTGTATGAGTATTCTCGTATAACGCGCTTTATGACCCCGTATAACGCGTTATGTACAAATGATTCAAGTAAATCGAATATTAAGGAAAAACTAAATATGGGCATTTTATTAAAATCAAACTAAGAATATTTTAAATAAAAAACTCATACATATGTAACTAAAAACAGTTAATTTCAAAAAAATTACATAATTCCAAAAATAGTTATGTTACATGTTTATTCGCTAAAAATTTAACATTATTTAACTGTTTTGTAATTTTTAATTTCTTAAAAATCTGCATTGTCACAAATTTTATAAGAACGCCATTGACACAATGTGCAAACGTACGCGAAATTGATTATAAATTTCACAGTACAGAAATATAACCTAACCTAATCCCCGCGTTATATGGGGGAAAACACGTGTTATACGAGGGACATGAAATCGCGTTATATGAAAACGCGTTGTAACAGTACCGCGTTAAGCGGGGGTTTACTGTATTCAGTTTTTCGGAATATATACAAAAGTTATAAATATTGACATTATTCACTATTTTTCTTTATTTCTTATAAACAATTGTACTTTTCTAAAAACCATTATCCTTCTATTTGATATCAATAATTCAAATCTTTTCCGATAATGTGAAACATAATAAAGTCTACGTCAACAATTAACATGTCGGTGAGTTGTTAATATCATATCAAATGTGACTTAATTTGCATTATTTATAATTCATCAAAGTATGTAAAAAACGGGTAATGTTATATAAATGTTATAGTGTTGGGTATCATTTTAACCAGGAGAACGTCACGAATACGTAATAAAACTTTCGTGAATAAAAATACAGAAAAGTAATATTTTCATAGGTGCATTAGCGACCAACGCACCGATATACGAGCCTCAACCTCATTCTCATTGTCTATTAAATAGAAGCTCTTTATTTATTACCCATTATAAAGTAGCCGGTGCCCAGTTATACCTGCGACACCCCTTTAAAGACTCACACTTAGGATATACATTTCCTCTATTTCGTCGCCAAAGAATGAAAATCGCATCCACATAAAATTGTTCTCTAAGCTTCGGTTGTCTGTATCAACAAGAATATTGAAGATTTCGGGGATTCTTTCAAATGTTACAATTGACAACCTACTATAAATTTATTATTTATCTTTTGAAAAGTGGGTCAAACTTACTCGTCAATAATTAATAATTCGAAAAATTTCAATTTAATTCATGAGTTATGGAAAGATTTTAGGAAGTTTAAGTTTTTTCCAACAGAAAAATGCTTCAACTGATATTTCAAGTTTTATTTTCAGACGTAAGTATGTTTGACTACATTGAAAAAGGAAAAATGTGCATTATTTACCGCTGAGAGTTAATTATTCATCAATTCCCGAAAAAAATAACGTCTTTTTCAACTTCCTAGAATTGTTCCATAACTCATGAATTAAATTGAAATTTTTCGAATTATTTATCAAATACTGCTAAGATTGGTAATCATTAAAATTTGACGTCGAATATCTCTTAAACGCTTAATTTTATCGAGTAAGCATATCAGAACTTTTTTGTAGAGCATTAAATTTCCTACAAAATGACGTTTGCGCGTTTCAAAATTCATATTGATGATTAATTGATTCTCAATTAGATTAAAAATCTAATTTGTCTAAAAATCATCAAACTTCAATCGTCAATATCTTCTAAATGGTGAGATTGACGGTAAAAATATAAGAGTCATTTTTTGTAGAGCGTTCAATTTCCTGCAAAATTCTACATTTACTTTTGCAAATCGATAAAGTTATGGGCAAGATATGTTATTAACAATTTTTCAGTGTAATTTAAAAAAAAAATAGTCGATTTTTTTGACCCACCCTAATATGTATTTATACTATTTAGGTTTGTTATGTATGCCTGTGTGACAGTGCTTATGGACTCCCGTTCATCGCACGACACTCAAAATTCATTTTCGACCTCGAGGACAGAATCTAGAATTCAAACCAATGTTGCCAAGTGCGAAAATGTGGGCACACGTGGGCATTTAAACCAACTTCAAGAATGGGGAGGGGTATGTTGCCTCCTTCTAAATTTTCGATACACTCTTATTGTTAGTCCCAAAAATTTTCATTTTTCTTCAAGGAGGCGCTGTAAATCCACTGAAATTTCAACGTGTCGGTAATTCAGTTTCGTGGCACGGACCCCCATAGGGTGCAAGGTCGATCCTATCTTTCGTCTGTGCTTGACCTTATTTACATATTCGTGACGTACTTCTGGTTAAAATGATACCAAACACTATAACACTTATGTAACGTTAACCGTTTTTTGCAGACTCTATTGAATAGAGTCTATACAATACCTCGTCTGTGATGTAGGGTAAGGTTGCTCAAGTCGTACCACTTCCTAAGTCGTACCATTTGAATTTTGAATAAACTATAGCAACAACAGCACATACAACGGCAACCAAATGTGGTGTGCGAAGAATTCAGCGAACGGCATTTGTCGATTTCGCTTTTGTTTTTCGGTGACGAGCCGTTTCGTCGCGTTAACGGTCGCGGGCAGTCGAGGGCCAGCGCGAAACACGAACGGACTACGATGGGGAGAGAGAGAGCTCAGGCTGTGTGCGAGCTGAATCCGTAGCGTCTATGTCCGAGATATAGTTTATTTTAATTTTACTGTTAGTTAATAAATATATCCTTGTTCTTGTATTCGTGTTATGTTCTCTGACCCTACACAAATATACATCTGATTCAACCAAATTGCTTTATGTATTGTTTTGTGGCGTAAATCAGCCTCGTTTTAAATCCTCTAATCAAATAAGTTTAATTCAATTTTCTTATAATTTTTCGCATATGTTTGGTAGTTAATCTTGCAAGTAAATTGCTAATAAAATTATGTTCCTTATGAAATATAAATTTAGTAGAGTTTACATAATCGTTTGGTCGAAACGAAATCGGGTTAATTTTATTCAATGTTAGGTTATATTTATTTTTAAACTTAACATGTGCCGTCTCCTAAGTCGTACCCATATGAGATTCCGAAATCATACTGGTACGACTGAAAACAATTTTTTTTCACCTACTCCAAACTGGCGTTGCTTTTGTAGACGATACATTGTATCGCCAGAGCCAAAGACGAATTCATACGTCGATCCGAAATGCGAATCGACGAGCCATCGAACACGTGGCAAAGTCGAAAACAATTTGTAAAGAGATTAATAAAAAATACGTTTTAATTATTATTGTTGCGTAATTGAATTCTTAGGTACGATAGGTGGTACGACTTAGGAAACCGGTTGCTTTAGACGTACCGATGTAAGGTTTTAAAGATTTAGTTTATTTTACATGAAAGCATATAGATTTTTCAATTTCGTTATAATAAATAACAACAATATTAACCCAAGTTTTGAATAACACATTTAATTTCTAATAATTTGATAAATCCTAAGTTTTATACCGTTTTTTTCTTAAGGGGTACGACTTGAGCAACCTTTACCCTAAGTTGGGGCCTGATACCATCGGATAGTTACATACGGAGGGCTGCGTGACAGACTGCAGAAAAAGAAGGAAGAGAGAAAGAAGACGACGTTTCTTACAAAAAACTCGACTTATTAGGTGAAAATATCTTGTAATAATTGGCTTGACGGATTTTCTCGTAGTTAGTCTCAAATTACTCGGCTGGGCGCCGCCTATCCGAGTATCATCATGTATCTGGGGAAATATGCAGTTTTAATGCCGTTTGAATACCCCGAAAACCTCAATCTAATCTTTCCGGAAAAGAGTTGAAGGTCTATCAGTCGGGGACTCATGTACTTGTCCCGACACAAGACCATGCTTCTTGATACATATATTTATGATGCGCAAAGTAGGTCCTTATAATTTAAATGATCTTAGAATTGAGATTTTATATTCCGTTCTCGGGTAATGTTGCACCTAGTAATTATATCAGTCATTATTACACATTAACAAGTACTTTCGTAAAGAATCCAGCATTTTCTCTGAAACAGGAAAGCAGAAAATGATAGGGGAAAGTAGCCTAATTTGGACCGTAGCCTTATTTGGACCGCTATGTTATACAAAGACTGATAACACTACTCTCAATGTAACCACGAGGCGTTTCTTTACAAAAACAATTGCATTAACCTCTTCTATATCTACGTATAACAAAATGCCTATCTCAAATCTCGCAGATATCATCAGTCTTTGTATATCATAGCGGTCCAAATTAGGCTACTTTCCCCTATTACTAACAACAACGCAGTAAAATAAAACATGCATTACTGTTACGTCCCCACGTCTAAACGTCCTTTGTCAGTTCGACGCCAGGGCGACGCACTTGAGAAACTTGTAAATTCCTTCAAGAAAGAACACTGCGATCGTCTCGGCCGAAACTGGCAAATGGTATTGAAGTAAACATATAAATCTAATCAAGTCGTCGTAATGTAAATTCTAAAACTCTTAAGATTGGAAAGTTCTAAATATCATATTGCATCAGATACAATGGAGACCTTCTCTACGAGAAAATGTAAATCTAGCACCAGACCCCTTCCTGTTCAAGAGACACTTGAAAGGGAAAGTTAGTCAGATCCTTTTTCAAGTGCATTCGCGTTAAGGGTGTTTGGATGCTGGATCAGGCCTTCATTGTTTTTCCGAAATCCGTTACAAACCGACGCAGTGGGAGGGCCCAAAATCCTGTATACATGTATACTGGAAATCGCGTAGATTTTCGGAGAAAGACTCTAAAACGATGATATCCGCTGCGGACCGATAAAAGTTATAACATCAACCTTCCTTTTTAATACCCAAAGACTAAACATCTGATCCGGTGAAAAAGTAAAAAGAAACAAAGTATGTAAATACAAATAGAATCTGTGAAACCATGTCTGTGTCAGTGTTTTTAAATATAAAGTAAACGAAGAATACATCACCAGTGTCGACCATCAATTAGCCTGACGTCATCATCACCACGATCTCACACCTTCATCATCACCTTTCTACTGTAGTACGACTCAGCCCCATCCCGAGTAAAGTGGTGTTACCATTGACTCATAAGGGGGAAAAACACAGATATTGTCGAAACAAATCGAAGCCGCACCGTTTCCGTAAGCTCGAGGCGTGACGCATAGTCTTGACGTAACATTACAAATATACAAATTGTTAACACTTTAAAGACAATAATATATTTCATTTTCGTCCAAATCTGTTTACATCGTTAAAAATATACGCTAACAGTTTACGTGGCATACATTTTATATAACAGAACATCTTAAGAATTGTAAAATATTATATACATATGTATATCTATGAAAATACTGACGTCACTTTTCCATTGACATTATGTAGCAGGTACTCAAGTACATTAATATCTGATTGTCATACGATTAAAATATTCGAATAAAAATTTATATTCATGAAACTGGAATCGTCTTTGCTATCGCTTTCAATTCTTTCCTCCCTATTTTTCCAGATGGTGTATGTGGAAGGGTTTCCATGAATTTAACTCCTGCACGAAGCTTGTTGCGATCCATTAAGGTATTCGCCACCAAATCTATCAACTCCTGCTCGGTTACCTGTGCAATTATCCAGCATAAGATACATTAAGGAATGAGCTAATCAGTTAACACTATGTCATCAACTAATAAAATGTACAAACTAATTATTTTACACCTAACTTTTGACAGTTTAATGAAATTATAACAATCAAACGAAACAATATTCAGAATTTAATAAATACCGTATAAAACTACAGCAATAACGAGTTAACGTACATACATCGAATTAATTGTTCTAAAAAGGCGGGCCTACCTTTTTGGCAAATATTCATTTTTTCATCATGTATATACTTATGTATCTTTGAACCTTTGTAATTTTTGTAATGTAATAATTTTAAAAAATTAGAACGTTGACCAGATTTACTAAAAAGATTTAAAAAGAGAAAAATACATCTACACATAATGGTACCATTAATACAACTTGAGATCGATGAGCAGGTAGCATACAATTTTGCATCAAATAGGAGGTATCGATGTGAATCTGACAAGCTTTATTGGTTTCATCCAATTAGTTTTCATCTAATTTTCGCCTAATCAGGGCCTATTTAATTCACTCCTATTTTTCGTACACTTCCGTATGCAGCGATCTCATTCTTCTTCTTTTATGGAATAAAATTAATATAAAGTGGAAATTTCGATTTTTGCAATGTACAAAATATGTATATTATACATATATGTATCATCAAATTTCATTTTGTTGTCAAAGTCGAGTATTGTAAAGTTTGTTAGATAAATCGAAAGTCTAGTGGGCAGATACCGTATGTTATAGAGAAATTACTATACCTTTTCTCCTGGTACTTTGCTGACAAATGCAACAGGGTGCTCATCATCCGTAGGATGAGGTACACCAACAACCGCAACTTCCACGACGGCGGGATGACATTGTATGAGAGTCTCAATTTCACATGGTGACACGTGATGTCCTCTATATTTAATAAGCTCCTTCAGTCTGTCTATGATGAAGAATTCCCCTTTCTCATTGTAATAAGCGAGGTCACCGGTGTGGATCCAACCTAAAATTCAATTAAATCGCTTGAATAATTATTTGCGACTTCATTTGCCGTTTAAATAAAATGTACTTCTATATGTATTTGCTGGCCAGTTATTCTACGCATCGACTTATTAGCATATGTCACACACTGAAACTTTAAAATTGAATATCCTGTGAGATTAAATACTGTGTATGTACATCACCCGTTTATTTTACACGTATATATCAAAATCAAATATTATAACCATATGAAATAAATTCAACTTTTGTGTTAAAAGATTATGTGGTAGTGTCTTGATTCAGTATGTTGGAGTAAAGAATATATCATTGCAGATAAAAATGCATATATTTGTTGAGCAAGACAAACACATTTATAGTAACTTTCACGTATTCAATTGAACCGTTTACACGCCAAAGCGGTTAATTCTAGTTAAAAAATTTTTTTTTATGTATACATATACCACCGGAGGTACACATCGATACATTTATTAAATGCATGAGAAAGAGATATTTTATAATATGTTAAAACTACTTGCAGCGCCAAGTACACCATGGATACCATGCTTAGTGATAAGTATATGTATGTACCATTCGCCCAGTTAAAGATGAACCATCTCTGGGATAGTGCGGCGAGGGGATTGACGATCACGACATACGAATTGCGCAAGGCAAAATCAATCCCCTCGCCGCACTATCCCCTGAGATGGTTCATCTTTAACTGGGCGGCCTGTACATACAAGGCAGTGACGTACCTAGAACCTTTGCCGCCCGGGGCGGTCTCCAATTCGCGGCCCTTTTATAAAAATACAAGACACTTTTTTAAAGGATGCAAGAAACTTACGAAAGTCCGGTTAGTCGTAGAAATCGAATAGTAAACTTATGAAGTGAATAAGTTGTTTTCTACAACTAAAGCTATTTACATATAAAAAATGCCGCCGCAAAATATGTGCCGCCCGGTGCGGACCGCACCCACCGCCCCACCCTTGGTACGCTACTGGTACAAGGTAAATACGTATGACTTGATGTTATGAAATATTGTGTGATAATATGTATATCCGATTTTATTCAAAACAACCAGTGGCCTCAGTAAAAATTCAAAGAAAAACGGTTTCGATCAGATCGTATAAATGGCACAGCACTTGGTGGATGTTCAACATCTTCTGTTTAAAATTAATTTCTTGAGTTTCTTCAAAAGCTACTGAGATTAGGACCATGCTCTAAACTTTATAATCTAAAGTAAATCATTAAAATTTCAGGTAATTCATTTTTCCATGCAACGATATAGATACATGTGTGTATACATATACGAGATCACTGATACCTCCAAAAGGTGTCATTTACTCTTTCATCGAGATAATCGATTCAGCACTCGCATATTGTCACAAAGCTATTTGTGAGTGCGATCAGTGGTTTTTTAATAAAATTGGTGTTGAATGGTAGGGGATGATAAGTATAAAGACCCTGTAAAATATTACCAATATATGGGCAGCCCTTTTTATAAAAAATTGACATAAAGTTGAAGAAGATTCTAGAGGGGATCAAGGCCCTAAAATTTAGGGTTATTTAGGGTCTAAATATTCCAGCACGGATTTGAACAGGTAAAAAAAACGGAGGAGCTGCAGCGGTTGGACACTCGCTTAACGCTTACGGCCTCTGCGATTGTTTAGAAACGGTCGAATATTTAGGGCCTTGATCCCGTCTACAATCATCTTCAACTTTGAGTCAATTTTTTATGAAAATGACTGGCCATATACCGCCAACATTTTACAGGGCGTTTATACTCATCACCCCTTACTATTTCAGACTAATTTTATCCAAAAAGCGCTGAACGCACTCGTAGCCTCCCCTTGTGAGCTAAAAAGCCTAAAAATGATTGAATCACTTTATTAAGAATATCATAGTCATAGAACAACACGGTTATATTACCGGGATTTATACGATGTACATTATGTATGGGATATATTTTGTTTACCTTCCTCATCGACGGTGTTCTTTGTAGCTTCTGGATTTTTGTAATATCCTGTCATCATAGTCAGCGTTTTAGCACAAAGCTCGCCGGTCTGATTTGGTCCCAATGCCTTTCCAGTTTCTGGATCAATGATTTTCAACTCGGAATTTCTGCTCACCACACCGCAAGAGCCACTCGAAGTGTCCGGAAATTGATTGGCACCTAGGCCACCGAGTTCCGTCATGCCTGAAGAAAGATTTTTCATTGTGTTTTCTAAATGGTATACTAAGCGTAATTCGTTGAGGCAACCCTACTGTATCTTACCAAAAGCTTGCAGTACCGTCGTGTGTGGCAAATATTTTTTCAAAGCGTCCTGGGACTCTGTTTTCAGAGTGGCACCGCCAATGTATAGGGTGTTGAGACTCGAAAAATCGTAGTTCACCATGTGACCGGCTTTCACGAACCGATTAGCCATACTGGTACTGAAAAATACCCACGTTACCTAAAAGGGAAATGTTTTATTAGAACAAAATTTCGAATTATTACCATAACAAAAGATAATGAATTCGAAGAGGAAGACGTGAAGAAGAAGTACAGCGAAGGAGAGCATGGAATGGGAGGGAAAGAACATGAAAGGCAATGAAAACAGAGAAAGCCCTTAGATTACACTGGAAACTCAGTCACTACGTACGACGAGAACTTTGGAATTTTTTGTTCAGGGTTAGAGAATTCTTGGAGACATATATTTGAATAATGAAAAAACTGAATTTCCCTACATTGAAACGGTATCAAGAGTTAAGGTCCTGACTCGGGCCAAGTACAAGAGTTCCCGACTGGTAGACCTGAACTACTCTTTTCCGGAGAAATTAGATCGAAGTTTCCGGGGTATACAAACGGCATTAATCCGCATATTTCCCCCAAAGTATGATGATATTCGTGTAGGGGGCGTCCACCCGGATAATTTAAGCCTAACTACGAGAACATCTATCAAGCCAATTGCGAGGTATTTTGATCTAAAAAGTCGAGGTTTTTGTAAGAAACGTCGTCTTCTTCCTCTCCTCTTTCTCCATCTCCAGCCTGTCACGCAGCCTCTCGTAGCCATATGCCGGTGCCAGACCCTAACTAACATATTTGCACACGATGAGACGATAATTTGTCTGTCGGAATCGGAGATTTCTCTATGTAATCTGTTGGACACATGCCGGAAAAAATCAAGAGGCAAGGTCTTCTCTCGGACCAAATACAAGAGTCCCATATTGGTATTCAGAAAATTTATAAATTTAATATAATAGTTTCTTAAATTGTAGAAAAAATGTATTTGATTTTTGAAACTTAGGCTTAACAATAAATCGCAATAAAACGCGTAAAACAGATAAACCGACGTTTTTTTTAAATAAATCAAAAATAAATTTTGAAAAACTGAAAATAAATATTAAATGCCCGATAAAATAATTAGAAATGCTTAGAATAAAATTAATGAGTGACGGGGATTGACGATGACTCGCCGAAATGCTCTCGGCTGTCGCTATATCTGCGCTCGTAGTGGGAGCGTGACAAACAAAAATAAAGAGAGGCCCTTATGCTAGAAAAATTCGAATCATGTTATATTCCGAATTGCTTTGTCATCGAACGCGCTCTCACACATGTTGCGTGGCCCACGTCGTTTGTTTGGCTAGTGCGAGCGCGACGGAGCGACGAATAGGTAGAGATAAAGAAGTCGTTGTCAGTGTTGACAATCGGAGACAGTACGCCACAGAGAACAGGAGCAACATATACGAAAAAGAGGGAAAGAAAGACACCTTCATAATACACACATTAGTCCTACGTCATTCGGAAAATTTCATAGTGTCATGAATAATTAATATGTTTCACTTTTAGAACTTTGATACATGTCAAAGCGTAACTTCAAATTTCTACAAGCCCTTCTTTAGTACATAATCAAATTGTTCTGTAAACAGGTCTTCCAAGAAATTGTAAGAAAATTCTTTTATTATCGGGTTGTCCGAGGAGCAGCGAGTGATTGGGTTTGTGGCGAAACGCGTTGTTATCGGTACTGTGAAATCATCTTTGTTACATGCTTTGTAACGACACTTTACTATCTCGCCTATTGAATCTCCAAATTGTTCTTTATCTATTTGTAACAGTGTTATGATATTACTTAAAAACTATTTTTTTTTTCAAACCCGTCGTTGAAATATAGGTAAATTTAGAGGACATGATAACGTTGTTACACGTAAATTAAAAGATATTTGCAAGGATATACATTGGACTATATTAAAGTGCGAAAAGTTAAAAACATTTTTCAGTAATTAACACTAACGATTATTTTAAATTTAGACATTTTTCATAAGACGATTTTTTTCCACTTTCATGATTATTATAATTTTTGAATTAAGACTTTAAAAACCTAACGTCTTGCAATAACTAAATGTTTAATATTTTGCTAATTCCTTGAAATGTGTTTTCTTTTTCAACATTATCGATAATATATGCAAGTCTTTAAACAATCTCTGACATACTGCGAGAACCCTGATAACTTGACCTGAAACACATCTACATTGACATTTCAGTGTCTCTGAAAGAGTCTCTGATTTTTGTATTCACTTCTTCAAAGAATTTTTTTAAATTTTCAAAATTTATAATTGTTATTACTACATTTTTTAAAAGTACATAACATTTACTTAAAGGATAATTTTTTACATTTTGCCACATCATCATTGTAAAATTACTATAATAATGAGATCCGTATATTCCTTTATTTTCCTGCATTCCCTTGTTTCTTTATTCCCTTATTTCTTTAATAACAAGTATTTCAATAAAAAAACATATCGTACTTTACATAATTCTACGAATAACGTGAAATCCACAGAAAAGCATCGAAAATGCAAAGCTATGGGCCAAGTATTTACAAGCGAATGTTACATTAGAATAGATTACTCATTAACATAAACGTCATTTTACACAGGATTTGAAATCAAACAAATGTGAGCAAGTACAAATTATTGTACAGCAACGACACAATACTATCGCTAAGTAAATATATTCAATTAACTAAATTTCCCAAAAAATTGTGTCTTCTCATTTAATGAATAAATCTGTTTACTGCTCTATTAAATGTGCTTGGTGGCCCGCTTTTTACAAAGGTTCGATGGTAAGAAATACCTATATGTAGTATCAACTCCCCTAAGCTTAAATTGTTGGGGATGTGCGGTGTTACGTCCCGGCGTTCCGATGTCTTTTGTCAGTTCAAGGAAAGGGAGATGCACTCGGGAAATATCATAAATCCTTCTTTAAGAAAAATACATTTCGATTGCCCTGGTCGATGCTGGCAGATGGCATCAGGAAAACGTTTGAATTAGCTAAATCTCTTAGGGTTGTAAACACGACGTCTCTCGAAAGAGAAAGTTTCCAGACGTTGAAGCTCTTCGAAGACAATGCAGACCATGTGCACGCGAAAATGTAAATTTGGCACCAGACCACGTGTTGGCTTGGGGACACTTGAAGGGATAATAAACAGCCTACCCTAAAGTGGAGACGAACATTTTTCTAAACACTTTCCCTTGCTGGTGGTGTCGGATTGCTAGAAGACGGCTGCATTGTCTAATTTGAAAAACGCTAGAAGCTGATCTAGTGGGAGGGCACAAACTTTGTATTTAAGCGTGGCGCCCTTCGACAAATCACCATTCCTGTTACTGAAGCGCGAATAGAGACGTCTCCAAGTAGAAATTTTGAAAGTAAGTGTAAAATCAGTGTAGTGAGAACGAGAAGGTTTCCAAACCGAGATACCACACCGGAAGCTGAACTTTGAAGTTAAAAAGTGAGTTACATTTTAAACTTAATTCACGGTGAAGGGTTTAACTGTCCATTCAAATTACTTATTCCAAACCCATTGACTCCGCCGGTAATACTGGATTACGGTGTCAATCCCTATAAATAACAACCGTTCTACAAAGCGAAAAGATCGGGGTCGAGTTACCGGGAATCATATGATTCCAGGTGAGCGATCCTTAACGATCAAGAGCAGTGGCGAGGCGAATATATTATAAATCCTTTCGAAACTCCACTAAAAACCTGAGGATTCCCCAGTAAATTTGGACATCCAGAAATACCTAATTAACAACCGTTCTACAAAGCGAAACAACCGGGATCGAGTTGCCAGGAATCATATGATTCCAGGTGAACGATCTTAAACGGTCAGGAGTAGCTGCGAGGCGAATACGTTTATCCTTAACAAATCATTCCTTTCTGCAGTGGCAAGAAAACCAAATTCGCGTTCGGGATGGCGAAGCAAGTGGGCACAGGCGGTAAGAGAGGACCCCTCTTTGAAAATAAATTGGAGAGAAAAACAAAGGCTTTTTCGTGAAAAGTTGAAGGAAGAGGAGGTACCATCCAGAAGTCAACCTCTACCAAAGGTACCTAAACCCCACAAGAGGAAGGTCAAGAGGATAGTGGAACGGATAAAAAAATTAGTAGCTTCAATTCCGTGTAATTATTCGAAAGATAAAATACAGGAAGTGGTACCGATAGGAGAAATTACCCTCCCGAAAATACCACCTACACCCGAAGTAGTGGATATAATTGACTCAGAAGCAGAAGGGAGATTAATTTCTATTTCACTCCCAACAAAAAAAAATTAAAGGAGTCAGAAGTAGAGGAGACCTTGGATTCATTAAGCCCATCCGATTTGGTATTATTAATTAATCCGGATGGTACGGAGGCCCCAATCCACGTTCCGGCAACAATTTTAAAGGACAAATTTCGACGTAGGGCTAAAATAACTGAATTAAACTAAATAAACAAATTGTGGAGATCTTTATATACCTGAGAAATTTAATCCTAATACCTTCTTTAGTAATACAACTCAGCCCTATCCCAAGAAAATTGGTTATACCAATGACTTAAAAGGGGGCAAAACTCAGGCTGTGTGGACCAAACCGATACCGTATCATTATTGGGGCGTGACACTTAGTCTTGACGTAACAGCGGCATTAAAAGAGAGTTGTTAAAACACAGTATAAAGTGGGCATCTTACTGTATAGAATGAAAGTTCTTTAAATATCTCATGTCGTTCCTTTTTAATTTATGCTAACATCAATTGTTGAAATACACTGCAATATATATATGTAATTTCCTCCCACACACACCCCGATTTTTAACATATTTAATTAGGCATGAGTATAAATATTTGTTAGAGTATGTTTTGGACCTCAAGCTTCGTTAAAAGCGAGCCACCAAGTACATTTAATAGAGCAGTAAACAGATTTATTCATTAAATGAGAAGACACCATTTTTTGGGAAACTTAGTTAATTGAATATATTTACTTAACGATAGTATTGTGTCGTTGCGTGTCAGAAGCGCAAAACGTCTAAGCGCCTTTAGGCGCCTACAGTACTCAAGGGATTAAATAAAAGAATGCGAGACAAACTGTAAAGGCAACTGTGAGAAAAAGTAAACGATGTAGGATATCGGGGAATACAAAGGTATTAAGTGCGAGAGGGGAACAGGGAATAGAAGCAGGAGGAAGAGGAGAGAGAAATTGCAACAAATGTAAGAAGAGCAGACGAAAAGCGTAAGGGGTGGGAATAGAGTGAAAACATAATTGTATGTAATGTAAAGGAATAAGAGAGGAATTGTAAGTATGACTGTAATATGGTAAAAGGATGTAAAGGACACAGAAGGCCTGTAACCTTACGGCGAATAAACAAAGAGTGCAATCATTTTTTGCGATATATCGGATGGTTTATGAGTCGTCTAAAAAGAAAATTTGTATATGTATAGTTTTATTGGGCATTTCAGTAATGAATAGTCTATTGTAATTTAAAATCCGTTACCTCCACGGCGTTTGCCGAGTTAACGTAAAAGATTTCAATTTCATTAAATGAAGGTATTCGTTTAATATAACATTTACTAAAGGTGCGTAGCATTTCGAACATTCGGCCGGGCGAGGAATTTTGATTCGGGATCGGGTAGACAATGTTTCCTCTAGTTTATCTTAATTCTGAATTAAGCACAAGGAAGTACATACACACGTTGTTCTCTGTGTTACCTGTTCGGTAACCCTTTAGTTTCCCTTACTATCTTTAGACTGCAGAATTTTCGTTAGGATCAAATTTTAAAGCGTAGCAACTTTGAAACGAGAAACCTTTAGTATTGACGAATATTTACTACGGAAATTTCACGCCATGGAAATTTTACAGCGCAGAAATGCTGTTTTGCGACCAAATTGTAGAGCGTCGATTTTCTAATGTGTAGGACGTTGAGGCATGAACATTTTATTATGTGGCAAATTTAACAGTGCAAAATTTGACAACAGTCGTGCCACTGATAAGAGACGAGTTATGTAGGCACTCCCTTCTATTCCCTGATATGTCCATCACTTAAGGGCTAATAAGTATCCAGAATTCGGAAATCCAAGCATATTGTATACGTATACGTATACGTTTATACCAAGAATTTGTTCGGGATTCAGAACGAATGGTATGTTTTTCTCCTGGTTTTGTACGATGGAAGGTACTACAATTTCAACATCCTGATCATAAAAAAAACACTGATAATTAAAAAATAGACTGTACCTTGTATTTCTCGATGATTTTACAGGCCAACTCTTCATCGAAGCTCGGGCTAAGAATTTTTTTCGTTCCCTGAGTAAGAGCCTGAAGCGTCAGAAGTACGCCACTGATCCAATATAAAGTGGTGAACCATAGGGGTACTTTCCCACGGAGATTCCAATCCTCTGTTACTTCCAAGTGATTCATCAACGCAAAATGAGAAAGTTGCACACCTTTTGGCAGACCAGTGGTCCCGGATGAGTACAGAATCGTCGCGGTTTGTCGCGGATTCTCGATTTTCGTGCATCGAAAGTCCGACACCTCGGATTTCTTGTGTCCCGATAAAACTTCAGAAAACGGAATCGTGCGAGGATAATCGCCGAAAACGACGACTACTGTCTCTAACACTTCGATCTTTGCCGTCTCCAATAACACACCCGCTGACGTTTCATTTGCAAAGATGATCTTCGGTTCGGCTAATGTCATGAAATGACGAGCGGATTCTGTAATTATGTAACAGGTAACGATTATGCATTACACAATCCTAGTAATGACAGGTATCACCCTCCCAATCACGCGAGTGTGTACATACTACATGTTTTATTTCGCTTTTATTGGTTTGATAAACTCTTTAGTTAATTGTCACTGATTTATCACGTCCGTTAAACGTTCAAGTGTTTGTGAAACGTGATACAAGGAAGTAAGTACGAAAGACAAATATTTTTGGATGCTATTTCTGTGGGTCTAAGAGAAAATGATATAAGTTGCATATCGATTACAACTGCGCTCTGGAATACAGAAATGGTATATCCTTGTTAGAAAATGAAGGTAACCTGTCGGATATACATTTTTTGCGGTTTAGGCACAAAAGGCGTAAATTATTATTAATTTTCCAATTAGTTTTATTTCGAACCATATACGTTAATTGGGCCATTATGCGAAACAAAATCTTTCGTGTATATCGAAAAAACGGAAAAAATGGTGACAATTGCAAAAAAAAAAAATTTGAAGGAATTATCAGTGGATTCCTGTGGGAAACATGCACATAAAAACGAAGGCAATCGAATGCGGAAGGTGAATCTAAATTAGCTGCAATCAAACATACGTTTATTCGCTTATCAATTACACACACATACACCCGATCCGTTCATATACCCTCGAAAACTTGTGTTATATGTGCATGTTCATACGAGAGCTATTGCAGAACACGTTAAATTGCCACGCAAAATGATACGCGACTGACTGAGTGATAGCGCAGAAATGGTCGATGATAATACTTCAAATTTCGCAATTTCACATTATCAACAAAGCATGAAGTACAGTAATCCATTAATTCCTATTTTTCAGCATAATACAAATTTTATTTAAAAAAAGATAGTATAAAAATAAAGTCATTGACGGTCGTCTTCTATGACTTTGCGCCATTTTTCTGCTACGTTAATTATCTTGTCGGAAGGAAATTATTTCTATATTTATTATATATACATATATACTTACGTATATTCATTTCATAGTCCCATGTCGTGAATATAGCACCTATGAAAAGCGCGGCTACGCACGGCACAAAAGAGTCCAGATGATTGTGGGTGCAGACAGCGACAATGTCACCTTCCTTGATGCCTTGTTTTTTCAGCCAAATTGCACATTTTATGGAGCGATCCAACATATCCGCAAAATTATCCTCGACTTCCGTGATCACGTCTACCTGTACATGTCGAATGACATAAGAATCATAGCAATGGCTCTGCCATTTGACTTAACTAATATAAAAGTTAAATATGCATGTATGTAATTATCGTAGACACAAGTCAATAAGTTTTTATTATCAGCTGGACAAATTAAACATGATGTATGATATTCACGTCAGTTGTAGAATTTTAAAATTATTTAATTTAATCTGAAATTTAGCGGAATTTAACTTCGATAAGTGTTAATTCGTTAATTCGATAGCTGAACGTAATTGGTATTACGATAATTATCTGACTAACAGTTAAATCAAGCGTAGCCACTTAATTCCGAACATTAGTCCTTATTGTGTTACTTAAGTGGCAGTTTTAGCAAAATAGCTTGCAGTTAACAATTGACTAATTTCACTTCGAAGGAGGAAGGGTAAATATGTTTGCCCCAGGGTTTTATCATTAAATGCTAAATGCAAATTTCAAAATGGTTCTTCCGACTGCCAATATGTTAATTATTATTCTTGCTTCTATAAAATATTGATCATGGGAACATTTTTTCATTAATTGCACTTTTAATTAATAATCGATCTGTAAATAATTTATTCTAAAAGAATAATTTCTTCGCAAACGTTTGAGAAAAAGAAAAAGTAGGCAAATGTTTGGTTTAGCAACAATGACATCTTTTAGTCCATTCTTCTTTTACGGTTAAAAATGTTGCTGAATTGCATGATATTTAGAATGAAAATGTTATTAAATTTGAATTTTTATGTTTAAATAAAATATAATTTACCAAACATATTGGATATCTCTGGCTTTTAATGAAATGATGGTTACATCGTATTTAATTCTCCAATTATTTTCACATATTTACTTATTTATCTTAATTTAGAAAACAACTTAGAAAGGACTCAATGGTAGATGAAAGATTGCCTGTATTAGGGATAGTATCACAAAAAACGGATCTGAGCTTCTTTCTGCTCGTTTTTCAAATATTCATCAAAACAGTAGCCACGGAATGTTGAGAATCTAAATTTCATGATAACGTGTTACAGAACGCACGGATACAGATAAAATTCTGTGTGAGTTTAATTGAAATATTTCGATAGTTTATACCTTTCAAAAACTTGTCGGGTATTACAATTTTTCGAATTTGGGACCATATCCGCAAAGTGTGTTATTATTATATTGTTTGTTTGCGCTCTTAAACGGCAACATGAAAATTCTGTTTTGTAAAACATGCGAAGTTGTACATATAATGAATATTGCCTTTAATTTAGTTCATTAGTCGAGAAGCTACTTTAAACATGTAAGAAATAACATTTTCGAATTATCGATTAAAACGCCCTCATTTAAAGGATCGCGTATGTTCAACTGAAGAAGTTTTATATGCATGTTTTTTCAGAATTCCGGTTTACACCGATATAAAAGTATACGGCCCGTGTCTTCGTTTTAAAAATTTGGAGTATTTACAGTATTTCGCTTTGATTTCTTACGAGAGTTAAAAGTCAACGCGTTTCTCGTTCGTAGCTGCATAAGTTTACTTTTTTGCGCAACTTCGGTTATTAAAGAAATGGACATAAATAGCTCAAATGGACAAAAATAGCTCAAACGCGTGGTACTGCACACGTTTGATCAGTTAACTGAATCGACAAGGAACTTTTCAAGTTTTTCTACATAGCAGGTATATTGGCCGCTACTAATCACAATTCCTGTTTTGTTGAAAGAAATATTCAATTTCCAATGTTGACTTGTACCCTTGACGTGCATGCGAGTACCCTTGCTTTAATTCCTTATTCGCCTACAAAACCAATTACAGATTCTTATGCCTGCAATTCTCGTCAAGTAATCAAGGTTTTCACAGCTATTACTCTGATTTCGGTAACAGTTTTAATACGTTATAGGTAATATCGAAATAAAACGTTTAAAAGCGTTTTAAACATATCCAAGCTTTAAGCGAAAATTTATAATCCTGAAACCACAATAATTATGAAATTGAATAAAAAAATATTTGATTCAGAAAACCTTCTAGTTTTACAAAAACTGCATATATAAATGTAATACGACAGTTTTGTAAATTATTGAGAAAAGGTTTTCATTTTTTCTTTTGAATCGTACGATATTATTCATTTTCTCCATTTACTGCAACAACAAAGTACCATCGGCTGTTGATTATGGTTCGATAATTACGACACGCTGAATATACAAACAACAACAAAAATCGTTCCTAGTTGCACAAATGAGATCGTCCCTCATTTATGAGAGATGCGGCATTTCAAGTGTTAATGAGATGAACTGTAAATGTAAAATGCTCAAGCTAAACTCATAAAATTTGCTTCTCATTCTACAGAAAGATGCGTAAAAGTTTAAAGCGACGATATACTTGTCGCGTGCACTCTAAGTTATTTTTACTATTATAAGAACAATGTTCGCAGACACACCTGTCCTATACCGTTTGGGTTGCTCTTCATTCTATCGTATATCAATTGCCCGACACTTATGTAGTCGGATTCACATTGTGCCTTGGGTCCTATGAACACGTTGTTCTCGTACGTAAAACGCGGCTTCTTCTAAAAGTAAATACATTCCACATAAACACTCGTTAATCTTCCACTGACGAACTGTAATCGATCGAGCATCGTCAAGATATCGAACGACTTTACTTCACAATGTTGCTGAAGAAAAAACACTTGTCTTACGTTTCCATTTACTTTATCGGCAACCATGTCGACGAACTTTCACGGACGAGATGAAGGGCGATTTAATCTTATTCGAGTTGCTGAATCTTGTCGCTTAACGTCCAGAAACGAAAGACCACAACGAAAGCCTTCAATGACGAATCTCGAAATCCCAGCGGTCTTGCAAGTTGTTAGTATATAAGTGACATCCCCCACCTAGGTCTTCTAATTCACTCAATGACAAGCAAGAACGCCTAATATGTTGTTTTATGGAATCCAGTGCGTGATGAAAGTAATCAACGATCTCCATGATATTGATAACGTATGGTTCCGCATCATTTCATTGACGTTAACTAAACCACATTTAGATAATTTGAAAGAAATACGGATATCGTCGCTGAGACGTGAGTACTGAACAATTTGTGTCTTTTATGACCAGTTTACAATGCAAAAAGAATTGATACAAGTACGTACAGTGTGAAAAGGAATTATGTTATTTATGCTAAGTTACTGTTTTTTTAGAGCAAAACAACTCCGGTGAATGTTAATAATCACATAGCGGCTTTGTGTATTTCCGAAGAATTTGCTAAATATCATTATTTCCCATTTCCACCGGCGAATGTCAACATTCAGCGTGCTGCTTGTCGGTATACACCGCTGATGGTCCAAATGTATAAGGATCTAACGAAATATTTGGTCTTTCACCGACATATTTCGTATGTGTCGACATCCGACGAAGGATGTGAACATTCTCGAATTTCGTATTGCTCGCTTAGTATGGCCCTGCTTAATCGATACGAACTTATTCTTGTCACTTTCGCCGTAGTTATGGTTTGATATGGAGGCAATTCCAGAATTTTAACAGAATGGCAGTGGCCAAAGGAAAATTACACTTTATGTAAATCCACCTTATTCAGTCGGTAGTGTAAATTTGAGATTCAGACATTTTATTGTTAGATGAGTAGGGTTTTAGGTACATTTACCGAAATAGACTTAAGCTAAAATTTAAGAAAGTTGGTACGCCATTAGTTTCGTGGTCCGCGTATTTTGATTCGTTTATTTTGACTGTTCTGCTTTGGAAACTTTCGAAACAGGAGACGGTTAATAAAAAAATAATCGTAAGAACGTGTTGGTTAAGTTGCAGTTTGGTGCATTCAATTGAGACTTTGAAAATTCAGTCGGCTATAGACGATATTTATTACACCTCGACATTGAATAATTTTCGTCCTAACAGAACTCACTTTAACGTATCTCGTGCATTGCTATTATTCTGCAATTTATTACTTTAGTCGTTCGTTATTAAAGAATTGAAACACTTCGACAAATTGCGCGATAATGGCAAAGTACTAATACGTAAAACCGCATTGCGTGAAGACGAGAATTTGTGGAAATTAATAGCCTTGAAAATATATGTTTAATACCTGCTTCTCATGTATACAACAAATAGTACTCGATATTCTTTAAACTATTAAAAATGTTGCTGTTTTGTGCCCCGTTTTTGCCGTTTCAGGCCACCACGCGCTGGCTAACGATGCGTTAAATACAAACATGGGTATCGATCTGACAACACCAATGCAAGATACAATTTTGTTTACGTTACCTTGTTCATGAAAAATTTATTAACATTTTAGTAAAATTGAAGAAGATTAAAACGATCCCAAACAGATCATATAGCAGTACTTGTTCATTTAGTATACGACTTGGATATGTGCACATCAACTGTCCAACGACTAAGTTTATTAATATGGCATACGAACAGAACCGAAGTATACTATTTAAGCGGCGGTCAATGTTTATTAGTGATCAAGAAAGAATGTCAAACGAGTATGGTTAATCTTGTGTGTATATATGTATGTATAATAATATAGAGAAAATTGAAGCACGTGGATATAAATGATATTGCGGTAACAAAAATAGAAATAAGCAATAATCTGATAATCCAGTACCAATTGTTATCGATATTAAACAACTGTTCGATACCTTTATAGTTTTAATATAATTTATTTTAACGAAGCACATAGATTTGTTTAATTCAAAGCATTAGTTCCAGTCGGATGAACACGTGTACCGCAACTCCGAAATTTCAGTAAATCTTAATATCACGTATAAATCTAGGACATTTTCCAATGTGGAGTAGTAAAACCCCGCAATGGTAAAAGATTTAATACCGTTACGGATGCTTACCAACCCAACTTGGCAGATCCTAAGATTAACATGTAAATTGAAAGATTTATCGGCATCCGGGCTATTATAAGTAACATAATTCTTTTGGAAAATATTTCCTGATACGTACTAATAACGGAACAACCAATCTTCAAGCCTTTTCGGCTTTTAATACGTGACCTCGGCAAATCTGGATATTTACCAACATCGGGCAATAAAAGTCAGAAATTAAAAGAATTTATAACACGTAGCATTGAACGAGCCTAGCATGTATATACGTAAGTACATAAGTACGTATGCTCATACATAGTTCCACACTTGCGTCAGATGTTTTTCAGTGAAACCGATGATATTGTTCCTCGTTAAGTATCGTTGCAACTCTGTAATTAACTGAACTGAAAATCATCGCCTGACAACAGAGTTTTTCTACTTTATTCCGCTCAGACTCTTTTTTAATTAATAAACGTTGACCGAAAGTGAAACGTCAACCAGGCTTCGACGTACATACATAATTAAATTTGTCCCACGATACATAACATCTCGAAGTCAAATCTAAAACAGTTTCAAGGCCCCGTTTCGGAAATCGATGAAACAGCTGTTCAATTAATTGCCGATTTTCTTAGATAATGAAAAACACGTGGAACGTAAAATTTAAAGAAAAACGGAAAGGTCAATAACACAACAACATTTATTGTTAAATTATCTGTAGACGTTTAATATTCCTTGCGATTGATAGTACAGTAGTTCCTCTATATATCTCCAACGACGTGACTGTAGAAGCAGAGAATTCGTGAAAATGGAAAGTTATCGAGAGTCCGCGGTATCGGCGCTCGATCTTCAAAGCACCGAGTTTTTCTCATTTGTGTGCGTGGAGTTGCCGCGTGTTGTACGTAACATCTTGTAAACGTACGATACGATGATGAAATTACTATTTGTGAAAGTACGTGGCCCGGGAAAGTATCAAAATGAAAACTTATGGTGAGTCTACTGTACATATACCGTTGCAGCAGTGTCTTTTTTGTTTCTAACATTCGATGGAAACCAACGGAATACAAACACGTATTGAAACATGTCGGTACATACATAATCAGTGCCATACCGTCAAATCATTAAAATCTATTATCTGTGAAAACAATTCTTTTTTTTTCCGATTGGTTTTTAGGTGTATAATTTTCGATAGCATGTCAGTCTGCAGTTGTTACTTCGTTTGCCGTGTAAACATGTTGCAAGTACTCATTTATATTTCACTCATATTCTTCACCTTCAGTTTTCATCTGTATCAAATAACTATGGTTTTGTGAAAATGACACAGAAACGATAATTTGGATGCTGATCTCGTGTAAAAAACAAGACCCGACTTACACGCAAACTTTTTATTACGTTATTACGCAATTACGTTGGGGAAAAAATGTAGATAAGTAAATACATATACAGAATGACTGTACAAAAACTAATCACGAACGTAAGAGATGACGATAAAAATTGTATAGTAATCCTAAGAATAAAAAAACTAACTGCAAAGCTTTCTGTGGAGTCAGTAAAGCGGGGACAGTATTTGACATAGAGATTTAGGATGTTATACTTTATTTTAGCTTCTATTTCATTCGCATGAGGAAAAGTAGCAACATAACTGTATATCGATGAATGCTATCAAACATGCCGTACAAAAAACAATTGAATTCCTTATAGAATTTAGTGATAACATTATATATGGTTATCTCATTAGATTATAATTGCACGATATAAATAAAACAAAATGAGAAATGTAATTTCGTTTCATCCTATGGGGCTTGGAGGATTTTAAAATTCCATCCGTTACTAGAAGACACTTTTCGAGGAAACGGCAGTGAATCATGATGTGCATGGCCAACCATTTGTCACTTTAATTCCGATGTCGTAATGATCTTCGCTCGTCTAATTTTTTCCGCAAAGCTTCAATTTCCGGAGATGTAACAGTCGCAGAGTCCGGTTGTACTTTACTCGGCGGAATACTGCGCCTGTCAAATATATTACATCATAATACATAGAGAAAAAATGTTATTCTTATTGTTCGTTCGATGGTTGCCTCGCGAGAAATAGAACGGTTTAAAAGCTGACAAATTGTTTTTCTAGTAAAGGAGCAGAGATGCTATTAGAACTGTGAACGATACAACTTTGGTAATACCAGATATGTAAAAATGATTTATGTCATACTTTAACGGGATCACGTACTTATACGTTTGTAACAAGTTTTAGGAAAATTGCATACATATGTTAGTATAGAACTATATTTTGTATCGATAGTGATTAACCTGCTAGCTTTGTATTCTTCCAAGGCCCTTTGCGTTTCTTTAATTAAATTTTTCTGCCTCTTGCGTCCCCGATTGATAACTGTTTTTCGACTCTCAATCTCCTCGTTCAACTTCATTTTCGTCCAGAAAAGTCTTTCCTTCAACTATAGCGAAGAATGCAATTAACTCATATGCCTACTCACTCCTATTTCTTAAATGACTTGCCTCCGCCAAGGACATTTCACAAAGGAGACCTAAACCGCTCGATTCCGTAGGATCGAAGTCCTTGAAGGGCAAAGATCGCAGCAACTGAATTGTCTTGATTTCCTGAATCAGCTGAATCTTTCTCTGCATTTCCTCTTCCCTTTGTTTAACCAACAGTGCCTTCAATTGACGCGATTCCTCCGAAACTTCGGCGGCTAATCGATATTACTTATTTTATTTAAATTAACCATGTGCACGTATCGGAAACGACCTAAAGTCTAGAAAATGCTGAGATAAGTGTCGGAAACTTTCCCAACGTTACATCCGAGTACCTTTTTGTCGTTTCTCATCGATCATCGAGTTAAAAGCTTCGCGCGATGCTTGCTCGATTTCGCGACATTTCTCAACTATTTCCACCATTTCTTTATTGTGATCTTGCCTTAACTTCTCTAATTTCTCGTACAATTCTTGTTTCTTCGAACAGCAAAGAAAACTTTAATACTTTTGTTAAACCAACACGATACTACGTTCACAATCGTATTTGTAGAGAGTAGATTAATTACAGTAACAATATCACGTAAATACCATGGCCTGCGTGTGGTAAATGTTATTTTCACTTGTTTCTGCTTGTTATCGTGTATTCCGGGTACATATTTGCGTACAAATATTTAAATACTAGTAGAACGTTTATCGGCAATACTGTTTCAGATAAAGTGTCATTACCTCTTTGCGAACATTCTCAGCGTGTAATTTTATGTCGTTCAATAACGACTGTTTGGCAATAAATGCACCTTCCCGAGTCAGCAACGCAGTTAGATGCTTTTCCTGAATTTTAATCAGCTCCATTTCCTTTTCTTGTCGTCGTTTCTCTTCCTCGAGTTTCAATATCGTACGCGGATCTAGCCCGCCCTCCGATAGTTCCTTCAACCTGCAGTTTGTAAAAAGCAATACGATTGTTTGACATAGAAACAAATGTAGAATAGTCTTCTGTTTCGCAAATATTTACCCATAAATTAGGAGAACTTATAGATTAACACTATTTTTACCACGATTGCGTGTATACCTATTTTGACCAAAAGGTATCTTTTGAATCCTTTTCGTTTAAATGCAAATATTTGCCAAAACTGTTGGGATTTCAAATTACCAGTTAAATGTAGATAATTTAACAACTAAGTATTGTATAAAAAGTCAACAAATTGATTGTGGAGAAATGATTCAACTCAACGAATGATTTTAAGTTAAAATTTGAAAGGTGTCTTTTGACACCTCTTGGTAGAAATAGTGTTAATAATGTCAAAGGCACTTGAATAAACAGAATATAAAAACGAAGCGATTAAACTAGATTTACAAGCCTAACAGACTGATGACCGCAAGCAGTATGCATGCGATGTAAACTACATAAATAACAAATATAAAGAAACGTAAATGAAAAAGATCAAGGATTACTTTCTTATTTCTTTCGTCTCGTCGTTCACGATTCGGGCGCATTCCCTTAGAATCGAAGCTGTGGTTTGTTTCACTTGAACGGGCTGGACGAGTAACGATTCATGAATAGAATTTATAGCAACTAATACCGGGGGCACGAATTTAACTACCTTGAACGTCGGTACAGATTTTCGCACGGAAACCGTAACAGGTTGTTCAAATTTCTTTCTGAACTTGGACGAATCTTTGCGGCGCAACGAACAGCTGGGCGCACTTTTATTGGCCTCGTTTAATAAGTCTATAGCTTGCAATTTGTTCGCCACCCTCAGTGATGCCAATTTCATTTCCATTGCCGGTTGAGAGTAGTTTGTTTTCGGAATTGCACGTGGATACTTTATCACTGTCAAATCCTATCCAGGGTATGAGTCTTCAAAAAAAGTTACCTTCAAGGCACTTTTGTTTCAGATTTATCGAGCTTCAATCAACGATAAACTAATGACGAGATAATTTAAGCGTAAACGACAGAATGTTCTATAAACCGAAGCTTATCGGAGTTTTATCCAGGTTTAGCTTCCCAATATAAATTCGATAACCCAGTTTGCACAGATAAGTGACATTACGACTTACATTCTGACTTACATCAGGAGTGGGAGGTGGAACCTTAGGTATCGTCTTCGGGCGATTCAAAACATTCATGCATAGAGGCACAGTTACCTCCTTCCGAGGTATCTTCATTTTTTGCTTTTGTTCTCTCAAACGAGCATGCAACTTCTAATCAATGTTAATAACATACGCAGGATTTATAATCAGCAGAAATGAATACGGTAGTTACAGAGGTACAGAATCTTTCTCTCGTAAAACACACGTAACAGAGAGCTCGACAGTCATAATTACGTCGCGTATTACATGATTCGCATCAAAAATACTCTTTTCAACGTAATGGCATAACGTAATCGTGATATGTTAGCTATACGAATTTCAAAAATACCTCAAAAGTATCCGCGTTTGGAACGAAATAGGGGAAAGTTGCCAAAGATTTAAATGGTAACTTATATCGTACCCAGTGAAATATACGTATTATTAAAATAATTTCCTTTATCCGAAATTCAGGACAAATTGAAAAATTGTGACATGATTGGCGTAACTTTTATCCATTGTATTGCAAGCTTTGTGATTTTTAAAAGTGGTTGAATTCTATTTCTTTGTAAATCAATGGAATCTTCTACAAACACGTTCACATTACTTATACACTCCGTCCATAATACACATATAGGTATATTCACTTTTAAGGTAAAGTTAAACATTTTATGAGATCCTTAGAAGTTTTATATATCATACTTCATACCGCGTCAAAATTATTAATCCATTTTTTTATGGCTGATTTCGGTATGCTGTTAAAGGTGAAAAAACGCAATAATACCACGGGATTCGGGTCATTAAAAACTATTAGCATCTGTAATTAGTTTTACTGTATACAAGATAAGTCGCGAAAACAGAACACTCAAATGTTTCTTTCAAAAGTGAAATGAAACCGTTCATAGGGATCGATATGATAGTAACGACACATTTTGTGATTAAGGATTTCGGAAACCCATTTCAAGGCCATCGATGTTTTTTTTAAGTTTTTTTTAAATTTAAATGGTTCGAACAAATCGCAACCCTATCTTTCGACTAACAATGAATTAGTCACGTGCTCCTTCTCTGTTGTGTCATTGGCCCTAATAAATACTAAACACTATCTGAACTCGTCCCTCCTTCCCTTACGTATCACACGATGATTGGAGAAAAATTTATAAACATAACATGAATGCCGGTCAATGCACACGTTTTGTCAATTAAATAAATTATTAACGTACTTTTTTTGTTTCACTGTTATCAGCTGTTAGAAACCAACCTATAATTTTCGTACCGGGATTCTATGTATTGTTTGTAAAACAAGGGTACACAAAGCACGCGAAGGTATACTCATAAATGACAAAATTGATAAGTATTGTAAATGTAATGTTTAATAATTTGTTGTATTTGTTCTGATGCGCGCATTGTTATATTCAGCTCTTATTTTAGTATTTTAAGAGACAGTGTGATTTTTTTAGGAAAATCAGTCCGATTTATGACACTTTCCTAATGTAGGATATATGTAATTATTAAATTTCATGAAGATTCGACCTGTCTTTTAAACAAGCAAACCAAATTCCCTGGTAATACAATTTCTTGCGCGATAAGATTTTGGCAACTTTCCTCCGTATGTACAGGGTGTCCCATTTTAATCTTTCCACTTGATTATCTCGAAAAATATTAATTATTCGAAAAAAATTTTTATATGAAAGATACTCTATTTGAAGGGGGACATTCAATGGTGGACACTGTTTTTTCTTAGATGGAGGCGCCTCCGAGATATGAAGGTGACCTTTGTTTTTTTAAATGGAACTATAACACGGAATATCTGTTAGCAGAACCTTCTAGTGCATTAAACTGTAGTTGCTTCGAAGCTGTGAGTAGGTAGATATTACAAGCGTTCTGAATTTTGATAGTGATCAATTTTACGATGACTGATTACACGCCTAATGAAATTGTTGACATGATTTTAATTTTGGGAGAATGTCAACGAAATTATAGGGCAGCTGCCCGAATGTATCGGGAAAGATTTCCGAATCGGCGGCACCCAAGTACCACAGTGATCAGAAATTGTGAGATTCGGGCTCGGCAAGGTCATTTAGGGACAGAATCAACAAGTGCCTTAAAGTCCAAGGTCGTCCTTTTGAATTTAGAAGATGAGAAACAGCATCTGGAAGTGTAATGTTCAAAAATTTAAAGTGACTGAAAATGACCTTCACTGACATTTCAAGGTCAACATATTATAGGTCAATGGATTTGTCTTGAGTTAGGCTATGTGTCTAGCGTAAAAAAATACTATAGTTCCATTTAAAAAAACAAAGGTCACCTTCATATCTCGGAGGCGCCTCCACCTAAGAAAAAACAGTGTCCACCATTGAATGTCCCCCTTCAAATAGAGTATCTTTCATATAAAAATTTTTTTCGAATAATTAATATTTTTCGAGATAATCAAGTGGAAAGATTAAAATGGGACACCCTGTATACATACGTGTAACATATATCCGTCCTATAAGAAATCAGTATAATTAAAATTATTCTAATGTTAAGTGAACCTCTAAACTCGGCGTCGCCTCTAAAAACGGTAGCATCAATTTCTGCTCTACAAAGTCTTCCTCGAATACGGAGCAAGCCGTCTTGTAAAACAGATTTAAAGTGTCCTCCTGTAGCAGATACGTAACGAGACCCAGCATTTTTGATATTTTAAAATGTACAAAGCATTCCACAGATTCTTCGAACGATAAAGCGAGAATTCTGTACACCAAACTGTATATCAAGGCTGCAACAGACGTACGACGGTTCCAGAAAATTGGATACAAGGACTGGAGAACAATAAGAAGATAACAGCAGAGAATAGTACGTGGTATCCCTTTGTCTACGTTACACACGATAAGTCGGACATGGAATAGCGTTCTCTGATATGGATTTCAGTATTCGTTTGGTAAAGATTAACAATGATGGAAGTATACTTACCCATGAGTTCATGTAAATTAGCATACGTGCGGCAGTTTCGTTGATCTAGAAAGTCTTTGCTCACCGTCTCTAGGATACGGTCGTACCGAATAATGTTCATAAACAAATCGATGATTACGGCCTGCACCGAAACTGGCGGGATCTTAAAATATAAATGATATCGTCCGATATCGCATTGATCGACAGTATTAATACGTAATTAGTGTCGAAGGCAGATAAATGTGAGGTAACCTCAAACTGATCCAGATTCTCGATAGAAAGATCAACCGGATCCGTGATTAATTTGTCATTTTCTTGGACTTCGTTCCTCGCGAACAGTAAAATACAAAATTCGTCGGGGCTCGGTTCACGTTTGCTTGACATGTACATATCCAGAATCTTGATTAATGGTATGAAAACGCTCGAACGAAACACGTTTGTTAATTGCAGCTGAAACGAACGGCTCAAATTACCGCGGGCTTTTTAATTTTAATGCCAAATTTGACAAAACACCTCTTCCTGCGTGCAATCCATGTTTTCTCTAGGGAGTTATCGACGACGCGTTGATCTAATAGAATATCGCTCGGTCATTAATTCCGTGGATGGCACGTCCTCGAATATATTATCGTACAAGATCAATCCGGACGATCTTCACTGAGCGATAGCGAATCGCAGATAAGTTCGGAACGTATAGCCGAAAGGAGAATTTTGAATAATTAATGACCGATGTTGTAACAGTGGTACATGAATAGACAGTACGTTACGCCACGCATGTTTATTGACTCTCATTAACCAACCTCATTATGTCAAAAGGAAAAAGCTATCGCTTTTACACACCGCTGTGAGACCTAAAAGAAAAACTATATATAGTAATGCTGCATGTATAAAGGGTCCCTGAGAAAATTTGTACTACGGCATCCTTAGAATGATAATTTGTACTTCACCTTAGCATAAAAGAGTATTCTGTTATCAATCGACACTATGCTGGTACATTACATCGAAAACTGTCGAAATCCGTGTTGATTCGGTACATTTACCGTTACACGCATGTTACAGGTACGTGTCTACCGTTTACACGGTAGACTCATTGTCAGTAACAGTGATAAACTTAATTCGTAACACTTTCTTTTCCCATACCGTCGGTTATAATAAAAGGTTTTTACTTTGCGTCCAAGTTTCGACTAACACAGTAAAGAGGTTTAATTTTGGTTTCGTTTCAATGCAAATGAATGTTTGTCAGTAACTTTGTTCTTGTAGGTTGTGAGCACAGAAGTCGATCTATTTCTGAAAGCGGTTATCGAAGTTTTACAATATTCTGATCCAAATGTATTTGCGTTATCCTTATAAGGCCGTGTTTGATCACGTTTCATTCTTAAGTCACTATAATCTATACGTATATAAAAAATTCGATATTAAAGTAATCTAGTCTATGGTAACATACAATCAAATGACGTTCCGTCTTTCTTCCTCTCTTTATAAATATTGATTATACTACGAGAGAAAAATAAATAAAATATACATTATATCAATCACTTATATGTACAGGAAATCCTTCTATGGATATCCTTAGCTCGTCATACAAGGCTTCGCATTGCTAATTGTTACGGTAATAGAACGCTTTCGTGTTGTTAATTAAAACGATCTTGGGACACGTTGTCTGGCAACGACAACTGAAACGTACGAACTATGATAATACTAATATTACTAATCAATTGTGACTCAGGGTGACCATGTATTCGTTTCATCCAAGGTCGTTCTTCTTTCATCTATGCTTTCGAACAATCCATTAAGTTTGACTTTCACTTGCTGACCGTACGACGCTACGCTACTTTATCAACATTAAATAAGCGAGATGCGTGCATGCGTGTATACGTATGTACGTGCTACATACACACCGATTTCTCTGGTAAAACTGAATCTCTGGTCACCCTAATCTATGCATATGCATTTGTATATGTATAACACATCAAAATCGTGAATTAAAAAAATAATTGTATAATTACAACGAACACAGTCCCGATGTTCGATCACTCGAGAGTTGAGAAAATTCTTGTTCTTTTTAACATTCCGATATTGTTCATCCGCGCAATCGACCGCGATAGACGATTTCGAGAATGACGAGAACTTAATCGTAAGTTTAAAGTAAATTCTACTTTGTCTTTTATATCACTTGTGATTGTTGAGTCGGACTACGTCATACGGTAATTGCGAAAGCAGTCAGTATCCCTTCTTTTTTACAAACTACGTATCACGGTAATTGCAGTAACAGTCGGTTTTACGTGTAATCTATGCGTCTAACGGATCTACGATATATGTACCCCTGATTTCACGTCGGTTTTGGGACGCAAGCAACGAACATTGTAAGTTTACGTAAAGGCGATGGCATACACCCATATTAAGAGTAACATACCCTACAATTAAACAGCGATTGCAGTTTCGAATGTTACCTCGTTAATCTCACTTTACGGAATTTTAACGTGATTTTCTTTACAGCGGAAAATTATAACGCAAACAAGGACACCGATTAGGCAAATCTAGTGCCAGAAAAATGATTCAATGCAATTAACGTAACAATAATATACGTAACAATAATATTCGAAATGGCAATCTATGTTAAAAAACCCATCGAAAATCTGAAATTTGTTACCCTGTTTACGAATCTACGGGAAAGTGAGAAAGCTTCTTCTTCCATTGTCTACAGATCTGGAATTCTAATATCCTATGATCATAATTAACTACGTGTTTAGAGTATTTTCGTATGAAGACCATCGAAAAATAGCGGGGAAATTATTCTCTTCTTACGTATCGACAAGCAAATCCGTTTTCTGTTAGATTCGTTAAGTGAAAGAGCTTCGGTGATCTCCCGAATCATTGCCCACGTATTTACCAGGATGTCATGGTCTATTCAGTTATGCGCGTACACGAATAAAAGTAACAACGATCTGTACAGTGTTAAACCTAATTACTTGCTAAACGCCCGAATGATCGAGGTGATGCTCTCGTACGTTCCGGTGAGGAATCCTAAAAAGCCGATCAGCACTATAACGATGTCTTTCGTGATCGTGGTGTAGCTGAGCGAAGCGTTTTGCCAGCATACGACCATCTCGATGATGGGTGGAAAGATGAGCGCAAGTGCGGTACTGCTGACAGCGCCGACAAGAGATATAAACAGACCCAGTTGTGGTATGGCCTCTGCTAGGATAACTGTAACACCAAATTAGTACGTTTTATCATATCGTATATCAAAACCATCTGAGGGGCAAAGTGTTAGACGTAGAAATATTTCCAGACGAATTTCATTCGTCTGCTATATGCATATATACAGGGTGTCCCAGGAATTTGGACGCACCCGGAACCAGGTGATAGCTGAGGTAATTCTAATACAGGGATGTAACATTCTCAGCGTCGCATTCCAATCCGTGGCCGAGTTATTAAAGAAAAACGATAGCCAATCAGAGGGCTCCGTTAAGCCCGGCCGCGCGACAGTAGAAAGTCTGCACCAGTAGGGTACCGTATCAGTGGGAGCTGTCGCGCGGCCGGGCTTAACGGAGCCCTCTGATTGGCCCTCGGTTTTTCGAATGGGACACTGAGAATGTTACATCCCTGTATTAGAATTACCTCGGCTATCACCTGGTTCCGGGTGCGTGCAAGGGAATGGGAGACCCTGTATAACGGTATCGTATACTAATTAAAAAACAAGTAGCGTGAAATTAAAAAATTTCGTTTAAACCCTCCAGGATTTTCGAATCCAATCGATTTTTGTTCATTATTGTATTGATCGCGGTTTGAAAGTTATAAACGCAAAAAGAAAAACATCAACTAAATTTCGACATCCACCCCCCCCCCCCCCCATTCAAAAGGGTTTTTGGAAAGATTACCTGTATGCAATTTATTAAAATGTTATGAAAAAAATCTCTGATCACGTGACACGGAACGCGCCATATTCAATTATTGCAAGATAATCTACCGATCGCTTAGCGATACATAATTTACCTGAAACATTACAGATAGTTCTAGAAGCCGACGATGAATATTTCAGTGATTAACTTTTATAGGTTTTTAAATAACATGTTTAGTTTATCGAGAAAAACTAATTTCGACGCCTAATGGAATGAAAGCGTTGTACAGTGTTCATATGGCTGATTGTGGGTTAATGTCATGGTTGTAAAGCTTGTCAATTTGTAGTAATCAAGCTGAAGAATAGAGAATTTCGTTAGAAAACCATGTGGAAAAAGAAATTGTTTCCAAAAAGGATTATACATAATGTAACTCATGCATATTAGGTATAAGCGTGAATTATTAGTGTTCCGCTTCGTTTTCTTATTTATGATACACATTAATTAAGTCAATTTATAATATTAGACAGAAGCCTGATTATACATCTGTGTCGAATCTTTTGTGTACTTTTATCTTATAACTACAAAATTACGAGAATATATTAAAACTCGCAGCTTAACATTGAATTTTATTAAGATTTTTTTATTAGTTTACTACATATGTAGTTTCCTCGAAAATGCAAATTCTTTGATTGAAAATCGTTGTTCTCTCAGATGTTTTTTCCGCTCCGAATGCAACGATAGCGGGTTGAAGGTATCGTGACAGCTGTAATGAAGCATTTTACAGACCGAAACGAAACACTTGAAAGTGAGCTATGTGGATTGATTGAAGAAAATCTTAATTAACTTCTTTTATATTACGCCGCAAAGTTTTCAATCGGTCGTTGTATTTCATCTTATTAAGATATCAACGTGCATTGCGGAATATGGATCAGTCAAATGAATTAACTAGAATAACGAAAAAGTGTTATACTTATACACATCTGCGATTAGATGTTAGATTTCGAACTTTAACGCTTTACATGTGCCAGTAATAATGAACGTGGCCTACGGCGAGAGTCTGGAACACGACGTTCATCTCATACTTTGAATTACGTCGTGAAATATAATGTACTGTAGCTTATTTTTCTGTCGCAAAAAGTATAAGAAATATATTTCTACGGTCGTTTTAATTGCCATCGATACTTCAATATTTAAAAATGTGCAAGAACTTAACGAGATTCAGTACTTTGCGTTGTCATCCGTCTGATAAAAATCCAACTATTATATTCGGAACGCGTTATACAGAAAGGAACCAGACCACAGAACTAAAAAAAAATTGAGGCACGTTAATACCCGTAGACCGGTTCCCTTTGCATAACGTGATTCATTTGTCGTGGGAGTTGTTTTTATTATGAATCACAAGTTCGAACGCAGAAAGATTATTCGGTAACCTTAAAATCTGCTAAAATCGACTTATTAATAATTCATTCTTTACGACTGTTGTTTATACACATGCGCACAATGTAGTTTCAGCAAAAAATAGGCATGTCGGCTTCTGAAGTATTGTACTTCCATGTTTGTCTTAGAGTAAATGGAACCAAATGATTGCCATGTACGGCAGGTAGCCCGCTTAAAGGCGCTTGCGAACCTTTTAAACGCTATACTAAAATGTAGAAAGACCTTCGAACATTCACGGCTGTCTGTGAAATGCGTTAACTATTGCCGACAGGTCAACAAATTATATTAATACTGTACAACAGGAATTTCTTCAGTCTCACCTATGCGTGTAGACTGTAGCTATGCTTTCGATCTACCGTCTACTGGAATTTCTATACCGGTAATATTATACTAATATATATGCAATATTGTCGATAATTAACGGTTGTTTCTCTCCTCATTTGTTAGCCTTGAATATGTTGCTTAAGAAAGTTGATACGAATAAATGAATGTATAATGCCTTTTTACTCACACGTGATGAAACAGACCGCGGAACGGAAGACAGTCTCTGCGACAACTGGAAACTTGAAAGGACCGAATTGTTCGACGATATTCGGCCAAATGATCGCAATTGGAACGTAAAACTGCAGTGCATAGGTCAATAGTATGCTTAACGAGATGGCGACCTTTATGCACTGGGGTAAACTGAAAAGATAATTAATGTTCATTAGTATTATAAAGAGTACATGGTACATGGTGATCAAACACGGCAATCAACCTAATTGCACTATTTACAACTATTCATATTCGCTAGAATGCAGCATGCATCACTACAAAAGCATGCGGAAAGCGAGCATATGTTACTGTTAAGATTCGATAAAACTGGTGGAAACAAATCTGTGTTCGAAATAACTAGTATTTGCAAAACACAGCACTTCTAATGTACTATATGGTAGAAACCTTGATTGCGCGGTGATGATTTTTCCGTCCACCCTTTGTATGCAACAGAAAATTATGTTACAAAGTGTTCGTAATTACTTTTGCATCTCGCTATGTCTTTTATTTTTGTGCCGACACAAGTTCTACTATTCTTAACGCAGTGCGAACGTCATGCAAAACGTATTGCAAAATCGTGCGATTTATCACCTGGACGCATAATAATTACTACTGTAGAAATCGTTTCGAATTAACATTGATATTCACGAGTGAATGAAATATGTAAATTACATCTAAAGTTGTTAATCGCTTGCCTGACCTTTTCATTGAAACCGTTAAACAGATGAATCGATAAGTTTGTTTGGTAACGTCAAGAAATAGAACTAAATCTTTACCAATTATCTGGCAAGTGATTCATACGTGTGTAGAAAGAGAAATGAGAAAAAACAATAGAATCTAACGAAAATGCGGTACATGAAACGTTTGTAGATTACAAATTGATGTTTATACTTACACTTCCGACGATTCGAGATTCAACGTTACAGATCCGGCCACTACATCGCCATATTTCAAGTAAGATACGAAACCCATCGCAACGAACATTGTACCTACAATGACCATTCCGACATTCAGAACACCCATTGGCTTATTGAAGTTACTTGGATTCTTCATTTCATTCTTCAACGGCAGCACCTAAATCACGTCGTCCATTAAAAACATGTAATTACTCTTAACGTACGTGCGAACGTAGTACATCTCCCGATATCGGGACGTCTTAATTAATATGAAACGATCAATTACGAAACGTGCACAACATTATTTACCATGATTATCTTGGGAACGTTATTTATTACTTTATTATCAGTCGTTAACCGGGAAACGTTACTCATCGCGTCTCACGGAACAAAGAGTTGGTGGTGAAATTTCTATACCGCCTTTCCGCGAGTTATACATATAAATTCTAATACTTACCAAAGTGATACCCTCGAAAGAATATATCACAGTGCCAAAGAATAGGGGCAAGTCGTGCCAATCGGCCACGTATCGCCTCTCGTGGATGGGCGGTAAATCGTGCGACATTATATACATGGTGGCCACATAGCCAGCTATCACCAAAAAATTCGCCACCGATGAAACCGGCACCAGGTACTTCAAGTTCCTGATCCACGTACTCAGCATTATTGGAATCAGAATCACAGCCATGTGTCGATGAACGTCCATCTCTAAGCCGTACACGTCCAATACCTGTCGAATAATTCAAGGATCGCTTGAAATCTCGCGTGGACAGATTCTTCGAGGAAAAGTCAAATCGCGAGATTGCAATCAAGGAAAAAGAAACAACGTGGGAGGAGCTGGTCTCACCTGCTTCATATTCGTGGAAATGAAAACGAAATAAACGCAGCAGAATCCGAGTTGCGTGACACATAAAAATACATTAACCAATTTTCTGGAACAAAACGAGTGTGATAATAAAATAATAGAGGGACGAGTATAATAAAGGTGGGAGCTGAGGCCACGGCGATGGGTATCGTGTATTAAATTAATCGAGAATAAAATGCTATAACTTATCTGTCGGAGTGACATTCGGGAAATATGTTAAAGTTCATTCGGAATATTCCTCGTACGGCATCGTTCATCCCAGTTTATTTCTGGCGATATTTCGACTCGGAATGTTCTCGTTTGTCGGGAAAAGGAAATGTACGGAAACAACGCTCGAAAAATATTCCCCTTACTTTCGTTACGTTATTTACGAACCTCATGAACGTTGAATATCTTCGAAGTGCAAGAGGTCCCGTGGCAAAGCACAATTCCACGGTGCCAGCGAAGCCAGTCGATGCATTTGTGTCATTGACTCGCCGGGTCACCTCTTCGTTGCATTGCACCTGTTATCAGGCAAAAGTGTTAACGACAAAATTCACGTGGTAATGTTTCATCGACAATTAACAAGTCTATTAGTACCGGTATTAATAAGGTTCATGTATAAAGCTGTCGGTAGGGTGTAATAAGTGCATGCGGGAATTGCTTCGTTATTGATAACACGATTACGTAAGAACCGTAAGAAATAAATTCGAAAGAAATACGACTATTCGTATAAAATTTCAAGATAAGTAGAGAATTATAATTAAACGTACGAGAATGTGTTGGGCGTGAACGCAGATGACGCCAAGAAAGATGGTGAGCGGTGGAGCCAGTAACAAACCAGCGTGTTTAAACGCATCCCCTAATGCGAATATTCCCGAGCCGACGTTACCTTTGAACAGGTGCATCATGGTTTCTAAATATCTGCAATAAATAATTGATCGATCATTTACACACAATTCTAGTCGATAGCAATACCACGCCGTTTATCCTGCAGCAAGTGGAGAAGCCCAGACATCGAAACGAATTGCAGTTCCGTTCTGCCGAAACCCCAGTCACCTTGCATTACAAAGACCAGTGACGGCAACAGGAAATTTTCCAAGCATTCCGTGGACCGTGGCGTGAGCTAATTTAAAATCACCGGCGAATGAACCAGGCGACCGACTTTGGAAACGCTCGTCTATGCGTATCTCACAATTTTACGTTACCTATATATACTCGTACATACGTGTAGTAACGCGTGCGACGAAGACGTGCGACAACCTTTTGACATTAAAATTACCTGGACGATGAAATATTGAAACAAGATGTTTCCAGAAAAGCTCCGTCAAATTTGATATAACTTTTTTTTATATATTCGCAGGTATTTAAACTCAATACCTGTTTAAAAAACTATCGAACGGAAATTTACGTAATACGACAGGGAAAAAGAAACACATAAGTTTAATCGCCGGAAGTTGAATAGACGTCGCGGTTATAATCCAAATACGACTGCAAGTTTGAATGTGGGCCAGTAATCACTTTCCTACGGGAGTGTTTAACAAATCCTCGAAGCGTGTTTCAGTTGGACGATATTCAGAATCTCGAGAGAATTAGACACATAATCGCAGCTATTATTGTTTAATTCGATAAGATACCATTAAAATGTAGAGACAAACATGCTGTCCGATAAGTTGATCTTTCTATAAAACTAGTTTATTTTCTTAATCGCTAAACTACAAACGCCGATCTATAAATATTCGATTTGATTAGAATCTTGCAACGACGGAAAGAGCTTGCTAATTATACGATGTATTGCACTACTATTAATATTTCCCGTCAAGAGCGATTCGTTAAATGAAAAGTTAAATGTAGAAATTACGCGAACCACTGAACGCTAATGCCAAAATATTTATTTCAAGATTCGGCTTCGACTGCCTGGGCATAGGTGAAGCTTAACATTTCTGTAACTCATTTTTAAGCGTTGATAACGCATGTCCATAATCGACGAGAGATAAACAAGATATACATATTCTCTTCCGCGTTAATCTATATCCTTAGAACTGATCGATGAAGCTAGAGGATTGTACGTTTTAACAATTCTTGTATAATAATACAATCGATCGTAACCCCTTATTACTATCGCTTATGGATAATAAAAACATAATTGAAATTTAGCAATTGAATTTCATATATTATTCTATTATTATTATACTGTATCAAGATTGAAGCTATCATTCATTTAACTGCGGGATAATTTCGGACGAACTGGCTGGAAATTTGCAAACGCCTTATTCCTATTCTCATTAATGTTGCGCATGTTCACAAATTAAGGAAATAAGCCTCGCACGTGACTGTCATGTTCAATCCGGCATGTAGCGTCATAACAGACACGTAAAACAGATGTTAACAATAACGATGTAACTAAAAAATTGGACAATTTCATCCTTCTTCAGATTTAAGATAATGGAGCTGGTCCGGTGAGAGATTAAATCTCACTGAAGTCACTGACAATGATTTTAACAGCTCTCTCTACCAACGTTTTTCTCGTTTATAAATACTTTCGTAAATGAAATAGAACTCTCGAGGCAATAAACTGAACGCTCCGTCACATTGATTCTTTCATTGGTCAGAAGTGGTGAAAGCGCATAAGGAATCTTAGCATCTTTTCGATGCAGATAAACAGAAGTAGAACGAACGTAGAAAAAGTGGAGAGCGCAAAATAACGTCTCAAACGGATAACGCAGTTGTAGAATCCGATGAATCATCAGCTTCGTTATGGTTGTTTGATTATCTTGTTACAGGATCCAGAAGAAGTGCGATATCCAAACGCTGATGCATTTAATTTAATCACACGGTGTAATAAATACTATCGTAGAACGGAATGCGAGGTCAAAAACATTTTCCAGATCCGTATCAAGTGCCCTATACGTCAAGGATTTCTATTAACGCGATTAATTATTCGTGACAATTATCTCAGAAAAACATCTAGATTTATGCTGAATAATTCAACCGCAACATATGGGCGGCTATTCTGCAGCCAGGTTTCCGCCGTAGGAAAAATACGCGCGTAGTTTTTTCTTTCTATCCTCTTGTTCCGCGAAACCGCAATGAAAGATACAGCGATTCTCGCTGAAACCGCGGAATCCGACAAAAATCCCACCACGTAGTTTCGCTCTGAATAAATATAGTTGAACGCGAGAAGAACGATTCCTCCGACGTGTCGCGATATGTAACATTCCTGTATTCCACTTCATTTTAGATTTCATTAGGCTCGTGACAACTATATGGTCGGTATTAATGAAACGTATTAATTAACCCGAAATCACGACGGGCGAATTTTTGGATGAAGAAAATGGTGCATAACGTTGCCACGCGTTAAGATTTGCCATTGGTCTTGCCAAAAGTTCGGCGCATGTACTATACTTTATTATAGGAATAGCGTGTAAACGATCGTGTATGTGTCAAGGACACAATAGGAAGTCGCGGATAAATCACAGCCGGTCGATAGAAAGTTACAGCACTTACGAACAACCAAATCAAACTCCAATTTTTGACGTCCACATCATAGCTTACTCTACGTTCACCGATCCGACGTTTCGCATCGTCAAGGAATGTGAATTTTTTACTGGTTACTTCGTAGTAACCGCAGGGTAACGAGAACAAAATATTACACGACCTTACGTACAATCAGACTCGGTTTAAAGAAAAAACAACCAAACTGTGTTGCCAGTTAGACTTACGACGTGGGATGATGGACGGAAATTCCATGTTCGTTAGTTCCACCTTCCGAGTCGGCACCCTTCTCCACCGCCAGAATCGGATCCTTCGATTGGAAGGCTCCATACGTACTGCCATTTCTGAAAACAATACACGTAGCCGTTTATTTTGAAACTGACCTAAGACCATTTGAGAGTTTGCGATTCATTGAAATTAAAAATAGACGAATACAATACCGATATATCGCACGCCTTAAGAGTGCTGAGAGATTTAAATTTACAATTCCTATTAAATAATAGCCATTATTAAGTAAACTTGCATTAAATGCACTTTCAAAATTAAGAATTGGATTAGTCAACAAAATTTGAAACAGCCCATGCCCATTCGAAATAGTTTAAGCTGTTTCAATTGGGAAAAATATTCAATTTTGTATTTCATTACAATACTTGAAAAACACCATTTATGCAATTCTGGAAATCCTCTACCTATATAAATTATACAACAATTTGCTGCACATCTACATTGTATGTATATCGTAGTAAGCCCTGCATATTCTCGAATTTTGCTGTTAAAATTGGTCTTATATTTTTTATAAAGTTGTGTCATACAATATTTTCGAATTGTCTTGGACAACCCTGACTTAGTAACAAATTCACTATTTTCAACTCCGTACCCTCATCCATTCATATCTAATAGACAATTTTATGTGGTTCGTTTCTCAAAAAACGCGACTAGCGTATTTTTAACCAATTTACTGTTTCTCCGTTACATATTATTAGTCCCAAAAATTCCATTTTCCAAAAATCTTGTCGATATATCTTAGTTTCATTTCATTCAAAATAAAGTTATTACCTTTCCGGCACTTCTTGATAATTTTAGGACAATAATCTTTTAGGACCAACAGTTACTTAATTATGTTTTTTTTATGACACTTCTTCGAAGCCAAAATCCGATAGTATCAATAATGGATTGGACATTTAGGCCACTTTCAAAGTAAACGGCCCATATACGGGGAAGAAGGAATCCATTATTTTGACGATTATTTCAAGACTTTATGTTACATGGTTCGGATTGTCGAATTTTGGACAAATATGCACCATTATGTTTTACCATTTGTTGCCATTTTAAAGGCAACTCTATAATGCCTCTCTCATAGACGTCCAGGTCTTTATTGGTGAAACACTCGACTCGACTTGTAAGCGATTTTCCCAATCTTCCCTCGATGCCATATTTTTATCAGCAAGGAGGTTTTGCACTAATCAAAATAGATGGTAATCATTCGGTGCCAGGTCGAGACTATAAAGAGGATGTATCAAAACTTCCCATCCAAGCCTCCGGAGTTTCAGGCGAGTCACTACATATACACTGTAGACGCATGGGGCCTGGCGTTGTCCTAATGGAACACAACACCTTTCCTGTTGGTTAACTCTGTCCGCTTCTGATCAATCGTTAATTTCCAACGCTCCAATTGTTGACCGTAAACGTCCGAATTTAGGGTATGCCCATATAGAAACAGCTCAAAGTTTATGATTCCTTTCCAGTCCCACCGAGAACACAGCAAAACATTCCTAGAAGTCAGACCTGGTTTGGCCGCCGTTTGAGCTGTTTCACCCCGTTTTGCCCATGATCGTTTTCGCAGAATATTATCGTATGTAACCCATTTCTCATCACCAGTCGCCATACGTTTAAGAAATGGGTCCATTTCTTGCGTTTGACTAAAGCGTCGGAAATCGAAAGTCGATTCATCAGGTTTTTTTTTGCGTCAATTCGTGAGGCACTCACACGTCGAACTTCTTTCTGAAATCCAGCTTGAAGTGTAGGTGGTTTAAAACAGTTTTATTTCTATTATTTTATCAACATTTTCGACGACGTGCCTACCTGTGCGAAGTGCATCTTTCACATCGAAAATACCGGAACAGAATCGACGAAACCAAAATTGCGCGTAATATACTGTGATAGTCTCAGGACCATAAACGCCATTCGCAATTTCAGCCGGCAGGCTTGCATTTTGGGCTTTATCAAAATAAAATTGTAAAATATACGCAATTTTCTTTTGGTTAACTTCCATTCTTTACGCTCTACAATTGACAACTGAATCAACCAATCAAAAAACTGTAAAAGAATTTTTTAGGTTGGAGAATGTCATTTTTTCAACAAACACAAGTTTTCATTTGTTTCACCAAACGTTATGAGACGTATACAGGGTGTAACAAAAATTCTGGGACACTTTAGGTTTATGGATAGAACGCATAAACATAAGAAAAAAAAGTCGTATAAGTTGTGGACGCAATCCACCCCCTATCGAGATATAACCCCTTTTGTAAAATATTTTTAAAAAATTATATCTCCGAAATGGTACGTCGTAGAAGACCCGTTTTGATTGCAATACAACCGGAGAAGATCAAAGATAATAGAAAAAAATATAATTGCTGCGATAACTTGGGAAAAATTAAGGGCACTCACTAAATCCTCCTTGGCGTAGATAGTGATATTTTTTCGTAAACTTTAGTCTCTCCCGGTTATATTGCAATTAAAATCGGTCCTCTGCGACGTATCATTTCGAAGATATGATTTTTAAAAATTTTTTTACAAAAAGGGTTGTATCTCGATAGGGGGTGGGTTTTAGACAAAACTTTATAGACCTTTTTTTCATCTTTTGGTGCGTACTATCTATACTGAAAAAGTGTCCCAGTATTTTTGTTACACCCTGTATATGCAAACACTACAGTCATCCAGCGAAAAAAAAATATGCCCACGTAAATTTTGAAAATTCTACCTTAATAAAATTTTCTGATATTGGACATGAATATCGTGGTGAAGAATCGTGTCAATGACATTTCTAATTATCTAACATCGCATTGTTACAGAAATTTGACGCCAGCTACAACAAGTGCAACTAGAATGTAGTCCCAGCAAGTTCTCCTCTGTATAAAGTTACGTTGCCTTTTTTTGTAACCGTAAAACCAGTTATTCCTATGACTTAGATCGCGTATGACGTAGATTTTATAGTCGTCGCCATTAAGAAGTACAATATCTTAAATAAACGCATTCCTCGGTAAATTTATTTTTCCGCCGCTAGAATCGGAATGTTGTTACGGTATGAAAAGAGGATGAAACACATTCTCGCAAAAATAATAATTGTCCGGTCGAAAGATTTATCGCCGATTTGGGATGACATGATAAGGAAACTTTCAATTCCCAAGAATGATGCAGCAGTTTCAAGTGGAAATAACAATGATGAGAATATAGGCGTGGGAAAACTAATTCGCGTTCTATTATAAGGATACACAGAAAAGTAGAGAAACTTTGTAACCTGTTTCGCGATGTATTGTGTGAATCACAATCGAATTATAGAATATGGTAATGACTGAATATAAATGACAATGGGTCCTATTTTCGTTTGAAAAATCGTTCGCGGCACGGACGTAACGTTCTATATTAACCTTCGACGGAAAACCCCGAGGAACAAAAGGAACGTCCTTTTTACCCAGACAAATGGTTTGGACGTTCCTTCTTCAACCGCAGTCGTCATACGAGGGACATCGTATTTATCACACGTTATTTATAATTCTTCTACGACCAACGCGACTGATATTCCTCTAAAATATCGCACGCCGTACAGAAATAGGAATTCTAGCCGAATCAATTGTATAACTTTTTAATATTACTCCAATCAGTCGCGCGGATGTTTTGATAAGTAACTGGGCACAAAAATTTGTAGTTTATGTCACGATTGTTACAAATCGTAGAAATCATTCTTATAAGTGAAAAATAACTAAACGACGAACGAGGAGAGACACTTAACTTCGAAAATATTGTTATTCCATTCGTTTGCACTACGAAAGTGTAGAAAAGTACCCTCGAATATTCAGTGGAAATACAATATCTGTTCGCAACTTGCAGTAACGCATATAAAATCCTCGGTAGAATTGACGTTTCAAACGGCAGACATTGCCACGGTTCTGCGTCGCTGAAAACGGGCTGGAAAACGTTGCTGCAATTAGTTGTTGCCTCGCATGCAGACAGGCAACTATGGATAAGAATCGCAGCACCGATCATTACGAATCTTCCAGTCTTTATAAATCTTCAAGAATAATTGCACGATTGTATAACGTGTCCCTCGTTAGAATTCTAAGTTACATAAAGTAATTCGCGATCGTCTGTCGATCATCTTTTGCATTTAATTACCGCTTTGACCTTACGAAAGAGTCGAAATTGAAACCAACTGTTGTAAAAGTTGTGTTCTCCGATGCAAGATCGAAGAAACATTGCTCGGTGCCAACGCACTGCGTCACACTTGGCTCCAATCTTACCATTGAAACGAACACATTTATAAACTATACGTTTCGCAATTTGTCCGCTTAATGTTGCTAATCCGCTCTTCTAGCTATTCTCGGTATCGATAAATCATTTGAGGAGCGGTGTCGATAACGTTGCCGACGACAATTATAAACAATTATTTACCAACAACATTTGATTCCTATGAAAATCCCAAGTCTACGTTTTCATGCTTCGTAATTAAAGTGTACAACTACACGAGCCGTCTGGGGATATGTGAAATTTTGTTCGACTTTTCAAGAATAAGGAAGTTTGAAATAATGTAATACATGATCAGATAAGATGTTACGGAAACAGTTCCTTAATTAACTACATCGGCATTACACAACTTACAATTGCGTGACTGTATAACGTAATGAATTATTTAATCAACCGAGTGACAGTTAGAGTAATTGAGTTAGAATCAGCGTGACAGTGTGAATCGGTATTAAGAATTCAGATCGTCACGAATACATATGTCATGTTGATAAGTTCCTCCAGCGTATTGCTTTTATTACAGTGTCGTTAATTAGGAAATTATGGAGTTTAAAAATGCAGTCGTAAAATCGACATCATTGTATGTACGTCACAGCGATTATCAAAAGATTGTCATAAAGAGAAGGGGCAAACGAGTATTTCTTTCACAGTCTATTAGAGTAAGCACATGCCATGTCAATTTTAATATGGGAAAACAATTTCAAAGCAATACAATATTATAACAGTTTCTGACTTTCAGACATGACATCTTTCCAATTGTTTGGCAAAATTCAAATGACATTTAAAAATGATGTAAAGACTTCATAACTGAAACGTTTGTCGTCGTTTTCTATGCCTTTACGCTATTTTTCGCATAGGTTGATAACTTACAAAGCAGTAAATAATTAGCCCGCGAACGTAGTAAACATCTCAAATTCGTGTTGCTACACCAAATATTAGCGAATGTTTGTAAATAAATTGTATACTCACTTGTGAGGTTCTTTGAGCGTCATTTCGTCGCTACGTATCGAACTCTTCTTCATACTCGGCGTGGTGTGCATTTCCATCTGTAAAAACGACAGAGAAACATAAACAGATGCAAACACCACCTAAAACTGTTTAAACAGGCATCAACAGCAATTGAATTGCACATACGCATTGATCAGACAGATTATAATAGAAATCAATTTTAAGATTGTAAGGTGATATTTACGAAGAAGAAAATGGAATATCTTAAGTCCGATACATGTAAAATAATAATCAATGAGCATACGAGCTTGAATTGCCACAATTTCACATGGTGGGAAGAAACCCTACAAGTGCATAGTGAGTTGCGATTTTTTTTCAAAACAGTACGCACGCGGTGCAAAGAAACGGCATCGTGAATGGAGATATGTAAAAGCATCGTTGCCAAGACTCTCGCGTTGTTCTTCACCAGTATAAAATACATGTCATCGCCAGCGATAAAATTTGTTTTACGATCTCACTAAATGTATAACATGTATTATTTTACAATTTTGATAGGAACACCTATGAAAAATACGTATCTTGTAACGTTTAAGCGTATAATGAAAGACAAATGGAGCAACATACAATTTACATTTTTTAAGAATCTGTTTCTGTAATTTATTATAGGAATAAGAAACAAAAGCTGCGGCTATCTTGTTGCTGATACTTGATCAATTTTTGTATAGGAACGGATACCGTAAGAAATGAAATACAAATTTTGTATCGTCAAGAAAATTCAATCTTCCTTTTCCAATTTTCGTCAAGTAACTCTATTTCGAAAATGAAATGATCAACGCCTATGAAATCACGTGCGTCAAATAATTAAGCTTTAACTGCCCCGTATACATGTATATCTTGCTTTTCTCTACCAACTGTTGATCGAATTAAGGTCGTACAGAGTTCAATGGAAGATACTCGTTCCAGTTTCCCACGGAAACGTGACCGAACATCTGCCCACCGACTCCCTTCGATTTTCTTCAGTAATATTCCATTATTAACAATCCGGCCTTACTTAACGGACATGCTTTGTGCAATAATAGGATACGTAAGTATGGGATGTCGGAACTGCATAACAGGAAACACCGCCTAAAACTATGTCATCAAGATTGGAATTTTTTTCTTCCTTCCTATCGCGAACGGCAGACACTTGGCCGTTCGATTAAATGAAATACGAGTGTCAACGCGACGAGGTCGGAATAACTAAAACGAGTAGAATTGTTAAGTATACTATTATGTTTGCGATAGCAAATGCAAATATTGCTGTTGTTAATATTGCCGTTTAAATGCCATAATGACGCGAGGAAAATATAGATACGACATAGCAAAACGGGAAGATAACAGGGAATCGATGAATATCGGCAGAGCGATAAAGAAAGGTAAACAAGCGTTCATAGATTCGCTATTTGCTCTTTCGATTTGAAAGCATTTCGATCGTTACTAGAAGATTACTTCGTTCTTCTGTAATATTCCGTTCTTCAGATTTCGCCGCGAAATAATTCCGCACACAACATGAACCGGTTTCATCGGCTAGTGAGTTAGCGTGCGTCCGTCATTGATTGACTTCTTACCTAATCCACGCGTGCTCCGTAAATCTAATTTCACGGCAAACAAGGACACGCGTGAACGTATACGAACGTTATGGCATACATACTACAAAAGAAAGAGCACATTGCACGCTCGTGTAAGCCGACAGACACGTGCACATGTGCCTCGATCCAGCGATTACAACTATTTATCGTCGCATCTCTACATACCGACGTGCACGCCGAACTTCTCAGACTTACAAGTTGTTAGTAACATTTCATATACGCAGCGAAATCGATCTTTTGTCTCTTCTTGCGATGATAGTGCAATTTCTGCGGATCGTATAAGTCTACGAAATGGTATTTTCGATGACGAGTACTGACGAACAGTCGGTGGAGAACACGCACTCGTCGCAGCAGTCAGTGATTTACGACGAATCATAAATCATTCCACGAGAAGATTTTCGATAGTCAAAGGCAATTAAGGCTCTATCTAACGAAACAAAGCGGTTAAAAGTTTTCCATTTTTACCGTTTTCCATGTCAATAAAGTAATTGAGGGTGCAATGGCTTATCGTCCAGTATGCATAAGCATCCTATGATAATTCTCTTTGAACCGGTTTTCTCATGCTTTTGTGTTGGAAAACTTTTCAGAAGATAACTTTTTATTAGCTCATTTAGATAGATAATCTCTATTCTGACGTAATGGGCGCAAATGATAAGCGATACCGTTTCATTTTTCACGGGTGCCACACCAAATATGCATTAAATTTTAATCGCGTTGTTACGACACCAGTCTAGCAAGCCTTCGACACAATTTTTCGGTGAAATTGCAATTAGTTGATTCCATAGCAGACATATAAATTTACGTGACTCACATGTCGGAAACATTATCTGTTTGTTACCGGCACATCATAAACCGGATGACAGAGAACATACACAAGCCATTCTTCTCTAATAACACATCATATTTTCTAAAGCAAATAACGTTTCCGTAATCGCACCTTGTTGGACATACAGTTACAGGATATACATCAGGTTTTCTTCACCTCCTCGTAAATGTCGTGGAATATTAGTTATACGATATACTTCCGAAATACTAAATAAACTTAAAAACAAAAAGGTTACATGTATTAAACTTAGCAATCGCTAATAAGCAGGGAAATGAACGGAAATGTGTGTTGAAATATTATTTTCCGTCGTTTCTCCTTCGATGGACATTACGTTTTACCGTAAACTTGAATAAACAATCGAATGATAAAGCGTCTGTAATTTCTGCCTTTCGTCCCTTTTCAGCGTTCTAAATATGTACGATAAGAGGTGCAAATTCTTCGAAGCAAGCCACATATTTGTTACTGCTTAATATCGAGACAGATAGGCAGTAAGTTGCTGATAAAGAGCAAGTATTTCTTTACTAAGCACGGATAAGTCGCATTCGTCGAATCCCGATTGTTTAGTTGAACAAGGTTGACAATTTTCTAAGAGGAAGAGCTCAATTACACCAGGTGTTATTCAGCCGAGTAGAAAAGGACCGACGACAGTTTAGGTGTCAAGCTAATTCGGCAGTAATTACAACCTACGCTTATAACGTCTAACAGGGTAAACGTTTCGAATAAGGCTATTTTTCCAAGCGATTATTATATAACGTACAGAATATAATAAGCATATACATATTAGTGATCCCGTAGGCACGATTGAAAATGATGAATTAATCGTTCGTTTTGAAAATTCACTTGTTTACCAATGCATTGGAATATTCGCCGACGTCCCACTGGCAGCAATTGTAAACATTTTCAGAGAGCGTCAGAGGATACGGTATAACATGTAAGCACATGCTTGCGTGTCGGTATATAAATAAACTATTATTTTCTAAGTATACATTCGGGTAAATGACAAACACGGTCCATTTTAAAGACTGCGAGAAACAATGATGCGAAACCTTTCACTTCTCGGGATTAGTAAAACCGAACAATCACCACCCATAAAATACGGGCATTCGAAAATTTGCAGCCTTCATTAACGCATCTATGCAAACCAAATGCCATTATTGTTAATAAAATTATAGTTCTCCTTCTAATTGTATTGTTGCGTCCGTTTTTGTACTTATGCGAATCCACTCGGGAATTTCGAATTCAGGGAGAAAATTGCAGCCATTGGCGATAAAGTTATTAACATTCTTTTAAAATTCGAAAACAGTCGAGCAACGGACATAGTGTCGAAAGTAGTTTCGCAGACGCTCGAGCGTCGCAAGTAAAACCGATTTTTTGTTTCCGATGCATTCCGATCTCGACGCATCGTGGCCTTCGAAACTTCCTTCAGTTTGAATACACGTGTGCAGTCTCATTTGAATGGGTATCGTTTGATACAGGTAAGTAAGTACATACACGTGCAGTCACTTACAACACACGGCGGCTTTGTATATCCGTGCGTTGTCTTTCACGAGTGCGCTCGCGCGCGCGCGCTACGAAAGTAAATTAAATTGCTCGTGCACTTTTGCGCACGTAACGATCCGCAACAAATGTTAGTCCCGTTAATGCGATGCATGCCATAAATAAAGCTAAACGGAAATCATGATAATGATCGTAATCATTATGTTAACGGAACGGATACTATTTTACTTTGACCTTATAAAAATAGGATTCGATGCAGCATGGAGCCTTGAGAAAGTAATAGATGAAATGTATTGATATTTAATCATTCTTGCTTTCCAACCGCAAAAGTCGCAAAGTTTATTATTGAACACTGTGTTCACGCATACGTACGGTATGTCGAATATATCAGATAAAACAGAAAATATGTCCTTTTAATCGGTCGGTTAAGAAGAAGCGTCAGATTCTTTGCAGTAATTTTTACCAAATAATAGAAGTCGCGTACGCGAACGATAAGCGTGATAATGTGAAAAACGCGATAACAATAAAAAGAAACCGGTTTAGTCTACTGCAAACATGTCGTTCGAGGAAAGACTTTGTGTTTCTCGTCGCGTTTTATAATCTTTGATATCGTTCTGTTCCAGGATTATCTTGGCGTTTAGTTACTTTGGTAATTTTTTTGCGAATTATATCGCATTCGTTTCATACCTCCAACCTTGACCGATATTAATAAGAAATCTGTACTTTCGATGATTAGTAAAAGAAAAATAAAATTAACGATAAAACCACGAGTGGAACTGATTGCAGTCCCAATCGAATTCTCTTAATGTTTAACGTGAATTCAATCTGCGCGATGAATCAAGTCTGGGAATGAGATACGACTGTGAGATACGAATAAAAAGATTGAAATGATTGCGTGGGCTGGAGAATACACTTCCAATTATGAACTAGTGTTCCATTCTTCGATTCATAATGCTATGCTTGCACGATCGCGATGGCAAAGGGCACGAATTATGCATTTAACCCAATTATCTCTTTGATTCGGTACTTGGTACAATTACAAAACTATTATCATAATCGCTATTATAAGATCGCACTAAATATATCTAAATTTCGTTGATACGATAATTCTAATAAACAATTTCAATGAATTTCAATTGGATAAATAGATTCGATTTAAGGGAAGAATAAAAAAAGACATTCTAAATTTCCATCCTTTAACGACCGACACCCCCGCAACGGTGGTCTCTCGATGAACGACAAACTCTCGATGAAAGTCCGATCTACGTAACTAGATCATCTCGAACAGAGATGATGTACTCACAGATATCTAAAGAAAAATTTGCAATACATAGAAACAAACTTTTCGGCGCGATAGTATGTGGTTCGTCGCCAATCGTAAATACGATTCCATTCGAACACTACGTATCTCGTTACGAAAGGCGTAATAGTAGAAATGATTTGGGTGGACTACCGTCGCGCTTCTGAGCGGCGCCCATTCAAAAATAATCTCTGCGAGGCAGTATTCTTGCGTCGGACATCCGACGATGTCGCGACGGGATGTGTGTTTCGGTTTCGATAATGCGGCGCGGGCGCCCTGTTAACGTTTAGGAATACGCGTCCGCACCACGTGCTCAAGGAAGCGAGTCGTCTCTTTCTCTCGACACGAATTGACTTTTGGCAATGATACCTACACTCCCGTCTCGGCTAGAATTAGTCCTTCTATTGGCTCGACATTGATCCATTCGCATTTAAACTTTCGATATCCGTCCGAGATCGATTCGACTTTCTAGCGATTCTTACGCTGGTGCACGCGCTGAAAAATCTGTTCTTCTCGAAACGTTCGCAGCGATTGCTCACCAATCGACGTTTTAATTTCGTCAATCTTATCGCGCGCAATGTATTAGAGCATAATTACACAGCCGTATCAAATTCGCTCCTACGTTGGCGCGTTATATAAGATCGAAATTAATATGTACCGTGACCTAAAAAGTTCTCCGACTGTGAACTACACGCGATATGCTAATCCGAAGGTATTACAATCGTTCTGTCAAATCGTTATTAAATGTCAATGCTTCTTCTACCGATACGCTTTCGATTCGTAATTTTGTGCCGAGGTTCATGGGAACATCTCGCGTTCCACGTATGTTTATATTTCGTGCAGTCCCTTTGTGCGTTATAGATTTGCAGAAGGCCGGATCAAAGTTCATTTTAAGATAATCAACAAACAGCACTTCCGATGTCCGAGTGGCGAAATACTGAAATCCTTATGGCGTATCGTTGCAACGTTACCGGACGTTTACATCGATTATTGGCAATGCCCAAGTATTTGACGAACGTTTGCGCAGTACAGGGGCCAGCAATCGCCCGATATACTCATGTAGGTGTTCTACCTGGGACGCTTTAGGGCGACAATGCAAAAATAGAATCGTTCACCGGCGCTCGTTTAGCCGTTCACGTGCGCTTTTATCGGCCACGAACCGCGATGGTTACGTCACCCCCGGGGACATCGTCTACCCGGCTGACTTCGGGGGCGAAGATCATAGGGTACTGTTTTCCCGCGCTACGGGAACTGGCCGAACAGGCTGATGTCAACGCAGAAACGTCGATCAAGGCTCGTTGCGCTTTTATCAAACGATGAACCACACGCGAAAAAAAAATATCTTTTCGCCGACACGAAACCGTTATCACTCGGGGATAGATTACTTGAACTTTCTCAGTCAGCATTCGCCGATTTATACGAAGTTATTCGTAATCGATCGTTAGATAAGCTCGATGAGAAGCATTTATCAGTATGTATATGGAGTATTGGCTCGAGAATGTCGTTTACATCGACGATACTTCGTGATAGAGAAAATTATCACTAACGATCATTACAATGCAGATATCTTTCATCGTTTTGAGAAATTAGAGGTAAACGCAAAGTGCCAGTTTCCTGCACTCAATTAGTCAATGATAAGAAATTAGGGTATCTCTGTATTGTAATGAAAGTGAAGTCATATCGCAATCGGGTGAAACTAAATTCAATTTGAATAACAATCTGAAATACTACGGCAAGAAACGGTTACACAAATGTAAGAACCGATTACTACAATAAGCCTTGAAGTATTAATGTTGAAATAAATGTACCAGCTATTTTATGATTTACTAGGAAATGAATCATTCGCTAGGAAGTAGATCGAAGTTATACTAACGGATAACTTTCAAATTTCGAAATACGTTTCCCGGTGATTAATTATTAAGAACAATTACTTATCGAGATATTCAGCGAACTTTATTAACGTCAATCGGTGATCGATGGACCTATTCGTCGATAAATTAGTCGTGATACAACAAACGAACCGATCGATCGATATTTTCGGTGAAAATACGTTTCCTTCGACTTTCTCGCACGAAACGAATGGACATTTTTAAACACCAAATGCTGATTTACCTTTAGGTACTTGTTATCCTTGAAATACAACCCGAGAGAACTAACTTTTTTCGTTCATGAACGTTTACGGAGGTGCACCGATGCATAAACGGCGCAGTACGCGCAATCGTGTATGTACACATGTCACGCACGTGATGTACTGGCACCTACGAGGAAATTAAAACGTGATAAATTGTCTAAAAATCACCAAAGCGTCTGTCAATATTTGAACGAATTACTAGACTCGTTTCAATTTACACGACCGTGGATTGCTAAGACCACGTATAATAAAAACAAGTACCATCAATATCTCCTCAGCGATCAAGTATGCTCTTCTGGATGTGAAATTAATTTTAACATCACTGATTCAGCCAAACATATTTACACGAATTTGTTGACATACCATGGATACCTTTGCAATGAAGCACCTCTTCCGCAAATTTGCATATATATGTATGTATGTATGTATGTATGTACAACATATCATGGGAACCATCAAAGTCTTACAAGTCAGTCATAGTTCGAAACGTTTTAAAGCAAATCTATAATTATTTTTATCAACAGTATTCTTTCCAGTTGATATTTGTAGACACGCCTCTGCCATACTGCAATTACAGAATGATTCAGTGTCATCGAATTTGTATCGTTAGATGTGATAAATCCCTAAAAATTTTCATTAATTTTCTCGTAGAAAGGTTTCGACAATAAACGACATATGATATTACTTTTATTTCTGAATCCGACGTGTGTACATACAAACATCCTAACGCGCCGGTATTCATTGTGGACGATCGCCAGAAATCGGTGACGAGTAATTGACGGAAAAGTTCCACCACGCGAGTGACTAGTGAAAAGAATGACTTGATCGCATGATCTATAAGCATCATACGTAGAGTATTAGCGGTGATAAAAACTCACTTAACTACCAGTCAGAGTCAACAATATGTATACATAGTACGCGATGGAAATTGGGCTTCGGATATGTGTTTACATGGAAACGTTAGTGGCATTGTTCTGTTACAATTTCATCACTGTTGAAAATGTTGCACTGCGAGTGCTTGAAGCAGCGATACTTTAAAGACACGGATTTAAATTCCGGCTAAAATTAGTGTACATATCCTGTATGTTGTAAATAAGAACATGCAACATACTATTTCCATAAGTACGGTAATTACCTACCGCAGCTTAGGAGATAAGATGCATAATGGGCAAGATAAAGGTGACATTCTGAATTTACTGACGATCACAATGGCACTTCGTGCGTATCATCGTATCGCTATTTCATTTTGTTTAACGTTTGGTAATGCAACAGACAGTGATAAAAAGTTTTATTGGCCGATCCAACCTTCGCCAATATCGTTCGATTAATAGGTTAAAGAAATTGTTAGTTTCCGTTGCATCCGAGGCGAATGTATGAATGAGACAAAATTACGTGTTTAAAGTGTTTCGCGTTATTGCGAATAGGAGCGTTGTAAGATTGAAAACGACAACAGCGGCATAAACTATTACCAGGAGTATTTTCCTCCTACTCGGATGCAATTAAGATATGCACTCGATATCATAAATTAGAACATTACGAAGAAATGTGCGAGACAATCTAACGAATAACTTAGATTAACGCATAGATTAATTAGAAATCGCAATCTGACGTAACCTTGAACGTTTCGCATGCTCTAAGCCTTAGAGTCTAAGGGGACACCAATGTGGGGACAGACGACCGTGAATGATGGTATTTCCTTTTTTCAATGAAACAGCTATCGTAGAGGTCGCAATGACAGATCGCAAATCTTGCCTGTCATTTATGACATACTAATATCATCGACGACATATGCAAACAATGGGTGTGCAGGTGTCGGTTCAGGAATTGTTATTTAAGAAAGAACGTACTTAAATAATAGAAATGAGAAATTGAATAACCAAGAATGGGGTGTAACTGTCAGATACTTTTTGTTATCGATTCAATTAATTGATGTCGCGCGTCCACGTTTCAGACAGGAGCAGTATTAAGATATGTCCATATCTGATAGCGGGAAAATATATGAAAAGAAAGTAAAGGTTTCGATAGGCAATGACATGGAAACTTTACATTCGATATCTTTCACGGTCGAAAATATCTTAATGACACATAGACACTTTATAGACGGATATACATACTTATCGTTGCAAAAAAAAAGATACGAAGATAAGAAACGTTTAACCCCGCGAAGAAAAGACTTGAATCTAACTTAAGTCATAATTTCGTAATCCGCAGAATTCGAGTTGGATGTATGCATGCAGACACGCACGTGGATAGGGACAGAAATAACGTTAATAAAAGACAGGCTATTCGTTACAGAGAATATACCTAACTCGTAGAAATACTTGGTCTCGATTTAAAATTAGGCATCTCGGCAGCTTTTTTTCTCAGTCGAAACACTCGAAACGTCTCGATTCGTTTAAATGAGCAAATATTAATTCAAACGTTTGTCTTTCCGGGTCCCAGGCGCATCGTTGAAAATCCTCCGATCGAGGAATTACACTTGCCACCAGTTCGAAACTCTTAATTCGTACGATCGTCAAAACGAAATCACGAGACGCGAAACGATAAACTAACGCGTTTAAATTTCACGACACATAACTCTAAAGGCGGCTCGATGAGATAAAGTTATCCTTCCGAAGCCAAACAAACCCGTTCCTATTTCCAACGAAAGATTCCACGATTTAACCCACGTCGAGAAGTCTCCGGTTCTCCGAATATTCCAAGCATTTACATATATCTTCGGGTTCGCGAGTATCCTTGCAAACGATATTATCTTGGTTGACCAAATATAAACATTTCCGGATCGTAGCAACAACGTCGGCTATGGCGTGTAAACGAGGGTGTTTCGTGCACAGAGGAATTTCGCGTATCGCGTAGAAACGAGCGAAGACATAGGTGAGAAGTGACAGTACCTTTTGCGGTCAATTCAAAGTATCCAGATATGTGCGCGGGCAATGGTAACCCATGGATGGTGGGAATCGTCGTCTATGTCCGTGAGCACGTGCAACGGTCGACTGCTTCCGCGCGACTGAAACGGAGCCGCGTTACCGAGGAGCCTCGAGCCAACCACGAAAACCTGCTGCTACTTGCTGATACTTTGCTGCTGTTGCTCCCGGTCGTGTCTCTTGGCTTTCCACCGACATTCAACGAGCCGTTCCGGAGACCTCTAAATTTCGTCATCGACGGCACGAGGTGCGCGTTATGAAAACTAGACGAAGTCGCCGACAAACCTTCGAGGAAAATTAATTAGTTTGCGAACATTCGGAATGTAATCATGGTCGAGTGACCTCTTACGGTTCAGACAGTGGAGATTATTTACTTAATTGCAAGCGTGTATTTATATATCGAAGGTTTTATTTAGTGATTCGATTAAAGGACTTTCGTTGGAAGTGTGGTGGTGTGCATGTCCGAAGCCGATGAAGATTCGGTGAATATAACTGGTTCGACATTGAAACTTCTTATTTGGATTCGATCGTATGAACGTTTACCGAAATTTTACTCCAACGATGAAATCAACGCCTCTACGACCTCGACGAAAGACTTGCGTTAGGTTCACTGATCGCTGATTCATTGCGTATAAAACAATTACGCGGAATGCAATTCTACGACGCGAGAATAATGAAAGTTCTTTGAATAAACCAGTGATTACAAGGACATTAAGCCTGTTATCGCTTCTAAGCGATTATATCCGAGCTCCAATCGGTATGATGTATCAAATTTTTGAAACGTACGAGTAATTAATTAACACGATATTGTGTCTTCCGTCTTTATTACATTTTCAACCGTAATGTCAACGGCTAATTAACTTAATATTCAAGATTCGAATCTCAACAACTTGTACCTATAATCTATATTTAACGTAAGATGTTATAAACCAAATCTCTGCATATAATGCGGTCCATAAATGGAAACGAGGTCGTAAGTATATAAAACATTTTTATGGGCGCGGAACGACCTTAAAGTCACCCAGCCATGGACGAATGCATAATGTACCTGTACGCGAAATGTTTCGTTAATTCGGAAATTTAAGTTCCCGACTTCGACCATCGATAATAAATGTACACGCTTAAAATGAGCACCTACACCTTTCACTATCTGTGAGGGGAATTATTTGTATCATGTTTTTTTTATTCGTGCAATGCATATCGTGTAAATAAAGTAAATTACACGTAAAAGACGTAAAGTAACAGGAAACGGTCTAGTTATTTTACACTTGTATCAATTCGCCGGTAACATCATCGAAATTGTATTGTACGTTATTGTTTTAACAAATGCAGTTCGATTCCGCATTTCTAGAGGAAAGGAACAGTTGTCCACCAGAAATTATTTTAATATGTGTGTATATGTATGTACAGCGAGTAGATTACGACCTGTAAATCCAGTTTGTCTCGGTTATTCAAAGACCGGAAAATTGTTGATTTAAGCAAAAAACGCTTGATTAAAATAATTTATGAATATTCGGAGAAATTATTACCCGTTACGTTCGAACGTTTCTTTTTGTACGTTATGTATACTAAAGTTGTAAGAGTTTGACTTTATTTAACAATAAAAATAAGTTCCAGTTACCGAAAACACGTGAAGATCAAATTTCTCCTCGCGTTGTTTAGCTATCAAACGGTATTTCGTTTCGTACGTAACTAAACTATTCTTACGTAATAAAATCATTTAGGAATTACTTCAAACGGCAAAAAGTCACGCATCCCTTTATCTCAATGTTGCTTAAGAAAAATTCGATTAGCACGACTGCACGTTCGCGTAAGAATTTAATTATCGTCGTTCAGTACTAACGGAAAATTTTCAGTACGAGGAAAAATAACACGCGCAAAGTTCTGAAACGAATGATTTAGGAAAAATCGTTTGTCTACTCAATAGACAAAGGAAAAATAACAAACGATCATTGCATGAACTTTTTGTACTATTGATATTCAAGAAAGAAACGGATAATTAGCTTTACTTGATTGGCAACTTGGCATTGAATAAATTTAACAACAAGTACGTAGATATATTTTCAATTTTAGGACTTTCATGGCGTTACATAAGAAACCCAAAGGAATAGTAAACAACTGCTTGAAGGCCTGGATTTCGGTTTTATTTTGTGTTTTAAAGCCACTATTTAGAGAGTGGTGCCAAGATACGTACTCTCGGAAGAGGATCTAAAATAACTAAGCCTTTTGCTAGCTTGTGGTCACTGACCGACACGTTTTGCGCCCCCTGATAATAAGGAAAATGAAGTCACATCGCACCATTATTACAGGTATTCCATTGCATTTTTTCCGCTTGAATTTTGTCCGAAGCACAGGTAAATACATTGCGTATGTACGTATTACATTCGAATAACGTTACACTAAATGGACAATGAATAGCAGGATTATTCTGAAAATCCTTTAATCTATTACAAGAAAATTTACAGAAAAAAAGTACTTCTGAGAGTCAATGTACGTTGTTGCACAAACCTAGACGACCTTGACTGAGATACGTCTAAACTCGTTTGCAGCACTAAAATTTTAACTCATTTCCTTTTACTTTCATCTACTTACCTTGTATTGCTCATCTGCTCCAAATTGCGAAATTTGATACGACTTGATTCTAAAAACCTGAAACACTTTAATTTACAACAGGGACATGGCTTATAAAAAGCTACAAATGAAATGGATTAAGTAATGTGTTTCGTGAGTCGTCAATTAACCATTAAATTGGGATTTTGCAACAAATTCTAAAACTAACATATCTAGTAACGTGCCGATTACAAAGATATTTATATATTAATAATGACTTTTTCAATGTCCTGGAAACGATCCATCTAAGCTATAAACTAGCAGGTCAAAAATATGATATTAACGAAATTAATTTCGTAGTATTTTGATGATGAGGGAACTAAAGAAAAAATGGTAATATAGAAAACTTTAATTTTAGAATCAACGACTTTCGATACACTCTATATTCCTTTATACGTTCGTATTGCAAACTTCTGCAGTTTATTACAAATTTCAAATTCGCAGAACGTGACAGTAGAAAAAAGAATCACATTTAATTTAGTACCAGTTGGCACCGGTTTCTTCATTAATACACGTATTAAAATGTAGTAACAAAGAAATGTTAATAAATGCAATGTCAAAGACACGTACATGTATAAATGTAACATACAAAATAAACTATTTGAACAGGTAGCTTAAAGCGGATATGATATAAAGTAAGCGTTATATTAATATGTTCCTTAATCATCGGCAGCGAGAGCGACAACTGTGAAACCCATTTCCTCAGGATCACGAGCCATATACTGTTTACAAACAATTGCAGCGTCCTCCAATAACGTATCCGGAGTAGTGGGTCCATGGTTAATTGGCGCCGGCTTACGCCCGTCTAAAAATGATATGAATGAATTATCATTAATATAATACCAGGTGTAACTACTTAACGCCCTGCAACGCCATATGATTTTGAAGTTACATGCCCATCTTAATCTATATTTTTGAAGCTGAATCGGCCTGTTTACCACTACCAATAGGATTTTCAACTTATACGCCTAACAAAAAGCTTGTTTACAACCGTTTTTAGTTCTTTTTGCTTACGGCAGAGTGAGTGTACCTTTTTAGAAGGAAACATTGATAAATCCAGTTTTGAACAATCATATACATATATTTCTTTTTAGATGCAAAAACAATCTGGCTCATAGTAAGTTAATTAAACGACTATCAATTCAAGGGTGTTACAAATATACTTACCTAATTCATATAGAGTTCCATTTATGTGTACAAATGCTATGAAATGATGATAGACAGGTGCAGTATTACTTGGAGCCTGTTCAAACATTTTCAAAATATTTAAATTTATAAAACTATAATACTAGATATAGGGTCTGCAAAGAAATTGTATACCTCAGTTTGTCCCTCTTGTGCTAATTCGCTATGTGTTTCGGCAATACCATGTGCTTCAACCAAAAGGTCTCCACGTTCAGAGAAAGAGAGATCTGCAGAATGTTCCAAAAATGTTTTCAGGTAACCATCCTCAAGTTTTATGCTGCAAAAATTAAGAGAGTGTCATTTCAACTTGTTCTTATCTGTCAAAGGGGTATTCGTATACAGAAATTGGTGGCATAATAATATTGTAATAATTAATAACTCACCGATCTAAATTATTGGCAACACTATGAATCAATGCAATTGTCCCACATGCATTAGGCATGTACTGCTTTACATGGTACACTCCTGGGACTGAATTACTATCTTTAACTTCTTCTTCTCCTTCTTTCTTAGGCTCAGTCTGAAATATTTTATAAGTAAGCAATTTATACAGGACGTCCCAGGAAGTTGCTTACACCCGGAACCAGGTGATAGCCGAGGTAATTCTAATATAGGGATGTAACATTCTCAACGTCCTACCTCAATCCATGACCGAGTTATTAAAGAAAAACGGCAGGCACTCAGAGGGCTCCGTTAGGCCCAGCCGTGCGACAGTAGAAGTTCTGCACCAGTAGAGTACCGTACCAGTAGGAACTGTTGCACCGCCAGGCCTAACAGAGCTCTCTGAGTGGCTATCGTTTTTCTTTAATAAACAAAGCGACTTCCTTGGGACACCCCAGGATATGTATAATAATGACTGTATAATAATGACTGAATATAAATTTATCACATTCAAACCTTTTGGTTATCCGGGTAAAGTAAAATAACAGCAAGCACTGGTTTGGGCACCATTGCCAAAAGATCAGGTTCCAAACCATAAACATCAACGACAGTCCATTTCTTTGGTACGCCTACCTTGTGCAATAACTGTAAATCATAGTTGTTATGTTTTAAATGTATAATTACTCTGCATAACTCTATTTCTAATAAAGATACAGTTACTTCACATAAGTATAACGATCCTGCAAAGGATATTCATATTAGTTGATAATTCATTCACTGCATTCTTGAGTTTATAGAAATTCTGAGAATTATTAACATTGTACTTATTTTAAATGTTGAAAAGTCAATGTTGTCGATCAAGTCTTGATGTCTTACCTTAGTCATAACCTATAACAAGAAACAAAAGTCATTAAGTAACGTCATGTCGCCGGCAGACCTTACATTTTACAACAAAAGATTCTTACTTCTGGATTTGCTTCTAAGGGCACCCAAGCCATGTTGAGGTATTGCGATTTCGAAGTAAATGAGACGAAGGAATTCCACGTTCTTAACGTTCTCACTTAAATTGCTTCGAATTCGTTTAATTTGATGCGAATGTTAAATTTATTTGAAACGTAGCACACAAGGACTCATGTAGAATTATATTCGCGACAGATTTAAGATTAATTCTATTGGTCGCGATATGTGCGGAATTTCTGCTCTGTTGCGTACTGTCATTGGTCGCGTTGCAGACAAGCGTTATCGCGAATGCAAAGGAATTGCATCGCCTCCACATTATTGGCTGATGATAAGAGCCTGAAAAAATCAACCAAACGTAAACAATTTGTATCGGCATTTCGTAGTATAATATACCGTTAAAGTTTTGAAACGTGAGTAACTTGTTGATAAGTAATAGCTTTTATAAAATTGAAAGTGCATCTTATCAATACGAATTGTTTTTTTAAAAAAGAAGACTGTACTTAATAATTATGAATGAGAAATAGTATAATTTGTGTTGCGCAAACAAAGTAAATAAAGGTATATTTTTATAGAATGAACGACAATTTAAATTAAATGTTGTAAATTTACAATGTATTTTATTTTAAAGTATTATAATATAGATTTCTAATACGTAGTCTTAAGAGTTGGGTTTATATTCATACATAGAAAGTGATGATCAAAATGTTTGTCTATAGAAAGTATATGATAATTTTATAAAAATTTATCGATTGAATCTCTTGGGTTTAATCTAATCATAAATGATACAAAATTGCGTAAATATTAAATGAACTTTCAACTCTAATGTTTAATAAACAGCTCTGGGAAGTTTATATAAATATCATTCAGTGTTAAAAATTTTCAGTAGACGCAAAGCAACCATGAACGTACCCATTTATATCCTGTTCTTTTGTATCACTTTATGTGCATCATATGAGAATCGTTATGTAAAAATAACTGCACATAGAGACAGTCGCGAAATATTTCAATCAATTGCTGATGAACAATTGAAATTTTCACCGGAATGGAGCAGTTTGGACAGTCGTCCTCTTCCAAGTTGGTACGACGAGGCAAAATTTGGTATATTCATTCACTGGGGTGTCTTCAGTGTTCCTAGCTTTGGTTCTGAATGGTTTTGGAATAATTGGCAAGGTTTGTGCTATTTATTAAATGATAAAAATTTCAATAAATAATTATTTATGTAATTATTCATTCCTGAAAAAACATTTCAATATCTTTTACTTGTTACTTACAGATGAAAAAGGAAGTACTAAATACAAAGATTTTATGAAGCAGAGATATCCACCAAATTTTACATATCAAGATTTTGCTCATGAATTTACAGCTGAATTCTTTAATGCTTCTCAATGGAGTGAAATATTCCAAGCATCGGGTGCAAAATATGTTGTGTTAACTAGTAAACATCATGAAGGATATACATTGTGGCCTTCAACATATTCTTTCAGTTGGAATTCGATGGACGTAGGGCCACGAAAAGATCTTATAGGTATTAATTACAATTATTTCTTCTTTTTTCAAGTATTAAAGAGCAACTTCATTCGTTAATTTGAAATAATTTGTACAAATAGGTGAACTATCAACAGCAATAAGAACTTCAACCAATTTAAGATTTGGTCTCTACCATTCTTTGTACGAATGGTACAACCCAATGTACTTATCTGATAAAAGGAATAATTTTACGTCACAAACTTTTGTTAACCAAAAAATCATCCCTGAATTACATGAATTAATAGAAAAATATGAACCTGAAGTAATATGGTCCGATGGTGATTGGGAAGCACCTGACACATATTGGAAGTCAAAGGAATTTTTAACATGGTTGTATAATGATAGCCCTGTAAAGGATACAGTTGTTGTTAATGATAGATGGGGTCGAGATATACCTTGTCATCATGGTGATTTTTACACATGCACAGATCGTTATAATCCTGGTAAGTATTTTGTTTTTCAATTTGCAGTAAAATACCAATTTTGTATGATTTTATTAGTTTTCTTTTTGTAGGAATACTTTTGCCTCATAAGTGGGAAAATTGCATGACCATTGATAGGAAGTCTTGGGGATTTCGCAGAAATGCTGTGTTATCTGAATATTTTACTGTACCAGAGTTAGTGAAGGAGTTAGTAGTCACAGTAAGTTGTGGTGGAAATTTATTAATGAACGTTGGACCAACAAAGGACGGTATTATCACTCCAATATTTGAGGAGAGGCTGCGTGGAATGGGTATGTCTATCACTTCAATTGTTATCTCAAACAGATTCAAATCAATGTTTGTTCATCTTACATAAATACGAGATTAGATAAGACGTTAAATCAGAGCTTATAACTGATTCGAATGCAGAAATACATTTATGATCTATGAAAACAGAGTCATAAAAAATGTTGTACAGGAAAATGGTTAACCATCAATGGCGAAGCTATTTACGATTCTAAACCATGGACTGCACAAAATGATACTTTAACTAATAGTGTTTGGTATACACAAAGCAAGGATGGGAAATTAGTCTATGCAACAATTCTTGACTGGCCGACTGATGGTACATTGTATTTAGGATCGCTTAAACCACCTGCGGATTCTCAAATTACCTTATTGGGATCTACACAAAAGATTGAAGTAATTTCTGTCAAACTTATATATAATATATGTTAAAAACGAAAATAAGTTATATTAATCCAAACTTTGTATTTTAGTGGAAACAACAAGGCAAAAAGTTGACGATATATTTACCAGCTGAAGTTCATAAAGGTCAGCCAGCTTGGGTGTTGAAAGTGAAACAAAAATAAATTTCTGTCTCTCATAAAAATGGAATGCGATTTAGATATTTCTATTTTATTAAGAACAATGCGTATTATGTAACCATTTTTTAAAAATGTCTATAAACCTTATGAAATGCCACTTTCATTATTAATATCCTTCAAGAGTATAGTTGCACGTTGTGTCTTATATGAAGATAGATTGCTTAGCATGGGGTACTTTAGTACGAATCTGATACTCAAATATATCCATACATTAAAGTTGAGCCACTTCGTAAAGGTAGGCACCAAGTAATTTCGTCTAAACGGAATAATTAACCATCATTAAATTTGCACACAGTTGGATATAAAATTAAATGTAAGTATGATTTATAGTGTTTTCTCTATAAAAGTACTTACGCCTTCAATATAGTTTCGCATATTTAATTTTTCATTCTGAGAATGTGCTCCATCATCACCCGCACCAACCGGTAACAATAACACATTTTTGCCCGTGACTTCTTGGAATGTTAATGTAACTGGAATTGAGCCACCTTCACGGGAGAGATCCGGTTCAACTTTATACACATGCTTGGTAGCTTTTCGAGCAGCCATATAATTTGGATGATCAGGATTTTCTGTCCACGTTTTTCCTCCATGGCCCATACTAACATTCATTGTATTCGGACTACCTCTTTCAGCCCATTTCTTATTTAAGTAAGTAGTAACTTTCTCAACTGTTTCGTCAGGAGTCATATTTGGTACTATTCTAATTGAAAACTTCCCAATGACTTTCCTAGGAATAACAGTCTTTGCCCCAGGTTCACTAAAGGCACCCTCTATTCCATGAAGTGATAAACTGGGTTGTCTCCATCGGTGCATTAAAAGTTGAATCTAACACATTAGTAATGATTATTAAATGCAGTACATATTTAATGCAACATTATTAAACTACATATACATACTTTATCTTCATTGTGAGCTAGTTTTGATGCTCCAACAGACTTTTTGAAATCAGCTACATCAAACTCTATAGTTTTATAAGATTCCAGTTCTTTTTCCGTAACGTCTGCAACGTTATCATAAATTCCTTCTACTAAAATACGTCCCTTAACATCGACCAAAGTATTCATCAAGTACACTAGGTCTCCCATTGCTTCATGCACAGTACCACCAAATGTACCGCTGTGTAAGTCTTTTGCTGCACAACGTACTTCCATTTGGAAGTAACAAATTCCTCTTAAACCATAAGTAATGCATGGTTTTGTAGTTCCCAGCCAATAATTATCAGAGATGCAGACATAATCCACACCTTGACAGAATGTGTCTTTACGTGCCCATAAAAGATCATCTAATCCTTCGCTACCAGATTCTTCCATGCCTTCGAAAACAAACTATACTCAAAGAATGATTAATAAAAATAAATGAACCACCAAGATGTTATTATAATTAAAATCACCTTAAGGTTTACTGGTATATCAACACCAATGGCTTTGTATGCTTGTAACGCATGTATCCAACAAAGTACCGGACCTTTGTCATCTGTACTACCACGTCCAAACAATTTATCATCTTTTTCAACGAGGGTAAATGGCTCTGTGTCCCAACCATCTTCTTTTAAGGCAGGTTGTACGTCTAAATGGCCATATAAAAGCACTGTCTTTTTTTTTGGATCAGATCCAAGAGTTCCTAGCAAAACAGGTGGAAGGGGAATTTCACTTCCATCTGGGAGAGATTGCTTTCCGACGTCTACTAATTCTGTAGTAGAACCAAGGTCTTTTAATCTCACTTCTGCCCATTTCATCATTTTAACTATCTCATTTCTGTGATCTGGCCAGGCTGACACAGACTTTATGGCTACTGCTTCTCGCAAGTTATTTACATACTCCGATTTATGATTGTCTATATAACTGTAATGAAAGAAAGTTTTATTATTCAGTTATATATTTATGTTGTATCGTAACAAGGTACTATTCTAAACTTACCTAAACAAATTTTTAAGAGTGATTGGTATTTCGTCTGCCATTTTCTTTCGATGGACAAAGGGATCGTAATCTCCTGATTTTAACACTGTACTCTGATTGACACTTCACAAAGTCTGAGAACTTATTGTGAAGCATATAAATAAAGAACCTTATCTTGAAGAGGCGTGTCTTATCAGCTGACGCAGCTGGCTGTGGGCAAAGACGATTAGATAGAGTGGAAGATCCCATACAAGTCAATGTAAAAAAAATGCGTCGTTATTCAGCGCCTGCAGTGACTCTGATATAGAACTAAACGACCATTCTCGACCGGACTAACAGCTGTCACCCAGTCGATACATCTCATGTATAAATATCAATTTCTGCCAATGGAGTCATGAAGATATGTAGGTTAATTAATGTAGGTTTTGTTCGTACTTCCCTTTGAAAATAGTTTAAATCGGGAATTGGCGGCTGAGGTGACGGCTTCAGTGGTATTTTTACATTCTTTTAATATTGGCTTTTTCAGTATCTTCCACTCTATTATGTTTCATGCTTATGGTTGGTCTATGTATGACCGGCTTGCTGTTTTAGGATCATTGACAGAACACTTGTTTTATAATTAACCATGAAATTTACATTATTTCATTAGTTACTGGTATTAGATTGTATTGCCTTACATTGTTCACAATGTCTACGGATTTAATGAACATCGATGGAAATATCAAAAGAATACAAAAGGAAACTCTCACGCCGTATAAAATTGCTACTGTCATTTTGATAAAGGAATATTGTAATGAAACAACGAAAGGTATTGTATTGTTTATTTTGTGATATTCCTTGACTCATAATAAATCTTATTGAGTATTATAAAGTGTTATATGAGTCATTCGCAGGTTAAAGCGAGTAACTCAAAGATTTTCAAAGACCTCTGTTGATGCTTTACTTATTATATTTAAATAAATTTTACTCAACAGTTAAGTTTGATAGCACTAAGTGACACAAATTTTTATAGCCATTAGGTAATAAATAAATTTCTTCAGAAACTAATATGATAAATTCTTAAATCAATACTCTAAATTGAATTGTTGAAGCAATTTTCTTTAAACACATATAAGCATCTAAATGTATAAAAGATATCATGCACATTTTATCAATTTATTCTTGTTTTGTGGAGGTCATTCATTTATCGAATGACTGAGTCATATTAATTCTGTAAAACGCAAAGAACATTTTATTAACAAGTAATAAGCAGATTGTAACCGAAGTGAAGTACTGATAAAATAAATTGCCAGAGATGTATCGTTCATGTAAGTATGTTTTATTTCAGCAATTGTTGAACGA